>CP141154.1:60806250-63235000 GCA_035233585.1 Antiaris toxicaria | reverse complement strand
GATTCAAAATTCAAGTAGGATTCTAACAAGATTATCCTCTCCAAATCCAATTCAAATTCGAATTTCAAACCTTGTGGATTTTTCACAACAAATTCGAATCCTACTTAGACTGTGATTCAAAATTTGAATTTCAAATTTCAAATTCGAATTTCAAATTCAAATTTCAAATTTCAAATTTCAAATTTCAAATTCAAATTTCAAATTCAAATTTCAAATTCGAATTTTAAATTCAAATTTCAAATTCAAATTTCAAATTCAAAATTCAAAATTCAGAATTCAAAATTCAAAATTCAAATTTCAAAATTCAAATTTCAAATTCCACAAAACGGTTGTATTTCAAATTCTTGTTCTCAGGGATAATTTTCTACAACTCCAATCCAATTTCAAATAAAATCATGGCAACATTATTTAGAGTTCGAATAATTGTGTACTCTATTATCCAAAACAAAATCTGAATCCAACCGGGGAGAATCTTGTTTACCATCCTAATCCTGTGTCATCACCATCCATGCATAATAAACTAGCCAATAGCATACTCAAATTAATTTGCCAAACGTTAAGGAATTATGTGGAGCTAGTAGAGGGACTGATTGGACATATATAATCAGGCTCCCGTAAATCCATATGATCATCATTCTTTACCGAACAACTCAATCATATGATCACTAGTTTCAGAGTCACACCACTATAAACCTGAAACTGAACTCCCAATTATACACCGTATTACGTAAGCCTGTGACAAGCTACTATCTAATGACCTTGTCATATATGCAAAACCCTCATACGATATCCATGATCGGCCTTAGGTCAAAGTTCGTTTAATCCTACTGCTCAGGCTGTCTTAAAGTTCCATTATACAACTGAATTAAAAAAATGATTATTCACCATGTGTGAATAAGAAGTCATCTGCCCAGCAGATGACCCAAGGCCTTGTCCATTTTCACATTCAGTATAATACCTTTAAGAGGATACCTTTAACTCCTTAGAGCTATGATTCCGATATCTGCAAACAAACCCTTCATCGTATACAAGTCATGCACCCAACGAACCGGTCTATAAGCTTACTACCTCTGAGACGCTTTAGCCATTAGAACATCAAAGTACACAAGTCATATACATGAAGTAGTTCATTTACTCAGAATTAAGATTATTGCATAGTGAACGTCAAAAGCAGATTGATCCACTCATAGCAGACTACGTAGATCAATCAAGACAAACCGTCCCCTCCAAGGCTTTAAACAACATAATAGTCTTAACATGAGTTAGATGCTCGGTCTAACCCCATAGACTACAGACTAAAGTTTAGACTGCTAACTTTAGAACATTGTCTTCTCGCATACAAAAATCCATTGCATGCAACGTTCTAACAGTTTTAACCCAAGCAGTCAGTGAGCCATATTTGCTTACATTTACTTTAACATGTAAATAAGACGATGACAGATAGTAATATAATGAATAACCTCTATATATAATTTTACTATCTAGTTCAAAATGAATACATCAAAATGTCTCTAATACTTAGGGCATTTCCTAACAATCTCCCACTTGCCCTAAGCCAGTAGATGTGCTATGTTACGCATCCCCATCGCCTTTACATGCCTCTCAAAGCTTCTAGCCACCAAAGTCTTAGTAAAGGGATCAGCGATGTTGTCCTCAGACGCGATCTTACATACATCTACTTGTCCTATCTCCACATGCCCTCTAATAATATGATATCTCTGATCGATGTGCTTGGTCCTCTTGTGGTGCCGAGATTCCCTTGTGTTGGCAATAGCCCCTGTATTATCACAGTAAAGTGTGATAGGCTTGTCAACACCCGGAATGACCTCAAGGTCTCTAAAGAACTTACGGAGCCAAACCGCTTCTTTAGATGCCTCAGCCGCAGCCATATACTCAGCGTCCATAGTAGAGTCAGCTGTACAGCCCTGCTTCATGCTCCTCCACATAATGGCGCCTCCTCCGAGTAAAAACACTGATCTAGATGTCGATTTCCTCGAATCCTTACAAGTCTGGAAGTCTGAGTCCGTGTATCCTACGGGTGTTAGGTCCCCTCCTGAATACACCAGCATATAATCCCTCGTTCTCTTAAGATACTTGAGCATATGCTTTACGGCTTGCCAGTGCTTGGTTCCAGGATTTGCTTGATATTGACTCACCATACCTATTGCAAAACATATGTCTGGGCGAGTGCAAAGCATAGCGTACATAAGGCTACCCACAGCGGATGCATAAGGGACCTTACTCATACGCTCTCTTTCTTCCGATGTCTTGGGACAGTCATCCAATGAAAAAGTTAGACTGGCAATAGAAGGTTGTGAGCCTTTCTTTGCCTCTTGCATTGCATATTTGTCAATTATTTTATCTATGTATGAAGCTTGGGATAACGCTATCATTTTGTTCTTTCGATCTCTGAAAAGACGAATGCCTAGAACATAATTAGCTTCTCCCAAGTCCTTCATGTCAAACTGTTGGTGTAACTAAAGCTTGACCGATGATAAGTTCCCTACATCATTCCCAATGAGTAGTATATCATCGACATAGAGTATCAGAAAGACCACTTTTCCATCCTTAATACGTTTATAAACACAAGGTTCATCAGCGTTCTGCTTAAAACCAAATGTCTTAATCGCTTGATCAAACCTCTGGTTCCATGAGCGGGATGCTTACTTTAATCCATAAATGGATCTAAGCAACTTGTAGACTTTCCTTTCTTGGCCTTTCGCTATGAACCCTTCGGGCTGTATCATATAGATACACTCTTCAAGATGGCCATTCAAGAATGCCGTCTTGACATGCATTTGCCAGATCTCGTAATCGAGAACCGCAGCAATGGACAGAAGAATACGGATAGACTTCAGCATAGCAACAGGCGAAAAGGTTTCATCGTAATCGATTCCAGCCTTTTGCATGTACCCCTTTGCAACCAGTCTAGCTTTGAAAGTTTCCACTCTCCCTTCCGCATCCTTCTTTCTTTTGTAGACCCATTTGCATCCAATGGGTTTTATCCCATTCGGCAAATCTACAAGTTCCCAAACAGAGTTGGATTTCATAGAATCCATCTTATTGTTCATAGCCTGTTTCCAAGATTTAGAATCAACATCATTTACGGCTTCATCATAAGTGACCGGATCATCCTCATGCTCATGAGCCTCGGCCTGGTATACCTCAGCATCGTACATAAAGAAATTAGGTTTCTTAGAAACCCTCCCACTACGACGAGGCACCCTAAATTGTTGATCATCTGCAGGTCTTTCACTAGAACTCGGACTTGCGTCCAAGACTGAAATCTGTGGAGCAGTTCTTTCACCTGATAACTCCTCTAGCACCACTTTGCTTCGAGGCTTAAAGTCATTCATGTGACTTTCCTCCAAGAATGTCGCATGGGTTGAGACAATGACCTTTTGTTCCTTCGGGTTGTAGAATAGACCTCCTTTAGTTCCTTTTGGATACCCTACAAATATGCACAATTCTGATCTTGGTTCCAACTTTTTTACATTCCCATCCAGTACATGCGCCGGGTAGACCCATATTCTCATATATCCAAGGGAGGGCTTCCTGCCACGCCACAATTCATACGGAGTTCTGGGAATTGATTTGCTCGGAACCTGGTTCAGAATATAGCACGCCGTTTGTAAAGCATATCCCCAAAATGATAATGGCAGTGTTGAATAACTCATCATGGACCGTACCATATCCAATAAGGTCCTGTTTCTCCTTTCGGCTACACCATTATGTTGTGGAGTACCAGGTGCAGTCAATTGGGATAAAATCCCGTTCTCTACAATATGTCCTAGAAATTCATCGGAGAGTTATTCGCCACCTCGATCAGATCGAAGTGTCTTTATGGATTTATCCAATTGCCTTTCCACTTCCGCACGATACTCTTTGAACTTGTCAAAGGTTTCGCTCTTGCGGTGCATCAGATACACATATCCATACCTCGAGTAATCATTTATAAAAGAGACATAATACTCGAACCCTCCTCGTGCTGTGACGTTCATGGGACTACATACGTCAGTGTGCACAATTTCTAAGAGCTCCTGAGCCCTTGTACCCTTAGCTCCAAAAGACCTCTTAGTCATTTTACCCTCTAGACAAGACTCACATTGGGGAAGTCGTACCTCCTCCAGAGATTCCAAAGGACCGTCTTTCACCAATTTTTGAATCCTATCTTGATTAATATGACCAAGTCTTAAATGCCAAAGATACGCCTTGTTAGAGTGAGAAACTTTCAACCTTTTAGAGTTATCAATTAATTCAGTGTCAAGCAGTGATTACATCTTGGGTTTGATCAAATATAGGTTTCCATCCATCCATCCAGAACAGATAAAAGACTTATTTCTACGAATATCAACTCTTTTACTAAAAGAAACTGAATAAGAATCCTTTATTAAACAAGCTACCGATATAAGGTTCCTCCTAAAATTAGGAACATAAAAACAGTCTTTTAATAAAATAAACCTAAATTGATCAAAATAAAGGTAAACATCTCCCACTACCTAAGCCACCACCAAGCTACCATCTCCAGTCCGTAACGAGAGGCTCCTATCATGTAGACTTCTCGTTTCCATGAACCCCTGCATAGAAACAGAAACATGATTAGTGGCGCCCGAATCAATGACCCAAGTGTCTTTCGATTCTTCCACCAAACACGTTTCCATGTAATGAAGTTCCTTACCTTCCTTGCCCTTGGTGGCTAGGAATTCCCGACAAGCCTTCTTGAAGTGACTTACCTTCCCACAATGGAAGCATTTGGACTTTTTAGGGTCCTTCGGCTTCTTGTTCTTCTTCTTCTTCTTCCCGTCCGAGACAGGAGGATTAGAAGAACTAGAAGCCACTTGCTTCTTATTTGGCCTCTTCCTCTTCCGTGAGGGATTGGAAGATTCCACCAAATTTGCCTCACCTTTAGGTCGGACCACATTCTCATCCCTGATCATCCACTCATAAGCCTGTAGTTACTTCATGAGCTCGGTTAGTCCTAACTCCTTTGTGGCCAGATTGTATGCGGCCTTAAACCCCACAAAATCTTTAGACAGAGTCTTGAACACCATCTTGATCTGGGTGTTGTAGTCCAACTCAGCACCATTCTCGGCAGCCTCAGCGAAGAATCCCATTAGAGTGATCATATGGTCCTTCACCGGAGAACCCGCCTTTTGCTTAGAGTTCATAATGCTGGTGATAGCGGACTGTCGAGCTAATTTTTCTTGGCCTCCGAACATGTCCTCCAGATTTTCCATGATCTCCCCAGCAACTTGATAAGTCTCATGCTGCTTTTGTAAAGCACTCGTCATGCTAGCAAGGATGTAGCATCGAGCAATCTCATTGGATTCTCTCCAACGATTATAGGCAACCGGGACCTCCTCAAGTGGTGTGTCAGGTTTGGGCCCAGGTGGGCATGGTTCGTCCAATACGAACTTGTGTCTCTCGCAACTGAGAACTATTAATAGATTTCTTTTCCAGTCTTTATAATTATCGCCATTCAGCTTATTTTCAGTACGTATTGAAATGAGGGGTGTCGGTGACATTTTGAACTGAAATAAAATTATACTAGACATCATTACAAAACCCAAGCAAATATACAGATAATTTAGCAAATAAAACATACAAGTATGTTCCTACATGAAACTTGAAAAACATGTAGCATTGCAATGGTAATTCTCAGCACCTATTGCCCCAAGCCACCGAGGGGTGGTCATGAAAACAAATAGCCGGAACATGGACCCCGTCTAATTAATATATGTTGCCTTAAATCCTCCAAGGTTAAGACATATATTAATAACCGCTTATTTGACCACCAATTTAGTTAACAGAGCTTCTAGGGAAGTTTAATAACTAAACGAGTCTTGAGTGTACAACCATTGTTTACGTAGCCCGATCCATGTCCTACCAAGCCACCAAGGGGTGATTATGAATAGGATCGTACCCGAACACGTTTTCCGCATAAGAGATCCAATCTAGTATACCGGCGGCGGTAAACACCTACCGAGGGGTGTGGTCAAGGCAGAACTGACGCGAGGCGTTACCATGCTTTCATATATAGATCAACAATGGAGGTCGTGGGTTTTATTTGAAACCCTCTCCCACTCAATATTTTGAAAAACATGCAAGTTTTGACAAATTATGTATGATCAATATAGTATGAGCGGCACTCAGCTATCCTATATGACATGTTATCAAATATGCATACAAAACATCCATCAATACATATTTATACATCCATGACATATCACAGAAAAAATAATTGACAGAATAAGCAAGCTATGGTTCCATCCTAGAACAAAGAAAATAAAGATTACAAAATTCCATCCAAAGCATTCTTTGGGTCTTGAATTCTGTTCCGTCTTCTTGTATCCATCTTTATGTAGCCTCTCCATTTATTTCTCATCCCTAGAATTATTTAAAATTTAAATCTCCAAAAATTTAAATTTTAAATTCAAATTTCAAATTCGAATTTCAAATTTAAATTTCAAATTTAAATTTTAAACATCGTGTGTAATAATATGTAATTTCAAAAATTTCAAATTTTCAATTACATATTTTTAAACATGATTTAAAATTAAATCTCAAATTTAAAAATCAAAATTTTCGAATTTTTAGACTATCATACCGCCGCCTCCGAAGGCGGCAACCGCCGTGGGCAGCCACCAACCCAAAAGGGGTTGGCAGCCCATGGCTGCCCCTTATGTGCAGCCTTGCCGAGCTGCAGGCCAAGCCTGCAGTGCCAGGCTGCACGCTCAGGCTGGGCACAGTAGCCGGCAAGCTGCAGGCAGCGCCTGCAGCCAGAGGCTGCACGCCTAGGCTGCGGCCAGCCTTGGGCAGGCCACGGCCACCCTTGGCTGCAGGCCAAGCCTGTGGCCGTGGGTGGTGTTGGCTTGCACAGGGACTGCCGCAACCCCATCCTGCCCGAGGGTAGGGGCTGCAGCCCCACCAAGGCCCGTCGGCCTATCCCGAGGGGTCGTGTCTCGATTTTCGTGCCATATTCCAATTTACCTATTAGGATCTCCAAAAATTAATTTGAATCCCAATTAAATTGAAATTTTCCACACAATCAAAATTTCAACCTTTAAATCAAATTTAACTTTTGGGAAAAAAATAAATGACGGTCTTCAATCTTCAATCTCCTCCAAGAATAATTACATAAAATTTCCTAAACCGTTTCCGGTGTACAAAAATTCTAACCATAAAAATTCTAAGAGACAAAATTTAAAATCCATGGGAAAATTACAGTGTTAATAAACTGCTCCCATGGTTACATAAAAATTCCTAGATACAATTTTTCTAAATTTTAAGGAACTATAACCGGTATAAACAAGCATGCTTATAATAATTCCAAATATTAAAATAACCATATACTTTATACATAATCCATGATAACAACATAAAGGAACCCTAGAATGCCACTCTCTAAATATCAAATCCATACATAAATAAAAAGACTAAGTAATTGTCTAATTTATGCATATGGCATGGTCATGAGATGGCTCTGATACCAATTGTAGGATAATAAATCGGTAAAACGTATCAGAGTGGCGCAGCAGAACAATAAAAATTTCTAGATCGTTAAATATCTCGTGATGCCATATACAATAAACCAACAACAATTAAAACTCATACCTCAAGGACGCCAATCTTGCAGGAGGAGAATGACCGGAGGCTTCAACCAACTAGCCTTCTCTACTATTCTCCAATTCCCGAATGGCTGAGTGTGTGGGCATTCTGAACCTCGATCGGTATGCTAGCACTGCTAGTCTTCTTCTGACCACCCAGATTTCTAAAGAACTTTATTGTCACGATGAGCTATGCAACAATAAGCCTGCTCACCTGAGAGTTTGTGGTCTGAGAGAACTGGAGTGGCAGGACGTCTATTTATAGACCTGCATGAGGTGATTCTCTGAATTTGAATTGGACTACGAAAAGATATTCTCCCTTATCCATAACCAAAAAATCCGAATTTTTCCATGGGAAAATCCAACAATAAAATTCGGTTTTCTTAGGATAAATCCAATCCAAATCTAAACAAGATTTTAACTATAATTTTTTCTACCTTTTTCAACCAAAAAATCCAAAATTTCCTAGGAGAAAATCTTCTCCACAAATTCGGCCATTATGGATAAGGGAGAATCAAAAATTCCACTAGGATTTTCAAGCTTGAATCCTATCTCAACCTTATCCAAAATAACCGAATTTTCCTAGGAGATTAACTCCAAAATTTCGACCACTTTTCAGGGAGGAGAGAATCCAAATTCAACTGGGATTGAAACTTAAATTTTTCCCTTGAATCTTATCCACAAAAACCGAAATTCCATTGAGGATTATCCTCAAAATTTCGTCCATAGTTTGTTGGGATTTGGATTCAAAATTCAAGTAGGATTCTAACAAGATTATCCTCTCTAAATCCAACTCAAATTCGAATTTCAAATCTTGTGGATTTTCCACAACAAATTCGAATCCTACTTGGACTGTGATTCAAAATTTGAATTTCAAATTTCAAATTCGAATTTCAAATTCAAATTTCAAATTTCAAATTCAAATTTCAAATTTCAAATTTCAAATTTCAAATTTCAAATTTAAATTTCAAATTCGAATTTCAAATTCGAATTTCAAATTCAAATTTCAAATTCGAATTTCAAATTCAAATTTCAAATTCGAATTTCAAATTCAAAATTCAAATTTCAAATTTCAAAATTCAAATTTCAAATTTCAAAATTCAAATTTCAAATTCCACAAAACGGTTGTGTTTCAAATTCTTGTTCTCATACATAATTTTCTACAACTCCAATCCAATCTCAAATAAAATCATGGCAACTTTATTTGAAGTTCGAATAATTGTGTACTCTATTATCCAAAACAAAATCTGAATCCAACCGGAGAGAATCTTGTCTACCATCCTAATCCTATGTCATCACCATCCATGCATAATAAACTAGCCAATAGCATACTCAAATCAATTTGCCAAACGTTAAGGAATTATGTGGAGCTAGTAGAGGGACTGATTAGACATATATAAGCGGGCTCCCATAAATCCATATGATCATCATTCTTTACCGAACAACTCAATCATATGATCACTAGTTTCAGAGTCACACCACTATAAACCTGAAACTGAACTCTCAATTATATACCGTATTACGTAAGCCTGTGACGAGCTACTATCCAATGACCTTGTCATATATGCAAAACCCTCATACGATATCCATGATCAGCCTTAGGTCAAAGTTCGTTTAATGCTACTGATCAGGCTATCTTAAAGTTACATTATACTACCGAATTAAGAAAATGATTATTCACCATGTATGAATAAGAAGTCATCTACCCAGCAGACGACCCAGGGCCTTGTCCATTTTCACATTCAGTATAATGCCTTTAAGAGGATACCTTTAACTCCTTTGAGCTATGATTCCGATATCTGCAAACAAACCCTTCATCGTAAACAAGTCATGCACCCAACGAATAGGTCTATAAGGTTACTACCTCTGAGATGCTTTAGCCATTGGAACATCAAAGTACACAAGTCATATACATGAAGTAGTTCATTTACTCAGGATTAAGGTTATTGCATAATGAACGTCAAAAGCAGATTGATCCACTCATAGCGGACTACGTAGATCAATCACGCTTTAGTCCCGGTCTAATATGTCACCACTAAGTAACATATCTATGCCTCTACTTGGGAGTCCAGCTCCAGACTGTCAAGACAAACCGTCCCCTCCAAGGCTTTAGACAACATAATAGTCTTAACATGAGTTAGATGCTCGGTCTAACCCCATAGACTACAGACCAAAGTTTAGACCGCTAACTTTAGAACATTGTCTTCTCGCATACAAAAGTCCATTGCATGCAACGTTCTAACAGTTTTAACCCAAGCAGTCAGTAAGCCATATTTGCTTACATTTACTTTAACTTGTAAATAAGACGAGGACAGATAGCAATGTAATGAATAACCTCTGTATATAATTTTATTATCTAGTTCAAAATGAATACATCAAAATGTCTCTAATACTTAGGGCATTTCCTAACACCATGAACGTCACAACACGAGGAAGGTTCAAGTATTATGTCTCTTTTATAAATGATTACTCGAGGTATAGATATGTATATCTGATGCACCGCAAGAGCGAAACCTTTGACAAGTTCAAAGAGTATCGTGCAGAAGTGGAAAAGCAATTGGATAAATCCATAAAGACACTTCGATCTGATTGAGGTGGCGAATATCTCTCTGACGAATTTCTAGGACATCTTGTAGAGAATGGGATATTATCCCAATTGACTGCACCTGTTACTCCACAACAGAATGGTGTAGCCAAAAGGAGAAACATGACCTTGTTGGATATGGTATGGTCCATGATGAGTTATTCAACATTGCCATTATCATTTTGGGGATATGCTTTACAAACGGCATGCTATATTCTGAACCAGGTTCCAAGCAAATCGATTCTCAAACTCCGTACGAATTGTGGCATGGCAGGAAGCCCTCCCTTGGACATATGAGAATATGGGGCTGCCCGGTGCATGTACTGGATGAGGATGTGAAAAAGTTAGAACCAAGATCAGAATTGTGCATGTTTGTAGGGTATCCAAAAGGAACTAAAGGAGGTTTGTTCTATAACCCGAAGGAACAAAAGGTCATTGTCTCAACCCATACGACATTCTTGGAGGAAAGTCACATGAATGACTTTAAGCCACGAAGCAAAGTGGTGCTAGAGGAGTTATCGGGTGAAAGAACTGCTACACAGATTTCAGTCTTGGACACAAGTTCGAGTTCCAGTGAAAGACTTGCAGACGATCAATAATTTAGGGTACCTCGTCGTAGTGGGAGGGTTTCGAAGAAACCTAATTTCTTCATGTATGATGCTAAGGTATACCAGGCCGAGGCTCATGAGCATGAGGATGATCCGGTCACTTATGATGAAGCTGTAAATGATGTTGATTCTAAATCTTGGAAACAAGCTATGAATAATGAGATGAATTCTATGAAATCCAACTCTGTTTAGGAACTTGTAGATTTGCCAGATGGGATAAAGCCCATTGGATGCAAATGGGTCTACAAAAGAAAGAAGGATGCGGAAGGGAGAGTGGAAACTTTCAAAGCTAGACTGGTTGAAAAGAGGTACACAGAAAAGGCTGGAATCGATTACGATGAAACCTTTTCGCCTGTTGCTATGCTGAAGTCTATCCGTATTCTTCTGTCCATTGCTGCGGTTCTCGATTACGAGATCTGGCAAATGCATGTCAAGACGGCATTCTTGAATGGCCATCTTGAAGAGTGTATCTATATGATACAGCCCGAAGGGTTCATAGCGAAAGGCTAAGAAAGGAAAGTCTGCAAGTTGCTTAGATCCATTTACGGATTAAAGCAAGCATCCCGCTCATGGAACCAGAGGTTTGATCAAGCAATTAAGACATTTGGTTTTGAGTAGAACGTTGATGAACCTTGTATTTATAAACGTATTAAGGATGGAAAAGTGGTCTTTCTGATACTCTATGTCGATGATATACTACTCATTGGGAATGATGTAGGGAACTTATCATCAGTCAAGCTTTACACTAATAGTTTGACATGAAGGACTTGGGAGAAGCTAATTATGTTCTAGGCATTCGTCTCTTCAGAGATCGAAAGAACAAAATGATAGCATTATCCCAAGCTTCATACATAGATAAAGTAATTGACAAATATGCAATGCAAGAGGCAAAGAAAGGCTCACAACCTTCTATTGCCGGTCTAACTCTTTCATTGGATGACTGTCCCAAGACATCGGAAGAAAGAGAATGTATGAGTAAGGTCCCTTATGCATCCGCTGTGGGTAGCCTTATGTACGCTATGCTTTGCACTCGCCCAGATATATGTTTTGCAGTAGGTATGGTGAGTCAATATCGAGCAAATCCTGGAACCAAGCACTAGCAAGCTGTAAAGCATATACTCAAATATCTTAAGAGAACGAGGGATTATATGCTTGTGTATTCTAGAGGGGACCTAACACCCGTAGGATACACGGACTCAGACTTCCAGACTTGTAAGGATTCGAGGAAATCGACATCTGGATCAGTGTTTTTACTCGGAGGAGGTACCATTGTGTGGAGGAGCGTGAAGCAGGGCTGCACAGCTGACTCTACTATGGAGGCTGAGTATGTGGCTGCGGCTGAGGCATCAAAAGAAGCGGTTTGGCTCCTCAAGTTCTTTAGAGACCTTGAGGTCATTCCGGGTGTTGACAAGCCTATCACACTTTACTGTGACAATACAGGGGCTATTGCCAACACAATGGAATCTCGGCACCACAAGAGGACCAAGCACATCGATTGGAGATATCATATTATTAGAGGGCACGTGGAGACAGGACAAGTGGATGTATGTAAGATCGCATCCGAGGACAACATCGCCGATCCCTTTACTAAGACTTTGGTGGCTAGAAGCTTTGAGAGGCACGTAGAGGCGATGGGGATGCATAACACGGCACATCTGCTGGTTAGGGCAAGTAGGAGATTGTTAGGAAATGCCCTAAGCATTAGAGACATTTTGATGTATTTATTTTGAACTGAATAATAAAATTATATATATAGAGGTTATTCATTACATTACTATCTGTACTCGTCTTATTTACATGTTAAAGTAAATGTAAGCAAATATGGCTCCCTGACTACTTGTGTTAAACTATTAGAACGTTGCATGCAATGGACTTTTGTATGCGAGAAGACAATGTTCTAAAGTTAGCGGTCTAAACTATGGTCTGTAGTCTATAGGGTTAGACCGAGCATCTAACTCATGTTAAGACTATTATGTTGTCTAAAGCCTTGGAGGGGACGGTTTGTCTTGACTGTCTGGAGCTGGACTCCCAAGTAGAGACATAGATATATTGCTTGGTGGTGACATATTAGACCGGGACTAAAGCGTGATTGATCTATGTAGTCCGCTATGAGTGGATCAATCTGCTGTTGACGTTCATTGTGCAATAACCTTAATCCTGAGTAAATGAACTACTTCATGTATATGACTTGTGTACTTTGATGTTCCAATGGCTAAAGCATCTCAGAGGTAGTAAGCTTATAGACCGGTTCGTTGGGTGCATGACTTGTATACGATGAAGGGTTTGTTTGCAGATATCGGAATCATAGCTCTAAGGAGTTAAAGGTATCCTCTTAAAGGCATTATACTGAATGTGAAAATGGACAAGGCCTTGGGTCGTCTGCTAGGTGGATGACTTCTTATTCACATATGGTGAATAATCATTTTCTTAATTCGGTAGTATAATGGAACTTTAAGATAGCCTGATCAGTAGGATTAAACGGACTTTGACCTAAGGCTGATCATGGATATCATATGAGGGTTTTGCATATATGTCAAGGTCATTGGATAGTAGCTCGTCACAGGCTTACGTAATACGGTATATAATTGGGAGTTCAGTTTCAGGTTTATAGTGGTGTGACTTTGAAACTAGTGATCATATGATTGAGTTGTTCGGTAAAAAATGATGATCATATGGATTTGCGGGAGCCCGATTATATATGTCCAATCTGTCCCTCTACTAGCTCCACATAATTCCTTAACGTTTGGCAAATTGATTTGTGTATGCTATTGGCTGGTTTATTATGCATGGATGGTGATGACACAGGATTAGGATGGTAGACAAGATTCTCTCCGGTTGGATTCAGATTTTATTTTGGATAATAGAGTACACAATTATTCGAACTCCAAATAAAGTTGCCATGATTTTATTTGAGATTGGATTGGAGTTGTAGAAAATTATCCATGAGAACAAGAATTTGAAACACAACTGTTTTGTGGATTTTGAAATTTGAAATTTGAATTTTGAATTTTGAATTTTGAAATTTGAAATTTTGAATTTGAATTTTGAATTTGAAATTTGAATTTGAAATTCGAATTTGAAATTTGAATTTGAAATTTGAAATTTGAAATTTGAAATTTGAATTTGAAATTCGAATTTGAAATTTGAAATTCAAATTTTGAATCACAGTCCAAGTAAGATTCGAATTTGTTGTGGAAAATCCATAAGGTTTGAAATTCGAATTTGAGTTGCATTTGGAGAGGATAATCTTGTTAGAATCCTGCCTGAATTTTGAATCTAAGTCCTAACAAAAGGTGGATGAAATTTTGAGGATAATCCTCAATAGAATTTATGTTTTTGTGGATAAGGTTCAAGGGAAAAATTCAAGTTTCAATCCCAGTTGGATTTGGATTCTCTCCTCCCTGAAAAGTGGCCGAAATTTTGGAGTTTTTCACCTAGGAAAATTCAGTTATTTTGGATAAGGATGAGATAAGATTCAAGCTTGAAAATCCTAGTGGAATTTTGATTCTTCCTTATCCTAAAAGTAGCCGAATTTGTGGAGGAGATTTTCTCCTAAGAATTTCAGATTTTTTGGTTGAAAAAGGGGAGATAAAATTCTAGTTAAAATCTTATTTAGATTTGGATTGGATTTATCCATAATGGCTGAATTTTATTGTTAAGATTCTCCCATAGAAAATTCAGATTTTATGGTTATGGATAAGGGAGAATATCTTTTCCTAATCCAATTCAAATTCAGAGAATCACCTCATGCAGGTCTATAAATAGAGGTCCTGCCACTCCAGTTCTCTCAGACCACAGACTCTAAGGTGAGCAGGCTTATTGTTGCACAGCTCATCGTGACAATAAGTTCTTTAAAGATCTGGGTGTTCGGAAGAAGACTAGCAGTGCTAGCATACCGATCGAGGTTCAGAGTGCCCACACACTCAGCCATTCGGGAATTGGAGAATAGTAGAGAAGGCTAGTTGGTTGAAGCCTCCGGTCATTCTCCTCCTGCAAGATTGGCGTCCTTGAGGTATGAGTTTTAATTGTTGTTGGTTTATTGTATATGGCATCATGAGATATTTAACGATCTAAAATTTTTTATTGTTCCGCTGCCCCACTCTGATACGTTTTTACCGATTTATTTTCCTACAGTTAACAGATAGAGAGAGAAAGTGATGTGCACATCCTTCACCCTGCGCAATGAGGCGCGTTAGTTGTGGAAGATGGTAACCATTAGGAGGAAAGTTAGAGAGATGAGCTGGAGCGACTTAATTGAGGAATTCAAGGAGATGCACTTCAACGAGGAAGCACTAGCAGCGCAGTAAGACGAGTTCAACAACCTGCGCCAAGGTAGGTATGACTGTTATGGTGGCAGTCAAGAAATTTGAGCAGTTGGCTCAACTTTTTCTAGATTTGGTACCGACTAAGAGGAGAGAGTTAGATGAATACTGAAGATGTTCAGAACAGACATAGCAGTTTAGGTCTGTAGCGGAAGCCACGGACCAGCGACATTAGCAGAACATGTCAGTAAGGCTATCTGAGCCGAGTACTAGTTGGCTCAGGATAAGGATCAAAAGGTGCAGAATTTTAAGGCATAAAAGGAGGGAAAAATGCAAGCTAAGCAGGCTTAGGTGAAGCAGAACCCCGAGTTACAATACAGAGGACAGAATGTGAGAACCGGCCAGAATAGCAGGCATTCCAACAACAACAACAAGAGAAAAGGGGAACCAGGGCAACCAAGATTCGTAGGAGAATTTCCCCCAGAAGAGAAACGATCTGGAAGGAAATGACAGCCAATACCCGAAGTGCACGAAATGCGAAAAGAGGCACCCAGGAGAATATAAGCAAGGAGTAAGTGGTGGTTTCATCTGTGGCAAGGAAGGCTACTATGCCCAAAACTACTACTCCGACCCACGAAACTGACAGAATCAACCCCACACTGGGAATAATCAACTTCACACCATCCAGACCAGGATCGAAGGCCCTTCGATCACACAAGGCAGACTGAAAGCTTCAGACAGCTAAGGGAGAATCTCGACTTACGTGAGGAGTAACGCTGAAGCTGTAACTTTTGTAGTGGTGACAGGCCAACTTTCTATTACCAACTTTGATGTGTTAGTTCTACTTGATTCTGGAGCCACCCATTCGTTGCATCATCAGATTCTGCTAAAAAGCTTAGGTAGGACGAAATAGACGTTTAGAATATCATTTCCTTCAGGGGAAGTTTTATTATATAATTACTGGACACGTCAGGTGCCAATAATTATCTGCGGGTGAGAATTGAGCGCTAACCTAATCATCAGCGACATGATCGATTATGACGGAATCTTGGGAATGGTTTTCCTCATAGGACACAACATTGTCATAAACTGTTAAAGGCAGAAAATCGTTTTCAAATCAATCGGATGTGAAAAGTTCATCTATAAGGGTTTGTCGCCAGAGCAACCAAAGATGATGATATCAGCAGTGAAGGCTCGCGAGATGTTATCCAATGGATGCACGGACTTCCTAGTATACGTAGCAGATAAGACTCGAGGAATAAAGATAGGACCCGAGAACGTGCCGATAGTCAGGGAATTTGTGGAGATATTTCCAGAAGGTCTTCTAGAACTTTCGTCAGAGCGCGAGATCTCGTTCGAGACTGAACGTTTACCAGAATCAGCCCCCATATCCAAGGCCCTATACAGAATGGGCTCTGCAAAGCTAAAGGAGCTCCGAGCCCAGCTGACAGACTAAATAGACAAGGGATTCATTCGACAGAGCTGTTCATGTAGGAAAATAAATCGGTAAAAACGTATCAGAGTGGCGCAGCGGAACAAAAAAAAATTTTAGATCGTTAAATATCTCATGATGCCATATACAATAAATCAACAATAATTAAAACTCATACCTCAAGGACGCCAATATGCAGGAGGAGAATGACCGGAGGCTTCAACCAACTAGCCTTCTCTACTATTCTCTAATTCCCGAATGGCTGAGTGTGTGGGCACTCTGAACCTCGATCGGTATGCTAGCACTGCTAGTCTTCTTCCGACCACCCAGATCTCTAAAGAACTTTATTGTCACGATGAGCTGTGCAACAATAAGCCTGCTCACCTAAGAGTCTGTGGTCTAAGAGAACTGGAGTGGCAGGACCTCTATTTATAGACCTGCATGAGGTGATTCGCTGAATTCGAATTGGACTAGGAAAAGATTTTCTCCCTTATCCAAACCAAAAAATCCGAATTTTCCAAGGGAGAATCTCCACAATTAAATTCGGTTTTCCTAGGACAAATCCAATCCAAATCTAAACAAGATTTTAACTAGAATTTTATCTCCCTTTTTCAACCAAAAAATCCGAAATCTTTAGGAGAAAATCTTCTCCAAATTTTCGGCCACTTTTAGGATAAGGAAGAATCAAAATTCCACTAGGATTTTTCAAGCTAAATCTCATCTCAACCTTATCCAAAAATAACCGAATTTCCTAGGATAAAGCCTCCAAAATTTCGGCCACTTTTAGGGAGGGAGAGAATCCAAATTCAACTAGGATTGAAACTTGAATTTTCCCTTGAATCTTATCTACAAAAACCGAATTTTCCATTGAGGATTATCCTCAAAAAATTCGCCCACTTTTGTTGGGATTTGGATTCAAAATTCAAGTAGGATTCTAACAAGATTATCCTCTCCAAATCCAACTCAAATTCGAATTTCAAACCTTGTGGATTTTCCACAACAAATTCGAATCCTACTTGGACTGTGATTCAAAATTTGAATTTCAAATTTCAAATTCAAATTTCAAATTCAAATTTCAAATTTCAAATTTCAAATTTCAAATTTCAAATTTAAATTTCAAATTCAAATTTCAAATTCGAATTTTCAAATTCAAATTTCAAATTCAAATTTCAAATTCAAAATTCAAATTTCAAATTTCAAATTCCACAAAACGGTTGTGTTTCATATTCTTGTTCTCATGGATAATTTTCTACAACTCCAATCCAATCTCAAATAAAATCATGGCAACTTTATTTGGAGTTCGAATAATTGTGTACTCTATTATCCAAAACAAAATCTGAATCCAACCGAAGAGAATCTTGTCTACCATCCTAATCCTGTGTCATCACCATCCATGCATAATAAACTAGCCAATAGCATACACAAATCAATTTGCCAAACATTAAGGAATTATGTGGAGCTAGTAGAGGGACTGATTGGACATATATAATCGGGCTCCCGTGATTCCATATGATCATCATTCTGTACCGAACAACTCAATCATATGATCACTAATTTCAGAGTCACACCACTATAAACCTGAAACTGAACTCCCAATTATATACCATATTACGTAAGCCTGTGACGAGCTACCATCCAATGACCTTGTCATATATGCAAAACCCTCATATGATATCTATGATCAGCCTTAGGTCAAAGTCCGTTAAATCCTACTGATCAGGCTATCTTAAAGTTCCATTATACTACCGAATCAAGAAAATGATTATTCACCATATGTGAATAAGAAGTCATCCGCCCAGTAGACGACCCAAGGCCTTGTCCATTTTCACATTCAGTATAATGCCTTTAAGAGGATACCTTTAACTCCTCAGAGCTATGTTTCCGATATCTGCAAACAAACCCTTCATCGTATACAAGTCATGCACCCAACGAACCGGTCTATAAGCTTACTACCTCTGAGACGCTTTAGCCATTGGAACATCAAAGTACACAAGTCATATACATGAAGTAGTTCATTTACTCAGGATTAAGGTTATTGCACAATGAACGTCAAAAGCAGATTCATCCACTCATAGCGGACTACGTAGATCAATCACGCTTTAGTCCCGGTCTAATATGTCACCACCGAGCAACATATCCATGTCTCTACTTGGGAGTCCAGCTCCAGACAGTCAAGACAGACCGTCCCCTCTAAGGCTTTAGACAACATAATAGTCTTAACATGAGTTAGATGCTCGGTCTAACCCCATAGACTACAGACCATAATTTAGACTGCTAACTTTAGAACATTGTCTTCTCGCATACAAAAGTCCATTGCATGCAACGTTCTAACAGTTTTAACACAAGCAGTCAGTGAGCCATATTTGCTTACATTTACTATAACATGTAAATAAGATGAGGACAGATAGCAATGTAATGAATAACCTCTATGTATAATTTTATTATCCAGTTCAAAATGAATACATCAAAATGTCTCTAATACTTAGGGCATTTCCTAACAGTTCACCCTAAAGAGCACCTGTACCATCTGTGAAGAAGAAGGACGGAACACTGAGAAGGTGCATCAAATACAGAAAGTTGAACGGGGTTACGACTAAGAACAAGAACCCGTTACTGTTGGTTAACAATTTATTTGATCAACTCCGAGACGCTGTAGTGTTCTCGAAGATCGATCTACATTCCGAGTACCATCAACTACGAATCAGGAATGAAGATGTACCCAAAACAGCCTTTCAAATGTGATACAGACATTACGAATTTCTGTTCATATTGCTCAGATTGACGGACGTGCCAGCAACTTTCATAAACTGAATGAACCGCATGTTCAAGGGCTATTTGGATAAGTTTGTCATTGTGTTCATCGATGACATACTTATACACTCTAAGATGAAGGAAGAGCACGAAGAGCACTTAAGGATCATTTTGCGCATGTAACAGGACCATTAGCTATATGCCAAGTTCTCCAAGTATGAGCTTTGACTGGAGAAGGTCCATTTCCTAGGTCACGTAGACCCTAATGAAGGAGTATCTGTGGACCCCACTAAAATTGATGCAGTTAGCACGTGGCCAGCTCCAAGAAACGTGACGAAGATCCGCAGCTTCCTAGGCTTAGTGGGATACCAACGACGTTTTGTCAAAGGTTTTGCAAAGCTAGCCGTACCGCTCACAGCACTCACCAAGAAGGGAAAGAGGTATAAGTGAATCGACAAGTGTAAGGAAAGCTTTCAAGAGCTGAAATGAAGACTCATAAGCGCTCCAATGCTGACCATTTCAAATGTTGGTCAGGGAAGCTTTGTGATTTCAGCGCCGCATCTAAAACCAAGTTGGAAACTGTGTTGATGCAGAGTGGTAGAGTAGTCGCGTATGCTTCACGACAACTCAAAAACCTTGAGAAGAGCTACCCAACGCGTGATCTGGAGCTAGTAGTGATAGTTTTTACGATAAAAGCATGGAGGCACTACCTGTACGGAGTCACGTGCGAGATTTACATCGATCACTAGAGTCTCAAATGTATCTTCATGCAGAAAGAGCTCAACATGAGGCAGCGTAGATGGCTAGAGTTGGTAAGGATTACGACCGTGAGATCCTATACCATCTGGGGAAAGCCAATAAGGTGGCCGATGCACGGAGTTAGAAGTATATGACTGTGCCTATGACTATTAGTGCCTTGTCAGGAACGCTACAAAGGAGCTATGTGACAGCGAGATCAAGATTTTGATAGGGAGATTGTCTGACATGACCCTCCAATCGAAGCTCCAAGAAGAGATCAAGATCGGTCAAGGTTTCGATTTGTCCCTGCTTAAGTCCAGAAAGGAAGCTATAGAGGACAAGGATTCAGAGTTTAAGATCCTTAAGGACGACATACTCTACTACAGAGATAGAGTGTGTATTCTGAAAGATGAAGAACTCAAGAAGCGAATCCTTTTGGAACCTTACGAGACGTCATATTCCATACATCCATTAGCGAATAAGATGTACAAGTACCTGAAGGAAAGCTTTTGGTGGCCTGGAATGAAGAATGACATTGTCGAGTTCATCGCCAGATAGCTTACGTGTCAGAAGGTTAAGTCAGAACACCAGCGCCCAGTAGGATAATCGTAGAAAATTAAGCTACCCAAGTGGAAATAAGACCAGATTACGATGAATTTCATAGTCAGACTGCCGAAGACGTCAAACGATAATGACGCAATCTGGGTGATTATAGATAGACTGACAAAATCAGCTAGATTTTTAGCAATGAAAGTTAGCTACTCAGTGGAACGACTAGTAGAAATCTATGTGGCACAGTTCGTGAAACGACATGGAGTACTAGAGTCGATCGTCTCAGATCGTAGTGGATGCTTTACCTCCAGATTTTGGTGAAGTGTTCAGGCTGCATTAAGGTCCAAGTGAGAGTTTAGCATAGCATTTCATCCTCAGACCGACAGTTAGTCTGAGAGGACTATACAGATGTTAGAGGACATGTTGAGACCTGCGTCCTAGACTTCAAAGGAAATTGAGATTAGAAGCTACCATTGAGCGAGTTCTCGTACAACAGCAACTACCATTCCTCGATAGGAATGGCACCGTACGACACTTTATGGAAGGAAATGCAGATCTCTGGCTCATTAGTACGAGACCGGGGAGAAACAACTAATTAGCTCAGACATCATCAAGAGTACCATGGCAGACCTGGTTTTGAGGCGTTTCCTAAATGCCGGAGACCTAGAAATTTAGCGGAAATGCTGCCGAAATTTTGAAAACGGCACTAAGGGCATTTTGGTGAAAAACGAGAGGTAAATTGTGTTCGATAATGGAAACCGAGACCCTTCGATGAGTTAGGCTCAGAAAATGGGAAAATGAACCTTTGAGGAATAGTAAACCATCCCTCCGAGGTTGTGAAAATGTAAGAGAACGGGAAAACCAATGTCAAGGGTATTTTAGAAAACGAAAGGTAAATTTGAGGTCGGGATGAAAACCTGAGCCCACTCGGTGTCTAATGCTCGGGATTAGCATGACAAATGTTTCAGGAGTAGTGAAATACCTATTTAAGGCTCCGAAACGTGAGAAAAACGAGAAACAACCCTAGGTATCGGAATAGTACCACCTGAGGGTCGGATGACCAATAATCGTCCATGGAACAACAATGGATGCTGTAAAAGTGTGTAAAAGCTTAAGAAATATTATTTTATGATATTTGGGCTTAGAAAATCCTGTTAAAAGTCACAGTGAGCATATGACGGTCCCGAGACCCGTCAGGGGTAAAATGGTCATTTTGATCAAAAATTTCTGAAAGGCTCAGAAAGGACCGTGAATGCCTAAGGATAGTTGAAATGAAATTATAAAAGTTAAATTTGGGTCTTAAACCAACAAACAGTAGATTTATGACGAGAAATCAAATCAAGGGCAAAATGGTAATTTTGCCAAGAGTTAGTGTAAAAATGGAAAATGGGATTTTCGATTCCTAAGACCATTTACAGGAAATAAAACGTAGAATTTTTACGTTTTACTAAATTTTGAATATGAAATGAAGATTTAGAATAACCGTGGTTATTCCGGTTATAGGAACCCGATCCAGACGCGGCAAAGGAACGTCTGCGGAGCCGGGGAAGGAAATGCTTGCGAAAGTATCTGTAAGTTCGGACATTTAATTGACTGCAACATGAATAGACTATTATGTCTAAGTGTGATATGTGTAAGTTCCAGCATTCATTTGTCTGCTCATGAACATTCTGATTTTGTTCATTATATGAATGAATTGATCTGTTATGTCTAGGTTTATGTGTTATATGCATGTTTTATAGCGCGATCTTATGATAAATGTTTGGTAAGCTCAAATATTTACATATCTATAGCATGAATTACTATTTGATTGATTTAAGTACTTTTCATACAAACTTGTAAAGTCCTACAAGCAATAGGGGTGTAGTTAAACTAACACACCTAATGAATGAGAAATTGAAAAGTGTATAAATAATACACTATGGAGAAGTGCTAGGGCACTATAGTGTAGTTAATTAAAAACACATATAAAGAAATAAATGTAAAAACCTACGGGCAATAAGGGTTCCACCGTGGGATGATTCATATGAATGTCTTCGGTGGGGAACTATAAGAAAGATGGTAATGAAACCACTAAGGCATACCGCCCCTCTAGCATAGTGGTGGAGGTTTTTCTCATATCCTACGAGAATATAAGGGCTGTGGAGGCCGATGTTCTAAGGTCGCTCCTTAGACCCTCCGAGTCAGCGCGCTAATAATCATCGGTACTATCATAAACAGAGCTATAAACTAGAAATCAAATAGAGAATAAACAATCAATAAAATGATAAAAATCATAATTGAGCATAATCGAAATTTACACTAAAGTGTAGTAATTTCGGTTAGGATATATGAATAGCACCCTGTTAGGGTAAAGTGAATAGTAACCAGTTAAGGTAACTATTACTTCGATCAAAGGTCAAAGGTCCAAGTCACTATTCATCATGAATAGTACTATTCTTGGTGAATAGTACTATTCATAGGAAATTGAGTTTCCAATGTTTTTGAATCCGTATGATTCTTACTAAGTATGTTTGAACTTACTGAGCCTGTTAGCTCACTAGTTTATTGATGTTACAGGTAAGAAACCTGTCCAGTAGATTTCTGGATGGAGGCAGGATGCGAGCGTGCCAATAGGGATAGGGAATCCATTGTGGATATGGTCCTGCTACAAGTTTTCCGCTGAGCGTTGAAAAAAGAGACATGTATTACAAAAAGATTTGAATTATGTATTGCGTATAAGCTATGTTGTACTTTTAAAAGTGACAAACATAGTTCAGTTTAATTACGTTATGTTTACAAACAGGAAAATGTATTTTAAAAAAAAATGATTCCAAATTTCACAAAGGGTTTAAAGGAAAGAAAAGAATTTAGGCGACCCGACGAAGTTCACGAGCTATTTCAGTCAGCTAAGGAGCTTGATTGTAATAGTTTCGGTGGACCGAGGTCGGGGGCTCCACACACACTAGCTTGGGAGGAGCCATTTCTTCAAGCCACTTTAAGACCACTTTGAATTAAATTGCTAGGACACTTTCCTTGTGGTTTTAGTTGGCTATTTGGCTTAGTTAACCAAGGAGATTTTTATGTTTCTTTCTAGTCCTAGCTGACTCCATGTCCACCCTTATTCTACATGAAAGTTTGGTCACCACTTGGTTTGGTTGTGCTAGGTTCAAAGCACACTAAGGTAAAAATCTGAAAAACCCCTCCTTTTTGCGGTTTAGTTTCTTTTTAAGTTTTGAGATCCAAAAGATTTATTGTGTATTTCGAGAAATGGGTTGTAACAAGTTTATTTTGAGCCCTAGCATCTTGTATTTATGTTTTTGTGCTTGTATGGTTGTGATTTAAGTTTTTGTGGATGGTTGATTGTATGGATGTTTTAGGGTTTGGCTGGAAGCCAAACTTGTCCCAGATCTTAGCCATGGATTTATGGATTTTGAGCATGTTCCATAGGATTTAGAGATTTTGTAAACATGAATGTTTTCAGAAATTTCGTTACAGTCATTTTTGTATCAAATAGCCTTTGGCCAGAAATGATAGCAAGATAGGTTTTCGGAGCATTTTATAATCGAAGTTCAAAGTTGGGATTGAAACCTGGGAACAGGGAACAATCTTGGGTTTTTATAAAAATTAGCAACTTAGATTCCGAATTAGATCTCAGACTCAACATGAAAGTTGTAGATCACATCGAAAACTAAAAGATGGCATGTGTGAGTTTTAAGAATTCAGCTGTTTAGGGCCCTAAACAGAGCAGTTTTTAAATAACCGAAAAACTGACAAATTTTCTAAAATGGGCACAGTTTTGGCCATGGGTTTGCTAGGTTCAAGACCTATTAGAGTTTGAATCGAGCTCTGAGGTGAACACAAAAGTTGTTCATCTCGTCAAGCAGTAAAAGTATCGTGTTCACCAAGTTCATAAATTCAATTATTTAAAATGAGTTACAAATAGTTATTCGAAAAAGGATTCAGAAACTCCCTTATCAAATGAACACCAAAATGTGTTCCTTTTAAACAAGAAAATGGTTTTAAGAAAAACACCCTCACCTTCCAATGGGGTGCAAAGGAGATTGTGTTCAAATCCTAAGAAAAGGAATTTCACAAAAACAAATGACATTTTTCAGTAATAAGCTTTAAATCGGTAAAGGTAACCTGATAAGCTAAACAGTCAATATACGGGTAACTGGTTAGTTGACTAGCCAGTTAACCAATCAAACCTGAAATAGGAAGAAGTAGAGCGACATTAATTAATTTATTAGGTAAATAAATTAATTAACTATGATTAGAGAATCAAACTCTTAAGAGAAGAGCAGTTAGTACCGATAAGGATCGGTACCACATAACAATAGAATTTTTATTAATTATTAATGACCATAGTGACCTAAGAGCAAGTTTTAACGGAAATGGATTATGATTATAGGTGGAGACCTGTAAATTGATGAGGCGAGGTACAAATTCACCTACAGATTAGGTAAGTACAACTCCGCCTACAGCATGAACAAAATGAGTTTAAAATGCTATTTTTACTCTGTGTTAAGTATGCAAATCGTGTACGATTGTTGCATAGCATGATAGAAGTGTTTATAATTTCATAATCGTGTAGATTGATGAAAGCATAAGTTAGATGCCATACATCCTTATCACGTATGGTTAGTGGATAATCTAGTAGAGCATATGGCATGATCAGATACAGAATTGGGTAAATGGAATAAAGGTGTCAGTATAATGGGTCAAGGCCCACAGAATATAACGGGTGTAAGGCCCATAAAGTAAAATGGGCCAAGGCCCATAAAATATATCCATAACGGGCCAAGACATATGATCACAGTGAATCTGATGATCCGCGTGCAGTGGCACTAACACCAGGGCCCTTCAAATAAGAAAAGATAATGAATAATAAAGCATAAAATGAGCATAATCGATTCATGCATTATTCACGATATGCCCTAGCTATAGTTATAGTATGCTTCCAATTATAGTGTTGATATGCATTTAGTTATGTGAGATATTTCAGTTATGCATTCAGTTATGTAAAATGTTTCAGTGTATAGTACATGTTGTGTGTACATGACATGCTTATATTTTTAAGTATGGCTTACGTTTCAAACACGTTTTGCAGATAGAACATTGTCCTTACGGAGCGTAAAGCTCACGGTGTGTGCTCATGCTATAGGTAAATGACCTATGGCCTAGACTCTGATGGACGGTGATGGTGGCAGAGGCGGATGTGAGGGTGAGGTTATGGATACCACCACCAGTGTTGATTTTTACTTAGTATTAAGCAGTCGTTTTATTTTGAGAACTGAACTTATGGTAAGTAGTAACCAATTTAGTAAATTTATGAGTATGTATGTATATTTGAACCTCAATTGTATTTAGACCTTTATGTATCTGTAAAGTATATACATGTATGTATGTAAATAGTAAAAAGTACGTATTCAAAAAAAATCCCTAAAATTATAATATTAAAGTAAGTAAGTTTGAGTAATAGTTTTCAAGTAAGTTAAGTAACAGTAGTTTTCAAGTGACGTTCTAGGCCGCCAGGGCTTCGGGGTGCCATAGTTAGTATCAAAGTGATATCCTGCCACCCGATCTCACATCACCGTATGCTCGCTTCATCAGTCCAAGTTAGTGTAATGACCTCCACATTCACGGAACCTACTTACCACGTAATAAGTAATTAAGGAATGAATTTGGAGTGTTTTGAAGCTTTTTGGTGAGTAATACATTCAAGTAAACGATCGTGTAAGTAGCCGTGTACCGTTCAGACTATTGAAGTGTAAGAAGCCGTGTGAGTGTAAATGGCCGTGTAGTGTAACATGATCAGGTACACGGCTGTGTGAGTGGCCGTGTACTAGTCGGATGATAAAATGTGTGAAAGGCCGTGTTTCAGAACATAGGCATGTTAAGCAATCTCAACTAGTACACGCCTATGTCTGAAATACACGCTCGTGTTACCTTGCACACGCCCGTGTCTGAAATTATAGAGAGCTGCTATAATGACTCTCATGAGGTAAGAAACTTAATTACTATGCAATGAGTAATTAAGTTAATAAATACAGTATACTTTCCAGTAGAATGAATTAAACAGGTACAGTAGCGTTTAATTACCATTCATGCAGTGACAGGGGCAATTGACAGTAAAATCGGTCCACCCTATTATGTGAGTGTGCGTGTGAGACATGCAGTATCAAGAAACCGGTCTAAACAATCATTTCTTAACATAGAACTGTAATATAATGGAACGGGCAACCGAGAGTGAGATCGATTTACCTTAGTACGTGTGAGTGCGTGTGAGACACGCAGTATCAAGAAACTGGTCCAGACGACCATTTCTTGACATAGAACTAATGAGCTAGTCATCAGTACGCTCAAACTGGTCATCTAAGCATAGCAGCGAAATTGACCTCATAGGTGTACAGTATCGAGAAAAGTGGTCTAGGTGACCTCTTCTCGCCAAAAAACTGACGAAATCAGAGTCAGAATGCTCAGGCTAGTTAGTCAGACAGAAAATAATGAATAGTGAATAGTGGAAAACGCAGTGTCATGTTAATGGTCAAGACGGCTTTAATCTGGCATAAAACTGATATATTAATAGTCAGCAGGCTCAATCTGGTCAATTGAGCACGAAATGTAGATTTTTGTTTGAGAGATACGTAGTATTGGGATGAGGGTCAAGACGACCTTTTCTCGCCCCGAAATTGATATATTTAGACTCAGGACGCCCAAATTAGTCAATCGGGCAACTGACATGTTTTTTGAGGTGGGGTCACACAGATCACAAAAACTGGTCCAGACGACCTCCGATGGACGTAAAACTGATAAACTTGATATCAGCATGTCCAAATTAGTCAGGAAAGATTGTGTTTGAAATTTTACACGAAAATACCTCGTTATGCGTGTGTAGTGTCAACACAGTGTAGACACTATCACAGTATCAAGAAATTGGTCAAGATGACCTTTTCTTGATATAAAACTGATATACTTGGAATCAGAATGCTCAAATTAGTCATTTGAGTACAAAAAGTAATTTTTGATCGGGAACCATGTAGTATCTGAAAACTAGTCGAGATGATCTCGAATGAAAATAAAACAAATATATTCGAGCTCAGCACGCCCAAATTAAATTTTTCAAAAACATAGCATAACGGGGTGAAAAAATAGGACAATTGTAAAAAGGGCCTCATAAAATTTTCTTATCATTTTTTTCTCCCCACACTACCCGTATATGAATAGTAACCACCTATTGAATCCCACCTCCATTTTTGACACCGCCGGCACCATTGGAAAGCTCTCGACGAGTTGAGTCCAACGGTGGGCTGAGTCGACGGAACCGACAACGGAGGAAGGCGCACACGCTGCCCAAAGTCACTGGAGGCTGAAATCTTTGAACCGCTGTTTCTCCACTGTCTGATGTCCAAATGCCATGATTCTGGTCCCAATGGATTCGTGGTGAAGAGTAGAACAAAACCCAGGCTTCATTTCATGTCAACAGCCACCAGATTGCGCCGCCCAGCCTTCGTCATCACCGCTGCTATCGTCACCATGGAATCCGTCGATTCTGGTAGAGTTGAGTTAGACGGTGGATACCAAAATGCTCAGAATAACATGGGGAACAAAAGCCCCAAATCAATTTTGGGCAACAATACTAGGAAGATGGAGATCTAACCATCGCCACCGTCACCACCTTTCGAGGGTCGATTTCTAGTGATAAGAGGCTCGATCGATGAAATTAACACCAACAATGGATTCCTCTCGTCGATCTCTTCAAGATGGTGGTCGCCACTTCCCTCGCCACTGCAGTCAATGCTGGTCAATGACCGGTCAATGGTGACCCAGTGACCAAAATTTGAAGAATGGCCAGTTTGCCTATTTTTGACTTTCCGAACACATCCGCGACATTGGATTTGCAAACCAGAATTTCAAAAGCAAAGAACGACGATTCAAAGATTGTGCGGTCAAGATTGAACGGCTCTTCTGATTGCCAATGGGAATGATTTGGGTAGTAGTTTTGATTCCTTTATTCCTCATTTTATTTTTGGAATAACTGTGTATTAATTATGGATTATTGACTTAAGGAATTGTAAAAAAAAAAGGGTTGTAATATCGAAAAAGAAAATGTGAATATTTTTACATAAAAGTTGAGTTTTACGTAAAAATTAGACCTCTGGTTTAGTACGTGGTAATTAAAATTGGTAAGATGGTTTTTGAGGCATTTCCTAAACGTCGAGAACCCAAAAATTAAGCAGAAATGCTGCCAAAATTTCTAAAACAACACAAAGGGGTATTTAAGAAATGAGGGGTAAAAATGTGACCAGGATGGAAACACAAGTACTCCCTCGGTGACCTAGGCTCGGGAAAGAACGATGGACGTTTTAAGGATTAGTAAACTGCCCATTAGAAATCTCAAAATGTAAGAAAACAACCCCTATATCGGAATAGTATCATCCGAGGGACGAGTGTGAACTAAGTATAAAATTTGGGGTGGTTAAATCAATAAAGGTTAACTCGATAGGCTAAATAGTCAATACGCGAGGTATCGGTGAGTTGACTGGTCAGTTAACCAGTCAAGGACTGAGTTTAAACGGGATAATGAGAGACAATGATTAATTTGTCAAGTAGACAAATTAATTAAACACGATTAGAAATTAAATATCAAATTTTCAAAGTAGAGCAGTTGGGTACCGATAGGCATCGGTAGCATACAACGATAGATTTATTAGTCACTAATGATCAAGTGACCTAAGAGCAATGTTAATTAATTTATTGGGTAAACGAAATAATTAATCATGATTAGAAAATCAAACTTTCAAGAGGAGGGCAATTAGTACCGATAAGGATCGGTATCTCCTAATGATAGAGTTTTTATTAGTCACTAATGACCATAATGACCTAAGAGCAAATGTTAACGAAATGCATTATGATTACAGAGAGGTACCTATACTGTGACGAAGGTGAGAGTATGAACTGTCTGCTGATAGTGTGGCATCCTCAAATCTAGCCATGCGAAACCGCCGAGGTCTGACTCCGTAGTTGACCAAGACAGCCTGTGCACCGAGTTCGAGTTGCCATTTAAACACTTTTTCATTCAACTCTCATATTTCAGGGCCTAAAAATTTCGCCCATATTTTTTTTTCTTTTCAAAATACTTTTCTCTCACGAAAGCCAAGTATGAAAGCCATACAAAATATTGGTTGTCCTTTTTGAGTACAACATAATTTACAAATATACAGCATATGTACTTTGTTTTTCAAAAACACATTCTCTTCAATTCACTTTCTATCGATGCTCAGCGGAAAACTTATAACAGGACCAAATCCACGATGGATTCCCTATCCCATGGCACACGGGTATCCTGCCACCATCTAGGTAGTCTATTTGACAGGTTTCTTACTTGTAACATGAGCAAACTGATGAGCTAACAGGCTTAGTAAGTTCAAACATACTTACTAAGAATCACATAGATTCAGAAACATCAAAAATACAATTTCCCATGAATAGTACTATTCATTATATGAATAGTACTATTCATTATATGAATAGTATTATTCACCATGAATAACCATGAATAGTACTATTTATTCATGAAAAGTACTTTGACTTTTGATCGATGAATAGTAACTATTACCCTAACTGATTACTATTCACATTACCCTAACGGAATCCAGTACACTTAGTGCTAGTGTCGGTTATGTTCAATTATGCTTTATTATGGCTTTCATCATATTATTGACTATTCTCTCTATTTGTATTTTGGTGTTGAGCTCATTTTGGTAGTACCGATAGTTTATTGTGTGCTAACTAGGAGGGCCTAGGGAGCGACCCTAGAGTTTCTTCCTTTCCAGCCTTCATCGCTCGTAGCGATTACTAGATCCCCGAAAAACCTGTAAAACCTCCACCACAATGTTGGAGGGGCGGTACGCTTTAAGTGGTTTCATTACCATCTTTCAATTATAGTCCTGACCCAGTGACATTAATTGTCATCTAAAGGTCATTAACCTCCATCGCCCGTAGGCCTTACATATTCTCTTTCTCGTATTATGTAGGATGTGTTATACTAACTAATCCCTCAGTGTCCATATGACTTAATATCTAATGTACAACTAGTACAACAAAATAATACGGTATTTCATGTTGCAGATATGAAAATGCTTGAACTTACCACCACTGTGATAATGTACACTTCCAGAACTCCTCCATAGTTATATCTCTAATTTGGGGTCCCTACAGACAGAATATTGTCTGTTAATACCCATCATTAATTATCACTTTTAAAATATTCATTTTGTGATAATTTTTACAATACCTTTCAACTTTTTATGTGGTACACGGTCTGCAATACGCCCGTGTCCCAGCCTGTGTACCTCTCGGGTTTACCCTACACGGTTGTGTTTCAAGGTACACGGCCGTGTACTATTTAAACTATAGATTTTTTACTCTAAAACATTCTAGATCCTTTACGGTCCTTTCCAAGCCTTTTGGGACCGTAACTATTCCGTTTTATCATTTTTCCCGAATTTTCTAAGTCCAAATATTATAAAATAATATTCCCTAGGCTTTTGTATCATTTTACAGCTTTACTGGCTACAAAATCACAATTATTCATTTCCCGACCCTCGATCACTATTCATCTGACACCTAGGGTCGTTTCTTGTTTTTCTAGCATTTTAGAGCCTCAAATGGGCATTTCACTACTCCTAAAATGTTTTTTCATCCCGTCCCTGAGCCTCGGTTCCCAAGGGTCTCGGGTTTCCCATCCCAATCTAATTTTCCCCCATATTTCCTAAAATACCCCTTGTGGCGGCCCGCCCTTTGTAGAGATCATACTATACTATTACAGTTAAGCTTCATAGCTAACTGCGATAGATTATACTCTCATGGATCGCCGGCTAATCTATCTCTCTTTAAAACATGACATTTTTGGGGGATTTTTTTTTAAAATATCATGTAAAACATTGTCTACTAATCACTTTGTTTACAAGTACAAAGTAATTTACACAGTACAGTACTTTCGCAAAATATATATTATTACGAAAGAACTGTTTCTTTTTCCTCTCTTTGTTAACGCTTAGTGGAAAAACTCTGGCAGAACCATATCCCTTGGCTTCTCATCCCATTTCGCACTCGCTATCCCGTCATCCATCCAGCCATACAAAGCTAGTGAGCTGGTTGCTTACCTGCAACATAAGCAAAAATGGTAAGCTACAAGCTCAGTAAGTTCAAATATGCAAGAAACAGAATTTCTATGAATAGTACTATTTATCATAAATAGTAACTTTGACCACTATTCACCATAAATAGTAACTTTGACCGCAACACAATATATCAACAGTATATCAACCACAGTGTTAGTACTCTCACGAAACTGTCCTATGCTCAATTATGGCATAGTTTCAGTTTTAGGCAATTATCTTTACTTATGTTCTGGTTTTGAGCTCATGTTGGCCGTACCATTTTAGTGCGCATGACTGGGAGCGGTACATTAGTGCTGACCTCCACAGCTTTAATTTCATCATCATAGCCCCGAAGGCAAAGTTGTACATGACTGGGAGCGGTACATTAGTGCTGACCTCCACAGCCTTAATCTCATCATCATAGCCCTGAAGGCAAAGTTTACCTCCCTGTACGGAAGGCTGGTACACCAAAAGTGGTTTCATTACCAACTTTTTAAAGTTCTAACCCGGTGACTTCATATTGTCCCATGGTTAGGAATGGTTCACATTTTAATTTCATGTGAGTAAGTTTCATTAACCTCGCTCTAGTGCCCGAAGTACAATTTATTATGTGTCCTATTTCCAATAGTGCCCGTAGTACATTTCGTCTCTCTCTCTATTCTATAATAGTGCCCATAGCACATATGTACCTAACTTATAGTTAGTACATTAAAGTTAGCAATAACAGTGCTACATGTTGCAGACAAGTAAATGTCTGAACTTACCTTATCCGTTTCTTCTCTTTTTCCTTCCTGGATCTTTAATCGCTCTCCCTGTGGATCGATTTTGGGATCCTACAGACAAAACCTTGTCTGTTAATTTCCTTTCCATTTAAAGCTTTTATTTTTTTTATTAAAAAGCTTAAATAAAACGTATTTATAACTTTTTGGGCTTTATTTATCATTTTTTCCATTTTTCTCAACTTTTAAAAAATTTTGATTTTGCCCCTGTATTTTGGCAAAATTGCAATTATGCCCCTGATGGGATTTTCTCGATCTTGATTGCACTTTTGGCTCTCAAGAACTTTTCTGACTCTTTTCTCATTCATTACCGGGTTCGTTTCTATTTTATTTCTATTTTTCACCTTCCCGACCTTTGGGAAGCACTATTCCGACCCTTACGTCGGTTTAGTGATTTTTTCTCGTTTCGGAGCCTCAAATGAGCGTTTTACTAATATTTAAAACGTTCATATAGACTTTCTCGATTTAGATTTCCGAGACTCGGATTTTTCGTACCCGACTCAGACCTTTACTTTGTTTCCCAAAAACGCCCCCCCCTTGGGGTCCGTTTTTTAGTTTCACTCACGTTTTACATTTTACTATTCACGAACTACCCCTTAGGTTTCCCTTATTCAATTTTCCTCAAGGGACTCAGGTTTTCGACCTGACCCTAAACTTTTATTCTCGATTCCCTTTTTGCCGTAAATGCTGTTTTTCAAAATTTCAGCAGTATTTCGGCGTAAATTTAAGGCTACCGACGTTAGGTACGCCTCGAACCATGTGTACCTGCCACGTACTATACCAAAGTCCTATTTTATGTAAAAGTTTCCCAAACTTTTACATAAAAGCTCACACATTTAACAATTCACATTTCCATACACCTTTAACAAAATTCTTTCAATTTTACCCTTAGTTTTAGCCACGGTTTTCCTATCCAAAACCTAGCCAAAACTTTTCAATTCTTTAACCAAATTTTAGGCTATTCAAAGGCTATTACCTAGCACATTTTCAAGCCAATTTCTCACACTTTACAATACAATTTCTTAGGGGTTTTCAACACACATAACCCACGGCCATTTTAGGTAAAACATGCATAACATTTTGTTTCATGCTTTCAACTACATAGCCAATATTTCCATAGTCCAATGCATGATTTAAACTAATCAATCATCAAGTTAATCATGCAAAAATGTTCACCAAACCCTAACTACACCACACGGCCATATTAGGGAATTTAGATACCAAAATTTTTCCAAGCTTTCTAACCATGCAAATCATGCTTTCCATATAACCAAAACATGATTTAAACATCACAACACTTAATTAACAACAATCCATGAACAAACACACAAGGTAAGCCATGGATTTACCATTGAAAAACCAATAAAAACTTTGTTTTTGTTTAAACAAAATACATGGGTTTTCTTCTAATCAAACCATAAGCAAAACCCATATACCAAATAAACCAAATCAACCACAAAATTTCTCATCCTTCAAGCCAACAAACCAACGGATTTTCAATTAAATTTCAAGGAAAAAAATGCAAACCAAAGATGGCTACCTTGATTTCTTGCTTCCCTTGACTTGAATGATGAGATTGCTACCACTTTTGTGAAGAAGGTTTGAAATTTTGGCTTGGTTCTCCTTTGGTTGCTCACGATTCTCTCTTGCCAACACTTAGAAAATTTTTTTGCTTGTTTTCCTTTGAAAAGCTACGGGTTCCTTTTGTTCCAAAGTTTGCCGACTCATTTAACTAGGAAAACCAATTAATTTGGCTTCCAACCAATGGAATTTCAACACTTTTCATGGCATTTCTTTCCACATTTTTGCCAAAATTAATTTGGCTAATTTTGGCCAAATCTAGGCCTTTAGATCATAAAGCAAATTGATCTTAGCCATTAATGCCACCAACCACCATTTCTTCACATTTAATAAATGGCTTAAATGATGTCATAAATGCAAAGTAAAACGTTTGACTTTGACTTCACTATTCATATTAATTCGACTACTTTTTAACCAATGTTGGATTGAGCCAAAATTTTCCTGGAATCGTCCCGGTGGGTTCCTGAGGTCTCTGGTGCAGTTGGATCAATTTATACTGCTTTCGTTTGATCAAAATCAATTCCGGAAGTTTTTCATCTTTTAGTGCACTATAAGCACTGAGTAGGGTTTTTAATGTCGTTTTGACACCATTCCACCCGTTTTGCTTCGGCAAAATTTCTTAATACCAAATTTTTATCCATAAGCATTGTCAGAACATTTTAATACATTTTAAACAATATAAATTTCTTTATTTCACTCTTTAAACAGTACAAGTTGTCACACATATACAATTGTACTTTTTCTTCTAAGAATGCCAGAATTTCCCAGTTGTCACATTCACCCCTCGTTATAAAATTTTCGTCCTCAAAAATTAGAACAAGTGGGGATATAAACTCCTCAACTCTGTTTCTCGTTTCCACGTAGCTTCTTCAATGTTGTGATTTTTTCACAAAATCTTCACTAGTGAGATTGTCTTATTCCTCAGTACTTTCTCTTCACGAGCCAGTACTTGAATAGGTTGTTCTTCATATGTAAAATCCTCGTGGATCTGAATAGGTTCATGCTTCAACACATGGGATGGATATGGTATGTACTTTCTTAGCATCGACACATGAAATACATTATGCACTGCTGACAATTCGGGAGGTAACGCTAATCTATAAGCGACCCTTCCAATGCGTTCGATAATTTCATAAGGTCCAATATATCTTGGACTCAGTTTTCCCTTCATACCAAAACGCATAATCCCCTTCATAGGTGATACCTTAAGAAACACGAAGTCTCCTTCATTAAACTCCAAGGATCTTTACCTCTTATCCACATAACTCTTTTGTCGACTTTGCACAATTTTCATTTGATACTGAATTCTTGCAACGGCATCGGAAGTTTCTTGTATAAAATCCGTCTTATGCAGTTGTTTCTCTCATAGGTCATACTAGTGTATCGGCGATCTGCATTTCCATCCATACAAAGCCTCATAAGGTGCCATTTCTATGGAAGCTTGATAACTATTATTGTACGAGAATTCAATTAATGTTAACTTCTCATTCCAAATTCTCACAAAATCCATTACACAAGCTCGAAGCATGCCATCTAATGTCTGAATGGTCCGCTCTGACGGTCCATCCGTTTGCAGATGAAATGATGTACTGAGTCTCAATTCAATACCCACGTCTTCTTGCACACATTTCCAGAAATTTGAAGTGAATTGTGCATCTCGATCTGATACAATGGATTTTGGTACTCTATGTAATCTGACGACTATATACAACTGAGCAAACTTTTCAAACAAAAAAGTCATCTTGACAACTATAAACCGTGCCGTCTTAGTCAGTTTGTCCACAATAACGCAGATGGCATCATAACCTTCTCAGGTTTTTGGTAGTCCCATTACAAAATCCATCGTAATGTGTTCCCATTTCCATTCAGGAATCTCCAAAGGTTCCAATCTTCCTACTGGATGTTTATGTTCAGCTTTGATTCTTTGACAGGTCGTGCATCTGCTCACGAATTTTGCTATATCATTCTTCATCCCTTTACACCAGAACTGTAATTTCAAGTCCTGATACATCTTACTAGCTTCAAGATGAACTGAATATGGTGTCTCATGGGCTTCTGACATGATCCGTCTTCTAAGTTCCTCATCAGCTGGAACATTAATTCTTCCTTGATAGAGGATCATTCCATCCTTAAAAGTTCCTTCTTGAGAATTTGTCATTCTTGGATCTCGTCTTTGAGCTTCCTTGATATCCTCAAGCAACGATGATTCCACTTGGAGTGCAGCCATTCTTCCGGATATCAGCTACAAGTTCAAAGAATTTATCTCATGCTGCAATGGTTTCGGAAGCCTTTTTATCGGTAGCTGGTGCGATATGGTAGACTTTCTACTTAAAGCATCTGCTACTCGGTTAGCCTTCCCTGGATGATATAGGATTTCACAATCATAACCATTTACCAGTTCCAACCATCTTCTTTGTTGCATATTGAGCTCCTTTTGCATGAAGAAATACTTCAGGCTTTGGTGATCAGTAAAAATCTAACACTAGGCTCCATAGAGATAGTGTTGCCAAATTTTAAGTACAAACACTACTGCAGCAAGTTCAAGGTCGTGTATTGGGTAATTTTTTTCATGATCCTTTAATTGACGCGAAGCATAGGAAATCACCTTGCCGCCTTGCATCAGAACTGCTCCCAATCCTATTTTAGATGCATCACTATAGATCACAAACTTCTCCCCTTCAGTGGGAAGCATAAGGATTGGTGTGCTTGTCAGTCGTCTCTTTAACTCCTGGAAGCTTCTTTCACATTCCATAGTCCACTCATACTTTCTTTCCTTGCATGTAAGAGCGGTAAGAGGTGCAGCTAAACACGTGAATCCCTCTATAAACCTCTGATAATAACCAGCTAATCCCAAGAAATTGCGTATTTCTGTCACACTCTTTGGTGTAGGCCATTGGTTAATTACATCTACCTTTGTCAGATCTACAGCAATACCTTCCTAGGATACAACATGTCCAAGGAAATGTACTCTATCCAGCCAAAACTCGCATTTTGAGAATTTGGCATATAGTTGATGCTTCCTTATTGTATGCAACACGATCCTCAGATGCTCCTTGTGCTCCTCATGAGTCTTTGAGTATACAAGAATGTCATCAATAAATACAATGAAAAACTTATCCAAATACTCTTTAAAGATTCTATTCATCAAGTCCATAAACGCTGTTGGTGCATTTGTTAATCCGAATGGCATCACAAGGAACTCATAATGACCATAACAAGTCCTAAACACCATCTTAGGAATATCACTTTCTTTAATTCTCAGCTGGTGATATCCTGATCGTAAGTCGATCTTGGAAAATACCGCTGTGCTTTTTAACTGGTCGAATAAGTCATCAATTCTAGGTAACGGATACCTATTTTTGATCGTAACCTTATTTAACTCTCGGTAATCAATGCACAAACGGAATGTTCCATCCTTTTTCTTGACGAACAACACAGGTCCACCCCACAGAGAATAACTCAGTCTGATGAATCCCTTGTCCAAAAGCTCCTTTAATTGTTCCTGCAACTCCTTTAACTCCACCGGAGCATGCGGTATGGTACTTTGGAAATAGGTGCCGTTCTAGGCATCAACTCAATTTCGAACGAGATTTCTCATTCTAGAGGTATCCCTGGTAACTCTTCTGGAAATACGTCACGAAATTCATTAACAACAGGAACATCTTTAGGTTGAAGCTTCTGTTCCTCGTAGTATCCATCACATATGCCAGATATCCCATACAACCACTGGCCATCAGCTTACTTGCTTTCAGCGAACTGATCATCATCTTCCCGGGTTTTCGAGAAGTATCGATGTATTCGAAACTCTCTTCTTCCTCAGGTTGGAATACTATTTTTTGATTTTGGCAGTCGATCGTAGCTTGATATTTCCCTAGGAAATCCATGCCTAGAATCACATCATAATCCACGATCTTCATTACAATCAACTCAGCATATAGCTCTCTATTTGCCATATATACTGGTACATGAGGTAGCCAGTAATTGGACAACAATACTTCCCTAGATGGTAAAGCTGTCTTAAATACTTTTCCCATATAGTCCTTAGGATATCCTATCTTGTCAGCAAATTCATAGGAAAAAAAAGAGTGCGTAGCACCGAAATCGAATAGTACAGAGGCTACATGACTAGCAACAGGAAGCTGACCTGTCACCACATTTGATGTTCTTACCTCTGCATCCTCCTTGGTGTAGGCCCAAACACAAGCATCAGCATATGGCACACGCTTCTGGCGTTGTGGCCTTACTAGAGACTCTTTAACCCTAGCCTGAAGGGAATGAGCTTGTGGGTGTGTCTGGTACGGTTGGGAAGTGCCTTGTACGCCCTGCCTATTGCTTGGACAGTTCCTGGCATAATGACCTTCCTTTCCACATTCATAACAAACAAGTGGCCCAAATCTGCATTACCCAGAATGTCTCTTCCCGCATATAGGACAATTTTGTACATTGGATTCTGAATTACCAGTTGTTCTTCGTTGCTGGTTTCGATTATTTGCCTGGCGATTTCCAGGAAAATTGCCTTTCCTCTTGTTTTGCTGGGATCCTTGATTATTTCCCTAGCCTGATTTAGCATTCTGATTAGGCTTGCTAGATTGACCAGCTTGTGTAGACTTAGCCAAAGCCCTCTCCTTCTTCTTGTCCTCCCAGTTCTTTTCTTTTTCCTCTTTCTGTTGGGTTACATGAAACTCAGCTCTCATGGCATGACTAACACAATCTGCTACAGAAGTAGGTGGTATCTGTCCACTATCTACCAATGCCACAATTTTTGGCCTAAACATCCCGATCATTTTCTATATTTTCTCCCTCTCAGTAGGGACTACATAGGGATATAAGCGGGATAACTGATCGAACTTTCAGCAAACTTCACTCATTGACATATTTCCTTGCTTCAATTCTGAGAACTCTTTCTATTGTAGTCTCATAGATGTAGGATCATAGTATTTCTAGTTAAATTCTTCCAGAAATTCTGTCCAATTCATGGTAGACACATTTCTTCTCAGTCGCACAGTGTCCCACCAAAAACGAGCATCTTTCCTCAACATAAAAGATACACATGCGACCTTCTCCTGGTCAGTTAAATTCATGAATTCCAAGATCACTTGCAATGATGACAACCAGTCTTTAGCCTCTAGAGGATTAGTAGAACCTTCAAATTCTAGCGGCCTCATACACCTGAATCTTTCATAGAGGGGTTCCAGATTTACTACCGGTGGCGGTTCAGGAACTCTCTCATGTACAGCAGCTAGAGGAATAACCGGATCTACCTCAGCTTCCTGTTCCACTTGGGTGCCTTCAGAACCTTGCCTCTGTTCTAAATCCTCTACTCGTTGTCTTAGATTAGCATTTTCTTACATCTGAGCTTCTAGTAAAGCTTGTATCTACTTTATTCTTTCCATGAGATTAGGACGTCGTTCTCATCTCTCTGGTTGATTTCACAAATCCACCATTTTGCCTATTATCCTATTATGGCACAACAATTCACTGTTAGCTTTTCCATGACCACATTCGTAAAATCATATAAATTTATGAAATTCAGGTTAATGTAAAGCCACATCATCTTAACACATCATCGTACAACATATAATCATTTTGATATTTCATTCATAGTCAAACGTTTATATATCATACATAACCATCACCAGTCATAAATACATCGGCCATCATATACATCCTGGCCACAAGTCTATACAAAAAAGCTTTTCTCTATAAGCTACTTATGTACACGAATACATCTACTGGTCACACATCTCCTGCGTCTGGGACTAGAGGATATTCTTTTGGATCCTCATCGTCATCTGAATCACTTGAGTCATCACCACCCCTAGGCAATGCTCCCTGTCCTGAGTCATCACCTCCTCGTGGTCTAGACAGTCCGGCCTCATGATCGTTCATCATCCTTCTCGGCCCAAAGACGGGTGCCATCATCTCATCTTGACACAGTGTCTCTCATCGACTCTGTGATAGATGCTCAATCAAAATCTCCCTCTCGATCGTCCTGATCGTCACTACAAATTCTTGGATCGTAGGAGGATATAGCTTAATCACCCTCTATCTCAACTCCATAGGTAAACCTTTCCAGAAAAGCTCACAATAGTTTGCTTCAGTGAGGTTGGGCAACAAACATCTCCTCCTAATATTCTCCTCAAATCGTGCTGCGTAAGACATAACTGTCTCACCAGACAACATGACCATCCTCTCTGTCTGGAGAATATAGTCCCTAACCTCATCAAATCTAGGATATGTGGGTGTAACTACCTCTCATCTCTCGGGAGGTGCTGGAGTCGGTGTCGGATCCTTAGGCAGAAACTGATCTGCCAATCGCTGTCGAAACTCAATCCAACTGAATCCCAACAGAATCTCTTGATCACAACAATCCCAGAATAATCAAGCATCTCCCTAAAACATACTTATTGCCAACTGGATCCATATCTCTTGATCAATATCACACATCACCATAATCCTCTCTATTGCATGGAGCCAATTCTTTGCCTCCATTGACTGTCGTCCACCACCAAACATAGGAGGACTACTAGCTCTAAATGCCTATACCGCTCGAGCCAAAATTCTCCCACCAATATGTTGGCGTCCACCAACAATTGGAATGTCTACTACTACAAGTGGATGAAGTACTGGTCGAGGATGTACCACATCTACAGGGGTTGGTGCTGGTACTGCAGCCCTCTCTCGCACCGGGGACCTAAGTGCCGGACATCGGGAAATAGACAGCCTCACAATAGGTCTCGTCCATACTCATAACAATCCTCTTGGTCGTGCTAGCGGCGGTCTCACATAAGGAGGTCTAGTCATCGTGCTACCTATAAGATAATTATTTTCATATAAGAAAATAATTGACTAAACTTAAGTAAACTACTTGGATTACGGTGTAGGATGCGCGAAGTGTCAAATCAGGATATGGTCAACACTGCTCTGACACCAACTGTGGTGGCCCACCCTTCGTAGAGATCATACAATACTATTATAGTTAAGCTTCATAGCTAACTGCGATAGATTGTACTCTCATGGGTCGCCGTCTAATCTATCTCTCTTTAAAACATGACATTTTTACGGGATTTTTTTTTAAACATCATGTAAAACATTATCTACTAATCACTTTGTTTATAAGTACAAAGTAATTTACACAGTTCAATACTTTCGCAAAATATATATTATTACAAAAGAACTGTTTCTTTTTTCTCTCTTTGTTAATGCTCAGCGGAAAAACTTTGGCAGAACCATATCCCTTGGCTTCCCATCCCATTTGACACTCGCTATCTCGTCCGCCATCCAGCCATACAAAGCTAGTGAGCTGGTTGCTTACTTGCAACACAAGCAAAAATGGTGAGCTACAGGCTCAGTAAGTTCAAACATGCGAGAAATAGAATTTCTATGAATAGTACTATTCATCATAAATAGTAACTTTGACCACTATTCATCATGAATTGTAACTTTGACCACAACATGATATATCAAAGTATATCAACCACAGTGTTAGTACTCTCACGAAACTGTCTTATGCTCAATTATGGCATAGTTTCAGTTTTAGGTAATTATCTTTATTTATGTTCTGGTTTTAAGCTCATGTTGGCCCTATCATTTTAGTGCACATGACTAGGAGTGGTACATTAGTGCTAACCTCCATAGCCTTAATCTCATCATGTGCTGGGAGTGGTACATTAGTGTTGACCTCCACAGCCTTAATCTCATCATCATAGCCCCGAAGGCAAAGTTGTACATGACTGGAAGTGGTACATTAGTGCTGACCTCTGCAGCCTTAATCTCATCATCATAGCCTCGAAGGTAAAGTTTTCCTCCCCGTACGGAAGGCTGGTATGCCAAAAGGGGTTTCATTACCGACTTTTTAAAGTTCTAACCCGGTGACTTCATATTGCCCCGTGGTTAGGAATGGTTCACATTTTAATTTTATGTGAGTGAATTTCATTAACCTCGCTCTAGTGCCCGAAGCACAATTTATTATATGTCCTATTTCCAATAGTGCCCGAAGCACAATCTATTATGTGTCCCATTTCCAATAGTGCTCGTAACACATTTCGTCTCTCTCTCCATTCTATAATAGTGCCCGTAGCACATATGTACCTAACTTATAGTTAGTACATTAAAGTTAGCAATAATAATGCTACATGTTGCAGACAAGTAAATGTCTGAACTTACCTTATCCGTTTCTTCTCTTTTTCCTTTCTGGATCTTTAATCGCTCTCCCTGTGGGTCGATTTTGGGATCCTACAGACATAACCTTGTCGGTTAATTTCATTTCCATTTATAGCCTTTATTTTTTTATTAAAAAGCTTAAATAAAACCTATTTATAAATTTTTAGGCCTTATTTATCATTTTCCCCATTTTTCTCAACTTTTGAAAAATTATGATTTTGCCCCTGTATTTTGGCAAAATTGCAACTATGCCCCTGACGGGATTTTCTCGATCTAGACTGCACTTTTGGCTCTCAGGAACTTTTCTGACTCTTTTCTCATTCATTACCGGGTTCGTTTCTATTTTATTTCCATTTTTCACCTTCCCGACCCTCGGGAAGCACTATTTCGACCCTTACGTTGGTTTAGTGATTTTCTCTCATTTCAGAGCCTTAAATGAGCATTTTACTAATATTTAAAATGTTCATCTAGACTTTCCCGATTTAGGTCTTCGAGACTCGGATTTTCCGTACCCGACTCGGGCCTTTACTTCGTTTCCCAAAGACGCCCCCCCCTTGAGGTCCATTTTTTAGTTTCACTCACGTTTTACATTTTTAAGGAGACGAGATACTATTCACGAACCACCCCTTAGGTTTCCCTTATTCAATTTTCCTCAAGGGACTCGGGTTTCCGGCCCGACCCTAAACTTTTATTCTCGATTCCCTTTTTGCCCTAAATGCCGTTTTTCGAAATTTCGACAGCATTTCGACGTAAATTTAAGGCTACCGGCGTTAGGTACGCCTCAAACCATGTGTACCTACCACGTACTATACCAAAGTCCTATTTTATGTAAAAGTTTCCTAAACTTTTACATAAAAGCTCACACATTTATAATTCACATTTCCATACACCTTTAACAAAATTCTTTCAATTTTACCCTTAGTTTTTGCCACGGTTTTCCTATCCAAAACCTAGCCAAAACTTTTCAATTCTTTAACGAAATTTTAGGCTATTCAAAGGCTATTACCTAGCACATTTTCAAGCCAATTTCTCACACTTTACAATACAATTTCTTAGGGGTTTTCAACACACATAACCCACGGCCATTTTAGGTAAAACATGCATAACATTTTGTTTCATGCTTTCAACTACATAACCAATATTTCCATAGTCCAATGCATGATTTAAACTAATCAATCATCAAGTTAATCATGCAAAAATGTTTACCAAACCCTAACTACACTACATGGCCATATTAGGGAATTTAGATACCAAAATTTTTCCAAGCTTTCTAATCATGCAAATCATGCTTTCCATATAACAAAAACATTATTTAAACATCACAACACTTAATTAACAACAATCCATGAACAAACAGGCAAGGTAAGCCATGGATTTACCATTGAAAAACCAACCAAAACTTTGTTTTTCTTTAAACAAAATACATGGTTTTTCTTCTAATCAAACCATAAGCAAAACCCATATACCAAATAAACCAAATCAACCGCAAAATTTCTCATCCTTCAAGCCAACAAACCAACGGATTTTCAATTAAATTTCAAGCAAAAAAAATGCAAACCAAAGATGGCTACCTTGATTTCTTGCTTCCCTTGACTTCAACGATGAGTTTGCTATCACTTTTGTGAAGAAGGTTTGAAATTTTGGCTTGGTTCTCCTTTGGTTACTCACGGTTCTCTCTTACGAACACTTAGAAAAATTCTTTTGCTTGTTTTCCTTTGAAAAGCTACGGGTTCCTTTTGTTCCAAAGTTTGCCGACTCATTTAACTAGGAAAACCAATTAATTTGGCTTCCAACCAATGGAATTTCAACACTTTCTATGGCATTTCTTTCCACATTCTTGCCAAAATTAGTTTGGCTAATTTTGGCCAAATCTAGGCCTTTAGATCATAAAGCAAATTGATCTTAGCCATTAATGCCGCCAACCACCATTTTTTCACATTAATAAATGGCTTAAATGATGTCATAAATACAAAGTAAAAAGTTTGACTTTGACTTTACTATTCATATTAATTCGACTACTTTTTGACCAATGTCGTATTGAGCCGAAATTTTCCTGGAATCATCCCGGTGGGTTCGTGAGGTCTCTAGTGCAGTCAGATCAATTTATACTGCTTCTATTTGATCAAGATCAATCCCGGAAGTTTTTCATCTTTTGGTGCACCATAAGCACCGAGTAGCGTTTTTAATGTCGTTTTGACACTGTTCCACCCGTTTTGCTTCGGCAAAATTTCTCAACACCGAATTTTTATCCATCAGCGTTGTCAGAACATTTTGATACATTTTAAACAATATAAATTTCTTTATTTCACTCTTTAAACAGTACAAGTTGTCACACATATACAATTGTACTTTTTCTTCCGAGAATGCCAGAATTTCCCGATTGTCACGCCCCTAATGTAAATTTTTTCCCGTTTTAGGCATTTTAGTCATTAAAGGATCGGTTTACTATTCTTCTTGGGTTGGTTTTCCATTACTAGCCGTAACCCACCGAGGGGCCTCGGTTTCCTTTTTCGATCCCAATATTTTTACCCCTCGTTTCCTAAAATACTCTTATGCCGTTTTAGAAACTTTGGCATCATTTTCGTTTGTATTTTTAGGTTTCCCCAGCATTAGATACACCTCAGAACCTTTGTACCTGCCATGTACTATACCAAAGACCTATTTTATACAAAGTCACCAAACTTTCTATAAAAATTTTCCACATTATCATCATTCCATCACAACACAAAATTCATCAATTTTTTGTCCAATTATAGCCTCGACTTCTCATGGTAAACAACATCAAAAAATTTTCCTCACCATAAACAATTATCGTATATCACCCTTAGGCTTTCCAATGTACATATTAACATTAAAACCGAAGAAAATTTTCATTCCAACCCTAGTATTAAACCACGAATTTTCATACTTAACCAACATAGAAAATTTTGTTTTCATTCCTAGGGTGTTTATTACACAATCCTCATCATTTTCAACATTAAAATTTCCTCATTCTTACCACACACAGGCTATGGATTTTGTGAGGAACAAGCATTCAATTTGCTTGATTCATGATTCTAATTCATGCTTTAATCAACATGTTACTAAATGATCATAAACACCAAACAAATTCATCAATTTTTTCAATAATTTCCTCACCAAAGACCCACAGATTTTCTAAGAAAAAATCAAAGAAAATTGCTTCAAATTAGAAGCTCACCTTATCAAGTTAATCCTTAAAACTTAGTGAAGGCTTGGAAGTTAATTTTGGCGTAAAATTTTAATAAAATTTTGCTTGAAATGGATGGGAGATTTCCAATTTTGGGAGAGCAAGAGTTTGGTCAATTTTTCCAAATTTTTCAAGTGATTTTTGATGCCTATTTATAGGCAAATGGATTGGGACCTTTTTACAATTTTTCCCAATAATTTCCTAATTGTCTAGGGACTTAAATGCAAACTTTTTGGGGTTAAATTTGAAAATTTTGGACTACCTCTTTCCATGTGGCCGATCCTCCCATTTTCCAATTTTTCCAAATTTTTTTCAAAGCCATTTTGGCTTGATCTTGTCCATTGATCCATAAAGCATTTAATCTTGGCCTTTAATGCTACCTACCACCATTAATTAACCTTAATAACCCAATTAACTAAATCAAAATTATGATGTCATTTTGACATCATCTAATTAATATATGAATTAATTCGTGGTCAAATTTTGACCAAAAGTTAAACCGAACGGAACTTTACCGAAATCGCGTAGGCGGGTTCCGGGCGCCTCCAGTGCTGTCGGTCTGTTTTATTTTGCTTCCATTTGGCCAGAATTCACTACCGAAAATTTTTGTCTTTTAGAGTACTTCGGTGCATTCTTCAAGGTTTTTGGCTTCGTTTTCGAGCTGCCTCACCCATTTCTATTTAGTAAGATTTTCCATCTCTGAACCCACTCACTTTAACACTGGAGGAACATTTTCACCGTATTCTCAACAGTATTAAAACACAACTTTTTCACATTTTATTTATTAAAATTGATACATACATACAATTTTAATTTATTCCGAGAATCAAAAATTTCCCAGTTATCATAGATAGGTAAGTACAACATCGCCTATAGCATGAATAAAATGAGTTTTAAATGATAATTTTTACAGTATGTTAAGTATGCAAACCATGCACAAGTTGTTGCACAGCATCATAAGAGCATATAGTTTCACAATCACGTAGATTGATGAAAGAACAAGTTAGAGATCATATATCCCTATCACATAAGATTAGGGATATCCTAGAAGAGCATATGGCTAGAAAAGATAAACAAGATGGAAATTTAGTAAGCGTGTCGTACCGGCCTCTCCAGCTGCAAAGGTTTTCCAAGTAAAAGTAATTTAAAGTAGAAAGTTGAGCATCCATTGATGGCTCTCTGGCTTTTTAACCACAGGCATTACCGATGGTCTGCATGCACACGGTACGGACACACGGGCCCTCAGCAGAATAAAGAAAAGATAATAAATAATGAAGCATAATATGAGCATAATCGGATCATGCATTGTTACGATATGCCTTAGCTATAGTTCAGCATGCTTCTAGTTACAGTAGATATGCAGTCAGTACACGATGTATTCTAATATGCATAATGTATGTAATGTCTTGCATTCAGTGATATACTATATTCTGATATGTGAATGTTTCAGTAGTATATGTTGATATATGACATGCTTATATGATTTTAAGTATGTATTATGTTTTAAACATGTTTTGCGGTTAATATATTGTACTTACTGGGCATAAAGCTCACATTGTGTGTTCATGCTATAGGTCAGTGTCCTATGACTTAAATAGCAATGGGCGGTGACAGCAGTGGAGGCGGATGTGAGGGCAAGGTTATGGATACACCGCGAGTATTCTTCTGCATAGTTTATGTAATAAGTATTTTTGAATAATAATAGCTAAATAGTATTTTTGAATAGTAATGACTAAATAGTATTTTTGAATACTAACAGTTAAACAACATATTTGAAATAGTATTTAATTAAACAGTTAGCATAAGTATGTATATATAATTGAAATCCCTATGTTTTAAGATTCCACATTTTAATAGTATACGTACGTGAATAGTAAATACATATGCGTAAAAAAAACCCTAAAATTCTAATATCTAAACAAGTAAGTTTAAGTATCGGTTTTAAAGTAAAAGTTAAAGAAGCAGTTTTTAGTGACGGTTCGGGCCACTAAAGGCACGGGACGTCACAGTTGGTATCAGAGCGGTATCCTGTCACCCTACCTCACATTGCCACATGCCAGCCTCATCTGTCCAAGTAAGTTAGTTTTAATTTTTAGTCAGTAAATATTTACCTATTGAATATAACATTTTATAGTAATGAGATGACGAAACCTATGATGATGAGAATAAGATGAAGAGATGCTCAAATCATTATACGTCAAATCACGATTGTGCAATGATAAAGAACTACTCGGAGTAAGAATATGGATTACTGCCCTATTTGTACCGATCTTCAGGGCTAGTTGTCCACTAAGTTTTGAGTGGTAAACAGTACTCCTACACTCTATGAGAATATCGGGACTGGTTTCACGCTATCAAAATGATTCCTTGATTGTATGCCATTAATCAGGATAACTAAGTCCTGTTAGCTGTTGATTTATCTCAAGAAGATATTCTCATGTGTATCGAGATTCTTGTAACCAAGATGAGCTCTTAACTGGGTCAAGTTTTGCCATACCATGATCGAGCAAATCTCTAAAAGGAGTCCAACATCAACCCCAGTTTTTCTCTATGGGTAAGCTAGGAGTGAAACGGCCTAAGCTCCCTAGAGTTGCGGATATACAAGAATTTGTTCATCAGACTGAAAGACTGTAGTTGATGTCCGGTGACATAGTTCTAACGTATGATGTGCGCTATGAGAAACTGATATGGACTTCTATAATACATGTTGAGGAAGGCCTAGGACAAAACCAAGGCCGAGGCAAAAGTGGATCAAGGTAGGAGAAGACCAAAAGAGAGAAAGAAACCTTGCCAAACAGAATTAGAAGAGCGATCAAGCAGAAAGAGTAGCAAACCTTATCCAGGAGATAATGGACACCGAGAGAGAAGTGCTCAACCCCGGGAACCCTGCACAAGCTCAAGGCATTATAGCAACCACCATTATGAAGGGTGATCTAGTAGACCTAGCACCCCAATCAGCTGACGAAGAGTTCATGGCCGAGCACCAGCCAGAAGTACTCGAGGGCAATGGGGAACCGATGGAAAACCTCGAACCAGCCCATTTGTCTTCTGAACACCCCATGGAAGAGGACAATGATGAGTCTCTTTCCGACACCTATCCTGATGATGAGGGAGAGGAGATCCCCGACCACTTTAGTAATGACGAATGGATGGGAATGTATTAACCCCAAGTCATCATAGCTAACAATGACGAAGCCAGTTTTGTCTCTCTAGACGAAGAAGAGGACTCAAAGGAGTTCCCTCTCAGTGATAATGACGAGGAGGAAATGACTGATGCTGAATCAGGATTGTCCTTCCGGTTGCAGTGACACTTTCTGTGGGAATTTTGATTACGTAAATGTATAAAGGGAAGCAGTAGCTTTCCCCATCAGACTTAGCTTAATGTACCCTATTGGGATTGTATATAGGGAAATGTGTGTCACTCCCACCAGACTAGAGTCTCGAATATGTTTTATGAAAATATTACGAAAAGCAGTACAGTTTTGCCCAAGGGCCTAAATATGATTTTCCACACATGACTGTAGTGTGATAGAAAGTGCAGGATGGGTCTTGGCACTTAGGTAATGTTTCAATACGATGTGAAAAATTGTATTAAACATCACAGTATAAGAAAGAGGAAGATGTAATATGTATACGTATATCCATGATAGTCGAGTAAGAAAGAAAATGATATGTGATGATTTCCAAGTATGGAAACAAAGGACTCATAATTCTCTTTCCTGCTGTATGATAGGATCACATAGGAAAACATGGCAAGAACGAGAGCCTAGTCAAACCCAACATCCCGAGAGGATGAATTGATGGCACAGCTAACAGCTATGCAAGAGATGATGGAGAACTAGTAACGGGAACTAAACCAGCTTAGGGAACGGCTAGGCTAATAACCCGAGGCACCACAGATAGCAGAGGTGCCAGCCCAGGAGGCTCCAGTAGCCCCAGACACTCCAAGGGAGCAAGCAGCTCCTCCAGCCTAGGTGGCACTAGTACCCTTAGCAATGGCTGCTCTCGCAGTAGCAATTGTTTTTCCACCAACCCCTAGGGAAGACACATGTATGAGAGATTTTGGTACATGAAAGTGTTAGAATTTAGAGGAACCATCAACCTTATAGAGGCCGATGATTGGCTAACAGATATCCAAGTAATCTTGGATTTTATAGGGTTAACAGATAGAAAGAAAGTGATGTGCACATCCTTTACCCTGTGTAATGAGGTGCGTTAGTGGTGGAAGATAGTAACCATTAGGAGGAACATTAGTGAGATGAACTAAAACGACTTCATTGAGGAATTCAAGGAGATGTACTTCAATGAGGAAGCACTAGTAGTGCAGCAAGATGAGTTCAACAACCTGTATCAAGGTAGCATGATTGTCATGGAGGCAGCCAGGAAGTTTAAGCAGCTGGCTTGACTTTTTCTAGATTTAGTACTGACTGAAAAGGAGACTCGGACGAATGCTGAAGATGTTCAGAACAGACATCACAGTTTAGGTCTATAGCGGAAGCCACGGACCGGCAACAGTAGCAGAATGTGTAAGTAGGGCTATCCGAGCCAAGTACGGATTGGCTCAGGATAAGGAGCAAAAGGCTCAGAATTTTAATGTGGCACCCCCGAATCCAACCACGCGAAACTGTCATGATCCGACTCTGTTGCCGACCAAGACAGCCCATGTGTCGAATCTAGATCGCCATTTAAAACTCTTTTTCTCTCAACTCTTATTCTTCAGGGCCCAAAATTTCACCCATAATTTTTTTTTTCTCTTTTTAATACATACTTTCCTTAAAAGAAAGCTAAGTATAAAAGCCATAGAAAATATAAAGCTAACTTTGAGTTGTCTTTTCACATACAACATAATGTACAAATGTAATATATATATACTGTGTTTTTCAAAAATACATTCCCTTCAATTAACTCTTTTATCGCTCAGTGGAAGACTAGTAGCAGGACTAAAATCCACAGTGGATTCCCTATCCCATTGACACACGCACATCCTGCCGCCATCCATTAGTCTACTGGACAGGTTTCTTATCTACAACATGAACAAACTGATAAGTTAACAGGCTCAGTAAGTTCAAACATATTTAGTAAGAATCACATAGATTCAAAAACAGTAAAATTACAATTTCTTATGAATAGTACTATTCATCATGAGTAGTGACTTTGACAATTGATCGATGAATAGTAACTATTACCCTAACCGGTTACTATTCACATTACTATTAATCGATTACTATTCATATTACCCTAATCAGTTACTATTCACATTATCCTAACCGAGTTTACTATACTTAGTGTTAGTGTCGGTTATGCTCAGTTATGGCTTTCATCACATTATTGACTATTCTTTCTATTTGTATTCTGGTGTTAAGCTCATTGTGTCAGTATCGCTCATTTATTTTGTGTACTGACTGGGAGGGCCTAGGGAGCGACCCTAGAGCTTCTTCCTCTCTAGCCCTTATTATATCCTCGTAGGATCTGAAAAACCTCCACCACAATGTTGGAGGGACGGTACACCTTAAATGATTTTATTATCATCTTTCAATTATAATTCTGATCAAGTGACATTAATCGTCACCTCAGGGTCACTAACCTCCATCGCCCGTAGCCCTTAGATATTCTTTTCCTCTTATTATGTGGGATATGTTATACTAACTAATCCCCCAATGCCCATAGGACTTGATAGCTAATGTACAGCTAGTACATAACGAAATAATACAGTATTTCAATGTTACAGACATGAAAATGCCTGAACTTACCACCACTGTGATAATGTCCACTTGCAGAACTCCTCTATAGTTTTATCTCTAGTTTGGGTTCCTACAAATATAGTATTGTATATTAATACCCTTTATTAATTATCACTTTGAATATATTTATTTTGTGATAAATTTTATAACACATTTCAACTTTTTATATGGTACACGGTCTGCAACACGCCCGTGTATCTCTCGGGTTCACTGTACACGGCCGTGTTTCACTGTACACGCCCGTGTACTATTTAGACTCTAGATTTTTAACTATAAAATCTTTATTCTGGGTTCTAGAATTTTATTTAAGATATTCTAGATCTTTTACGGTCCTTTCCGAGTCTTTCGAAAATTTTTGGTCAAAATGACCATTTTGACCCTGTCAGGTCTCGAGACCGCAACTATTCCATTCTATCATTTTTCCCGAATTTTCTAAACCCAAATATCATAAAATAATATTCCCTAGGCTTCTGTATCATTTTACAGTTTTATTTGCTACTAATTCACAATTATTCATTTTTCGACCCTCGATTACTATTCATCCGTCACCTAGGCTCGTTTCTCGTTTCTCGTTTTTCTAGCATTTCGGAGTCTCAAATGGGTATTTCACTACTCCTGAAACGTTTTTCATTCCGTCCCTAGGCCTCGGTTCCCGAGGGGCTTGGGTTTCCTATCCCGGTCTAATTTTTCTCCTCTTGTTTCCTAAAATACCCCTAACGTGCATTTTTCCCCGTTTTAGGCATTTTAGTCATTAAGGGTCGGTTTACTATTCCTCTTGGGTTAGTTTTCCATTTTCAATCCTAACCCATTGAGGGGTCTCAGTTTCCTTCCTGAGTTTAATATTTTTACTCCTCGTTTCCAGAAATGCCTTTATGCCATTTTAGAGATTTTGGCAGCATTTCCGCTTGTATTTTTAGGTTTCCGCGGTGTTAGGTACACCTCAAAACTTTTGTACCTGCCACGTACTATACCAGAGGCCTATTTTATACAAAGTTATCAAACTTTACATAAAAATTTTCTACATTAACCAACATTCACAATTCAACACAAATCATCAAAAATTTTTTTTTCCATTTATAGCCTCGGTTTCTAATGATAAACAACACCATATATTTTTCATCACATTAACAATTATCACATATCACTCTTAGGTTTTCAAACGTACATATGAACATTAAGAACCTAACAAAATTTCATTCCAACCCTAGCATTAAGCTATGGATTTTTCATTCTAAAACACATAGGAAATTTTATTCTCATTCCTAGGGTTTTTATTACATATTCCTCTTCATTTTTTAACATTAAAATTTTCTCATTTTCACCCAACAAAAGCCACAGATTTTATGAGAAACAAACATCAAAACTTTCTTGTTTCTTGATTTTAATTCATGCCTTGATCAACATATCATTGAACCAACACAACCCACTAACTAAAACACCAAACTTTCATCATTTTCCATCACTAAACAAGCCACGGTTTTCATAGGAAACATGCAAAATTTTTGCTTGATTCCTAATTCTAAATCATGCTTCATTAATCATAATCTCAAACCAATCATAAATATTAAACAAAACATCAAAATTTTCACTATCTTTCCTCACCAATAGCCAGGGATTTTTTTGAAAAAATTCAACAAGAAAACTTCAAAATTGTGGCTTACCTTTTTCAATTGACCTCTTGATGCCTAAACTTGAATTGGAAGCTAGTTTTGGTGTGAAATTTTGAAAATTTTTGGCTTGGAATCTACTAAGGGGGCATGGATTTTTGGCTGCAAAAATGGCAAGAGTTTGGACAAATTTTCTCTTTTTTTTTTCAAGTGAACTTTGAAGCCTATTTATAGGCAAAAGCAAGGGACCTTTTAGCAATTTTTTTCCAACAATTTTCTAATTGTCAAGGGACTTTAATGCAAACTTTTTGGGCCAAAATTGAAAATTTTTGGGTGCCCTCTTTCTAGGTGGTCGAATCCCATTTTACTAAATTTTTCAAAATTTTTCAATGCCATTTTGACTTTAATACATACACATATTTAAACTTACTTTCCAAGCTATCAAATTTCTATTTATGACATCATAAATGTGATGTCATCAATGAATTAATTCGTATACTAATTCGTGGTCAAATTTTGACTGAAAGTTAAACTGAACGGAACTTTACCAAATCACGTAGGAAGGTTCCGGGCACCTCTGGTGTGATCGGTTTGTTTTATTTTACTTCCGTTTGGTCAAAATTCTCTACCGTAAATCTTTATCTTTTTAGTGTACTTTACTGCACTCTCTAGGGTTTTTGGCCCCGTTTTCGAACCGTCTTATCTGATTCTGTTTGGTAAGATTATCTATCTCTGAACTCACTTACTTTAACACTGCCGGACCATTTTTACAGTACTCACAATAGTATTAAAACACAGCTTTTTCACATTATATTTATTAAAATTGGTACACACATACAATTTTAATGTACTCTGAGGATCTAAAATACCCGGTTATCACATTTAAGGCACGAAAGGTGGAGAAAACACAAACTGAGCAGGCTCAGAGGAAGCAGAACCTCGAGTCACAACACAAAGGGCAGAACGTGGGGATCGGCCAGAATAGCAGGCATTCCCACAACAACAACAAGAGAAAGGGGGAATTAGGGCAACCAAGATTCACAGAAGAATTTCCCCCAGAAGTGAAACGACCAGGGAGTAAATGGCAGCTAATACTCGACATGCCCTAAATACGAAAAAAGGCACCCAGGAGAATGCAAGTAGGGAGCAAGTGGCTGCTTCATCTGTTGTAAGGAATACCACTACGTCAAAAACTACCACTCTAACCCACAAAACCGACAAAATCAATCCTGCACTGGGAATAATCAACTTCATGTTGCCCAGACCAGGATCAAAGGCCCTTTAATCACACAAGGCAGACTAGAAGCTCCAGATAACTAAGCGAGAATCTATGCTTACACGAGGAATGACGCTGAAGCTGGAACTTCTGCAGTAGTGACGGGCCAGCTTTTTGTCGCCAACTTTGATGTGTTAGTTTTATTTGATTCTGGACCCACCTATTCGTTGCATCATCAGATTTCACTAGAAAGCTAGATAGAAGCTTAGATAGGACGAAATAGACTTTTAGAATATCACTTCCTTTAGGAGAAGTTTTATTGTCAAATTACTAGATACATCAGGTGCCAGTAATTATCTGTGGGCGAGAATTGAGTGTTAACCTAATTGTCATCGACATATACGACTATGATGTAATTGTGGGGATGGACTTCCTCACAAAATACAATGCCGTCATAGACTGTCGAAGGCGAGAGGTTACTTTCGAACTAATCGGATGTGAAAAGTTTGTCTATAAGGGTTTGTCGCTGGAGTAACCAAAGACGATGATCTCAGTAGTGAAGGCTCACGAGATGCTATCTAGTGGATGCACGGGCTTCCTAGCATACGTAGCAGATAAGACTCGAGGAATAGAGATAGGACCAGAGAACGTGCCTATAGTTAGGGAATTCGTGGGAGTACTTCCAGAAGAACTTCCAAGACTTCCGCCAGAGTGCGAGATCTCGTTCGAGACTGAATATCTATTAGGATCAACCCCCATCTCTAAGGCCCCATATAGAATGGGCCCTACAAAACTAAAGGAGCTCTAAGCCCAACTGAAGGACTAAATAGACAAGAGATTCATTTGACAGAGCTGTTCACCCTAGGGAGCACTCGTACCATTTGTGAAGAAGAAAGACTAAACACTGAGAATGTGCATCGATTACAGAGAGTTGAATAAGATTATGATTAAGAACAAGTGTCTGTTGCCGTGGGTTGACGATCTACTTGATTAGCTCTGGGACGCTGCATTGTTCTCGAAGATCGATCTATGTTCAGGGTACCATCAACTGCGAATCAAGGATGAAGATGTACCCAAAACAGCCTTTCAAATGTGGTACGAACATTACATGTTCTGGTCGTGTCGTTCAGATTGACAAACATACCAACAGCCTTCATGGACCTGATGAACTGCATGTTCAAGGACTATTTGGATAAGTTTATCATTGTATTCATCGATGAAATGCTTATATACTATAAGATAAAGGAAAAGCACGAAGATCACTTAAGGATCATCTTGCGCATGTAACAGGACCATCAGCGATACGCCAAGTTCTCTAAGTACAAGTTTTGGCTGGAGAAGGTCTATTTCTTAGGCCACATAGTCCTTAAGGAAGGAGTATCTACGGACCTGATGAAAATTGATGCAGTTAGCATGTGGCTAGCTCCGAGAAACATGACGGAGATCCGCAGCTTCCTAGGCTTAGTGGGATACTACCGACGTTTTATCGAAGGTTTTTCAAAACTAGGCGCACCGCTCATAACGCTCACTAAGAAGGGAAAGTGGTATGAGTGGATCGACAAGTGTGAGGAAAGCTTTCAGCAATTGAAATGAAGACTCACAAGCACTCCAATACTGACCATTCCAGATGTTGGTCAGGCAAGCTTTGTGATTTATAGTAACGCATCTAAAACTGGGTTAGGAGCTGTGTTGATGCAGAGTAGTAGAGTAGTCGCATATGCTTCACAACAACTTAAAGACCCTGAGAAGAGCTACCCAACGCATGATCTAGAGCTAGTAGCGGTAGTTTTTGCATTAAAAGCATGGAGGCACTACCTATACAAAGTCAAGTACGAGATTTACACCAACCACCAGAAAAGGCTTAACATGAGGTAGCGTAGATGGCTAGAGTTGGTAAAGGATTACAATTACGAGATCCTATACTGTCTGGGAAATGCCAATAAAATAATCAAAGTGCAAAGTTGAAAGCATTTTACTACATTTATGGCTATCAGTGCCTTGTCGAGAGTGCTATAAGGGGAGCTATGTAGCAGCAAGATCAAGGTTTTGATAGGGAGGTTGTCTGATATGATCTTCTAATCGATGCTCTAAGAAGAGATCAAGATTAATCAAGGCTTCGATTTGTCCTTGAACAAGCTTAAAAAGGAAGCTATAGAGGGTAAGGGTTTAGTGTTTAGAATCTCTAAAGATGGCATACTCTACTACTGAGATAGAGTATGTGTTCCGAAAGAAGAAGAACTCAAGAAATGAATCCTTTCAGAAGCTCACGAGACACCATATTCCATACATCCAGTGGTGAATAAGATGTACAAGGACCTGAAGGAAGGCTTTTGGTGGCATGGAATGAAGAATGACATTGTCAAGTTCATCGCCAGAATGCCAGAAGGTTAAGGCAAAACACCAACGCCCAATAGGAGAATCATAGAAAATTAAGCTACCTGAGTGAAATGGGACCAAATCATGGTGGACTTTGTGGTCAGACTGCCAAGGACCTCTAACAGTAACGATGTAATCTGGGTGATTTGTAGAAAGATTGACGAAAATCAGCCAGATTTCTTATGATAAAAGTTAGCTACTCAGTGGAACGACTAGTAGAAATCTATACAGCTCAGTTGGTAAAATTACACGGAGTGCCAGAGTCGATCGTCTCTGATCGTAGCAGACACTTCACCTCCAGATTTTGGCAAAGTGTTTTAGGCCGCATTAGGGCCCAAGTTAGAGTTCAGTATAGCATCCCATCCTTAGACTAAAAGTCAGTCTAAGAGGACCATACAGACATTAGAGAACATGTCGAGAGCCTGCGTCCTAGGTCTCAAAGGAAATTGAGATCAGAAGTTACCCTTGAGCGAGTTCTTATACAAGAGTAGCTACCATTCCTCGCTAGGGATGGCACCATATGAGGCGCTTTATGGATGTAAGGACTGCCTCGATCATGTGCTTTAATTTTCAATTTAATGAGAAATTTAAGAATAATTTAATGCATTTTAGTGCACTGTTTAGAGTACATTGTCAGGTACACGGCCGTGTAAGTGGCCGTGTACCACTCAGATTGTGTACATGTGTGTAGCTGTGTAAGTGTACATGGCCGTGTAACAGAACACGGTCAGGTACACGGCCGTGTACCACTCGGGTTGTGAATGTGTGAGAAGCCGTGTAACTGAACATGGCCGTGTACTGAGACACGGTCAATAAAACAGCCGTGTAAGAGGTCGTGTACCCCTCAGGTTAATGAATGTGTAAAAGGCCGTGTTTTGAAACATGACCGTGTTGAAGAAATTCAGCTAGTACATGCCCGGGTCTGGATTATACATGCCCGTGTTACCTTATACACGCCTGCATTAGAGGCCATGTTGAAGGCCGTGTAATGAGCAGAAAGCCATCACACAGACCCTCAAATTGCATGAAACCTAATTACTATGCAATGAGTAAGTAAGTTGGAAAATATAGCATATTTTCCCATTGAATAGACTAAACAGATACGATACTGTTTAAGTACTATTCACGCAGTGAAAGGGGCGACCGACAACGAACCCGGTCCACCCTATTATGTGTATAAATGAATGAGACATGTAGTGTCGAGAAATTGGTCCGGACGACCATTTCTTGACCCTAGACTATAAATAGATCACTAGAATGCTCGAACCGAACATCTGAGCACAATAGCGAGAGATAGCCCTAGCAAGGGTACGATATCGAGAAATGGTCCAGATGACCTCTTCTCACTTAGAGACTGACAAAATCAGAGTCGGAGCACTCAGACCAGTCAGTTAAGTAGAAAACGATAATTAATGAATAGTGAGAAGTATGCAGTATCAGGATGAGGGTCAAGACGACCTTTACTCCCCCCAAAACTGATATATTTGGGCTCAGAACACCCAAATTAGTCAATCGGGCACCTGACATGTTTTTCGAGGTAGGGTCACACCGATCCCAAAAACTAGTCTAAATGACCTCTAATGGATGTAAAACTGATAAAAATGAAATCAGCATGTCCAAATTAGTCAAGAGAGACTGTGTCTGAAATTTCACCTGGGAACATCTCGGTTTGCATGTGAAAAAGGGCAACACAGTGTAGACACAACCACAGTATAGGATGTGAACAGTAATTTAGACTAATAATGGGCTCTTAAACAGTATAAAATAACTAGAAATTTACAGTACAAAAATCAGATTTAGAAAACCAATTTTCGGATGAAAATTGGAACACTGCCAAGAAAGAACCGAACACCGTAGTATAAAATTAGATTACAATGAGAAGCCAACACAGATAAAATTGGCCTTAAATTTCTGTGCCCCTTAGCTGCAAAAGCAGCTATAATCTGTAGCACACATAGCCCAAAAGGTGGCCATTAAAATAATCTCCCTAGCCATGACACTCTTGAATATTTTATTCAAGGGTTTTCAAAAAGCTAGTCAATAACAATTGTTTATTACTCCCTCCTTCCAATGAGCAGCCCACGCCCCCTTGGTCAAAAAATTGGTAGCATATTTGTCCCAAGATTTGGCTAATTTGGTAGACAATTAAGTAGGATTAAGCCTAAGTAGTTTGATTAAGGTTTGCCTATAAAAGGCACCCTTGACATAAGGCATGGACTTTTGCTTCCACACACCTAAAACCATAAGTCTTTTTCTTCTTCTTTTCCTTGCTTGCTGCTGAATCTTCTCAGCCCCAAGAGCCAATATTTTGCAAGCCAAAACCTTGACCAAAACTCACAAAAAACTGACCTCTTCCAAGCTTAAGCAAGGGGAGACCGAACCAAGCTTTTCGAGTGCACCAAGGGTAAGTGCAAAACCGATTTTCCTTGTGTATTGATTCTTGGTTTTGAGTTGTTGTTTGAATGAATTTTTTTTGGTAACTTAGCTAACATAAAACCAACCTCAAGCCTTTGAGTTTCCACAGCATTTTGACCCCCTAAGCCTAGCCAAAAGTGTGCTTGAGTCCAAAGCACAAAAGGTAAAAACTAAAACCCTTCTCATGGTGATTGGTTGAAAAATTTAGTTTTCAATCTAAGAGTTTTATGTGTATTTGTTTATGCAAAAGGTTGTATTAAGTTATTTGAGCCCTTAGCTTTCATTTCTTAAAGTAATTATGGTTGTGGTTGTGTTTACTTTAAGTTGTATATGGTTTGTGGATGTGAATGCATGGATGTGTATTATGGTGGCTGGACACATATCTATCCTCAAGGAGAGACCACGGATTTTGGCCATTTCGACCCCATTAGGTTCTGAATTTGGGATTTGGTAAATACAGTTTTTAAGGAAATTTCGATACGGTCATTTTTGTGTCAAATAGGCCTCGGCAAAAAACAAGCTTAAGATAGGTTTTTATGGTGTTTTTCACTCGGTGTCCAAAACTGGGAACAAAATCCGAACCCAGTATTTAGTCTTGGGTTTTGCTAGAAATGGACCACTTAGAGTCCAAATTGGTTTTTGGACTCAACACAAAAGTTGTAGATCTCATCAAGACTTTGAGAACCACCCACGTGTGTCAAAAATTTGGCCGTTTCAGGCCTCAAACCAATCCGTTTTTATAGAAACATAAAACTGGGATTTTTACAAAAAACTAGGCACCAAGCCCACGGGTTTAATGAAATTAGGAACCGTTATAGTTAGATTTAGGCTCTGAGATGAACACAAGATTTGTTCATCTTGTCGAGAACGAAAACTTTCATGTTTGACAAAATCACAAACAAAGTCGTTTATACCAAGTTTCAAAATTGTTTTCAAAAGTATATCAAAAACCACCTTTAAAATGCAAGCTTTAAAAATATAATTTATACACTTCAAAATAAAAATGTGTTTTTAACACTTTAAAATATGAATAAGGTTTCCATAAAAACGTCCCCCACCTTCCAACGGGGTGATAAGGGGATGGTTTTAAAATAAGGAATTTTTCCAAGATTTTTACAAGCCAACCCAAACATTTTTCAAAATAAAATAGTGTGTGCCCAGTAGGCTACTACCCTAAACAAGCCATAATGGCCCAGTGGGCTACTACCCCAAACAAGCCTTAGTAGCCTAGTAGGCTACTATGCCAAACAAGGCATAGTGGCCCAGTGGGCCATTATACCAAACAAGCCTTAGTAGCCTGGTAGGCTACCACACCCCAACAAGCGAAGTAACCCGGTCGGTTACTACACTAAGTTCATGCATAGTAACTCGATAGACTACTTAGTTACCAACAAGCGTGTTAACCAGTCAGTTGACTGAGCGGTAAACCAGTCAAGGGTCGTATTTTGAATAACACAGTGAGGAACGATGATTAATCTGTCAAGTAGACGATTGATCGAACACGATATGAGTTAGACACCAAATCCCTATAATAGGCCAATAAGGTACTGACGGGTCTTGGTACCCCATAGAAACGCAAGTTATAGTCACTAACGTTAATAGTGACTCAATGAAAGTATTAATGAGAAACGTTATTGATAACAGGTGGTAACCTGTGAATTGATAAAGGCGTGATTTCAAATTGCTTGCAGTTAGGTAAGTACAACTCCGCTTATGGCATGAATGAAAATGCTCTTAAATGATATTTTACAGTATGTTAAAATATGTATACCATGCACACGATGTTGCACCTCATGTTTAAGAGCATGTAGTTTCACAATCAAGTAGATTGATGAAAAAGCAAGTTAGATGCCATACATCCCTACCATGTAGGAGTTGGGACAGCTTAGAGAAGCATATGGCTAGAAAAGATAAATAAGACGGAAAGTAGTAAGCGTGTCATACCGGCCCTTTCAAATAAAGGGGTTTTTAAGTTAAAGCAGAAAGTTGAGCATCCGTTGATGGCTCTCTGGCTATTTTACCACGGGCGTTACCGATGGTCTGTGCATGCACGGTACTGACACATGGGCTCTTAATAGACAAGAAAAGAAAAGAGAAGTTTGAAGCATAAATGAACATAACCAGATCATCCATTAGTTAGAGTTAACATGCTCCTAGATGCATTCAGTACATGATGTTTCGATGATGCACATGTTATGTGAAGTTTTATAATCCTTGATATGATATGTGATATATGGTATGTGATATGTGATATGTTAAAGTGGTATATGTGATACATAACTACTTATATGTTTTTAAGTATGTATTATGTTTAAACATGTTTAGCGGTAAGCATGTTGTACTTACTGAGTGTAAAGCTCACGTAGTGTGTTCATGCTGTAGGTAAGCATCCTACGGCTTAAATCCCAATGGGCGATGGTGGAGGTAAAGGTGGATGTGAGGGCAAGGTTATGGAGACATCGCGAGTTTATCTTTCGCAAAATTTGAATATCAGTATTTTGAATAGTAATGGTTAAATAGTACTTTGAATAGTAATTGTCAGACAATATATTTGAATAGTAACCGTTAAATGGTATTTTTAAATAGTAATCGTAAATTGTATTTTTGAATAGTAATCATTAAATGGTATTTTTGAATAGTAATCGTAAATCGTATTTTTAAATAGTAATCGTTAAATAGTATTCTTGAATAGTAACCATTAAATAGTATTTTTAAATAGCAATCGGTATATGTACGTATACAGTAAATACGTACATGTAAAAAAAAATCTCTAATTTTATGATGTCTAGTTAAGTATAAATTGCTAGAAAGTATAAAAAAAGCAAGCGAGTTTCAGTTTTTAGTGACAGTCCGGGCCACTGAGGGCACGGGGCTTGACAATGGAAAGACATGCAGATTCCGACTCATTGGTACGAGACCAGAGAGAAACGACTAGTTAGCTCAGACATCATCAAGAATACCATGGCAGACGCGAAGTTGATACGAGAAAGATTAGATACAGCACATAGTCGATAGAAGAATTTTGACGATAAGCATCGTAGACCCCTCGAGTTTCAAGTAGGAGACTCGGTCTTTATGAAGGCGGCACCCATGAAAGAGGTGATGCACTTTGAAAAGGAAAGGAAAGCTCAGTCCTAGGTACATAAGACCCTTGAGATAATAGAGAAAGTCAGGAAAGTGGCTTATAGACTAACGTTTCCTCCCGAGTTAGCTTTAGCACACAATGTCTTTCACGTCTCGATGTTGAAGAAGTATGTGCCTAATAGTTCTCATGATTTGAACCAAGAACCTGTTGTAGTACACGTTGATTTGATATACGAGGAGAAACCCGTGTAGATCTTAGTCAAAGAGGAGAAAGTACTTAGGAATAAAGTATACTGCTAGTCAAGGTATTGTGGCAGAATCATAGCGTTGAGGAAGCCACATAACAACGAGAAGAAGACATGAGAAGAGACTTCCGGGAATTATTGTAATTTTCGAGGACGAAAATTTTGTAAGGTGGGTAGGTTGTAATGACCCCCACATTCATGGAACCTACTTACCGTGTAATAAGTAATTAAGGAATGAATTTGGAGTATTTTGAAGCTTTTCGGTGCACACTTGAGTAACATGTTTAGGTACACGAAAGTGTAAGTACTGTTCGGACTGTTAAAGTGTAAGAAGTCGTGTGAGTGTACATGGTTGTGTAGTGTAACATGGTCAGGTACACGACTGTGTGAGTGGCCGTGTACTGCTCCGATGATAGAATGTGTGAAATGCCGTGTTTCAGAACATGGGCGTGTTGAGCAATCTCAACTAGTACACGTCCGTGTCTGAAATGTACACGCCCATGTTGCCTTGTACATGCCTGTGTAAGAACCCATGTAGAAGGCTATGTAATGAGCAGAGAGCCGTTGTAATGACTCTCATGAGTTATGAAACTTAATTACTATGCAATGAGTAATTAAGTTAATAAATACAGTATACTTTCTAGTAGAATGAATTAAATGGGTACAGTAATATTTACTTAATATTCATGCAGTGACAGGGGCAACCGACAGTGAAATCAGTCCACCCTATTATGTGAGTGTGCGTGTGAGACATGCAATATCAAGAAACAGGTCTAGATGACCATTTCTTGACACAGAACTGTCATGCAGTGGAAGGGGCAACTGAGAGTGAGATCGGTTTACAGTAGTACATGTGAGTGCGTGTGAGACATGCAGTATCAAGAAACCGGTCCAGACGACCATTTCTTGACACAGAACTAATGAGCTAGTCATCAGTATGCTCAGGCTTGTCATCTGAGCACAGCAACGATAATTGCCCTTATAGGTGTACAGTATCGAGAAAAGTGGTCTAGGTGACCTCTTCTCACCAAGAAACTGACAAAATCGAAGTCACAGATAGGTAAGTACAACTCTGCCTATAGCATGATTAAAATGAGTTTTTAATGATAATTTTTACAATATGTTAAGTATGCGAACCATGCAAAGTTGTTGCACAACATGCATAAGAGCATATAGTTTCACAATCGCATAGATTGATGAAAGAACAAGTTAGAGGCCATATATCCCTATCGCGTAAGATTAGGGACAACTTAGAAGATCATATGGCTAGAAAAGATAAACAAGATGGAAATTTAGTAAGCATGTTGTAGTGGCGTCTCCAGCTACAGAGGTTTTCCAAGTTAAAGTAATTTAAAGCAAAAAGTTGAGCATCCATTGATAGCTCTCAGGCTTTTTGACCACGGGCATTACTGATGGTCTGCGCGCACATGGTACGGACACACGGGCCTTCAGCAGAGTAAAGAAAAGATAATAAATAATGAAGCATAATATGAGCATAATCGGATCATGCATTGTTACGATATATCTTAGCTACAGTTCAGCATGCTTTTAGTTACAGTAGATATGCAGTTAGTACACGATGTATTCTGATATGCATAAAGTATGTGATATCTTGCATTTAGTGATATGCTGTATTTTGATATGTGAATGTTTCAGTGGTATATGTGATATATCACATGCTTATATGATTTTAAGTATGTACTATGTTTTAAACATGTTTTGCAGTTAAAATATTGTACTTATTGGGTATAAAGCTCACAGTGTGTGTTCATGCTGTAGGTAAGCATCCTATGGCTTAAACAGCAATGGGCGATGACGGCAGCGGAGGTGGATGTGAGGGCAAGGTTATGGATACACTGCGAGTATTTTTCTACACAGTTTATGTAATAAGTATTTTTGAATAGTAATGGTTAAATAGTATTTTTGAATAGTAATGGTTAAATAGTATTTTTAAATAGTAACAGTTAAATAGCATATTTGAAATAGTATTTAATCAAATAGTCAGTATAAGTATGTATATATAATTGAAATCCCTATGTTTTCAGATTCCACGTTTTAATAGTATACGTAAGTGAATAGTAAATATGAATGCATAAAAAAAATCCCTAAAATTCTAATATTCAAACAAGTAAGTTTAAGTATCGACTTTAAAGTAAAAGTTAAAGAAGCAGTTTTTAGTGATGGTCCAGGCCACTAAGGGTATGGGACGTCACAGTTAGTTTGTATTATATGTTGATTGGATGTAGGTTAACATTTAAGTTATAATACGTGGCCATGGCTGCACCAGTAGAACCCATTCTGATAGACCCCGCCAAGGGGAGTTTGGCTTTTGCTACAATGCATCCAGATAGATTTGATGATTGCCGCTGACCCTATGAGATTATGAGATGGATTCACGATATGGAAGTCATATTCCATACCTGCCATATCCCATGTCGCCTACAGGTAGTCTTAGCAAGCAGCAGACTAGATGGACTAGCAAGAGCTTGGTGGTTGGATCGACGTAGGAAAGGAGACCCTATGATGGACTAGGTAAAACTTTTTGCCAAGAACTCTGCATTACATTTGCACCACCTCCATTCGATGGGATCCACAGACCAAAGCGAGAAGTGGGTATTTGGGCAAACATGCACAGGAGGTGATACGACGTCCTCTCTGGTATATAGGACATCTACGAGGGGCAGACCATGATGCATTATTGTCAGAGGTTCATAGACGCCATGCTACCCCACATCCCCTCATACAGACCTTTCAGAGGAGTAGTCGAACTCTTATGGAGAGGAGTTCTGTGGTATGTAAGGGAACTCGTCTGCTACCCTTCGCATCGTGAGGACATGAGGCGCTTTACACTAGAGATAGTAAATGCTTAGGTGGAGACGATCAATGTCAGAAACCACGAGCAAGCTCACGATGTTGTGAATGCTACCAATGATGAGGGCAACCTGGTGGATGCAGCCCACCAACCGACCCGTGAGAACCCCATAGTCGAGCACCAGCCAGAGGTGCCTGAGGATGCCAAGGAGCCTATGGAGGAGCCCGAACCAGCAGTTCCGTCTCCCGAACACCTCCTAGAGGTGGAGGATAGTGGCGACGACAATGACAACCTTTTTGATGCCCCTCCCGAGGATGAGGAGATGGGTGATGATGAAGAGGATGAGATCCTCGACCATTTCAGTGATGATGAATAGGTTGAGATGTATGAGCCTGAGCCTCAGGTCATTATAGCTAGTGACGACAAGGCTAGTTCTGGCATTGAGGACAAGGAGGATCCAAAGGGATTCCCTCTCGATGAGAGAGACGATGAGGTGATCTTTGATGCAGAGTCAGGATTATCCTCAGAGTAGCAGTGACTATTTTAGCAGGCTTTTAACCGTGTATATGTATGATGGGAAGCAGTAGCTTACTCCCACTAGACCTAGCCTAGTATATCCTTTTAAGGTTATATACCAGGAAGTGTGTGTCACTCCTACCAGACTAGAGTTTTGTATAGATTTTTTTAATGTGAAAATTTTATGAAAAGTAGTACAGTATTGCCCAAGGGCCTAGATATGATATCCCACACATGACCATACTGTGATAGAAAGTGTAGAATGAGTCTTGGCACTTAGATGATATTTCAATACGATGTAAGGTGATATAATTCGTATTAAACATCACAACATACAGAGCAAGATTAAAAGAATGTTATGATATATATATACTTATACTAGTAATGTAAGTAAGTATTATGTAAACATAATTTTAGAATAGCACTTCCCTTAGGGGAAGTGTTATTGTCTAATTATTGAATACGTTATGTATCGGTAATTATCTGCGGTAGAGAGCGTTAATCTGATCATCATCAACATGACTGATTATGACGTAATCTTGGGAATGGATTTCCTCACAAAATACAATGCCATCATTGACTGTCAAAGATGGAAGGTCACTTTTAGACCAATCGGATGCGAAAATTTCGTTTGCACAGGTTTGTAGCTGAAGCAACCAAAGACGATGATCACAGCAAGAAGGCTCACAAGATGCTATCCAGTAGATGCACAGGCTTCCTAGCATACATAGTAGACAAGACTAAAAAGCAGAGATAGGGCCTGAGAGCATACCAATAGTTAGTGCATTCATGGGAGTATTTCTAGAAGATCTTCTAGGACTTTCGTTAGAGCACGAGATCTCGTTTGAGATTGAACTTCTGTCAAGATCAGCCCCCATTTCTAAGGACCCATATTGAATGGCCCTTACAGAGCTAAAGGAGCTCCAAGCCCAACTGAAGGACTTAATAGACAAGGGATTCATTCGACAGAGCTGTTCACCCTTGGGAGCATCTATACTATTCATGAAGAAGAAAGACGAAACACTAAGAATGTGCATTGACTACAGAGAGTTGAACAGGATTACGATTAAGAACAAGTATCCGTTTCCATGGATTGACGATCTATTTGATCAGCTCCAAGACACTGTAGTGTTCTCGAAGATCGATCTGCATTCAGGGTACCATCAACTGTGAATTAGGGATGAGGATGTACCCAAAACAGCATTTTGAATGTGGTACGGACACTATGAGTTTCTTGTTATGTCGTTTAGACTGATAAACGCTCCTGTCGCCTTCATGGATTTGATGAACCGTGTGTTTAAGAACTATTTGGATAAGTTTGTTATTATGTTTATTGATGACATACTTATATACTCCAAGATGAAGAAGGAGCACAAAGAGCACCTAAGGATTGTCTTACACATGTTACAGGATTGTCAGCTATACACCAAGTTCTCTAAGTGCGAGTTTTGGCTGGGAAAAGTCCATTTCCTAGGCCACGTAGTCTCTAAGGAGGGAGCATACATCGATCCAGTGAAAATTAATGTAGTTAGCGTGTGGTCAACCCCGAAGAATGTAACAGAAATACGCAGTTTCCTAGGATTAGCAGGATATTACAGGCTCTTTGTCGAGGATTTTTCAAAGTTAGCCGCACCACTCATAGTGCTCACCAGGAAGGGAAAGAATTTGGAATGGACTGACAAATGTGAGGAGAGTTTTCAAGAGCTGAAACAAGGACTCACCAGGGCTCCAGTGCTGACCATTCCAGATGCTAGCCAAGGGAGCTTTGTGATCTATAGTGACATATGTAAACCCGGATTAGGAGCCGTGTTAATGTAGAGTGGTAGAGTAGTCACGTATGATTCATGACAGCTCTAGGACCACGAGAAGAACTACCCTACACATGATTTGGAGCTAACAGTGGTAGTTTTTGCACTGAAAATATGGAGGCACTACCTCTACGGAGTCAAGTGTGAGATCTACACCAACCACTAGAGTCTCAAATACATTTTTTACGCAGAAAGAGCTCAACATGAGGCAGCGAAGATGGCTAGAGTTGGTCAAGGATTATGACTGTGAGATCCTATACCATCCTAGAAAAGCCAACAAGGTGGCCGATGCATTGAGCCGAAAGCATTCCACTTTGCTTATAGCTATCAGTGCCTTGTCGAAAGCTTTACAGATGGATCTGTGAAGCAGCGAGATTGAGATTTTGACAAAGAGTTTGTTTGATAGGACTCTCCAATCGACACTCCTAAATTGATCAAGACCAGTCAAGAACTCGATTCGTCCCTGGTCAAGTCCAGAAAGAAAGCTACGAAGGACAAAGATTTAAAATTTAGAGTCTTTAAGGATGGTATACTCTACTACAGGGATAGGGAATGTGTTCCAAAGGATAAAGAGCTCAAGAAACAAATCCTCTTGGAAACTCACGAGATGCCATACTCCATACATCCAAGAGTGAATAAGATGTACAAGGACCTGAAAGGAAGTTTTTGGTGGATGGGAATAAAGAATGACATCATTGAGTTTGTAGCTAGATGCCTTACATGTCAAAAGGTTAAGGCAGAACACCAATGCCTGGCAGGCGAATTGTAGAAGATTGAGCTACCCTAGTGGAAATGGGACCAGATTACGATGGACTTTGAAGTCGGACTGCCGAGGACACCCAACGACAATGATGCAAATCTGGGTGATTGTAGATAGATTAACAAAATCAGCTCGATTTCTAGCCATAAAGGTTAGCTATTCGGTAGAATGATTAGCGAAGACTTATGTGGCTTAGATTGTAAGACTGCATGGAGTGCCAAAGTTGATCATTTCAGATCATGACAGATGCTTTACCTCTAGGTTTTGGTAAAGCATTCAGGCCGTACTAGGATATAAGTTGAAATTCAGCATAGCCTTCCACCCTCAGACTAACGGGCAGTCTGAGAGGACCATACAAACATTAGAGGACATGTTGAGAGCCTGTGTCCTAGACTTTAAGAGAAACTGGGATCAGAAACTGCCCTTGATTGAGTTTTCATACAACAATAACTACCACTCCTCGATCGGGATGGCACCTTACGAGGCACTTTACGGAAGGAAATGCAGATCCCCAGTTCATTGGCATGAGATTAGAAAGAAACAGCTAGTTAGCACGGACTTCATCAAGAATACAATGGTGGACGTGAAGCTGATACAAGAGAGGTTAGATACAGTGCACAATCGCCAGAAGAGTTTTGTAGATAAGCACCGTAGACCACTCGAGTTTCAAGAAGGAGACTCAGTCTTTCTTAAGGTGGCACCCATGAAAGGGGTGATATGCTTTGGAAAGAAGGGAAAGCTCAATCCTAGGTATATAGGACCCTTTGAGATAATTGAGATAGTCGGGAAGGTAGCTTATAGACTAGTGCTTGCTCCCGAGTTAGCTTTGGTGCACAACGTCTTTCGTGTCTCGATATTGAAGAAGTACATGCCAGAGAGCTCTGTTGTTCTGAGTCAAGAACCTGTAAAAGTACACGCTGATCTGAATTATGAGGAGAAACCTGTGTAGATCCTAGCCAGAGAAGAAAAGGTGCTAAGGAATGAAGTCATACCTCTCAAAAAAGTTTAGTGGCAGAATCATAATATCGAAGAAGCCACATGTATGGCGCCCCCGACCTCGGTCCACCGAAACTATTACAATCAAGCTCCTTAGCCGATTGAAATAGCTCGTGAACTTCGTCGGGTCGCCTAAATTCTTTTCTTTCCTTTAAACCCTTTGTGAAATTTGGAATCATTTTTTTTAAATACTTTTTCTTGTTTGTAAACATAACGTAATTAAACTGAACTATGTTTGTCACTTTTAAAAGTACAAACATAGTTTATACACAATACATAATTCAAATCTTTTTGCAATACATGTCTCTTTTTTCGACACTCAGTGGAAAACTTGTAGCAGGACCATATCCACAGTGGATTCCCTATCCCTTTGACACGCTCGCATCCAGCCGCCATCCAGAAATCTACTAGACAGGTTTCTTACCTGCAACATAAACAAACTGGTGAGTTAACAAACTCAATAAGTTCAAACATACTTAGTAAGAATCATACAAATTCAAAACACTGAAAACTCAATTTCCTATGAATAATACTATTCACCATAAATAGTACTATTCATCATAAATAGTGACTTTGACCTTTGACCTTTGATCAATGAATAGTAACAGTTACCTTAACTGGTTACTATTCACTTTACTCTAACGGGGTACTATTCACATATCCTAACCGAAATTACTACACTTTAGCGCAAACTTCGGTTATGCTCAATTATGATTTTTATCATTTTATTGATTGTTTATTCTCTATTTGATTTCTAGTTTAGAGCTCTATTTATGGTAGTACCAATGATTATTAGCGCCCTAACTGGGAGGGTCTACATCGGCCTCCACAGCCCTGATATCCTCGTAGGATTTGAGAAAAACCTCCACCACTATATTGGAGGGGCGGTATGCCTTAGTGGTTTCATTACCATCTTTCTTATAGTTCCCCACCGGCGACATTCATATGAATCATCCCACGGTGGAACCCTTATTGCCCGTAGGTCTTTATATTTATTTCTTTATGTGTGTTTTTAATTAACCACACTATAGTGCCCTAGCACTTCTCCATAGTGTATTATTTATACACTTTTTAATTTCTCATTTCATTGGATGAGTTAGTTTAACTACACCCATATTGCCCGTAGGACTTTACAAGTTTGTACGAAAAGTACTTAAATCAATCAAATAGTAATTCATACTGCAGACATGTAAATATCTGAGCTTACCAAACATTTATCATAGCATCGCGCTATGAAACTGTGACGCCCCGTACCCTAGGCGGCCCGGACCATCACTGTAAAACTACTGTTTCTTTACTTTTACTTATACTTTCTTGTAATTGAATATTGCTTACTTAAAATATCTTTAATAGGTTACCCTAATTTTAGAAGAAATTTTTTTTTTTTAGCACACGTATTTACTATTCATGTACATGTACTATTAAAAGCAGAATTTGAAACATAATAATAATCTTGCAAACATACTTATACTGTTCATTTTGTGGAATAGTATTTTTTGAATAGTATCAATCAGCTGCTATTCGAAAATACTATTCAACTATTACTACTCAAAAATATTGTGTAAGCATTACTATTCAGAAATACCATTTAACGATTACTATTTGAAAGTACCATCTACTGGTACTGTACTGTTACTGTTCAAAATACTGTTTACTTAAACTGTGCAGAAGTTAAACTCGTATGGTGTCCATAACCTCGCCTCACATCCGCCTCCGCCGCCGTCATTGTCCATCGTGGCTTATGCCATAGGACGCTTACCTACAGCATGAACACACTCCGTGAGCTTTAAGCCCAGTAAGTACAACATGTTAACCGCAAAACATGTTTAAACATAATATATACTTAAAACGCATAAGCATGCAAGATAGTCACATATAACACTTAGCATATACCATATCATTACATATCATGTCATAGCATACAAACTTTATATACCATATGCATACAGATTACTTCATGTAAAAGCATGTATCTTACTATAGCTAAAAGCATAGCGAACTAATGCGGATAGTGAACTATGCATGATCCGGTTATGTTCAGTTATGCTTTAGCACTCTTTTCTTTCTCTTGTCTATTTAGGGCCCATGTGTCAGTACCGTGTGCTCGCAGACCAACGGTAACGCCCGAGGTCAACTAATGCCGAAGAGCCATCAACTGATGCTCAACTTTTGGCCTTAACTTTCTTTAACTGGAAACCCCTTCAACTGAAGGAGCCGGTACGGCACACCTATTTATTTCCATCTTGTTTAACTGTTCTAGCCATATGCTTCTCTAAGCTATCCCCAATCCTATACGGTAGGGATCTATGGCTTCTAACTTGTTCTTTCATCAATCTACTCGATTGTGAAACTATATGCTCTTATGTATGCTGTGCAACATCGTGTGCATGTAAGGCATACTTAACATACTGTAAAACCATCATTTTAACACCATTTTATTCATGCTGCAGGCGGAGTTATACTTACCTAATTGCAAGCACTTGTATTCGCACCTTTAGAAATTTGCAGGTTACTACCTGTCATCAATAACGTCTCTCGTTAATACCTTCTCTAAGTCATCAATACTGTTAGTGACTAAAGTAGATAATTACTTGATACTGATTGCCGTCGGCACTACTTACTCTCTATCTCAAGAGTTAACTTATTCGTATATGGTTAATTAACTTATGGCCCCATAAATTAACTACCACGTCCTTAGGCTACTTTTGCCTATACTCGTCTTTCATGTGGTACCGGGGTCCCTCGGTACCCTATTGGCCTATCTGGGAATTTGGTGTCTAATTTCCGTCACGTTTGATTAACTGTCTTCTTGACAGTTAAATCAACATTCCTCACAATGTTGCTCTGAACACGGTGCTTGACTGATTTACCGATCAGTCAACTGACCGGTTACCTCACGTTTTGGCAACTAGGTAGCCTATCAGGCTACTATGTGTAGGCTTGGTATAGTAACCGTTCGGGTTACTTTGCTTGTTTGGGTGTGGTAGCCTATCGGGCTACCTTGCATTACGGTGTCGTAGCCGACTAGGCTACCTCTACCATTGTAGGAAAATAAACCGGTAAAAACGTATCAGAGTGGCGCAGCGGAACAAGAAAAATTTTTAGATCGTTAAATATCTCATGATGCCATATACAATAAATCAACAACAATTAAAACTCATACCTCAAGGACGCCAATCTGCAGGTGGAGAATGACCGGAGGCTTCAACCAACTAGCCTTCTCTACTATTCTCCAATTCCCGAATGGCTGAGTGTGTGGGCACTCTGAACCTCGATCGGTATGCTAGCACTGCTAGTCTTCTTCCGACCACCCAGATCTCTAAAGAACTTTATTGTCACGATGAGCTGTGCAACAATAAGCCTGCTCACCTGAGAGTCTGTGGTCTGAGAGAACTGGAGTGGCAGGACCTCTATTTATAGACCTGCATGAGGTGATTCTCTGAATTCGAATTGGACTAGGAAAAGATTTTCTCCCTTATCTTTAACCAAAAAATCCGAATTTTTCATAGGATAATCCTAACAATTAAATTCGGTTTTTCTAGGATAAATCCAATCCAAATCTAAACAAGATTTTAACTAGAATTTTATCTCCCTTTTTCAACCAAAAAATCCGAAATCTTTAGGACAAAATCTTCTCCAAATTTTCGGCCACTTTTAGGATAAGGAAGAATCAAAATTCCACGAGGATTTTCAAGCTAAATCTGATCTCAACCTTATCCAAAAATAACCGAATTTCCTAGGATTAAGGCTCCAAAATTTCGGCCACTTTTAGGGAAGGAGAGAATCCAAATTCAACTAGGATTGAAACTTGAATTTTCCCTTGAATCTTATCCACAAAAAACCGAATTTTCCATTGAGGATTATCCTCAAAAAATTCGCCCACTTTTGTTGGGATTTGGATTCAAAATTCAAGTAGGATTCTAACAAGATTATCCTCTCCAAATCCAACTCAAATTCGAATTTCAAACCTTGTGGATTTTCCACAACAAATTCGAATCCTACTTGGACTGTGATTCAAAAATTTGAATTTCAAATTTCAAATTCAAATTTCAAATTCAAACTTCAAATTTCAAATTTCAAATTTCAAATTTAAATTTCAAATTCAAATTCCAAAATTCGAATTTCAAATTCAAATTTCAAATTCAAAATTCAAATTTCAAATTTCAAAATTCAAATTTCAAATTTCAAAATTCAAATTTCAAATTCCACAAAACGGTTGTGTTTCATATTCTTGTTCTCATGGATAATTTTCTACAACTCCAATCCAATCTCAAATAAAATCATGGCAACTTTATTTGGAGTTCGAATAATTGTGTACTCTATTATCCAAAACAAAATTTGAATCCAACCGGAGAGAATCTTGTCTACCATCCTAATCCTGTGTCATCACCATCCATGCATAATAAACTAGCCAATAGCATACACAAATCAATTTGCCAAACGTTAAGGAATTATGTGGAGCTAGTAGAGGGACTGATTGGACATATATAATCGGGCTTCTGTGATTCCATATGATCATCATTCTTTACCGAACAACTCAATCATATGATCACTAATTTTAGAGTCACACCACTATAAACCTGAAACTGAACTCCCAATTATATACCGTATTACGTAAGCCTGTGACGAGCTACCATCCAATGACCTTGTCGTATATGCAAAACCCTCATATGATATCCATGATCAGCCTTAGGTCAAAGTCCGTTTAATCCTACTGATCAGGCTATCTTAAAGTTCCATTATACTCCCGAATTAAGAAAATGATTATTCACCATATGTGAATAAGAAGTCATCTGCCCAGCAGACGACCCAAGGCCTTGTCCATTTTCACATTCAGTATAATGCCTTTAAGAGGATACCTTTAACTCCTCAGAGCTATGATTCCGATATCTGCAAACAAACCCTTCATCGTATACAAGTCATGCACCCAACGAACCGGTCTATAAGCTTACTACCCTCTGAGACGCTTTAGCCATTGGAACATCAAAGTACACAAGTCATATACATGAAGAAGTTCATTTACTCAGGATTAAGGTTATTGCATAATGAACGTCAAAAGCAGATTGATCCACTCATAGCGGACTACGTGGATCAATCACGCTTTAGTCCCGGTCTAATATGTCACCACCAAGCAACATATCCATGTCTCTACTTGGGAGTCCAGCTCCAGACAGTCAAGACAAACCGTCCCCTCTAAGGCTTTAGACAACATAATAGTCTTAACATGAGTTAGATGCTCGGTCTAACCCCATAGACTACAGACCACAGTTTAGACTGCTAACTTTAGAACATTGTCTTCTCGCATACAAAAGTCCATTGCATGCAACGTTCTAACAGTTTTAACACAAGCAGTCAGTGAGCCATATTTGCTTACATTTACTTTAACATGTAAATAAGATAAGGACAGATAGCAATGTAATGAATAACCTCTAAGTATAATTTTATTATCCAGTTCAAAATGAATACATCAAAATGTCTCTAATACTTAGGGCATTTCCTAACAATCTCCCACTTGCCCTAAGCCAGCAGATGTGCCATGTTACGCATCCCCATCGCCTCTACATGCCTCTCAAAGCTTCTAGCCACCAAAGTCTTAGTAAAGGGATCAGCGATGTTGTCCTCGGACGTGATTTTACATACATCCACTTGTCCTGTCTCCACATGCCCTCTAATAATATGATATCTCCGATCGATGTGCTTGGTCCTCTTGTGGTGCCGAGATTCCCTCGTGTTGGCAATAGCCCCTGTATTATCACAGTAAAGTGTGATAGGCTTGTCAACACCCGGAATGACCTCAAGGTCTCTAAAGAACTTGCGGAGCCAAACCGCTTCTTTAGATGCCTCAGTCGCAGCCACATACTCAGCCTCCATAGTAGAGTCAGCCGTGCAGCCTTGCTTCACGCTCCTCCATACAATGGCGCCTCCTTCGAGTAAAAACACTGATCCAGATGTCGATTTCCTCGAATACTTACAAGTCTGGAAGTCTGAGTCCGTGTATCCTACGGGTGTTAGGTCCCCTCCAGAATACACCAGCATATAATCCCTCATTCTCTTAAGATACTTGAGTATATGCTTTACTGCTTGCCAGTGCTTGGTTCCAGGATTCGCTTGATATCGACTCACCATACCTACTACAAAACATATGTCCGGGCGAGTGCAAAGCATAGCGTACATAAGGCTACCCACAGCGGATGCATAAGGGACCTTACTCATACGCTCTCTTTCTTCCGATGTCTTGGGACAGTCATCCAATGAAAGAGTTAGACCAGCAATAGAAGGTTGTGAGCCTTTCTTTGCCTCTAGCATTGCATATTTGTCAATTATTTTATCTATGTATAAAGCTTGGGATAACGCTATCATTTTGTTCTTTCGATCTCTGAAGAGACGAATGCCTAGAACATAATTAGCTTCTCCCAAGTCCTTCATGTCAAACTGTTGGTGTAACCAAAGCTTGACCGATGATAAATTCCCTACATCATTCCCAATGAGTAGTATATCATCGACATAGAGTATCATAAAGACCACTTTTCCATCCTTAATACGTTTATAAACACAAGGTTCATCAACGTTCTGCTCAAAACCAAATGTCTTAATCGCTTGATCAAACCTCTGGTTCCATGAGCGGGATGCCTGCTTTAATCCATAAATGGATCTAAGCAACCTGCAGACTTTCCTATCTTGGCCTTTTGCTACGAACCCTTCAGGCTGTATCATATAGATACACTCTTCAAGATGGCCATTCAAGAATGCCGTCTTGACATCCATTTGCCAGATCTCATAATCGAGAGCCGCAGCAATGGATAGAAGAATACGGATAGACTTCAGCATAGCAACAGGCGAAAAGGTTTCCTCGTAATCGATTCCAGCCTTTTGCGTGTATCCCTTTGCAACCAGTCTAGCTTTGAAAGTTTCCACTCTCCCTTTGAAACCCACGCGAGTCAGTTTCAAGGTTTCGTCGAGATCTAAAACTTTTGTGTTTTGACCAAATTCTGGTTCGGCCTCTAAAAGGGTCATTTTAATAAAAATCTGAGACTGTTCATTTGGTCCGGATTTGTTACTCCCAGTTTTGGACACCGAACCAAAACTAGCCGAAAAGCCTATCGTAGGTTCATTTTTTGCCAATGGATATTTGACGTAAAAACGACCGTATCAAAATTTCCTTAAAACTTTATGTTTTACCAGATTCTAGATTCGGAATCTAAGTGGGTCAAACTGGCCAAAATCCGTGGCTGATCCTGGGGACAGATTTTGTGTCCAGCCACCCTCTACACACTCATGCACACACATATCTCCAACCATTTGTAAACTAAAGTAAACACAACCACAACCACAAAAACTTTAAAAACTGAAAGCTAAGGGCTCAAACAACTTATTACAACCCATGTGCATAACCAAATACATATAAATCTCCTTTGATCAAAAACATAAAAACAACTAACCACAAAAGATAGGGGTTTTTCGGTTTATACCTTAGAGTGCTTTGATCCAAGCACAACCAGGCCAAGGGTGGCTATCAAGGCTCCATAGAAAACAAAGAGGGTTGAGGGATCATTTGTGGTAGAATGAGAACACAAGGAAAACAAAAAGTTTCTCTTAATATCCAGCCAAGATGAAAAATTACACCATAGAAAAAAATTTCGGTTTTAGGGTCTTACCGAAACTACCTTGGAAGAGTGCACCTCTAACAACTTGTGTGGCCAAGCTTTTGTGTGAAAGTTATGTGAAAATATGGGTGGTTTAGGGGCTGAAGAGGGGTCGGATTTTCTAAAGAGAAAGGGGGGAGAAAGCTGTATTTTTCTTGAGTGTTTTTGTGAGCAAATGGAAAAAGTGAAACCTAAGGGTGGTTGCACCTTTTTATAGGCAACTCAAAGCAACTTTGCTTAACTCTAAGCCCTCTTAATTAAGCCATAATTTAGCTCAATTGGGGGACAAAAATCTATGCTGCAGCCCTTGAAATTTCTGAGCCATGATGGAGGGTGAAAGGGAGCAAGTTTGCATTAAATGGTCATGGTCCTCTTGTCCTTAAAACCCCATTTTTTTAATCTAAAAACTCCAACACATCCCTTGATTTAAGGGATCACTTTCAGCTGGTTTTGCAGCTGGTTTTGCAGCTGGTTTTGCAGCTGTCTTCCTAACCAAAGGGGGCATGGTTTGGTTGGAGTAAAAGTCCAACCGAATCGGTTCTGTGCAGTCTAGTTTTCTACTGCGTTTTTCAGCCCTTTCTCGGCAGTGTTCTAATTTTCATCCAAAAATTGGATTTTTTGAATCTGATTTTTGTACTGACGATTTCTAATTGTTTTATACTGTCTAAGAGCCCATTCTATACCAAATCACTATTCATTCCTCTACTGCGGTAGTGTCTACACTGTGTTGTCCTTTCGCACGCAAACCGAGGCGTTCCTAGGTGAAATTTCAGACACAGTCTCTCTTGACTAATTCGGACGTTCTGATTTCAATTTTATCAGTCATATGTCCATTTGAGGTCGTCTAGACCAGTTTTCAGGATCTGTGGGGTCCCACTTCGAAAAACGTATCAGGTGTCCGTTTGACTAATTTGGGCGTCCTGAGTCTAGATATATCAGTTTTAAGTCAAACTAAGACCGTCTTGGCCAATAACTTGACACTGCATCTTGCACTATTCACTATTCATGGTTCACTGTTCTCTGTTCTAACTGACTAGTCCGAGTGTTCTGACTCCGATTTTGTCAGTCTCTGGGTGAGAAGAGGTCATCCAGACCATTTTCTCGATACTGTACCCTACTAGGGAGATTCTCGTTATTGTGCTCAGACGTTTGGTCCGAGTATTTCAGTGATCTGCTCACCAGTCTTGTGTTAGGAAATGGTCATCCGGACTAGTTTCATGACACTGTGTATCTTATACACTTATACACATAACAGGGTAGACCGGGTTCTCTGTCGGTTACCCCTTTTCACTGTATGAATAGTAATAAACAGTACTGCACCTGTTTAGTTTATTCATCTGGAATTTATGCTACATTTATCAACTTAATTACTCATTTCATAGTAATTAGGTTTCACGCATTACGAGAGTCTTCAAATTGGCTCTCTGTTCAGTACACGGCCTTCTACAAGGGTTCTAACACGGGCGTGTATGGCTTGAGCACGGGCGTGTACTAGCTAGGCTTTCTCAGCACGACCGTGTCTTGGACCATGCTCACTTACCCGAGTGGTACACGGCCACTTACACAACCGTGTACCTGACCATATAAAACTACACGGCCATGTTAACTCACACGGCCTCTCTCATAAAACAATCCGATCAGTACACGGTTTCTTACCCGACCATGTACCTGACCGTGTTCAATGTATTTGGACTAAAAACGCATCAAATTATTCCTTAGCTTCTCATTGAATAATTTACTGAGTTACAAGGACGGGGTGGTCCTTACAACCTACCCCCCTTACAAAATTTTCGTCCTCAAAAATTAGAATAAATCTGGGAAGTCTCTCTTCATGTCCTCTTCCCTTTCCCATGTAGCGTCTTCTATGTTGTGATTCCGCCACAGCACTTTCACAAGCGGGATCACTTTATTCCTGAGGACTTTACTCTCCTTAGCTAAAATCTGCACTGGTCTTTCCTCATATGTCAGGTCGGCGTGTACTTCAACAGGCTCTTGACTCAGTATGTGGGAACTATCAGGCACGTATTTCTTCAGCATCGAGACGTGGAAAACGTTATGCACGAATGCTAACTCGGGAGGGAGCGCTAACCTGTAGGCTACCTTCCCAATTCTTTCGAGGATCTCGAAGGGTCCTATATATCGAGGGCTGAGCTTCCCTTTCTTCCCAAAGCGCATCACCCCTTTCATGGGTGCTACCTTGAGGAAAACTGAATCTCCTTCCTGAAACTCGAGAGGTCTGCATCGTTTATCAGCGTAACTCTTCTGACGACTATGAGCTATCTCCAGTCTCTCCCGTATAATCTTCACATCTTCTGTTGTACTTTTGACGAAGTCCGTGCTAGTGAGCTGTTTCTCTCCAGTCTCATGCCAGTGGACTGGAGATCTACATTTCCTTCCATAGAGTGCCTCGTATGGTGCCATTTCGATCGAGGAATGGTAGCTGTTGTTGTACGAGAACTCTATTAGCGGCAGCTTTTGGTCCCAATTCCCCTTGAAGTCTAGGGCACACGCTCTCAACATATCTTCCAACGTTTGTATTGTCCTTTCTGACTGACCGTCGGTTTGAGGGTGGAAAGCTGTGCTGAACTTCAACTTAGTCCCCATTGAAGCTTGGACGCTCTGCCAAAACCTTGAAGTGAAGCGCCCATCACGATCTGAAATTATTGACTTAGGTACACCGTGCAGTCTTACTATCTGGACCACGTACATTTCTGCTAGCCTCTCCACTGAGTAGCTCAACTTCATGGCTAAGAATCGAGCTGATTTCGTCAGTCGGTCCACAATTACCCAAATGGCGTCGTTTCCATTGGATGTTCTGGGCAGTCCGACCACGAAGTCCATTGTAATTTGTTCCCATTTCCACTCAGGGAGCTCGATTTTCTGCAGTTCTCCTCCAGGTCGTTGATGTTCTACTTTAATTTTTTGACATGTAAGGCACTTTGCGACAAATTCAGCGACATCACCCTTCATCTTAGGCCACCAAAAAATGTCTTTCAAGTCTTTGTATAGCTTGTTTGCCCCTGGATGAACTGAGTACAGTGTGTCATGGGCTTCTGAAAGGATCCTTTTCCTGAGTTCTTCATCCTTCGGAACGCACACTCTACCTCTAAAATAGAGTATGCCCTCGTTAGAGACTTGGAATTCTGACTTCCGGTCCTCCATTGCCTCCTTCTTGTGCTTGTTCAGGGTTAAATCGAGGTCTTGGCCGGCCTTGATTTCTTCTAGGAGTGTTGATTGGAGGGTCATTTCAGACAACTTCCCTGTTAGAATCTCGATTTCGCCATTACATAGCTCCTTCTGTAGGGCTTTTAGCAAGGCATTGATAGCCATAAGCGATGAAGAGTACTTCCTACTGAGTGCATCAGCCACCTTGTTGGCTTTCCCTGGGTGATACAGGATCTCGCAGTCGTAATCCTTCACCAATTCTAGCCATCTTCGCTGCCTCATGTTGAGCTCCTTCTGCGTGAAGATGTATTTGAGGCTTTGGTGGTCCGTATAAATCTCACACTTGACGCCATATAGATAATGCCTCCATATTTTCAGTGCAAACACGACCGCTGCTAGCTCTAGGTCATGAGTCGGATAATTCCTCTCGTGGTTCTTAAGTTGTCGCGAGGCATAAGCGACTACTTTCCCATTCTGCATCAGTACGGCTCCTAGTCCGGTCTTAGATGCATCACTGTAGATTACAAAATTCCCCTGTCCAGCGTCTGGTATAGTCAAGATCGAAGCGCTCGTGAGTCTGTGTTTTAGCTCCTGGAAGCTTTTCTCGCATCTATCCGTCCACTCATACTTCTTCTCCTTCTTAGTGAGTGCTGTGAGTGGTGCAGCTAACTTCGAGAATCCTTCTACGAAACGTCTGTAATAGCCTGCTAGGCCTAGGAAACTGCGGATCTCCGTTACGTTCTTCGGAGTCGGCCATTCGCTGACTGCTTCGAATTTCACTGGGTCTACTGATACTCCGTCCTTAGAGACCACGTGACCAAGAAAATGGACCTTTTCCAGCCAAAACTAGCACTTGGAGAATTTGGCGTATAGCTGGTGCTCCTTTAGCTTGAGTAGAATAGCTTTCAGATGCTCCTCGTGTTCCTCCCTTGTCTTAGAATACACAAGTATGTCATCGATAAACACAATGACAAACTTGTCTAAGAACTCCTTGAACACTCTATTCATCAGATCCATGAAGGCTGCAGGGGCATTCGTTAGTCGAATGACATAACGAGGAACTCGTAGTGTCCATATCGTGTACGAAAGGCTGTCTTGGGTATGTCTGCACCTCTAATTTGTAGTTGGTGATACCCGGAACGTAGGTCGATTTTTGAGAACACTGCAGCGTCTCGGAGCTGGTCAAACAGATCGTCGATTCGTGGCAACGGATACTTGTTCTTTATAGTGACCTTGTTCAGCTCCCTGTAATCGATGCACATCCTTAATGTTCCATCCTTCTTCTTCACGAATAAAACTGGTGCTCCCCACGGTGAACAGCTCTGTCGAATGAAGCCCTTGTCCATTAGATCCTTCAACTGGGCCTGGAGTTCCTTTAACTCTGCCGGGGCCATTCTATATGGGGCCTTGGAGATGGGGGCTGATCCTGGTAATAGCTCGATCTCGAATGATATCTCTCTTTCTGGCGGAAGTCCTGGCAGATCTTCTGGGAATACTTCTATGAATTCTCTGACCATTGGGACATCTTCAGGCCTTATCTCCGCTTTATGGTTGCTGTCTACCATGTGTGCTATGAAACCGACGCATCCACTGGATAGAAGTTTGTGAGCCCTTATAGCGGATATTATTATCTTCGGCTGCTTTAACGATAGCCCTTTGTAGATAAACTTCTTGTTCCCATTCAGCTCGAAGGTAACCTCTCGTCTTCGACAGTCTATTATGGCATTGTACTTAGCGAGGAAGTCCATTCCCACGATTACGTCGTAGTCGCACATGTCGATGACGATTAGATCTATACTTAGCTCGTACCCACTGATAACTACTGGTACATGTCTTGCCCAATAGCTAGACAATAAAACTTCCCCGGAGGGAAGGGCAATTTGGAAAGTTTGGTTCATCTTGTCTATGTACTGACCTAGTTCTCTAGCAAACTTTGATGACATAAAGGAATGCGTAGCTCCAAAATCAAATAATACTAATGCAGTGGAGTTGGCAACAGAAAGCTGACCTGTCACCACGGTTGAGGTCCCAGCTTCTGCATCCTCCCTTGTAAAGGCATAAATTCTCCCCTGCATCTCTGGAGCTTCCAGTCTACCTTGGATGATGGGTGTACCTTCAATTCTAGCTTGCGCGGTATGTAGTTGGCCGCTACTGGCACGGGCTTGGCCCTGCTGATTCTGAGGGTTTGAGCGGCATTGCTTAGCGAAGTGGCCTTCCTTACCACAGATGTAGCAACCGTTAGTGCCTAAGCGGCACTCCCCTAGGTGGTTCTTCCCGCACTTCGGGCAAGGAGGGTGCTGACTACCATTTCCTCCCCGATTGTTCTTCTTTTGGGGGAAATTCCTCTGTTGCCCTTGGTTATTCTGGCTTCCTCTCCTCTTGTTGTTATGGGACTGTCGGTTACTCTGACTGTTTCCCATATTCTGACCCTTATGTTGTGAATCGAGGTTCGGTCTTCCCCTGTTGGGTCTGGCCAGTGTCTTCTCCTCTCTCTTGGCCTTGAAGATCTGTGCTTTCCTCTCCCTATCTTGGGCCAACCAGTATTCGGCCCTAATGGCTCGACTAACACACTCAGCTACCGTTGTTGGTCCGTGGCTTCCACCACATACTTGGACGGCAATGTCGGTTCTAAACATCTTCAGCATCCTTCTGACCCTTTCCTTTTCGGTTGGCACCAGGTCGGGGCATAGTCGAGCTAGCTGCTCGAACTTGCGGATAGCTTCCATTACAGTCATACTACCTTGGCGTAGATTGTTGAACTCATCTTGTTGTGCTGCTAAGGCTTCATCATTGAAATACATTTCTCTGAACTCCATAATGAAGTCTGCCCAGTTCATTGCATTAATGTCTCTCCGAATAGCCACTGTTTTCCACCACTGTCGTGCTCTTTTCCGTAGGGCAAGGGATGCACACAGTACCTTTTCCCTTCAGTTAGCCTTACAAGGTCTAGGATGACTTGGATGTCAGTTAGCCAGTCATCTGCCTCGATAGGGTTAGTTGTCCCCTCAAACTCTGGTGCCTTCAGACGTCGAAATCGCTCGTATAAGTCACCATCTCTTGAGACTAGTAAGGGAACATCTGTTGCTGCAGGAGCAACCACAACTGGTGGTGCTGGAGCTGCCTGGACTGATGGGGCTACTGGGTCGGCTTGGGCTGGCACCTCTACGGGTTGTGGTGTATGAGATTGTTGGTTGACTTGCTCCTTGAGCTGAGCAAGCTCTTGTTGTTGGTTCATCATCATCTCCTGCATGACTGTGAGCCGTGCCATTAACTCATCTTCTCGAGTGGTTTGATTAGTCTGAGCTCTTGTTCTCGTCATTTCTTCTGATGTAACCCTATCACACAATGGGAAAAAGAACTATAAGTTTTGCTTTTATCACACTTTATACTTGGGAATCGTATCGCATATCATCTTAATGATTTTATTCAATCATCATGAATATAAGTATACATATTATATCTTTCCTTTCTTTTTCTTTACTGTGATGTTCACTACGATTTGTATCTTAACTTATCGTATTGAAACATCTTCTAAGTGCTAGGACCTATCTCGCACATACTGTCACACTATGCTCATGTGTGAAAAAAAAAAAACATATCTGAGCCCTTGGACAATGGTGTTGCTTTTCATATATCATAAGAAAGTACATAACTTTGGGTTGTTGGGAGAGATACACACTTCCCAAGATACGGTCTCAACAAGTACATTAACTTAGGTCTAGCGAGGAAAGCTACTGCTTCCTTCTATACACATATACATAGCTTAGACAAAACTACCGAGGTAGAGTGCAGTTACTCTGACGTGATCACTGATTCTGGATCGAACATCTCTTCGCCATCACTTTCATCGAGGGGGAATTCGTCTGGATCCTCCTCGTCCTCTGAGTCTGAACTGACCTCATCATCACTAGCGATAATAACTTGAGGTTCCGGCTCATACTCCTCCATCTCCTCGTCATCATTGGATAAATAGGGGATGTCATCATCATCCTCTGGTTCCTCAAAGCGGTACTCAGCCAATGGTATAGCTGGAATAGGGTCCTCCTCATGAGCGGCAAGATTAGCAGCATTATGTGCCCGCTCGTAGTTCCTAACGTTGACCGCATCGACTTCGGCATACTCTATCTCTTGAAGGAAACGCCTTAAATCTTGATGTGGTGGAGGGTAGGGGACAAGTTCCCTAACGTCCCTGGGTACCCCTCTCCAAACTAGCTCAGCTACTTCTCGAAAAGAGCGGTCGAAGGGAATGTAGGGTAGCATCGCATCCTTAAACCTCCGACAATAATGCGCCATGGTCTCTCCTTTATCGACATCCCACATACCTGAGAGGATTTCGTACCTCCTCTCGTGCATGTCTCTCCATGTGCCGAAATTCCTATTTGGACCATAGAGTTTCTCGAATGCGGGTGGTGCAAACATGGCATGGAGTTCCTGGTAGAAAGTGGCCCAATCTGGCACTGCTTTTCCATCCCTTCGCTGGTCCAACCACCAAGCCAACGCTGGTCCATCTAACTTGCTGCTTGCTAGCTCCACTTGCAGGTGAGGTAGGGAATGGCAGGTACGAAAGGCTACCTCCACTTGCTGAACCCATCTCAACAGATTGTAAGGCCTATGCTGACCATCGAACATATCTAAGTCCATTTCGGCGAAGGCATCACTTACTGCCCTATCGTCGTCTTGGTGTTGAGGGTCTACCGGTGCAGCCATATCTCCTATTACAATATGGATGTCAACTTATATACTGATACTGAAGGATAATTAAACTAACTTACTTAGACAGATGAGGCAGGCGTGCAGCGATGTGAGGTAGGGTGGCAAGAAACCGCTCTGATACCAACTGTGACGCCCCGTGCCCTAGGCGGCCCGGACCATCACTGTAAAACTACTGTTTCTTTAGTTTTACTTATACTTTCTTGTAATTGAATATTGCTTACTTAAAATATCTTTAATAGGTTACCCTAATTTTAGAAGAAATTTTTTTTTTTTTTAGCACACGTATTTACTATTTATGTACATGTACTATTAAAAGCAGAATTTGAAACATAATAATAATCTTGCAAACATACTTATACTGTTCATTTTGTGGAATAGTATTTTTCGAATAGTATCAATCAGCTGCTATTCAAAAATACTATTCAACTATTACTACTCAAAAATATTGCGTAAGCATTACTATTCAGAAATACCATTTAACGATTACTATTTAAAAGTACCATCTACTGGTACTGTACTGTTACTGTTCAAAATACTGTTTACTTAAACTGTGCGGAAGTTAAACTCGTATGGTGTCCATAACCTCGCCTCACATCCGCCTCCGCCGCCGTCATTGCCCATCGTGGCTTATGCCATAGGACGCTTACCTACAGCATGAACATACTCCGTGAGCTTTAAGCCCAGTAAGTACAACATGTTAACCGCAAAACATGTTTAAACATAATATATACTTAAAACGCATAAGCATGCAAGATAGTCACATATAACACTTAGCATATACCATATCATCACATATCATGTCATAGCATACAAACTTTATATACCATATGCATACAGATTACTTCATGTAAAAGCATGTATCTTACTGTAGCTAAAAGCATAGCGAACTAATGCGGATAGTGAACTATGCATGATCCGGTTATGTTCAGTTATGCTTTAGCACTCTTTTCTTTCTCTTGTCTATTTAGGGCCCATGTGTCAGTACCTGTGCGCGCAGACCAACGGTAACGCCCGAGGTCAACTAATGCCGAAGAGCCATCAACTGATGCTCAACTTTTGGCCTTAACTTTCTTTAACTGGAAACCCCTTCAACTGAAGGAGCCGGTACGGCACACCTATTTATTTCCATCTTGTTTAACTGTTCTAGCCATATGCTTCTCTAAGCTATCCCCAATCCTATACGGTAGGGATCTATGGCTTCTAACTTGTTCTTTCATCAATCTACTCGATTGTGAAACTATATGCTCTTATGTATGCTGTGCAACATCGTGTGCATGTAAGGCATACTTAACATACTGTAAAACCATCATTTTAACATCATTTTATTCATGCTGCAGGCGGAGTTATACTTACCTAATTGCAAGCACTTGCATTCGCACCTTTAGAAATTTGCAGGTTACTACCTGTCATCAATAACGTCTCTCGTTAATACCTTCTCTAAGTCATCAATACTGTTAGTGACTAAAGTAGATAATTACTTGATACCGATTGCCGTCGGCACTACTTACTCTCTATCTCAAGAGTTAACTTATTCGTATATGGTTAATTAACTTATGGCCCCATAAATTAACTACCACGTCCTTAGGCTACTTTTGCCTATACTCGTCTTTCATGTGGTACCGGGGTCCCTCGGTACCCTATTGGCCTATCTGGGAATTTGGTGTCTAATTTCCGTCACGTTTGATTAACTATCTTCTTGACAGTTAAATCAACATTCCTCACAATGTTGCTCTGAACACGGTGCTTGACTGATTTACCGATCAGTCAACTGACCGGTTACCTCACGTTTTGGCAACTAGGTAGCCTATCAGGCTACTATGTGTAGGCTTGGTATAGTAACCGTTCGGGTTACTTTGCTTGTTTGGGTGTGGTAGCCTATCGGGCTACCTTGCATTATGGTGTCGTAGCCGACTAGGCTACCTCTACCATATCTTACTAAAAACGTCCCTTGTTCTTTGTGAAATTCCTTTGAAAACTTTGTTCAAATTTAGAAATTCTTACAAAAGGATTTTTCATTTTGAAAGGGGTATGGTGTCCCCACATTTTTTTGAAAGCAAAGTGTTTGAAATGGTTTGAAAGGGGTATGGTGTCCCCACATTTTTGAAAACGAGTCTCACCTCGCCCCGTTGGAGGATGAGGGTGTTTTTGTTGAAATCATTTCTAAGTCATTTAAAGGGAATACATTGTAAATGTGCTAAAAAATGTGGTGTTGGACCACTTTTGAAAATAATTTGAAACTTGTTCGAAATGACTTTGTTTGAGAAATCGGCTTTCATGAAACTCTTCGTCCTCGACAAAATGAACAATTCTTGTGTTCATTTCGGAGCCTAATTCTAACTCTAACGGCTCCTAAATTCATCAAACCCGTGGCCTTTGTGCCCAGTTTTTATAAAAGTTCCAGTTTTATGCACTTGTGAAAACAGGTCTGTTTGGTGTCCGAAACGGCCGAATTTTTGAAACCTAGGCGAGTCAGTTTCAAGATTTCGTCGAGATCTAAAACTTTTGTGTTTTGACCAAATTCTGGTTCGGCCTCTAAAAGGGTCATTTTAATAAAAATCTGAGACTGTTCATTTGGTCCGGATTTGTTACTCCCAGTTTTGGACACCGAACCAAAACTAGCCGAAAAGCCTATCGTAGGTTCATTTTTTGCCAATGGCTATTTGACGTAAAAACGACCGTATCAAAATTTCCTTAAAACTTTATGTTTTACCAGATTCTAGATTCGGACCCTAAGTGGGTCAAACTGGCCAAAATCCGTGGCTGATCCTGGGGACAGATTTTGTGTCCAGCCACCCTCTACACACTCATGCGCACACATATCTCAAACCATTTGTAAACTAAAGTAAACACAACCACAACCACAAAAACTTTAAAAACTGAAAGCTAAGGGCTCAAATAACTTATTACAACCCATGTGCATAACCAAATACATATAAATCTCCTTTGATCAAAAACTTAAAAACAACTAACCACAAAAGATGGGGGTTTTTCGGTTTATACCTTAGAGTGCTTTGATCCAAGCACAACCGGGCCAAGGGTGGCTGTCAAGGCTCCATAGAAAACAAAGAGGGTTGAGGGATCATTTGCGGTAGAATGAGAACACAAGGAAAACAAAAAGTTTCTCTTAATATCCAGCCAAGATGAAAAATTACACCATAGAAAAAAATTTCGGTTTTAGGGTCTTACCGAAACTACCTTGGAAGAGTGCACCTCTAACAACTTGTGTGGCCAAGCTTTTGTGTGGAAGTTATGTGAAAATATGGGTGGTTTAGGGGCTGAAGAGGGGTCGGATTTTCTGAAGAGAAAGGGGAGAGAAAGCTGTATTTTTCTTGAGTGTTTTTGTGAGCAAATGGAAAAAGTGAAACCTAAGGGTGGTTGCACCTTTTTATAGGCAACTCAAAGCAACTTTGCTTAACTCTAAGCCCTCTTAATTAAGCCATAATTTAGCTCAATTGGGGGACAAAAATCTGTGCTGCAGCCCTTGAAATTTCTGAGCCATGATGGAGGGTGAAAGGGAGCAAGTTTGCATTAAATGATCATGGTTCTCTTGTCCTTAAAACCCCATTTTTTTAATCTAAAAACTCCAACACATCCCTTGATTTAAGAGATCACTTTCAGCTGGTTTTGCAGCTGTCTTCCTAACCAAAGGGGGCATGGTTTGGTTGGAGTAAAAGTCCAACCGAATCGGTTCTGTGCAGTCTAGTTTTCTACTGCGTTTTTCAGCCCTTTCTCGGCAGTGTTTTAATTTTCATCCAAAAATTGGATTTTTTGAATCTGATTTTTGTACTGACGATTTCTAATTGGTTTATACTGTCTAAGAGCCCATTCTATACCAAATCACTATTCATTCCTCTACTGCGGTAGTGTCTACACTGTGTTGTCCTTTCGCACGTAAACCGAGGCGTTCCTAGGCGAAATTTCAGACACAGTCTCTCTTGACTAATTCGGACGTTCTGATTTCAATTTTATCAGTCATATGTCCATCTGAGGTCGTCTAGACCAGTTTTCAGGATCTGTGGGGTCCTACCTCGAAAAACGTGTCAGGTGTCCGTTTGACTAATTTGGGCGTCCTGAGTCTAGATATATCAGTTTTAAGTCAAACTAAGGCCGTCTTGGCCAGTAACTTGACACTGCATCTTGCACTATTCACTATTCACTATTCATGGTTCACTGTTCTCTGTTCTAACTGACTAGTCCGAGTGTTCTGACTCCGATTTTGTCAGTCTCTGTGTGAGAAGAGGTCATCCAGACCATTTTCTCGATACTGTACCCTACTGGGGAGATTCTCGTTATTGTGCTCAGACGTTTGGTCCGAGTATTTCAGTGATCTGCTCACCAGTCTTGTGTTAGGAAATGGTCATCCGGACTAGTTTCATGCCACTGTGTATCTTATACACTTATACACATAACAGGGTAGACCGGGTTCTCTGTCGGTTACCCCTTTTCACTGTATGAATAGTAATAAACAGTACTGCACCTATTTAGTTTATTCAACTGGAATTTATGCTACATTTATCAACTTAATTACTCATTTCATAGTAATTAGGTTTCACGCATTACGAGAGTCTTCAAATTGGCTCTCTGTTCAGTACACGGCCTTCTACAAGGGTTCTAACACGGGCGTGTATGGCTTGAGCACGGGCGTGTACTAGCTAGGCTTTCTCAACACGACCGTGTCTTGGACCATGCTCACTTACCCGAGTGGTACACGGCCACTTACACAACCGTGTACCTGACCATATAAAACTACACGGCCATGTTAACTCACACGGCCTCTCTCATAAAACAATCCGATCAGTACATGGTTTCTTACCCGACCATGTACCTGACCGTGTTCAATGTATTTAGACTAAAAACGCATCAAATTATTCCTTAGCTTCTCATTGAATAATTTACTGAGTTACAAGGACGGGGTGGTCCTTACAGAAACATTCATATAGCATATAAACCTAGACATAACAGATCAATTCATTCATGTAATGAACAACATTAGAAAGTTTATGAGTAGACAAATGAATTCTTGAACTTACACATATCACACTTAGACATAATAGTCTATTCATGTTGCAGTCAATTAAATGTTTGAACTTACAGATACTTTCGCTAGCATTTCCTTCCCCGGCTCCGCAGACGTTCCTTTGCCGTGTCTAGATCGGGTTCCTATAACCGAAATAACCACGGTTATTCTAAATCTTTATTTCATATTCAAAATTTAGTAAAACGTAAAAATTCTACATTTTATTTCCTGTAAATGGTCTTAGGAATCTAAAATCCCATTTTCTATTTTTACACTAACTCTTGGCAAAATTACCATTTTACCCCTGATTTGATTTCTCATCATAAACCTACTTTTTGTTGATTTAAGACCCAAATTTAACTTTTATAATTTCATTTTAACTATCCTTAGGCATTCACGGTCCTTTCCGAGCCTTTCAGAAATTTTTGGTCAAAATGACCATTTTGCCCCTGACGGGTCTCGAGACCGTCATATGCTCACTATGACTTTTAATAGGATTTTCTAAGCCCAAATATCATAAAATAATATTTCTTAAGTTTTTACACACTTCTACAGCATCCATTGCTGTTCCATAGATGACTATTGGTCATCTGACCCTCGGGTGGTACTATTCCGACATCTAAGGTCGTTTCTCATTTTTCTCACGTTTCGGAGCCTACTCTTGAAACGTTTGTTATGCTAATCCCGAGCCTTAGACACTGAGTGGGCTCGGGTTTTCATCTCGACCTCAAATTTGCCTTTCGTTTCCTAAAATACCCTTGACATTGGTTTTCCCGTTCTCTTACATTTTCACAACCTTGGAGGGATGGTTTACTATTCCTTAAAGGTTCATTTTCCCATTTTCTGAACCAAACTCATTGAAGGGTCTCAGTTTCCATTACCGAACATAATTTGCCTCTCATTTTTCTCCAAAATGCCCTTAGTGTCGTTTTCAAAATTTCAGCAGCATTTCCTCTAAATTTCTAGGTCTCCGGCGTTTAGAAAACGCCTCAAAACCATCTAACTTAGTCTAATCTACCACATACTATACCAGAGGCCTAATTTTTATGTAAAACTCAACTTTTTACGTAAAAATATTCACATTTCCCATACATTTTCTTTTTTCGACATTTCATTCATTTTACTCTTTTTTTTTTCTTTTCTTTTTACAATTTGAATATAAATTACATATAAATCATTCCAATACATAAATAAGGAATGAAGGGAAACGAAATCGCTACTGAAATCATCCCGTCGGTGATCGAACAAACTGTTCGATCTCGACCGCGTAAACTTTTTGTCTCCGTTCTTCACATTCAGAATCTCGGTTGGAAATTCTGATGCCGCAGATGTGTCCAGAACTTCGAAAATAGGCCAACGGGCCACTCTTTATTTTTCTACCCACAGGTCGCCGTTGACCGGCGTTGACACCGACGTTGACCGATGGCGAATGGTGGCGGCACGAACAATGGAGGTGTCCACCTTGAAGATCTCGACGAGAAGAGTCCATTGGTGGTGTCAATTTCACCATTGGAGGCTCCGATCGTCTGCAATCGGCCTCGAAAACTCGACCCACGGATGCGGCATTGAATCTCTGCCGTGCCAGGGTTGTTGCCTGAAATTGTTTGAGGGCTTTTGGTCTACGCATCACTCTGAGCCTTTTGGTGCCAACCACGTCACTCAACTTCGCCAGAATCAACGGATTCCCTGGCGGCATCATGGCCGCGACGACGCAATGTTGGGTGGCACAATCTAGCGACTGTTGAGCCGAAATGAAGCTTGGATTTTGTAAGAAAATAAATCGGTAAAAACGTATCAGAGTGGCGCAGCGGAACAATAAAAATTTTTTAGATCGTTAAATATCTCATGATGCCATACAATAAACCAACAATAATTAAAATTCATACCTCATGGACGCCAATCTTGCAGGAGGAGAATGACTGGAGGGCTTTAACTAACTAGCCTTCTCTACTATTCTCCAATTCCCAAATGGCTGAGTGTGTGGGCACTCTGAACCTCGATCGGTATGCTAGCACTGTTAGTCTTCTTCCGACCACCCAGATCTCTAAAGGACTTATTGTCACGGTGAGTTGTGCAACAATAAGCCTGCTCACCTAAGAGTCTGCGGTCTAAGAGAACTGGAGTGACAGGACCTCTATTTATAGACCTGCATGAGGTGATTCTCTGAATTCGAATTGGATTAGGAGAAGATATTCTCCCTTATCCACAAGCACAAAATCTGAATTTTCCAAAGGAAAATCCCAACAATAAAATTCGACCACTTTAGGATAAATCCAATCCAAATCTAAATAAGATTTTAACTAGAATTTTATCTCCCTTTTTCAACCAAAAAATCCGAAATTCGAAGGAGAAAATCTCCACAAAAATTCGGCCACTTTTGGATAAGTAAGAATCAAAATTCCACTAGGATTTTCAAGCTTGAATCTTATCTCATTCTTATCCAAAATAATCGAAAATCTCCTAGGAGATTCACTCCAAAATTTCGGCCATTATCAGGGAGGAGAGAATCCAAATTCAACTGGGATTGAAACTTGAATTTTTCCTTGAACCTTATCCACAAAAAATCTGAAAATCATTGAGGATAATCCTCAAAATTTTCGTCCAACTTTAGTTAGGATTTGGATTCAAAATTCAAGTAGGATTCTAACAAGATTTTCCTCTCCATATCTAACTCAAATTTGAATTTCATTCCTTGTGGATTTACCATAACAAATTCGAATCCCACTTGGACTGTGATTCAAAATTTGAATTTCAAATTTCAAATTCGAATTTCAAATTTCAAATGTCAAATTTCAAATTTCAAATTTCAAATTTAAATTTCAAATTTAAATTTCAAATTCGAATTTCAAATTCAAATTTCAAATTCAAAATTCAAAATTCAAAATTCAAAATTCAAATTTCAAATTTCAAAATTCAAATTTCAAAATCCACAAAACAGTTGTGTTTCAAATTCTTGTTCTCATGGATAATTTTCTACAACTCCAATCCAATCTCAAATAAAATCATGGCAACTTTATTTAGAGTTCGAATAATTGTATACTCTATTATCCAAAACAAAATCTAAATCCAACCGGAGAGAATCTTGTTTACCATCCTAATCCTATGTCTCCACCATCCATGCATAATAAACTAGCCAATAGTATACACAAATCAATTTGCCAAACGTTAAGGAATTATATGGAGCTAGTAGAGAGACTGATTGGACATATATAATCGGGCTCCCGCAAATCCATATGATCATCATTCTTTTACCGAACAACTCAATCATATGATCACTAATTTCAGAGTCACACCACTATAAACTTGAAACTGAACTCCCAATTATATACCGTGTTACGTAAGCCTATGACAAGCTATCGTCTAATGACCTTGTCATGTATGCAGAACCCTCATATGATATCCATGATCAGCCTTAGGCCAAAGTCCGTTTAATCCTACTAATTAGGCTATCTTAAAGTTCCATTGTACTACCGAATAAAGAAAATGATTATTCACCATATGTGAATAAGAAGTCATCCGCCCAGCAGACGACCCAAGGCCTTGTCCATTTTCACATTCAGTATAATGCCTTTAAGAGGATACCCTTAACTCCTCATTAAAGCTATGATTCCGATATCTGTAAATGAACCCTTCATCGTATACAAGTCATGCACCCAACGAACCGGTCTATAAGCTTACTGCCTCTGAGACACTTTAGCCATTGGAACATCAAAGTACACAAGTCATATACATGAAGCCGTCCTTTTACTCAGGATTAAGGTTACTGCATAATGAACGTCAAAAGCAGATCAATCCACTCAAAGCGGACTTCGTAGATCAATCACGCTTTAGTCCCAGTCTAATAAGTCACCACCAAGCAACATATCTATGTCTCTACTTGGGAGTCCAGCTCCAGACAGTCAAGACAAACCGTCCCCTCCAAGGCTTTAGATAACATAATAGTCTTAACATGAGTTAGATGCTCGGTCTAACCCCATAGACTACAGACCATTGTTTAGTCCGCTAACTTTAAATCATTGTCTTCTCGCATACAAAAGTCCATTGCATGCAACGTTCTAACAGTTTAACACAAGTAGTCAGGGAGCTATATTTGCTTATATTTACTTTAACATGTAAATAAAACGAGGACAGATAGCAATGGAATGAATAACCTCTATATATAATTTTATTATCCAGTTCAAAATAAATACATCAAAATGTCTCTAATGCTTAGGGCATTTCCTAACAGGTTTTGTTATACTCTTCACCACGAGTCTTTTGGGATCGGAATCGTGTCGATCGGAGGTCGGACGGTAGAGATACGGCCGTTTGAAATTTCCGACCACCAGCGGCACGTGTGGCGTTCTCCGGTGTCGGTTCCGTTGATTCAGCACACCGTTGGACTTAGCTCGTCGAGAGCTTTCCAAGGAGATTGGCGGTATCAAAAACGGACACCGTTTCTGGTGGTCAGTTACTGTTCACTTTTGGGATTGTGTGTGGGGAAAAATATAGAAAAGGGAAATTATGGGGCCTTTTCTGCAATTTCGACCTTTTATACACTTTTTGTCCAAAATTTCAACATGAGCTATCTTGACTAATTGGGTGTGCTGAATCCAAATATAATCAGTTTCGCTTTCATCCAAGATCATTTCGACCAGTTTCCGGTATTGCGAACTCCCGGTCAAAAATTACCTTTGTGCTCAATTAACTAATTTGAGCATCTGATAGGTTATACTAACTAATTTGGCTGTGCTGAACCCAAATTTATCAGTTCATCTCGACTAGTTTTTCGGTACTGTATATTTCCTGGTCAAAATTTCCATTTTACGCTCAATTGACTAATTAGAGCATTCTGATTCCAAATATGTTAGTTTTATATCAAGAAAATGTCATCTTGACCAATTTCTTGACACTGCATATCTCCGGGTCCAATATTAGTGTGACGCCTTAAATTTTATTTAAGGGTTAATATATAATTTAAATAAAATTAGTGTGCCAAAAATTAATTAAAAATCCTTTTGGAAATCCTAGGTTGGTTTCCTAGTCAATTTCCGCTCAAAAAGTCAACAATTTGAACTTCAAAAAGAAACCCTAAAATATTCGGCCATCACTTGGGATTTTAATTAAAATTTAAATTCCACAAATCCAAGGAGGATTCAAATTCAAATTTCATTCCTTAGATATAAAGAAGAAATTCGGCCATAAAGTGTAGGAAATAAAGGAGATTTTATTTGAAGCAAAAGCTAAGTCAAAACTCAATCAAAATTCAAATTATTTTTCCTTAAAAACTAAGGGATAATTTTGGCCACTTAAGGGGAAATAAGAGAGAAAACCCTAGCCTCAAAACAGCACAAAAACTTTCCCTTTTGCCCCTTAAAATTTTCAGCCAAACAAGGAAGAGAAAGGGAAAGAAAAAAAAACTAGTATAAAAACCCCCTTTTAACTGTCATTCAACCCTCCTTTCCCCCTCAAAATTTCGGCCAGCTTTCCCCTCTCCCCTCTCTAAATTTTCTCTCCCAAAACAGCAAACAAAACTTACCAAAAGGCAGCTCAAAAATTCAACAACCTTTGAGACAAAAACAAGGTGAGAAATCAAAATTTTTTTCCTTCCTTTTCCTTTTGATTTCAAATCCAAAATTTTATATGGTTTTCTCCACTGTTTCCCTACTGTTTTGAAGACTCCAACACTCACACAAATTCAGCCAAAAGGGAGACCAAACATCAAAAATAGTGCAGCACAAACAAGGTGTGATTTCTCTCTCAAACCCTAAAATTTTGCCTCATTGATCCACTTTTCAAAAACCCTATTATCATATGTGTAAGATTTTATGATTTTGTCAATTTGATTCTTGGGTTGTGTTAATGACATATAAATAAGGTTTTCCACAAAATTGCGTGATCATTGGATGAAAATTGAATTGGTTTGAGGCTAATCGAAATTCGGACACAGAAAAACGGAAATCTGGAAAATTACCATATGAACAGTAAATTTGTGTCAGCCATAACTTGAGTTTTAAAAACGATTTTTGAGTGATTCTTGAGCCTAAAATTAAATTCAAGATGTCCCTAAATGCCTACAAAATTTCAGAACCAAAATTCTCCGTTTTCCCAGTCAAAATAGTTTTCTAAGATAGGCGGACAGAACTACCAGGTTTTGAACCGAAACTGAAACCCAGATTTTTATGCCTGAAAACAACCCCCGGTTTTTGGCCTAGTTGAATGACCAAACGATGTCCAAAAATTATAAAAATTATATGAAATTAAAGCTACAGATGTCTAGTTTAACATATTAAAAATTTATAATTTTTGGGATGAAAACTAAATTGATATGGATTTTACAATCAGCCTAGGTCAGTCTGCCCATGACCAGAAATATCCTAACTTAGAGTTTTCACAAATTTTAAATCCCAAATGTTTATTAAACGTTTTAAAATCTTTTGTGGCACACTAAAATGATTGGATGATTATGTCTAGACCTAGACTGATCATATGTTTTGATTATAGGATTTATTTGACGTTCTTGCTTGATTGGTGGATCACGTTATCGCAACGTTTGTGCGAAAATCGAGGTAGGACGTTCTAGCCTTTTCTGGGAGTAGTCAAGTGTTTTAAATTTCCCTGTTTTATCAATGGCATGCTGTTTTCAGTTTATGAAATTATTATATTGTTTTTGCTGAAATAAACGCATGCAACGTATTTGATACTTAAATGTGTATTTTAAAGCGTGTTTTGATTAATGGCATAATATAACTTAGTAAATACCATCTTTTGAATAATTCGGTGAACATAATTGAGCTCTAGTTCACGATCATTGTAAATGATGCGTGCGTCCCAAAGTTGACACCATGGGTGAAGGTCCCTAAACCTGCGCAGGGCCGTTCGGCCTATTTAGACCGTAACGAGATGATCTAGGATAATTCAAATTCGAGGCACGTATATTATAGCTACGACAAGTCCTCACTCATAATATGATGGTTTATTTTAATGATTTATTATTTTTAATATTGGGGCACATATATTGCAGCTACGCTAAGTCCTCAGCAGAATAAAACTTGTTTTAAAAATGTTTTTCACGAAATTGTTGATTATTTTTTTTATGATTATTATGTTATGTATTTTTTTTAAATTGTTGATTATTTTTGGAAACGAATATTATGCCATACTTTTAAATGTTATCTGTTAACCCACTTTTGTTTCTGTCCTACTGAGCCAGCGCTCACGTCCCTTTTCTTTGTGATTTCGAAATGACTACTTCCAGGTGCGGGAGGTAGCAGTTCTGAAAATCGTTGAGATATCCGTTTCTACCGAGGATGATGCTATCCGTTTTCTCCATCTTCTTATTTCTGTTTCTCGTTCTGATATAATGAGACATTAAGTTTGGACTTTATTTCACGTTATTTAAATTCTATGCTTGGGAATATTTATGGTTGGTAATTTCTTTTGAAAACCAATTTTGTGTTTGATTTCCGCATTAAAAGGTATTTACTTTCTACTTTATTTTGTTTTGTGGTTATGATGCTACTTTATAAATAATTAGGCTTAGCTAAATTATAATGTTGACCCGTTTTTCGTAATAAATGTTTTCCTTAAATCTCGGGTTAATATTATGATTTGGCTGCCGTGTCACGTGTCTAAATTTTGGGCCGTGACAATTACTTTTCATGCTCAATTGACTAATTTGAGCATGCTGAATCTAAATATATGAATTTTAGGTCAGGAAGAGGTCATTTAGAACAACTTCTCGATACTATGTGTAACACACACACGCACTCACGTCTAAAATCATTACTATCAGTATTTTATCTTTTTGTGTACTTAGCTTACCCTGAATCACCTACTAGGGTTTACAGTTCACTGTTTTTCCCCAGCTCAATTCGGCATGCTTTTACATTGCTGAATTCTTAATTTGTAATATCGTTAGAACATTTTATCTCGTTCTACACAATATTAATCATACGTTTCACATTTTAAACATGAAATTCATCATGTATCTATAATTTACCATATTCCGAGAATAGTAAAATTTCTCGGTTATTACATTCACCCCTCCTTATAAAATTTTCGTCCTCGAAAATTAGCACAAGTGAGGGTACAACGTTCTCGTTTCATCTTTCCTAGTAAAATCTGAACAAGTTGCTCTTCATATGTCATATCCTCCTAAATCTAAATCGATTCGTACCTCAATACATGAGATAAATTCAATACCTGTTTCCTTAGCATACATTCATGAAAAACACTATGTACTGCTGACAGTTCTGAAGGTAGTACCAATTTATAGTTAACCTTTTCAACACGTTTAAAAATTTCATAGGGTCCAATACATCTTGGAATAAATTTTGTTTTCTTACTGAACACATTATTCCCTTCAATGGGAATACTTTTAAAGAATATGAAATCCCTTTCATTAAACTCTAGGGATCTTCAGCATTTATCTACATAATTCTTCTGCGGACTTTATGTGATCTTTCTTCATCGCTGTATTTTCACAATTACATCCGATGTTTCTTATACGAAATCGGTCTTCTGCCACTGTTTCTCTCGCAAGTCATACCAATAGGTAAGCGATCTGTACTTTCGTCCATATAAAGCTTCATAGGGTAACATTTCTATAGAAGCTTGGTAGCTATTGCTGTACGAGAATTTCCTCTAACTGTAACTTCTCGTTCCAATTCTTTGGAAATCCATGACTTAGACACAAAACTGTCTTTTAGTGTCCGAGTAATTCGCTCAGATTGATCGTTCGTCTAGGGATGAAAAGCCGTACTAAGACACAATTTCGTTCCCATGACTCCTTCTACACACTTCCAGAAATTCGAAGCGAATTACGCATTTAAATCGAATATGATAAATTTGAAACACCATGTTATCTGACAACATGGTTTACATAGAAATTCGCTAACTTTTCCAGTGAAAAGTCATTTTCACTACTATGACTCTCGTGGTTTTCATCAATTTATCCACCATAATTCAGATGGCATTATACTGCTCTTGGGTCCTTGATAATTCCACTACAAAATTCATCATAATATGTTCCCACTTACGTTCGGGAACTTCCAATGATTCCAGTTTTCTACCTGGATGTTTTGTTCAGTCTTGATCTTCTGACGGTCATGTATCGATTCACAAATTTTTTTTTTCACTCTCATTTGTCATCTCTTTCCACCAGAATTACAATTTTAATTTCTAGTACACTTTACTCACTTCGGAATGCACTAAATATAGCATTTTATGGGCTTTTGCTATACTTCACCTCATTAATCCTTCATTCGTTGGAATATGAATTCCTCTTTAATGTAGGATCATTCCACCCTTGGAAATCCTTTCTTGATAACTTATTAGATTTGATCTTGCTTCAGAGCCCTTTTAGTATCTCCGAATAGCGATGACTTTAATTGGAGTACAGCTAACCTTTCAGATATCAGCTCCAACTCCAATGAGTGTATCTTTTGTCATAATTGTTCTACTAGTTTTTCTTTTGGCTACTGGTACGAAACAGAAGACTTTCTACTTAAGGCATCCATCACACGGTTGATTGATTTTTTTCTGGGTGGTAAAGGATCTCACAGTTGTAATCCTTCACTAACTCCAACATTCTCTTTGCCACATATTCAGATTCTCTTTCGATGCATCGCAATATATCACGAATTTCTCCCTTTTTGTGAGAAGCATGTGAATTGGCACGCTTGTTAGTCAATTTTTCAACTCTCGAAAACTCTTTTCACATTCTTCAGTCTACTCATATTACCTCTCCTTACGTGTAAAAACTGTAAGAGGTATCGCTAGTCGTGCGAACCTTTCCACAAGTCTTCTATAGTTGTCAACCAAACCTAAGAAATTCCGTATTCCCATTACAGTCTTAGGTGTAGGCAATTCGTTAGTCGTCTCCCCTTGATAGGATCTACGACGATTCCTTATTTGGGGACTACATGTCCCAGAAAATGCACTTTATCTAGTCAAAATTCACACTTGGAGAATTTTGCATAGGGTTAGTGCTGTCTCATAATGTACAAAGCAGTTCTCAAATGCTCTTCATACTCCTTATGAGTCTATGAATATATAAGTATGTCATCGATAAACACTATGACAACTTATCTAGGAATTCCTTGAACATTCAGTTGATGGTATCTTAATCGTAAATCAGTCTTAGAGAACACTACCACACCTTTGAAAATGGGTGTAGTTCTTTGCATGAGCTCTATCTCAAAGGAAATTTCTTGTTCTTACAGAAATCTAGACAATTTCTTTAAAAGATCGTCGAGAAATTCATGAACAATGGGAACATTTTCTGATTAAAGCTTCTGCTCCTCTATTACATTTGCCACATAGGCCAAATATCCAATTCAATCATTGGACATTAGCTTACTCGCACATCACGAGTTAATTATCATCTTCCTCGATTTACGTGATGAATCCACATGTTCAAAGCTTTCTTCGTCATCTAGTCGAAACACTATCTTTTGATTCTAGTAATCGGTCGTGATTTGACATTTCCCTAAGAAATTCATTCCTAGGATTACGTCATAATCAACTAACCTTATAACAATCGATTCTGTCACTATATTTGACGTTCCTACTTTCGCATCCTCCTTAGTGTACGCCAAGACACGAGCATTGGCACGTGTTATGTGTTCTTGTCTTTTCGGTACTGCCGATGGCACTTCAAAACTAGCCTGTCACACATGGACTTGGGACATTGTTGCTGTGGTTTAAACGTTTCCTATGCATTCTATCGATTTGTGGGACAGTTTCTGGCATAATGGCCTTCTTTTCCCACATTGCTAACATACACTAGGGCCAAATCAGCACTGTGGCCAATACCCCTTCTCACTTGTAGCGCAACTGGATATATCTGATCCTATATTATTGGTCAGCTTCCTTTGTTGCCTTCTGTTATCCCAGGTTAGGTTTTCATTTTCTCGAAAAATTTGCCTTTTCCTTTATTCTACGACTATAGGCCTGGAGCGTTAAACTGTCCTGGCCTAACATTCTGATTAGGTATACTGCTTTGGCCAATTTAGGTTCCAACTTGGAAAAATTTAGTCAAAGTCCTTTCCTTCTTCCAGGTTTTTCAGACTTTTTCTCTTTCTTCTTTCTATCTAGTCCACTGGTAATTAACCTGCCGAGCGTGACTAACGCAGTCTGTCCCTGAAGATGATGGCATTAGACCACTATCCACCAAAACAAAGATCTCTGGTCGGAACATTCCAATCATTCTCTGTATCTTTTCCCTCTAAATAATTACCACATAAGGGCATCATTTGGACAATTGATCAATTTCTGATGCACTTCACTCACTGATACATTTCCTTGCTTTAATGCGGTAAACCCATTTTCATTACAGTTTTCGTAATGCAGGATCATAATATATTTAATGAAATTCAACCAGAAATTCATTCTAGTTCACCGTAGTCTCATCTCTTCTCATTCTGACAATGTTCTATCAGAACTTAGCATCCTTCATCAGAACAAAGGATGTATGCAGAACCTTCTCTTTGCTCTATCAAGTTTATGGAGTCTCAAATCATCTATATAGAGGAAAATCATTCCTCTGCTTTCAAAAGATCTATAGAGCCCTCAAACTCTTGAGGTTTTATTCCACGGAATCGCTTATGTAATAGCTCTTAATTTACTATTGACCGTGTAGGAAAATTGATCGGTAAAAACATATCAGAGTGGCGCAGCGAAACAATAAAAATTTTTAGATCGTTAAATATCTCATGATGCCATATACAATAAACCATCAACAATTAAAACTCATACCTCAAGGACGCCAATCTGCAGGAGGAGAATGACCGGAGGTTTCAACCAACTAGCCTTCTCTACTATTCTCCAATTCCCGAATGGCTGAGTGTGTGGGCACTCTGAACCTCGATCGGTATGCTAGCACTGCTAGTCTTCTTCTGACCACCCAGATCTCTAAAGAACTTTATTGTCATGGTGGGCTGTGCAACAATAACCCTGCTCACCTGAGAGTCTGTGGTCTTAGAGAACTGAAGTGGTAGGACCTCTATTTGTAGACCTGCATGAGGTGATTCTCTGAATTTGAATTGGATTAGGAGAAGATATTCTCCCTTATCCACAACCATAAAATCCGAATTTTCCATGGGAAAATCCCAACAATAAAATTCGGCCATTTAGGATAAATCCAATCCAAATCTAAATAAGATTTTAATTAGAATTTTATCTCCTTTTTCAACCAAAAAATCTGAAATTTCCAAGGAGATAATCTCTTCAAAAAATTCGGCCACATTTAGGATAAGTGAGAATCAAAATTCCACTAGGATTTTCAAGCTTGAATCTTATCTCATCCTTATCCAAAATAACCGAATTTTCCTAGGAGATATGCTCCAAAATTTCAACCACTTTATGGGGAGGAGAGAATCTAAATTCAACTGGGATTGAAGCTTGAATTTTTCCCTTGAAACCTTATCCATAAAAACCGAAAATCCATTGAGGATAATCCTCAAAATTTCATCCATCATTAGTTAGGATTTGGATTCAAAATTCAAGTAGGATTCTAACAAGATTATCCTCTCCATATCCAACTAAAATTCGAATTTCAAACCCTGTGGATTTTCCACAACAAATTCGAATCCCACTTGGACTGTGATTCAAAATTTGAATTTCGAATTTCAAATTCGAATTTCAAATTTAAATTTCAAATTTCAAATTTCAAATTTCAAATTTCAAATTTCAAATTTCAAATTTCAAATTCAAATTTCAAATTTGAATTTCAAATTCAAATTTCAGATTCAAATTTCAAATTCAATATTCAAAATTCAAAATTCAAAATTCAAAATTTAAAATTCAAATTTCAAAATCCACAAAATTGTTGTGTTTCAAATTCTTGTTCTCATGGATAATTTTCTACAACTCCATTCCAATCTCAAATAAAATCATGGTAACTTTATTTGGAGTTCGACTAATTGTGTACTCTATTATCCAAAACAAAATCAGAATCCAACCGGAGAGAATCTTGTCTACCATCCTGATCCTATATCATCACCATCCATGCATAATAAACTAGCCAATAGCATACACAAATCAATTTACCAAACGTTAAGGAATTATGTGGAGCTAGTAGAGAGACTGATTGTACATATATAATCAGGCTCCCGCAAATCCATATGATCATCATTCTTTTACCGAACAACTCAATCATATGATCACTAATTTCAGAGTCACACCACTATAAACCTGAAACTGAAACCCAATTATATACCGTGTTGCGTAAGCCTATGACAAGCTATCGTCCAATGACCTTGTCATGTATGCAGAACCCTCATATGATATCCATGATCAGCCTTAGGCCAAAGTCCGTTTAATCCTACTAATCAGGCTATCTTAAAGTTCCATTATACTACCGAATAAAGAAAATGATTATTCACCATATATGAATAAGAAGTCATCCGCCCAGCAGACGACCTAAGGCCTTGTCCATTTTCACATTCAGTATAATGCCTTTAAAAGGATACCCTTAACTCCTCATTAGAGCTATGATTCCGATATCTGTAAACGAACCCTTCATCCTATACAAGTCATGCACCCAACGAACCAGTCTATAAGCTTACTACCTCTGAGACGCTTTAGCCATTGAAACATCAAAGTACACAAGTCATATACATGAAGCTGTCCTTTTACTCAGGATTAAGGTTACTGCATAATGAACATCAAAAGCAGATCGATCCACTCAAAGCGGACTTCCTAGATCAATCATGCTTTAGTCCCGGTCTAATATGTCACCACCAAGCAACATATCTATGTCTCTACTTGGGAGTCCAGCTCCAGACAGTCAAGACAAACCGTCCCCTCCAAGGCTTTAGACAACGTAATAGTCTTAACATGAGTTAGATGCTCGATCTAACCCTATAGACTACAGACCATAGTTTAGACCGCTAACTTTAGAACATTGTCTTCTCGGATACAAAAGTCCATTGCATGCAACGTTCTAACAGTTTAACATAAGCAGTCAGGGAGCCATATTTGCTTACATTTACTTTAACATGTAAATAAGTCGAGGACAGATAGCAATGTATTGAATAACCTCTATATATAATTTTATTATCCAGTTCAAAATAAATACATAAAAATGTCTCTAATGTTTAGGGCATTTCCTAACAATCTCCCACTTGCCCTAAGCCAGCAGATGTGCCATGTTACGCATCCCTATCACCTCTACATGCCTCTCAAAGCTTCTAGCCACCAAAGTCTTAGAAAAGGGATCGGCAATATTGTGCTCGGGCGCGATCTTACATACATCCACTAATCATGTCTCCACGTACCCTCTAATGTCGACTTCCTCAAATCCTTGCAAGTCTGGAAGACTCAGTCCATGTATCCTATGGGTGTTAGGTCCCCTCCAAAATACACCAGTAGATAATCCCTCGTTCTCTTAAGATACTTGAGTATATGCTTTACTGCTTGCCGGTGGTTGGTTCTAGGATTTGCTTGATATCGACTCACCATACCTACTGCAAAACATATATCCGGGCGAGTGCAAAGCATAGCGTACATAAGCCTACCCACAGCGGATGCATAAGGACCTTAGTCATACACTCTCTTTCTTCTGATGTCTTGGGATAGTCATCTAATGAAAGAGTTAGACTGGCAATAGAAGGTTATGAACCTTTCTTTGCCTCTTGCATTACATATTTGTCAATTATTTTATCTATGTATGAAGCTTGGGATAACGCTATCATTTTGTTCTTTCGATCTCTGAAGAGACGAATGCCTAGAATATAATTAGCTTCTCCCAAGTCCTTCATGTCAAACTGTTGGTGCAACCAAAGCTTGACAGATGATAAGTTCCCTATATCATTCCCAACGAGTAGTATATCATCGACATAGAGTATCAGAAAGACCACTTTTCCATCCTTAATACGTTTATAAACACAAAGGTTCATCAACGTTCTGCTCAAAACCAAATGTTTTAATCGCTTGATCAAACCTCTGGTTCCATGAGCGGGATGCTTACTTTAATCCATAAATGGATCTAAGCAACTTGCAGACTTTCCTTTCTTGGCCTTTTGCTACGAACCCTTCGGGCTGTATCATATATATACACTCTTCAAGATGGCCATTCAAGAATGCCGTCTTGACATCCATTTGCCAGATCTCGTAATCGAGAGCCGCAACAATGGACAGAAGAATACGGATAGACTTCAGCATAGCAACAGGCGAAGAGGTTTCATCGTAATCGATTCCAGCCTTTTGCGTGTACCCCTTTACAACCAGTCTAGCTTTGAAAGTTTCCACTCTCCCTTCCTCATCCTTCTTTCTTTTGTAGACCCATTTGCATCCAATGGGTTTTATCCCATCTGGCAAATCTACAAGTTCCCAAACAGAGTTGGATTTCATAGAATCCATCTCATTGTTCATAGCCTGTTTCCAAGATTTAGAATCAACATCATTTACAGCTTCATCATAGGTGACCGGATCATCCTCATGCTCATGAGCCTCGGCCTGGTATACCTCAGCATCATACATAAAGAAATTAGGTTTCTTCGAAATCCTCCCACTACGACGAGGCACCCTAAATTGTTGATCGTCTGCAGGTACTTCACCAGAACTCGGACTTGTGTCTAAGACCGAAATCTGTGGAGCAGTTCTTTCACCCGATAACTCTTCTAGCACCGCTTTGCTTCGAGGCTTAAAGTCATTCATGTGACTTTCCTCCAAGAATGTCGCATGGGTTGAGACAATGACTTTTTGTTCCTTTGGGTTATAGAACAGACCTCCTTTAGTTCCTTTTGGATACCCTACAAACATATACAATTCTGATCTTGGTTCCAACTTCTTCGCATCCCCATCTAGTACATGCGCCGGGCAGCCCCATATTCTCATATGTCCAAGGGAGGGCTTCCTACCACGCCACAATTCATACGGAGTTCTAGGAGTTGATTTGCTTGGAACCTGGTTCAGAATATAGCACGCCGTTTATAAAGCATATCCCCAAAATGATAATGGCAGCGTTGAATAACTCATCATGGACCGTACCATATCCAACAAGGTCCTGTGTCTCCTTTCGACTACACCATTCTGTTGTGGAGTACCAGGTGCAATCAATTGGGATAATATCCCGTTCTCTACAAAATATCCTAGAAATTCGTCGGAGAGGTATTCGCCACCTCGATCAGATCGAAGTGTCTTTATGGATTTATCCAATTGTTTTTCCACTTCCACACGATACTTTTTGAACTTGTCAAAGGTTTCGCTCTTACGGTGCATCAGATACACATATTCGTACCTCGAGTAATCATCTATAAAAGAGATATAATACTCGAACCCTCCTCATGCTGTGACGTTCATGGGGCCACATACGTCAGTATGCACAATTTCTAAGAGCTCCTAAGCCCTTGTACCCTTAGCTCCAAAAGACCTCTTGGTCATCTTACCCTCTAGACAAGACTCACATTGGGGAAGACGTACCTCCTCCGGAGATTCCAGAGGACCGTCTTTCACCAATCTTTGAATCCTATCCTGATTAATATGATCAAGTCTTAAATGCCAAAGATATGCCTTGTTAGAGTGAGAAACTTTCAACCTTTTAGAGTTATCTATTAATTCAGTGTCAAGCAGTGAGTACATCTTGGTTTGATCAAATATAGGTTTCCATCCATCCATCCAGAACAGATAAAAGACTTATTTCTACGAATATCAACTCTTTTACTAAAAGAAACTGAATAAGAATCCTTTATTAAACAAGCTACCGATATAAGGTTCCTCCTAAAATTAGGAACATAGAAACAGTCTTTCAATAAAATAAACCTTAATTGATCAAAATAAAGGTAAATATCTCCCACTGCCTCAGCCACCACCAAGCTGCCGTCTCCAGTTCGCAACGAGAGGTTCCTATCATGTAGACTTCTCGTTTCCACGAACCCCTACATAGAAACACAAACATGATTAGTGGTGCCCGAATCAATGACCAAGTGTCTTTCGATTCTTCCACCAAACACGCTTCCAAGTAGTGAAGTTCCTTACCTTCCTTGCCCTTGGCGGCTAGGATTTCCCGGCAAGCCTTCTTAAAGTGACCTACCTTCCCACAACGGAAGCACTTGGACTTTTTAGGGTCCCTATGCTTCTTGTTCTTCTTCTTCTTTTTCTTCCCATCCGAGACAGGAGGATTAGAAGAACTGGAAGCCACTTGCTTCTGATTTGGCCTCTTCCTCTTCCATGAGGGTTTGGAAGATTCTGCCAAATTGGCCTCACCTTTAGGTTGGACCGCATCCCCATCCCTGATCATCCGCTCATAAGCTTAGAGTTGCTTCATGAACTCGGTTAGTCCTAACTCCCTTGTCACCAGATTGTATGCGTCCTTAAACCCTACAAAATCTTTAGACAAAGTTTTAAACACCATCTCGATCTGGGTGTTGTAGTCCAACTCAGCACCGTTTTTGGCAGCCTCAGCGAAGAATCCCATTAGAGTGATCATATGGTCCTTCACCAGAGTACCCACCTTCTGCTTAGAGTTCATAATACTGGTGATAGCGGACTGTCGAGCCAATTTTTCTTGGCCTCTAAACATGTCCTCCAGATTTTCCATGATCTCCCCAGCAACTTGATAAGTCTCACGCTGCTTTTGTAAAGCACTCGTCATGCTAGCAAGTATGTAGCATCGAGCTATATCATTGGATTCTCTCCAACGAGTATAGGCAACCGGGACCACCTCAATCGGTGTGTCAGGTTTTGGCCCTAGTGGGCATGGTTCGTCCAGTACGAACTTGTGTCTCTTGCAACTGAGAACTATTAACAGATTTCTTTTCCAATCCTTATAATTATCGCCATTCAGTTTATTCTCAGTAAGTATTGAAATGAGGGGTGTCGGTGACATTTTGAACTGAAATAAAATTATACTAGACATCATTACAAAGTCCAAGCAAATAAACAGATAATTTAGCAAATAAAACATACAAGTATGTTTCTACATGAAACTTGAAAAACATGTAGCATTGCAACGGTAATTCTCAGCACCCATTGCCCCAAGCTACCGAGGGGTGGTCATGAAAATAAATAGCCAGAACATGGACCCCGTCCAATTAATATATGTTGCCTTAAATCCTCCAAGGTTAAGATATATATTAATAACCGCTTATTTGGCCACCAGTTTAGTTAACAGAGCTTCTAGGGAAGGTTAATAACTAAACGAGTCTTAAGTGTATAACCATTATTTACGTAACCCGATCCACGTCCTACCAAGCCACCGAGGGGTGGTCACAAATAGGATCGTAACCGAACACATTTTCCACATAGGAGATCCAATCTAGTATACCGGCGGTGGTAAACAGCTATCGAGGGGTGTGGTCAGGGCAGAACTGACGCGAGGCGTTACCATGCTTTCACATATGGATCAACAATGGAGGCCGTGGGTTTTGTTTGAAACCCTCTCCCACTCAATATTTTGGAAAACATGCAAGTTTTGACAAAATATGTATGATCAATATAGTATGAGCGGCACTCAACGATCCTATATGACATGTTATCAAATATGCATATAAAACATCCATCAAAACATATTTATACATCCATGACATAGTATAGAAAAAATAATTAACAGAATAACTAAGCCATGGTTCCATCCTAGAACAAAGAAAATAAAGATTACAAAATTCCATCCAAAGCATTCTTTAGGTCTTGAATTTTGTTCTGTCTTCTTGTATCTATCTTTATGTAGCCTCTCCATTTATTTCTCATCCTAAGAATCATTTAAAATTTAAATCTCCAAAAATTTGAATTTCAAATTCAAATTCCAAATTCGAATTTCAAATTTAAATTTCAAATTCAAATTTTAAATAATTTAAAACATCATATGTAATAATATGTAATTTCAAAAATTTCAAATTTTCAATTATATATTCTAAAACATGATTTAAAATTAAATCTCAAATTTAAAAATCAAAATTTTCGATTTTTGAACCGTCGCACCACCACCCCCGAAGGCGGCAGCCACCAGCCCCAGAGGGGCTGGCAGCCCACGGCCGCCCATGTGCAGCCTTGCTGGGTTGCAGGCCAAGCCTGCAGCACCAGGCTACACGCCCAGGCTGCGGCCAGCCTTGGGTAGGCCACGGCCACCCTCGGCTGCAGGCCAAGCCTGCGGTTGTGGGTGGTTATGGCCTGCACAGGGGCTGCCGTAGCCCCATCCTACCCGAGGGCAGGGGCTGCAGCCCCACCAAGGCCTGTCGGCCTATTTCGAGGGATCGTGTCTCGATTTTCATGCCATATTCCAATTCACCTATTAGGATCTCCAAAAATTAATTTGAATCCCAATAAATTGAAATTTTCCACACAATCAAAATTTCAATCTTTAAATCAAATTTAACTTTTGGGAAAAATAAATTACAGTCTTCAATCTTCAATCTCCTCCAAGAATAATTACATAAAATTTCCTAAACCGTTTCCGGTGTACAAAATTCTAACCATAATAATTCTAAGAGACAAAAAATAAAATCCATGGGAAAATTACAGTGTTAATAAACTGCTCCCATGGTTACATAAAAATTCCTAGATATAATTTTTCTAAATTCTAAGGAACCATAACCGGCATAAACAAGCATGCTTACAATAATTTAAAACAACCACATACTTTATACATAATCCATGATAACAACATAAAGGAACCCTAGAATGCCACTCTCTAAATATCAAATCCATACATAAATAAAAAGACTAAGTAATTGTCTAATTTATGTACATGGCATAGTCATGAGATGGCTCTGATACCAATTATAGGAAAATTGATCGGTAAAAACGTATCAGAGTGGCGCAGCGGAACAATAAAAATTTTTAGATCGTTAAATATCTCATGATGTCATATACAATAAACCATCAACAATTAAAACTCATACCTCAAGGACGCCAATCTGCAGGAGGAGAATGACCGGAGGCTTCAACCAACTAGCCTTCTCTACTATTCTCCAATTCCCGAATGGCTGAGTGTGTGGGCACTCTGAACCTCGATCGGTATGCTAGCACTGCTAGTCTTCTTCCGACCACCCAGATCTCTAAAGAACTTTATTGTCACGGTGGGCTGTGCAACAATAAGCCTGCTCACCTTAGAGTCTATGGTTTTAGAGAACTGGAGTGGCAGGACCTCTATTTGTAGACCTGCATGAGGTGATTCTCTGAATTCGAATTGGATTAGGGGAAGATATTCTCCCTTATCCACAACCATAAAATCCGAATTTTCCATGGGAAAATCCCAACAATAAAATTTGGTCATTTAGGATAAATCCAATCCAAATCTAAACAAGATTTTAACTAGAATTTTATCTCCTTTTTCAACCAAAAAATCCGAAATTTCCAAGGAGAAAATCTCCTTAAAAAATTCGGCCACATTTAGGATAAGGTAGAATCAAAATTCCACAAGGATTTTCAAGCTTGAATCTTATCTCCTCCTTATCCAAAATAACCGAATTTTCCTAGGAGATATGCTCCAAAAATTTCGGCCACTTTCTGGGGATGAGAGAATCCAAATTCAACTGGGATTGAAACTTGAATTTTTCCCTTGAACCTTATCCATAATAACCGAAAATCCATTGAGGATAATCCTCAAAATTTCGTCCATCATTAGTTAGGATTTGGATTCAAAATTCAAGTAGGATTCTAACAAGATTATCCTCTCCATATCCAACTCAAAATTCGAATTTCAAACCCTATGGATTTTCCACAACAAATTCGAATCCCACTTGGACTGTGATTCAAAATTTGAATTTCAAATTTCAAATTCGAATTTCAAATTCAAATTTCAAATTTCAAATTTCAAATTTAAATTTCAAATTCAAATTTCAAATTCGAATTTCAAATTCAAATTTCAAATTCAAATTTCAAATTCAAAATTCAAAATTCAAATTTTAAAATTCAAAATTCAAATTTCAAATTTCAAATTTCAAAATCCGCAAAACAGTTGTGTTTCAAATTCTTGTTCTCATGGATAATTTTCTACAACTCCAATCCAATCTCAAATAAAATCATGGCAACTTTATTTGGAGTTCGAATAATTGTGTACTCTATTATCCAAAACAAAATCTGAATCCAACCGGAGAGAATCTTGTCTACCATCCTGATCCTATATCATCACCATCCATGCATAATAAACTAGCCAATAGCATACACAAATCAATTTGCCAAATGTTAAGAAATTATGTGGAGCTAGTAGAGGGACTGATTGGACATATATAATCGGGCTCCCGTAAATCCATATGATCATCATTCTTTTACCGAACAACTCAGTCATATGATCACTAATTTTAGAGTCACACCACTATAAACCTGAAACTGAACTCCCAATTATATACCGTGTTACGTAAGCCTATGACAAGCTATCGTCCAATGACCTTGTCATGTATGCAGAACCCTCATATGATATCCATGATCAGCCTTAGGCCAAAGTCCATTTAATCCTACTAATTAGGCTATCTTAAAGTTCCTTTATACTATCGAATAAAGAAAATGATTATTCACCATATGTGAATAAGAAGTCATCCGCCCAGCAGACGACCCAAGGCCTTGTCCATTTTCACATTCAGTATAATGCCTTTAAAAGGATACCCTTAACTCCTCATTAGAGCTATGATTCCGATATCTGTAAACGAACCCTTCATTGTATACAAGTCATGCACACAACGAACCGGTGTATAAGCTTACTACCTCTAAGACACTTTAGCCATTGAAACATCAAAGGACACAAGTCATATACATGAAGCTATCCTTTTACTCAGGATTAAGGTTACTGCATAATGAATGTCAAAAGCAGATCGATCCACTCAAAGCGGACTTCGTAGATCAATCACGCTTTAGTCCTGGTCTAATATGTCACCACCAAGCAACATATCTATGTCTCTACTTGGGAGTCCCAGACAGTCAAGACAAACCATCCTCTCCAAGGCTTTAGACAACATAATAGTCTTAACATGAGTTAGATACTCGGTCTAACCCCATAGACTACAAAACATAGTTTAGACCGCTAACTTTAGAACATTGTCTTCTCGCATTCAAAAGTCCATTGCATGCAACGTTCTAACAGTTTAACACAAGCAGTCAGGGAGCCATATTTGCTTACATTTACTTTAACATGTAAATAAGTCAAGGACAAATAGCAATGTAATGAATAACCTCTATATATAATTTTATTATCCAGTTCAAAATAAATACATCAAAATGTCTCTAATGCTTAGGGCATTTCCTAACAGACCGTAGTTCCTGTATCCTTTCAGGAACAGTGATAATGTACTACTTATTCAATTGTAAGGGCCAGTGGTGGTTGAACCTCCTCAACACCCTGCCTAGGTTCTATCTCATCTAAACGTCGTCTTAATTCAGCGTTTTCTTGCATCTAGACCTCTAAAAGGCCTTATAATTTCTCCACCCTTTTTGATAGGTTGAGACATTCACTCATACTTTCTTGACTACATGTATTCACTATATTTTCTATTTCCCTATAATCGTTCGAAAATCAATCATTAGATTTTCAATGTATATATATATTTCGCAAAATTTTTAAGATTTCCCAAAATTAAAAGAAATCTTAATGCCATATCATCGTAAGGCATTATTATAATTCGTTTTACAACGTTCACATACAAATCAATGTTAAGGCCTTGTATATACAATAGCCTCTTTTACATCGAGTATACATATATACACATATGTACCCCTCTACATTTTAGTCATTCTATCGATCTGGTTTCAAAGGGAAATTCCTTCGGATCTTCTTTCTCTTCATCCGGACCATTTCTAGCGCAATAAATGCACATGGACCATTTATCGTATATTATGCCTTTTCATATAGGACAAAACAATAAAACTCATTATAATATATCAACACATTTTGACAGTTCATAACAATTCATCACACACATGTCACTACATACACATGTTATTACATAACATTTCAGTATAACATAAAGGATATATATATAGCCTAATACATCTAATTTTCCTGGTCTCCAGGAAACTTTTACGGGTCCTCTTCTTCCTTGACTAGATCGTTCACCTATAGACATTCTTGGATCTAAGCTCATCTCGGCTTAAGTTCCGTTGTGAATTCCACACAAATTGGAGGGGATTCATCAGTTTCTCAAAACGCACAGCATATGTTAGAACTATGTCACCGGATATCGACTGCAATTTCTCAATCTGATGAACTAATTCTCGTATGTTCGCAACTCTAAGGAACTCAGGTGACGTTAGAAGTGACACCCTGTTTGCCCTTAAGGAATTGGGACTGATGTTAGACTCTTTTCGAGAGAAGATTTACTCAATCGTGGCATGGTGAAACTTGGTCCAGTTAAGCGCTACTCCTGGTGACAAGAATCCCAATACACACGAGGGTATCTCCCTAAAAAGCATGGTCAACAACCAACAAGACCTATCATCCCGATTAATGGTGCACAGTCAGAAAATCATTTTAATAACGTGACACCAATCTTGCCTTCGCGTGGAATTTTTGAAGGACTGTTCGCCACTCAAAACTCTCTGGGCAGCTGATATTGGAGTTCTATATAACTTGATGGCAATCTTCATTTCTTCTCTGAGCAGCCTTCCTTGTTCATTCTCTAGCATTGTACAATCATAATCATGATAATTCTCTATCCCGAACTCTGAATAGCCGTATTGTGGTAGTCCACTAGCACTATACAATCGTGAGTCAACATTCATTGATCTCGTCATCTCATTTCATCTAACTCGTTTATTTTCCTATAAATAAACAACTACTAATTCAAAACTAGGCTAACTTACTTGGATAGATGAGCAGGTTGCGTTTCGTGCCAAGAGGGATATGGTCAAGCTCGCTCTGATACCACCTGTGGCGCCCCCGACCTCAGTCCACTGAAACTATTACAATCAAGCTCCTTAGCCGACTGAAATAGCTCGTGAACTTCGCCGGGTCGCCTAAATTCTTTTCCTTCCTTTAAACCCTTTGTGAAATTTGGAATCATTTTTTTTAAATACTTTTTCTTGTTTGTAAACATAACATAATTAAACTAAACTATGTTTGTCACTTTTAAAAGACCATAATTCACTTTTAAAAGTACAAACATAGTTTATACACAATACATAATTCAAATCTTTTTGCAGTACATGTCTCTTTTTTCAACGCTAAGCGAAAAACTTGTAGTAGGACCATATCCACAGTGGATTCCCTATCCCCTTGACACGCTCGCATCCTGCGGCCATCTAGAAATCTACTGGACAGGTTTCTTACCTGCAACATGAACAAACCAGTGAGCTAATAGGCTCAATAAGTTCAAACATACTTGGTAAGAATCATACAAATTCAAAACACTAAAAACTCAATTTCCTATGAATAGTACTATTCACCACGAATAGTACTATTCTTGAGATGAGAAATAAATGGAGAGGCTACATAAAGATGGATACAAGAAGACGGAACAAAATTCAAGACCCAAAGAATGCTTTGGATGGAATTTTGTAATCTTTATTTTCTTTGTTCTAGGATGGAACCATGGCTTGGTTATTCTGTCAATTATTTTTCTGTGATATGTCATGGATGTATAAATATGTATTGATGGATGTTTTGTATGCATATTTGATAACATGTCATATAGGATAGGTGAGTGCCGCTCATACTATATTGATCATACATAATTTGTCAAAACTTGCATGTTTTTCAAAATATTGAGTGGGAGAGGGTTTCAAACAAAACCCACGGCCTCCATTGTTGATCCATATGTGAAAGCATGGTAACGCCTCGCGTCAGTTCTGACCTGACCACACCCCTCGGTAGGTGTTTACCACCGCCGGTATACTAGATTGGATCTCCTATGTGGAAAACGTGTTCGGGTGCGATCCTATTCATGACCACCCCTCGGTGGCTTGGTAGGACGTGGATCGGGCTACGTAAACAATGGTTATACACTCAAGACTTGTTTAGTTATTAACCTTCCCTAGAAGCTCTGTTAACTAAACTGGTGGCCAAATAAGCGGTTATTAATATATGTCTTAACCTTGGAGTATTTAAGGTAACATATATTAATTGGACGGGGTCCATGTTCCGGCTATTTGTTCTCATGACCACCCTTCGGTGGCTTGGGGCAATAGGTGCTGAGAATTACCGTTGCAATGCTACATGTTTTTTTTTTTTTTTCAAGTTTCATGTAGGAACATACTTGTATGTTTTTATTTGCTAAATTATCTGTATATTTGCTTGGGCTTTGTAATGATGTCTAATATAATTTTATTTCAGTTCAAAATGTCACCGACACCCCTCATTTTAATACTTACTAAAAATAAGTTGAATGGCGACAATTATAAAGATTGGAAAAGAAATCTATTAATAGTTCTCAGCTGCGAGAGACATAAGTTCGTACTGGACGAAGCATGCCCACCTGGGCCCAAACCTGACACACCACTTAAGGAGGTCCCGGTTGCCTATAATTGTTGGAGAGAATCCAATGAAATAGCTCGATGCTACATCCTTGCTAGCATGACGAGTGCTTTACAGAAGCAGCATGAGACTTATCAAGTTGCTAGGGAGATCATAGATAATCTGGAGGACATGTTCGGAGGCCAAGAAAAATTGGCTCGACAGTCCGCTATCACCAGCATTATGAACTCCAAGCAAAAGGCGGGTACTCCGGTGAAGGACCATATGATCACTCTAATGGGATTCTTCGCTGAGGCTGCCGAGAATGGTGCTGAGTTGGACTATAACACCCAGATTGAGATGGTGTTCAAGACTCTGTCTAAAGATTTTGTGGGGTTTAAGGCCGCATACAATCTGGCGACAAAGGAGTTAGGACTTACCGAGCTCATGAAGCAACTACAGGCTTATGAGCGGATGATCAGGGATGAGGATACGGTCCGATCTAAAGGAGAGGCCAATTTGGCGGAATCTTCCAATCCCTCACGGAAGAGGAAGAGGCCAAATAAGAAGCAAGTGGCTTCCAGTTCTTCTAATCCTCCTGTCTCGGACGGGAAGAAGAAGAAGAAGAACAAGAAGCCAAAGGACCCTAAAAAGTCCAAATGCTTCCACTGTGGGAAGGTAGGTCACTTCAAGAAGGCTTGCCGGGAATTCCTAGCCTCCAAGGGCAAGGAAGGTAAGGAACTTCATTACTTAGAAGCGTGTTTGGTGGAAGAATCGAAAGACACATGGGTCATTGATTCGGGCGCCACTAATCATGTTTGTGTTTCTATGCAGGGGTTCGTGAAAACGAGAAGTCTACATGATAGGAGCCTCTCGTTGCAGACTGGAGATGGTAGCTTTGTGGTGGCTGAGGCAGTGGGAGACGTTCATCTTTATTTTGATCAATTTAGGTTTATTTTATTGAAAGACTGTTTTTATGTTCCTAATTTTAGGAGGAACCTTATATCGGTAGCTTGTTTAATAAAGGATTCTTATTCAGTTTCTTTTAGTAAAAGAGTTGATATTCGTAGAAATAAGTCTTTTATCTGTTCTGGATGGATGGATGGAAACCTATATTTGATCAGACCAAAGATGTACTCACTGCTTGACACTGAATTAATTGATAACTCTAAAAGGTTGAAAGTTTCTCACTCTAACAAGGCGTATCTTTGGCATTTAAGACTTGGTCATATTAATCAGGATAGGATTCAAAGATTGGTGAAAGACGGTCCTCTGGAATCTCTGGAGGAGGTACGACTTCCCCAATGTGAGTCTTGTCTAGAGGGTAAGATGACTAAGAGGTCTTTTGGAGCTAAGGGTATAAGGGCACAGGAGCTCTTAGAAATTGTGCACACTGACGTATGTGGCCCCATGAACGTCACAGCACGAGGAGGGTTCGAGTACTATGTCTCTTTCATAGATGATTACTCGAGGTATGGATATGTGTATCTGATGCACCGCAAGAGCGAAACCTTTGATAACTTCAAAGAGTATCGTGCGGAAGTGGAAAAGCAATTGGATAAATCCATAAAGACACTTCGATCTGATCGAGGTGGCGAATACCTCTCCGATGAATTTCTAGGACATCTTGTAGAGAATGGGATATTATCCCAATTGACTGCACCTAGTACTCCACAACAGAATGGTGTAGCCGAAAGGAGAAACAGGACCTTATTGGATATGGTACGGTCCATGATGAGTTACTCAACGCTGCCATTATCATTTTGGGGACATGCTTTACAAACGGCGTGCTATATTCTGAACCAGGTTCCGAGCAAATCAATTCCTAGAACTCTGTATGAATTGTGGCGTGGCAGGAAGCCCTCCCTTGGACATATGAGAATATGGGACTGCCCGGCACATGTACTGGATGGGGATGCGAAGAAGTTGGAACCAAGATCAGAATTGTGCATGTTTGTAGGGTATCCAAAGGGAACTAAAGGAGGTCTGTTCTATAACCCGAAGGAACAAAAGGTCATTGTCTAAACCCATGCGATATTCTTGGAGGAAAGTCACATGAATGTCTTTAAATCTCGAAGCAAAGTGGTGTTAGAGGAGTTATCGGGTGAAAGAACTGCTCCACATATTTCGGTCTTGGACGCAAGTCCGAGTTCCAGTGAAAGACCTGCAGACGATCAACAATTTAGGGTGCCTCATTGTAGTGGGAGGGTTTCTAAGAAACCTAATTTCTTTATGTATGATGCTGAGGTATACCAGGCCGAGGCTCATGAGCATGAGGAAGATCCGGTCACATATGATGAAGCTATAAAGGATGTTGATTCTAGATCTTAGAAACAGGCTATGAACAATGAGATGGATTCTATGAAATCCAACTCTGTTTGGGAACTTATAGATTTGCCGGATGGGATAAAACCCATTGGATGCAAATGGGTCTACAAAAGAAAGAAGGATGCGGAAGGGAGAGTGGAAACTTTCAAAGCTAGACTGGTTGCAAAGGGATACACGCAAAAGGCTGGAATCGATTACAAGGAAACATTTTCGCCTGTTGCTATGCTGAAGTCTATCCATATTCTTCTATCCATTGCTGCGGCTCTCGATTACGAGATCTGGCAAATGGATGTCAAGACGGCATTCTTGAATGGCCATTTTGAAGAGTGTATCTATATGATACAGCCCGAAGGGTTCGTAGCAAAAGGCCAAGAAAGGAAAGTCTGCAAGTTGCTTAGATCCATTTATGGATTAAAGCAGGCATCCCGCTCATGGAACCAGAGGTTTGATCAAGCGATTATGACATTTGGTTTTGAGCAGAACGTTGATGAACCTTGTGTTTATAAACGTATTAAGGATGGAAAAGTGGTCTTTCTGATACTCTATGACGATGATATACTACTCATTGGGAATGATGTAGGGAATTTATCATCGGTCAAGCTTTGGTTACACCAACAGTTTGACATGAAGGACTTGGGAGAAGCTAATTATGTTCTAGGCATTCGTCTCTTCAGAGATCGAAAGAACAAAATGATAGCATTATCCCAAGCTTCATACATAGATAAAATAATTGACAAATATGCAATGCTAGAGGCAAAGAAAGGCTCACAACCTTCTATTGCTGGTTTAACTCTTTCATTAGATGACTGTCCCAAGATATCGGAAGAAAGAGAGCGTATGAGTAAGGTCCCTTATGCATCCGCTGTGGGTAGCCTTATGTACGCTATGCTTTGCACTCACCCGGACATATGTTTTGCAGTAAGTATGGTGAGTCGATATCAAGCGAATCCTGGAACCAAGCACTGGCAAGCAGTAAAGCATATACTCAAGTATCTTAAGAGAACGAGGGATTATATGCTAGTGTATTCTGGAGGGGACCTAACACCCGTAGGATACACGGACTCAGACTTCCAGACTTGTAAGGATTCGAGGAAATCGATATCTGGATCTGTGGCGGCCCGCCCCTCGTAGAGATCATACAATACTATTACAGTTGAGCTTTATCGCTAACTGCGATAGATTGTACTCTCATGGGTCGCCGGCTTATCTCTCTCTCTCTTTTAAAATCATGTCGTTTTAGGGGAAAATTTTTTTTTTTTTTTTTCTTTAAACATCATATAAAATCTTTTTCCACTATTTACTTTGTTGACAAGTACAAAGTAATATAAATAATACAGTACTTTTGTAAAATATATATAATTACAAAAGAACTGTTTCCCCCTTTTTCCCTTCACTTTAACGCTCAGCGGAAAGACTCTGGCAGTACCATATCCCTCGCCCAGTTATCCCATTTGACACGCGCCATCCCGTACGCCATCCAGTCAAACAAGCTATTGAGCTGGTCGCTTACCTGCAACATTAGCAAAAATGGTGAGCTACAGGCTCAGTAAGTTCAAACATGCAAGAAATAAAATTTCTATGAATAGTACTATTCATCGTAAATAGTACCTTTGACCACTATTCATACGTGAATAGTAACTTTGACCACTATTCATGGTGAATAGTAAGTTTGACCACAACACTGTCTCACACTAGTACATCTACCGCGATGTTAGTGCTCTCACTAAACTGTCTTATGCTCAATTATGGCATAGTTTCAGTTTTAGGTTATTATCTTTATTTACGTTCTGGTTTTGAGCTCGGTTGGCAGTACCATTTAAGTGTGCATGACTGGGAGCGGTACCTTAGTGCTGACCTCCACAGCCTTGATCTCATAGCCCCGAAGGCAAAATTTTACATAACTGGGAGCGGTACATCAGTGCTGACCTCCACAGCCTTAGTCTCATAGCCCCGAAGGCAAAAATAGTACCTCCCTGTACGGAAGGCTGGTACGCCAGAAAGTGGTTTCATTACCGACTTTTTAACATTCTAACCCGGTGACTTCATATTGTCCCGTGGTTAGGAATGGTTCACATTTTAATTTTTTGGTGAGTGAGTTTTATTAACCTCGCTCTAGTGCCCGAAGCACAATTAACAATGTGTCCATTCTTATAGTGCCCGTAGCACATTTCGTCTCTCTCTCTATTCTATCATAGTGCCCGTAGCACATATGTACCTAACTTATAGTTAGTACATTAAAGTTAGCACAATATTGCTATATGTTGCAGACAGGTAAATGTCTGAACTTACCTTATCAGACTGTTCTCTTTCTCTCTCTTGGATCTTGAATCGCCTTCCTTGTAGGCCGATTTTGGGATCCTACAGACAAAACTATGTCTGTTAATTTCTTTCCCATTTATAGCTTTTATTTTTCATTAAAAAGCTTAAATAAAACCTATTTATAACTTTTTAGGTTTTATTTATTATTTTCACCATTTTCCCCCAACTTTTGCAAAATTACGATTTTGCCCCAACATTTTGGCAAAATTGCAGTTTTGCCCCTGACGGAATTTTATTGATCCAGACTGCATTTTTGGCTCTCAGGAACTTTTCTGATTCTTTTCTAATCATTACCGGGTTCGTTTTTACTTTATTTCCATTTTTCACTTTCCCGGCCCTCGGGAAGCACTATTCCGACCCTTACGTCGGTTTAGCGATTTTCTATCGTTTCGGAGCCTCAAATGGACGTTTCACTAGTATTTAAAACGTTCATCTAGACTTTCCCGACCTAGGTCTCCGAGGCTCGGGTTTTCCGTTCCCGACTCGGACCTTTATTTTATTTCCAAAAACGCCCCCCCCTCGGGGTCGGTTTTTCAATCTCACACGCGTTTTTCATTTTTAAGGGGACGGGTTACTATTCACGACCCACCCCTTAAATTTTTTTCCTCATTCAATTTTTTTCCGTTAGGGACTCGGGTTTCCGTTCCGGCCCTAACTTTTATTTTAAATTCCTATTTTACCCCGAATGCCGTTTTCGAAATTTCGGCAGCATTTCGGCGTAAATTTAAGGCTTCCGGCGTTAGGTACGCCTCGAACCGTATGTACCTGCCACGTACTATACCACAAGCCTATTTTATGTAAAAGTTTTCCAAACTTTTACATAAAAGCCCACAAATTTCAAATTTCACATTATCACCCACATTACAACATTTTTTTTCACAAATTTACCCTTAATTTGGTTTCGGTTTTCACAACAAAACCGAACCAAATTTTTGTCAAATTTTCACCACACTTTAGGCCATTCAAATGTCATGTTTCCAACACTTTTTCAAGCCCATCTTCTTGGATTTTCAACCAAATTTCCTAGGGTTTTAACCCTTGTATAACCCACGGCCATTTAATGAAACACATGCCAAACATTTTTGTTTCATTCTTTCATTCACATTGCCACCATTTACACATTAATTTGCATGATTTCAATCAACCAAATATCACATAAACCAATGAAAATTTTTCTTCCAAACCATTTACAACCCACGGCCACCTTATGAATTTCACACAAGAAATTTTTTTCAAACTTTCCACAATGAAATACAAGCTTTGTTCTTCACAAAATTAAGCTTAGAAAGCATATTCACCATTAACCAAAATTTTTTTTCTCATTGGTTACCCAAGGTAACCCACGGATTTACCCTTGAAAAACCAACCAAATTTCAGTTTTTCTTTACATAATTTGCATGGTTTTCTTCCTTATTTCATCCTTAACAAAACCCAACATCAAATCCATGAAAAACAACCAAAAATTTCACACCTTTTTATCACTATTCATCCACGGATTTTGTGAAGAAAAACCATGAAAATTTGAGTGAAAAAGGGAGTTACCTTGGTCTAATGCTTCCTTTGTCTTCTAGGAGTGTTTTGACACACTTTTTGTGAAGCAATGTTGAAGAGAAAGATTGGTTTCCCTTGGTGGCTCACGTACATGCCATGGGAGAAAGTTAGAAAATTTTGTTCTTTGGTTTTTGCTTTGAAAATGAACTTCGGCCATTTCATTCACGTTTTGCCGACTTAAGCATGAAGGAAAGCCAATTAATTTGGCTCTAAACCAACCAAAATTTGACACCTTTCCATGCCATTTCTTTCCCCATTTTTCAAAAATTAAAATGGGTATATTTTGGCCAAATCTTGGCCTTTAGATCAAAAGCTAAATGAATCATGGCCATCCATTCTACCAACCACCAAAATTCTTTAATTTATTAACCTTGAATTATGATGTCATAAATACTAAAGTGAAAGTTGACTTTGACTTTCACTATTCACATTAATTCGACTACTTTTTGACCGATACCGGTTCGAGCCGAAATTTTCCCGAAATCGTCCCGGCGTGTTCCTGAGGTCTCCTGTGCAGTCGGATCAATTTAATCTGCTTCCGTTTGATCAAAATCAATCCCGGAAGTTTACCGTCTTTTATTGCTCCGGTTAGGGTTTTCAATGCCGATTTTGGCACCGTTTCACCCGTTTCAACTCAGTGAATTTTTTTCAACACTGAATTCTTACTCGTCAGTATTGTTAGAACATTTTCACATATTCTGAACAATATAAATACATTTATTTCACTCTTTAAACAGTACAAATTGTTATATACATACAATTGTACATTTTCGTCCGAGAATTGCCTAAATTTCCCGGTTGTCACATTCACCCCTCCTTATAAAATTTTCGTCCTCGAAAATTACAACAAATGGGGGTATAATTTCCTCATCTCGTCTTCTCGTTCCCACGTAGCTTCTTCAATATTGTGATTTTTCCATAAAATCTTCACTAGTGGGATTACCTTATTCCTCAGTACTTTCTCTTCACGAGCTAGTACTTGAATAGGCTGTTCCTCATATGTCAAATCCTCGTGGATTTGAATAGGCTCATGCTTCAATACATGGGACGGATCTGGTATATACTTTCTCAGCATCGACACATGAAATACGTTATGCACTGCCGACAATTCTGGAGGTAGCGCTAATCTGTAAGCGACCTTTCCAATGCGTTCGATAATTTCATAAGGTCCAATGTATCTTGGACTCAGTTTCCCCTTCTTACCGAAACGCATAATCCCCTTCATAGGCGATACCTTGAGAAACACGAAGTCTCCTTCGTCAAACTCTAAGGATCTCCGCCTTTTGTCCGCATAACTCTTTTGCCGGCTTTGCGCAATTTTCATTTGACGCTGAATTCTAGCAACTGCATCGTAAGTCTCTTTTATGAAGTCCGTCTTATGCAACTGCTTTTCTCGCAAATCGTACCAGTGTAATGGTGATCTGCACTTCCGTCCATACAAAGCCTCATAAGGTGCCATGCCTATCGAAGCTTGGTAACTATTATTGTACGAGAATTCAATCAATGGTAACTTCTCGTTCCAATTTCCCGCAAAATCCATAACGCAAGCTCGAAGCATGTCCTCTAACGTCTGAATTGTCCGCTCTGACTGCCCGTCTGTTTGCGGATGAAAAGCCGTACTGAGTCTCAATTCAGTACCCATGGCCTCTTGCACACACTTCCAGAAATTTGAAGTGAACCGTGCATCTCGATCTGATACAATGGATTTCGGTACTCCATGTAGTCTGACGACATGAGTTATGTACAGCTGAGCAAACTATTCCAGCGAAAAAGTCATCTTGACAGCTATGAACCGTGCCGTCTTGGTCAGTCTGTCCACAATAACCCAGATGGCATCATAACCTTCTCGGGTTTTTGGGAGTCCCACTACAAAATCCATCGCAATGTGTTCCCATTTCCATTCAGGAATCTCCAACGGTTCCAATCTTCCTGCTGGATGTTTATGTTCCGCTTTGACTCTCTGACAGGTCATGCATCTACTCACGAATTTAGCTATATCGCTCTTCATCCCTTTCCACCAGAACTGTGACTTCAAGTCCTGATACATCTTGCTCGCTCCGGGATGAACCGAATAGGGTGTCTCGTGGGCTTCTGACATGATCCGTCTTCTAAGTTCCTCATCAGCTGGAACATTTATCCTTCCTTGATACAGGATTATTCCATCCTTGGAAATTCCTTCTTGAGAACTTGCCATCACAGGATCTCGCCTTTGAGCTTCCTTTATTTCCTCAAATAGCGATGATTCCACTTGGAGTGCAGCTAATCTTCCAGATATCAGCTCCAAGTTCAAAGAATTTATCTCTTGCTGCAATGGCTTCGGAAGCCTGTTTATTGGTAGCTGGTGCGATACAGTAGACTTCCTACTTAGAGCATCCGCTACACGGTTGGCCTTTCCTGGATGGTAGAGGATTTCACAGTCATAATCCTTCACCAATTCCAACCATCGTCTCTGTCGCATATTGAGCTCTTTTTGCGTGAAGAAATACTTCAAGCTTTGGTGATCAGTGAAAATCTGACATTGAGCTCCATAGAGATAGTGTCGCCAAATTTTAAGTGCGAACACTACTGCAGCAAGTTCAAGATCATGCGTAGGATAATTCCTTTCATGCTCCTTTAACTGACGGGAAGCATAGGCAATCACCTTGCCGTCTTGCATCAGGACTGCTCCCAGTCCTATTTTCGATGCGTCACTGTAGATCACGAACTTCTCCCCTTCAATGGGAAGCGTAAGGATTGGTGCGCTTGTCAGTCGCCTCTTTAACTCCTGGAAGCTTCTTTCGCATTCCGTGGTCCACTCGTACTTTCTTTCTTTGCGTGTAAGAGCAGTAAGAGGTGCAGCTAGTCGCGCGAATCCCTCTACAAATCGCCGATAATAACCAGCCAATCCCAAGAAACTGCGTATTTCAGTTACACTCTTGGGTGCAGGCCACTGGTTAATTGCCTCTACCTTTGTCGGATCTACAGCAATACCTTCCTGAGATACAACATGTCCGAGGAAATGTACTCTGTCCAGCCAAAACTCGCATTTTGAGTATTTGGCATACAGTTGATGCTTCCGTATCATATTCAACACGATCCTCAGATGCTCCTTGTGCTCCTCATGAGTCTTCGAGTATATAAGAATGTCATCAATGAATACAATGACAAACTTATCCAAATACTCTTTAAAAATTCTGTTCATCAAATCCATGAACGCTGCTGGCGCATTTGTCAATCCGAATGGCATCACAAGGAACTCATAATGCCCATAACGAGTCCTAAACGCCGTTTTAGGAATATCACTTTCTTTGATTCTCAGCTGGTGATATCCTGATCGTAAGTCGATCTTGGAAAATACCGCTGCGCCTTTTAACTGGTCGAATAGGTCATCAATTCTAGGTAACGGATACCTATTTTTGATCGTAACCTTATTCAACTCCCGGTAATCAATGCACAGTCGGAATGTTCCATCCTTTTTCTTGACGAATAACACAGGTGCACCCCATGGGGAAAAACTCGGCCTGATGAATCCTTTATCCAAAAGCTCCTTTAATTGTACCTGCAGCTCCTTTAACTCCACTGGAGCCATGCGGTATGGTGCTTTGGAAATAGGTGCTGTTCCAGGCATCAACTCAATCTCTAATGAGATTTCTCTCTCTGGCGGTATCCCTGGTAACTCTTCCGGAAATACGTCAAGAAACTCATTAACCACCAGAACATCTCCAGCTTGAAGCTTCTGTTCCTCGGTAGTATCCACCACATATGCCAGATATCCCATGCAACCACTGGCTATCAGCTTGCTTGCTCTCAGCGAACTGATCATCATCTTCCTGGGTCTTCGAGAAGTATCAACATACTCGAAACTCTCTTCTTCCTCGGGTTGGAAGACTATCTTTCGATTTCGGCAGTCGATCGTAGCTTGGTATTTCCCTAGGAAATCCATGCCTAAAATCACATCGTAATCCATGATCTCCATTACGATCAACTCAGCATATAGTTCCCTATTTGCCACATATACTGGTACATAGGGTAACCAGTAACTGGACAACAATACTTCCCCAGAAGGTAAGGCTGTTTTAAATACCCTTCCCATATTATCCTTAGGAAGTCCTATCTTGTCAGCAAATGCATAGGAAACAAATGAATGCGTAGCACCGGAATCGAATAGTACAGAGGCTACATGACTAGCGACAGGAAGCTGACCTGTCACCACGTTTGATGTTCCTGCCTCTGTGTCTTCCTTGCTGTAGGCCATCACACGAGCATCAGCACGTTGCATACGCTCCTGGCGTTGCGGCCTCACTGGTGACTCTTCCACTCTGGCTTGAAGGGAATGAGCTTGTGGGCGTGTCTGGTGCGGTTGGGAAGTGCCTTGTCCACCCTGCCTATTGGGACAGTTCCTGGCGTAATGGCCTTCCTTTCCACATTCGTAGCAAACAAGTGGCCCAAATCTGCATTGCCCAGAATGTCTCTTCCCGCATGTAGGGCAGTTTTGCACATTAGACTCTGCATTACCAGCTGTTCTCCGCTGCTGGTTTCGATTATTTCCCTGGCGATTCCCAGAAAAATTCCCTTTTCTCTTATTTTGCTGGGATCCTTGATTGTTGCCCTGGCTTGGTTTCGCATTCTGACTAGGCTTGCTTGATTGACCAACTTGTGTAGACTTCGCCAAAGCCCTCTCCTTCTTCTTAGCCTCCCAGTGTTTCTCTCTTTCCTCTTTCTGTCGGGCTACATGAAACTCAGCCCTGATGGCTCGACTCACACAGTCTGCTACAGAAGTAGGTGGCACTGGTCCAGTGTCTACTAACGCAGCAATTTCCGGCCTGAACATCCCTATCATTTTCTGTATCTTTTCCCTCTCAGTAGGGACCACATAAGGACACAAACGGGATAGCTGATCGAACTTTCTGCAGACTTCGCTCACCGACATGTTCCCTTGTGTTAACTCTGAGAATTCTTTCTGTTGCTGTCTCAGAGATGCAGGGTCGTAATATTTCTGGTTAAATTCTTCCAGAAATTCCGCCCAACTCATGGTAGACACGTCTCTTCTCATTCGTACAGTGTCCCACCAAAACCGAGCATCTTTTCTCAGCACAAAAGACGCACATGCAACCTTCTCCCGGTCGGTTAGGTTCATGAACTCCATGATCACTTGTAATGATGACAACCAGTCTTCAGCCTCTAAGGGATTTGTAGACCCTTCAAATTCTGGCGGCCTCATACGCCTGAATCTTTCATAGAGGGGTTCTAGATTTAATACTGGTTGTGGTTCAGGAGCTCTCTCATGTACTGCAGCTGGAGGAATAACTGGATCTACCTCAGCTTGTTGTTCTACTTGGGTACCCTCAGAGCCTTGTCTCTGCTCTAGCTCCTCTACCCGTCGCCTCAGATTCGCATTTTCTTGCATCTGAGCTTCCAACAGAGCTTGTATCTGATCCAATCTCTCCATAATATCAGGACGTCGCTCTCGTCCCTCTGGTCGATTTCTCAAATCCACCATCTTGGCTATTGTCCTATTATGGCACAATAATTCACCGTTAGCTTTTTCCATAACCGCATTCGTAAAATTATATCAATTTACGAAATTTAGGGTACTGTAAAGCCACATCATCTTAACACATCATCGTACAACATATAATCATTTTGGTATTTCATTCATAGCAAAACATTTATATGTCATACATAGACATCACCAGTCATATATACATCGGCCGTTTATACAAAATGGCCACAAGTCTATACAAAAGAGCTTTTCTCTAAGCTACTTATGTACATCTACATATCTACTGGTCACTCATTCCCCGCATCTGGGACTAGAGGATATTCTTCTGGATCCTCATCGTCATCTGGCTCATCTGAGTCGTCACCACCCCGTGGTCTAGATGGTCCGGCCTCATGATCATTCATCATTCTTCTCGGCCCGAATATGCGTGCAAACATCTCATCTTGACCCAGCGTCTCTCGTCGACTCTGCGTCAGATGCTCGATCAGAATCTCTCTCTCGATCGCCCTGATCGTTACCACGAACTCTTGGAGCGTCGGAGGAAACGGCTTGATCACCCTCGGTCTCAGCTCCAAGGATAAACCTTTCCAAAACAGCTCACAGCAGTTTGCTTCCGTGAGGTTAGGCAACGGACATCTCCTCCGAATGGTCTCCTCAAACCGTGCTGCGTAAGACATCACTGTCTCACCAGACAGCATGACCATCCTCTCGGTCTGGAGAATGTAATCCCTGACCTCATCGAATCCAGGGTACGCAGGTGTATCAGCCTCTCGTCTCTCTGGAGGTGCTGAAGCAGGTGCTGGATCCCTAGGTTGAAACTGATCAGCCAACCGCTGACAGAATTCGGCCCAACTGAATCCCAATAAAATCTCCTGGTCGCAATATTGCCAGAACACTCGAGCGTCTCCCTGAAACATACTGACAGCCAACTGGATCCACATATCTCGATCAATATCGCATATCACCATGATCCTCTCTACGGCATGGAGCCAGTCCTTGGTCTCCATCGACTGTCGTCCACCATCAAACATCGGAGGACTGCTGGCCCTAAATGCCTGTACTGCCCGTGCCGACACTCTCACCCCAATATGTTGGCGTCCACCAACAACTGGAATGTCCACTACTACCGGTGGATGTACTATCGGTCGTGGCTGTACTATCTCTACTGGCGCTGGCACTGGTGCTAGTACTGGTACGGGAGGTCTCTCGGGTACCGGGGATCGAACTACCGGCCTTTGGGAAATGGGCGGCCTCACAATGGGTCTCGTCCATACCCTTAATACCCCTCTTGGTCGTGGTAGCGGTGGTCTCACATATGGAGGTTTGGTCATCGTGCTACCTATAAGATAATTATTTTCACATAAGAAAATAATTAACTGAACTTAAGTAAACTACTTACTTGGATAGCAGTGCAGGATGCGCAAAGTGTCAAATCGGGATATGGTCACACTGCTCTGATACCAACTGTGGCGGCCCGCCCCTCGTAGAGATCATACAATACGATTACAGTTGAGCTTTATCGCTAACTGCGATAGATTGTACTCTCATGGGTCGCCGGCTTATCTCTCTCTCTCTTTTAAAATCATGTCGTTTTAGGGGAAAATTTTTTTTTTTTTTTTTCTTTAAACATCATATAAAATCTTTTTCCACTATTTACTTTGTTGACAAGTACAAAGTAATATAAATAATACAGTACTTTTGTAAAATATATATAATTACAAAAGAACTGTTTCCCCCTTTTTCCCTTCACTTTAACGCTCAGCGGAAAGACTCTGGCAGTACCATATCCCTCGCCCAGTTATCCCATTTGACACGCGCCATCCCGTACGCCATCCAGTCAAACAAGCTACTGAGCTGGTCGCTTACCTGCAACATTAGCAAAAATGGTGAGCTACAGGCTCAGTAAGTTCAAACATGCAAGAAATAAAATTTCTATGAATAGTACTATTCATCGTAAATAGTACCTTTGACCACTATTCATACGTGAATAGTAACTTTGACCACTATTCATGGTGAATAGTAAGTTTGACCACAACACTGTCTCACACTAGTACATATACCGCGATGTTAGTGCTCTCACTAAACTGTCTTATGCTCAATTATGGCATAGTTTCAGTTTTAGGTTATTATCTTTATTTACGTTCTGGTTTTGAGCTCGGTTGGCAGTACCATTTAAGTGTGCATGACTGGGAGCGGTACCTTAGTGCTGACCTCCACAGCCTTGATCTCATAGCCCCGAAGGCAAAATTTTACATAACTGGGAGCGGTACATCAGTGCTGACCTCCACAGCCTTAGTCTCATAGCCCCGAAGGCAAAAATAGTACCTCCCTGTACGGAAGGCTGGTACGCCAGAAAGTGGTTTCATTACCGACTTTTTAACATTCTAACCCGGTGACTTCATATTGTCCCGTGGTTAGGAATGGTTCACATTTTAATTTTTTGGTGAGTGAGTTTTATTAACCTCGCTCTAGTGCCCGAAGCACAATTAACAATGTGTCCATTCTTATAGTGCCCGTAGCACATTTCGTCTCTCTCTCTATTCTATCATAGTGCCCGTAGCACATATGTACCTAACTTATAGTTAGTACATTAAAGTTAGCACAATATTGCTATATGTTGCAGACAGGTAAATGTCTGAACTTACCTTATCAGACTGTTCTCTTTCTCTCTCTTGGATCTTGAATCGCCTTCCTTGTAGGCCGATTTTGGGATCCTACAGACAAAACTATGTCTGTTAATTTCTTTCCCATTTATAGCTTTTATTTTTCATTAAAAAGCTTAAATAAAACCTATTTATAACTTTTTAGGTTTTATTTATTATTTTCACCATTTTCCCCCAACTTTTGCAAAATTACGATTTTGCCCCAACATTTTGGCAAAATTGCAGTTTTGCCCCTGACGGAATTTTATTGATCCAGACTGCATTTTTGGCTCTCAGGAACTTTTCTGATTCTTTTCTAATCATTACCGGGTTCGTTTTTACTTTATTTCCATTTTTCACTTTCCCGGCCCTCGGGAAGCACTATTCCGACCCTTACGTCGGTTTAGCGATTTTCTATCGTTTCGGAGCCTCAAATGGACGTTTCACTAGTATTTAAAACGTTCATCTAGACTTTCCCGACCTAGGTCTCCGAGGCTCGGGTTTTCCGTTCCCGACTCGGACCTTTATTTTATTTCCAAAAACGCCCCCCCCCTCGGGGTCGGTTTTTCAATCTCACACACGTTTTTCATTTTTAAGGGGACGGATTACTATTCACGACCCACCCCTTAAATTTTTTTCCTCATTCAATTTTTTTCCATTAGGGACTCGGGTTTCCGTTCCGGCCCTAACTTTTATTTTAAATTCCTATTTTACCCCGAATGCCGTTTTCGAAATTTCGGCAGCATTTCGGCGTAAATTTAAGGCTTCCGGCGTTAGGTACGCCTCGAACCGTATGTACCTGCCACGTACTATACCACAAGCCTATTTTATGTAAAAGTTTTCCAAACTTTTACATAAAAGCCCACAAATTTCAAATTTCACATTATCACCCACATTACAACATTTTTTTTCACAAATTTACCCTTAATTTGGTTTCGGTTTTCACAACAAAACCGAACCAAATTTTTGTCAAATTTTCACCACACTTTAGGCCATTCAAATGTCATGTTTCCAACACTTTTTCAAGCCCATCTTCTTGGATTTTCAACCAAATTTCCTAGGGTTTTAACCCTTGTATAACCCACGGCCATTTAATGAAACACATGCTAAACATTTTTGTTTCATTCTTTCATTCACATTGCCACCATTTACACATTAATTTGCATGATTTCAATCAACCAAATATCACATAAACCAATGAAAATTTTTCTTCCAAACCATTTACAACCCACAGCCACCTTATGAATTTCACACAAGAAATTTTTTTCAAACTTTCCACAATGAAATACAAGCTTTGTTCTTCACAAAATTAAGCTTAGAAAGCATATTCACCATTAACCAAATTTTTTTTTCTCATTGGTTACCCAAGGTAACCCACGGATTTACCCTTGAAAAACCAACCAAATTTCAGTTTTTCTTTACACAATTTGCATGGTTTTCTTCCTTATTTCATCCTTAACAAAACCCAACATCAAATCCATGAAAAACAACCAAAAATTTCACACCTTTTTATCACTATTCATCCACGGATTTTGTGAAGAAAAACCATGAAAATTTGAGTGAAAAAGGGAGTTACCTTGGTCTAATGCTTCCTTTGTCTTCTAGGAGTGTTTTGACACACTTTTTGTGAAGCAATGTTGAAGAGAAAGATTGGTTTCCCTTGGTGGCTCACGTACATGCCATGGGAGAAAGTTAGAAAATTTTGTTCTTTGGTTTTTGCTTTGAAAATGAACTTCGGCCATTTCATTCACGTTTTGCCGACTTAAGCATGAAGGAAAGCCAATTAATTTGGCTCTAAACCAACCAAAATTTGACACCTTTCCATGCCATTTCTTTCCCCATTTTTCAAAAATTAAAATGGGTATATTTTGGCCAAATCTTGGCCTTTAGATCAAAAGCTAAATGAATCATGGCCATCCATTCTACCAACCACCAAAATTCTTTAATTTATTAACCTTGAATTATGATGTCATAAATACTAAAGTGAAAGTTGACTTTGACTTTCACTATTCACATTAATTCGACTACTTTTTGACCGATACCGGTTCGAGCCGAAATTTTCCCGAAATCGTCCCGGCGTGTTCCTGAGGTCTCCTGTGCAGTCGGATCAATTTAATCTGCTTCCGTTTGATCAAAATCAATCCCGGAAGTTTACCGCCTTTTATTGCTCCGGTTAGGGTTTTCAATGCCGATTTTGGCACCGTTTCACCCGTTTCAACTCAGTGAATTTTTTTCAACACTGAATTCTTACTCGTCAGTATTGTTAGAACATTTTCACATATTCTGAACAATATAAATACATTTATTTCACTCTTTAAACAGTACAAATTGTTATATACATACAATTGTACATTTTCGTCCGAGAATTGCCTAAATTTCCCGGTTGTCACAGGATCAGTGTTTTTACTCGGAGGAGGCGCCATTGTGTGGAGGAGCGTGAAGTAGGGCTGCACAGCTGACTCTACTATGGAGGCTGAGTATGTGGCTGCGGCTGAGGCATCTAAAGAAGCGGTTTGGCTCCGCAAGTTCTTTAGAGACCTTGAGGTCATTTCAGGTGTTGACAAGCCTATCACACTTTACTGTGATAATACAGGGGCTATTGCCAACACAAGGGAATCTCGGCACCACAAGAGGACCAAGCACATAGATCGGAGGTATCACATTATTAGAGGGCATGTGGAGACAGGACAAGTGGATGTATGTAAGATCGCGTCCGAGGACAACATCGCTGATCCCTTTACTAAGACTTTGGTAGCTAGATGCTTTGAAAGGCATGTAGAGGTGATGGGGATGCGTAACATGGCACATCTACTGGCATAGGGCAAGTGGGAGATTGTTAGGAAATGCCCTAAGTATTAGAGACATTTTTGATGTATTCATTTTGAACTGGATAATAAAATTATATATAGAGGTTATTCATTACATTGCTATCTGTCCTCGTCTTATTTACATGTTAAAGTAAATGTCAGCAAATATGGCTCACTGACTGCTTGTGTTAAAACTGTTAGAACGTTGCATGCAATGGACTTTTGTAAGCGAGAAGACAATGTTCTAAAGTTAGCAGTCTAAACTATGGTCTGTAGTCTATGGGGTTAGACCGAGCATCTAACTCATGTTAAGACTATTATGTTGTCTAAAGCCTTGGAGGGGACGGTCTGTCTTGACTGTCTGGAGCTGGACTCCCAAGTAGAGACATGGATATGTTGATTGGTGGTGACATATTAGACCGGGACTAAAGCGTGATTGATCTACATAGTCCGCTATGAGTGGATCAATCTGCTTTTGACGTTCATTGTGCAATAACCTTAATCCTGAGTAAATGAACTACTTCATGTATATGACTTGTGTACTTTGATGTTCCAATGGCTAAAGCGTCTCAGAGGTAGTAAGCTTATAGACCGGTTCGTTGGGTGCATGACTTGTATACGATGAAGGGTTTGTTTGCAGATATCGGAATCATAGCTCTGAGGAGTTAAAGGTATCCTCTTAAAGGCATTATACTGAATGTGAAAATGGACAAGGCCTTGGGTCGTCTGCTGGGCGGATGACTTCTTATTCACATATGGTGAATAATCATTTTCTTGATTCGGTAGTATAATGGAACTTTAAGATAGCCTGATCAGTAGGATTAAACGGACTTTGACCTAAGGCTGATCATGGATATCATATGAGGGTTTTGCATATATGACAAGGTCATCGGATGGTAGCTCGTCACAGGCTTACGTAATACGGTATATAATTGGGAGTTCAGTTTCAGGTTTATAGTGGTGTGACTCTGAAATTAGTGATCATATGATTGAGTTGTTCAGTACAGAATGATGATCATATGGAATCACGGGAGCCCGATTATATATGTCCAATCAGTCCCTCTACTAGCTCCACATAATTCCTTAACGTTTGGCAAATTGATTTGTGTATGCTATTGGCTAGTTTATTATGCATGGATGGTGATGACACAGGATTAGGATGGTAGACAAGATTCTCTCCGGTTGGATTCAGATTTTGTTTTGGATAATAGAGTACACAATTATTCGAACTCCAAATAAAGTTGCCATGATTTTATTTGAGATTGGATTGGAGTTGTAGAAAATTATCCATGAGAACAAGAATATGAAACACAACCGTTTTGTGGAATTTGAAATTTGAATTTTGAATTTTGAAATTTGAATTTTGAAATTTGAAATTTGAATTTTGAATTTGAAATTTGAATTTGAAATTTGAATTTGAAATTCGAATTTGAAATTTGAATTTGAAATTTAAATTTGAAATTTGAAATTTGAAATTTGAAATTTGAAATTTGAAATTTGAAATTTGAATTTGAAATTTGAAATTCAAATTTTGAATCATAGTCCAAGTAGGATTCGAATTTGTTGTGGAAAATCCACAAGGTTTGAAATTCGAATTTGAGTTGGATTTGGAGAGGATAATCTTGTTAGAATCCTACTTGAATTTTGAATCCAAATCCCAACAAAAGTGGGCGAATTTTTTTGAGGATAATCCTCAATGGAAAATTCGGTTTTTGTGGATAAGATTCAAGGGAAAATTCAAGTTTCAATCCTAGTTGAATTTGGATTCTCTCCTTCCCTAAAAGTGGCCGAAATTTTGGAGCCTTTATCCAAGGAAAATTCGGTTAATTTTGGATAAGGTTGAGATAAGATTCAAGCTTGAAAATCCTAGTGGAATTTTTGATTCTCCCTTATCCATAATGGCCGAAATCTTTTGGAAGATTTTCTCCTTGTGAATTTCGGATTTTTTGGTTGAAAAAGGGAGATAAAATTCTAGTTAAAATCTTGTTAAGATTTGGATTGGATTTATCTTAGGAAAAACCGAATTTATTGTTAGGATTATCCTATGGAAAAATTCAGATTTTTTGGTTAAAGATAAGGGAAAAAATCTTTTCCTAGTCCAATTCGAATTCAGAGAATCACCTCATGCAGGTCTATAAATAGAGGTCCTGCCACTCCAGTTCTCATAGACCACGGACTCTCAGGTGAGCAGGCTTATTGTTGCACAGCTCATCGTGACAATAAAGTTCTTTAGAGATCTAGGTGGTCGGAAGAAGACTAGCAGTGCTAGCATACCGATCGAGGTTCAGAGTGCCCACACACTCAGCCATTCGGGAATTGGAGACTAGTAGAGAAGGCTAGTTGGTTGAAGCCTCCAGTCATTCTCCTCCTGCAGATTGGTGTCCTTGAGGTATGAGTTTTAATTGTTGTTGATTTATTGTATATGGCATCATGAGATATTTAACGATCTAAAAATTTTTATTGTTCCGCTGCGCCACTCTGATACGTTTTTGCCGATTTATTTTCCTACAGAACTTTGTATCGGTAGCTTGTTTAATGAAAGATTCTTATTCAGTTTCTTTTAGTAAAAGAGTTTATATTCATAAAAATAAGTATTTTATTTATTCTGGATGGATGGATGGAAAATTTTATTTAATCAAACCAAAAATGTACTCGCTGCTTGACGTCAAATTAACAAATAACTCTAAAAGGTTGAAAGTTTCTCGCTCTAACTAGGCATACTTTTAGCATTTAAGACTTGGTCATATTAATCAGGATAGGATTCAATGGTTAGTGAAGGATGGCCCTCTATAATCTTTGGAGGAGGTACATCTTCCTCAATGTGAGTCTTGTCTTGAGGGTAAGATTACTAACAGGTCTTTTTGAGCTAAAGGCACTAGGGCTCAAGAACTCTTAGAAATTATGCATACCGACGTATATGGCCCCATGAACATCACAGCATGAGGAGGGTACGAGTATTATGTCTCCTTAATAGACAATTGCTCGAGGTATGGATATGTGTACCTGATGCACCGAAAGAGCGAAACCTTTGATAAGTTCAAAGAGTATCATGCAGAAGTGGAAAAGTAATTGGGTAAATCCATAAAGACACTTCGATCTGATCGAGGTGGCGAATACCTCTAAGATGAATTTTTAGGACATCTTGAAGAGAATGGGATATTATACCAATTGACTACACCTAGTACTCCATAACAGAATGGTGTAGCTGAAAGGAGAAACAGGACCTTATTTGATATGGTATGGTCCATTATGAGTTATTCAATGCTGTCGTTATCATTTTAGGGCATGCATTATAAACAACGTGCTATATTCTGAACTAGGTTCCAAGTAAGTCAATTCCCAAGACTCCATATGAATTGTGACGTAGCAGGAAGCCCTCCCTTGGACATATGAGAATATGGGGTTACCCGGCACATGTACTGGATGGGGATATGAAGAAGTTGGAACCAAGATCAGAATTGTGTATGTTTGTAGGGTATCCTAAGGGAGGTCTATTCTATAACCTGAAGGAACAAAAAGTCATTGTATCAACCCATGCGACATTCTTGGAGGAAAGTCGCATGAATGACTTTAAGCCTCGAAGCAAAGTGGTGCTAGAGGAGTTATTGAGTGATAGAACTACTCCACAGATTTTGGTCTTAGATGCAAATTTGAGTTCCAGTGAAAGACCTGTAGACGATTAACAATTCAGGGTGCTTTGTAGTGGAAGGGTTTCAAGAAAACCTAGTTTCTTCATGTATGATACTGCGGTGTACCAGGCCGAGGCTCATGAACATGAGGATGATTCAGTCACTTATGATGAAGTTATAAACGATGTTGATTCTAAATCTTGGAAATAGGCCACGAACAATGAGATGGATTCTATGAAATCCAACTCTGTTTGGGAACTTATGGATATACTAGAAGGGATAAAACCCATTGGATGTAAGTGGGTCTACAAAAGAAAGAAGGATGCAGAAGGGAGAGTGGAAACTTTCAAAGCTAGACTGGTTGCAAATGGTTACACATAAAAGGCTGGAATCGATTATGATGAAACCTTTTCACCTTGTGCTATGCTGAAGTCTATCTATATTCTTCTGTCCGTTGCTGCGGCTCTGATTACAAGATTTGGCAAATGGACGTCAAGACGGCATTCTTAAATGGCCATCTTGATGAAAGTATCTATATGATACAACCCGAAGGGTTCTTGGTAAAAGGCCAAGAGAGAAAAGTCTGCAAGTTGCTTAGATCCATTTATAGATTAAAGCAACCATCCCACTCATGGAACCAAAGGTTTTATCAATCAATCAAAAAATTCAGTTTGGACCAGAACGTTGATGAACCTTGTGTTTAAAAACGTATTAAAGATGGAAAAATGGTCTTTCTAGGACTCTTTATCGATGATATACTACTCACTGGGAGTGATGTAGGGAATTTATCATTGGTTAAAGTTTGACTACACCAACAGTTTGATATGAAGGACTTAGGAGAAACTAATTATGTTCTAGGCATTCGTTTTTTTAGAGATCAAAAGAACAAAATGATAGCATTATCCTAGGTTTTATACATAGATAAAATAATTGACAAATATACAATGCAAGAGGCAAAGAAAGGTACACAATCTTCTATTGCCAGACTAACTCTTTCATTGGATGACTGTTCCAAGATATCGAAAGAAAGAGAGCGTATGAGTAAGGTCCCTTATGCATCCGCTATGGGTAGCCTTATGTATGCTATGCTTTGCACTCACCCAGATATATGTTTTGCAGTAGGTATGGTGAGTCGATATCAAGCAAATCCTAGAATCAAGCACTGGCAAGTAGTAAAGCATATACTCAAGTATCTTAAGAGAACGAGGGATTATATATTGGTGTATTTTGGAGATAACCTAACATCCATAGGATACACAGATTCTGACTTCTAGACTCTCAAGGATTCGAGGAAATCAACATCAGGATCAGTGTTCTTACTCAGAGGAGGCACCATTGTGTAGAGGAGCATAAAACAGGGATGCACGACTGACTCTACAATGGAGGCTGAGTATGTGGCTGTGGCTGAGGCATCTAAAGAAGCGGTATGGTTTTGCAAGTTCTTTAGCGATCTTGAGGTCATTCTAGGTAACCTATCATAGTCTATTGCGATAACAGTGAGGCTATTGCCAACACAGAGGAATCTCGGCACCACAAGAGGACCAAGCACATAGATCGAAGGTACCACATTATTAGAGGGCATGTAGAGACAGGGCAAGTAGATGTATGTAAAGTCACATCCAAGGACAACATTTGTGAAGCCTCGTGCCCTCAGTTGCCCGTCCAGCCTACCACTCGCCAAAACCACCTATAGGTGAGGTGGGATGTGGCAGGCATGAAATATGATCTCCATATCATGAATCCATGTCACGAGCTTGTAGGGTCGGTGATGACCATCATATCTATCTAGATGCATGGCGGTGAAAGCCAAACTCGCTTGGTGATCCTCATATATTTGACGAGGGTCTACCGGAGTAGGTTCCACCGGTGCTGATTCTATTGGTACAGATTCCACTGGTATAGGTTCTGTAAGTACAAGTTCTGTCGATACAAGCTCCATTGGTATAACCATGGCTGCCTACTATAACTCGAGCATTAACTTATATACTAGTACAAAAAAACAAGAACTAACTTACTTGGACAGATGAGGCATGCATACGGTATCACTAAGTCATGTGTGCCTTTTATAGGCAAAACTAATCAACTTACTTAAGCTTAATCCTAATTAATTGTCTGCCATTTTAGCCTAATCAAGGGATAAATTTGTATCCTTTTTTAGTCCATAAATGAGCGTGGGCTGCTGCATGGAAAGGAGAAGAGATAAAGCAAAACTTGTTGACCAAGCTTTAAAACCTCTTGAATATTTTATACAAAAGTTGTCATAAATTTTGCAATTTTTTAATCTCACTTTAGGGCTATGTGAGCAGCCATTTTTAGCTGCTTTTGCAGCTAGGGGGCATGAAATTTTAAGGCCAAAATTCATCTATGTTGGCTTCTCTTCGCAGTCTAATTCCTACCGTTCGGTATCCGACCCTTTTTCGACAGTGTTCTAGTTTTCACCCGAAATTGGGTCTACTGAATCTGATTTTGATACTATCAATTCTTGATTGTTTTATACTATCTAAGAGCCCACTATCAGTCTAATTTACTGTTCATGTCCTATACTATGGTTGTGTTTACACTGTGTTGTCCTTTCGCACGTAAACCGAGTTGTTCCCAGGAAAAATTTCAGACACAGTCTCTCTTGACTAATTTGGACATGCTTATTTCATTTTTATCAGTTTTATGTCTATCAGAGGTCGTCTAGACCAATTTTCAAGATCTGTGTGACCTTATCTTGAAAAATATGTCAGGTACCCATTTGACTAATTTGGGCATTCTGAACCTAAATATATCAGTTTCGAGGTGAGTAAAGGTTATTTTGACCCTTATCTTGATACTGCATATCTCTCAAATTAAAATTCTCATTTTGTGCTCAATTGACCAGATTGAGCCTACTAACAGTTCATATATCAGTTTTAGGTCAAATTAAGGCCGTCTTGACCAGTAACTTAACACTGTATTTTTCACTATTTACTATTCATTACTTTTAACTTAACTAACTAGTCTAAGTGCTCTGACTCCGATTTTGTCAGTCTCTAGGTGAGAAGAGGTCATTCAGACCCTTTTCTCGATATCATGCCCTTGCCAGGGTTTTTCATTGTTGTTGTGCTCAGACGAGCGGTGCGAGCGTTCTGGTGATCTATTCACTAGTCTAATGTCAAGAAATGGTCGTATGGACCAGTTTCCTGACACTGTGTGTCTCCTACACTCATCCACATGATAGAGTGGACCGGGTTCACTGTCGGTCGCCCCTTTCACTACATGAATGGCACTTAAACAGTACCATACCTGTTTAATCTATTTGACTGGAAAATATACCGCATTTTCCAAACTTAATTACTCATTATATAGCAATTAAGTTTCATATATTTTGAGAGTTTGTATACAGGCTCTCTGCTCATTACACGGCCCTCTACACGGGCTCTTATACTAGCGTGTTTCTGAGTGTGCAATTAATATTATATTAAAAGGCATCAATTTAACCCAAATTCATTCCTCAATTAATCATTATTTAGAATTTAGGTTACATGAGTATGGGGATCCTTGCAACATTATCGATCCCTTTACTAAGACTTTAATGGCTAGAAGCTTTGAAAGGCATGTTGAGACAATGGGGATGTGTAACATGGCACATCTACTAGCTTAGGGCAAGTGGGAGATTGTTAGAAAATGCCCTAAGTATGAAAGACATTTTGATGTATTTCATTTATTTTGAACTGGAAAATAAAATTATATAGAGGTTATTCATTATATTGCTATTTGTCCTTATTCTATTTATATGTTAAAGTAAATGTAAGCAAATATGACTCATTGACTGCTTGTGTTAAAACTGTTAAAACGTTGCATGCAATGGACTTTTATATGCGAGAAGACAATGTTCTAAAGTAAGGGGCCTAAATCATGGTCTGTAGTCTATGGGGTTAGACCGAGCATCTAACTCATGTTAAGACTATTATGTTGTCTAAAGTCATGGTGGGGATGGTCTGTTTTGACTGTTCGAAGCATAGACTCCCGAGTAGAGACATAGATATGTTGCTTGGTAGTGACATATTGGACTAGACTAAAGCGTGATTGATATACGTAGTTCGCTATGAGTGTATCAATCTGCTTTTGATATTCATTATCCAATAACCTTAATCCTGAGTAAATGAACTGCTTCGTACATATGACTTGTGTACTTTGATGTTACAATAGCTAAATCGTCTCAAAGGTGGTAAGCTTATAGATCGGTTCATTAGGTGCATGACTTGTATATGATGGAGGGTTTGTTTACAGATATCAGAATCATAGCTCTAATAAGGGGTTAAAGGTATCCTCTTATAGGTATCATACTAGATGTGAAAATAAACAAGGCCTTGAGTCGTCTGCTAGGTGGATGATTTATTATTCACATATGGTGAATGATCATTTTCTTATTCGGTAGTATAATGGAACTTTAAGATAGCCTGATCAGTAGGTTGAATAGAATTTAATCTAAGGCTAATCATGGATATCATATGAGAGCTTTGCATACATGATAAGGTCATTAGACATTAGCTTGTCACAGGCTTTCATAATACGGTATATAATTGGGAGTTCAGCTGTAGGTTTATAGTGGTGTGACTCTGAAATTAGTGATCATATGATTGAGTTGTTCAGCATAGAATGATGATCATATGGATTCACAGGAGCTCGATTATATACGTCTAATTGGTCCCTCTGCTAGCTCCACATAATTCTTTAATGAATGGCAAATTGATTTGTGTATACTTATTGGCTAGTTGACTATGCATGGACGGTGTAGACATAGGATAAAGATGGAAGACAAGATTCTCTCCATTGAATTCAGATTTTGTTTTGGATAATAGAGTACACAATTATTCGAACTCCAAATAAAGTTGTCAATATTTTATTTGAGTTTGAATTGGAGTTGTAGAAAATTATCTATGGGAATAAAATTTGAAATACAACTTTTTGTGGAGTTTGAAATTTGAATTTTGAATTTTGAAATTTGAAATTTGAATTTTGAAATTTGAAATTTAAAATTTGAATTTGAAATTTGAATTTGAAATTTAAATTTGAAATTTGAATTTGACATTTGAATTTGAAATTTGAATTCTAAATTTAAATTTGAAATTTGTGTCAGGAAATGCCCTAAGCATTAGAGACATTTTAATGTATTTATTTTGAACTGGATAATAAAATTATATATAGAGGTTATTCATCACATAGTTATTTATCCTCATTCTATTTACTTGTTAAAGTAAATGTAAGCAAATATGGCTTACTGACTGCTTGTGTTAAAACTGTTAGAACGTTGCATGCAATGGACTTTTGTATGCGAGAAGATAATGTTCTAAAGTAAGTGATCTAAACTAAGATCTGTACTCTATCGAGTTAAGACTATTATGTTATCTAAAGCCATAGTGGGGACGGTTTGTCTTGGCTATCTGGAGCATAGACTCCCAAATAGAGACATAGATATGTTGCTTTGTGGTGACATATTAGAATGGGACTAAAGCGTGATTGATCTACATAGTCCGTTATGAGTGGATCAATCTGCTTTTGATGTTCATTGTGCAGTAACCTTAATCCTGAGTGAATGAACTACTTCACGTATATGACTTGTGTACTTTGATGTTCCAATGGCTAAAGCGTCTTCGAGGCAGTAAGCTTATAAACCAGTTCATTGGGTGTATGACTTGTATACGATGAAGGGTTTATTTACAGATATCGGAATCATAGCTCTAATAAGGAGTTAATGGTATCCTCTTAAAGACATTATACTGGATGTGAAAATGGACAAGGCCTTGGGTCATCTGCTGGGCAGATGACTTCTTATTCACATATGGTGAATAATCATTTTCTTGTTCGGTAGTATACTAGAACTTTAAGATAGCCCGATCAATAGGATTAAACGGACTTTGACCTAAGGCTAATCACGGATATCATATGAGGGTTTTGCATATATGACAAGCTCATTGGATAGTAGCTTGTCATAGGCTTACGTAATATGGTATATAATTGGGAGTTCAGTTTCAGGTTTATAGTGGTGTGACTCTGAAATTAGTGATCATATGATTGAGTTGTTTGGTAAAGAATGATGATCATATGGATTCACGGGAGCCTGATTATATATGTCCAATTGGTCCCTCTACTAATTCCACATAATTCCTTAATGATTGGCAAATTGATTTGTATATGCTTATTGGCTAGTTGATTATGCATGGATGGTGTTGACATAGGATTAGGATGGTGGACAAGATTATCTCTGGTTGAATTCATAATTTGTTTTGGATAATAGAGTACACAATTATTCGAACTCCAAACAAAGTTGCCATGATTTTATTTGAGATTGGATTAGAGTTGTAGAAAATTATCCATGAGAACAAAAATTTGAAATATAACTGTTTGTGGATTTTGAAGTTTGAATTTTGAAATTTGAAATTTGAAATTTAAATTTTGAATTTTGAATTTAAAATTTGAATTTGAAATTTGAAATTTGAAATTTGAAATTTGAAATTTGAAATTCGAATTTCAAATTCGAATTTGAAATTTGATGGAATTCGAATTCTTTGTGGATAATTCCACAAGGCTAGAATTCGAATTTGAGTTGGATTATGAAGAGGAAAATCTTGTTTGAATCCTACTTGAATTTTGAATCTCAATTCCCTAACTAACTTGGTCTAAAATTTTTAGGAATATCCTCCTAGAATTTTCAGATTTTTTGTGGATAAGATTCAGGGAAAAATTCAAGTTTCAATCCTAGTTGAATTTGGATTCTCTCCTCCCTAAAAGTGGCCGAAATTTTGAGGGAAAATCTCAAAGAGATTTTTGGTTATTTATGGATAAGGATGGGATAAAATTCAAGCTAGAAAATCCTATTTGGATTTTGATTCTCCTCACACTTTAATGACCAAATCTAGTCATGTTTTTGGCACAAAGGGGAATTGGTTTTTATGAGGGAATGAGGAGATAAAATTCTAGTTAAAATCCTGTTTGAATTTTGAATGAAAAATCCTTAAAGTGGCCGAATTCATTATGGTTGGATAAGACCTAGATTTTTCAGATTTTATGGTTGGATAAGGGAGAAAATCTTCTCGTAATTCAATTCGAATTCAAAGGATTACCTCATGCAAGTTTATAAATAGAGGTCCTGCCACTCCAGTTCTCTCAGACCACAGACTCTCAGGTAAGCAGGCTTATTGTTGCACAACTCAGCATGACAATAAGTTCTTTAGAGATCTGGGTGGTCGGAAGAAGACTAGCAGTGCTAGCATACTGATCAAGGTTTAGAGTGCCTACACACTCAGCCATTCGGGAATTGGAGAATAGTAGAAAAGGTTAGTTGGTTGAAGCCCTCCAATCATTCTCCTCCTGCAGATTGGCGTCCTCTGAGGTACGAGTTTAAATTGTTGTTGCTTTATTGTATATGGTATCATGAGATATTTAACGATGTTAAAAATTTTTATTGTTCCGGTGTGCCACTCTGATACGTTTTTATCAATTTATTTCCTGCAATTTGAATTTAAAGTTTGAATTTTGAAATTTGAACTTTGAAATTTTAATTCAAAATTTGAATCACAATCTATGTGAGATTTGAATTTTTGTGGATAATTCCACATGATAGAATTCAGTTTTGTTATGGATAAAGGAGAGAAAAATTTTGTTTGAATCTTACTTGAATTTTGAATCTTAAACCTAACTAAAATGGCCGAATTTGTTAGGGCATAATAACCCTAGGAGATTTCGGATTTTGTGGACAAGGATGAAGGGGAATTCAAGCTAGAAAATCCTACTTGGATTTTCATTCCTCTCACTCATAATGGTGGCCGAAATTCTATGGATAAGCCTAATGGAAATTTCGGTTTTTTAGGGATAAGGATGAAGGGAAATTCAAGCTAGAAAATCCTATTTAAATTTTGATTCTCTCCCTCACAAAAGTGACCAAAAATTGCATGGATAAACCTAAGGGAATTTTGGTTTTTATGTGGATAAGGGTGAGATAAAATTCAAGCTAGAAAATCCTATTTGAATTTTGATTCTCCTCATACTTGGATGGCCAAATCTAGCCTTGTTCTTGGGCTAAGGGAAAATTCAGTTATAGTGGATAATGATGAGATAAAATTCAAGATAAAATCCTGTTCGAATTTAGAATGCAAAATCCCCTAGGGTGGCCGAATCTTCCCTTGATTGTGGCTTATAGGGAATTTGGATTTTGTGAGGAGAGGAAGGGAGAAAATCTTCTCCTAGTCCAATTCGAATTCAATGGATGACCTCATGCCACTCTATAAATAGGGGTCTTACCACTCTAGTTCTCTGAGACCATAGACTCTTAGGTGAGCAAGCTTATTGTTGCATAACTTACTATGACAATAAGTTATTTAGAGATCTGGGTGGTAGGAAGAAGACTAGCAGTGCTAGCATACCGGTCGAGGAACTGAGTGCTCAAACACTCTACCTTCTGGGAGTTGACGAATAGTAGAGAAGGCTAGTTGGTTGAAGCCCTTCTAGTCATTCTCCTCCTACAGTTTGGCATCCTCTTAAGGTATGAGTTTTATTGTTGTTAATTTATTGTATATGGCATCACGAGATACTTAACGATCTTGAAAAATTTTTATAATTCCACTGTGCCGCTCTAATGCATTTTTACTGATTTTTTCCTATATTAGATGCCATACATCTCTATCACGCATGATTAGTAGATAACCTAGTAGAGCATATGGCATGATTAGATACAGAATTGGGTAAATAGAATAAAGGTGTTAGTACAATGGGCCAAGGCCCATAATATCTAAAGGGCACAAGGCCCATAAAGTAAAACAGGCCAAGGCCCATAAAGTAAAACAGGCTAAGGCCCACAAAATATATCCATAATAGGCCAAGGCCCATGATCATAGTGAATCCGATGATCCGTGCGCAGTGGCATTGACACCAAGGCCCTTTAGATAAGAAAAGATAGTGAATAATGAAGCATAAAATGAGCATAATCAGTTCATGCATTGTTCACGATATGCCCTAGCTATAGTTACAGTATGCTTCTAGGTAAGTGACCTATGGCCTAGACTTCGATGGATGGTGATAGCAGTAGAGACAGATGTGATGGTGAGGTTGTGGATACCACCACCAGTATTGATTTCTGCTCAGTATTAAGCAGCCATTTTATTTTGAGTACCGAACTTATAGTAAGTAGTAACCAGTTTAGTAAATTCATGAGTATGTATGTATGTTTAAACCTCAGTTGTATTTAGACCTTTATGTATCTGTAAAGTATATACATGTATGTTCGTAAATAGTAAAATATACGCTCACTAACTGCTTGTGTTAAACTATTAGAACTTTGCATACAATAGGCTTTTGTATGCGAGAAGACAATATTCTAAAGTAAGTAGTCTTAATTATGATCCGTAATCTATGGGGTTAGAGTGAGCATCTAACTCATGTTAAGATTATTATGCTGTCTAAAGCCATTGTAGTGGCGGTTTGTCTTGACTGTCCAGAGCATAGACTCCCGAGTAGAGGCATAGATATATTGCTTGGTAGTAACATATTAGATCGGGACTAAAGCATGATTGATCTACGTAGTCCACTATAAGTGGATTAATATGCTTTTGATGTTCATTATGCAATAACCTTAATCCTGAGTAGATGAACTACTTCATGTATATGACTTATGTAATTTGATGCTCCAATAGCTAGAGCGTCTTAAAGGTAATAAGCTTATAGAACAGTTTGTTGGGTGCATGACTTGTATACGATAGAAGGTTTGTTTACAGATATTGGAATCATAGTTCCGGTAAGGAGTTAAGGGTATCCTCTTAAAGGCATTGTGCTGGATGTGAAAATAGATAAGGCCTTCAGTCGTCTACTAGGTGGATGACTTCTTATTCACATATCATGAATAATCATTTTCTTATTCGGTAGTATAATGGAACTTTAAGATAGTTTGATCAGTAGGTTGAACAGACTTTGACCTGAGGCTGATCGTAGATATCACATGAGGGTTTTGTATACATGACAAAGTCATTGGACAATAGCTTATCATAGGCTTTCGTAATATGGTATATAATTGGGAGTTTAGTTTCAGGTTTATAGTGGTATGATTCTAAAATTAGTGGTCATATAATTAAGTTGTTCGGTATAGAATGATGATCATATGAAATCATGGGAGTGTAGGAAAAAATCGATAAAAATGCATTAGAGCGACGCAGCGGAATTGCAAAATTTTTTTAAAGATTGTTAAATATCTCATGATGCCATATACAATGAACTAACAATAATATAAACTCTTACCTCAGAGGATGCCAAACTACAGGAGGAGAATGACTGGGGGGCTTCAACAAACTAGCCTTCTCTACTATTCTTTAATTCCCAGATGGCAAAATGTGTGGGCATTCGGTTCCTCGACCGGTATGCTAGCACTACCAGTCTTCTTCCGACTACCGAGATCTCTAAAGAACTTATTGTCATGGTGAGTTATGCAATAATAAGCTTGCTCATCTGAGAGCCTATAGTCTAAGAGAACTAGAGTGATAGGATCCCTATTTATAGACTGGCATGAGGTGATCCCTTGAATTCGAATTAGACCAGGAAAAGATTTTCTCCCTTCCTTTCCTCACAAAATTTGAATTCCCTATAGGCCATAATCATGGGAAGATTCGGCCACCTTAGGGTAGATTTTGTATTCCAGATTCAAACAGGATTTTAACTAAAATTTTATCTCATCATTATCTACTATAATCGAATTTTCCATAGCCCAAGAACAAGGCTAGATTTGGCCACCCTAGTGTGAGGAGAATCAAAATTCAAATAGGATTTTCTTGCTTGAATTTCCATTTATCCTTATCTACAAAAACCGAAATTTCCATTAGGCTTATCCATAGAATTTGGGCTACCTTTGTGAGGGAGAGGAATCAAAATCGAAGTAGGATTTTCTAGCCTGAATTCCCTTTCATTCTTATCCACAAAAACTGAAATCTCCTAGGGGTTGTTATGCCTTAAAAAATTTGGCCACTTTCGATTAAGTTTAGGATTAAAAATTCAAGTAGGATTCAAATAAGATTTTCCTCTCCATTATCCATATCAATACCGAATTCTATCATGTGGGATTATCTACAAAAATTCAAATCTCACATGGATTGTGATTCAAAATTTGAATTCCAATTTCAAAGTTCAAATTTTTAAAATTCAAACTTCAAATTCAAAATTCAAATTTAAATTTTGAATTCAAATTTCAAAGTTCAAAGTTCAAATTTAAATTTCAAATTCAAATGTCAAATTCGAATTTCAAATTTAAATTTCAAATTCAAATTTTAAATTGAAAATTTAAATTTCAAACTTCAAATTTCAAACACTACAAAAGGTTGTATTTCAAATTTTGTCCTCATGGATAATTTTCTAAAACTCCAATTCAATCTCAAATAAAATCATAGCAACTTTATTTGGAGTTCGAATAATTGTGTACTCTATTATCCAAAACAAAATCCGAATTCAACCGAAGAGAATCTTGTCTTCTATCCTTATCCTATCTCCACATCATCCATGCATAGTCAACTAGCCAATAAGCATACACAGATCAATTTACCATTCGTTCGGGAATTTTATGGAGCTAGAAGAGGGACCAATATGACATATATATAATCGGGCTCCCGCGAATCCATATGATCATTATTCTATACCAAACAACTCAATCATATGATCACTAATTTTAGAGTCACACCAATATAAACTTGAAACTGAACTCCCAATAATATACGGTATTACGAAAGCCTGTGACAAGCTACTATCCAATGACCTTTTCATGCATGCAATGTGACAATCCGTGCCCTGAGTGGCCCGAACCGTCACTTAAAACTACTACTGATACTTAAATTCACTTACTTAATGTAGGATTAAAATCAGAAAAAAATGCATCAAAGCGGCGCAGTTGAACAATAAAAATTTTTAAGATCATTAAATATCTCAGATGCCATATACAATAAATTAACAACAATAAAACTCATAGCTCAAGAGGATGCCAACTGTAGGAGGAGAATGACTGGAGGGCTTCAACTAACTAGCCTTCTCTACTATTCTCCAATTCCCAAATGGTAGAGTATATGGGCACTCGGTTCCGAGACCGGTATGCTAGCACTGCTAGTCATCTTCCGACCACCCAGATCTCTAAAGAACTTATTGTGACGGTGAGTTATGCAACAATAAGCCTGCTCACCTGAGAGTCTGTGGTATAAGAGAATTGGAGTGGTAGGACCTCCATTTATAGACTTGCATGAGGTGATCCCTTGAACTCGAATTGGATTAGGAGAAGATTTTCTCCCTTATCCATTAATAAAATTTGAAAATCCCATAGGCCACAATCATGGGAAGATTCAGCCAACCTTGGGATTTTTGCAATCCAAATTCAAACAGGATTTTAACTCGAATTTAATCTCCTCATTTATCCATAATAACCAAATCTCCCTAGGCCATAAACAAGGCTAGATTCAGCCACTTTAATGTGAGGAGAATCAAAATTCAAATAGGATTTTCTAACTTAAATTTTATCTCAGCCTTTTCCACTAAAAAACCAAAAATCTCCCTTAGGATTATCCTTCAATTTTCGGCCACTTTTGTAAAGGAAAAATCAAAATTCAAATAGAATTTTCTAGCTTGAATTTAATCTCATCCTTATCCACAAAAACCAAAAAAATCTCCTTGGATTTATCCACAAAATTTCGTGCACTTCAGGGATAGAGAGAATCCAAATTCAACTGGGAACTTGAATTTTCCCTGCATCCTTATCCATTAAGAATCTGAATTCTCCTAGGAGTTATCCTCCCTAACGAACTCGGTTTTTCTAGATAGATTAGCACTCAAAATTCAAGTAGGGTTCAAATAAGATTTTCTTCCCCATAATCCAACTCAAATTCGAATTCTAACCCGGTGGAATTATCCACAAAGAATTCGAATTCCACTTGAACTGTGATTCAAAATTTGAATTTCAAATTTGAAAATTCAAAATTCAAATTCAAATTTCAAATTTCAAATTTTAAATTTCAATTTCAAATTTCAAATTTCAAATTTGAATTTCAAATTTAAATTTCAAATTCAAATTTTAAATTCAAAATTTAAATTTCAAATTTCAAATTTCAAAATCTGCAAAAAAGTTGTATTTCAAATTTTTGTTCTCATGGATAATTTTCTACAACTCCAATCCAATCTTAAATAAAATCATGGCAACTTTATTTGGAGTTCGAATAATTGTGTACTCTATTATCCAAAACAAAATATGAATTCAACCGGAGAGAATCTTGTCCACCATCCTAATCCTATGTCAACACCATCCATGCATAATGAACTAGCCAATAAGCAAACACAAATCAATTCGCCAACCGTGGAGGAATTATGTTGAGCTAGTAGAGAGACTAATTAGACATATATAATCGGGCTCCCATGAATCCATATGATCATCATTCTGTACCGAACAACTCAGTAATATGATCACTAATTTCAGAGTCACACCACTATAATCTTGAAATTGAACTCCCAATTATATACCGTATTATGAAAGCCTATGACAAGCTAATGTCCAATGACCTTATCATGTATGCATAACCCTCATATGATATCTATGACCAGCCATAGGTCAAAGTCTGTTTAATCTTACTGATCAGGCTATCTTAAAGTTTCATTATACTACCGAATAAGAAAATGATTATTCACCATATGTGAATAAGAAGTCATCTGCCCAGCAGACGACCCAAGGCCTTGTCCATTTTCACATCCAGTATAATACCTTTAAGAGGATACTTTTAACTCCTTAGAGCTATGATTCCGATATCTATGAACAAACCCTTCATCGTATACAAGTCATGCACCCAATGAATCGGTCTATAAGCTTACTACTTCTGAGACGCTTTATCCATTGGAACATCAAAGTACACAAGTCATATACATGAAGTAGTTCATTTACTCAGGATTAGGGTTATTGCATAATGAACGTTAAAAGCAGATTGATCCACTTATAGCGGACTACGTAGATCAATCACGCTTTAGTCCCAGTCTAATATGTCACCATCAAGCAACATATCTATGTCTCTACTTAGGAGTCTATGCACCGGACAGTCAAGACAAACCATCCCCACCATGGCTTTACACAACATAATAGTCTTAACATAAGTTAGATGCTCGGTCTAACCCCACAGACTACAGACCTTAGTTTAGACCGCTTACTTTAGAACATTGTTTTCTTGCGTACAAAAGTCCATTGTATGCAACGTTTTAATAGTTTTAACACAAGCAGTTAGTGATCCATATTTTCTTACATTTACTCTAACATGTAAATAGAATAAGGAAAAATAACAATGTAATGAATAACCTTTATATTATAATTTTATTAACCAATTCAAAATAAATACATAAAATGTCTCTAATGCTTAGGGCATTCCCTAACAATCTCCCACTTTCCCTAAGCCAGTAGATGTGCCATGTTACGCATCCCCATCACCTCTACATGCCTTTCAAAGCTTCTAGCCACCAAAGTCTTAGTAAAGGCATTGGCAATGTTGTCCTCAGATGCGACCTTACATACATCCACTAATCCTATCTCCACGTGCCCTCTCTGGTTAAGAACACTGATCTTGATGTCGATATCCTCGAATCCTAGCAAGTCTGGAAGTTTGAGTCCGAGTATCCTATGGATGTTAAGTCCCCTCCATAATACACCAGCATATAATCCCTCGTTCTCTTAAGATACTTGAGTATATGCTTTACTGGTTGCCAGTGCTTGGTTCCAGGATTCGCTTGATATCGACTCACCATACCTACTGCAAAACATATGTCCAAGCGAGTGCAAAGCATAGCATACATAAGACTACCCACAGCGGATGCATAAGGGACCTTACTCATACGCTCTCTTTCTTCCGATGTCTGGGGACAGTCATCTAATGAAAGAGTTAGACCAACAATGGAAGGTTGTGAACCTTTCTTTGCCTCTTACATTGCATATTTGCCAATTATTTAATCTATGTATGAAGCCTGGGATAATGCTATCATTTTGTTCTTTCGATCTCTGAAGAGACGAATGCCTAGAACATAATTTGCTTCTCCCAAGTCCTTCATGTCAAACTGTTGGTGTAGCCAGAGCTTGACCGATGATAAATTCCCTACATCATTCCCAACGAGCAATATATCATCGACATAGAGTACTAAAAAGACCACTTTACCATCCTTAATACATTTATAAACATAGGGTTCATCAACGTTCTGCTCAAAACCGAATGTCTTGATCGCTTGATCAAATCTCTGGTTCCATGAGTGGGATACTTGCTTTAATCCATCAATGGATCTAAGCAACTTGCAGACTTTTCTTTCTTGGCATTTTGCCACAAACCCTTCGGGCTATATCATGTAGATACATTCCTCAAGATGGCCATTCAAGAATGCCGTCTTGACGTCCATTTGCCAGATCTCATAATCGAGAGCCGTAGCAACGGACAGAAGAATACGGATAGACTTCAACATAGCAGCAGGCGAAAAGGTTTCGTTATAATCGATTCTAGCTTTTTGCATGCACCGCTTTGTGACCAGTCTAGGTTTAAAAGTTTCCACTCTCCCTTCCGCATCCTTCTTTCTTTTGTAGAACCACTTGCATCCAATGGGTTCTATCCTATCTGGTACATCTACAAGTTCCCAAATAGAGTTGTGTACCGTGTGCGGGACAACTTGTTGCTTCTTTAAAATGCTACGCAAGCGCACATGTCGCATACAAGTAATACAGTGTACAAGAGTACGAATATCATCTCACAGAGAATGTTATCACCACATTATCTAAATAAAAATCAAAATTAAGAATATGCAAGAATTGATGGAGACTTAAAATTGTCTTAAACTCACTATACTAGTATGAAATAAAAATGCACAAAGCAACTGGAAACTGGATAAAACAGACTTAATAACAATTGGTAATGAAATGACTGAGATTAAATTTCCCCTTTTTCTACAACCTGACTCAGTATGCTACAGCAATGTTGCTTAGTTAACCCAGAACTCAAAATTTCACAAGTTTCTTCTAAAATACTTATGCTAATAACTTCTTGCTTCATTTTTAACATATTCCTATGCCAAATGGAGTATGAAGTCAAATTAAGCTTAGGTTCCAAAAGGTTATATTAGACAAGCATGCATTCCTGCTTAACTTGCAAAATTAATTAGGTTACTACACAAACCCAGCTAAACTCACATTATCCAACACCCGTCTAATTCCAATTAGTTTTCCAACCAACTGAAATCATAGTATTATGCTCAAGATGGCTAGTCAAAGAACACAAATAAACCAACAAAATGATGTTGAATAAACTGAATAACATTAAAGTAGCAAGCTCAGCATACGAATCTAGTCACAAAAATGGGTACTTTATCATCCCAGTCTTAAAGGAAATTAGTTCATGCTTGATTGTTCAAACCCACCGGAAAAAGAAAACATTATACAGGAAAAAGTAAAAATGAGAGTACAACTGAAAATGGAGGAACGATTGACAAATAGACGTGCACATGGTACATAGCTACTTTTTAATTTCTCCTTTCAGAATATGCCGAAATCTCCTCGAATCCTTTTACGTTTCCTTTCTCTTCCAGGTTCTCCTCTTTCTGTCCCGCTCTTTTTCGTATATTCTGTCTGCCCCCCTTATTCTGAATGCAACATATTTCATTTTAAGTGCTAGGGCAAATGGAGGATGTACATGTGTACATAATCTAATGGCTGAGCTTTTGTTTGGTGTCCTTTGATTAAGATAGCTCATAAGCCTGTCCTTTCTGCCCTGTTCACCAATAAAATTGGCTGCCAGCTGTATGTTGACCTGTCAAAATATCTGAACATTTTCTGCCCAGTTTGCTACAATAATATTACAGCATTACTGTAGCTGTGACAACCGGGAAATTTAGGCAATTCTCGGAAGAAAATGTACAAATGTATGTATATAATAATTTTTACTGTTTAAAGAGTGAAATAAATGTATTTATATTGTTTAGAATATATGAAAATGTTCCAACAATACTGACGAGTAAGAATTCAGTATTGGAAAAATTCACTGAGTTGAAACGGGCGAAACGGTGCCAAAACCGGCATTGAAAACCCTAACCAGGACAATAAAAGACGGAAAACTTCCGAGATTAATTTTGATCAAAGGGAAGCAGTTTAAATTGATCCGACTGCACAGGAGACCTCAAGAACACGCCGGGACGATTTCAGGAAAATTTCGGCTCGAACCGGTATCGGTCAAAAAGTAGTCGAATTAATGTGAATAGTGAAAGTCAAAGTCAACTTTTGCTTTAGCATTTATGACATCATAAATCCATTTATTAAATGGAAAGAAAATGGTGGTTGGTAGCACTAATGGCCATGATCCATTTACTTTTTGATCTAAAGGCCAAGATTTGGCCAAAATTCACCATTTTTAATTTTTGAAAATTATGGAAAGAAATGGTGTTGAAAGATGTTTAATTCTTATTGGTTAATGGCCAAATTAATTGGCTTTTGGTTGCTTAAGTCGGCAACTTTAGTGACAAAGAGGCCGAGACACATTTTCATGCCAAAAACCAAGAGAAAAAAAATGCTAAGTGTTCTTCCATGGTGTACGTGAGCAACCCAAAGAGAAACCAAGATATCTCTTCCGTTTTTCTTCACAAAAAGTGTGCCAAAGCATTCCTTGAAGGCAAAGGAAGCAATTGACTAAGGTAACTCCCTTTGCACTTAACTTTTTCATGGTTTTTCTTCAAGAAAACCGTGGGTGAATAGTGGGAAAAAGATGGAAAATTTTTGGTTGTTTTTCCATGGTTTGATGCTTGGGTTTTGTTAAGGGTGTAATAAGGAAGAAAACCATGTAATTGGTTTAAAGAAAAACCGAAATTTTGTTGGTTTTTCAAGGGTAAATCCGTGGGTTACCTTAAGTAAACAATGAGAAAATTTTGTGGTTTAATTGTTCACTTGCTTCCAAGTTAAATTTTGTGAAGAATAAAGCTTGAATTGCATTGTGAAAAGCTTGAAAAAAAATTGTTGGTGTGAATTACCTAATGTGGCCGTGTGGTTAACAAGGGTTGGTGGAAAAATTTGCATGGTTTTATGTGATGTTTGATTGATTGAAGTCATGCATTTTACAATGTAAATAAAGGAATTGTGATTGAAAAAATGAAACAAAAATATTTGGCATGTGTTTTCTAAAGATGGCCGTGGGTTATATAAGGATAAAAACCCTAAGAATTTGGTTGAAAATGCATTGAAAATGGGCTTAAAAATGTGTTAAAAACGTGACATTGAATAGCCTAAAAAGTGGTTGAAAAATTTGAGAGGTTTGGTTCGGTTTGGTTGTGAAAACCGAAACCAAACTATGGACAAAATTGTAAAAAAATTTTGTAATGTGGTTGAAAATGTGAAATTGGAATTTTGTGAGTTTTTATGTAAAAGTTTTCCAAACTTTTACATAAAATAGGCTTGTGGTATAGTACGTGGCAGGTACATATGGTTCGAGGCGTACCTAACGCCGGAAGCCTTAAAATTACGCCGAAATACTGCCGAAATTTCGAAAACAGCATTTGGGGTAAAATGGAAAAAAAAAATAAAAATAAAAGTTTAGGGTCGGGTCGGAAACCCGAGTCCCTAACGGAGAATTGAATAAGGGAAACCTAAGGGGCGGTTCATGAATAGTAACCCGTCCCCTTAAAAATTTAAAACGCGAGTGAAATTGAAAAAAACCGACCCCGAGGGGGGGGCGTTTTTGGAAATGAAATAAAGGTCCGAGTCGGGAACAGAAAATCCGAACCTCGGAGACCTAGGTCAGGAATGTCTAGATGAACGTTTTAAATACTAGTGAAACGTCCATTTGAGGCTTCGGAACGATAGAAAATCACTAAACAGACGTAAGGGTGGGAATAGTGCTTCCCGAGGGTCGGGAAAGTGAAAAGTGAAAATAAAATAGAAACGAACCCGGTAATGATTAGAAAAGAGTCAGAAAAGTTCCTGAGAGCCAAAAATGCAGTCTGGATCAGGAAAATTTCCGTCAGGGGCAAAATTGTAATTTTGCCAAAGTATAGGGGCAAAATCGTAATTTTACCAAAATACAAGGGTAAAATCGTAATTTTACAAAAGTTGAGAAAAAGGGGAAAATGATAAATAAAGCCTAAAAAGTTATAAATAGGTTTTATTTAAGCTTTTAAATGAAAAATAAAAGCTATAAATGGAAATGAAATTAACAGACAAAGTTTTGTCTGTAGGATCCAAACATCGACCTACAAGGAGGGCGATCAAAGATCTACGAGAGAAAAAGAGAAGAGACTGATAAGGTAAGTTCAGACATTTACCTGTCTGCAACATATAGCATTATTGTTGCTAACTTTGATGTACTAACTATAAGTTAGGTACATACGTGCTACGGGCACTGTTATAGAGTAGAGAGAGAGACGTAATGTGCTACGGGCACTATTGAGAATGGACACATTATTAATTGTGCTTCGGGCACTAGAGCGAGGTTAATGAAACTCACTCACCTAAAATTAAAATGTGAACCATTACTAACCACGGGACAATGTGAAGTCACCGGGTTAGAATTTTAAAAAGTTGGTAATGAAACCACTTTCTGGCGTACTAGCCTTCCGTACAGGGAGGTACTTTTGCCTTCGGGGCTATGAGACTAAGGCTGTGGAGGTCAGCACTGATGTACCGCTCCCAGTCATGTACAATTTTGCCTTCGGGGCTATGAGATTAAGGCTGTGGAGGTCAGCACTAATGTACCGCTCCCAGTCATGCGCACTTAAATGGTACTGCCAACCTAAGCTCAAAACCGAACATAAGCAAGATAATTACCTAAAACTGAAACTATGCCATAATTGAGCATAAGACAGTTTAGTGAGAGTACGAACATCGCGGTAGATGTACTGTTGTGACACTGTGTTGTGGTCAACCTTACTATTCACGTATGAATAGTGGTCAAAGTTACTATTCACGTATGAATAGTAGTCAAAGGTACTATTCACGATGAATAGTACTATTCATAGAAATTTTATTTCTTGCATGTTTGAACTTACTGAGCGTGTAGCTCACCATTTTTGCTAATGTTGCAGGTAAGCGACCAGCTCAGTAGCTTATTTGACTGGATGCGGACGGGATGGCGCGTGTCAAATGGGATAACTGGGCGAGGGATATGGTCCTGCCAGAGTCTTTCCGCTGAGCGATAAAAAGGGAAAGGAAAAAAAAAAAAAAGAAACAGTCTTTTGTAATATTATGTATTTACGAAAGTACTGTAATATGTAAATTACTTTGTACTTGCCAACAAAGTAAATAATGGGAAATGTTTTACATGATGTTTAAAAAAAAAAATTTCCCAAAAACGTCATGATTTAAAAAGAGAGAGAAATAAGCCGGCGAACCATGAGAGTACAATTTATCGCAGTTAGCGATAAAGCTCAACTGTAATAGCATTGTATGATCTCTATGAGGGGCGGGCCGCCACAGTAGCAACGCCTGAAATCAGTCTTCCTTGCCATTTTTCTCTAATTTTTGCAATTCCATCCTAGCTGCAGCTTGACCTCCTTGTCCAAACAACCTTCCACTACTTTAACTCTGCAAAACACTTAAAAGCAAAATAAACTAACCTGAAAAATTAAATTTAACATTCTAAATAAAAGACTGCACTAAAAACCCAAAAAAAAAAAAGCTTTAGTCAACTACTAAAACGGCAAGAACTCAATGGACCAAACATCTTTTTACATCCCTAAATGGCTGTAATAACTCTGTTTCATAGAGTTATCACACCCCCAAACTTATACCATTGCTTGTCCTTGAGTAATGAAACAAAGACACAACAACACAAAGAACAAACACAAAAAACAACGGACACAGAAAACACTAAAAAATATGCATTATGATTCCACTATAACGCATTCTTGAAGCCAAATTTTTCTGAATTGCACTTTCAATATCCAACTCGTTCTCTAGATTAACACTCGTCAAAGATTTGCTCCAATCATCACAAGCTTTCTCCTCATTCAAATTTTCTTAAGTACGTGTGTGTGAAAACTATAGTTAGCATCCTTGGTTCACCCAAGTCCAGTTAAACTTTGATCATCAAACCTAATTGATGGCTTCATAAGCTGGCTTCTTAAATCCCTCTCTGCTAATATATGTCAACCAAGCACTTAAGGTAGAATAGGCTTCTAAAGCATGAAACAGGAACTTTTTTTTTTTTTATGATGACAATGGGGGTATCCATTTACTTATTATTATTATTATTATTATTATTATTATATATGGAACAATTTCCAATGTCACCATTGCCTTTTTATGTGAATGCCAACATTTGTTATGAAGACACCGAGTTACTCAACAGGGCCACCATTAAAGATACTATTATACTCATGTTTCAAACCACTGTTTGACGCAAAAGTACGCATGGGGCTCATGCTACTCCTGGTTACTAGGTGGTTCAAAATAGCAGAGTCAATCCCAAATTTTTATTCTTTTTTTTCTGTTTTTTTTAACCCCAAAACTTTAATCCAACTTAGTTCCCTTTTCACCAGTTGCCTATACTTCCCTCTTATGCTCAATTTCCCAAAATTCACCTCGAAAGACTCACAAAACCAGTTCTAAATCCTTAGGTTCTCACAAAGGCTCAACTTTTCTTAAATTCTCCCAAAAGAAATCTAACCATAGCCTGCTGTGTAAAACTTGAAAATTCGTATTTAGATTCAACTAATGATGAATATCATAAATTTCCAACTCATGTCAATCCATCCTATGAAGTGAAAATTTCCAAGCAATTCATGATCTTCATTGAACTCTGTTTTATTCAACAATGCTATAGCAAGACTATAAAATGTGGACAAGCAACACATCAAACATATATAAGCAAACAAATCAAAGCAAACTGACTTTTTTTTTTGTTTTTTTTCTCCTTTTTTTTAAGGATGCTGCAACAATGCTATAGCATTGCTACCCATTGCTAAAATGAACAGATAATATAACAAAGAACCTAAGCTAATCCTAAAACTGACAGAACAAACATTAAGCAGAATAAAAACAAAGCAAAACAAAATAAAACAAGAGTGCAACTTCAGAAACAAACAAACAAACAAACACACAAACATGCCAACACCCTCAAACTTAGAAATAAGCAGTGTCCTCACTGCTCATGGAAGTCTGAATTTAAAAGTAAGCAATAGAAGGATAATATTCCCTAGTGGCCATAGGCAGGTTGCCTAGGCGGTCATTCTTCCTCGGAGTCATGGGTGTCCTCCTCTTCTAGTATACTACTGGGGAAATCAGGGAATGGACATTTTGGCTGGGTGGACCTTTGCTGTAACGACTGCTGCAGCACAGCATCCCTCTGTCTTGCATATTTTCAATATTGTTGCTGCTGCTTCTACATCTGCTGTAGCATCTGTATTGTTTCGTACTGCTGAATTTCCTGCAAACTCACTATTTGTTCTAGCATTCGCAGACTTTGAGAAATTTCTATAGGAAATTGCATTGTGCTACTAGATACTACAGGTTCACTACTACAAGAAAGACGGATGGAAAGGCCAGCTTATTCAGTGTCATCTTCTGCTGCAGCCTCTTTTGGTTGCTTCAAATTGTCTTGTGTAATGCGGGCTATTGCAGCTGGGGTGATGATCCCTGTCACTTTTAGTTTCTCCTCGTTGTCATTAAAGACTACTCCACTCCGTTCGCACATTTCTGAAACCGATGCGGGAAACCAAAGATGCTCTGATGACTTCTGGGCACAGCCGCATATCTCCTCATTAATAATTCTACCTACATTGAACTTCAATCCTGTAATAATACAGTAGAGGAGTATGGCCCTGTCTCTTGACACCGTTTGAAGGTGGGTGGATGGCATCAGCCTCGACTTCAGGAAGTGGTACCATACCTTCGGGCTAGGCAACAGGCTGCTTCGGGGGAAGGTGTATGTTCCTTGAGCTATTATGTTCCACCTTGTTCCCTCCACACAAAGGGTAGAGATTACTTGCTGCAATAATTGTTCGATGATATTTTCAATCAAATTTGGATAGTTATCCTCTCCCTCTTCTAGCCCATAAAGGTAGTTGATGTCAGATGGTCTCAATTTCACTGACACTCCTCTCACCTCCACAGCTTCAGGTTGGCCCTCTGGGAAATTTGCATAAAACTCCCAGACCAAGGGCACAATTGCTTCCTCGGGCTGCCTGCAAAAATACCTCCAGTTGTGTGTGGTGATGACTGAATAAACCGGCTTGGTGTAACCCATAGTGGTTGTTTCTTGTAATAAAAATCCTTTTTCCAAATGTAGGGTTCTTTTTGACACCACCTTCTCGTACTTTTCGGCTGCTTCATCCGACACAAATTTAGTGATAGCTGATGTTCTGTGGGCAACACTTTTCTTCCCCATTTATCTAGCTTTTACTTTCCCTCTATTTACTGTTTCCCCAACCAATACCAAAATCCACCGTGTACCCAAACAGTTCTAATAGTCCAAATAACAAGGCCTACTCTACCAAAATAAAATTCCTTACCCTACCAAAATACCAAATCTGACCCACAAACAAAAATATATCTATCCCCCTTTTAAAAAGAACACCAAACTAGCCCTAACCCACCAAACTCAAATTCGGGCCCACAATCCCAAAAAAAAAAATTAGCTTTTACCCAAAATCTCAAATCCCAACGTCACAGCTCCAAATAGTTGTTCATACAAACATCAACATTCACTACACTTTCACAGTACAACTGAAAAGGGGAATGAGAATTCTTACACTTGGTTCAAGTCATGTGCACGGCTACCCTTTCACTTCGACCTTTTTCCTTCTTCAACCCTCAGCCCTCGTGTGTCTTTATTACTGGCTGATGGTGGATTGATAACGAAAAATGGCGACTTAGGTGAGAAACGAAAATGGCAATGGTTGTTTTGAGAAGAAAATCGAAAAAAAAAATGGATGGGTTGTGGTCGATGGTTCAAGTGAGAAAAAGAGGGAAAAGAAAAAGAGAAAATAGTGGAGACAAAGAATATGGGTGATGTTGAAGGTTTTGCAGAGAAAATGGTGGAAGTTTGAGATTTTTGAAATTTTGAAGAGGAAATGGTTAGAGAGATTCTTGGGGTGATCGGTTATGGAGTTTAGAGAGGGTGAGGAGGTGCGGCCTAAATGGAATGAGGGAAAGGGATGGGGTGTAGGCCAATATGTAGGGTTTTATGGGGTGATGCCATGTGGCTCTCGCTCTCTCTCTTTTTTTTTTTACGACTGGAACTGCTCGCTACATATGCAGTCCAGTTTGCTACAATGATGCTGTAGTATCGCTTGTAGCATACTTTCCCATTTTTTTATATTTTTATTTTTTTATTTTTTATTTTATTTTCCATTTTATTTTCTTTATTTTTGCGCACTGCAGCCTCGGCTCTGGCTCTGCACAGTGCTTTTCTGTATTCCAGTTGTTGCATTAATGCTGTAGCATCTCTATAGCATTCCTGTTCAGTTTCCAATCTGCTATTCCAGAGGCCTTTACTTTCTTTTTCCATGCAAATTCACCCCAGACAACCTATATTAATTATCAAAACGACATACACACATTAATCACACCAAAGAAAATCCATGGAAGAAAAGAACAATAATAATAAATAAAATAAAACAAAAATAGAAACTTAAACAAGAAACAAATAAAACATTGGGTTGCCTCCCATAAGCGCTTGTTTTAAAGTCGATAGCTCGACTACTTCCCTTTTTACTGATCTGGATCTCTCAATGAGATAGAAGTCTTCTCCTTAGCAAATGAACCTCCCCAATAATGCTTGATACGCTACCCATTCACCTTGAACTTTCTGCCTAATTTTTCTTCCATGAGTTCTACTGCACCATGAGGAAATACTTCTGAAATCTAGACCACCTTGACCTTAGTTTCCCTGGGAATAACTTTAGCCGTGAGTTGAAAAGAAGAACAGACTGCCCCTCTTCAAATTTCCATGGAAGAATCCTACTATCATGCCATCTTTTGACCTTTTCCTTGTATATCTTTGCATTTTCATAAGCCATCATGCGAAATTCTTCCATCTCATTAAGTTGCAGCATCCTTCTTTCTCCTGCAGCCTGTACAAGATTAAGCTTTGAGATTACCCAACACGCCTTGTGTTCCAACTCCACCAGCAAATGGCAGGCTTTACCAAATACTAATCTATACGGTGATGCTCCTAAGGGAGTTTTGTAAGCTGTCTGATATGCCCACAATGTGTCATCCAACCTGGCCAACCAATCCTTCCTTGTGGGATTGACAACTTTTTCAAGAATCCTCTTTATTTCCCTGTTAGACACCTCAGCCTGCCCAATAGTTTGGGGATGGTATGCTGTAGCAATTTTGTGCTTTACTCCATACTTGGCCAAAAGACTTTCAAATTGTTTGCTGCTGAAGTGAGTTCCCTCATCACTTATGATGGCTCTAGGAGTCCCAAAACGTGTAAAAATGTTCTTATGCAAGAACCTTACAACCACTTTGGAGTCATTTATAGGGAATGCTGTAGCTTCCACCCATTTGGAGACATAGTCCACGGCTACTAGGATGTATTGATTGTTGAAGGACGAAGGAAATGGTCCCATGAAGTCTATGCCCCAAACATCAAATATCTCAACTTCCAGAATATTGTTTAGGGGCATTTCATGTCGTTGTGATATGTTCCCTACCTGCTGACACTTGTCAAACATCTTGGCGAACTCGTGAGCGTCTTTAAAGAGAGAGGGCCAAAAGAAACTAGATTGTAGAACTTTTGCAGCTGTTCTGAATCCTCCATAATGACCACCATAGGGAGATGAATGGCAATGCTTAAGTATACCAACCACTTCCTCTTCAGGCACACATCTTCTTATAATCTGGTCTGCACCTTGCTTGAATAAATACGGCTCATCTCAGTAGTAAAACTTGATGTCATGAAAGAATCTCCGCCTTTGTTGACTACTCAGCTTGGGTGGGATTAAACCACTCACCAAATAATTCACTATGTCTGCATACCAAGGTGTGTTCCCTTGCTTAACCCCAAAAAGCTACTCATCAAGAAAGGTTTCCTTTATTGGCTCTTCATCTCTCTCTGTCTTTCCATTATCTAACCTTGACAAATGATCGGCCACCTGATTCTCAGTCCCTTTTCTATCTCTGATTTCCAGATCAAATTCTTGCAGCAATAGAACCCATCGAATCAACATCAGTTTGGCATCCTTTTTGACAATGAGGTACTTTATAGCTGAGTGATCCATATAGACCACCACTTTGGTGTCCACCAAATATGCCCAAAACTTGTTAAAGGCAAATACCACTGCCAAGAGTTCTTTTTCAGTGGTGGTGTAGTTAAGCTAAGCGTCAGTCAGTGTTTTGCTAGCATAATAAATGGAGTGGAACATTTTATCTTTTCCTTGCCCCAATACTACTCCTATGGCATGGTTACTCGCATCACACATCAACTTAAATGAATGAGACCAATCAGGTGCCACAATGATAGGTGCTGACACAAGTTTCTTCTTTAGTTCTGTAAATGCATGTTGGCACTCCTCATCAAATCTGAAGGGCTTGTTCTGCTCCAACAAAGAACACAGGGTTTGGAGATTTTTGAGAAATCCTTAATAAATCTTCTATAGAAACCCGCATTTCCCAAAAAACCTCTGATTCCCTTGACTGATGATGGTGGTGGCATCTTGTCAATGATCTCTATCTTAGCTTTGTCCACCTCAATGCCTTTCCTTGATACCTTGTGTCCTAACACAATCCCCTCAGTCACCATAAAATGACATTTTTCCCAATTTAAAACTAGGCTAGTTTCTTCACACCTTTTTAGAATCTGCTCCAAATTTGCCAAGCATCCATCGAAATATTCTCCCATAACTGAGAAATCATCCATGAAGACCTCTAAATATTGTTCCACCATATCAGATAAGATAGCCATCATACAACATTGAAAAGTTGCTGGAGCATTGCACAACCTGAATGGCATCCTCCTAAAAGCAAATGTTCCGTATGGACAAGTGAAGGTAGTCTTCTCCTGATCCTTAGGTGCTATAGCAATCTGGTTGTAACCTGAATAGCCATCTAAAAAGCAGTAATACTCTTTCCCAGCTAATCTATCCAGCATCTGATCGATAAAGGGCAATGGGAAATGATCCTTCCTAGTGGCCTTGTTCAGCTTCCGATAATCCATACAAACTCTCCAGCCTGTAACTGTACGGGTAGGGATCAACTCATTATTATCATTAGTCACAACAGTCATTTCTCCCTTCTTAGGTATGCACTACACAGCGCTGACCCATGAGCTGTCTGAGATGGGGTAGATTATGCCTACATCCAGCCATTTAATTATCCCCTTCTTCACCACTTCCTTTATGATCGGGTTTAGTCTTTGTTACTGCTCGACAAAAGTGCTGTAGGATTCTTCAAGTAGAATCTTATGCATACAGATAGCAGGGCTAATTCCCTTGATGTTTACAATTGTCTGCCCAGGTGCTTTCTTAAATTTTTTCAACACTGTAATTAGCTCCTGCTCCTGATCCCTAGTCAACAAAGTTGAGATTATCACTGGAAGTGTTTCTGACTCTCCCAAGTAAGCATATTAGAGGTGTGCTGGAAGAGGCTTCAACTCCAAAATCGATGGCTCTTCAATAGATGGCTGAGGCTTCTTGATCTCACAATCTGCTAATCCCAGTGGCTTAAACTTCCTTTCTCTAAATACATTGGCTGATGCTTCATCCACCCAAGCTACCGAGGCACTTATCTCTTCAGTCATATTCACATCTTCTTTTGGCATAGTTGGTTCCTCATGATCTTTGTAGCATCCCTTCTCAAATTCTTCTGACACCACATACTCAAGCATATTCACCCTTGAGCACTCCTCTACCTCATCGGGAAACCTCATTGCTTTGAGCACATTAAAGGTCACCTTCTCGTCATTGACTCTCATCATAAGCTCTCCTTTTTGCACATCATTCAGTGTTCTCCCTGTTGCTAGAAATGGTTTTCCCAGTATGATAGGCACTTCTCTATCCGCTTCAAAATCTAGAACAATGAAATCTGCAGGGAAAATGAATTTATCTACCCTTACCAATGCATCTTCAATCTTTCCTTCTGGATGGGTAATTGATCGGTCTGCTAATTGTAAAGTCACTGTGGTTGGCCTTGCTTCCCCAATTCCTAACTTTCTGAAGACTGACATTGGCATAAGGTTTATGCTTGCTCCAAGGTCACAAAGAGCCTTGCCAATGTACTTATTGCCAATAGCACATGGAATGGTAAAAATTCCTGGATCCTTCAACTTTAGGGGAAGTTTATTTTGTAAAATTGCACTGCATTCTTCTGTCATGGCCACGATTTCAAACTCCCGAAGCCTTCTCTTCTTAGAAAGAATGTCCTTCATAAACTTAGCATAGCTTGGCATTTGTTCAAGTGCTTCCACAAGTGGAACATTGATGTGGAGCTACTTCAAGACATCCAAAAATCTCTTGAACTGCTTATCTTGCTGCTGCTTGTGGAGTCGTTGAGGAAAAGGCGGTGGTGGTCTGGACTTTTGCTATTCTGTACAGCTCTGCTGTAGCGATGCTGCAGCATTGTGGTCTGTGGCATTATTTTGTTTCTTTAGTTCCTCTACTTCTTCTTCCTTCTCCTTTTTTTCTTGGATTGAAGAGGGCTCCCTCTGCTGTCTAGGCTTTACTTCGGGTAGTTCTAGCTCTCTACCACTTCTCAATGAAATTGCCTTGCACTGCTCCTTACCCTCTCACCTAGGATTCTCTGTGTCACTTGGCAATGAACCTTGAGGTCGAGTATTTAAGGCATTAGCTAACTAGCCTAGTTGGTTCTCCAAATTCCTCAATGATGCTGCTTGACTTTGAATCATGGATGCTTGATTTTGAATCATGGCATCATTCTTAGCCGTATATTCTTTCAACAAACTCTCCATTGATGAAGATTGCTCCACTGGTTGAGTTCTTGCTTGTGGTGGGAATCCTAGAGGATGTTGCGGACGGTTTTGCGCAGAAGAGGACCCTGCATTCTACCCTTGAGAGTTCCAAGAGAAATTCAGATGTTGTCTCCAACCCGGATTATATGTGTTGGAATATGGATTATGATTCCTGTTGAAATTCCCAACGTAACATGCTGATGCTGGGTTAGATGGGCAATGATCAAAGAGGTGCTCTTCACCACAATAAGTACAAGAGGTTACTGTTGGTTGTTGAGGCTTCATCCCTAAATTCAAGTTCATTGATTTCAAAACACTAGTAAGATAAGATACCTGAGCTATCAAAGTAGTCATTGCATCCAATTCATGAACCCCTGCTACTCTCCTTGTGGAAGCTGCTCTCTCAGATGGTCATTGATAATTGTTGTTGGCCATCCTCTCTAATATCTCATAAGCTTCATTGTAAGATTTGGCCAAAATAGCTTCGTTGGCTGAGGCATCCACTATAGTCCGAGTCTACCCATTGAGACCATTGTAGAAGGTTTCCATCTAAATCCAGTGAGGAATCCCGTGGTGAGGACACTTGCACAATAGCTCTTTATATCTTTCCCATGCCTCATACAAAGATTCACCATCCATCTGCTGAAAACCAGTAATGTCATTCCTGAGCTTGGCATTCTTAGTTGGAGGAAAGTACTTCATCAAGAATTTCTTTGCCAAATCATTCCAAGTAATTACTGAATTTGAAGGCAACAAATTCAACCATGCTCTTGCTCGGTCCCTCAGAGAATAGGGAAACAACTTGAGTCTCAAAGCATCCTCTGACACTCCTAACAGCTTGAAAGAATCACTCACTTCCATAAAAAGTCTGAGATGGAGATGAGGATCTTCTGTTGGCATCCCACTAAACTGCCCAACTGTTTGGAGCATTTGAAACATGATCGGTTTTAACTCAAACTGTGGTGCCTGAATTTCTAGCCTAATAATACCAGAATTCAAACCATGTAGCATTGGCATAGCATATTCTCTAATAGCTCTATCTCTGTCATCTGCCATTGCTGTAGCATTGTTGCCATTGTTGCCAACTTCTTCTTCAGCCATTTCTTCAACAACTACAAGACCTTGTTGCTCTCTTCTTCTTGCCCTAAATGTCCTTTCAATTTCTGGATCTACAGGCAGCAACTCCTGGTCTCGTGGTCTATTTATAAAGAATTTCGAGTACCTACAAGGATACAAATAGAAATATCAAGATAAAATAGAAAAAACTACAGAAATCAAAATATATTTTACAAAGACTAATAATGGTAACAATTCCCCAGCAACCGCACCAAAAACTTGTTGCTTCTTTAAAATGCTACGCAAGCGCATGTGTCGCATACAAATAATACAGTGTACAAGAGTACGGATATCATCCCACAGAGAATGTTATCACTACATCATCTAAATAAAAATCAAAATTAAGAATATGTAAAAATTGATAGAGACTTAAAATTGTCTTAAACTCACTATACTAGTATGAAATAATAATGCACAAAACAACTGCAAACTGGATAAAATAGACTTAATAACAATTGGTAATGGAATGACTGAGATTAAATTTCCCCTTTTTCTGCAACCTGACTCAGTATGCTACAGCATTGCTACAGCAATGTTGCTTAGTTAACCTAGAACTCAAAATTTCACAAGTTTCTTCCGAAACACTTATGCTAATAACTTCTTGCTTCATTTTCAACATATTCCTATGCCAAATGGAGTATGAAGTCAAATTAAGCTTAGGTTCCAAAAGGTTATATGAGACAAGCATGCATTCCTGCTTAACTTGTAAAATTAATTAGGTTACTGCACAAACCCAACTAAACTCACATTATCCAACACCTATTTAATTCCAATTAGTTTTCCAACCAACTGAAATCATAATATTATGCTCAAGATGGCCAGTCAAAGAACACAAATAAACCAACAAAATGATGTTGAATAAACTAAATAACATTAAAGTAGCAAGCTCAGCATACGAATCTAGTCATAGAAATGGGTACTTTATCATCCCAGTTTCAAAGGAAATTAGTTCATGCTTGATTGTTCAAACCCACCGGAAAAAGAAAACATTGTATGAGAGTACAACCAAAAATGGAGGAAGGATTGACAAATAGATGTGCACACGGTACACAGCTACTTTTTAATTTCTCCTTCCAGAATATACCGAAATCTCCTCCAATCCTTTTACGTTTCCTTTCTCTTCCAGGTTCTCCTCTTTTTGTCCTACTCTTTTCCGTATATTCTGTCTACCCCCCTTTTTCTGAATACAACATGTTTCCTTTTAAGTGCTAGGGCAAATGGAGGATGTACATGTGTACATAATCTAATGGCTGAGCTTTTGTTTGGTATCCTTGGATTAAGACAGCTCATATGCCTATCTTTTCTACCCTGTTCACAAATAAAATTAGCTGCCAGCTGTACGTTGACCTGTCAAAATATCTGAACATTTTCTACCCAGTTTGCTATAGTAATGTTACAACATTGCTATAGCAACGTCTGAAATCAGTCTTCCTTGTCATTTTTCTCCAATTTTTGCAATTCCATCCTAGCTGCAGCTTGACCTCCTTGTCCAAACAACTTTGCACTACTTTAACTCTGCAAAACACTTAAAAGCAAAATAAACTAACTTGAAAAATTAAATTTAACATTCTAAAATAATAGACTGCACTAAAAACCAAAAAAAAAAAAGCTTTAGTCAACTATTAAAACGCCAAGAACTCAATTGACCAAACATCTTTTTACATCCCCAAATGGCTGTAATAACTCTATTTCATAGAGTTATCAATAGATCTACAAGTTCCCAAATAGAGTTGGATTTCATAGAATCCATCTCATTGTTCATGGCCTGTTTCTAAGATTTAGAATCAACATCATTTATAGCTTCACCATAAGTGACCGGATCATCCTCATGCTCATGAGCCTTGGCCTAGTATACCTCAGCGTCATACATGAAGAAATTAGGCTTCTTTGAAACCCTTCCGCTACGACGAGACACCCTAAATTATTGATCATCTGCAGGTCTTTCACTGGAACTCGGACTTGCATCCAAGATTAAAACCTGTGGAGCAATTCTTTCACCCGATAACTCCTTTAACACCACTTTCCTTCAAGGCTTAAAGTTATTCATGTAACTTTCCCCTAAGAATGTTGCATGGGTTGAAACAATGACTTTTTGTTCCTTCGGGTTATAGAACAGACCTCCCTTAGTTCCCTTAGGATACCCTACAAACATGCACAATTCTAATCCTAGTTCCAACTTCTTCGCATCCCCATCCAGTACATGTGTCGAGCAGCCCTATATTCTCATATGTCCAAGGGAGGGCTTCCTGCCTTGCCATAATTCATACGGATTCTAAGGAATTAACTTACTTGGAACCTGGTTTAGAATATAGCACGCCGTTTGTAATGCATATCCCCAAAATGAAAACGACAGCATTGAATAACTCATCATAGACTGTACCATATCCAATAAGGTCCTGTTTCTCCTTTCGGCTACACCATTCTGTTGTGGAGTACCAGGTGTAGTCAATTGGGATAATATCCCATTCTCTATAAGATGTTCTAGAAATTCATCGGAGAGGTATTCGCCACCTCGATCAAATCAAAGTGTCTTTATGGATTTACCCAATTGCTTTTCCACTTCCGCACGATACGCTTTGAACTTATCAAAAGTTTGGCTCTTATGGTGCATCAGGTACACATATATATACCTCGAGTAATCATATATAAAGGAGACATAATACTCAAACCCTCCTCGTGCTGTGATGTTCATGGGGCCACATACGTCAGTGTGCACAATTTCTAAGAGTTCCTAAGCCCTAGTACCCTTAGCTCCAAAAGACCTCGTATTCATCTTACCCTCAAGACAAGACTCACATTGAGGAAGAAGTACCTCCTCTAGAGATTCTAGAGGACCGTCTTTCACCAACCTTTGAATCCTATCCTGATTAATATGACTAAGTCTTAAATGCCAAAGATATGCTTTGTTAGAGTGAGAAACTTTCAACCTTTTAGAGTTATTTATTAATTCGATGTTAAGCAGTGAGTACATCTTTGATTTGATCAAATATACATTTACATCCATCCAACCAGAACAGATAAATAACTTATTTTTACGAATATCAACTCTTTTACTAAAAGAAACTGAATAAGAATCCTTTATTAAACAAGCTATCGATATAAGGTTCCTCCTAAGATTAGGAACATAAAAACAGTTTTTCAATAATAAAAACCTAAATTCATCTATGTAAAGATAAACGTCTCCCACTGCCTCGACCACCACCAAGCTACCATCTCTGGTTCGCAACGAGAGGCTCTTATCATGTAGACTTCTTGTTTTCATGAACCCCTACATAGAAACACAAACATGATTAGTGGCGCCCGAATCAATGACCTAAGTGTCTTTCGATTCTTCTACCAAACATGCTTCTAAATAGTGAAGTTCCTTACCTTCCTTGCCCTTGTCTGCTAGGAATTTCTAACAAGCCTTCTTGAAATGACTTATCTTCGTACAGTGGAAGCATTTGGACATTTTAGGGTCCCTGGGCTTCTTATTCTTCTTCTTCTTCTTCCCTTCCGAGACAGGAGGATTAAAAGAACTTGAAGCCATTTGCTTCTTATTTGGCCTCTTCCTCTACCGTGAGGGTTTGGAAGATTCTGCCAAATTGGCCTTTCCTATAGGTTGGACCGCATCCCCGTCCCTAATCATCTGTTCATAAGCTTGGAGTTGCTTTATGAGCTCGGTGAGTCCTAACTCCCTTGTCGCCAAATTATATGTGGCCTTAAACCCTAAAAATCCTTAGACAGAGTTTTAAACACCATCTCGATCTGGGCATTGTAGTCCAGCTCAGCACCATTCTGGGCAGCCTCAGCAAAAAATCCCATTAGAGTGATCATATGGTCCTTCATCGGAGTACCTACCTTTTGCTTAGAGTTTATAACGCTGGTGATTGTAGACTGTCGAGCCAATTTTTCTTGGCCTTCGAACATGTCTTCCAGATTTTCTGTGATCCCCCTAGCAACTTGATAAATCTCATGCTGCTTTTATAAAGCACTCGTCATGCTAGCTAGAATGTAGCACCGAGCTATCTCATTGGATTCTCTCCAACGAGTGCAGGCAACCGGGACCTCCTCAAACAGTGTGTCAGGTTTGGGCCTAAGTGGGCATGGTTCGTCCAGCATCAACTTGTATTTCTCGCAGCTGAGAACTATTAGTAGATTTCTTTTCCAGTCTTTATAATTATCGCCATTCAGCTTATTTTCAATAAGTATTGAAATGAGGGGTGTCGGTGACATTTTTATCTGAAATAAAATTATACTAGACATCATTACAAAGCCCAAGCAAATATACAGATAATTTAGCAAATAAAACATACAAGTATGTTCCTACATGAAACTTGAAAAAACATGTAGCATTGCAACGTTAATTCTTAGCACCTATTGCCCCAGTCACCGAGGGGTGGTCATGAGACAAATATCTGGAACATGGACCCCATCCAATTAATATATGTTGCCTTAAATCCTCCAAAGTTAAGACATATATTAATAACCACTTATTTTGGCCACCAGTTTAGTTAACAAAGCTTTTAGGGAATGTTAATAACTAAATGAGTCTTGAGTGTATAACCATTATTTACATAGCCCGATCCACGTCCTACCAAGCTACCGAAGGGTGGTCGTGAATAGGATCGTGGCTGAACACATTTTCCACATAGGAGATCCAACCTAGTATACCAGCGGCGGTTAACACCTACCAAGGGGTGTGGTCAGGGCAGAACTGACGTGAGGCATTACCATGCTTTAATATATGGATCAACAGTGGAGGTTGTAGGTGTTGTTTGAAACACTTTCCCACTCAATATTTTGAAAAACATGCAAGTTTTGACAAATATGTATGATCAATATAGTCTGAGTAGCATTCACCTATCCTATATGACATGCTATCAAATATGCATACAAAACATCCATCAATACATATTCATACATCCATGACACATCACAGAAAAAATAATTGACGAAATAACCGAGCCATGGTTCCATCCTAGAACAAAGAAAATAAAGATTACAAAATTCCATCCAACGCATTCTTTGGGTCTTGAATTTTGTTTCGTCTTTTTGTATCCATCTTTATGTGGCCTCTCCATTTATTTCTCATCCCAAGAATCATTTAAAATTTAAATCTCAAAATTTAAATTTCAAATTCAAATTTCAAATTCGAATTTCAAATTTAAATTTAAAATTCAAATTTTAAACAATGTTAAATATCATGTGCAATAATATGTAATTTCAAAAAATTTAAAATTTTTAATTACATATTTATTAACATGATTTAAAAATTAAATCTCAAATTTAAAAATTAAAATTTTTTAATTTTCGATCCATCAGCCCCATGGCCGCCGGAGGCCGGCAGCTGCTGTGGGCAGCCCCCAGCCCCCGGGGGGCACTGGCAGCCCACGGCCCACAGCCCGAGCGCAACCATGTCTGTCTGCAACCCCAGGTTGCATGCCTAGGTACTGCTGCAACCCCAGGCTGCAGGCGCCCGGGTGGGCGTTGCAGCCCACCAGGCTGTAGCCCAAGGGCTCAGCCAGCCCCTCGAGGGGCCATGGCCACCCTCAACTACAGGCAAATCCTGCGGCAGCGGATGGTGCAGCCTTGGACAGGGCCTGCCGCAGCCCCATCCTGCCCGAGGGCAGAGGCTGTAGCCCCACCAAGGCCGATGGCCTATCCCAAGGTGTATGTCCTCGATTTTCGTGTCATATTCCAATTTACCCATTAGGACCTACAAAAATTAATTTGAATCCTAATTCAATTTGAATTTTCCACACAATCAAAATTTCAACCTTTAAATTAAATTTAACTTTTGTGAAAAATAAATTATAGTATTCAAACTTCAATCTCCTCCAAGAATAATTACATAAAATTTTGTAAACTGTTTCCGGTGTACAAAAATTCTAATCATAATAATTCTAAGAGACAAAAAATTAAAATCCATGGGAAAATTATGGTGATGATAAACCGCTCCCATGGTTACATAAAAATTCCTAGATACAATTTTCTAAATTCTAAGGAACCATAATCGGCATAAGACAAGCATGCTTATAATAATTTAAAAAATTAAAATAACCATATACTACATACATAATACATGATAACAACATAAAGGAATCCTAGAATGCCACTCTCTAAATATCAAATCCATACATAAATAAAAACTAACTAATTGTCTAATTTATGCACATGGCATAGTCACGAGATGGCTCTAATACCAATTGTAGGATTAAAATCAGAAAAAGAAATGCATCAGAGCGATGTAGCGGAGGAATAAAAATTTTTAAGATCGTTAAATATCTCGTGATGCCATATACAATAAATTAACAACATAAAACTTATACCTCAAGAGGACGCCAACTGTAGGAGGAGAATGACTGGAGGGTTTCAACCAATTAGCCTTATCTACTATTCTCCAATTCCTGGATGGTAGAGGGTGTGCGCACTTGGTTCCTCGATCGATATGCTAGCATTGCTAGTCTTCTTTCGATCACCTAGATCTCTAAAGAACTTATTGTCACAGTGAGTTATGCAACAATAAGCCTACTCACCTGAGAGTCTGTGGTCTAAGAGAACTAGAGTGGCAGGACCTCTATTTATAAACTTACATGAGGTGATCCCTTGAACTCGAATTGGATTAGGAGAAGATTTTCTCCCTTATTCATTAATAAAATTTGAAAATCCCATAGGCCACAATCATGGGAAGATTCGGCCAACCTTGGGATTTTTGCAATCCAAATTCAAACAGGATTTTAACTTGAATTTAATCTCCTCATTTATCCATAATAACCAAATTTCCCTAGGCCATAAACAAGGCTAGATTTAGCCACTTGAATGTGAGGAGAATCAAAATTCAAATTGGATTTTCTGGTTTGAATTTTATCTCAGCCTTATCCACTAAAAAACTGAAAATCTCCCTTAGGATTATCCTTGAATTTTCGGCCACTTTTGTGAGGGAAAAATCAAAATTCAAATAGGATTTTCTAGCTTGAATTTAATCTCACTCTTATCCACAAAAACCAAAAAATCTCCTTGGATTTATCCACAAAATTTCATGCACTTTACGGAGTGAGAGAATCCAAATTCAACTACGATTGAAACTTGAATTTTCCCTACATCCTTATCCATTAAGAATCTGAATTCTCCTAGGAGTTATCCTCCCTAGCAAACTCGGTTTTTCTAGATAGATTAGGACTCAAAATTCAAGTAGGATTCAAACAAAATTTTCCTCTCTATAATCGAACTCAAATTCGAATTTTAACCTTGTGGAATTATCTACAAAGAATTCGAATTCTACTTGGACTGTGATTCAAAATTTGAATTTCAAATTTCAAAATTCAAAATTTAAATTCAAATTTCAAATTTAAATTTCAAATTCAAATTTCAAATTTAAATTTCAAATTCAAAATTTAAATTTCAAATTTCAAATTTAAAAATTCAAATTTCAAAATCCACAAAAAAGTTGTATTTCAAATTTTTATTCTCATGGATAATTTTCTACAACTCCAATCCAATCTCAAATAAAATCATGGCAACTTTATTTGGAGTACAAATAATTGTGTACTCTATTATCCAAAATAAAATATGAATTCAACCGGAGAAAATCTTGTCCACCATCCTAATCCTATGTCAACACCATCCATGCATAATCAACTAGCCAATAAGTAAACACAAATCAATTCGCCAATCGTGAAGGAATTATATGGAGCTAGTAGAGGAACCAATTAGACATATATAATCGGGCTCCCATGAATCCATATGATCATCATTCTGTACCGAACAACTCAATCATATGATCATTAATTTCAGAGTCATACCACTATAAACCTGAAACTGAACTCCCAATTGTATACCGTATTACAAAAGCCTGTGACAAGCTAATGTCCAATGACCTTGTCATGTATGCATAACCCTCATATGATATCCATGATCAGCCATAGGTCAAAGTTTGTTTAATCCTACTGATCAGGCTATCTTAAAGTTCCATTATACTACCGAATAAGAAAATGATTATTCACCATATGTGAATAAAAAGCTATCTGCCCAGCAGACGACCCAAGGCCTTGTCCATTTTCACATCTAGCATAATACCTTTAAGAGGATACCTTTAACTCCTTAGAGCTATGATTCTGATATCTGTAAACAAACCCTTCATTATATACAAGTCATGCACCCAATGAACCGATCTATAAGCTTACTACCTCTGAGACGCTTTAGCCATTGGAACATCAAAGTACACAAGTCATATACATCAATGTCCCGGTCTAATATGTCACCATCAAGCAACATATCTATGTCTCTACTTGGGAGTCTATACTCTAGACAGTCAAGACAAACCGTCCCCACCATGGCTTTACATAACATAACAGTCTTAACACGAGTTAGATGTTCGGTCTAATCCCATAGACTACAGACCTTAGTTTAGACCGCTTATTTTAGAACATTGTCTTCTTGCATACAAAAGTCCATTGTATGCAACGTTTTAACAGTTTTAACACAAGCAGTCGGTGAGCCATATTTGCTTACATTTACTTTAACATGTAAATGGAATAAGGACAAATAACAATGTAATGAATAACCTCTATATTATATTTTTATTGTCCAGTTCAAAATAAATACATAAAATATCTCTAATGCTTAGGGCATTTCCTAACACGTAATACTATAAATTTTAGGTATTTTTTTTAAAGCATATGTTTTTACTATTTATGTACATGTACTTTATAAATACGAAGGTCTAAATCATCTGGAGTTCAAACTTACATACATACTTATGAAAGTGCCTAATTGATTACTACTTAAAATGTAACTGTTTGTTTAACACAGTGCGAAAGTCAAAACTTGCGGTGGTATCCACAACCTCACCCTCACATCCACCTCTACCGTCGTTACTGTCCAACGTGGTCTAAGCCATAGGTTGCTTACCTATAGCATGAACACACACAGTGAGCTTTATGCCCAGTAAGTTCAACATGTCATCCGCAAAACATGTTTAAAACATAATACATACTTAAAACATATAAGCATGTCATACACTGAATCATACCACATATTAGATACAAGACCAAAGCATCATATAGAACTGAATACATAACTAAAATATCACATAGCTGGATGCATAACAGAAAACGTTGTGTGACTGAATGCATATCTACTGTAGCTGGATGCGTGTTGAACTATAACTAAGGCATATCGTGAACAATGCATGAACCGATTATACTCATATTATGCTTCAATATTCATTATTTTTCCTATGTCTAGCTAAAGGCCCGTGTATCAGTTGGAAACATCCATGATCACAAACTTAAGAGTCATCAACGGAGGCTCATCATACTTAAAACTTGAAAAACCTCTTCAAGCAGGAGAGGCCGGTACGACGCACTTAATGATTACCCAATAATTGAATCGTTTCTGATATCTTTATTCCATAAACTCTACTAGGCTATCCCTTAATCATACGTGATAGGGATGTATGGCATCTAACTCATGCTTTCATAAATCTATGTGATTATGAAGCTATATACTCTTATAACATGCTATGCAACAACTGTGCATGATTTGCATACTTAACATAGTGTAAAAATAATACTTTTAAATTCATTTTTGCTCATGCTATAGGCGGAGTTGTACTTACCTGATCTACAGGCAAACTTGTACTCACCTTTGTCAAATTATAAGCGTCTACCTGTCATCATAACGTACTCATCAATACCCATCGCTGAGTCACTAATACCGTTAGTGACTAAAGCAGCTATCATCGTATGCTATCGATTACCGTCGGTACTAACTTGCTGTCTTTTTGGAGAGTTTTGATTCTCTAATCGTGGTTAACTAACTTATTACCCAATAAATTAATTAATGTCACTTTTAGGTTACTACCACCGTTAGTGACTATAGACTTTATTGTTGCATGGTACCGATGCCCATCGGTACCTAACTGCTCTACTTTAGGAATTTGGTATCTAGTTTCTAATTGTGCTTGTTTAATTTGTTTACTTGATAATTTAATCACCGTCCCTCACTATTTCATTCAAAACATGGTCCTTGACTGGTTAATCAACCAGTCAACTGATCGGTTACCTCGTGCATCATTGACTATGTAGCCTACTAGGTTACTTAGCTTGTTTGGTGTGGTAGCCAATGGTAGCCTACCGAGATACCTCTACTGTTTTATTTATTTTAAAAATTGTTTTGGTAGTCTTATGAAATTTTTGGGAAAATTTATGTTCTTTGAAACCGTCCCCATATCACCCCGTTAGAAGGTAGGGGCGTTTTATCAAAACCATATTTTCATTTTACAAAGGGAAGAACACATTTTGGTTTTCATTTTTAAAAGTGGTTCTTAAACCATTTACCGAAACTATTTTAAAACTTGTTTGAAACGATTTAATTTGTAAATTTGGCAAGCATAAAACTTTTAGTCCTCGATGAGATGAACAACTCTCATGTTCATCTCAGAGCTCAAATCAAAATCTATCGGGTCCTAAACTCATTAAACCCGTGGCTAAACTTGTGTCCAATTTTTAGAAAAATTCCCAGTTTTACGCTTATTTAAATACGGCTCTGTTTTGGGCCAAAAACAGCCAAATATTTAAAACTTACATAGGTTATCTTAAAGATTTTAACGAGATCTACAACTTTTGTGTTGAGTCCGAGATTCGGTTTAGACTCTAAGTTGGTCATTTTTATGAAAACCCGAGACTATTCCTGTTGCTCAGGATTTCAGTCCCAGTTTTGAACTCCGATTGAAAACTACATAGAAAACCTATCTTAGAGTCATTTTTTGACAAAAGTTATGCAAAAACGACTGTAATGAAATTTCCTTAAAACTTTGTGTTTTACCAAATCCCAAAATTGGAACATATCATAGTCAAAAACGGCCAAAACCATGGCCTAAAAACTGAGGATAGGCTGGTTTCTAGCCAACCCTAAAAACGTCCATTCACACATCCATCATAAAAACTTAACCACAATCACACAACACATAAACTTAAAAATAAAATGCTAAGGGCTCAAAATAAACTTATTAAAAGCCATTGCACAAATATATACACATAAATTTCCCTGATCAAAACTTGAAAATGGCTAAACCACAAAAAGGGTTTCGGTTTTTACTTTTTGTGCTATGAACCAAGCACAATTCGAATCAAGGCTTGGGTGACCAAAATTGCTATGTGGACCAAGGGAAAATGCAATCAGCTTTTGCTAAAAAGGAAGCACAAAAATTTCCTTTTATCATCAAGCCAAAAGAAGCCAACTAGATCACAAAAATTGGTTCTAGAACCTTACTAAAAAAAAAAAAAACCTTGAATGATTTGAAATGATCTTGAGAGGGAGCCTCCTAAACAAGCTTGAATGGGGTTAATTTTTAGTGAACTTTGGCTGGGATTTTTAGATATTTTGGGCAGCAAGGGACATCGGCTTTGGCTGATAGAAAAGGGAGAGAAAGTTGTGTTCTCTTTAGTGAGCAAAAGAAAGAAACAAGACCTAAAGGTAAGCACACATATTTATAGGAAGAAATTAAGCAAGATTAATCAACCTTGAGCCTAATTAATCAAGCCAATTTTAGCCAAATTGGGGAACAAATCCCCTGCTATTTTCTACCTTCAAAAACCGAGGAAGGGCTATGCACAAAAAGGAGGCCAAAGGCCTTAAATGCTTGGTTGGCCGTGTGATCAATACTATTGCATTTTTTAATCAAAAGTATCCAACACATTCCTTACTTTAGATGAAACTTTTCCTTGTTTTTAGGGCTACATTTGGCCTTGTTTGTACTGCATGTGCATGATTTTCTAGGGAAAAAATTCATCTGCTAAGTCTTCTCTTTGCGGTCTTATTTCTTCCTTTTGGTATTCAACCCTTTTTCGGCAGTATTCTAGATTTTCACCAAAATTGAATTCTTTTGGATCTATTCTTATACTACTAATTCCTAGTTGGGTTGTAATGCCTATGAGCCCATTCTGTGACTATTTTACTATTCATTTCTTGTACTATAGTTGTGTCTACGCTGTGTTGTCGTTGCACATGCATAACGAGACGTTTTCATGCGAAATTTCAAACACAGTGTCTCCTGACTAATTTGGACGTGCTGATTTCAAATTTATCAGTTTTACGTCCATCTGAGGTCGTCTAGACCAGTTTTTGAGATCTGTGTGACCCCACCTCGAAAAACGTGTTTTACGCTCAATTGACTAATTTGAGCGTTCTGAGTCTAAATATATCAGTTTCGGGTTGAGAAAAGGTTGTTTTGACCCCTTTCCCAATACTGTGTATCTCTCAAACAATATTTTACATTTTATGCCCAATTAACTAAATTGAGCTTGCTGACTGTTAATATATCAGTTTTATGTCAAATTAAGGCCGTCTTGGCCATTAACCTGACACTACGTATCTACTATTCATTATTCATCGCTTTCTTTTTAATTGACTAATCTGAGTGTTCTGACTCTGATTTTGTCAGCTTCTGGATGAGAAGAGGTCATCTGGACCATTTTTCCCGATACTGTACCTCTGTTAAGGTAATTATCACTGTTGTGCTCAGATGACCTGTCCGAGCATACTAATGACTTGCTCATCAGTTCTGTGTCAAGAAATGGTCATTTGGACCAGTTTCTTGATACTGTGTGTCTTATATGCACATACATATATACTAAGGTGAACCGATTTCACCGTCGGTTACCCCTTTCACTACATGAATGGTAATTAAACATTAATATACCCGTTTAATTCATTCAACTATAAAATATACTATATTTATTAACTTAATTACTCATTACATAGTAATTAGGTTTCATGAATCATGACAGTCATTACAGCGGCTCTCTGCTCAATAATGGCCTTCAACACGGACTCATATACGGGCGTGTATCATGCAACATGGGCGTGTGTACTCTAGACACGGGCATGTACCAGTTGAGATGGCTCAACACGCCCAGTCCCTAGGACACAACCTCTCACACATTCTACCATCTGAGCGGTACACGGCTACTTACATGGCCGTGTACCTAACCGTGTTACACTTACACTTACATGGTCTCTCACACGTACACAGTCTGAACAGTACACAGCCACTTACACGGACGTGTACCTAACTGTGTTCTTCATATGTATATTAAAAGGCATCAAATTATTCCAAATTCATTCCTTAATTACTTATTACATGGTAAGTGTGTTATGTGAATATGGGGGTCATTACATGCAAAACCCTCATATGATATCCATGATCAGCTTTAGGTCAAAGTCTGTTCAACCTATTGATCAGGCTATCTTAAAGTTCCATTATACTACCGAATATGAAAATGATATTCACCATATGTAAATAAGAAGACATCCGCCCAGCAGACGACTCAAGACCTTGTCCATTTTCACATCCAGTATAATGCCTTTAAGAGGATACCCTTAATTCCTTATTAGAGCTATGATTCTGATATCTGTAAACAAACCCTTCATCGTATACAAGTCATGCACCCAACGAATAGGTCTATAAGCTTACTACCTCTGAGATGCTTTAGCCATTGAAGCATCAAAGTATACAAGTTATATACATGAAGTAGTTCATCTACTCAGGATTAAGGTTATTGCATAATAAACGTCAAAAATTGATTGATCCACTCATAGCAGACTATGTAGATCAATCACGCTTTAGTCATAGTCCAATATATCACCACCAAGCAACATATTTATATCTCTACTCGGGAGTCTATGCTCCAGACAGTCAAGACAAACCGTCCCCACCATAGCTTTAGACAACATAATAGTCTTAACATGAGTTAGATGCTCAGTCTAACCCCATAGACTACGGACCTTAATTTAGACCACTTACTTTAGAACATTGTCTTCTTGCATACAAAAGTCCATTGCATGGAACGTTTTAACACAAAAAGTCAGTGAGCCATATTTGCTTACATTTACTTTAACATGTAAATAGAATAAGGACAAACGGCAATGTAATGAATAACCTCTATATATAATTTTATTATCTAGTTCAAAATAAATGAAATACATCAAAATATCTTTCATGCTTAGGGCATTTCCTAACAATCTCCCACTTGCCCTAAGACAATAGATATGCCATGTTACGCATCCCCATCGTCTCAACATGCCTTTCAAAGCTTTGAGCCACCAAAGTCTTAGTAAAGGCATTAGTAATGTTGTCCTTGGATGTAACCTTATATACATCCACTAATCTTGTCTCCATGTGCCCTCTCTGATCACGAACACTGATCCTGATGTCGATTTCCTCGAATCCTTAGAAGTCTAGAAGTCTGAGTCCATGTATCCTATAAGTGTTATGTCCCTTCCAGAATACACCAGCATATAATCCCTCATTCTCTTAAGATACTTGAGTATATTCTTTACTGCTTGCTAGTGCTTGATTCTAGGATTTGTTTGATATCGACTTACCATAACTACTACAAAACATATGTCTGGGTAAGTGCAAAGCATAGCGTACATAAGGCTACCCACAGTGGATGCATAAGGGACCTTACTCATATGCTCTCTTTCTTCCGATGTCTTGGGACAGTCATCCAATGAAAGAGTTAAACTGGCAATGGAAGGTTGTGTACCTTTTTTTGCCTCTTGTAATGCATATTTGTCAATTATTTTATCTATGTATGAAGCCTGGGATAATGCTATCATTTTGTTCTTTTAATCTTTGAAGAGATGAATACCCAAAACATAATTAACTTTTCCCAAGTTCTTCATGTCAAACTGTTAGTGCAGCCAAAGCTTGACCGATGATAAATTCCCTAATCATTCCTAGTGAGTAGTATATCATCGACATAGAGTACCAAAAATACCACTTTTCCATCCTTAATACATTTATAAACACAAGATTCATCAACGTTCTGCTCAAAACCGAATGTGTTTGATCGCTTAATCAAACGTTTGGTTCCATGAGCGAGATGCTTACTTTAATCCATAAATGGATCCAAGCAACTTGTAGACTTTTCTCTCTTAGCCTTTTACCACAAACCCTTCGAGCTATATCATATAGATACTTTCCTCAAGATGGCCATTTAAGAATACCATCTTAACGTCCATTTGCCAGATCTCGTAATCAAGAGCCGCAGCAACAGACAGAAGAATACGGATAGACTTCAGCATAGCAACAAGCAAAAAGGTTTCATCGTCATCGATTGTAGTCTTTTGTGTGTACCCCTTTGCAACAAGTCTAGGCTTGAAAGTTTCTACTCTCCCTTCCGCATCCTTGTTTCTTTTATAAACTCACTTGCATCCAATGGGTTTTATCCCATCCGATAGATCTATAAGTTCCTAAACAAAGTTGGATTGCATAGAATCCATCTCATTGTTCATGGCCTGTTTCCAAGATTTAGAATCAACATCATTTATAGCTTCATCATAAGTGATCAGATCATCCTCATGCTCATGAGCCTCGGCCTGGTATACCTCAGCATCATATATGAAGAAATTAGGCTTCTTTGAAATCCTCCCATTACGACAAAGCACCTTAAATTATTGATCGTCTGCAGGTTTTTCACTAGAACTTGGACTTGCGTCCAAGATTGAAACCTATGGAGCAGTTCTATCACCTGATAACTCCTCTAGCACCACTGTGCTTCGAGGCTTAAATTCATTCATGTGACTTTCCTCCAAGAATATCGCATGGGTAGATACAATGACTTTTTGTTCCTTCGGGCTAAAGAACAGACCAACTTTAGTCACCTTATGATACCCTACAAACATGCACAATTCTGATTTTGGTTTCAATTTCTTTGCATCCCCATCCAGTACATGTGCCGGGCAGCCTTATATTCTCATATATCCAAGGGAGGACTTCCTGCCACGTCACAATTCATACGGAGTTTAGAGAATTGACTTACTTGGAACCTGGTTCAGAATATAGCATGTTGTTTGTAATGCATACCCCCAGAATGATAACAGCAGCATGGAATAACTCATCATGTACTATACCATATCCATTAAGGTCGTGTTTCCCCTTTCAGCTACACCATTCTATTGTGGAGTACCAGGTATAGTCAATTGGGATAATATCCCATTCTCTATAAGATATCCTAGAAATTCATTAGAGAGGTATTCACCACCTCGATCAGATTGAAATTTCTTTATGGATTTACCCAATTACTTTTCCACTTCCGCATGATACTTTTTGAACTTATCAAAGGTTTTGCTCTTATGATGCATCAGGTACACGTATCCATACCTAAAGTAACCATTTCTAAATGATATATAATACTCATACCCTTCTCGTGCTGTGACGTTCAGAGGGTCACATACATCGATGTGCATAATTTCTAAGAGTTCCTGAGCCCTAGTACTGTGACAATCGAGAAATTTTACTGTTCTTGAAAATTATGTATAACATATGTATATAATGATTTTTATGTATATAACTGTAAAATATATGATTTAATAATATTTAGAATGTAATGAAATGTTCAGACTATGCCAAAGAGAGTGTGTTTAGAAATAGAAAGTTTTACCGAACCGAAATCGGACAAATGATGCCTTTTTCGGTTTCAAAAACCCTAGAAATATACTGTGAGTTACTAAAAGATGAAATACTTATGGAATGGATTTTTAGTCAAAATGGAGTGAATTAAGGAAAACCGATTGCATGGACAGCTTTAGAAACTCATCTATGCGATTTCGGTGTAAAACCGTTCGGTTTGACTTTCGATCAAAAGTTTGACCAAAATATATATGTGGAGTCAAGGATAGGGTGTGAAACATTCAAAGAATGTAAGATTACATCAAGATCCAAGGGCTAGGGTTTAAAGTTACTTTGATCCAATGGCTAGGATGCAAAGTCAACACAAAAAGTCAAAGAAACCTTAGAACAATTTCAAGAAAATTCTAGGAATTCTAGGTGTCGGATTTCCATGGGAAAGTCAAAAAAAATTAGCCAAAGTTGTTATAATTGCAAACTAGTCCTCAAAAATTTGTCAAAAAGCCCTTGAATTATTGCAAATTTACCCAAGAATCTTTGCTATTTGGTCCTTTATCTTTTGGCCATAAAACCACACGGATTTTGCTTGCAAAATTTTAGAAAAACTTCAGCCATTTTATGGTTCCTAGCAGTTGTGAGTTCCATCCCCTAAAAACAGCCAAATTTCTTCAAGTTTTCTTCACCAAAAGTATGCAAAATCCATCCCTAACATCAAGGAAGCAACATAGCAAGGTGAGCTTCCATTCTTGCAAGTTTTCTTCTTGTTTTTTCATGGAAAAATTGAGTGAATGAAGGGGCTATCTTGAAGGGAAAATTTCAATTTTGTTTTGTTGGTTTCCTCTTGGAAAAACAATGCTAGCAAGTGATGAAATAAAGCCATGAACTAGAGTTCAAAAACTAGAAGTTTTTGTTGGTTTCTCACCAAAAATCCGTGGTATATCAACCTATTTTGTGTTGCTTTTAAGTGTTAAGTTTGGTTGGTTTTTGGTGTTGAAAATCATGTGGTAATGTGATGAAATAGAATTGAAAAACACCAATTCTTGTGTTTATTTCTTATGAAAAATCCGTGGGATGCAACATAGAAATGTAAACATGGTGTTGATGGTTTTGGATTGTAAATATGGTGTTAACATGTGATGGAATCAAGTAAAGGAATGAAATGGGAAAAACAAAATTTCGTGCAAGATTTTCCAAGGAAAATCCGTGAGACAAAGAAAAGGTTTGAATGAAAATTTTTCAATCATCTAGGGTAATGTTTTAAATTCATAAACTATGTTGGTATGTGATGAAATTATGGACAAAGTTAGGAGCAAGAAATAAAAATTTTGGTGCTTGTTTAAGATTAAAATCTGTGGCTAGGGTTTTGGTGAAAATGAGAAACTTTGTGAGGAATAGGTGAATATGTAATGTGAATAAAAACCGAGGGTAAGAATGGTTAAAAACGAACCCAAAATGTTGTTAAAAGTGACTTGGGTTATAAATGTATTTTTACATAAAAAGTTTGGTTTTTACATAAAAATTAGGTCTTTGGTTTAGTAATTGGCAGGTACTAAGGGTTTTGAGGTGTTACTAAACCCCGAGAACCTAAAAATTAAGCAGAAACGCTGTCGAGATTGTTAGGACGCCCAAAGGGCATTTTAGGAACCGAAGGGTAAATTAGGGTCGAGAATTTGGAAACCCGAGCCCATCAAGGACCTAGGCTCGAGGAAGGGCAATGGAGGATTTTAGAAAAAGTAAAATGTCCATTTGAGATCCCGAGAGGTTAGAAAAACAAGAAACGACCCTATAGTACCACCCGAGGGTCAGTGAATAGTAACCCCCGCATTTCGACAAGAAATATCGTAAAAGCTCTATAAGGCCTAAGAAAAGTTAATTTATGATTTTTGGGACTAGAAAACCTAATTAAAATGCTAGAATGAAAATTTTACGGTCTAGGGTCCTGTAAGGGGCAAAATAGTTATTTTGACCAAAATTTTACAAAATGCCACGAAAAGACAGTTAAAGCCTTAGAATGATTTACTTAAATTTTTAAAGGCTTCTAAAGGCCAAAATAGAGCCGTAAGTCAGAAAAATGGATAAAAATCCCACTAAGGACGAAATAGTCATTTTATCAAAAGTTAGGGGCAAAATGATCATTTTCTCAAAAAGTTAGGGAAAGTGATATCGAAGCCTGGAATGGTATTCTAAGGCCTTAATTAAGGTTTTAATGATCAAATTCAAATTACTTAAGAGTACACGGGCGTGTACTAGGAAAACACGGGCGTGCAGTGAAAATGTTCAAAAACCCGAGAGGTACACGGCTGTGTACCAGCCCATAGACCAGGCTAAACCCCTAAACGAATAATTAGGGATCTAGAATCAAAAAATTTATATTTTCACAATATTTTAAATATAAAATGAATAGTAAAATTCGTGATTTATTTTTGTTATAGGGATTCAACAAAAAGGTGATAAAAGGACACTGGTTGACCCTGGCAAGGAAACACTAGCAAAATATCTGTAAGTTCAAACATTTATTTGTCTGCAACATGAATTTACGTAATACATTCATATGCTATGTATGACATGTAAATAAGTACCAAGGTGCTATATGCACACTAACATGGAAATTAAAATAACCATAAATAAAGAACGTTATGTAAAGAGTTCTAGACCAAGGAGGCAGCTATAACGCCACCGGTTAGGAACTACATGAAAGTCGGTAATGAAACCAATATTAGCGTACTGGCCTCCCACACGGTGGAGGTTTTTCATGTTATGTTATATTATATCAAGTTCATGTCACGTAGACTGTAGAGAATTGGCCAATGGGTCACTCTCTAGAGTCCCTCTCAATCATGCACGCATTATGATACGACTAATCACAGGGCCCAAAACCAGAACCTAAGCAAGATAAAGTCCTAAGACTTAAGATTTTCCATAATTGAGCATAATCAAGACTAACAAGTACTAATAGTATAATTAGGATTTATGATATGATGTATGATTTATGTTATATGTTTTTATGTTTGAACTTACTAAGCCTGTCACTCATAAGTTTATTCATGTTGCAGGTAAGAAGCCTGTACACCAGTAGATAGTGGATGGATGAGGAGCGGGATCTGGATCTGCCATCAGGGCTGGGCGAGGGGAATGGTCTTGCTGATATTTTCCGCTGAACGACTTTGAAAGCTGTTTTGAAATGTTGTAACATGATGTAAATTAAGCACGACAAAGTATGATATGCGTTTCAATATATGTTTTATAATGTTTTATGACTTTACAGTTTCAAGAATGGTTTAAAAAAAAACCCCAATTTTCACGATAAAATTTAAGTTTAAAATACGAATGGTAAATAATTAAAACAATTTACAAGTTGTCGGCGACCCATTGAGATGACAGTCTATCATAGTGGACTTCAAAGCTCTACTATGCTAGTATTGTTAGCCTTCATGAAGGGCGGGCCACTGTAATTGGTATCAAGCAGTTGACCATGTCCCTTAAGGCCTGATACGCATCCCATTCATCGATCCAAGTAAGTTAAGTTCATTTATATAATTAGTAAAATGTTCGTTTACGTTAAGTGAACCTTATGTAGGAACTAGATAACGAGACCACCGTACATCAGACCATATCAATACCAAGTTAGGGGTCCTCTTAGGGTGTGGACTAGACCCATATTTAGGCCATCCCTACCTCGACCACCGATAGTACACTCTTCGACACCGGTAAACCCTACTACTCCATGAGCAGAGGCACTGACAACTACCACGGCACCAACCCCTCCATCAATACTCCACCCACCACCAGTAGTAGTCGACATTCCGGTAGTTAGCAAACGAGAGCATATCAGCTTGAGAGTTTCTGCCAGAGCTATCCAAGCCTTTAGGGCTTGCCAGCCCCTTACTTTTGATGGAAGACTGCAGTCTATTATAGTACAGGATTGGCTACACATGGTAAAGATGATTTACCGGTCATGTGACATAGACTGAAATTATTGGGTCATCCTCATCGTGAGCACTTTCCAAGGAGATGCCCGAGTATATTGCGAATATTGCGATCAAGACAGATTATTGAGGCTTAACTGGGCCAACTTCTGTTTGACCATGAGGCAACAATTTTCCTGAAGGAGCCTAGAGATGACTCCAGCTCCTCTAGCTAGTGAGGAAAGTACACTGCCTACACTACCTTGAATAACGGATGTCAGGGAGTTTATCCAAAGAATAGAAAGATTTCAAATAATGCCTGGGGATATGGTACTTACATATGCGGCGTTATTCAAAGAGAACGCTGTTAAAAAGTGCTCGCTCCCGAATTTCTCTGATGAAGATTTTTGTGAAATGTTCTGGAAAGGACTCACAATAGAGTTGAAACAAAGGGCGAGTCTACTTCATTCCATTAATAGGTGTGAATTTGTCACTAGAGCCATTAGAGTTGAAATGGTACAGTTAAGGGAACACATGGAAAGGCATCAGTGGGAACAGGATCATGAGGAAGAAGTATTGATGTGTTTATATGGACCATTGATGATGGCTAATGATCACGAGGCTAGTCCATCACAACAAAGGACAAATACAATTCGTGATCAGGGGATGTCTACTGGTGATGATTCCAATGAAGGCAAAGAAGACCCGGAGGAATTTCTATTAGGTTAAGATGAATAGGATAGTCAAAACCTAAAATATGTGTAAATACATGTCCATATGTAAATATGTATATATGTACGTATGCTTATATGAAGTAAGAAGCTAAGAGAAATATAATCTAAATATTACAATGTATGTAAATGTTCATGTATGCTATGTATGATGCAAGAAATGCTTTGAAATGAGATGAGATGTTTTGAAATGCTTATATTATGCAGTAAATGACATGTTTAAAATTTCTGCTACATTACCAAGTTATTTATGGAAAAATCTAACTCTTGATCACTGTGCAAGGCTAGAAGAAAGAGAACATAATGAGTGTATGAAGAGGACGACGCCTTACAATATTAGATAGAGTGAAGGAATTACAAGCCCTCCTAGAGACCCAAATGAAAGAAAATGCTGAATTATGATAGCGGTTATCTACAATGGAACAACGACAAGGCCAAGAAGAAGGCCATGCCTTACAGGTGGCAGAAACCATACTAGCAATGCCGCTAGTTGTTCCAAAGGTCCAGCAACCCTAACCTAAGGTCAACCAAGAACCCTTATATGAACGATTCCATCAGATGAAGCCACCAGAGTTCGAGGGTTTGATTGATCTATTGGAGGTAAGGGAGTGGCTTTCTTCTCTACAGATGATCCTAGAGTTTATGAATTTGACGGACCAAGAAAAGATTTTGTGTGCATCCTTCGTGCTGAAAAAAGATTCACGATTCTGGTGGGACACTGTCCGCATGAAAAGGGACGTGACCACTATGACCTGGGACCAATTTCTGGAGGAATTCAACCAGAAGTATTATGATGCAGCCATTCTATGCCCCCAACAAAAAGAGTTTGCTGAATTGAAACAAAGGAATCAGTCGGTGAGTGAAGTATACAGAAGATTTGAGCAGCTGTCCAGCTTGTGCCCTTATGTGGTGTCGACTGAGAGAGAGAAGATTCAGAAGATAATTGGCATGTTTAGGCCAAAAATATCTACCTTAGTTAATAGTGGCCCAGTACCACTAACCTTAGTGGCGGATTTGTAAGCCAAGCCCTCAGAGCCGAATACCATTTGCTCAAACAAAAGGAGGAAAGGGAGAAAGTCTGGGAGGTAAAGAAAAAGGAAAAGATCCTAACCAAGTCAGCATAAGTGGGGATGTAGACAGGTAAAGGCAGTAAGTCCAGTCAGAATCGACCCAATCAATCCAACATTCAAGGCTCTCAACAACATTAGAGAAAAAAAAAAGGGAATTTTTCTAGAAATAGAAGCCAAGATAGCCGCAATCAACAGCGGAAGACTAGTCAAGGTACAGGACCAAGTTTTCCCACATGTGTCACGTATGGAAAAAGGCACCTAGGCCAGTGCCGATTTGGCACCAACATATGTTACCAGTGCGGACGAGGGGGTCATTTTTCTAAAAATTGTGTGATGACCTACCAGAATACCTCAGGGTCGATGCAGCAGCACCAGCAATATCCTTCACGTCCCCATCCACCTCAGACTCATGCTTTATAAGAGAGAATTGAAGGGCCTTCAGTAGTGCCACCAAATTGGTCCGAACGCCAAGAGTAGACCCCACGAACAGATGCTCACATTACTGTCTTCACCAAAGAGGAGGCTGAAGCGGGGACATCCAATGTGGTTACAGGTCAGCTTTCTATATTTAACCATGTGGCATGTGTCCTTTTTGATTCAGGAGCCACACATTCCTTTGTATGTCATGAATTCACTGACAAGTTAGAATATGCTAAGGACAATATAAGGATGACTTTTAGGACAGCTCTAAATTCAGGAGAAGTGTTGTTGTCAAATTATTGGTTATGCCGTGTGCCAGTAATTATGGCAAATAGGGAGTTGTACATCAATTTGATCATAACAAAGATTGTTGACTATGATGTGATCCTAGGAATTGATTTCCTAGGAAAATATCAAGCTACAATCGATTGTCAAAAGCGAAAAATAGTCTTTCGACCGAACAAGAAAGAGAGTTTTGAGTATGTCAACACATCTCGTCAATTGAGGAAGATGCTGAAAGTGTAATGAAAGCGAAAAAGTTGATAGCGAGTGGTTGTATGGGATACCTAGCATACGTAACAGATGTAACAGAGGAAAAGAAATTGCAACCAGAAGATGTTCTAGTTGTCAACGAATTTCTCAATGTATTTCAAGAGGAATTACCAGGATTGCCTCCAGAAAGGGAGATTTCGTTCGAGATCGATATTATGCTAGGGACTGCTCCAATATCTAAAGCGCCGTATCATTGGCCCTAGCAAAATTGAAAGAACTGCAGGTGTAGTTAAAAGAACTGCTTGACAAGGGATTTATCCGATCAAGCTACTCTCCATGGGGAGCTCTTGTTTTATTCGTTAAAAAAAAGGATGGAACTCTCCAGATGTGTGTTGATTATAGAGAGTTGAATAAGGCCACCATCAAGAATAGGTATCCATTACCTAGAATTGATGACCTATTCAACCAGCTAAAAGGAGTAGCAGTATTCTCGAAGGTCGACTTACATTCGAGATACCATCAACTGAAAATCCGGGAGAGCAACATTTCTGAGACGGCATTCAGAACTTATTACGATCACTATGAATTTTTAGTGATGCCGTTCGGATTGACTAATGCTCCAGTCACGTTTATGGATTTAATGAATAGGGTCTTTAAAGAATTTCTTGATAAGTTTGTTATCATGTTTATTGATGACATACTTATATATTCAAAGACTCATGAAGAGCATAAGGATCATCTAAGAATTGTTCTTCACACCATGAGAATGCATCAGTTGAATGCAAAATTCTCTACGTGTGAATTCTGGTTGAATAAAGTGCACTTTCTCAGACATGTAGTGACAAAAGAAGGAATCGTCGTAGATCCTGCCAAGGTGGAAGCAATTAATGAGTGGCCTACTCCTAAGAATGCGATTGAGATACGAACCTTTTTAGGACTAGCTAGCTACTGCAGAAGGTTTGTAGAAGGATATGCTCGATTAGTCGTACCCCTCACTACTCTCACTCGTAAGGAAAAGAAATACAAGTGGACATAGGAATGTGGAAGAAGTTTTCAAGAATTGAAGAGACGACTGACAAGCGCACCCATTCTTACACTACCCATCGAAGGAGAAAATTTCACAATCTACAATGATGCTTCAAAGATAGGCTTAGGAGTTATACTAATACAGAATGACAAGGTGATTGCTTAGACGTCGTGCCAGTTAAAGGAGCATGAGCAAAACTATCCCATGCATGACATGGAACTTGCTGCAGTAGTGTTCGCACTCAAAATCTGGCGACACTATTTATATGGAGCTCAGTATCAAATCTTCACTGATCACCAGAGTTTGAAATACTTCTTCAAGTAAAAGGAGTTAAACATGCGACAGAGAAGATGGTTAGAGTTGGTGAAGGACTATGATTGTGAAATCCTTTACCATCCCGAAAAGGTAAACCAAGTAGCGGATGCTTTAAGCAGGAAATCGACTACTCTGCAACGGTTACCAATAGAGGAGCTACCAAAAGCATTGTAGCAAGAAATTAACTCCCTCAGATTGGATTTAATAGCTGGGAAGTTATCAGCACTAGAATTAGAATCCTCTCTGCTCGAAGATATTAAAGAAGCCCAGAAGCTGGATCCAAGTGCAATGAAGCTCGGAGAAGAGGTTTCCGATAGCAAGAAGTCAAATGTAAGCATTTCCAATGATGGAATGCTTTTATATTAGGGGAAAATCTATGTCCCGTCCAATGAAGGACTTAGAAGATGAATTATGGTAGAAGGTCATGAAATGCCGTATTCTATTCATCTTGGAGCCAGCAAAATGTATCAGGACCTCAAGATACAGTTTTTGTGGAAAGGGATGAAAAATGATATTACGGAGTTTGTGAGTAGATGCCTGACTTGTCAAAGAGTCAAGGCTGAGCATAGACATCCTGGAGGAAAATTATAACCTCTAGAAATTCTGGAATGGAAGTGGGAGCATATTACCATGGATTTTGTGGTAGGGCTTCCTAAAACCCAAGAAGGATACGATGCTATCTGGGTAATTGTTGATAAACTGACCAAGACAGCGTAATTCGTAGCCATGAAAACAACCTTCACATTGGAAAAGTTGGCACATCTGTATGTGACCAATATTATTTGATTACATGGAGTTCTAAAGTCTATTATCTCTAATAGAGATGCAAGGTTCACTTCAGCATTCTGGAAATGCGTACAAGAAGCTATGGGAATAGAGTTACACCTTAGCATGGCCTTTCACCCCTAGACAGATGAGCAATCAGAGCGAACCATCCAGACATTGGAAGACATGCTCAAAGCCCGCATTATCGATTTGTCGGGAGTTTGGAATGAGAAGCTACCATTGATCGATTTCTCATACAATAATAGTTACCAAGCTTCCATAGGAATGGCACCGTATTAGGCTCTATATGGATGAAAATGTAGGTCACCTATTCATTGGTATGACTTACGAGAAAAGTAGCTGCACAAGACTTATTTGATATAAGAAAGTTTAGAGGTAGTTGCAAAGATTCAGAGAAGGATGAAGATCACCCAAAGCTGACAGAAAAGTTATGCAGACAAACGATGAAGATTCCTAGAGTTCAAAGAAGGAGACTTTGTATTCCTAAAGGTATCGCCAATGAAGGGCGTAATGCAGTTTGATAAAAACGGAAAATTGAGACCAAGATATATTGGACCAATCGAAATAATTAAACATATTGGGAAAGTAGCCTACAAGTTGGCATTACCTCCGAATTTGTTGGCAGTATACAATGTCTTCCACGTATCAATGTTGAGGAAGTACGTACCTAATCCATCACATGTGTTGAAGTATGAACCCATACAAGTCCGATAAGATTTGACGTATGAAGAACAACTAGTGCAAATTCTAGCACGTGAGGAAAAAGTGTTGAGGAATAAGACCATCCCACTAGTCAAGGTTTTATGGAGAAATCATAGTATTAAAGAGGCTACGTGGGAACTTGAAGATGAGATGAAAGCTTCTTATCCCTACTTATTCTAATTTTCGAGGACAAAAATTTTATAAAAAGGGGTGAATGTGACAACCGAGAAATTTTATTGTTCTCAGAAATTATGTATAACGTATGTATACAATGATTTTTATGGATATAATTGTAAAATATATGATTTAATAATATTTATAACACAACAAAATGTTCTGACTATGCCAAAGAGAATGTGTTTAGGAATAGAAAATTTTACCGAACCGAAATCAGACAAATAATACCTTTTTCGGTTTCAAAAACCCTAGAAATCTACTGTGAGTCACTAAAAGACCAAATACTCACGGCATGGATTTTTAATCAAAATAGAGTGAATTGAGGAAAACCGATCGCACGGACAGCCTTAGAGACTCGTCTATACGATTTCAATGTAAAACCGTTCGGTTTGACTTTTGGTCAAAAGTTTGACCAAAATATATATGTGGAGTCAAGGATAGGGTGTGAAACATTCAAAGGATGTAAGATTACATCAAGATCCAAGGGCTAGAGTTTAAAGTTACTTTAATCCAATTGCTAGGATGCAAAGTCAACACAAAAAGTCAAAGAAACCTTAGAACAAATTCAAGAAAATTCTAGGCATTCTAGGTGTCAGATTTCCATGGGAAATTCAAAAAAAAAATCAACCAAAGTTGTTATAATTGCAAACTGGTCCTCAAAAATTTGTCAAAAAGCCCTTGAATTGTTGCAAATTTACCCAAAAATCTTTGCTATTTGGTCCTTCATCTTTTGGCCATAAAACCACATGGATTTTGCTTCCAAAATTTTAGAAAAACTTCAACCATTTTCGGGTTCCTAGCAGTCGTGAGTTCCATCCCCTAAAACTAGCCAAATTTCTTCAAGTTTTCTTCACCAAAAGTGTGCAAAATCCATCACTAACTTCAAGGAAGCAACATAGCAAGGTGGGCTTCCATTCTTGCAAGTTTTCTTCTTGTCTTTCCATGGAAAAACCGAGTGAATGAAGGGCTGTCTTGAAGGAAAAATTTCAGTTTTGTTTTGTTGGTTTCCTCTTGGAAAACCATGCTAGCAAGTGATGAAATAAAACCATGAACTAGAGTTCAAAAACTAGAAGTTTTTGTTGGTTTCTCACCAAAAATCCATGGGATATCAACCTATTTTGTGTTGCTTTTAAGTGTTAAGTTTGGTTGGTTTTTGGTGTTGAAAATCATGTGGTAATGTGATGAAATAGAATTGAAAAACACCAACTCTTGTGTTTATTTCTTATGAAAAATCTGTGGGATGCAACATAGAAATGTAAACATGGTGTTGATGATTTTGGATTGTAAATATGGTGTTAACATGTAGTGGAAACAAGTAAAGGAATGAAATGGGAAAAACAAAATTTTGTACGAGATTTTCCAAGGAAAATCCATGAGACAAAGAAAGGGTTTGAATGAAAATTTTCAATCATCTAGGGTAATGTTTTAAATTCATAAACTGTGTTGGTATGTGATGAAATTATGCACAAAGTTAGGAGCAAGAAATAAAAATTTTGGTGCTTGTTTAATAGTAAAATCTGTGGCTAGGGTTTTGGTGAAAATGAGAAAGTTTGTGAGGAATAGGTGAATATGTATTGTGAATAAAAACCGAGGGTTAGAATAGTTAAAAATGAACCCAAAACGTCGTTAAAAATGACTAGGGTTATAAATGTATTTTTACATAAAAAGTTTGGTTTTTACGTAAATTAGGCCTCTGGTTTAGTAATTGGTAGGTACCAAGGGTTTTGAGGCGTTATCTAAACACCAGGAACCGAAAAATTAAGCAAAAACACTGTCGAATTTTTTAGGGTGCTCGGAGGGCATTTTAAGAAACGAAGGGTAAATTAGGGTCGGGAATTTGGAAACCTGAGTCCCTCGGGGGCCTAGGCTCGAGGAAGGGTAATCGACGATTTTAGAAGTAGTGAAATGTCCATTTGAGATATCAAGAGGTTAGAAAAACGAGAAACAACCCCAAGGGTCGGAATAGTACCACCCATGGGTCGGAATAGTACCACCCGAGGGTCGGGTAAATAGTAATCCAAGCATTTTGACAAAAAATACCGTAAAAGCTCAGTAAGGCCTAAGAAAAGTTAATTTATGATTTTTAAGACTAGAAAACCCAATTAAAATACTAAAATGAAAATTTTACGGTCTAGGGTCCCCGTTAAGGCCAAAATGGTCATTTTGACCAAAATTTTACAAAATGACAAAAAAAGACCTTTAAAGCTTTAGAATGATTTAATTAAATTTCTAAAGGCCAAAATAGAGCCGTAAGTCAAAAAAAGGGATAAAAATCCCATTACGGACGAAATAGTTATTTTGTCAAAAGTTAGAACAAAATGGTCATTTTGTCAAAAAGTTAGGGAAAGTGATATCAAAGCCCGAAATGGTATCCTAAGGCCTTAATTAAGGTTTTAATGATCAAATTCAAATTTTTTCAAGATTACACAAGCGTGTACTAGGAAAACACGGGCGTGGAGTGAAAAGGTTCAAAAACTCAAGAGGTACACGACCATGGAAACGGCCGTATACCAGGCTGTGTAATAAATATAAAAATGTAAAAAATAAACCCCTAAACGAATAATTAAGGATCTAGAATCAGAAATTTTATATTTTCATAATATTTTAAATATGAAATGAATAGTAAAAATAACAGTGATTTATTTCGGTCATAGAGATTCAACAAAAAGGCGATAAAAGGATGCTGGTTGATTCTGGCAAGGAAATGCTAGCAAAATATCTGTAAGTTCAGACATTTATTTGTCTGAAACATGAATTTACATAATATGTTTATGTGTTATGTATGACATGTAAATAAGTATCAAGGTGCTATATGCACACTAACGTGGAAATTAAAATAACCACAAATAAGAATGTAATGTAAAGAGTTCCAAACCTAGGAGGCAGCTAAAATGCCACCGGTTAGGAACTACATGACAGTTGGTAATGAAACCAATAATTGCGTACCGACCTCCCACACAGGTGGAGGTTTTTCATGTTATGTTATATTATATCAAGTTCATGTCATGTAGACTGTAGAGGATTGGCTAGTGGGTCGCTCCCTAGAGTCACTCTCAGTTATGCACGCATTACGCAACAACCAATCACGAGGCCCAAAACCAGAACCTAAGCAAGATAAAGACTAAGACTTAAGATTTGCCATAATTGAGAATAATCAAGACTAACAAGTACTAACAGTATAATTAGGGTTTATGATATGATGTATGATTTATGTTATATGTTTTTATGTTTGAACTTACTGAGCCTATCGCTCATAAGTTTATTCATGTTGCAGGTAAGAAGCCTGTACACTAGTAGATAGTGGATGGACGAGGAGCGAGATCTGCATCTGCCATCAGGGCTGGGAAAGGGGAATGGTCCTGCTGATGTTTTCCGTTAAGTGACTTTGAAAGCTATTTTGAAATGTTGAAACATGATGTAAATTGAGCACAACAAAGTATGATATGTATTTTAGTATATATTTTATAATGTTTTACGACTTTACAGTTTCGAGAACGGTTTAAAATAAAAATCCCCAGTTTTCACGATAAAATTTAAGTGTAAAATACGAATGGTAAACAATAAAAACAAGTTACAAGTACGTTGTTGGTGACCCGTTGAGGTGACCGTCTATCATAGTGGACTCCAAAGCTCTACTATGCTAGTACTATTAGCATCCATGAAGGGCGAGTGACCACAAGTACCCTTAGCTCCAAAAGACCTCTTAGTCATCTTACCCTCAAGATAAGACTCACATTGAGGAAGACGTACCTCCTCCAGAGATTCTAGAGGACCGTCCTTCGCCAACCTTCGAGTCCTATCCTGATTAATATGACCAAGTCTTAAATGCCAAAGGTATGCCTTGTTAGAGTGAGAAACTTTCAACCTTTTAGAGTTATAAGTTAATTTGGTATCAAGCAGTGAGTACATCTTTGGTTTGATTAAATATAGGGTTCCATCCATCCATCCAGAAAATATAAAAGACTTATTTTTACGAATATCAACTCTTTTAGTAAACAAAACTAAATAAGAATCTTTTATTAAACAAGCTACCAATATAAGATTCCTCTTAAAATTAGGAACATAAAAACAATCTTCCAATAATATAAACCTAAATTTATCAAAATAAGGATAAAAGTCTCCCACTGCTTTAGCTACCATGAAGCTACCAATATAAGATTCCTCTTAAAATTAGGAACATAAAAACAATCTTTTAATAATATAAACCTAAATTTATCAAAATAAAGATAAACGTCTTCCACTGCTTCAGCCACCATGAAGCTACCATCTCCGGTCCGCAATGAGAGGCTTCTATCATGTAGACTTCTTGTTTCTATGAACTCTTGTATAAAAACACACACATGATTAGTGGTACTCGAATCAATGACCTAAGTGTCTTTCGATTCTTCCACAAGGACGCTTCTAGATATAGAAGTTCCTTATTTTCCTTACCCTTAGCGGCTAGGAATTCCTGACAAGCCTTCTTAAAGTGACCTACCTTCCCACAGTAGAAGCACTTGGACTTTTTAGGGTATTTAGACTTCTTGTTCTTCTTCTTCTTCTTCCCATCCGAGATAGGATGATTAGAAGAACTGGAAGCTACTTGCTTCTTATTTGGCCTCTTTTTAATAGGTTAGACTACATCCTCATCCCTGATCATCTGCTCATAAGCTTGGAGTTGCTTCATGAGCTTGGTGAGTCCTAACTCCCTTGTTGCCAGATTATATGCGGCCTTAAACCCTAAAAATCCTTAGACAGAGTTTTAAACACCATTTCGATTTGGGTTTTGTAGTCCAGCTCAGCACCATTTTTGGCAGCCTCAATAAAGAACCCCGTAAGAGTAATCATATGGTCCTTCACTGGAATACCCGCCTTTTGCTTAGAGTTCGTGATACTTGTGATGGCAGACTATCGAGCCAATTTTTCTTGGCCTCCGAACATGTCTTCCAAGTTTTCTATGATTTCCCTAGCAACTTGATAATTCTCATGCTGCTTTTGTAAAGCACTCGTCATGCTAGCAAGAATGCAGCACTGAGCTATTTCATTAGATTCTCTCCAACGAGTATAAGCAACCGGGATCTCTTCAAGCGGTGTGTTAGGCTTAGGCCCAGGTGGGCATGGTTTATTCAGTACGAACTTGTGTCTCTCGCAGCTGAGAACTATTAGTATATTTCTTCTAGTCTTTATAATTATTGCCATTTAGTTTATTCTCAGTAAGTATTGAAATGATGGGTGTCGGTGACATTTTAAACTAAAATAAAATTATACTAGACATCATTACAGAGCCCAAGCAAATATAGAGAAAATACATATATTAATAACCACTTATTTTGGCCACTAGTTTAGTTAATAGAGCTTCTAGGGAAGGGTAATGACTAAACAGGTCTTGAGTGTATAACAATTGTTTACATAGTCCGATCCATATCCTACCAAGCCACCAAGAGGTGGTCATGAATGGAATCATGCATGTATATGTTTTCCACATAGAAGATCCAACCTAGTATACCGGCGGCGATAAACACCTACCGAGAGGTGTGGTTAGGGCAGAACTGACATGAGGCGTTACCATGCTTTCACATATGGATCAATAATGGAGGCCTTGGTTTTTGTTTAAAACCCTCTCCCACTCAATATTTTGAAAAACATGCAAGTTTTGACAAATATGTATGATCAATATAGTCTGAGTGGCATTCACCTATTCTATATGACATCTTATCAAATATGCATACAATTCATCCATTAATACATATTCATCCATCCATGACATATCACAGAAAAAATAATTGATAGAAAAATAACCAAGCCATGGTTCCATCCTAGAACAAAGAAAATAAAGATTACAAAATTCCATCTAAAGCATTCTTTGCATCTGGAATTTTATTATGTCTTCTTATGTCCATCTTTATATAGCCTCTCCATTTATTTCTCATCCAAAGTATCATTTAAAATTTAAATTCCAAAAATTTAAATTTCAAATTTGAATTTCAAATTTAAATTTCATGTGTAATAATTTTAAAAATTTCAAATTTTCAATTACGTATTTTAAAACATGATTTAAAATTAAATCTCAAATTTAAAAATTGAAATTTTTCGTTTTTCGACCCGTCGGTCCACGGGCCTTGGAGGCCCGCAGCTGTCGTGGGTAGCCCCCAACCCCTAGGGGAGCTGGTAGCCCACGCCAAGCTGGGTGCAGCCCTGCCGAGCTACAGCAGGGCCTGCAGCCTCAAGCTACACACCCGGGTAGGTGCAGCAGCCACCAGGCTGCAGGCAGTGCCTGCAGCCATAGGCTGCATACCCAGGTGGGCGCAGTAGGCAGCATACCCGGGTGGGCGCAGCAGCCTGCCAGGTTGTAGGTAGCGCCTGCAGCCATGGGCTGTAGGCTAGGGCCTCGGCCAACCCTTGGTTGCAGGTAGAGCTTGTGGTCGTTGGTGGTCCATCCCTGGACAGGGGCTGCCGCAGCCCCATCCTGCCCGAGGCCAGGGCCTGTAGCCCTACCAAGGCCGATGGCCCATCCCGAGGGGTCGATCCTAGATTTCTGTACCATATTCCAATTTACCCATTAGGATCTCCAAAAATTAATTTGAATCCTAATGAAATTGGAATTTTCCACACGAACAAAATTTCAATCTTTAAATTAAATTTAACTTTTAAGAAAAAATAAATTACGATCTTCAAACTTCAATCTCCTCCAGGAATAATTACTTAAAATTTCCTAAATCGTTTTTGGTGTGCAAAATTCTAATCATAATAATTCTCATAGACAAAAATTTAAAATCCATCAGAAAATTACGGTGATGATAAACCTCTCCCATGGTTACATAAAAAATTCCTAGATATAATTTTCTAAATTCTAAGGAACCATAACAAGCATAAACAAGCATGCTTATAATAAATTAAGAAAATTAAAATAACCACATACTACATACATAATTCATGATAACAACATAAAGGAATTCCTAGAATGCCACTCTCTAAATATCAAATCCATGCATAAATAAAAAGACTAACTAATTGTCTAATTTATGTACATGGCATAATCAGGAGATGGCTCTGATACCAATTGTAGGAAAAAATCATTAAAAACACATCAGAGTGGCGTAGTGGAATTAAAGATCGTTAAATATCTTGTGATGTTATATACAATAAACTAACAACAATATAAACTCATACCTCAGAGGATGCCAAACTGCAGAGTGTGACTGGAGGGCTTTAACCAACTAGTCTTCTTTACTATTCTCCAATTCTCGGATGGTAGAGTGTGTGGGCACTCGATTCCTCGATCGTTATACTAGCACTGCTAGTCTTCTTCTGACCACCCAAATCTCTAAAGAACTTATTGTCATAGTACGTTATATAACAATAAGCCTGCTCACCTGAGAGTTTATGGTTTAGGAGAACTGGAGTGGTAGGGCCCCTATTTATAGACTAGCATGGGGTGATCCCTTGAATTCGAATTAGACTTGGAGAAGATTTTCTTTCTTCCTTTCCTCATAAAATCTGAATTCCCTATAGGCCATAATCATGGGAAGATTTGACCACCTTAAGGTAGATTTTTTATTCCAAATTCAAACAAGATTTTAACTAGAATTTTATCTCACCATTCTCCACTACAACTGAATTTTCCCTAGCCCAAGAACAAGGCTAGATTTGGCCACACTGAAATTTTCCCTAGCCCAAAATTCAAATAGGATATTCTTGCTTGAATTTCCCTTTATCCTTATCTACCAAAAACTGAAATTTCCATTAGGCTTATCCATAGAATTTTGGCCACCATTGTGAGGGAGAGGAATCAAAATCCAAGTAGGATTTTCTAGCTTGATTTCCCCTTCATCCTTATCCATAAAAACTGAAATCTCCTAGGGTTGTCATGCCTTAACAAATTCGGCCAATTTTGGTCAGGTTTAGGATACAAAATTTGAATAGGATTCAAACAAGATTTACTTATCCATTATCCATATCAAAACCGAATTCTATCATGTGGGATTATCCAAAAAATTCAAATCTCACATGGATTGTGATTCGAAATTTGAATTCCAATTTCAAAGTTCAAATTTCAAAATTCAAACTTCAAATTCAAAATTCAAATTTAAATTTTGAATTCAAATTTCAAATTTCAAATTCAAATGTCAAATTTGAATTTCAAATTTAAATTTCAAATTCAAATTTTATACGTTAAATTTCAAATTTCAAATTTCAAATTTCAAACTCTACAAAAGGTTGTATTTCAAATTTTGTCATCATGGATAATTTTCTACAACTCCAATTCAATCTCAAACAAAATCATGGCAACTTTATTTTGAGTTTGAATAATTGTGTACTCTATTATTCAAAAAAAAATTCGAATTCAACCAGAGAGAATTTTGTCCTCTATCCTTATCCTATATCTACACCATCCATGCATAGTCAACTAGCTAACAAGCATACATAGATCAATTTGCCATTCGTTAAGGAATTATGGGGAGCTCGTAGAGGGAACAATTAGACATATATAATCGGACTCCCGTGAATCCATATGATTATTATTCTGTACTGAACAACTCAACCATAAGATTACTAATTTTAGAGTCACAACACTACAAATTTGAAACTGAACTCCCAATTATATACTATATTAAGAAAGCCTATGACTATTAGGAAATGCCCTAAGCATTAGAGACATTTTGATGTATTTATTTTGAACTGGATAATAAAATTATATATAGAGGTTATTCATTACATTGCTATCTGTCCTCATTTTATTTACATGTTCAAGTAAATGTAAGCAAATATGACTCCTTGACTGCTTGTGTTAAACTGTTAGAACGTTGCATGCAATGGACTTTTGTATGCAAGAAGACAATGTTCTAAAGTTAGCGGTCTAAACTATGGTCTGTAGTCTATGGGGTTAGTCCGAGCATCTAACTCATGTTAAAACTATTATGTTGTCTAAAGCCTTGGAGGGGACGGTTTGTCTTGACTATCTGGAGCTGGACTCCTAAGTAGAGATATAGATATATTGCTTGGTGGTGACATATTAGACCGGGACTAAAGCATGATTGATCTACGAAGTCCGCTTTGAGTGGATCGATATGCTTTTGACGTTCATTATGCAGTAACCTTAATCCTGAGTAAAAGGACAGCTTCATGTATATGACTTGTGTACTTTGATGTTCCAATGGCTAAAGCGTCTCAGAGGTAGTAAGCTTATAGATTGGTTCGTTGGGTGCATGACTTGTATACGATGAAGGGTTCGTTTACAGATATCGGAATCATAGCTCTAATGAGGAGTTAAGGGTATCCTCTTAAAGGCATTATACTGAATGTGAAAATGGACAAGGCCTTGGGTCGTCTGCTGGGCGGATGACTTCTTATTCGTATATGGTGAATAATCATTTTCTTTATTCGGTAGTATAATAGAACTTTAAGATAGCCTAATCAGTAGGATTAAACAGACTTTGGCCTAAGGCTGATCATGGATATCATATGAGGGTTCTGCATACATGACAAGGTCATTGGACGATAGCTTGTCACAGGCTTACGTAATACGGTATATAATTGGGAGTTTAGTTTCAGGTTTATAGTGGTGTGACTCTGAAATTAGTGATCATATGATTGAGTTGTTCGGTGAAAGAATAATGATCATATGGATTTGCGGGAGCCCGATTATATATGTCCAATCATTCCCTCTACTAGCTCCACATAATTCCTTAACGTTTGGCAAATTGATTTGTGTATGCTGTTGGCTAGTTTATTATGCATGGATGGTGATGACATAGGATTAAGATCGTAGACAAGTTTCTCTCCGGTTGGATTCAGATTTTGTTTTGGATAAAAGAGTACACAATTATTCGAACTCCAAATAAAGTTGCCATGATTTTACTTGAGATTGGATTGGAGTTGTAGAAAATTATCCATGAGAACAAGAATTTGAAACACAACTGTTTTGTGGATTTTGAAATTTGAATTTTGAAATTTGAATTTGAAATTTGAATTTGAAATTTGAAATTTGAGATTTGAATTTGAAATTCGAATTTGAAATTTGAAATTCAAATTTTGAATCACAGTCCAAGTGGGATTCGAATTTATTGTGGTAAATCCACAAGGTTTGAAATTCGAATTTGAGTTGGATATGGAGAGGATAATCTTGTTAGAATCCTACTTTAATTTTAAATCCAAATCCTAACTAAAGTTGGACGAAAATTTTAAGGATTATCTTCAATAATTTTCAGATTTTTTGTTGATAAGGTTCAAGTAAAAATTCAAGTTTCAATCCCAGTTGAATTTGGATTCTCTCCTTCCACAAGGTGGCCGAAATTTAGGAGTGAATCTTCTAGGAAAAATTTGGTTATTTTGGATAAGGATGAGATAAGATTCAAGCTTGAAAATTCTAGTGGAATTTTGATTCTCCCTTATCCAAAAGTGGCTGAATTTTTGAGGAGATTTTCTCCTTAGAATTTTCGGATTTTTTGTTTGAAAAAGGGAGATAAAATTCTAGTTAAAATCTTGTTTACATTTAGATTGGATTTATCCTAAAGTGGCCGAATTTTATTGTTGGGATTTTCCCTTGGAAAATTCAGATTTTGTGCTTGTGGATAAGGGAGAATATCTTTTCCTAATCCAATTCGAATTCAGAGAATCACCTCATACAGGTCTATAAATAGAGGTCCTACCACTCTAGTTCTCTCAGACCACAGACTCTCAGGTGAGTAGGTTTATTATTGCACAGCCCACCGTGATAATAAGTTCTTTAGAGATCTGGGTGGTCAGAAGAAGACTAGCAGTGCTAGCATACTGATCGAGGTTCAGAGTGCCCACACACTCAGCCATTCGGGAATTGGAGAATAGTAGAGAAGACTAGTTGGTTGAAGCCCTCCGGTCATTCTCCTCATGCAGATTGGCGTCCTTGAGGTATGAGTTTTAATTGTTGTTCGTTTATTGTATATAGTATCATGAGATATTTAACGATCTAAAAATTTTTATTGTTCCGCTGCGCCACTCTGATACGTTTTTACTGATTTATTTTCCAACAGTGACAAGCTACTATCCAATGACCTTGTCATATATGCAAAACCGTCATATGATATCCATGATTAGCCTTACGTCAAAGTCCGTTTAACCTACTGATCAGGCTATCTTAAAGATCCATCATACTGCTAAATAAGAAAATGATTATTCACCATATGTGAGTAAGAAGTCATCCACCCAGCAGACGACTCAAGGCCTTGCACACTTTCACATCCAGTATAATGCCTTTAAGAGGATAACCTTAATTCCTTATTAGAGCCATGATTCCGATATCTGTAAACAAGCCCTTCATCGTATAGAAGTCATGCACCCAATGAACCAGTCTATAAGCTTACTACCTCTTAGACGCTTTAGCCATTGGAACATCAAAGTACACAAGTTATATACGTGAAGTAGTTCATCTACTCAGGATTAAGGTTATTGCATAATGAACGTCAAAAGTAGATTGATCCATTCATAGCGAACTACATAGATTAATCACGCTTTAGTCTCGATCCAATATGTCACCACTAAGCAACATATCTATGTCTCTACTTGAGTCTATGCTCTGGACAGTTAAGACAAACTGTTCCCTTCATGGCTTCAGATAATATAATAATCTTAACATGAGTTAGATACTTGGTCTAACCCCATAAACTACAGACCTTAATTTAGACCGCTTACTTTAGAACATTGTTTTCTCGCATACAAAAGTCCATTGCATGCAGTGTTCTAACAGTTTTAACACAAGCAGTCAGTGAGAGGTATTTGCTTACATTTACTTTAACAAGTAAATAGAATAAGGACAAACATCAATGTAACGAATAACCTCTATATATAATTTTGTTATCTAGTTCAAAATAAATGAAATACATCAAAATTTTTTTCATTCTTAGGGCATTTCCTAACAGGGAGCCTGATTATATTTGCTTAATTGGTCCCTCTTCTAGCTCGACATAATTCCTTAATGGATATGGAAAATTGATCATGGTATGCTTATTAGCTAGTTGTCTTTGCATGGATATGGATTATGTCTACATAGGATAAAGATGGAAGATAAGTTTCTCTCCAGTTCAACTCGAATTTGGTTTGGATAAGAGATTACATAATTATTCGAATTCCAAATAAAGTTGCCATGATTTTATATGAGTTTGAATTGGAGTTATGGAAAATTATCCATGAGGACAAAAATTTGAAATACAACTTTTTGTGGATTTCGAAATTTGAAACTTGAAATTTAAATTTTGAATTTGAAATTGGAATTTGAAATTTAAATTTGAAATTTGAATTTGACATTTAAATTTGAAATTTAAATTTGAAATTTGAAACTTGAAATTTGAATTCGAAATTTAAATTTAAATTTGAATTTGAAGTTTAAATTTTTGAAATTTGAATTTTGATTTGAATTCAAATTTTAAATCACAAATCTATGGTGTAACCAAAAATCTTTGTGGATAATTCCACATGTAAAATTTGATTTTAATATGGATAAGGGAGAGAAAGATCTTGTTTGAATCCTACTTGAATTTTGAATCCTAAATCCATCTAATATGGCCAAATTTGTTAGGGAAATTCAAGTTAAAAAAATTCTATTTGAATTTTGATTCTCTCCCTCACATGGTGGCTGAAAATATTTGTGGATAAACCTAAGGGAGAACTAGTTTTTTGTGGAGAAGTGTGAGATAAAACTCAAGCTAGAAAATCCTATTTGAATTTTGATTCTCCTCACATTTAGATAGCCGAATCTAGTAATGTTCTTGGCCTTGGGGAAATTCCATTTTAGTGGATAGATGAGGAGATAAAATTCAAGTTAAAATCTTGTTTGAATTTTGAATGCAAAATCCCCTAGGGTGGCCGAATCTTCCCTTGATTATGGCCTATAGGAAATTTGACTTTTGTGTGGAAGGAAGGGATAAAATCTTCTCCTGGTCCAATTCAAATTCAAGGGGTGACCTAATACAAGTCTATAAATAGGGGTCCTACCACTCCAGTTCTCTTAAACCACAGACTCTCAGGTGAGCAAGCTTATTGTTGCATAACTCACCCAATAAGTTCTTTAGAGATCTGGGTGGTCGGAAGAAAACTAGCAGTGCTAGCATACTAATCGAGGATCTGAGTGCCCACACATTCTATGATTTAGGAATTGGAGAATAGTAGAGAAAGCTAGTTGGTTGAAGCCTTCTGGTCATTCTCCTCCGATAGTTTGGCGTCCTCTGAAGGTATGAGTTTATTGTATATGGCATCACGAGATATTTAATGATCTTAAAAAAATTTTTGTAATTCCGTTGTGCCAGTCTAATATATTTTTTATTGATTTTTTCCTACACGTCTCCCACTGCCTCAGCCACCACCAAGCTATTGTATCCAGTCCGCAATAAGAATCTCCTATCATGTAGACTTCTCGTTTCCACGAACCCCTTTAAAGAAACATAAACATGATGTGGCGCTCGAATCAACGACCCAAGTGTCTTTCGATTCTTCTACCAAACACGGTTGTAAATAATGAAGTTCTTTACCTTTCTTACCCTTGGTGGCTGGGAATTCCCGGCAAGCTATCTTAAAGTGACCTACCTTCCCACAGTAGAAGTATTTGGACTTTTTAGGGTCCTTAAGCTTCTTGTTCTTGTTCTTTTTCTTCCCATCCGAGACAGGAGGAATAGATGAACTAGAAGCCCCTTACTTCTTCTTTGGCTTCTTCTTTTTCATAAAGGATTTAGATGATTCGGCCAAGTTGGCCTCTCCCTTAGGTTAGACTACATCCCCATCCTTGATCATGCGCTCATAAGCTTAAAGTTGCTTTATGAGCTTAGTGAGTCCTAACTCCCTTGTCGCCAGATTGTATGCAGCTTTAAACCCCACAAAATCTTTTGATAGAGTTTTAAACACTATCTCAATCTAGGTGTCGTAATCCAGATCAACACCATTTTCAACAACCTCAGTAATGAACCCCATAAGCGTAAGCATATGATCCTTCACCGGAGTACCTGCCTTTTGCCTAGAGTTCAAGATGCTTGTGGTAGTAGACAATCGAGCTAATATTTCTTGGCCATCGAATATGTCCTCCAAGTTTTCCATGATCTCCCTAGCAACTTGGTAGGTCTTATGTTGTTTTTGTAAAGCACTTGTCATGCTAGCAAGAATTTAGCATCGAGCTATCTTATTGAATTCTCTCTAATGAGTATAGGCAACTGGAACCTCCTCAAGTGGTGTATCAGGTTTGAGCCCTAGTGGGCATAGTTTATCTAGTATGAACTTGTCTCTTTCACAGTTGAGAACTATAAGTAGATTTCTTTTCCGTTCTTTATAGTTATCACTATTTAATTTGTTTTTAGTGAGTGTTGAAATGATAGGTGTCGGTGACATTTTAAACTGAAATAAAATTATAGAAAAATATCATTACAAAGCCAAAGCAAATATATTAAATAATTTAGCAAATAAAACATACGAATATGTTCCTACATAAAACTTGAAAAACATGTAGTATTGCAACGGTAATTTTCAGTACCTATTGGTCCAAGCCACCGAAGGGTGGTCATGAGACAAATAACTGGAACATAGACCCCGTATAATTAATATTATACTAATAACTCTTAGTTTGGCCACCAGTCTAGCTAACAGAACTCTAAAGAAGGTTAATAGCTAAATAAGTTTTGAGTGTGTAACCATTGTTTACGTAGTTTGATCCACGTCCTACCAAGCCATCGAGGGGTGGTCATAAATAGGATCATGCTCGAACATGTTTTCCACATAGGAGATCTAACCTAGTATACCGGCGGCAGTAAACAGCTGCTGAGGGGTGTGATTAGGGTAAAACTGATATGAGGCATTGCCATGCTTTCCATATGGATCAACAATGGAGGCCATGGGTTTTGTTTGAAATCCTCTCCCACTTACTATTTTGAAAAAGATGCAAGTTTTGAAAAAATATGTATAATCATTATAGTTTGAGTGGTATTCTTCTATCCTATATAATATGCTATCAATACATATTTATCTATCCATGACATATCATAGCAAAAATAAATGATAGAATAATTAAACAACAAAGCCATAGTCCCATCCTAGAAAAAAGAAAAATTAAAGATTACAAAATTCGATTCAAAACATTTTTTGGGCCTTGAATTTTACTTCATTTTCTTGTATCCTTCTTTACATAGCCTCTTCATTTATTTCTCATCCTAAGAATTACTTAAAATTCAAATATTTTGAAAATTTATATTTTAAATAATTTTAATTTCATGTATAATAATATGTAATTTTAAAATTTGAATTTATAATTACATATTTTTATACACAACTTAAAATTAAATCTCAAATTTAAAAATTAAAAAATTTCTAACCCTCGGCTGGTTGAGCCACAGGTCTGAAGGCCCGCAGCTACCATGGACTGCCCCATCCCCGAGGGAGTTGACAACCCTTAGCCAGGGGTGCTGTAGCTCGATGTAAGGCTACCGCCTTTGAGGGGCTGCTGCAACCTGCTTGGCTGCAGGCAGTGCCTACAGCCCCTGGGGGGGGGGGGGGGGGGCCACAACTGCCCCTGGCTATAGGTAGTGCCTGCAGCCGTTGCGACTGCAGCCCACACAAGGGCTACCACAGGCCCATCCTACCCAAGGGCAGGGGCTGCGGCCTCACCAAGGTCGGTGGCCGTCCCAAGGGGTCAGTTCTTGATTTTCATGCCATATTCTAATTTGCCCATTAAGATCTCTAAAATTAATTTGAATCCTAATTAAATTAGAATTTTCGACACAAAAAATTTCAATCTTCAAATTAAATTTAATCTTCGAGAAAAATAAATCATGGTCTTCAATCTTTAATCTCCTCCAAGAATAATTATATAAAATTTCCTATACCATTTCTAGTATACAAAAATTTTAATCATAAAAGTTCTAAGAGATAGAAAAAATTGAATCCATGGGAAAATTATGGTGATGATAGACTACTTCCATGGTTACATGAAAATCCTAGATACAATGTTTCTAAATTCTAAGGAAACATGATTGATAAAATCAAGCATACTTATAATAATTTAAAAAATTAATATAACCACATACTTTATACATAATCCATGATAATAACATAAAAGAATCTTAGAATGCTACTCTCTAAATATCAAATCCATATATTAAAGAGACTAAAATGATTGTCTAATTTATGTATATGACATAATCATAAGTTGGCTCTGATACTAATTGTATGAAAAATTGGTAAAAATTACACATTGGAATTACAAAAATTTTTTAAGATCATTAAATAACTCATGATGTCATATATAATTAATCAAGAACAATCAATTATACCTTTAGAGGAAACGCCAAGAATGTGATGCCCCATGCCCTGGGCGGCCCGGACCATCACTTTAAAACTACTGTTTCTTTACTTTTATTTACACTTTCTTGTAATTGAATATTGCTTACTAAAAATATCTTTAATAGGTTACCCTAATTTTAGAAGAATTTTTTTTTAAATGCGTACGTATTTACTATTCATGTACATGTACTATTAAAAGTGGAATTTGAAAAATAATAAATTTAATCTTGCAAACATACTTATACTGTTGATTTTGTGGAATAGTATTTTCGGATAGTATCAGTCGGCTGCTATTCAAAAATACTATTCAACTATTACTATTCAAAAATATTGTGTAACCATTACAATTCAAAAATACTACTTAATGGTTACTATTTAAAAGTACCATTTACTGGTACTGTACTGTTACTGTTCAAAATACTATTTACTTAAACTGTGCGGAAGTTAAACTCGTATGGTGTTCATAACCTCGCTTCACATCCGCCTCTGCCGCCGTCATTGCCCATCGTGGCTTATGCCATAGGACGCTTACCTACAGCATGAACACACTCCGTGAGCTTTACGCCCAGTAAGTATAACATGTTAACCGCAAAACATGTTTAAACATAATACATACTTAAAAATGCATAAGCATGCAAGATAGTCACATATACCACTTAATATATACCATATCATCACATGTCATGTCATAGCATACTAACTTTACATAGCATATGCATACAGATTACTTCATGTAAAAGCATATATCTTACTGTAGTTGAAATCATAGCAAACTAATGCGGACAGTGAACTATGCATGTTCCGGTTATGTTCATTTATGCTTTAGTACTCTTTTCTTTCTCTTGTCTATTTAGGGCCCATGTGTCAGTACCATGTGCGTGCAGACCAACGGTAACGCCCGAGGTCAACTAATGCCGAAGAGCCATCAACTGAAGCTCAACTTTTGGCCTTAACTTTCTTTAACTAGAAACCCCTTCGACTGAAGGAGACGGTACGACACACCTACTTATTTCCATCTTGTTTAACTGTTCTAGCCATACGCTTCTCTAAGTTGTCCTCGATCCTACGCGGTAGGGATCTATGGCTTCTAACTTGTTCTTTCATCAATCTACTCGATTGTGAAACTATATGCTCTTATGTATACGGTGCAACATCGTGTGCATGTCAGGCATACTTAACATACTGTAAAACCATCATTTTAACATCATTTTATTCATGCTGCAGGCGGAGTTATACTTACCTAATTGCAAGCACTTCTATTCATGCCTTTAGAAATTTACAGGTTACTACCTGTCATTAATAACGTCTCTCGTTAATATCTTCTCTAAGTCACCAATACTGTTAGTGACTAAAGTAGATAATTACTTGATACCGATTGCTGTCGGCATTACTTACTCTCTATCTCAAGAGTTAACTTATTCGTATGTGGTTAATTAATTTATGTCCCCATAAATTAACTACCACGTCCTTAGGCTACTTTTGCCTATACTCATGTTTTCATGTGGTACCGTGGTCCCTCGGTACCCTATTGGCATATCTGGGAATTTGGTGTCTACTTTCCGTCGTGTTTGATTAACTGTCTTCTTGACAGTTAAATCAATGTTCCTCACAATGTTGCTCTGAACACGGTCCTTGACTAATTTACCGATCAGTCAACCAACCGATTACCTCGCGTTTTGGCAACTAGGTAGCCTATCGGCCTACAATGCATAGGCTTGGTATAGTAACCGTCTGGGTTACTTTACTTGTTTAGGTGTGGTAGTCTACCGGGTTACCTTGCGTTTTTGGTATAGTAGCCACCCAGGCTACCTCTACCATATTGCACTAAAAACTTCCTTTGTTCTATGTGAAACCTCTCTTAGGGTTATGCACGAACCCTTTTTGAAAAACTTGTTTAAATCTAGGAATTCTTACAAAAAGGATTTTTTCATTTTGAAAGGGGTATGACATCTCAACATTTTTTTTAAAAGCAAAGAGTTTGAAATGGTTTGAAAGGGGTATGGTATCCCCACATTTTTGAAACGAGTCTCACCTCACCCCGTTGGAGGATGAGGGTGTTTTTATTTAAATCCTTTCTAAGTCATTTAAAGGGAACACATGGTGAATGTGCTCAAAAGTGTGGTGTTGGACCACTTTTTGAAAATAATTTGAAACTTGTTTGAAAATGCATTGTTTGAGAATTGGGCATTCATGAAACTTTTCATCCTCGATGAAATGAACAATTCTCGTGTTCATTTCGGAGTCTAACTCTAACTCTAACGGCTCCTAAATTTATCAAAACCGTGGCCTTTGTGCCCAGTTTTTATAAAAGTTCCAGTTTTACACACTTTTAAAAAACATGTTTATTTGGGGCCCGAAACGGCCGAATTTTTGAAACCTGCACAAGTTAGTTTTAAGGTTTCGTTGAGATCTAAAACTTTCATGTTTTGACTAAAGTTTGGTTCAGCCTCTAAAAGGTCATTTTAATAAAAATCTAAGACTGTTCATTTGGTCCGAATTTGTTACTCCTAGTTTTGGACACCAGACAAAAACTCACCAAAAAGTCTATCGTAGGTTCATTTTTGGCTAATGGCTATTTGACATAAAAATGACCGTATCAAAATTTCCTTAAAACTTCATATTTTACAAAATCCTAGATTCAGACCCTAAATAGGTCAAAATGGCCAAAATCCATGGCTTCTCCTGGGGACAGATTTTGTGTCCAACCACCCTTTACACACTCGTGCACACACATATCTCAAACCACTTCTAAACTAAAGTAAACACAACCACAACCATAAAAAATTTAAAAACTAAAAGCTAAGGGCTCAAATAACTTATTACAACCCATGTGCATAAACAAATACACATAAATCTCCTTTGATCAAAAACTTAAAAATAACAAACCACAAAAGATATGGTTTTTTCGGTTTATACCTTAGAGTGCTTTGATCCAAGCACAACCGAGCCAAGGGTGGCTGTCAAGGCTCCATGAAAAACAAAGGGGGTTGAGGGGTCACTTGTGCTCGAATGAGAACACAAAGAAAACAAAACGTTTCTCTTAATATCAAGCCAAGATGAAAAACTAAACCATAGAAAAATTTCGGTTCAAGGGTCTTACTGAAACTACCTTGGAAGAGTGCACCTCTAGCAACTTGTGTGGCCAAGCTTTTGGGTGAAAGTTATGTGAAAATATGGGTGGTTTAAGAGTTGAAGAGGGGTCGGATTTTCTGAAGAGAAAGGGGAGAGAAAGCTGTATTTTTCTTGAGAGTTTTTGTGAGTAAATAGGAAAAGTGAGACCTAAGGGTGATTGCACCTTTTTATAGGCAACTCTAAGCAACTTTGCTTAACTCTAAGCCCTCTTAATTAAGCCACAATTTAGCTCAATTAGGGGACAAAAATCTGTACTATAGCCCTTAAATTTTTAGAGGCCATGATGGGGGGTGAAAGGGAGCAAGTTTGCATTAAATGGTCATGGTCCTCTTATCCTTAAAACCTCTTTTTTTTAATCTAAAAACTCCAACACATCCCTTGATTTAAGGGATCATTTTCAGCTGGTTTTGCAGCTATTTTCCTAACCAAAGGGGGCATGGTTTGGTTGGGGTAAAGGTCCAACTGAATCGGTTCTGTGCAGTCTAGTTTTCTACTGTGTTTTTCGACCCTTTCTCAACAATGTTTTAATTTTCATCCAAAAATTGGATTTTCTGAATCCGATTTTTCTACTAATGATTTCTAATTGTTTTATACTATCTAAGAGTGCATTCTATGTCAAATCACTATTTATTTTCTATATTGTGGTTGTGTCTACACTGTGTTGTCCTTTCGCACGCAAACCGGGGTGTTCCTAGGTGAAATTTCAGACACAGTCTCTCTTGACTAATTCGGACGTTCTGATTTCAATTTTATCTGTCTTACATCTGTCTGGGGTCGTCTGGATAGTTTTTAGGATCTATGTGGTCCCACATCGAAAAACGTGTCAGGTGCTTGTTTGACTAATTTGGGCGTCCTGAGCCTAGATATATCAGTTTTAAGTCAAACTAAGGCCGTCTTGGCTAAGAACTTGACACTGCATATTGCACTATTCACTATTCACTATTCATGGTTCACTGTTCTCTGTTCTAACTGACTAGTCCGAGTGTTCTAACTCCGATTTTGTCAGTCTCTGGCTGAAAAGAGGTCATCTGGACCATTTTCTCGATATTGTACCCCCTGCTAAGGCGATTTCTCGCTGTTATGCTTAGATGTTCAGTCGAGCGTTCTGGTAATCTACTCACCAGTCTTGTGTTAGGAAATGGTCATCCGGACCAGTTTCATGACACTGCGTATCTCATACACTTATACACATAACAGGGTAGACCGGGTTCTCTGTCGGTTACCCCTTTTCACTGTATGAATAGTAATAAATGGTACTGCATCTGTTTAGTCTATTCAACTAGAATTTATGTTGTATTTATCAACTTAATTACTCATTTCATAGTAATTAGGTTTCACGCATTACAAAAGTCTTCAAATCGGCTCTCTACTCAGTACATGACCTTTTAAATGGGTTCTAACACAGGCGTGTTTGGCTTGAGCACGGGCATACACTAATCGAGCTTTCTTAACACGGTTGTGTATTGGACCATGCTCACCTTACCCGAGTAGTACACGGCCACTTACACAGCCATGTACCTAACCATGTAAAACTACACGGCCATGTTAACTCACACGGCCTCTCTCATAAAACAATCCGATTAGTACATGGTTTCTTACACGACCGTGTACCTGACTGTGTTCGATGTATTTCCACTAAAAATGCATCAAATTATTCCTTAACTTCTCATTGAATAATTTGTTAAGTTACAGGGATGGGGTGGTCCTTACAAAGAATGCATGAGGAAGTAAATCAAGGGCTTCAATTGGTATGCTAGCACAGCTTGTCTCCTTCTAACTACCTAGATCTCTTTAAGAACTTATTGTTACGATGATTTGTGTTACAAAAAGCCTACTCACTAAAGAGCCTGTGGTCTGAAGAAAACCAGAGTGGTAGTAACCCTATTTATAATCTTGCATGTGCTAGGAAATGGCCTAAGCATTAGAGAAATTTTGACGTATTTATTTTGAACTGGATAATAAAATTATATATAGAGGTTATTCATTACATTGTTGTTTGTCCATATTTTATTTACATGTTCAAGTAAATGTAAGTAGATATGGCTCTCTGACTGCTTGTGTTAAAGTTGTTAGAATGTTGCATGCAATGGACTTTTGTATGCGAGAATATAATGTTCTAAAGTAAGCGGTCTAAACTAAGGTCTGTAGTCTATGGGGTTAGACCGAGCATCTAGCTCACATTAAGACTATTATATTGTCTAAAGCCATAGTGGGGACGATTTGTCTTAACTGTCTGGAGCATAGACTTCCGAGTAGAGATATAGATATGTTGCCTGCTGGTGACATATTAGACTGGGACTAAAGAGTGATTGATCTACGTAGTCCGCTGTGAGTGGATCAATCTGCTTTTGATGTTCATTGTGCAGTAACTTGAATCCTGAGTGGATGAACAGCTTCATGTATATGACTTGTTTACTTTGATGTTCCAATGGCTAAAGCCTCTCAGAGGTAGTAAGCTTATAGACTGGTTCGTTGGGTGCATGACTTGTATACGATGAAGGGTTTATTTACAGATATCAGAATCATAGCTTTAATAAGGAGTTAAGGGTATCCTCTTAAAGGCATTATACTGGATGTGAAAATGGACAAGGCCTTGGGTCGTCTGCTGGACGGATGAGTTCTTATTCACATATGGTGAATAATTATTTTCTTTATTCGGTAGTATAATGGAACTTTAAGATATTCAGATCAGTAGGATTGAGCGGACTTTAACGTAAGGCTGATCATAGATACCATATGAGGGTTTTGCATACATAACAAGGTCATTGGACAATAGCTTGTCACAGGCTTACGTAATATGGTATATAATTGGGAGTTCCGTTTCAGATTTATAGTAGTGTGACTCTGAAATTAGCGATCATATTATTGAGTTGTTCAGTAAAGAATGATGATCATATGGATTCACGGGAGCCCGATTATATATGTCCAATTGGTCCCTCTACTAGCTCATCTACTCAGGATTAAGATTACTACACAATGAACGTCAAAAGCAGATCGATCCACTCAAAATGGACTTCATAGATCAATCACGCTTTAGTCCCGGTCTAATATGTCACCACCGAGCAACATATCTATGTCTCTACTTGGGAGTCCAGCTACAGATAGTCAAGACAAACCATCCCCTCTAAGGCTTTAGACAACATAATAGTCTTAACATGAGTTAGATGTTCGGTCTAACCCCATAGACTACAGACCTTAGTTTAGACCACTTACTTTAGAATGTTGTCGTCTCGCATACAAAAAGTCCATTGCATGCAACGTTCCAATAGTTTTAACACAAGTAGTCAGGGAGCCATATTTGCTTACATTTACTTTAACATGTAAATAAATTGAGGACAGACAGCAATGTAATGAATAACCTTTGTATATAATTCTATTATCTAGTTCAAAATAAATACATTAAAATATCTCTAATGCTTAGGGCATTTCCTAACAGGCTGATCATGGATATCATATGAGGATTCTGCATACATGACAAGGTCATTGGAAAATAGCTTGTCACAGGCTTACATAATACGGTATATAATTGGGAGTTCAGTTCCAGGTTTGTAGTGGTATGACTCTGAAATTAGTGATCATATGATTGAGTGGTTCGGTAAAGAATGATGATCATATGGATTCGTGGGAGCCCGATTATATATGTCCAATTGGTCTCTATACTAGCTCTACATAATTCCTTAATGATTGGTAAATGGATTTGAGTATGCTATTAGCTAGCTGATTATGCATGGATGGTGTTGACATAGGATTAGGATGGTGGAAAAGATTCTCTCTGGTTGAATTCAGATTTTGTTTTGGATAATAGAGTACACAATTATTCGAACTCCAAATAAAGTTTCCATGATTTTATTTGAGATTGGATTGGAGTTGTAGAAAATTATCCAGGAGAACAAGAATTTGAAATATAACAGCTTGTGGATTTTGAAAATTGAAATTTGAATTTTGAATTTTAAATTTTGAATTTGAAATTTGAATTTGAAATTTAAATTTGAAATTCGAATTTGAAATTTGAATTTAAAATTTAAATTTGAATTTTGAATTTTAAATTTTGAATTTTGAATTTTGAAATTTGAAATTCAAATTTTGAATTACAGTCCAGGTGGAATTTAAATTCTTTGTGGATAATACCACAAGGCTAGAATTCGAATTTGAGTTGGATTATGACGAGGAAATCTTGTTTGAATCCTACTTGAATTTTGAATCCAAATCCTAACTAACTTGGTCAAAAATTTTGAGGAAATCCTCATGGAATTTTAGGATTTGTTGTGGATAAGGTTCAGGGAAAAATTCAAGTTTCAATCCCAGTTGAGTTTGGATTCTTTCCTCCCTAATTGTGGCCGAAATTTTTGAAGGAATATCCTAGGAGATTTTCGGTTTTAATTGGATAAGCATGAGATAAAATTCAAGCTAAAAAATCCTATTCGGATTTTGATTCTCCTTACACTTTAATGACTAAATCTAGTCATGTTTTTGGCACAAATGGGAATCGGTTTTTATGAGGGAATGATTAGATAAAATTCTAGTTAAAATCCTGTTTGAATTTTGAACACAAAATCTAAAGAAAGTGGCCGAATTTTTTAGTGGGATTTAGCCTTAATAATTTCGGATTTTGTGAGTGGATAAGGGAGAAAATCTTTTCCTAATCCAATTCAAATTTATAGGATTACCTCATGCAAGTCTATAAATAGAGGTCCTACCACTCCAGTTCTCTCAGACCACAGACTCTCAAGTGAGCAGGCTTATTGTTGCATAACTCACCGTGACAATAAGTTTTTTAGAGATCTGGGTGTTCGGAAGACGACTAGCCGTGCTAGCATACCGATCGAGGTTCAGAGTGCCCACACACTCAGCCATTCGGGAATTGGAGAATAATAGAGAAGGCTAGTTGGTTGAAGCCCTCTGGTCATTCTCCTCGTGCAGATTGGCGTCCTTAAGGTATGAGTTTAAATTGTTGTTGGTTAATTGTATATGGCATCATAAGATATTTAACGATCTTAAAAATTTTTTATTGTTCCGCTGCACCACTCTGATACTTTTTTACCGATTTATTTCCTACAATTGGTATTAGAGCCATCTCATGACTATGCCATGTACATAAATTAGACAATTAATTAGTCTTTTTATTTATGTATGGATTTGATATTTAGAGAGTGGCATTCTAGGATTCCTTTATGTTATTATCATGAATTATGTATGTAGTATGTGGTTATTTTAATTTTTTAAATTATTATAAGCATGCTTGTTTTTGCCGGTTACGGTTCCTTAGAATTCAGAAAATTGTATCTAGGAATTTTTATGTAACCATGGGAGCAGTTTATTGTCACTGTAATTCTCCCATGGATTTTAATTTTTGTCTCTTAGAATTATTATGGTTAGAATTTTTGTACACCGGAAATGGTTTAGGAAATTTAATGTAATTATTCTTGGAGGAGATTGAAGTTTGAAGATCGTAATTTATTTTTTCCCAAAAGTTGAATTTAATTTAAAGGTTGAAATTTTGAATGTGTGGAAAATTTCAATTTAATTAGGATTCAAATTAATTTTTGGAGATCCTAATGGGTAAATTGGAATACGACATGAAAATCGAGGACCGCACCTTAGGATGGACCACCAACCGTGATGGGGCTGTAGCCCCTGCCCTTGGGTAGGATGGGGCTACAGCAGGCCCTGCCCACGGCTGCACCCCATGGCCGCAAGCTTTGCTTACAATCACGGGTGGCCGTGGCCCACCCAAGGGCCGGCCGGCCCTTAGGCATGCAGCCCATGGCTGCATGCACTGCTTGCAGCCGGCTGGACTACACTCGGCTATGGCTGTGGGCTGCCAACTCCACCCGGGGGCTAGGGGCTGCCCACGGCGGCTACAGGCCTCCGAGGCCGTTGGGACGACGGTTCGAAAATCAAAAAATTTTGATTTTTAAATTTGAGATTTAATTTTTTAAATCATGTTTAAAAATATGTAATTGAAAATCTCAAATTTTTGAAATTACATATTATTGTACACGATATTTAAAATTGTTTAAAATTTGAATTTGAAATTTAAATTTTGAAATTCAAATTTGGAATTTGAATTTGAAATTTAAATTTTTGGGATTTAAATTTTAAATGATTCATGGGATCAGAAATAAATGAAGAGACTACATAAAGATGGATACAAGAAGACGGAACAAAATTTAAGACCTAAAGAATGCTTTGGATGAAATTTTGTAATTTTTATTTTCTTTGTTCTGCAATGGAACCATGGCTTGGTTATTCTGTCAATTATTTTTTTTATGATATGTCATGGATGTATAAATATGTATTGATGATGTTTTATATGCATATTTGATAACATGTCATATATGATAGGTGAGTACCGCTCATACTATATTGATCATACATATTTGTCAAAACTTGCATGCTTTTCAAAATATTGAGTAGGAGAGGGCTTCAAATAAAACCCACGGCCTCTATTGTTGATTCATATGTGAAAGCATGGTAACGCCTCGCGTCAGTTCTGCCCTGACCACACCCCTCGGTAGGTGTTTACTGCAGCCGGTATACTAGGTTGGGTCTCCTATGTGGAAAACGTGTTCGCATACGATCCTATTCATGACCACCCCTCGGTGGCTTGGTAGGACGTGTATCATGCTACGTAAACAATGGTTATACACTAAAGACTTGTTTAGTTATTAACCTTCCCTAGAAGCTCTGTTAACTAAATTGATGGCCAAAATAAGCGGTTATTAGTATATGTCTTAACCTTGGAGGATTTAAGGCAACATATATTAATTGGACAGGGTCTATGTTCCGGTTATTTGTTTCATGACCACCTCTCGATGGCTTGGGGCAATAGGTGCTGAGAATTACCGTTGTAATACTACATTTTTTTTTTCAAGTTTCATGTAAGAACATACTTGTATGTTTCATTTGCTAAATTATCTGTATATTTGCTTGGGCTTTGTAATGATGTCTAGTATAATTTTATTTCAGTTCAAAACGTCACTGACACCCCTAATTTCAATACTTACTGAAAATAAGCTGAATGGCGATAATTATAAAGACTAGAAAAGAAATCTATTGATAGGTCTCAATTGCGAGAGACACAAGTTCGTACTAGACGAGCCATGCCCACCTGGACCCAAACCTGACACACCGCTTAAGGAGGTCCCAGTTGCCTGTACTCGTTGGAGAGAATCTAATGAGATAGCTCGATGCTACATTCTTGCTAGCATAGAGAGCTCTTTACAAAAGTAGCATGAGACTTATCAAGTTGTTGGGGAGATCATGGAAAATCTAGAGGACATGTTTGGAGGCCAAAAAAAATTGGCTCGACAGTCTGCTATAACCAGTATTATGAACTCCGAACAGAAGGCAGGTACTCCAGTAAAGGACTATATGATCACTCTAATGGGATTCTTTGCTGAAGCTGTCAAGAACGGTGCTGAGTTGGACTATAACACCCAGATCGGGATGGTGTTCAAAACTTTGTCAAAAGATTTTGTGGGGTTTAAGGCCACATACAATCTGAGGACAAGGGAGTTAGGACTAACCGAGCTCATGAAGCAACTCCAAGCTTATGAGCAGATGATCAGGGATGGAGATGCGGTCCAACCCAAAGGAGAGGCCAATTTGCCAGAATCTTCCAAACCCTCACGGAAGAGGAAGAGGCCAAATCAGAAGCAAACGGCTTCCAGTTCTTCTAATCCTCCTGTCTCGGATGGGAAGAAGAAGAAGAAGAATAAGAAGTCCAGAGACCCTAAAAAGTCTAAGTGCTTCCGCTGTGGGAGGGTAGGTCACTTCAAGAAGGCTTGTCAGGAATTCCTAGCTGCCAAGGGCAAAGAAGGTAAGGAACTTCACTATTTAGAAGCGTGTTTGGTGGAAGAATCGAAAGACACTTAGGTCATCGATTCGGGTGCCACTAATCATGTTTGTGTTTTTATGCAGGGGTTCATGGAAATGAGAAGTCTACATGATAGGAGCCTCTCATTGTAGACTGGAGACGGTAGCTTGGTGGTGGCTGAGGCAGTGAGAGATGTTTACCTTTACTTTGATGAATTTAGGTTTATTTTATTAAAAGACTATTTTTATGTTCCTAATTTTAGGAGGAACCTTATATCGGTAGCTTGTTTAATAAAGGATTCTTATTCAGTTTCTTTTAGTAAATTTAATCCTGAGTGGATGAACAGCTTCACATATATGACTTGTGTACTTTGATGTTCCAATGGCTAAAGCGTCTCAGAGGTAGTAAGCTTGTAGACCGGTTCATTAGGTGCATGACTTATACACGATGAAGGGTTTGTTTACAGATATCGGAATCATAGCTCTAATAAGGAGTTAAGGGTATCCTCTAAAAGGCATTATACTGGATGTGAAAATGGATAAGGCCTTGTGTTGTTTGCTTGGTGGGTGACTTCTTATTCATATATGGTGAATAATCATTTTCTTCATTCGGTAGTATAATGGAACTTTAAGATAGCCTGATTAGTAGGATTGAACGGACTTTGACCTAAGGCTTATCATGGATATCATATAAGGGTTTTGCATACCTGACAAGGTCATTGGACAATAGCTTGTCACAGGCTTACGTAATACGATATATAATTAGGAGTTCAGTTTCAGGTTTATAGTGGTGTGACTCTGAAATTAGTGATCATATGATTAAGTTGTTCAGTAAAGAATGATGATCATATGGATTTGTGGGAGCCCGATTATATATGTCTAATTGGTCCCTCTACTAGCTCCACATAATTCCTTAACGTTTGGCAAATTGATTTGAGCATGCTATTGGCTAGTTGATTATGCATGGATGGTGTTGACATAGGACTAGGATGGTGGACAAGATTCTCTCTGGTTGAATTTAGATTTTGTTTTGGATAATAGAGTACACAATTATTCGAACTCCAAATAAAGTAGCCATGATTTTATTTGAGAGTGGATTGGAGTTGTAGAAAATTATCCATGAGAACAAGAATTTGAAATACAACTGTTTGTGGATTTTGGAATTTGAATTTTGAAATTTGAAATTTGAATTTTGAATTTGAAATTTGAGTTTGAAATTTAAATTTGAATTTTGAATTTTGAATTTCGAATTTGAATTTTGAATTTTGAAATTTGAAATTCAAATTTTGAATCACGGTCCACGTGGAATTCGAATTCTTTGTGGATAATACCACAAGGCTAGAATTCGAATTTGAGTTGGATTATGAAGAGGAAATCTTGTTTGAATCCTACTTGAATTTTGAATCCAAATCCTAACTAACTTGGTCGAAAATTTTGAGGAAAATCCTCATGGAATTTTAGGATTTGTTGTGGATAAGGTTCAGGGAAAAATTCAAGTTTCAATCCCAGTTGAATTTGGATTCTCTCCTCCCTAATTGTGGCTGAAATTTTTGAAGGAATATGCTAGGAAATTTTCGGTTTTAATTGGATAAAGATGAGATAAAATTCAAGCTAGAAAATCCTATTTGGATTTTGATTCTCTTTACACTTTAATGATTGAATCTAGTCATGTTTTTGGCATAAAGGGGAATCGGTTTTTATTAGGGAATGAGGAAATAAAATTCTAGTTAAAATCCTGTTTGAATTTTGAATGAAAAATCCCAAAAAGTGGCCGAATCTTTTAGGTTGGATAAGGCTCAAAAAATTCAGATTTTTATTATGGATAAGGGAGAAAATCTTCTCCTAATTCAATTTGAATTTAGAGGATCAAATCATGCAAGTCTATAAATAGAGGTCCTGCCACTCCAGTTCTCTCAGACCACAGACTCTCAGGTGAGCAGGCTTATTGTTGCATAACTCACCGTGACAATAATTTCTTTAGAGATCTGGGTGGTCAGAAGAAGACTAGCCGTGCTAGCATACCGATCGAGGTTCAGAGTGCCCACACACTCAACTATTTGGGAATTAGAGAATAGTAGAGAAGGCTAGTTGGTTGAAGCCCTCCGGTCATTCTCCTCCTACAGATTGGCATCCTTGAGGTATGAGTTTAAATTGTTGTTGGTTTGTTGTATATGGTATCATGAGATTTTTAACGGTCTTAAAAAATTTTTATTGTTCTGTTGCGCCACTCTGATACATTTTTTACCGATTTATGTCCTACAGCGTGAGGTGATCCCTTCAATTTTTGAATTGGATCAAGATAAGAATTTCTCTCCTTTTCCTAATGAAAATATGAATTTCCCTTAGGCTAAGAACCAAGTTGAATTCAGCCACCCTAGGGGGAATTAGGATTCAAAATTCAAACAAGATTTTAACTTGAAATTTGTCTCCTCCATAATACCGAAAACTGATTCCCTTTACGTCAAAAACTAGGGCTAGATTTGGCCATACTAAGGGAAGGAGAATTCAAAATTTAAATTGGATTATGTTAGGAATGCCCTAAGCAGAAAAGATATTTTAATGTATTTCCTTTATTTTGAACTAGATAATAAAATTATATTTAGAGGTTATTCATTACATTGCTTAATGTTCTCAATCTATTTACATGTTAAAGTAAATGTAAGAAAATATCGCTCACTGACTATTGATAACTCTAGGAAATAGAGTTATTATAGCTGTTTTGGATTTAAAAATATGCTTTGTCCAATGAGTTTTCAGTAAATTATCGGTTTAAGTAAGCATTTTTAGTTTTTAGGTGCAAAGTTTTATTTTAAGTGTTGAAATTAAATTTTCAAATTTTTGATGTTTTAAAGTGTTTTGTAGGGTTGAAATGTTAAAAGATTGTTGGAAAGAAAAGTCATGCTTTGGCTAGAATGGAAATGCATGATATAAGCAAAATAGCAAGGATGATTGATTTTAGGTGATGCTGCAGCATTACTGGAGCAACTGAGGCAGAAATTACTGAGCTAGTTTGATAGGTCAACACAGCGGGCAGTAAATTTAATTACTGATGTGGGCAGAAGAGGACAAGCTTGTGAGCTGTCTTACTCTAAAGATACCGAGCAAAATCTTAGCTATTAGATTGAGCACACCTGTCCATTCTTCTTTTGCCATAGCATTTAAAAGGAAACTTTTGCCTTTAGCTAAAATTAGAGAGTGATGGCAGAAGAGAAGAAATGGCCAATTAGAAAAGGAAAGAAGGAAAACATACTAGAAATAGTTGGATCCTAAGAAGGAAAGGGAGCGTACAGTAGTTAGAGCCAAATTTGAGTAGTTTCCAGAAGGAGGAGCCAGAATCTCACCTCCAAGCACCGTGGACCTCGTGCATCTTGTCTATTTCTCTTTCAATTTTTTCAGTTGTATCTTTTTCTCTCTCTCATTGAACAATGTTCTCTATTTTTATACTGTTTGAATAATTAGCCATGAACTAAATTTCTTTTAGACTAGGATGATAAATTACCTAAACTTTTGACTTAAAACTTGTATGCTAAGCTTGCTACTTCAATATTACTCAGTTTATTCAACATTTTTTTAATCGTTTATTTTTGTTCATTGACTAGCCATCTTGAGCATAATATTGTGATTTTAATTGGTTGAAAAACTGATTAGAGTTAGACTTGTGTTCAATAGTGTGTGTTTGGTTAGTTTTATAAATTAATTAAGCTAAGTTTACAAGTTAAGCAGGAATGTTCACTTGTCTCACATAAACCATTTGAAACCTAAGCTTAATCTGGTCTTGTATTTTATTTTTGCATAGGAATATGTTAAAAATAAAGTAAGAAGGTGGTAGCATAAGTAATTCGGAAGAATCTTGTGAATTTTTGAGTTCTAGGTTAATTGAACAGCATTGCTGTAGCATTGCTATAGCATACATAGTCAGGTTGTACGGGAGGGAAAATTGAATTTTAGTCAATTCATCTCTGATTGTAATTCACTTTAGTTATTTGAGTTTGCATTTGATTTATGCCTTTTAATTCATATCATTACAGTAAGTTTAATTTCGTTTTAACATTGATCAATTTTTGCAATTACTTGATTTAGATTTTATTAAGATTTATAGCGATAACTTTATCTGCGGGACGATACTTGACTCGATCACTTTATTACTTGGTTATGACACATACACTTGCATAGCTATATTTTGTGTAGGCAACAACTGCTTATGTTAAACTATTAGAATGTTGCATACAATAGACTTTGTATGCGAGAAGACAATGTTCTAAAGTAAGTAGTCAAAACTATGGTCTGTAGTCCAACTCATATTAAGACTATTATGTTCTCTAAAGCCATTAGGGGATGGTTTGTCTTAACTTGTTAGGAAATGCCCTAAGTATTAGAGACATTTCGATGTATTCATTTTGAACTGATAATAAAATTATACATAGAGGTTATTCATTACATTGCTATTTGTCCTCGTCTTATTTACATGTTAAAGTAAATATAAGCAAATATGGCTCACTGACTGCTTGTGTTAAAACTGTTAGAACGTTGCATACAATGGAATTTTGTATGCGAGAGGACAATGTTCTAAAGTTAGCGGTCTAAACTATGGTCTGTAGTCTATGGGGTTAGACCGAGCATCTAACTCATGTTAAGACTATTATGTTGTCTAAAGCCTTGGAGGGGACAGTTTATCTTGACTGTCTGGAGCTAGACTCCCAAGTAGCGACATAGATATGTTGCTTGGAGGTGACATATTAGACCGGGACTAAAGCGTGATTGATCTACGTAGTCCGATATGAGTGGATCAATCTGCTTTTGATGTTCATTATGCAATAACCTTAATCCTGAGTAAATGAACTACTTCATGTATATGACTTGTGTACTTTGACGTTCCAATGGCTAAAGCGTCTCAGAGGTAGTAAGCTTATAGACCGGTTCGTTGGGTGCATGACTTGTATACAATGAAGAGTTTGTTTGCAGATATCGGAATCATAGCTGTAAGGAGTTAAAGGTATCCTCTCAAAGGCATTATACTGGATGTGAAAATGGACAAGGCCTTGGGTCATCTGCTGGGCAGATGACTTCTTATTCACACATGGTAAATAATCATTTTCTTAATTCGGTAGTATAATGGAACTTTAAGATAGCCCGATCAATAGGATTAAACGGACTTTGACCTAAGGCTGATCATGGATATCATATGAGGGTTTTGCATATATGACAAGGTCATTGGATAGTAGCTCGTCACAAGCTTGCGTAATACGGTATATAATTGGGAGTTCAGTTTCAGGTTTATAGTGGTGTGACTCTGAAATTAGTGATCATATGATTGAGTTGTTCGGTACAGAATGATGATCATATGGAATCACGGGAGCCCGATTATATATGTCTAATCAGTCCCTCTACTAGCTCCACATAATTCCTTAACGTTTGGTAAATTGATTAGTGTATGCTATTGGCTAGTTTATTATGCATGGATGGTGATGACACAGGATTAGGATGGTAGACAAGATTCTCTCCGGTTGGATTCAGATTTTGTTTTGGATAATAGAGTACACAATTATTCGAACTCCAAATAAAGTTGCCATGATTTTATTTGAGATTGGATTGGAGTTGCAGAAAATTATCCATGAGAACAAGAATTTGAAACACAACCGTTTTGTGGATTTTGAAATTTGAATTTTGAAATTTGAAATTTGAAATTTGAATTTGAAATTTGAATTTAAAATTCGAATTTGAAATTTGAAATTCAAATTTTGAATCATAGTCCAAGTGGGATTCGAATTTATTGTGGAAAATCCACAAGGTTTGAAATTTGAATTTGAGTTGGATTTCGAGAGGATAATCTTGTTAGAACCCTACTTGAAGTTTGAATCTAAACCCTAACAAAAGTGGACGAAATTTTGAGGATAATCCTCAATGGAATTTCGGTTTTTGTGGATAAGGTTCAAGGGAAGATTCAAGTTTCAATCCTAGTTGAATTTGGATTCTCTCCTTCCCTGAAAAGTGGACGAATTTATGGAGGAAATCTCCTAGGAAAATTCGGTTATTTTGGATAAGGTTGAGATAAGATTCAAGCTTGAAAATCCTAGTAGAATTTTGATTCTCCCTTATCCTAAATGTGGCCGAATATTTGGAGAAAAATCTCCTAGGAAATTTCGGATTTTTTGGTTGAAAAAGGGAGATAAAATTCTAGTTAAAATCTTGTTTTGACTTGGATTGGATTTATCCTTGAAAAACCGAATTTTATTGTTGGGATTTTCCCATGGAAAAATTTGGATTTTATGGTTATGGATAAGGGAGAATATCTTTTCCTAATCCAAATCGAATTCAGAGAATCAACTCATGCAGGTCTATATATAGAGGTCCTGCCACTCCAGTTCTCTCAGACCACAGACTCTCAGGTGAGCAGGCTTATTGTTGCACAGCTCATCGTGACAATAAAGTTCTTTAGAGATCTGGGTGGTCAGAAGAAGACTGGCAGTGCTGGCATACCGATTGAGGTTCAGAGTGCCTACACACTCAGCCATTCGGGAATTGGAGAATAGTAGAGAAGGCTAGTTGGTTGAAGCCTCCAGTCATTCTCCTCCTGCAAATTGGTGTCCTTGAGGTATGAGTTTTAATTGTTGTTGATTTATTGTATATGGCATCATGAGATATTTAACGATCTAAAAATTTTTATTGTTCCGCTGCGCCACTCTGATACGTTTTTACCGATTTATTTTCCTACAATTGGTATCAGAGCCATCTCATGACTATGCCATGTACATAAATTAGACAATTACTTAGTCTTTTTATTTATGTATGGATTTGATATTTAGATAGTGGCATTCTAGGGTTCCTTTATGTTGTTATCATGGATTATGTATAAAGTATGTGGTTATTTTAATTTTCTGAATTATTATAAGCATGCTTGTTTATGCCGGTTGTGGTTCCTTAGAATTTAGAAAAATTGTATCTAGGAATTTTTATGTAACCGTGGGAGCAGTTTATTAACATTGTAATTTTCCCATGGGTTTTAATTTTGTCTCTTAGAATTTTTATGGTTAGAATTTTTGTACACCTGAAACGGTTTAGGAAATTTTATGAAATTATTCTTGGAGGAGATTGAAGATTGAAGACAGTAATTTATTTTTTCCCAAAAGTTAAATTTGATTTAAAGGTTGAAATTTTGATTGTGTGGAAAATTTCAATTTAATTGCGATTCAAATTAATTTTTAGAGATCCTAATAGGTAAATTGGAATATGGCACGATTTGAGACACGACCCCTCGGGATAGGCCGACGGGCCTTGGTGGGGCTGCAGCCCCTGCCCTAGGGCAGGATAGGGCTACGGCAGCCCCTGTGCAGGCCAACACCACCCACGGCTGCAGGCTTGGCCTGCAGCCAAGGGTGGCCGTGGCCTGCCCAAGGCTGGCCGCAGCCTGGGCGTGCAGCCTCTGGCTGCAGGCGCTGCCTGCAGCTTGCCGGCTGCTGTGCCCAGCCTGGGCGTGCAGCCTGGCGCTGCAGGCTTGGCCTACAGCCCGGCAAGGCTGCACATAAGGGGCAGCCGTGGGCTGCCAGCCCCTTTGGGGCAGGTGGCTGCCCACTGCGGCTGCCGCCTTCAGAGGCGGCGGTATGACGGTCTAAAAATCAAAAAAATTTGATTTTTAAATTAGAAATTTAATTTTAAATCATGTTTAAAAATATGTAATTGAAAATTTAAAATTTTTGAAATTACAGATTATTACACATGACGTTTAAAATTGTTTAAAAATTTGAATTGGAAATTTAAATTTGAAATTCGAATTTAGAATTTGAATTTGAAATTTAAATTTTTGGAGATTTAAATTTTAAATAATTCTTCGGATGAGAAATAAATGGAGAGGCTACATAAAGATGGATACAAGAAGACGGAACAGAATTCAAGACCCAAAGAATGCTTTGGATGGAATTTTGTAATCTTTATTTTCTTTGTTCTAGGATGGAACCATAGCTTGGTTATTCTGTCAATTATTTTTTCTGTGATATGTCATGGATGTATAAATATGTATTGATGGATGTTTTATATGCATATTTGATAACATGTCATATAGGATAGGTGAGTGCCGCTCATACTATATTGATCATACATAATTTGTCAAAACTTGTATGTTTTTCAAAATATTGAGTGGGAGAGGGTTTCAAACAAAACCCACGGCCTCCATTGTTGATCCATATGTGAAAGCATGGTAACGCCTCGTGTCAGTTCTGCCCTGACCACACCCCTCGGTAGGTGTTTATCACCGCCGGTATACTAGATTGGATCTCCTATGTGGAAAACATGTTCGGGTACGATCCTATTTATGTCCACCCCTCGGTGGCGTGGTAGGACGTGGATCGGGCTACGTAAACAATGGTTATACACTTAAGACTCGTTTAGTTATTAACCTTCCCTAGAAGCTCTGTTAACTAAACTGGTGGCCAAATAAGCGGTTATTAATATATGTCTTAACCTTGGAGGATTTAAGGCAACATATATTAATTAGACGGGGTCCATGTTCCGGCTATTTGTTTTCATGATCACCCCTCGGTGGCTTGGGGTAATAGGTGCTGAGAATTACCGTTGTAATGCTACATGTTTTTTCAAGTTTCATGTAGGAACATACTTGTATGTTTTATTTGCTAAATTATCTGTGTATTTGCTTGGGCTTTGTAATGATGTCTAGTATAATTTTATTTCAGTTCAAAATGTCACCGACACCCCTCATTTCAATACTTACTGAAAATAAGCTGAATGGCGATAATTACAAAGATTGGAAAAGAAATCTATTAATAGTTCTCAGCTGCGAGAGACACAAGTTCGTACTGGACGAACCATGCCCACTAGGGCCTAAACCTGACACACCACTTGAGGAGGTCCCGGTTGCCTATAATCGTTGGAGAGAATCCAATGAGATAGCTCGATGCTACATCCTTGCTAGCATGACGAGTGCTTTACAAAAGCAGTATGAGACTTATCAAGTTGTTGGGGAGATCATGGAAAATCTGGAGGACATGTTCGGAGGCCAAGAAAAATTGGCTCGACAGTCCGCTATCACCAGCATTATGAACTCTAAGCAAAAGGCGGGTACTCGGGTGAAGGACCATATGATCACTCTAATGGGATTCTTCGCTGAGGCTGCCGAGAATGGTGCTGAGTTGGACTACAACACCCAGATCGAGATGGTGTTCAAGGCTCTGTCTAAAGATTTTGTGGGGTTTTAGGTCGCATACAATCTGGCGACAAAGGAGTTAGGACTAACCGAGCTCATGAAGCAACTACAGGCTTATGAGCGGATGATCAGGGATAAGGATGTGGTCCGACCTAAAGGTGAGGCCAATTTGGCAGAATCTTCCAATCCCTCACGGTAGAGGAAGAGGCCAAATAAGAAGCAAGTGGCTTCTAGTTCTTCTAATCCTCCTGTCTCGGACGGGAAGAAGAACAAGAAGAACAAGAAGCCAAAGGACCCTAAAAAGTCCAAATGCTTCCATTGTGGGAAGGTAGGTCACTTCCAGAAGGCTTGCCGGGAATTCCTAGCCACCAAGGGCAAGGAAGGTAAGGAACTTCACTACTTGGAAGCGTGTTTGGTGGAAGAATCGAAAGACACTTGGGTCATTGATTCGGGCACCACTAATCATGTTTGTGTTTCTATGCAGGGGTTCGTGGAAGCGAGAAGTCTACATGATAGGAGTCTCTCGTTACAGACTGGAGATGGTAGTTTTGTGGTGGCTGAGGCAGTGGGAGATGTTTACCTTTATTTTGATCAATTTAGGTTTATTTTATTAAAAGACTGTTTTTATGTTCCTAATTTTAGGAGGAATCTTATATCGGTAGCTTGTTTAATAAAGGATTTTTATTCTGTTTCTTTTAGTAAAAGAGTTGATATTCGTAGAAATAAGTCTTTTATCTATTCTGGATAGATGGATGGAAACCTATATTTGATCAAACCAAAGATGTACTCACTGCTTGACACTGAATTAATTGATAACTCTAAAAGGTTGAAAGTTTCTCACTCTAACAAGGGGTATCTTTGGCATTTAAGACTTGGTCATATTAATCAGGATAGGATTCAAAGATTGGTGAAAGACGGTCCTCTGGAATCTCTGGAGGAGGTACGACTTCCCCAATGTGAGTCTTGTCTAGAGGGTAAAATGACTAAGAGGTCTTTTGGAGCTAAGGGTACAAGGGCTCAGGGGCTCTTAGAAATTGTGCACACTGACGTATGTGGCCCCATGAACGTCATAGCACGAGGACGGTTCGAGTATTATGTCTTTTTTATAGATGATTACTCGAGGTATGGATATGTGTATCTGATGCACCATAAGAGCGAAACCTTTGACAAGTTCAAAGAGTATTGTGCGGAAGTGGAAAAGCAATTGGATAAATCCATAAAGACACTTCGATCTGATCAAGGTGACGAATACCTCTCCGATGAATTTCTAGGACATCTTGTAGAGAACGGGATATTATCCTAATTGACTGCACCTGGTACTCCATAACAGAATGGTGTAGTCGAAAGGAGAAACAGGACCTTATTGGATATGGTACGGTCCATGATGAGTTATTCAACGCTGCCATTATCATTTTGGGGATATGCTTTACAAACGGCATGCTATATTCTGAACCAGGTTCCGAGCAAATCAATTCCCAGAACTCCGTATGAATTATGGCATGGCAGGTAGCCCTCCCTTGGACATATGAGAATATGGGGCTGCCCAGCACATGTACTGGATAGGGATGCGAAAAAGTTGGAACCAAGATCAGAATTGTGCATGTTTGCAAGGTATCCAAAAGGAACTAATGGAGGTCTGTTCTATAACCCGAAGGAACAAAAAGTCATTGTCTCAACCCATGCGACATTCTTGGAGGAAAGTCGTATGAATGACTTTAAGCCTCGAAGCAAAGTGGTGCTAGAGGAGTTATCGGGTGAAAGAACTGCTCCACAGATTTCAGTCTTGGACGCAAGTCCGAGTTCTAGTGAAAGACCTGCAGACGATCAACAATTTAGGGTGCCTCGTCGTAGTGGGAGGGTTTCTAAGAAACCTAATTTCTTCATGTATGATGCTGAGGTATACCAGGCCGAGGCTCATGAGTATGAGGATGATCCGATCACCTATGATGAAGCTATAAATGATGTTGATTCTAAATCTTGGAAACAGGCTATGAACAATGAGATGGATTCTATGAAATCCAACTCTGTTTGGGAGCTTTTAGATTTGCCGGATGGGATAAAACCCATTGGATACAAATGAGTCTACAAAAGAAAGAAGGATGAGGAAGGGAGAGTGGAAACTTTCAAAGCTAGACTGGTTACAAAGGGATACACACAAAAGGCTGGAATCGATTACGATGAAACCTTTTCGCCTGTTACTATGCTGAAGTCTATCCGTATTCTTCTATCCATTGCTGCGGCTCTCGATTACGAGATCTGGCAAATAGATGTCAAGACGACATTCTTGAATGGTCATCTTGGAGAGTGTATCTATATGATACAGCCCGAAGGGTTCGTAGAAAAAGGCCAAGAAAGGAAAGTCTGCAAGTTGCTTAGATCCATTTATGGATTAAAGCAAGCATCCGCTCATGGAAACAGAGGTTTGATCAAGCGGTCAAGACATTTGGTTTTGAGCAGAACGTTGATGAACCTTGTGTTTATAAACGTATTAAGGATGGAAAAGTGGTCTTTCTGATACTTTATGTCGATGATATACTACTCATTGGGAATGATGTAGGGAACTTATCATCGGTCAAGCTTTGGTTACACCAACAGTTTGACATGAAGGACTTGGGAGAAGCTAATAATGTTCTAGGCATTCGTCTCTTCAGAGATCGAAAGAACAAAATGAAAGCATTATCCCAAGCTTCATACATAGACAAAATAATTGACAAATATGCAATGCAAGAGGCAAAGAAAGGCTTACAACCTTCTATTGCCGGTCTAACTCTTTCATTGGATGACTGTCCCAAGACATCAGAAGAAAGAGAGCATATGAGTAAGGTCCCTTATACATCTGCTGTGGGTAGCCTTATGTACGCTATGCTTTGCACTCGCCCAGATATATGTTTTGCAGTTGGTATGGTGAGTCGATATCAAGCAAATCCTAGAACCAAGCACTGGCAAGCAGTAAAGCATATACTCAAGTATCTTAAGAGAACGAGAGATTATATGCTGGTGTATTCTGGAGGGGACCTAACACCCGTAGGATACACGGACTCAGACTTCCAGACTTGTAAGGACTCGAGGAAATCGACATCTGGATCAGTGTTTTTACTCGGAGGAGGCGCCATTGTGTGAAGGAGCGTGAAGCAGGGCTGAACAGCTGACTCTACTATGGAGGCTGAGTATGTGGCTGCGGCTGAGGCATCTAAAGAAGCGGTTTGGCTCCGCAAGTTCTTTAGAGACCTTGAGGTCATTTCGGGTGTTGACAAGCCTATCACACTTTGCTGTGATAATGCAGGGGCTATTGCCAAACAAGGGAATCTCGGCACCACAAGAGGACCAAGCACATCGATCGGAGATATCACATTATTAGAGGGCATGTGGAAACAGGACAAGTGGATGTATGTAAGATCGCGTCCGAAGACAACATCGCTGATCCCTTTATTAAGACTTTGGTGGCTAGAAGCTTTAAGAGGCATGTAGAGGTGATGGGGATACATAACACGGCACATCTACTGGCTTAGGGCAAGTGGGAGATTGTTAGGAAATGCCCTAAGTATTAGAGACATTTTGATGTATTCATTTTGAACTGGATAATAAAATTATACATAGAGGTTATTCATTACATTGCTATCTGTCCTCGTCTTATTTACATGTTAAAGTAATTGTAAGCAAATATGGCTCACTGACTGCTTGTGTTAAAACTATTAGAACGTTGCATGCAATGGACTTTTGTATGCGAGAAGACAATGTTCTAAAGTTAGCGGTCTAAACTATGGTCTGTAGTCTATGGGGTTAGACCGAGCATCTCACTCATGTTAAGACTATTATGTTGTCTAAAGTCTTGGAGGGGACGGTTTGTCTTGACTGTCTGGAGCTGGACTCCCAAGTAAAGACATAGATATGTTGCTTGGAGGTGACATATTAGACCGGGACTAAAGCGTGATTGATCTACGTAGTCCGCTATGAGTGGATCAATCTGCTTTTGACGTTCATTATGCAATAACCTTAATCCTGAGTAAATGAACTACTTCATGTATATGACTTGTGTACTTTGATGTTCCAATGGCTAAAGCGTCTCAGAGGAAGTAAGCTTATAGGCCGGTTCGTTGGGTGCATGACTTGTATACAATGAAGGGTTTGTTTGCAGATATCGGAATCATAGCTCTAAGGAGTTAAAGGTATCCTCTTAAAGGCATTATACTGAATATGAAAATGGACAAGACCTTGGGTCGTCTGCTGGGCGGATGACTTCTTATCCACATATAGTGAATAATCATTTTCTTAATTCGGTAGTATAATGGAACTTTAAGATAGCCTGATCAGTAGGATTAAACGGACTTTGACCTAAGGCTGATCATGGATATCATATGAGGGTTTTGCATATATGACAAGGTCATTGGATAGTAGCTCGTTACAGGCTTACGTAATACAGTATATAATTGGAAGTTCAGTTTCAGGTTTATAGTGGTGTGACTCTGAAATTAGTGATCATATGATTGAGTTGTTCGGTACAGAATGATGATCATATGGAATCACGGGAGCCCGATTATATATGTCTAATCAGTCCCTCTACTAGCTCCACATAATTCCTTAACGTTTGGCAAATTGATTAGTGTATGCTATTGGCTAGTTTATTATGCATGGATGGTGATGACACAGGATTAGGATGGTAGACAAGATTCTCTCCGGTTGGATTCAGATTTTGTTTTGGATAATAGAGTACACAATTATTCGAACTCCAAATAAAGTTGCCATGATTTTATTTGAGATTGGATTGGAGTTGTAGAAAATTATCCATGAGAACAAGAATTTGAAACACAACCGTTTTGTGGATTTTGAAATTTGAAATTTGAAATTTGAATTTTGAAATTTGAAATTCGAATTTGAAATTTGAATTTGAAATTCGAATTTGAAATTTAAATTTGAAATTTGAAATTTGAATTTGAAATTCAAATTTTGAATCACAGTCCAAGTGGTATTCGAATTTGTTGTGGAAAATCCACAAGGTTTGAAATTCGAATTTGAGTTAGATTTGGAGAGGATAATCTTGTTAGAATCCTACTTGAATTTTGAATCTAAATCCTAACAAAAGTGGACGAAATTTTTGGGGATAATCCTCAATGGAATTTCGGTTTTTGTGGATAAGGTTCAAGGGAAGATTCAAGTTTCAATGCTAGTTGAATTTGGATTTTCTCCTTCCCTGAAAAGTGGCCGAAATTATGGAGGAAATCTCCTAGGAAAATTCGGTTATTTTGGATAAGGTTTAGATAAGATTCAAGCTTGAAAATCCTAGTAGAATTTTGATTCTCCCTTATCCTAAATGTGGCCGAATATTTGGAGAAAAATCTCCTAGGAAATTTCAGATTTTTTGGTTGAAAAAGGGAGATAAAATTCTAGTTAAAATCTTGTTTTCATTTGGATTGGATTTATCCTTGAAAAACTGAATTTTATTGTTGGGATTTTCCCATGGAAAAATTCAGATTTTATGGTTATGGATAAGGGAGAATATCTTTTCCTAACCCAATTCGAATTCAAAGAATCACCTCATGCAGGTCTATAAATAGAGGTCTTGCCACTCCAGTTCTCTCAGACCACAGACTCTCAGGTGAGCAGGCTTATTGTTGCACAGCTCATCGTGACAATAAAGTTCTTTGGAGATCTGGGTGGTCGGAAGAAGACTAGCAGTGCTAGCATACCGATCGAGGTTCAGAGTGCCCACACACTCAGCCATTTGGGAATTGGAGAATAGTAGAGAAGGCTTGTTGGTTGAAGCCTCTGGTCATTCTCCTCCTGCAAGATTGGCGTCCTTGAGGTATGAGTTTTAATTGTTGTTGGTTTATTGTATATGGCATCATGAGATATTTAACGATCTAAAAATTTTTATTGTTCCGCTGCGCCACTCTAATACGTTTTTATCGATTTATTTTCCTACATAACTGTCCAGAGCTTTGACTCCTGAGTAGAGACATAGACATATTGCTTAATGGTGACATGACCGAGACTAAAGTGTAATTGATCTACGGGACTAAAATGGTTATTAATATATGTCTTAACCTTGGAGGATTTAAGGCAACATTTATTAATTGGATGGGGTCCATGTTCTGGCAATTTGTGTCATGACTACCCCTCAGTGGCTTGGGGCAATAGGTGCTGAGAATTACCATTGCAATGCTACATATTTTATTTTTTAAGTTTCATGTAGGAACATACTCATATGTTTTATTTGCTAAATACACTCTATATTTGCTTGGGCTTTGTAATGATGTTCTTGTATGATTTTATTTTAGTTCAAAATGTCACCAACGCCTCTCATTTCAATACTCATTGAAAACAAACTAAGTGGTGATAATTATAAAGACTATAAAAGAAATCTGCTAATAGTTCTCAGCTACCAGAGACATAAGTTCATACTAGATGAACCATGCCCCCCTAGGCCCAAACTTAACACACCACTTGAGGAGGTCCTGATTGCCTATACTCATTGGAAAGAATCTAATAAGATAACTCGGTGCGATATTCTTGCTAGCATGACGAGTGCTTTACAAAAGCAGCATGAGACCTACCAAGTTGCTAGGGAGATCATAGACAATTTGGAGGACATGTTTAGAGGTAAAAAAAATTGGCTAGATAGTCCACCATCACTAGTGTAATGAACTCTAGGCAAAAGGTGTGATAACCAGGAATTTTAGATTCTCGGAGTAGGTTAAAATTGTATGAATGTAGCAATTTTAATGAATGAAATATAATAATGTTGAGAATACTGTGAAAATCTTACCGAACATTTTTGCATGTGACAGTTCGAAATCAGAGCCGAAAACCTTAGAGAGTGCATTAAAATGCACTAAAATGATAGAAATTTATGGTAGAGAATTCTGGCCAAACAGAAGCAAAATAAAACAAACCGATCGCATCGGAGGCGCCCGGAACCCGCCTACGCGATTTCGGTAAAGTTCTGTTCGGATCGGCTTTCGGTCAAAATTTGATCACGAATTAATTAATGAATTAATATGAATAGTAGGATGACATCATCATTTTGATATCATAAATCCATTATATTTTCTTCGTTTTAGAAAGTAAGATGAAAGGTGTATGGCTAGGATTATCCCACTTTTTGATCAAAGGCTTAGATCAGGCCAAAATGATAGAAAAAAATTATTAGATTTATCTAAAAGGCCATTTGGCCATGTGGAAAGGGGGAAAGAAAAAAAATTCTATTTTGGCCCTAAAATTATTACTTTTTAGTCCTTGAACAATTAGCAAATTGTTGGAAAATTTTGCTAAGAAGTCCTCGGTTTTTGCCTATAAATAGGCATCAAAAATTCATAAGAGAAAATAGAAAAATCTAGCCAAACTCTTGCTCTTTTTTCAGCCTAAAATCCGTGAGCCTTTCCCCTTTTCTAAGCCAAATTTTGTTTAAAATTTCACACCAAAATAAGCTTCCATTTCATTTCTAGCATCAAGCTGTCAACTAGTTAAGGTAAGCTTCTAAATTGAAGCATTTTCCTTTGATTTTCTTAGTGAAAATCCGTGGGTTTGTAGAGTAGGAAAATATTGAAAAATTTGATGTTGTGATGATGATATGAATTGTTTGAAGTTGTAGATTTTGAAGCATAATTTAGGGTTTAGAAACAAGCAAAAATTTTGCAAGTTTCCATTGAAAAACTGCGGCATAGTTGGTGTGAAAAGTATAGTGGAAATTGTTGATTTGATTTGGTGTTTAGATCCATTTGATTCCATGTTGAATTAAGCATGAATTAAAATTAAGAAATAATAAAGTTTTTATGAAATTTCATGCTAAAATCCGTGGCTAATGCTAGGGTTGGAATGAAAAGTTTGATAGGTTTTGATGTTGTTTTACACATTAGAAAACTTAAGAGTGACATGTGATATTTGAAATGTTGCAATGAAAAAAACTTTGGTGATGATTAATATGATAAACCAAGGTTAAGTCTGGAAAGTATTGTTGATTGTGTATGGATTTTTGAATATTGATTATGTGGAAAATTTTTATACAAAGTTTGGAAACTTTGTATAAAATAGGCCTCTGGTATAGTACGTGGCAGGTACAAAGGTTCTGAGGTGTACCTAACACCGGGAAACCTAAAAAAACAAGCAGAAATGCTACCGAAATTTCTAAAAACAACATAAGGGCATTTTAGGAAACGAGGGGAAAAGTTAAGTTGGGATAGGAAACCCGAGTCTCTCGAAGACCAAGGGTCAGGGATGGGATGAGAAGTGTTTCAAGAGTAGTGAAATGGCCATTTGAGGCTCCGAAACGCTCGAAAAATGAGAAACGACTCTAGCTGATGGATGAATAGTAACTGAGGGTCGAAAAAGGAACAATTAGGGTTTTAGGCCCAAAAAGTTGTAAAATGATACCGAAAGGACCTAGAATGACTTAAATAAAATTGTAGGACTCAAAATAAAGATTTTAGAGTTAAAAATCTAAAAATTTTGAAAAACACGGGCGTGTAGAAGAATACACGATCGTGTATAAAAAAAATTATACAACCCGAGAGGTACACAGGCTTGAACATGGGCGTGTATCAAGCCGTGTATAGTTACACGGTTAGATAGTAAACAACACGGCCATGTAGTGAGAAACCAGGAGGTGCACGGTCATGAACACGGGCGTGTTGAAGGCCATGTACCGTGTTATAAGTTGAATTGTGTTGAAAAATTTATCACAAAATTATGTTTAAAGTGATAATTAATATAGGGTATTAACAAACAATATTATATCTGTAGGGACCCAAACTACAGATAGAACTGCAGAGGAGTTCTGGAAGTGGACATTGTCACAGTATTGGTAAGTTCATGCATTTTCATGTTTGCAACATGAAATACTGTGTTATTTTATTATGTACTAGATGTAAGCTAGATATGAAGTCCTATAGACATTTGGGGATTAGTTAGTATAACATATCCCATATAATGAGGAAAGAGAATATGTAAGGCCTATGGGCGATGGAGGATAGTGACCTTAAGGTGACGATTAATGTCACTTGATCAAAACTATAATTGAAAGATGGTAATGAAACCATTAAGGTGTACCGCCTCTCCAACATAGTGGTGGAGGTTTTTCAAATCCTACGAGGATATAAAGGCTGTGGAGGCCGAAGCTCTAGGGTCACTCCCTAGGCCCTCCTAGTCAGCGCGCAATAAATATCAGTACTGTCATAAAAAGAGCTCTATACTAGAAAGTAAATAGAGAATGAACCATCAATAATATGATGAAAGCCATAATTGAGCATAACCGAAGAATATACTAAGTATAGTGATTTCGGTTAGAATATGTGAATAGTATCCAGTTGAAGTAATGTGAATAGTAACCAGTTATGGTAACAGTTATTATTCGTTAGTCAAAGGTCAAAGTCACTATTCATAAGAGATTAAGTTTTTAATGTTTTTGAATCTGTACGATTCTTACTAAGTATGTTTGAACTTACTAAGCCTGTTAGCTCACCAGTTTGTTCATGTTACAGGTAATAAACCTGTCTAGTAGATATATGGATGGCGACAGGATGTGCACGTATCATGGGATAGGGAATTCACCGTGGACTTGGTCTTGCCATAAGTTTTCTGCTGAGCTTTCAAAGTTAGTAAATTGAAGAGATTGTGAAAAATATACGCAGTATAAATATTTTGTATATTATACATTATGTTGTACTCAAAAATGACAACTAAAAGTTAGTATTGTATTTTACATGGTTTTTATAGTTAGTTTTCTTTTCGAGAAAGTATGTATTAAAAAGAAAAACAATTTATGGGCTAAATTTTCGAGTCCTGAGAAATGAAAGTTTAAGAAAAAGAGTTTTAAATTGACAATCCCAGATTTGGCACACGAGCTGTCTCGATCGGCAATTGAGTTAGTTCATGACAGTTGTAGGTGATCGGAATCGAGGGCATCACAGGTTGGTATCGGAACAATTGACAATATCCCTATTGGCATGAAGCGTGATCTGCTCGTCAATCCAAGTAAGTTAGCTTTCTTTAAGTTAGTTAACTTTCCATTTATTCGAGGTTATATATATTTTGTAGGATTTAAGATGACTAGATCACCTTACATGAGACCTTGCCCATACCGACCGAGAGGACCGATTCGGGTGTAGGCTAGGCCCGTAATCAGACCATCCATGATGTGGTGAGTAGTACAACGACCGCCAGTACCTGAGCCATTAGCGCCGAGAATTGTAGCACTGGCACCGATACAAGCACTACCTCTGCGACCGATCGTAAACCCACCGGTAGCAGTAGACATTCCAGTGGTAGGAGATCGAGCTTGTATAGGAGCTAGGGTGTCAGTACGAGCCGTACATGCTTTTAGAGGCAGTCATCCACCTGCATTCGAGGGAGGTTATCAGGGTATCTCTACGCGAGACTGGCTAAATGACATCGAGGTTATCATGCGCCAATGTGATATAGATGAGGATTGCTGGGTTTTGATGGCCATTGGCACATTCCATGAGGATGCACGGTTATATTAGGAATACTGTGATTAGGAGATGGTATTAGCAATGGATTAGGCTGAATTTCACTAAGTCATGCTAGAGCAGGTTCCACAGAAGAGTGCAGCACCAGTTGTAGACAATCCTGAGAGCAGGACAGTACCGCCACCACCCACTATGCCTAAGTATACGGATGTCAGAGACTTTGTCCTGAAGGCAGAGAGATAGCAAATGATGCTGAGTGATATTGTATTCTCGTATGCAGTCAGATTTCAGGATAGCATTGTAAGGACATGTCCTCTATCTAACATCACAAATGATGACTTTTGTGATATATTTTGGAAGGGACTCACCATTGACCTACGACAGAGGGTAACCCCTTTATACCCTACTACTTTGCGTGAGTTTGTTGTCATGGTAGCTAAAGTAGAGGAAGAAATAACGATGGAGTGCATGGTGCACCAGAGGCATGAACAATTGCTACAGGAAGCAATGTTAGATCGCCTGTATGGATCGGAACCGATGGCAAATGACCATGAGGCTAGTCCATCGAGACAACCAGAGGGTACGGGTCCAACTAAAGGATCAATGCCGTTTGAGGCCAAAAACGGAATGGATGAGGAAGAAATGGATCCAATTGAGTTTTTGACGATCCCAGAACAGCCCCAGTTAGGAGATCATGCATAGAAACTTATGTGTTATACTAATGTATGTATATGTTGTATATATGTATATATGACTGTATCGAAAGGCTATTTTGAGAAAAGCCTTCAAACTGATGTACTTTTGAAAACTTTTGAAGCGAAACGAAATGATAATCACATTTTGATATGTTCAATGGATGAAATGTTGAAATTATGTGATGATACAAACTATACTATATTGTAAAAGTATGTTTGTGAAAATCTAACAATTGACTCTCATGCGATTATAGGAAATAGAAAGGATGGTGAATCCATGAAACTTGAGGAACATGAGAGGGCGTCCAGTCCTTTCTGAGAGAGTGGATGAGTTGGAAGCTTTAATAGAAGCCCAAATGAGAGAAAATGCCAAGTTAAGACAAAGACTCGAACAAATGGAACAGAGATAAGAACAAGGCGAGGGCCAAGATCCACAAATGGCCGCACCAAAACTAGAAGTGCTGCCAGTGGTACCAGAAGATGTAGTAGAACCCCAACCATAACCCAGGGCCAATCTTGAGCCACTATATGAAAGATTTCGATGAATGAGGCCGCCAAAGTTTGAGGGCTCCACAAACCCTCTAGAAGCAGAGGAGTTGTTGTCTTCACTCCAGATGATATTGGAATTTATGGAGCTGAACGATTAGGAGAAGATTATGTGTGCGTCCTTTGTTCTGAAAAAGGATGCGAGGTTTTGGTGGGAATCTGTCAAGTTGAGAAGAAATATGTATATAATTTCTTGGTTGGACTTTCTCGAGGAGTATAACCAGAAATATTATAATCTTGCACTATTGCGACCACAACAACGAGAATTTATAGAGTTGAAGTAGGGGGATATGACAGTGATAGAAGTCTGTAGCAAGTTTGATCAGCTGTCCCAACTGTGCCTATACACTATCACCGCTGAGAGGGAGAAAATCCAGAAGATGCTGGGAATGTTCTGTCACGAAATCTCAGCATTGATGGATAGTGGGTTGACACCACCTGACACTGTATCTGATTGTGTTTGTCGTGCGCTGAGGGCAGAGTATTATTTGGTCCAACAGAAGGAAGAGAGAGAAAAGATTTAGGATGCTAAGAAGAAGGAGAAGGTCTTGACCAAAGCTATACCAGCTGGATCTCAAGTTGGACAAAGCAGCAAGCCTAGTCCAAATGTCAAGGCTGGGCAGCCAAGTACTTACGGTCAACAACCCCAAGGGAAGAGAAAAGGGAATAATTATGGGAATCGAAACCAGTAGAGGAGAACAAACAATAATGCTGGCCCTATTGTTCGAGACTGTGTAAACTGCGAGAAAAAAACATGCAAGCAGATGCAAATTTGCCCCAAATGCCTGTTTCCAATGTGGGAAGGACGGTCACTTTGCTAGAAACTGTCCATAAAATAGGCAAAATATGCAAGGTTCATCTCAGCCACAATAGAAACATTCCTAGGCACATTCACTGCAGGCTAAAGCTGAAGTTCATCCCAGTTTGAGAGGCAGGAAAGACAAGAACGCTTGCCTCGAGCAGATGCTAGAGTCATGGTTTACACAAAGGAAGATGCGGAAGCTAGAACGTCAAATGTAGTGACAGGTTAGCTTTCTATCGTTTATAATTTGGCTTTTTTTTATTTGACTCTGGAGCTACGCATTCTTTCATTTCATATCAATTTGCAAATAAGATAGGATATCCTAAAGATAATATGGGTATGACATTTAGAATTGCATTACCCTCGGGGAAGTCTTGATGTCCAATTACTGGTTACCGCATGTACCAATAATTATGGCAAGTAGGGAGATGTATGCAGTATTGATCATGATAGAGCTGGCTGATTACGATGTAATACTAAGAATGGATTTCCTAGCTGTAGGAAAATAAATCGGTAAAAACGTATCAGAGTGGCGCAGCGGAACAATAAAAATTTTAGATCGTTAAATATCTCATGATGCCATATACAATAAATCAACAACAATTAAAACTCATATCTCAAGGACGCCAATCTGCAGGAGGAGAATGACTGGAGGCTTCAACCAACTAGCCTTCTCTACTATTCTCCAATTCCCGAATGGCTGAGTGTGTGGGCACTCTGAACCTCGATCGGTATGCTAGCATTGCTAGTCTTCTTCCGACCACCCAGATCTCTAAAGAACTTTATTATCACGATGAGCTGTACAATAATAAGCCTGCTCACCTGAGAGTCTGTGGTCTGAGAGAACTGGAGTGGTAGGACTTCTATTTATAGACCTGCATGAGGTGATTCTCTGAATTTGAATTGGACTAGAAAAAGATATTCTTCCTTATCCATAACCATAAAATCTGAATTTTTCCATGGGAAAATCCCAACAATAAAATTCAGTTTTTAAGGATAAAACCAATCCAAATCTAAATAAGATTTTAACTAGAATTTTATCTCCATTTTTCAACCAAAAAATCCGAAATTTCCTAGGAGATTTTTCTCCAAATATTCGGCCACATTTAGGATAAGGGAGAATCAAAATTCCACTAGGATTTTCAAGCTTGAATCTTATCTCAACCTTATCCAAAATAACCGAATTTTCCTAGGAGATTTCCTCCATAATTTTGGCCACTTTTCAGGGAATGAGAAAATCCAAATTCAACTAGGATTGAAACTTGAATCTTCCCTAGAACCTTATCCATAAAAACCGAAATTCCATTAAGGATTATCCTCAAAAATTTCGTCCACTTTTGTTAGGATTTAGATTCAAAATTCAAGTAGGATTCTAACAAGATTATCCTCTCCAAATCCAACTCAAATTCGAATTTCAAAACTTGTGGATTTTCCACAACAAATTCGAATCCCACTTGGACTGTGATTCAAAATTTGAATTTCAAATTTCAAATTCGAATTTCAAATTCAAATTTTGAATTTCAAATTTAAATTTCAAATTCCAATTTCAAATTCGAATTTCAAATTCAAATTTCAAATTCGAATTTCAAATTTCAAATTTCAAATTTCAAATTTCAAATTTCAAAATCCACAAAACGGTTGTGTTTCAAATTCTTGTTCTCATGGATAATTTTCTACAACTCCAATCCAATCTCAAACAAAATCATGACAACTTTATTTGGAGTTCAAATAACTGTGTACTCTATTATCCAAAACAAAATCTGAATCCAACCGGAGAGAATCTTGTCTACCATCCTAATCCTGTGTTATCACCATCCATGCATAATAAACTAGCCAATAGCATACACAAATCAATTTGCCAAACGTTAAGGAATTATGTGGAGCTAGTAGAGGGACTGATTGGACATATAGAATTGGGCTCCCGTGATTCCATATGATCATCATTCTGTACCGAATAACTCAATCATATGATCACTAATTTCAGAGTCACACCACTATAAACCTGAAACTGAACTCCCAATTATATACCGTAATTACGTAAGCCTATGATGACCTACTATCCAATGACCTTGTCATATATGCAAAACCCTCATATGATATCCATGATCAGCCTTAGGTCAAAGTCCGATTAATCCTACTGATCAGGCTATCTTAAAGTTCCATTATACTACTGAATTATGAAAATGATTATTCACCATGTGTGAATAAGAAGTCATCTGCCCAGCAGAAGACCCAAGGCCTTGTCCATTTTCACATTCAGTATAATGCCTTTAAGAGGATACCTTTAACTCCTTAGAGCTATGATTCCGATATCTGCAAACAAACCCTTCATCGTGTACAAGTCATGCACCCAACGAACCGGTCTATAAGCTTACTACTTCTGAGATGCTTTAGCCATTGGAACATCAAAGTACACAAGTCATATACATGAAGTAGTTCATTTACTCAGGATTAAGGTTATTGCATAATGAACGTCAAAAGCAGATTGATCCACTCATAGCGGACTACGTAGATCAATCACGCTTTAGTCCCGGTCTAATATGTCACCTCCAAGCAACATATCTATGTCGCTACTTGAGAGTCCAGCTCCAGACAGTCAAGACAAATCGTCCCCTCCAAGGCTTTAGACAACATAATAGTCTTAACATGAGTTAGATGCTCGGTCTAACCCCATAGACTACAGACCATAATTTAGACCGCTAACTTTAGAACATTGTCTTCTCGCATACAAAAGTCCATTGCATGCAATGTTCTAACAGTTTTAACACAAGCAGTCAGTGAGCCATATTTGCTTACATTTACTTTAACATGTAAATAAGACGAGGATAGATAGCAATGTAATGAATAACCTCTATGTATAATTTTATTATCCAGTTCAAAATGAATACATCAAAATGTCTCTAATACTTAGGGCATTTCCTAACAATCTCCCACTTGCCCTAAGCCAGTAGATGTGCCATGTTACGCATCCCCATCGCCTCTACATGCCTCTCAAAGTTTCTAGCCACCAAAGTCTTAGTAAAGGGATTAGCGATGTTGTCCTCGGACGCGATTTTACATACATCCACTTGTCCTGTCTCCACATGCCCTCTAATAATGTGATATCTCCGATCGATGTGCTTGGTCCTCTTATGGTGCCGAGATTCCCTTGTGTTGGCAATAGCCCCTGTATTATCACAGTAAAGTGTGATAGGCTTGTCAACACCCGGAATGACCTCAAGGTCTCTAAAGAACTTACGGAGCCAAACCGTTTCTTTAGATGCCTAGCCGCAGCCACATACTCAGCCTCCATAGTAGAGTCAGCTGTGCAGCCCTGCTTCACGCTCCTCCACACAATGGCGCCTCCTCCGAGTAAAAACACTGATCCAGATGTCGATTTCCTCGAATCCTTACAAGTCTGGAAGTCTGAGTCCGTGTATCCTACGGGTGTTAGGTCCCCTCCAGAATACACCAGCATATAATCCCTTGTTCTCTTAAGATACTTGAGTATATGCTTTACAGCTTGCTAGTGCTTGGTTCCAGGATTTGCTTGATATCGACTCACCATACCTACTGCAAAACATATGTCTAGGCGAGTGCAAAGCATAGCGTACATAAGGCTACCCACAGCATATGCATAAGGGACCTTACTCATATGCTCTCTTTCTTCCGATGTCTTGGGACAGTCATCCAATGAAAGAGTTAGATCGGCAATAGAAGGTTGTGAGCCTTTCTTTGCCTCTTGCATTGCATATTTGTCAATTATTTTATCTATGTATGAAGCTTGGGATAACGCTATCATTTTATTCTTTTGATCTCTGAAGAGACGAATGCCTAGAACATAATTAGATTCTCCCAAGTCCTTCATGTCAAACTGTTGGTGTAACCAAAGCTTGACCGATGATAAGTTCCCTACATCATTCCCAATGAGTAGTATATCATCGACATAGAGTATCAGAAAGACCACTTTTCCATCCTTAATACGTTTATAAACACAAGGTTCATCAACGTTCTGCTCAAAACCAAATGTCTTAATCGCTTGATCAAACCTCTGGTTCCATGAGCGGGATGCTTGCTTTAATCCATAAATGGATCTAAGCAACTTGTAGACTTTCCTTTCTTGGCCTTCCTCTACGAACCCTTCGGGCTGTATCATATAGATACACTCTTCAAGATGGCCATTCAAGAATGCTGTCTTGACATCCATTTGCTAGATCTCGTAATCGAGAGCCGCAGCAATGGACAGAAGAATACGGATAGACTTCAGCATAGCAACAGGCGAAAAGGTTTCATCGTAATCGATTCCAGCCTTTTGTGTGTATCCCTTTGCAACCAGTCTAGCTTTGAAAGTTTCCACTCTCCCTTCCGCATCCTTCTTTCTTTTGTAGACCCATTTGCATCCAATGGGTTTTATCCCATTCGGCAAATCTACAAGTTCCCAAACAGAGTTGGATTTCATAGAATCCATCTCATTGTTCATAGCCTGTTTCCAAAATTTAGAATCAACATCGTTCATAGCTTCATCATACTTGACCGGATCATCTTCATGCTCATGAGCCTCGGCCTGGTATACCTCAGCATCATACATAAAGAAATTAGGTTTCTTAGAAACCCTCCCACTACGACGAGGCACCCTAAATTGTTGATCGTCTACAGGTCTTTCACTGGAACTCGGACTTGCATCCAAGACTGAAATCTGTGGAGCAGTTCTTTCACCCGATAACTCCTCTAGCACCACTTTGCTTCTATGCTTAAAGTCATTCATGTGACTTTCCTCCAAGACTGTCGCATGGGTTGAGATAATGACTTTTTGTTCCTTCGGGTTATAGAACAGACCTCCTTTAGTTCCTTTTGGATACCCTACAAACATGCATAATTCTGATCTTGGTTCCAACTTTTCGCATCCCTATCCAGTACATGTGTCGGGTAGCCCCATATTCTCATATGTCCAAGGGAGGGCTTCCTGCCATGCCACAATTCATACGGAGTTCTGGGAATTGATTTGCTTGGAACCTGGTTCAAAATATAGCACGCTGTTTGTAAAGCATATCCCAAAAATGATAATGGTAGCGTTGAATAACTCATCATGGACCGTACCATATCTAATAAGGTCCTGTTTCTCCTTTCGGCTACACCATTTTGTCGTGGAGTACCAGGTGCAATCAATTGGGATAATATCTCGTTCTCTACAAGATGTCCTAGAAATTCATCGGAGAGGTATTCGCCACCTTGATCCGATCGAAGTGTCTTTATGGATTTATCCAATTGCTTTTCCACTTCCGCACGATACTCTTTGAACTTGTCAAAGGTTTTCCTCTTGCGGTGCATCAGATACACATATCCATACCTCGAGTAATCATCTATAAAAGAGACATAATACTCGAACCCTCCTCGTGCTGTGACGTTCATGGGCCCACATACGTCAGTGTGCACAATTTCTAAGAGCTCCTGAGCCCTTGCACCCTTAGCTCCAAAAGACCTCTTAGTCATTTTACCCTCTAGACAATACTCATATTGGGGAACTCGTACCTCCTCCAGAGATTCCAGAGGACCGTCTTTCATCAATCTTTGAATCCTATCCTGATTAATATGACCAAGTCTTAAATGCCAAAGATACGCGTTGTTAGAGTGAGAAACTTTCAACCTTTTAGAGTTATCACTTAATTCAGTGTCAAGCAGTGAGTACATCTTTGGTTTGATCAAATATAGGTTTCCATCCATCCATCCAGAATAGATAAAAGACTTATTTCTACAAATATCAACTCTTTTACTAAAAGAAACTGAATAAGAATCCTTTATTAAACAAGCTACCGATATAAGGTTCCTCCTCAAATTAGGAACATAAAAACAGTCTTTTAATAAAATAAACCTAAATTGATCAAAATAAAGGTAAACATCTCCCACTGCCTCAGCCACCACAAAGCTACCATCTCTAGTCCGCAACGAGAGGCTCCTATCATGTAGACTTCTCGTTTCCACGAACCCCTGCATAGAAACACAAACATGATTAGTGGCGCCCGAATCAATTACCCAAGTGTCTTTCGATTCTTCCACCAAACACACTTCCAAGTAATGAAGTTCCTTACCTTCCTTGCCCTTGGCGGCTAGGAATTCCCGACAAGCCTTCTTGAAGTGACCTACCTTCCCACAATAGAAGCATTTGGACTTTTTAGGGTCCTTTGGCTTCTTGTTCTTCTTCTTCTTCTTCCCGTCCGAGACAGGAGGATTAGAAGAACTAGAAGCCACTTACTTCTTATTTGGCCTCCTCCTCTTCCGTGAGGGATTGGAAGATTCCGCCAAATTGGCCTCACCTTTAAATCGGACCACATCTTCATCCCTGATCATCTGCTCATAAGCCTGTAGTTGCTTCATGAGCTCGGTTAGTCCTAACTCCTTTGTCGCCAGATTGTATGTGGCCTTAAACCCTACAAAATCTTTAGATAGAGTCTTGAACACCATCTCGATCTGGGTGTTATAGTCCAACTCAGCACCATTCTCGGCAGCCTCAGCGAAGAATCCCATTAGAGTGATCATATGGTCCTTCACCGGAGTACCCGCCTTTTGCTTAGAGTTCATAATGCTGGTGATAGCGGACTGTCGAGCCAATTTTTCTTGGCCTCCGAACATGTCCTCCAGATTTTCCATGATCTCCCCAGCAACTTGATAAGTCTCATGCTGCTTTTGTAAAGCACTCGTCATGCTAGCAAGGATGTAGCAACGAGCTATCTCATTGGATTCTCTCCAACGATTATAGGCAACCGGGACCTCCTCAAGTGGTGTGTCAGGTTTGGGCCCAGGTGGGCATGGTTCGTCCAGTACGAACTTGTGTCTCTCGCAGTTGAGAACTATTAATAGATTTCTTTTCCAGTCTTTATAATTATCGCCATTCAGCTTATTTTCAGTAAGTATTGAAATGAGGGGTGTCGGTGACATTTTGAACAGAAATAAAATTATACTAGACATCATTACAAAGCCCAAGCAAATATACAGATAATTTAGCAAATAAAACATACAAGTATATTCCTACATGAAACTTGAAAAGCATGTAGTATTGCAATGGTAATTCTTAGCATCTATTGCCCCAAGCCACCGAGGGGTGGTCATGAAAACAAATAGTCAGAACATGGACCCCGTCCAATTAATATATGTTGCCTTAAATCCTCCAAGGTTAAGACATATATTAATAACCGCTTATTTGGCCACCAGTTTAGTTAACAGAGCTTCTAGGGAAGGTTAATAACTAAACGAGTCTTGAGTGTATAACCATTGTTTACGTAGCTCGATCCACGTCCTACCAAGCCACCGAGGGGTGGTCATGAATAGGATCGTACCCAAACACGTTTTCCACATAGGAGATCCAATCTAGTATATCGGCGGTGGTAAACACCTATCGTGGGGTATGGTCAAGGCAGAACTGACGCGAGGCGTTACCATGCTTTCACATAAGGATCAACAATGGAGGCCGTGGGTTTTGTTTGAAACCCTCTCCCACTCAATATTTTGTAAAACATGCAAGTTTTGATGAATTATGTATGATCAATATAGTATGAGCGGCACTCACCTATCCTATGTGACATGTTATCAAATATGCATACAAAACATCCATCAATACATATTTATACATCCATGACATATCACAGAAAAAATAATTGACAGAATAACCAAGCTATGGTTCCATCCTAAAACAAAGAAAATAAAGATTGCAAAATTTCATCCAAAGCATTCTTTGGGTCTTGAATTTTGTTCCGTCTTCTTGTATCCATCTTTATGTAGCCTCTCCATTTATTTCTCATCCCAAGAATCATTTAAAATTTAAATCTCCAAAAATTTAAATTTTAAATTCAAATTCCAAATTCAAATTTCCAATTCAAATTTTAAACAATTTTAAACATCATGTGTAATAATATGTAATTTCAAAAATTTCAAATTTTCAATTACGTATTTTTAAACATGATTTAAAATTAAATCTCAAATTTAAAAATCAAAATTTTTCGATTTTTTAGACCGTCGCACCGCCGTCCCCGAAGGCGGTAGTCGCCGTGGGTAGCCACCAGCCCCAAAGGGGCTGGCAGCCCATGGCTGCCCCCTATATGCAGCCTTGCCGGGCTGCAGGCCAAGCCTGCAGCTCCAGGCTACACGCCCAGGCTGGGCGCAGCAGGCTGCAGGTAGCGCCTGCCGCCAGAGGCTGCACGCCCAGGCTGCGATCAGCCTTGGGTAGGCCATGGCCACCCTTGGCTGCAGGCCAAGCCTACAGCCGTGGGTGGTGTTAGCCTGCACAGGGGCTGCCGCAGCCCCATCCTGCCGGAGGGCAGGGGCTGCAGCCCCACCAAGGCCCGTCGGCCTATCCCGAGGGGTCGTGTTTCGGTTTTTGTGCCATATTCCAATTTACCTATTAGGATCTCCAAAAATTAATTTGAATCTCAATTAAATTGAAATTTTCCACACAATCAAAATTTCAACCTTTAAATCAAATTTAACTTTTGGGAAAAAATAAATTACGGTCTTCAATCTTCAATCTCCTCTAAGAATAATTACATAAAATTTCCTAAACCGTTTCCGGTGTACAAAAATTCTAACCATAAAAATTCTAAGGGACAAAATTAAAACCCATGGGAAAATTACAGTGTTAATAAACTGCTCCCATGGTTACATAAAAATTCCTAGATACAATTTTTCTAAATTCTAAGGAACCACAACCGGCATAAACAAGCATGCTTATAATAATTCAAAAAATTAAAATAACCACATACTTTATACATAATCCATGATAACAACATAAAGGAACCCTAGAATGCCACTCTCTAAATATCAAATCCATACATAAATAAAAAGACTAAGTAATTGTCTAATTTATGTACATGGCATAGTCATGAGATGGCTCTGATACCAATTGTAGGAAAATAAATTGGTAAAAGCGTATCAGAGTGGCGCAGCGGAACAATAAAAATTTTAGATCGTTAAATATCTCATGATGCCATATACAATAAATCAACAACAATTAAAACTCATACCTCAAGGACGCCAATCTGCAAGAGGAGAATGACCGGAGGCTTCAACCAACTAGCCTTCTCTACTATTCTCCAATTCCCGAATGGCTGAGTGTGTGGGCACTCTGAACCTCGATCGGTATGCTAGCACTGCTAGTCTTCTTCCGACCACCCAGATCTCTAAAGAACTTTATTGTCACTATGAGCTGTTCAACAATAAGCCTGCTCACCTGAGAGTCTATGGTCTGAGAGAACTGGAGTGGCAGGACCTCTATTTATAGACCTGCATGAGGTGATTCTCTAAATTTGAATTGGACTAGAAAAAGATATTCTCTCTTATCCATAACCATAAAATCTGAATTTTTCCATGGGAAAATCCCAACAATAAAATTCAGTTTTTAAGGATAAAACCAATCCAAATCTAAACAAGATTTTAACTAGAATTTTATCTCCCTTTTTCAACCAAAAAATCCGGAATTTTCTAGGAGTTTTTTCTCCAAATATTCGGCCACATTTAGGATAAGGGAGAATCAAAATGCCACTAGGATTTTCAAGCTTGAATCTTATCTCAACCTTATCCAAAATAACTAAATTTTCCTAGGAGATTTCCTCCATAATTTCGACCACTTTTCAGGGAAGGAGAGAATCCAAATTCAACTAGGATTGAAACTTGAATCTTCCCCTAAACCTTATCCACAAAAACTGAAATTCTATTGAGGATTATCGTCAAAAATTTCGTCCACTTTTGTTAGGATTTAGATTCAAAATTCAAGTAGGATTCTAATAAGATTATCCTCTCCAAATCCAATTCAAATTCGAATTTCAAAACTTGTGGATTTTCCACAACAAATTCGAATCCCACTTGGACTGTGATTCAAAATTTGAATTTCAAATTTCAAATTTGAATTTCAAATTCAAAATTCAAATTTCAAATTTCAAATTTCAAATTTAAATTTCAAATTCAAATTTCAAATTCGAATTTCAAATTCAAATTTCAAATTCAAATTTCAAATTTCAAAATTCAAATTTCAAAATCCACAAAACGGCTGTGTTTCAAATTCTTGTTCTCATGGATAATTTTCTACAACTCCAATCCAATCTCAAATAAAATCATGGCAACTTTATTTGGAGTTCGATTAATTCTGTACTCTATTATCCAAAACAAAATCTGAATCCAACCGGAGAGAATCTTGTCTACCATCCTAATCCTGTGTTATCCCCATCCATACATAATAAACTAGCCAATAGCATACACAAATCAATTTGCCAAACGTTAAGGAACTATGTGGAGCTAGTAGAGGGACTGATTGGACATATAGAATCGGGCTCCCGTGATTCCATATGATCATCATTCTGTACCGAATAACTCGATCATATGATCACTAATTTCAGAGTCACACCACTATAAACCTGAAACTGAACTCCCAATTATATACCGTATTACGTAAGCCTGTGACGAGCTACTATCCAATGACCTTGTCATATATGTAAAACCCTCATATGATATCCATGATCAGCCTTAGGTCAAAGTTCATTTAATCCTACTGATCAGGCTATCTTAAAGTTCCATTATACTACCGAATTAAGAAAATGATTATTCACCATGTGTGAATAAGAAGTCATCTGCCCAGCAGACGACCCAAGACCTTGTCCATTTTCACATTCAGTATAATGCCTTTAAGAGGATACCTTTAACTCCTTAGAGCTATGATTCTGATATCTGCAAACAAACCCTTCATCGTGTACAAGTCATGCACCCAACGAACCGGTCTATAAGCTTACTACTTCTGAGACGCTTTAGCCATTGGAACATCAAAGTACACAAGTCATATACATGAAGTAGTTCATTTACTCAGGATTAAGGTTATTACATAATGAACGTCAAAAGCAGATTGATCCACTCATAGCGGACTACATAGATCAATCACGCTTTAGTCCCGGTCTAATATGTCACCTCCAATCAACATATCTATGTCTCTACTTGGGAGTCCAGCTCCAGACAGTCAAGACAAACCGTCCGCTCCAAGGCTTTAGACAACATAATAGTCTTAACATGAGTTAGATGCTCGATCTAGCCCAATAGACTACAGACCATAATTTAGACCGCTAACTTTAGAACATTGTCTTCTCGCATACAAAAGTCCATTGCATGCAACGTTCTAACAGTTTTAACACAAGCAGTCAGTGAGCCATATTTGCTTACATTTACTTTAACATGTAAATAAGACGAGGACAGATAGCAATATAATGAATAATCTCTACGTATAATTTTATTATCCAGTTCAAAATAAATACATCAAAATGTCTCTAATACTTAGGGCATTTCCTAACACTAGCGAAGTATCAAGCCACGATCGATTATCGGAAGCAGAAGATAATGTTCCAACCTGACGGAGAAGACTACTTTGAGTACGTCGATACGTCACATAGATCAAAGAAGATAATGATCAATTCCATGGAAGAAAGGAGGCTAATGTCTAGCGGTTGTGCTGGATACCTAGCATGTATATTGGACGTGACAAAGGAATGAAAGCTCCAACCTGAAGACGTTCCTATTGTGAAGGAATTCATTGATGTCTTCTCAGAGGAATTACCAGGATTGCCGCCTGAACGAGAAATTTCCTTTGAGATCAAGCTGATGCTAGGAACTACACCTATCTCAAAGGCACCATACCGGATGGCACTAGCAGAGTTAAAAGAGTTACAAGAGCAGTTGAAGGAGCTTCTTGACAAAGGATTTATACACCTGAGCTATTCCCCATGGGGTGCTCCAGTACTGTTTGTCAAGAAGAAGGATGGATCATTTCGGATGTGCATCGACTATCGGGAGTTGAACAAGGCTACTGTCAAGAATAGGTATCCATTACCTGGAATTGATGACTTGTTCGATCAACTAAAAGGCACAGTAGTATTCTCCAAGATTGATCTGCAATCATGATATCATCAACTGAAGATCAAGCAGAGTAACATCCATAAGACGGCATTTAGGACTCGTTATCATCATTACGAATTCCTTGTGATGTCGTTTGGGTTAACAAAGGCGCCAGCAGCTTTTATGAACCTAATAAATCGAGTCTTTAAAGAATATTTGGATAAGTTTGTCATTGTGTTTATCGATGATATACTTATATATTCAAAGATTCGCGAGGAGCATGAGGAGCATCTAAAAATTGTCTTACAGACAATAAGGGAGCATCAACTCTATGCCAAATTCTCCAAATGTGAATTCTGGCTGGATAGGGTACATTTTCTCAGACATTTGGTTTCCAAGGAAGGAATCACTGTGGATCATGCAAAAGTAGAGGCGATCAATGAATGGGCCGCACCTAAGAACGTGACGGAAATACGAAGTTTCTTAGGTCTAGCCGGCTATTATAGAAGATTTGTTGAAGGATTTGTGTGACTCACCGCTCCTATCATGGTGCTTACACACAAGGAAAAGAAGTATGAATGGATTGAATAGTCTGAGAAAAGCTTCCAAGAGCTGAAGAAATGATTAACGAGCGCGCCGATACTTACACTTTTAACTGAAGGGAAGATGTTCGTGACATACAGTGACGCTTCAAAGATGGGATTAAGAGCCGTCCTGATGCAAGGCGACAAGGTGATTGCCTATGCCGCGCATCAATTAAAGGCACATGAGAAGAATTATCCCACGCATGATTTGGAGCTTACCGCAGTAGTGTTCGCATTAAAGATCTGGCGACACTAGCTGTATGGAGCTCAGTGTCAAATTTATACTGACCACCACAGTCTAAAGTATTTCTTCATGCGAAAAGGAGCTAAATATACGACAAAGGAAATGGCTAGAGTTGGTAAAGGATTATGATTATGAAATCCTATATCATCCGAGAAAAGCCAATTGCGTTGCAGATGCGTTAAGTAAGAAATCTACTATTCTACAGCAACTGTCGATTGGAAAATTTCCAAAGCCATTGCAACAAGAAATCAACACGCTGGAGATGGAGCTAATAGCCGAAAAGCTAGCTGCATTACAATTGGAGTCAACGTTGTATGAAGATATCAGAGAAGCTCAGAAATGAGATCCAAAGCTAGCAAGTGCACAAGAGGAAGTGTCTAAAGATGGACTAATCCTACATCAAGGGAGAATTCAGATTCCAGATGATGAAGGATTAAGAAGGCGAATTATGGCGGAAGCCCATGAAACGCCCTGTTTAGTACATCCTGGAGCCAGTAAGATGTACCAGGGCTTGAAGCTATAATTCTGGTGGAAAGGGATGAAGAAAGACATTGCAGAATTTGTAAAAAGATGTATGACGTGCCCAAAAGTTAAGGCTAAACATCATCATCAAGGCAGAAAATTAGAGCCGTTGGAGATTCCTGAATGAAATGGAAACATATTATAATGAACTTTGTGGTAGGATTACCAAAGACCCAAGAAAGCTATGATGCCATTTGGGTTATTGTAGATAGGTTGACAAAGACGACAAGGTTTATTAAAGTAAAAATGACCTTCTCATTAGAAAAGTTAGCAAGCTTTTATGTTAACCATATAGTCAGGCTACATGGAGTTCCTAAATCTATTGTGTCAAATCATGACCCATGATTTACTTCAAACTTCCGGACATGTGTGCAAGAAGCTATGGGAACAGAAGTGCACCTAAGCACAGCATTTCATCCGTAGACAGACTTGCAACCTGAGCGAACCATCCAAACGCTAGAAGACATGCTGCATGCATGTACAATAGATTTCCTGGGAAGCTAGAACGAGAAACTTCCATTGGTAGAGTTTTCGTATAACAATAGCTACCAAGATTTGATAGGTATGGCACCCTATGAAACTTTGTATGAAAGAAAGTGTAGATAACCGGTTCATTGGTACGACCTACAAGAGAAACGATTGCATAAGATAGATTTTGTACAAGAGACAGTGGATGCAGTTACAAAAATACAATAGCGGATGAAGATAGCTCAGAGCCAACAAAAGAGCTATACGGATAAAAGACGAAGATCCCTGGAGTTCAATGAAGGGAATTTGAATGCCTAAGAGTTTCACCAATGAAAGGAATAATGCGATTTGGGAAGAAAGGGAAATTGAGTCCCAGATATATTGGGTCATACGAGATCATCGAATGCATTGGTAAAGTTACCTATAGATTGGCTTTACCTCTAGAAATGTCGGCAGTATATAATGTGTTTCACGTGTCGATGTTAAGGAAGTACATATCGGATCCGTCCTATGTACTGAAAAATGAACCGACCCAGATTCAGGAAGACCTGACCTATAAAGAAAGACCTGCTCAAATTCTGGCATGTGAAGATAAAATGAAAACTGTAATAGTATTGTATGATCTCTACGAAGGGCGGGCCGCCACAGTTGGTATCAGAGTGAGTTTACGATTGGTTTAGTTTAGATTACCAATTGCTGCCACAGTTGGTATCAGAGCAGATTTACAATTGGTCTAGTTTAGATTACCGACTATCGTCACAATTGGTATATCAGAGCAGTGTTGACCATATCCTGATTTGACACTTCATGCATGTTGTACCGCAATCCAAGTAAGTAGTTTATTTAAGTTTAGTGAATTATTTTCTTATATGAACATAATTATGTTATAGGTAGCAAGACGACCAGAACTCCTTATGTGAGACCACCGCTACCACGACTGAGAGGGGGTATTACGGGTATGGATGAGACCTATTGTGAGGCCGTCTATTTCCCAACATCCGGTAGTTAGACCCCCGGTGCCCGAAAGACCTCCAGCACCAGCACCAACTCCAGTATATGTAGTACAGCCTCGACCGGTACTTCATCCACCAGTAGTAGTGGACATTCCAGTTGTTGGTGGACGCCAACATATTGGGATGAGAGTTTCGGCTCGGGCAGTACAAGCATTCAGAGCTAGCAGTCCCCCTATGTTTGATGGTGGACGACAGTCGATGGAAGTGAAGAACTGGCTCCATGCCATAGAGAGGATTATGGTGATGTGCGATATTGACTGAGAGATGTGGATCTAGTTGGCCATAAGTATGTTTCACGAAGATGCTCGCGTATTCTGGGATTATTGTGACCAGCAAATTCTATTGGGATTCATTTGGGCTGAGTTCTGTCAGCATTTGGCCGATCAGTTTTCGCCTAAGGATCCGACACCTGTCCCAGTGCCTCTAGAGAGACAAGAGGTAGTTACACCCGCATTTCCTGGATTTGATGAGGTTAGGGACTATATTCTCCAGACAGAGAGGATGGACATGTTGTTTGGTGAGACAGTTATGTCTTACGCAGCATGATTTGAGAAGACGATGGTTGGAACTGGTAAAGGATTATGATTGTGAAATCCTATATCATCCAGGGAAGGCCAACCGTGTAGCAGATGCTTTAAGTAGGAAGTCTACCATATCGCACCAGCTACCAATAAAAAGGCTTCCGAAACCATTACAGCAAGAGATAAATTCCTTGAACTTGGAGCTGATATCTAGAAGATTGGCTACACTCGAAGTAGAATCATCACTGTTTGAGGATATATAGGAAGCTAAAAGACGAGATCCAACAATGACAAGTTCTCAAGAAGGAATTTCCAAGGATGGAATGATCCTTTATCAAGGAAGGATAAATGTTCCAGCTGATGAGGAACTTAGAAGACGGATCATGTCAGAAGCCCATGAGACACCATATTCGGTTCATCCCGGAGCTAGTAAGATGTATCAGGACTTGAAGTTACAGTTCTGGTGGAAAGGGATGAAGAACGATATAGCGAAATTCGTGAGTAGATGCATGACCTGTCAAAGAATCAAAGCGGAACATAAACATCCAGTAGAAAGATTGGAACCTTTGGAGATTCCTGAATGGAAATGGGAACACATTACGATGGATTTTATAATGGGACTCCCAAAATCCCGAGAAGGTTATGATGCCATCTGGGTTATTGTGGACAGATTGACCAAGACGGCATGGTTTATAGCTATCAAGATGACTTTTTCATTGGAAAAGTTTGCTCAATTGTATATAATTCATGTCGTCAGATTACATGGAATACTAAAATCCATTGCATCAGATAGAGATGCACAATTCACTTCAAATTTCTAGAACTGTGTGCAAAAAGCCATGGGTACTGAATTGAGACTCAGTACGGCATTTCATCCTCAAACAGACGGGCAGTCGGAGCGGACCATTCAGACATTAGAGGACATGCTTCGAGCTTGTGTAATGGATTTTATGGGAAATTGGAACGAGAAATTATCATTAATTGAATTCTCGTACAATAATAGTTACCAAGCTTCCATAGGTATGGCACCTTATGAGGCTTTGTATGGACGAAAGTACCGATCACCGATACACTGGTGTGACCTGTGAGGGAAACAACTGCATAAGACGGATTTTATACGAGAAATTTCTGATGCCGTTATAAGAATTCAGCGTCAAATGAAAATTGCGCAAAGTCGAAAAAAGAGTTATGCAGATAAGAGGTGAAGATCCTTGGAGTTTGATGAAGGAGACTTCGTGTTTCTTAAGGTATCGCCTATGAAGGGGATTATGCGTTTTGGTAAGAAGGGGAAACTGAGTCCAAGATATATTGGACCTTATGAAATTATCGAACGCATTGGAAAGGTCGTTTATAGATTAGCGTTACCTCCTGAATTGTCGGCAGTGCATAATGTATTTCATGTGTCGATGCTGAGAAAGTATATACCAAATCTGTCCCATGTGTTGAAGCATGAACCTATTCAGATCCACGAGGATTTGACATAAGACAAACAACCTATTCGAGTACTGGCTCGTGAAGAGAAAGTACTGAGGAATAAGATAATCCCACTAGTGAAGATTTTGTGGAAAAATCACAACATTGAAGAAGCTACGTGGGAACGAGAAGACGAGATGAGGAGTTTATACCCTCACTTATTCTAATTTTTGAAGACGAAAATTTTATAAGGAGGGGTGAATGTGACAACCAGGAAATTCAGGCATTCTCAGAAGAAAATGTACAACTGTATGTATATAACAATATCTACTATTAAAAGAGTGAAATAAATGTATTTGTATTGTTCAGAATTTATTGAAATGTTCTAATAATACTTACGAGTAAGAATTCAGTGTTGATAAAATTCACTGAATTGAAACGGGTGGAACGGTGCCAAAAACGGCATTGAAAACCCTAACTGGTGCATTATGGTGCACTTAAAGATGAAAAACTTCCGGGATTGATTTTGATCAAACGGAAGCAGTATAAATTGATTTGACTGCACAAGAGACCTCAGGAACCCACCGGGACGATTTCAGGAAAATTTTGACTCGAACCGATACCGGTCAAAAAGTAGTCGAATTAATGTGAATAGTAAATTCAAAGTCAACACTTTACTTTGCATTTATGACATCATAAAGTAAATTTATTAAATGTGAAAATTATGGTGGTTTGTGGCATTAATGGCCAAGATTGATTCACTTTTTGATCTAAAGGCCAAGATTTGGCCAAAATTAGCCAAATTAAATTTTTGAAAAATTTGGAAAGAAATGGCTTAAAAAGTTTTGCATTCTCATTGGTTGGAAGCTAAATTAATTGGCTTCTTTGGTTGTTTAAGTCGGCAAAACATGGAACAAAATGGCCGTATCCATTTCAAAGCCAAAACATAAGATAAAAAAAATTTCTAAGTGTTGTCCAAGAGAACACCGTGAGCCACCAAGGAGAACCAAGATAATCTTCCAAGTTTTCTTCACAAAAGTGGTGTCAAACACTTCATTGAAGTCAAGTGAAGCAAGAAAGCAAGGCAACCTTCTTTGGTTTGCAAATTTTGGCTTGTTTTCTCCATAAAATCCATGGGATGAATAGTGTGAAGATGAGAAAATTTGGGGTTTGTTTTGGTTGATTTGGTGCTTGGGTTTTGTTAATGGTTTAATTAGAAAAAAACCACGCATTTTGTTTAAAGAAAAACAAAGTTTTGGTTGGTTTTCTAAGGGTAAAACCGTGGGTTACCATGTGTGGTTGATGAGGAATCGTTGTTGTTTAAGTGTTGTAATGCTTTAAATCATGTTTTGGTTAAATGTTAAGCATGATTTGGTTGGTTATAAAGCTTGGAAAAATTTTGGAATCAAAAACCCTAAAATGGCCGTGGGTTGTAATTAGGGTTTGGTGAATATTTTTACATGAATAACTTGATGGTTGGATAGTTTCAATCATGCATTTAATTATGAAAATGATGGTTATGTGATTGAAAGCATGAAACAAAATGTTGTGCATGTTTTTCCCTAAAATGGCCGTGGGTTATGTGTGTTGAAAAACCCTAAGAATCGTGTTGTAAAATGCATGGAAATTGGCTTGAAAATGTGCTAGGTAATAGCATTTGAATAGCCTAAAATTTGGTTAAAAAATTGAAAAGTTTTGGTTAGGTTTTAAGTATGAAAACCGTGGCTAAAACTAAGGGCAAAATTGAAAGAATTTTGTGGAATGTGGTGTAAAATGTGAATTGGAAATTTTGTGAGCTTTTATGTAAAAGTTTGGGAAACTTTTACATAAAATAGGCTTGTGGTATAGTACGTGGCAGGTACATATGGTTCGAGGCGTACCTAACGCCGGTAGCCTTAAATTTACGCCGAAATGCTACCGAAATTTCGAAAACAGCATTTGGGGTGAAAAGGGAATTAAAAATAAAAGTTTAGGGTCGGGTCGGAAACCCGAGTCCGTAAAGGAAAATTGAATGAGGAAAACCTAAGGGGTGGTTCGTGAATAGTAATCCGTCCCCTTAAAAATATAAAACGTGGGCGAAACTGAAAAACCGACCTCGAGCCGAGGGGCGTTTTTGAGAAACGAAGCAAAGGTCCGAGTCGGGTACGGAAAATCCGAGTCTCGGAGACCTAGAACGGGAACGTCTAGATGAACGTTTTAAATATTAGTAAAACGTTCATTTGAGGCTCCGAAACATAGAAAATCACTAAACCGACGTAAGGGTCGGAATAGTGCTTCCCGAGGGTCGAGAAGGTGAAAAATGGAAATAAAATAGAAACGAACCCGGTAATGAATAGAAAAGAGTCAGAAAAGTTCCTGAGAGCCAAAAAGTGCAGTGTAGATCGAGAAAATTTCCGTCAGGGGCATAATTGTAATTTTACCAAAATATAGGGATAAAATCGTAATTTTGCAAAAGTTGAGAAAAATGGGGAAAATGATAAATAAAGCCTAAAAACTTATAAATAGGTTTTATTTAAGCTTTTTAGTAAAAAATAAAAGCTATAAATTGAAATGAAATTAACAGACAAGGTTTTGTCTATAGGATCCCAAAATCAACCAGCAAGGAGAGCGGTTAAAGATCCAGAAAAGAAAAAGGGGAAGAAACAGATAAGGTAAATTCAGACATTTACCTGTCTGCAACATATAGCATTATCATTACTAACTTTGATGTACTAACTATAAGTTAGGTACATATGTGCTACGAGCACTATTATAGAATAGAGAGAGAGACGAAATGTGCTACGGGCACTATTGTAATGGGACACATAATAAATTGTGCTTAGGGCACTAGAACGAGGTTAATGAAATTCACTCACCTGAAATTTAAAATGTGAACCATTCTTAATCACGGGGCAATATGAAGTCACCGGGTTAGAACTTTAAAACGTCAGTAATGAAACCACTTTTGGCGTACCAGCCTTCCGTACAGGGAGGTAAATTTTGCTTTCGGGGCTATGATGATGAGATTAAGGCTGTGGAGGTTAGCACTGATTTATCGCTCCCAATCATGTACAATTTTGCCTTCGGGGCTATGATGATGAGATTAAGGCTGTGGAGGTCAGCACTAATGTACTGCTCCCAGTCATGCGCACTAAAATGGTACTGCCAACCTGAGCTCAAAACCAGAACATAATTAAAGATAATTATCTAGAACTGAAACTATGCCATAATTGAGCATAAGACAGTTTCGTGAGAATACTAACATCGCGGTAGATGTACTGTTGATATATTGTGTTGTGGTCAAACTTACTATTCATAATGAATAGTGGTCAAAGTTACTATTTATGGGAAATAGTAGTCAACGTTATGATTCATGATGAATAGTATTATTCATAGAAATTTTATTTCTTGCATGTTTGAACTTACTGAGCCTTTAGCTCACCATTTTTGCTTATGTTGCAGGTAAGCAACCAGCTCAATAGTTTTGTATGACTGGATGGCGGACGGGATAGCGCGTGTCAAATGGGATAGGAGGTAAGGGATATGGTCTTGCCAAGTCATTCCGTTGAGCATTAACAGAGAAAGGAAAAAAAGAAAATAGTCCTTTTGTAAATATATATTTTGCGAAAGTGCTATATTATGTAAATTACTTTGTACTTATAAACAAAGTGATTAGTGGATAATGTTTTACATGATGTTTTAAAAAAAATTCCCCAAAAACATCATGATTTAAAGAGAGATAGATTAGCCGGCGACCCATGAGAGTACAATCTATCGTAGTTAGCGATAAAGCTTAACTGTAATAGTATTGTACGATCTCTATGGAGGGCGGGCCACCACAGTTGGTATCAGAGCGGGTTTACGGTTGGTTTAGTTTAGATTACCAACTGCTGCCATAGTTGGTATCAGAGCAGATTTACGATTGGTCTAGTTTAGATTACCGACTATCGTCACAGTTAGTATATCAGAGCAGTGTTGACCATATCCTGATTTGACACTTTGTGCATCCTGCACCGCAATCCAAGTAAGTAGTTTATTTAAGTTTAGTGAATTATTTTCTTATATGAACGTAATTATCTTATAGGTAGCAAGATGACCTGACCTTCTTATGTGAGACCACCGCTACCACGACTGAGAGGGGTATTACGGGTATGGACAAGACCTATTGTGAGGCCGTCTATTTCCCAACGTCCGGTTGTTAGACCCCTGGTGCCCGAAAGACCTCCAGCACCAGCACCAGCTCCAGTAGATGTAGTACAGCCTCGACCGGTACTTCATCCACCAGTAGTAGTGGACGTTCCAGTTGTTGGTGGATGCCAACATATTGGGGTGAGAGTTTCAGCTCGGGCAGTACAAGCATTCAGAGCTAGCAGTCCCCCTATGTTTGATGGTGGACGACAGTCGATGGAGGCGAAGAACTGGCTCCATGCCATAGAGAGGATTATGGTGATACGCGATATTGACCGAGAGATGTGGATCCAGTTGGCCATAAGTATGTTTCAGGGAGATGCTCGCGTATTCTGGGATTATTGTAACCAGTAGATTCTATTGGGATTCAGTTGGGCTGAGTTCTGTTAGTGATTGGCAGATCAGTTTCCGCCTAAGGATCCGACACCTGTCCCAGCGCCTCCAAAGAGACAAGAGGTAGTTACACCCGCATATCCTGGATTTGATGAGATTAGGGACTATATTCTCTAGACAGAGAGGACGGTCATGTTGTTTGGTGAGACAGTTATGTCTTACGCGGCACGATTTGAGAAGACGATAGTTGGAACTGGTAAAGGATTATGATTGTGAAATCCTATATCATCCAGGGAAGGCCAACCATGTGACGCCCTGTGCCCTAGGCGGCCCGGACCATCACTGTAAAACTACTGTTTCTTTACTTTTACTTATAATTTCTTGTAATTGAATATTGCTTACTTAAAATATCTTTAATAGGTTACCCTAATTTTAGAAGAAAAAAATTTTTTTTTTTAGCACACGTATTTACTATTCATGTACATGTACTATTAAAAGCAGAATTTGAAACATAATAATAATCTTGCAAACATACTTATACTGTTCATTTTGTGGAATAGTATTTTTGAATAGTATCAATCAGCTGCTATTCGAAAATACTATTCAACTATTACTACTCAAAAATATTGTGTAAGCATTACTATTCGGAAATACCATTTAACGATTACTATTTAAAAGTACCATCTACTGGTACTGTACTGTTACTGTTCAAAATACTGTTTACTTAAACTGTGCGGAAGTTAAACTCGTATGATGTCCATAACCTCGCCTCACATCCGCCTCCGCCGCCGTCATTGCCCATCGTGGCTTATGCCATAGGACGCTTACCTACAGCATGAACACACTCCGTGAGCTTTAAGCCCAGTAAGTACAACATGTTAACCGCAAAACATGTTTAAACATAATCCATACTTAAAACGCATAAGCATGCAAGATAGTCACATATAACACTTAGCATATACCATATCATCACATATCATGTCATAGCATACAAACTTTATATACCATATGCATACAGATTACTTCATGTAAAAGCATGTATCTTACTGTAGCTAAAAGCATAGTGAACTAATGCGGATAGTGAACTGTGCATGATCCAGTTATGTTCAGTTATGCTTTAGCACTCTTTTCTTTCTCTTGTCTATTTAGGGCCCATGTGTCAGTACCGTGTGCGCGCAGACCAACGGTAACACCCGAGGTCAACTAATGCCGAAGAGCCATCAACTGATGCTCAACTTTTGGCCTTAACTTTCTTTAACTGGAAACCCCTTCAACTGAAGGAGCCGGTACGGCACACCTATTTATTTCCATATTGTTTAACTGTTCTAGTCATATGCTTCTCTAAGCTATCCCCAATCCTATACGGTAGGGATCTATGGCTTCTAACTTGTTCTTTCATCAATCTACTCGATTGTGAAACTATATGCTCTTATGTATGTTGTGCAACATCGTGTGCATGTAAGGCATACTTAACATACTGTAAAACCATCATTTTAACATCATTTTATTCATGCTGCAGGCGGAGTTATACTTACTTAATAGCAAGCACTTGTATTCGCACCTTTAGAAATTTGCAGGTTACTACCTGCCATCAATAACGTCTCTCGTTAATACCTTCTCTAAGTCACCAATACTGTTTGTGACTAAAGTAGATAATTACTTGATACCGATTGCCGTCGGCACTACTTACTCTCTATCTCAAGAGTTAACTTATTCGTATATGGTTAATTAACTTATGGCCCCATAAATTAACTACCACGTCCTTAGGCTACTTTTGCCTATACTCGTCTTTCATGTGGTACCGGGGTCCCTCGGTACCCTATTGGCCTATCTGGGAATTTGGTGTCTAATTTCCGTCACGTTTGATTAACTGTCTTCTTGACAGTTAAATCAACATTCCTCACAATGTTGCTCTGAACACGGTGCTTGACTGATTTACCGATCAGTCAACTGACCGGTTACCTCACGTTTTGGCAACTAGGTAGCCTATCAGGCTACTATGTGTAGGCTTGGTATAGTAACCGTTCGGGTTACTTTGCTTGTTTGGGTGTGGTAGCCTATCAGGCTACCTTGCATTATGGTGTCGTAGCCGACTAGGCTACCTCTACCATATCTTACTAAAAACATCCCTTGTTCTTTGTGAAATTCCTTTGAAAACTTTGTTCAAATCTAAAAATTCTTACAAAAGGATTTTTCATTTTGAAAGGGGTATGGTGTCCCCACATTTTTTTTGAAAGCAAAGTGTTTGAAATGGTTTGAAAGGGGTATGGTCTCCCCACATTTTTGAAAACGAGTCTCACCTCGCCCCGTTGGAGGATGAGGGTGTTTTTGTTGAAATCATTTCTAAGTCATTTAAAGGGAACACATTGTAAATGTGCTAAAAAATGTGGTGTTGGACCACTTTTGAAAATAATTTGAAACTTGTTCGAAATGACTTTGTTTGAGAAATCGGCGTTCATGAAACTTTTCGTCCTCGACAAAATGAACAATTCTTGTGTTCATTTCGGAGCCTAATTCTAACTCTAACGGCTCCTAAATTCATCAAACCCGTGGCCTTTGTGCCCAGTTTTTATAAAAGTTCCAGTTTTACGCACTTTTGAAAACGGGTCTGTTTGGGGCCCGAAACGGCTGAATTTTTTAAACCCACACGTGTCAGTTTCAAGGTTTCGTCGAGATCTAAAACTTTTGTGTTTTGACCTAATTCTGGTTCGGCCTTTAAAAGGGTCATTTTAATAAAAATATGAGACTGTTCATTTGGTCCGGATTTGTTACTCCCAGTTTTGGACACCGAACCAAAACTAGCCGAAAAGCCTATCGTAGGTTCATTTTTTGCCAATGGCTATTTGACGTAAAAACGACCGTATCAAAATTTCCTTAAAACTTTATGTTTTACCAAGTCCCAGATTCGGATCCTAATTGGGTCAAACTGGCCAAAATCCGTGGCTGATCCTGGGGACAGATTTTGTGTCCAGCCACCCTCTACACACTCATGCACACACATATCCCAAACCACTTATAAACTAAAGTAAACACAACCACAACCACAAAAACTTTAAAAAATGAAAGCTAAGGGCTCAAATAACTTATTACAATCCATGTGCATAACCAAATACATATAAATCTCCTTTGATCAAAAACTTAAAAACAACCAACCACAAAAGATGGGGGTTTTTCGGTTTATACCTTAGAGTGCTTTGATCCAAGCACAACCGGGCCAAGGGTGGCTGTCAAGGCTCCATAGAAAACAAAGAGGGTTGAGGGATCATTTGTGGTAGAATGAGATGTAGGAAAATAAACCGGTAAAAACGTATCAGAGTGGCGCAGCGGAACAATAAAAAATTTTAGATCGTTAAATATCTCATGATGGTATATACAATAAATCAACAATAATTAAAACTCATACCTCAAGGACGCCAATGAACAGGAGGAGAGTGACTGGAGGCTTCAACCAACTAGCCTTCTCTACTATTCTCCAATTCCCGAATGGCTGAGTGTGTGGGCACTCTGAACCTCGATCGGTATGCTAGCACTGCTAGTCTTCTTCCGACCACCCAGATCTCTAAAGAACTTTATTGTCACGATGAGCTGTGCAACAATAAGCCTGCTCACCTGAGAGTCTGTGGTCTAAGAGAACTGGAGTGGCAGGACCTCTATTTATAGACCTGCATGAGGTGATTCTCTGAATTCGAATTGGACTAGGAAAAGATTTTCTCCCTTATCCAAACCAAAAAATCCGAATTTACCAAGGGAGAATCTCCACAATCAAATTCGGTTTTCCTAGGACAAATCCAATCCAAATCTAAACAAAATTTAAATAGAATTTTATCTCCCTTTTTTAACCAAAAAATCCGAAATCTTTAGGAGAAAATCTTCTCCAAATTTTCGGCCACTTTTAGGATAAGGAAGAATCAAAATTCCACTAGGATTTTTCAAGCTAAATCTCATCTCAACCTTATCCAAAAATAACCGAATTTCCTAGGATAAAGCCTCCAAAATTTCGGCCACTTTTAGGGAGGGAGAGAATCCAAATTCAACTAGGATTGAAACTTGAATTTTCCCTTGAATCTTATCCACAAAAACCGAATTTTCCATTGAGGATTATCCTCAAAAATTTCGTCCCTTATTTGTTGGGATTTGGATTCAAAATTCAAGTAGGATTCTAACAAGATTATCCTCTCCAAATCCAACTCAAATTCGAATTTCAAACCTTGTGGATTTTCCACAACAAATTCGAATCCTACTTGGACTGTGATTCAAAATTTGAATTTCAAATTCAAATTTCAAATTCAAATTTCAAATTTCAAATTTCAAATTTCAAATTTAAATTTCAAATTCAAATTTCAAATTCGAATTTCAAATTCAAATTTCAAATTCGAATTTCAAATTCAAATTTCAAATTCAAATTTCAAATTCAAAATTCAAATTTCAAATTTCAAAATTCAAATTTCAAATTTCAAAATTCAAATTTCAAATTCCACAAAACGGTTATATTTCATATTCTTATTCTCATGGATAATTTTCTACAACTCCAATCCAATCTCAAATAAAATCATGGCAACTTTATTTGGAGTTCGAATAATTGTGTACTCTATTATCCAAAACAAAATCTGAATCCAACCGGAGAGAATCTTGTCTACCATCCTAATCCTGTGTCATCACCATTCATGCATAATAAACTAGCCAATAGCATACACAAATCAATTTGCCAAACGTTAAGGAATTATGTGGAGCTAGTAGAGGGACTGATTGGACATATATAATCGGGCTCCCGTGATTCCATATGATCATCATTCTGTACCGAACAACTCAATCATATGATCACTAATTTCAGAGTCACACCACTATAAACCTGAAACTGAACTCCCAATTATATACCGTATTACGTAAGCCTGTGACAAGCTACCATCCAATGACCTTGTCATATATGCAAAACCCTCATATGATATCCATGATCAGCCTTAGGTCAAAGTCCGTTTAATCCTACTGATCAGGCTATCTTAAAGTTCCATTATACTACCGAATTAAGAAAATGTTTATTCACCATATGTGAATAAGAAGTCATCCGCCCAGCAGACGACCCAAGGCCTTGTCCATTTTCACATTCAGTATAATGCCTTTAAGAGGATACCTTTAACTCCTCAGAGCTATGATTCCGATATCTGTAAACAAACCCTTCATCGTATACAAGTCATGCACCCAACGAACCGGTCTATAAGCTTACTACCTCTGAGACGCTTTAGCCATTGGAACATCAAAGTACACAAGTCATATACATGAAGTAGTTCATTTACTCAGGATTAAGGTTATTGCACAATGAACGTCAAAAGCAGATTGATCCACTCATAGCGGACTACGTAGATCAATCACGCTTTAGTCCCGGTCTAATATGTCACCACCAAGCAACATATCCATGTCTCTACTTGGGAGTCCAGCTCCAGACAGTCAAGACAGACTGTCCCCTCCAAGGCTTTAGACAACATAATAGTCTTAACATGAGTTAGATGCTCGGTCTAACCCCATAGACTACAGACCATAGTTTAGACTGCTAACTTTAGAACATTGTCTTCTCGCAATCAAAAGTCCATTGCATGCAACGTTCTAACAGTTTTAACACAAGCAGTCAGTGAGCCATATTTGCTTACATTTACTTTAACATGTAAATAAGACGAGGACAGATAGCAATGTAATGAATAACCTCTATGTATAATTTTATTATCCAGTTCAAAATGAATACATCAAAATGTCTCTAATACTTAGGGCATTTCCTAACAATCTCCCACTTTCCCTAAGCCAGCAGATGTGCCATGTTACGCATCCCCATCGCCTCTACATGCCTCTCAAAGCTTCTAGCTACCAAAGTCTTAGTAAAGGGATCAGCGATGTTGTCCTCGGACGCGATCTTACAAACATCCACTTGTCCTGTCTCCACATGCCCTCTAATAATGTGATACCTCCGATCGATGTGCTTGGTCTTCTTGTGGTGCCGAGATTCCCTTGTGTTGGCAATAGCCCCTGTATTATCACAGTAAAGTGTGATAGGCTTGTCAACACCCGGAATGACCTCAAGGTCTCTAAAGAACTTGCGGAGCCAAACCGCTTCTTTAGATGCCTCAGCCGCAGCCACATACTCAGCCTCCATAGTAGAGTCAACTGTGCAGCCCTGCTTCACGCTCCTCCACACAATGGCGCCTCCTCCGAGTAAAAACACTGATCCAGATGTCGATTTCCTCGAATCCTTACAAGTCTGGAAGTCTGAGTCCGTGTATCCTACGGGTGTTAGGTCCCTCCAGAATACACCAGCATATAATCCCTCGTTCTCTTAAGATACTTGAGTATATGCTTTACTGCTTGCCAGTGCTTAGTTCCAGGATTCGCTTGATATCGATTCACCATACCTACTGCAAAACATATGTCCGGGCGAGTGCAAAGCATAGCGTACATAAGGCTACCCACAGCTGATGCATAAGGGACCTTACTCATACGCTCTCTTTCTTTCGATGTCTTGGGACAGTCATCCAATGAAAGAGTTAGACCGGCAATAGAAGGTTGTGAGCCTTTCTTTGCCTCTAGCATTGCATATTTGTCAATTATTTTATCTATGTATGAAGCTTGGGATAATGCTTTCATTTTGTTCTTTCGATCTCTGAAGAGACGAATGCCTAGAACATAATTAGCTTCTCCCAAGTCCTTCATGTCAAACTGTTGGTGTAACCAAAGCTTGACCGATGATAAATTCCCTACATCATTCCCAATGAGTAGTATATCATCGACATAGAGTATCAGAAAGACCACTTTTCCATCCTTAATACGTTTATAAACACAAGGTTCATCAACGTTCTGCTCAAAACCAAATGTCTTAATCGCTTGATCAAACCTCTGGTTCCATGAGCGGGATGCCTGCTTTAATCCATAAATGGATCTAAGCAACTTGCAGACTTTCTTATCTTGGCCTTTTGCTACGAACCCTTCGGGCTGTATCATATAGATACACTCTTCAAGATGGCCATTCAAAAATGCCGTCTTGACATCCATTTGCCAGATCTCGTAATCGAGAGCCGCAGCAATGGACAGAAGAATACGGATAGACTTCAGCATAGCAACAGGCGAAAAGGTTTCCTCGTAATCGATTCCAGCCTTTTGCGTGTATCCCTTTGCAACCAGTCTAGCTTTGAAAGTTTCCACTCTCCCTTCCGCATCCTTCTTTCTTTTGTAGACCCATTTGCATCCAATGGGTTTTATCCCATCCGGCAAATCTACAAGTTCCCAAACAGAGTTGGATTTCATAGAATCCATCTCATTGTTCATAGCCTGTTTCCAAGATCTAGAATCAACATCCTTTATAGCTTCATCATATGTGACCGGATCTTCCTCATGCTCATGAGCCTCGGCCTGGTATACCTCAGCATCATACATAAAGAAATTAGGTTTCTTAGAAACCCTCCCACTACGACGAGGCACCCTAAATTGTTGATCGTCTGCAGGTCTTTCACTGGAACTCGGACTTGCGTCCAAGACCGAAATCTGTGGAGCAGTTCTTTCACCTGATAACTCCTCTAGCACCACTTTGCTTCGAGGCTTAAAGTCATTCATGTGACTTTCCTTTAAGAATGTCGCATGGGTTGAGACAATGACCTTTTGTTCCTTCGGGTTATAGAACAGACCTCCTTTAGTTCCCTTTGGATACCCTACAAACATGCACAATTCTGATCTTGGTTCCAACTTCTTCGCATCCCCATCCAGTACATGTGCCGGGCAGCCCCATATTCTCATATGTCCAAGGGAGGGCTTCCTGCCACGCCACAATTCATACGGAGTTCTAGGAATTGATTTGCTCAGAACCTGGTTCAGAATATAGCATGCCGTTTGTAAAGCATGTCCCCAAAATGATAATGGCAGCGTTGAGTAACTCATCATGGACCGTACCATATCCAATAAGGTCCTGTTTCTCCTTTCGGCTACACCATTCTGTTGTGGAGTACCAGGTGCAGTCAATTGGGATAAAATCCCGTTCTCTACAAGATGTCCTAGAAATTCATCAGAGAGGTATTCGCCACCTCGATCAGATCGAAGTGTCTTTATGGATTTATCCAATTGCTTTTCCACTTCCGCACGATACTCTTTGAACTTCTCAAAGGTTTCGCTCTTGCGGTGCATCAGATACACATATCCATACCTCGAGTAATCATCTATGAAAGAGACATAGTACTCGAACCCTCCTCGTGCTGTGACGTTCATGGGGCCACATACGTCAGTGTGCACAATTTCTAAGAGCTCCTGTGCCCTTGTACCCTTAGCTCCAAAAGACCTCTTAGTCATTTTACCCTCTAGACCAGACTCACATTGGGGAAGTCGTACCTCCTCCAGAGATTCCAGAGGACCGTCTTTCACCAATCTTTGAATCCTATCCTGATTAATATGACCAAGTCTTAAATGCCAAAGATACGCCTTGTTAGAGTGAGAAACTTTCAACCTTTTAGAGTTATCAATTAATTCAGTGTCAAGCAGTGAGTACATCTTTGGTCTGATCAAATATAGGTTTCCATCCATCCATCCAGAACAGATAAAAGACTTATTTCTACGAATATCAACTCTTTTACTAAAAGAAACTGAATAAGAATCCTTTATTAAACAAGCTACCGATATAAGGTTCCTCCTAAAATTAGGAACATAAGAACAGTCTTTTAATAAAATAAACCTAAATTGATCAAAATAAAGATGAACGTCTCCCACTGCCTCAGCCACCACAAAGCTACCATCTCCAGTCCGCAACGAGAGGCTCCTATCATGTAGACTTCTCGTTTCCACGAACCCCTGCATAGAAACACAAACATGATTAGTGGCGCCCGAATCAATGACCCATGTGTCTTTCGATTCTTCCACCAAACACGCTTCTAAGTAATGAAGTTCCTTACCTTCCTTGCCCTTGGAGGCTAGGAATTCCCGGCAAGCCTTCTTGAAGTGACCTACCTTCCCACAGTGGAAGCATTTGGATTTTTTAGGGTCCTTTGGCTTCTTGTTCTTCTTCTTCTTCTTCCCATCCGAGACAGGAGGATTAGAAGAACTGGAAGCCACTTGCTTCTTATTTGGCCTCTTCCTCTTCCGTGAGGGATTGGAAGATTCCGCCAAATTGGCCTCTCCTTTAGGTCGGACCGTATCCTCATCCCTGATCATCCGCTCATAAGCCTGTAGGTGCTTCATGAGCTCGGTAAGTCCTAACTCCTTTGTCGCCAGATTGTATGCGGCCTTAAACCCCACAAAATCTTTAGACAGAGTCTTGAACACCATCTCGATCTGGGTGTTATAGTCCAACTCAGCACCATTCTCGACAGCCTCAGCGAAGAATCCCATTAGAGTGATCATATGGTCCTTCACCGGAGCACCCGCCTTTTGCTTAGAGTTCATAATGCTGGTGATAGCGGACTGTTGAGCCAATTTTTCTTGGCCTCCGAACATGTCCTCCAGATTTTCCATGATCTCCCCAGCAACTTGATAAGTCTCATGCTGCTTTTGTAAAGCACTCGTCATGCTAGCAAGGATGTAGCATCGAGCTATCTCATTGGATTCTCTCCAACGATTATAGGCAACCGGGACCTCCTCAAGTGGTGTGTCAGGTTTGGGCCCAGGTGGGCATGGTTCGTCCAGTACGAACTTGTGTCTCTCGCAGCTGAGAACTATTAATAGATTTCTTTTCCAATCTTTATAATTGTCGCCATTCAACTTATTTTCAGTAAGTATCGAAATGAGGGGTGTCGGTGACATTTTGAACTGAAATAAAATTATACTAGACATCATTACAAAGCCCAAGCAAATATGCAGATAATTTAGCAAATAAAACATACAAGTATGTTCCTACATGAAACTTGAAAAAAATGTAGCATTGCAACGGTAATTCTCAGCACCTATTGCCCCAAGCCACCGAGGGGTGGTCATGAGAACAAATAGCCGGAACATGGACCCCGTCCAATTAATATATGTTACCTTAAATCCTCCAAGGTTAAGACATATATTAATAACCGCTTATTTGGCCACCAGTTTAGTTAACAGAGCTTCTAGGGAAGGTTAATAACTAAACGAGTCTTGAGTGTATAACCATTGTTTACGTAGCCCGATCCACGTCCTACCAAGCCGCCGAGGGGTGGTCATGAATAGGATCGCACCCGAACACGTTTTCCACATAGGAGATCCAATCTAGTATACCGGCGGCGGTAAACACCTACCGAGGGGTGTGGTCAGGTCAGAACTGACGCGAGGCGTTACCATGCTTTCACATATGGATCAACAATGGAGGCCGTGGGTTTTGTTTAAAACCCTCTCCCACTCAATATTTTGAAAAACATGCAAGTTTTGACAAATTATGTATGATCAATATAGTATGAGCGGCACTCACCTATCCTATATGACATGTTATCAAATATACATACAAAACATCCATCAATACATATTTATACATCCATGATATATCACAGAAAAAAAATTGACAGAATAACCAAGCCATGGTTCCATCCTAGAACAAAGAAAATAAAGATTACAAAATTCCATCCAAAGCATTCTTTGGGTCTTGAATTTTGTTCCGTCTTCTTGTATCCATCTTTATGTAGCCTCTCCATTTATTTCTCATCCCAAGAATTATTTAAAATTTAAATCTCCAAAAATTTAAATTTCAAATTCAAATTCCAAATTCGAATTTCAAATTTAAACTTCAAATTTAAATTTTTAAACAATTTTAAACATCATGTGTAATAATATGTAATTTCAAAAATTTCAAAATTTTTTAATTACATATTTTTAAACATGATTTAAAATTAAATCTCAAATTTAAAAATCAAAATTTTTCTGATTTTTGGACCGTCGGACCGCCGCCCCCGTAGGCGGCAGCCGCCGTGGGCAGCCACCAACCCCGGAGGGGCTGGCAGCCCACGGCTGCCCCATGTGCAGCCTGCCGGGCTGCAGGCCAAGCCTGCAGCACCAGGCTGCACGCCCAGGCTGGGCGCAGCAGCCAGCAGGCTGCAGGCAGCGCCTGCAGCCAGTGGCTGCACGCCCAGGCTGCGGCCAGCCTTGGGCAGACTGCGCCACCCTCGGCTGCAGGCCAAGCCTGCGGCCGTGGGTGATGCTTACCTGCATAGGGGCTGCCGCAGCCCCATCCTGCCCGAGGCCAGGGGCTGCAGCCCCACCAAGGCCCGTCGACCTATCCCGAGGGTCGTGTCTCGATTTTCGTGCCATATTCCAATTTATCTTTTAGGATCTCCAAAAATTAATTTGAATCCCAATTAAATTGAAATTTTCCACACAATCAAAATTTCAACCTTTAAATTAAATTTAACTTTTGGGAAAAATAAATTACGGTCTTCAATCTTCAATCTCCTCCAAGAATAATTACATAAAAAATTCCTATACCGTTTCCGGTGTACAAAATTCTATCCATAAAAATTCTAAGAGACAAAAAATTAAAATCCATGGGAAAAACACAGTGTTAATAAACTGCTCCCATGGTTACATAAAAAATTCCTAGATACAATTTTTCTAAATTCTAAGGAACTATAACCGGTATAAACAAGCATGCTTATAATAATTCAAAAAATTAAAATAACCACATACTTTATACATAATACATGATAACAACATAAAGGAACCCTAGAATGCCACTCTCTAAATATCAAATCCATACATAAATAAAAAGACTAAGTAATTGTCTAATTTATGTGCATGGCATAGTCATGAGATGGCTCTGATACCAATTGTAGGAAAATAAACCGGTAAAAACGTATCAGAGTGGCGCAGCGGAACAATAAAAAATTTTAGATCGTTAAATATCTCATGATGCCATATACAATAAATCAACAACAATTAAAACTCATACCTCAAGGACGCCAATGAACAGGAGGAGAGTGACTGGAGGCTTCAACCAACTAGCCTTCTCTACTATTCTCCAATTCCCGAATGGCTGAGTGTGTGGGCACTCTGAACCTCGATCGGTATGCTAGCACTGCTAGTCTTCTTCCGACCACCCAGATCTCTAAAGAACTTTATTGTCACGGTGAGCTGTGCAACAATAAGCCTGCTCACCTGAGAGTCTGTGGTCTAAGAGAACTGGAGTGGCAGGACCTCTATTTATAGACCTGCATGAGGTGATTCTCTGAATTCGAATTTGACTCGGAAAAGATTTTCTCCCTTATCCAAACCAAAAAATCTGAATTTTCCAAGGGAGAATCTCCACAATCAAATTCGGTTTTCCTAGGACAAATCCAATCCAAATCTAAACAAGATTTTAACTAGAATTTTATCTCCCTTTTTCAACCAAAAAATCCGAAATCTTTAGGAGAAAATCTTCTCCAAATTTTCGGCCACTTTTAGGATAAGGAAGAATCAAAATTCCACTAGGATTTTTCAAGCTAAATCTCATCTCAACCTTATCCAAAAATAACCGAATTTCCTAGGATAAAGCCTCCAAAATTTCGGCCACTTTTAGGGAGGGAGAGAATCCAAATTCAACTAGGATTGAAACTTGAATTTTCCCTTGAATCTTATCCACAAAAACCGAATTTTCCATTGAGGATTATCCTCAAAAATTTCGTCCCTTATTTGTTGGGATTTGGATTCAAAATTCAAGTAGGATTCTAACAAGATTATCCTCTCCAAATCCAACTCAAATTCGAATTTCAAACCTTGTGGATTTTCCACAACAAATTCGAATCCTACTTGGACTGTGATTCAAAATTTGAATTTCAAATTTCAAATTCAAATTTCAAATTCAAATTTCAAATTTCAAATTTCAAATTTCAAATTTAAATTTCAAATTCAAATTTGAAATTCGAATTTCAAATTCAAATTTCAAATTCAAATTTCAAATTCAAAATTCAAATTTCAAATTTCAAATTTCAAAATTCTAATTTCAAATTTCAAAATTCAAATTTCAAATTCCACAAAACGGTTGTATTTCATATTCTTATTCTCATGGATAATTTTCTACAACTCCAGTCCAATCTCAAATAAAATCATGGCAACTTTATTTGGAGTTCGAATAATTGTGTACTCTATTATCCAAAACAAAATCTGAATCCAACCGGAGAGAATCTTGTCTACCATCCTAATCCTGTGTCATCACCATCCATGCATAATAAACTAGCCAATAGCATACACAAATCAATTTGCCAAACGTTAAGGAATTATGTGGAGCTAGTAGAGGGACTGATTGGACATATATAATCGGGCTCCCGTGATTCCATATGATCATCATTTTGTACCGAACAACTCAATCATATGATCACTAATTTCAGAGTCACACCACTATAAACCTGAAACTGAACTCCCAATTATATACCGTATTACGTAAGCCTGTGACGAGCTACCATCCAATGACCTTGTCATATATGCAAAACCCTCATATGATATCCACGATCAGCCTTAGGTCAAAGTCCGTTTAATCCTACTGATCAGGCTATCTTAAAGTTCCATTATACTACCGAATTAAGAAAATGTTTATTCACCATATGTGAATAAGAAGTCATCCGCCCAGCAGACGACCCAAGGCCTTGTCCATTTTCACATTCAGTATAATGCCTTTAAGAGGATACCTTTAACTCCTCAGAGCTATGATTCCGATATCTGTAAACAAACCCTTCATCGTATACAAGTCATGCACCCAACGAACCAGTCTATAAGCTTACTACCTCTGAGACGCTTTAGCCATTGGAACATCAAAGTACACAAGTCATATACATGAAGTAGTTCATTTACTCAGGATTAAGGTTATTGCACAATGAACGTCAAAAGCAGATTGATCCACTCATAGCGGACTACGTAGATCAATCACGCTTTAGTCCCGGTCTAATATGTCACCACCAAGCAACATATCCATGTCTCTACTTGGGAGTCCAGCTCCAGACAGTCAAGACAGACCGTCCCCTCCAAGGCTTTAGACAACATAATAGTCTTAACATGAGTTAGATGCTCGATCTAACCCCATAGACTACAGACCATAGTTTAGACTGCTAACTTTAGAACATTGTCTTCTCGCATACAAAAGTCCATTGCATGCAACGTTCTAACAGTTTTAACACAAGCAGTCAGTGAGCCATATTTGCTTACATTTACTTTAACATGTAAATAAGACGAGGACAGATAGCAATGTAATGAATAACCTCTATGTATAATTTTATTATCCAGTTCAAAATGAATACATCAAAATGTCTCTAATACTTAGGGCATTTCCTAACATGAGAACACAAGGAAAACAAAAAGTTTCTCTTAATATCCAGCCAAGATGAAAAATTACACCATAGAAAAAAATTTTGGTTTTAGGGTCTTACCAAAACTACCTTGGAAGAGTGCACCTCTTACAACTTGTGTGGCCAAGCTTTTGTGTGAAAGTTATGTGAAAATATGGGTGGTTTAGGGGCTGAAGAGGGGTCGGATTTTCTGAAGAGAAAGGGGAGAGAAAGCTGTATTTTTCTTGAGTGTTTTTGTGAGCAAATGGAAAAAGTGAAACCTAAGGGTGGTTGCACCTTTTTATAGGCAACTCAAAGCAACTTTGCTTAACTCTAAGCCCTCTTAATTAAGCCATAATTTAGCTCAATTGGGGGACAAAAATATGTGCTGCAGCCCTTGAAATTTCGGAGCCATGATGGAGGGTGAAAGAGAGCAAGTTTGCATTAAATGGTCATGGTCCTCTTGTCCTTAAAACCCCATTTTTTTTAATCTAAAAACTCCAACACATCCCTTGATTTAAGGGATCACTTTCAGCTAGTTTTGCAGCTGTTTTCCTAACCAAAGGGGGCATGGTTTGGTTGGAGTAAAAGTCCAACCGAATCGGTTCTGTGCAGTCTAGTTTTCTACTGCGTTTTTCAGCCCTTTCTCGGCAGTGTTCTAATTTTCATCCAAAAATTGGATTTTCTGAATCTGATTTTTGTACTGACGATTTCTAATTGTTTTATACTGTCTAAGAGCCCATTCTATACCAAATCACTATTCATTCCTATACTGCGGTAGTGTCTACACTGTGTTGTCCTTTCACACGCAAACCGAGGCGTTCCTAGGTGAAATTTCAGACATAGTCTCTCTTGACCAATTCGGACGTTGTGATTTCAATTTTATCAGTCATATGTCCGTCTGAGGTCGTCTAGACCAGTTTTCAGGATCTGTGGGGTCCCACCTCGAAAAACGTGTCAGGTGTCCGTTTGACTAATTTGGGCGTCCTGAGTCTAGATATATCAATTTTAAGTCAAACTAAGGCCATCTTGGCCAGTAACTTGACACTGCATCTTGCACTATTCACTATTCACTATTCACTATTCATGGTTCATGGTTCACTGTTCTCTGTTCTAACTGACTAGTCCGAGTGTTCTGACTCCGATTTTGTCAGTCTCTGGGTGAGAAGAGGTCATCCAGACCATTTTCTCGATATTGTACCCTACTAGGGAGATTCTCGTTATTGTGCTCAGACGTTTGGTCCGAGTATTTCAGTGATCTGCTCACCAGTCTTGTGTTAGGAAATGGTCATCCGGACTAGTTTTATGACACTGTGTATCTTATACACTTATACACATAACAGGGTAGACCGGGTTCTCTGTCGGTTACCCCTTTTCACTGTATGAATAGTAATAAACAGTACTGCACCTGTTTAGTCTATTCAACTGGAATTTATGCTACATTTATCAACTTAATTACTCATTTCATAGTAATTAGGTTTCACGCATTACGAGAGTCTTCAAATTGGCTCTCTATTCAGTACACGGCCTTCTACAAGGGTTCTAACACGGGCGTGTATGGCTTGAGCACGGGCGTGTACTAGCTAGGCTTTCTCAACACGACCGTGTCTTGGACCATGCTCACTTACCCGAGTGGTACACTGCCACTTACACAGCCGTGTACCTGACCATATAAAACTACACGGCCATGTTAACTCACACGACCTCTCTCATAAAACAATCCGATCAGTACACGGTTTCTTACACGACCATGTACCTGACCGTGTTCGATGTATTTGGACTAAAAACGCATCAAATTATTCCTCGGCTTCTCATTGAATAATTTACTGAGTTACAAGGACGGGGTGGTCCTTACAACCTACCCCCTTTACAAAATTTTCGTCCTCGAAAATTAGAATAAATCCGAGAAGTCTCTCTTCATGTCCTCTTCCCTTTCCCATGTAGCTTCTTCTATGTTGTGATTCCGCCACAGCACTTTCACAAGCGGGATCACTTTATTCCTGAGGACTTTGCTCTCCTTAGCTAAAATCTGCACTGGTCTTTCCTCATATGTCAGGTCGGCGTGTACTTCAACAGGCTCTTAACTCAGTATGTGGGAACTATCAGGCACGTATTTCTTCAGCATCGAGACGTGGAAAACGTTATGCACGAATGCTAACTCGGGAGGGAGCGCTAACCTGTAGGCTACCTTCCCAATTCTTTCGAGGATCCCGAAGGGTCCTATATATCGAGGGCTGAGCTTCCCTTTCTTCCCAAAGCGCATCACCCCTTTCATGGGTGCTACCTTGAGAAAAACTGAATCTCCTTCCTGAAACTCGAGAGGTCTGCGTCGTTTATCAGCGTAACTCTTCTGACGACTATGAGCTATCTCCAGTCTTTCCCGTATAATCTTCACGTCTTCTGTTGTACTTTTGATGAAGTCCGTGCTAGTGAGCTGTTTCTCTCCAGTCTCATGCCAGTGGACCGGAGATCTACATTTCCTTCCATAGAGTGCCTCGTATGGTGCCATTCTGATCGAGGAATGGTAGCTGTTGTTGTACGAGAACTCTATTAGCGGCAGCTTTTGGTCCCAATTCCCCTTGAAGTCTAGGGCACACGCTCTCAACATATCTTCCAACGTTTCTATTGTCCTTTCTGACTGACCGTCGGTTTGAGGGTGGAAAGCTGTGCTGAACTTCAACTTAGTCCCCATTGAAGCTTGGACGCTCTGCCAAAACCTTGAAGTGAAGCGCCCATCACGATCTGAAATTATTGACTTAGGTACACCGTGCAGTCTTACTATCTGGGCCACGTACATTTCTGCTAGCCTCTCCACTGAGTAGCTCAACTTCATGGCTAAGAATCGAGCTGATTTCATCAGTCGGTCCACAATTACCCAGATGGCATCGTTTCCACTAGATGTTCTGGGCAGTCCGACCACGAAGTCCATTGTAATTTGTTCCCATTTCCACTCAGGAAGCTCGATTTTCTGCAGTTCTCCTCCAGGTCGTTGATGTTCTACTTTAATTTTTTGACATGTAAGGCACTTTGCGACAAATTCAGCGACATCACCCTTCATCTTAGGCCACCAAAAAATGTCTTTCAAGTCTTTGTATAGCTTGTTTGCCCCTGGATGAACTGAGTACGGTGTGTCATGGGCTTCTGAAAGGATCCTTTTCCTGAGTTCTTCATCCTTCGGAAGGCACACTCTACCTCTAAAATAGAGTATGCCCTCCTTAGAGACTTGGAATTCTGACTTCCGGTCCTCCATTGCCTCTTTCTTGTGCTTGTTCAGGGTTAAATCGAGGTCTTGGCCGGCCTTGATTTCTTCTAGGAGTGTTGATTGGAGGGTCATTTCAGACAACTTCCCTGTTAGAATCTCGATTTCGCCGTTACATAGCTCCTTCTATAGGGCTTTTGGCAAGGCATTGATAGCCATAAGCGATGAAGAGTACTTCCTACTGAGTGCATCGGCCACCTTGTTGGCTTTCCCTGGGTGATACAGGATCTCGCAGTCGTAATCCTTCACCAATTCTAGCCATCTTCGCTGCCTCATGTTGAACTCCTTCTGCGTGAAGATGTATTTGAGGATTTGGTGGTCCGTATAAATCTCACACTTGACACCATATAGATAATGCCTCCATATTTTCAGTGCAAACACGACCGCTGCTAGCTCTAGGTCATGAGTCGGATAATTCCTTTCGTGGTTCTTAAGTTGACGCGAGGCATAAGCGACTACTTTCCCATTCTGCATCAGTACGGCTCCTAGTCCGGTCTTAGATGCATCACTGTAGATTACAAAATTCCCCTGTCCAGCGTCTGGTATAGTCAGGATCGGAGCGCTCGTGAGTCTGTGTTTTAGCTCCTGGAAGCTTTTCTCGCATCTATCCATCCACTCATACTTCTTCTCCTTCTTAGTGAGTGCTGTGAGTGGTGCGGCTAACTTCGAGAACCCTTCTACGAAACCTCTGTAATAGACTGCTAGGCCTAGGAAACTGCGTATCTCCGTTACGTTCTTCGGAGTCGGCCATTCGCTGACTGCTTCGACTTTCACTGGGTCTACTGATACTCCTTCCTTGGAGACCACGTGACCAAGCAAATGGACCTTTTCCAGCCAAAACTCACACTTGGAGAATTTGGCGTATAGCTGGTGCTCCTTTAGCTTGAGTAGAATAGCTTTCAGATGCTCCTCGTGTTCCTCCCTTGTCTTAGAATACACAAGTATGTCATCGATAAACACAATGACAAACTTGTCTAAGAACTCCTTGAACACTCTATTCATCAGATCCATGAAGGCTGCAGGGGCATTCGTTAGTCCGAATGACATAACGAGGAACTCGTAGTGTCCATATCGTGTACGAAAGGCTGTCTTGGGTATGTCTGCACCTCTAATCCGCAGTTGGTGATACCCGGAACGTAGGTCGATTTTTGAGAACACTGCAGCTTCTCGGAGTTGGTCCAACAGATCGTCGATTCGTGGCAACGGATACTTGCTCTTTATAGTGACCTTGTTCAGCTCCCTGTAATCGATGCACATCCTTAATGTTCCATCCTTCTTCTTCACGATTAAACTGGTGCTCCCCACGGTGAACAGCTCTGTCGAATGAAGCCCTTGTCCATTAGATCCTTCAACTGGGCCTGGAGTTCCTTTAACTCTGCCGGGGCCATTCTATATGGGGCCTTGGAGATGGGGGCTGATCCTGGTAACAGCTCGATCTCGAATGATATCTCCCTTTCTGGCGGAAGTCCTGGCAGATCCTCTGGGAATACTTCTACGAATTCTCTGACCATTGGGACATCTTCAGGCCTTATCTCCGCTTTATGGTTGCTGTCTACCATGTGTGCTAGGAAACCGACGCATCCACTGGATAGAAGTTTGTGAGCCCTTATAGCGGATATTATTATCTTCGGCTGCTTTAACGATAGCCCTTTGTAGATAAACTTCTTGTTCCCGTTCAGCTCGAAGGTAACCTCTCGTCTTCGACAGTCTATTATGGCACTGTACTTAGCGAGGAAGTCCATTCCCACGATTACGTCGTAGTCGCACATGTCGATGACGATTAGATCCATACTTAGCTCGTAGCCACTAATAACTACTGGTACATGTCTTGCCCAATAGCTAGACAATAAAACTTCCCCGGAGGGAAGGGCAGTTCGGAAAATTTGGTTCATCTTGTCTATGTTCTGACCTAGTTCTCTAGCAAACTTTGATGACATAAAGGAATACGTAGCTCCAGAATCAAATAATACTAATGCAGTGGAGTTAGCAACAGAAAGCTGACCTGGCACCACGGTTGAGGTCCCAGCTTCTGCATCCTCCCTTGTAAAGGCATAAATTCTCCCCTGCATCTCTGGAGCTTCCAGTCTACCTTGGGTGATGGGTGTACCTTCAATTCTGGCTTGGGCGGTATGTAGTTGGCCGCTACTGGCACGGGCTTGGCCCTGCTGATTCTGAGGGTTTGAGCGGCATTGCTTAGTGAAGTGGCCTTCCTTACCACAGATGTAGCAACCGTTAGTGCCTAAGCGGCACTCCCCTAGGTGGTTCTTCCCGCACTTCAGGCAAGGAAGGTGCTGACTGCCATTTCCTCCCCGATTGTTCTTCTTCTGGGGAAAATTCCTCTGTTGCCCTTGGTTATTCTGGCTTCCTCTCCTCTTGTTGTTATGGGACTGTCGGTTACTCTGACTGTTTCCCATATTCTGACCCTTATGTTGTGAATCGGGGTTCGGTCTTCCCCTGTTGGGTCTGGCCAGTGTCTTCTCCTCTCTCTTGGCCTTGAAGATCTGTGCTTTCCTCTCCCTATCTTGGGCCAACTAGTATTCGGTCCTGATGGCTCGACTAACACACTCAGCTATCGTTATTGGTCCGTGGCTTCCACCACATACTTGGACGGCAATGTCGGTTCTAAACATCTTCAGCATCTTTCTGACCCTTTCCTTTTCCGTTGGCACCAGGTCGGGGCATAGTCGAGCTAGCTGCTCGAACTTGTGAACAGCTTCCATTACAGTCATACTACCTTGGCATAGATTGTTGAACTCATCTTGTTGTGCTGCTAAGGCTTCATCATTGAAATACATTTCTCTGAACTCCATAATGAAGTCTGCCCAGTTCATTGCATTAATGTCTCTCCTAATAGCCACTGTTTTCCACCACTGTCGTGCTCCTTTCCATAGGGTAAGGGATGCACACAATACCTTTTCCCTCTCAGTTAGCCCTACAAGGTCTAGGATGACTTGGATGTCAGTTAGCCAATCATCTGCCTCGATAGGGTTAGTTGTCCCCTCAAACTCTGGTGCCTTCAGACGTCGAAATCGCTCGTATAAGTCACCATCTCTTGAGACTGGTAAGGGAACATCTGCTGCTGCAGGAGCAACCACAACTGGTGGTGCTGGAGCTGCCTGGACTGATGGGGCTACTGGGTCGGCTTGGGCTGGCACCTCTACGGGTTGTGGTGTATGAGATTGTTGGTTGACTTGCTCCTTGAGCTGAGCAAGCTCTTGTTGTTGGTTCATCATCATCTCCTGCATGGCTGTGAGCAGTGCCATTAACTCATCTTCTCGAGGGGCTTGATTAGTCTGAGCTCTTGTTCTTGTCATTTCTTCTGATGTAACCCTATCACACAACGGGAAAAAGAACTATAAGTTTTGTTTTTATCACACTTTGTACTTGGGAATCGTATCACATATCATCTTAATGATTTTATTCAATCATCATGAATATAAGTATACATATTATATCTTTCCTTTCTTTTTCTTTACTGTGATGTTCACTACGATTTGTATCTTAACTTATCGTATTGAAACATCTTCTAAGTGCTAGGACCTATCTCGCACATACTGTCACACTATACTCATGTGTGAAAAAAAACATATCTGAGCCCTTGGGCAATGGTGTTGCTTTTCATATATCATAAGAAAGTACATAACTTTGGGTTTTTGGGAGAGATACACACTTCCCAAGATACGGTCTCAACAAGTACATTAACTTAGGTCTAGCGAGGAAAGCTACTGCTTCCGTCTATACACATATACATAGCTTAGACAAAACTACCGAGGTAAAGTGCATTTACTCTGACGTGATCACTGATTCTGGATCGGACATCTCTTCGCCGTCACTTTCATCGAGGGGGAATTCGTCTGGATCCTCCTCGTCCTCTGAGTCTGAACTGACCTCATCATCACTAGCGATAATGACTTGAGGTTCCGGCTCATACTCCTCCATCTCCTCGTCATCATTGGAGAAATAGGGGATGTCATCATCATCCTCTGGTTCCTCAAAGCGGTACTCAGCCAATGGTATAGCTGGAATAGGGTCCTCCTCATGAGCGGCAAGATTAGCAGCATTGTGTGCCCCCTCGTAGTTCCTAACGTTGACTGCATCGACTTCGGCATACTCTATCTCTTGAAGGAAACGCCTTAAATCTTGATGTGGTGGAGGGTAGGGGACAAGTTCCCTAACGTCCCTGGGTACCCCTCTCCAAACTAGCTCAGCTACTTCTCGAAAAGAGCGGTCGAAGGGAATGTAGGGTAGCATCGCCTCCTTAAACCTCCGACAATAATGCGCCATGGTCTCTCCTTCATCGACATCCCACATACCTGAGAGGACGTCGTACCTCCTCTCGTGCATGTCTCTCCATGTGCCGAAATTCCTATTTGGACCATAGAGTTTCTCGAATGCGGGTGGTGCAAACATGGCATGGAGTTCCTGGCAGAAAGTGGCCCAATCTGGCACTGGTTTTCCATCCCTTCGCTGGTCCAGCCACCAAGCCAACGCTGGTCCATCTAACTTGCTGCTTGCTAGCTCCACTTGCAGGTGAGGTAGGGCATGGCAGGTACGAAAGGCTACCTCCACCTGCTGAACCCATCTCAACAGATTGTAAGGCCTATGCTAACCATCGAACATATCTAAGTCCATTTCGGCGAAGGCATCACTTACTGCCCTATCGTCGTCTTGGTGTTGAGGGTCTACCGGTGCAGCCATATCTCCTATTACAATATGGATGTTAGCTTATATACTGATACTGAAGGATAATTAAACTAACTTACTTGGACAGATGAGGCAGGCGTGCAGCGATGTGAGGTAGGGTGGCAGGAAACCTCTCTGATACCAACTGTGACGCCCCGTGCCCTAGGCGACCCGGACCATCAGTGTAAAACTACTGTTTCTTTACTTTTACTTATACTTTCTTGTAATTGAATATTGCTTACTTAAAATATCTTTAATAGGTTACCCTAATTTTAGAAGAAAAAAATTTTTTTTTTAGCACACGTATTTACTATTCATGTACATGTACTATTAAAAGCAGAATTTGAAACATAATAATAATCTTGCAAACATACTTATACTGTTCATTTTGTGGAATAGTATTTTTGAATAGTATCAATCAGCTGCTATTCGAAAATACTATTCAACTATTACTACTCAAAAATATTGTGTAAGCATTACTATTCAGAAATACCATTTAACGATTACTATTTAAAAGTACCATCTACTGGTACTGTACTGTTACTGTTCAAAATACTGTTTACTTAAACTGTGCGGAAGTTAAACTCGTATGGTGTCCATAACCTCGCCTCACATCCGCCTCCGCCGCCATCATTGCCCATCGTGGCTTATGCCATAGGACGCTTACCTACAGCATGAACACACTCCGTGAGCTTTAAGCTCAGTAAGTACAACATGTTAACCGCAAAACATGTTTAAACATAATACATACTTAAAATGCATAAGCATGCAAGATAGTCACATATAACACTTAGCATATACCATATCATCACATATCATGTCATAGCATACAAACTTTATATACCATATGCATACAGATTACTTCATGTAAAAGCATGTATCTTACTGTAGCTAAAAGCATAGCGAACTAATGCGGATAGTGAACTATGCATGATCCGGTTATGTTCAGTTATGCTTTAACACTCTTTTCTTTCTCTTGTCTATTTAGGGCCCATGTGTCAGTACCGTGTGTGCGCAGACCAACGGTAACGCCCGAGGTCAACTAATGCCGAAGAGCCATCAACTGATGCTCAACTTTTGGCCTTAACTTTCTTTAACTGGAAACCCCTTCAACTGAAGGAGCCGGTACGGCACACCTATTTATTTCCATCTTGTTTAACTGTTCTAGCCATATGCTTCTCTAAGCTATCCCCAATCCTATACGGTAGGGATCTATGGCTTCTAACTTGTTCTTTCATCAATCTACTCGATTGTGAAACTATATGCTCTTATGTATGCTGTGCAACATCGTGTGCATGTAAGGCATACTTAACATACTGTAAAACCATCATTTTAACATCATTTTATTATACTTACCTAATTGCAAGCACTTGTATTCGCACCTTTAGAAATTTGCAGGTTACTACCTGTCATCAATAACGTCTCTCGTTAATACCTTCTCTAAGTCACCAATACTGTTAGTGACTAAAGTAGATAATTACTTGATACCGATTGCCGTCGGCACTACTTACTCTCTATCTCAAGAGTTAACTTATTCGTATATGGTTAATTAACTTATGGCCCCATAAATTAACTACCACGTCCTTAGGCTACTTTTGCCTATACTCGTCTTTCATGTGGTACCGGGGTCCCTCGGTACCCTATTGGCCTATCTGGGAATTTGGTGTCTAATTTCCGTCACGTTTGATTAACTGTCTTCTTGACAGTTAAATCAACATTCCTCACAATGTTGCTCTGAACAAGGTGCTTGACTGATTTACCGATCAGTCAACTGACCGGTTACCTCACGTTTTGGCAACTAGGTAGCCTATCAGGCTACTATGTGTAGGCTTGGTATAGTAACCGTTCGGGTTACTTTGCTTGTTTGGGTGTGGTAGCCTATCGGGCTACCTTGCATTATGGTGTCGTAGCCGACTAGGCTACCTCTACTATATCTTACTAAAAACGTCCCTTGTTCTTTGTGAAATTCCTTTGAAAACTTTGTTCAAATCTAGAAATTCTTACAAAAGGATTTTTCATTTTGAAAGGGGTATGGTGTCCCCACATTTTTTTGAAAGCAAAGTGTTTGAAATGGTTTGAAAGTGGTATGGTGTCCCCACATTTTTGAAAATGAGTCTCACCTCGCCCCGTTGGAGGATGAGGGTGTTTTTGTTGAAATCATTTCTAAGTCATTTAAAGGGAACACATTGTAAATGTGCTAAAAAATGTGGTGTTGGACCACTTTTGAAAATAATTTGAAACTTGTTCGAAATGACTTTGTTTGAGAAATCAGCGTTCATGAAACTTTTCGTCCTCGACAAAATGAACAATTCTTGTGTTCATTTCAGAGCCTAATTCTAACTCTAACGGCTCCTAAATTCATCAAACCCGTGGCCTTTGTGCCCAGTTTTTATAAAAGTTCCAGTTTTACGCACTTTTGAAAACAGGTCTGTTTGGGGCCCGAAACGGCTGAATTTTTGAAACCATCGCAAGTCAGTTTCAAGGTTTCGTCGAGATCTAAAACCTTTGTGTTTTGGCCAAATTCTGGTTCGGCCTTTAAAAGGGTCATTTTAATAAAAATATGAGACTGTTCATTTGGTCCGGATTTGTTACTCCTAGTTTTGGACACCGAACCAAAACTAGCCGAAAAGCCTATCGTAGCTTCATTTTTTGCCAATGGCTATTTGATGTAAAAACGACCGTATCAAAATTTTCTTAAAACTTTATGTTTTACCAAATCCCAGATTCGGACCCTAAGTGGGTCAAACTGGCCAAAATCCGTGGCGGATCCTGGGGACAGATTTTGTGTCCAGCCACCCTCTACACACTCATGCACACACATATCCCAAACCACTTATAAACTAAAGTAAACACAACCACAACCACAAAAAATTTAAAAACTGAAAGCTAAGGGCTCAAATAACTTATTACAACCCATGTGCATAACCAAATACATATAAATCTCCTTTGATCAAAAACTTAAAAACAACCAACCACAAAAGATGGGGGTTTTTCAGTTTATACCTTAGAGTGCTTTGATCCAAGCACAACCGGGCCAAGGGTGGCTGTCAAGGCTCCATAGAAAACAAAGAGGGTTGAGGGATCATTTGTGGTAGAATGAGAACACAAGGAAAACAAAAGGTTTTTCTTAATATCCAGCCAAGATGAAAAATTACACCATAGAAAAAAATTTCGGTTTTAAGGTCTTACCGAAACTACCTTGGAAGAGTGCACCTCTAACAACTTGTGTGGCCAAGCTTTTGTGTGAAAGTTATGTGAAAATATGGGTGGTTTAGCGGCTGAAGAGGGGTCGGATTTTCTGAAGAGAAAGGGGAGAGAAAGCTGTATTTTTCTTGAGCGTTTTTGTGAGCAAATGGAAAAAGTGAAACCTAAGGGTGGTTGCACCTTTTTATAGGCAACTCAAAGCAACTTTGCTTAACTCTAAGCCCTCTTAATTAAGCCATAATTTAGCTCAATTGGGGGACAAAAATCTGTGCTGCAGCCCTTGAAATTTCGGAGCCATGATGGAGGGTGAAAGGGAGCAAGTATGCATTAAATGGTCATGGTCCTCTTGTCCTTAAAACCCCATTTTTTTTAATCTAAAAACTCCAACACATCCCCTGATTTAAGGGATCACTTTCAGCTGGTTTTGCAGCTGGTTTTGCAGCTGTTTTCCTAACCAAAGGGGGCATGGTTTGGTTGGAGTAAAAGTCCAACCGAATCGGTTCTGTGCAGTTAGTTTTCTACTGCGTTTTTCAGCCCTTTCTCAGCAGTGTTCTAATTTTCATCCAAAAATTGGATTTTCTGAATCTGATTTTTGTACTGACGATTTCTAATTGTTTTATACTGTCTAAGAGCCCATTCTATACCAAATCACTATTCATTCCTATACTGCGGTAGTGTCTACACTGTGTTGTCCTTTCGCACGTAAACCGTGGCATTCCTAGGTGAAATTTCAGACACAGTCTCTCTTGACTAATTCGGACGTTGTGATTTCAATTTTATCAGTCATATGTCCGTCTGAGGTCGTCTAGACCAGTTTTCAGGATCTGTGGGGTCCCACCTTGAAAAACGTGTCAGGTGTCCGTTTGACTAATTTGGGCGTCCTGAGTCTAGATATATCAGTTTTAAGTCAAACTAAGGCCGTCTTGGCCAGTAACTTGACACTGCATCTTGCACTATTCACTATTCATGGTTCACTGTTCTCTGTTCTAACTGACTAGTCCGAGTGTTCTGACTCCGATTTTGTCAGTCTCTGGGTGAGAAGAGGTCATCCAGACCATTTTCTCGATATTGTACCCTACTAGGGAGATTCTCGTTATTGTGCTCAGACGTTTGGTCCGAGTATTTCAGTGATCTGCTCACCAGTCTTGTGTTAGGAAATGGTCATCCGGACTAGTTTCATGACACTGTGTATCTTATACACTTATACACATAACAGGGTAGACCGGGTTCTCTGCCGGTTACCCCTTTTCACTGTATGAATAGTAATAAACAGTACTGCACCTGTTTAGTCTATTCAACTGGAATTTATGCTACATTTATCAACTTAATTACTCATTTCATAGTAATTAGGTTTCACACATTACGAGAGTCTTCAAATTGGCTCTCTATTCAGTACACGGCCTTCTACAAGGGTTCTAACATGGGCGTGTATGGCTTGAGCATGGGCGTGTACTAGCTAGGCTTTCTCAACACGACCGTGTCTTGGACCATGCTCACTTACCCGAGTGGTACACTGCCACTTACACAGCCGTGTACCTGACCATATAAAACTACACGGCCATGTTAACTCACACGGCCTCTCTCATAAAACAATCCGATCAGTACACGGTTTCTTACACGACCATGTACCTGACCGTGTTCGATGTATTTGGACTAAAAACGCATCAAATTATTCCTTAGCTTCTCATTGAATAATTTACTGAGTTACAAGGACGGGGTGGTCCTTACAAACCGTGTAGCAAATGCTTTAAGTAGGAAGTCTACCATATCGCACCAGCTACCAATAAAAAGTCTTCTGAAACCATTGCAGCAAGAGATAAATTCCTTGAACTTGGAGCTGATATCTGGAAGATTGGCTGCACTCGAAGTGGGATCATCGCTGTTTGAGGGTATAAAGGAAGCTCAAAGACAAGATCCAACAATGACAAGTTCTCAAGAAGGAATTTCCAAGGATGGAATGATCCTTTATCAAGAAAGGATAAATGTTTCAGCTGATGAGGAACTTAGAAGACGGATCATGTCAGAAGCCCATGAGACACCATATTCGGTTCATCCCGGATCTAGTAAGATGTATCAGGACTTGAAGTTACAGTTCTGGTGGAAAGGGATAAAGAACGCTATAGCGAAATTCGTGAGCAGATGCATGACCTGTCAAAGAATCAAAGCGGAACATAAACATCCAGTAGGAAGATTGGAACCTTTGGAGATTCCTGAATGGAAACGGGAACACATTACGATGGATTTTGTAATGGGACTCCCAAAAACCCGAGAAGGTTATGATGCCATCTGGGTTATTGTGGACAGATTAACCAAGACAGCACGGTTTATAGCTGTCAAGATGGCTTTTTCGTTGGAAAAGTTTGGTCAGTTGTATATAACTCATGTCGTCAGATTACATGGAATACCAAAATCCATTGCATCAGATCGAGATGCACGATTCACTACGAATTTCTGGAAATGTGTGCAAAAAGCCTTGGGTGCTGAATTGAGACTCAGTACGGTATTTCATCCTCAAACAGACGGGCAGTCGAAGTGGACCATTCAGACATTAGAGGACATGCTTCGAGCTCGTGTAATGGATTTTACGGGAAATTGGAACGAGAAATTATCATTAATTGAATTCTCTTACAATAGTAGTTACCAAGCTTCCATAGGTATGGCACCTTATGAGGCTTTGTATGGACGAAAGTGCCGATCACCGATACACTGGTATGACCTGCGAGAGAAACAACTGTATAAGACGGATTTTATACGAGAAACTTCCGATGCCGTTATAAGAATTCAGCGTCAAATGAAAATTACACAAAGTCGACAAAAGAATTATGCGGATAAGAGGTGAAGATCCTTGGAGTATGATGAAGGAGACTTCGTGTTTCTTAAGGTATCGCCTACGAAGGGGATTATGCATTTTGGTAAGAAGGGGAAACTGAGTCTAAGATATATTGGACCTTATGAAATTATCGAACGCATTGGAAAGGTCACTTACAGATTAGCGTTACCTCCTGAATTGTCGGCAGTGCATAATGTATTTCATGTGTCGACGTTGAGAAATATATACCAGATCCGTCCCATGTGTTGAAGCATGAACCTATTCAGATCCACAAGGATTTGACATATGACGAACAACCTATTTGAGTACTAGCTCGTGAAGAGAAAGTATTAAGGAATAAGACAATCCCACTAGTGAAGATTTTATGGAAAAATCACAACATTGATGAAGCTACGATGGAATGAGAAGATGAGATGAGGAGTTTATACCCTCACTTGTTCTAATTTTCGAGGACGAAAATTTTATAAGGAGGGGTGAATGTGACAACCGGAAATTCAGGCATTCTCAGAAGAAAATGTACAAATGTATGCATATAATAATTTGTACTATTTAAAGAGTAAAATAAATGTATTTGTATTGTTCCGAATGTATTGAAATGTTCTAACAATACTAACGAGTAAGAATTCAGTGTTGATAAAATTCACTGAATTGAAACGGGTGGAACGGTGCCAAAAACGGCATTGAAAACCCTAACAGGTGCATTATGATGCACTAAAAGATGAAAAACTTCCGGGATTGATTTTGATCAAACGGAAGCATTATAAATTGATTCGACTGCACAAGAGACCTCAGGAACCCGCCGGGACGATTTCAGGAAAATTTCGACTCGAACCGATACCGGTCAAAAAGTAGTCGAATTAATGTGAATAGTAAAGTCAAAGTCAACACTTTACTTTGCATTTATGACATCATAAAGCAAATTTATTAAATGTGAAAATTATGGTGGTTGGTGGCATTAATGGCCAAGATTGATTCACTTTTTGATCTAAAGGCCAAGATTTGGCCAAAATTATCCAAATTAAATTTTTGAAAAATTTGGAAAGAAATGGCTTGAAAAGTGTTGCATTCTCATTGGTTGGAAGCTAAATTAATTGGCTTCTTTGGTTGTTTAAGTCAGCAAAACATGGAACAAAATGGCCGTAGCCATTTCAAAGCCAAAACATAAGAGAAAAAAAATTTTCTAAGTGTTGTCCAAGAGAACACCGTGAGCCACCAAGGAGAACCAATATAATCTTCCAAGTTTTCTTCACAAAAGTGGTGTCAAACACTTCATTGAAGTCAAGTGAAGCAAGAAAGCAAGGTAACCTTCTTTGGTTTGCAAATTTTGGCTTGTTTTCTCCATAAAATCCATGGGATGAATAGTGTGAAGATGAGAAAATTTGGGGTTTGTTTTGGTTGATTTGGTGCTTGGGTTTTGTTAATGGTTTAATTAGAAAAAAACCACGCATTTTGTTTAAAGAAAAACAAAGTTTTGGTTGGTTTTCTAAGGGTAAAACCATGGGTTACCATGTGTGGTTGATGAGGAATTGTTGTTGTTTAAGTGTTGTAATGCTTTAAATCATGTTTTGGTTAAATGTAAAGCATGATTTGTATGGTTATAAAGCTTGGAAAAATTTTGGAATCCAAAACCCTAAAATGGCTGTGGGTTGTAATTAGGGTTTGGTGAATATTTTTGCATGATTAACTTGATGTTTGGATAGTTTAAATCATGCATTTAATTATGAAAATGATGGTTATGTGATTGAAAGCATGAAACAAAATGTTGTGCATGTTTTTCCCTAAAATGGCCGTGGGTTATGTGTGTTGAAAAACCCTAAGAATTGTGTTGTAAAATGCATGGAAATTGGCTTGAAAATGTTCTAGGTAATAGCATTTGAATAGCCTAAAATTTGGTTAAAAATTTGAAAAGTTTTGGTTAGGTTTTGAGCATGAAAACCATGGCTAAAACTAGGGGCAAAATTGAAAGAATTTTGTGGAATGTGATGTAAAATGTGAATTGGAAATTTTGTGAGCTTTTATGTAAAAGTTTGGGAAACTTTTACATAAAATAGGCTTGTGGTATAGTACGTGGCAGGTACATATGGTTCGAGGCGTACCTAACGCCGATAGCCTTAAATTTATGCCGAAATGCTATCGAAATTTTGAAAACGGCATTTGGGGTAAAAAGGGAATTAAAAATAAAAGTTTAGGGTCGGGTCGGAAACCCGAGTCCCTAAAGGAAATATAATAAGGAAAACCTAAGGGGTGGTTTGTGAATAGTAATCCGTCCCCTTAAAAATATAAAACGGGGGTGAAACTGAAAAACCGACCCCGAGCGGGGGGCATTTTTGAGAAACGAAGAAAAGGTCCGATCGGGTATGAAAAATCCGAGCCTCGGAGACCTAGAACGGGAACGTCTAGATGAACGTTTTAAATACTAATAAAACGTCCATTTGAGGCTCCGAAACGATAGAAAATCACTAAACCGACTTAAGGGTCGGAATAGTACTTCCCGAGGGTCGGGAAGGTGAAAAATAGAAATAAAATAGAAACGAAAAAAGTTCCTGAGAGCCAAAAAGTGCAGTCTAGATCGAGAAAATTTCTGTCAGGGGCATAATTGCAATTTTAACAAAATATAGGGGTAAAATCGTAATTTTGAAAAAGTTGAGAAAAATGGAGAAAATGATAAATAAAGCCTAAAAACTTATAAATAGGTTTTATTTAAGCTTTTTAATAAAAAATAAAAACTATAAATGGAAATGAAATTAACAGACAAGGTTTTGTCTGTAGGATCCCAAAATCGACTCGTAAGGAGAGCGATTAAAGATCCAGGAAAGAAAAAGGGGAAGAAACAGATAAGGTAAGTTCAAACATTTACCTGTCTGCAACATATAGCATTATCATTGCTAACTTTGATGTACTAACTATAAGTTAAGTACATATGTGCTACAGGCACTATTATTGAATAGAGAGAGAGACGAAATGTGCTACGGGCACATTGGAATAGGACACATAATAAATTGTGCTTCGGGCAGTAGAGCGAGGTTAATGAAATTCACTCACCTAAAATTTAAAATGTGAACCATTCCTAATCACGGGGCAATATGAAGTCACCAGGTTAGAACTTTAAAAAGTCCGTAATGAAACCAGTTTTGGCGTACCAGCCTTCCGTACAGGGAGGTAAATTTTGCCTTCGGGCTATGATGATGAGATTAAGGCTGTGGAGGTCAGCACTGATGTACCACTCCCAGTCATGTACAATTTTGCCTTCGGGGCTATGATGATGAGATTAAGGCTGTGGAGGTCAGCACTAATGTACCGCTCCCAGTCATGCCCACTAAAATGGTATTGCCAACCTGAGCTCAAAACCAGAACATAATTAAAGATAATTACCTAAAACTGAAACTATGCCATAATTGAGCATAAGACAGTTTCGTGAGAGTACTAACATCGCGGTAGATGTACTGTTGATATATTGTGTTGTGGTCAAACTTACTATTCGTAATGAATAGTGGTCAAAGTTATTATTCATGAGGAATAGTAGTCAACATTATTATTCATGATGAATAGTACTATTTATAGAAATTTTATTTCTTGCATGTTTGAACTTACTGACCCTGTAGCTCACCATTTTTACTTATATTGCAGGTAAGCGACCAGCTTAGTAGCTTTGTATGACTGGATGGTGGACGGGATAGCGCGTGTCAAATAGGATAGGAGGCAAGGGATATGATCCTGCCAGAGTCTTTTCGCTGAGCGTTAACAGAGAAAGGAAAAAAAGAAAACAGACCTCTTGTAAATATATATATTTTACGAAAGTGCTGTATTATGTAAATTACTTTGTGCTTGTAAATAAAGTGATTAGTGGATAGTGTTTTATATGATGTTTTAAAAAAATTTCCCCAAAAACGTCATGATTTAAAAAGAGATAGATTAGTCGGCGACCCATGAGAGTACAATCTATCGCAACTAGTGATAAAGGTTAACTGTAATAGTATTGTATGATCTCTACGAAGGGCGGGCCGCCACATCACTAAACTCATGAAGCAACTCTAAGCTTGTGAGTGCATGATCAAGGATGGGGATGTGGTCCAACTTGGATAAGTGAGGGGATAAAATTCAAGTTAAAATTCTGTTTGAATTTGAATTGCACAATCCCAAAATGGCCAAAATTTTTTGGTGGTTATTGGCCTTGAAAATTTCAAATTTTTTTGTGTGTGGATAAGGGAGAAAATCTTCTCCTAATCCAATTTGAATTCAAGGGATCACCTCATGCTAGTCTATAAATAGAGGTCCTGCCACTTCAGTTCTCTCAGACCACAGACTCAGGTGAGCAGGCTTATTGTTGCACAACTCACCATGACAATAAGTTCTTTAGAGATATGGGTGGTCGGAAGAAGACTAGTAATGCTAGCATACCGATCGAGGTTCAGAGTGCCAACACACTTAGCCATTCTAGAATTGGAGAATAGTAGAGAAGACTAGTTGGTTGAAGCCCTCCGATCATTCTCCTCCTGCAGATTGGCGTCCTTTGAGGTATGAGTTTAAATTGTTGGCAGTTTATTGTATATGGTATCATGAGATATTTAACAATCTTGAAAAATTTTTGTTATTCTACTGCCCTGCTCTGATGCGTTTTTATCGATTTTTTCCTACAACTGGTATCAAAGCCATCTAATGACTATGCCATGTACATAAATTCGACAATTAATTAGTTTTTTTATTTATGTATGGATTTGATATTTAGAGAGTGGCATTCTAGGATTCCTTTATGTTGTTATCATGTATTATGTATGTAGAATATGGTTATTTTAATTTTTTGAATTATTATACGCATACTTGTTTTATGCCGGTTATGGTTCCTTAGAATTCAGAAATATTGTATCTAGGAATTTTTATATAACCATGGGAGCGGTTTATCATCACCGTAATTTTCCCATAGATTTTAATTTTTTGTCTCTTAGAATTATTATGATTAGAATTTTTGTACATTGGAAATGATTTAGGAAATTTTATGTAATTATTCTTAGAGGAGAATGAAGTTTGAAGACCGTAATTTATTTTTCCTAATAGTTAAATTTAATTTAAAGATTGAAATTTTGTTTGTGTGGAAAATTCCAATTTAATTAGGATTCAAATTAATTTTTGGATATTCTAATGAGAAAATTGGAATATGACATGGAAATCGAAGACCGACCCCCTCAGGAAAGGCCACTAGCCTTGGTGGGGCTGCAGCCCCTGCCCTCGGGTAGGATGGGGCTGCGGCAGCCCATACCTAGGGCTACACCACTCACGGCCGTAGGCTTTGCCTATAGCCGAGGGTGGCCGTGGCCTCCCTTAGGGGCTGACGAAGCCCCTAGGCTGCAGCGCACGGCTGCAGGCGTCTCCTGTAACCTGGTAGGCTGCAGTGCCCACCCGGGCATGCAGCCCATGGCTATAGGCACTACCTGCAGCCTAGGGCTACAGCAGCACCCAAGCTTGCAGCCCGGCATGGCTGTGCTCAGCCTGTGGCCGTGGGCTGCCAGCCCCCCCAGAGCTGGGACTGCCCACGACGACTGCGCGCCTCCGTGGCATAGGTGCCGACGAGCCAAAAAACAAAAATTTTGATTTTTAAATTTGAGATTTAATTTTAAATCATGTATAAAAATACGTAATTTAAAATTTAAAAGTTTTTGAAATTATGTATTATTACACATGAAATTTAAATTGTTTAAAATTTGAATTTGAATTTTAAATTTGAAATTCGAATTTGAAATTTGAATTTGAAATTTAAATTTTTGGAATTTAAATGTTAAATGATTCTTGGGATAAGAAATAAATGGAGAGACTACATAAAGATAGATACAAGAAAGACGGAACAAGATTCAAGACCCAAGAATGCTTTTGATGGAATTTTGTAATCTTAATTTTCTTTGTTCTAGAATGGAATCATGGCTTGGTTATTTTTCCGTCAAGTATTTTTTCTGTGATATGTCATGGATGGATGAATATGTATTGATGGATGATTTGTATGCATATTTGATAACATGTCATATAAGATAGGTGAATGCTGCTCATACTATATTGATCATATATATTTGTCAAAACTTGCATGTTTTTCAAAATATTGAGTGGGAGAGGGTTTCAAACAAAAACCATGGCCTCCATTGTTGATCCATATGTGAAAGCAAGGTAACACTTCGCGTCAGTTCTGCCCTGATCACACCCCTCGGTAGGTGTTTACCGCTGCTGGTATACTAGGTTGGATCTCTTATGTGGAAAATGTGTTCGGGCATGATTCTACTCATGACCACCCCTCAGTGGCTTGGTAGGATATGGATCGGGCTACGTAAATAATGGTTATGCACTCAAGACTCCTTTAGTTATTAACCTTCCCTAAAAACTCTGTTAACTAAACTGGTGGCCAAAATAAGTAGTTATTAATATATGTCTTAACCTTGGAGCATTTAAGGTAACATATATTAATTGGATGGGGTCCATGTTCCGTCTATTTGTCTCATGACCACCCCTCAGTGGCTTGGGCCAATAGGTGCTGAGAATTACCATTGTAATGCTACATTTTTTTTTTCAAGTTTCATGTAGGAACATACTTGTATGTTTTATTTGCTAAATTATCTATATATTTGCTTGGGCTTTGTAATGATATCTAGTACAATTTTATTTCAGTTCAAAATGTCACCGACACCCCTTATTTCAATACTTACTGAAAATAAGCTGAATGGCGATAATTATAAAGACTGGAAACAAAATCTACTGATAGTTCTCAGTTACGAGAGACACAAGTTCATGCTAGACGAACCATGTCTACCTGGGCCTAAACCTGACACACCGCTTGAGGAGGTCCCAGTTGCCTATATTCGTTGGAAAGAATCCAATGAGACAGTTGGATGCTACATTCTTGCTAACATGACGAGTGCTTTGCAAAAGCAGCATGAGACTTATCAAGTTGCTAGGGAGATCATGGAAAATCTAGAGGACATATTCAGAGGCTAAGAAAAATTGGCTCGACATTCTATTATTACTCGCATTATGAACCCTAAGCAAAAAGCAGGTACTCCTATCAAGGACCATATGATCACTCTAATAGGATTCTTTGCTGAGGCTGCTGAAAATGATGCTGAGTTAGACTACAACACCCAGATCGAGATGGTTTTAAAAACTCTGTCAAAAGATTTTGTGGGGTTTAAGGCCGCATACAATCTGGTGACAAGGGAGTTAGGACTCACTAAGCTCATGAGGTAACTCTAAGATTATGAGTGGATGATCAGGGACGGGGATGTGGTCCTACCCAAAGGAGAGGTCAATTTGGCAGAATCTTCCAAACCCTCACGGAAGAGAAGAGGCCAAATAAGAAGTAAGCGACCTCCAGTTCTTCTAATCCTCCTGTCTTGTATGGTAAGAAGAAGAAGAAGAAGAACAAGAAGCCTAAGGACCCTAAAAAGTCAAAGTACTTCCACTGTGGGAAGTTAGGTCACTTCAAGAAGGCTTGCTGGAAATTCCTAGCCACCAAGGGCAAGAAAGGTAAAAAAACATTATTACTTAGAAGTATGTTTGGTAGAAGAATCGAAAGACGCATGGGTCATTGATTCGGGAGCCGCTAATCATGTTTGTATTTCTATGCAGGAGTTCATGGAAACGAGAAGCCTACATGATAAGAGCCTCTCGTTGTGGATAGGAGACGGTAGCTTGGTGGTGGCTGAGGCAGTGGGAGACATTTATCTTTACTTTGATGAATTTAGGTTTATATTATTGAAAGACTGTTTTTATATTCCTAATTTTAGGAGGAACCTTATACTGGTAGCTTGTTTAATAAAGGATTCTTATTCAGTTTCTTTTAGTAAAAGAGTTGATATTCGTAAAAATAAGTATTTTATTTATTCTGGATGGATGGATGGAAACCTATATTAAATCAAACCAAAGATATACTCACTGCTTGACACCGAATTAATAGATAACTCTAAAAGGTTGAAAGTTTCTCACTCTAACAAGGTGTATTTTTGGCATTTAAGACTTGGTCATATTAATTACGATAGGATTCAAAGATTGGTAAAGGTCGGTCCTATAGAATCTCTGGAGGAGATACGTCTTCCTCAATATGAGTCTTGTTTTGAGGGTAAGATGACTAAGAGGTCTTTTAGAGCTAAGGGTACTAGGGCTCAGGAACTTTTAGAAATTATGCACACTGACATATATGGCCCCATGAACGTCATAGCACAAGGAGGGTTTGAATATTGTGTCTCCTTTATAGACGATTACTCGAGGTATGGATATATGTACTTGATGCGTCACAAGAGCGAAACCTTTGACAAGTTCAAAGAGTATTGTACGGAAGTGGAAAAGCAATTGGATAAATCTATAAAGATACTTCGATCTGATTGAGGTGGCGAATACCTCTCTGATGAATTTCTAGGACATCTTGTAGAGAATTGGATATTATCCCAATTGACTGCACCTGGTACTCCACAATAGAATGGTGTAGCCAAAAGGAGAAACAAGACTTTGTTGGATATGGTTCGGTCCATGATGAGTTATTAAATACTGCCATTATCATTTTGGGGATGTGCATTGTAAACTACGTGCTATATTCTGAACCAGTTTCCAAGCAAGTCAATTCCCAGGACTCCGCATGAATTATGGTATGGCGGAAACCCTCTCTTGGAGATATGAGAATATGGAGCTACCCAGCACATGTACTGGATGGGGATGCAAAGAAGTTGGAGCCAAGATCAGAATTGTGCATATTTGTAGAGTATCCTAAGGGAACTACGGGAGATCTATTCTATAACTCGAAGGAACAAAAAGTCATTGTTTCAACCCATGCGATATTCTTGGAGGAAAGTCACATGAATGACTTTAAGCCTCAAAGCAAAGTGGTGTTAGAAGAGTTATCGAGTGAAAGAACTGCTCCACTGGTTTTGGTCTTGGATGCAAATCTGAGTTTCGATGAAAGACCTGTAGATGATCAACAATTTAGGGTACCTCATCGTAGTGGGAGGGTTTCAAGGAAGCCTAATTTCTTCATGTATGATGTTGAGGTATACCAGGCCAAAACTCATGAGCATGAGGATGATCTAGTCACTTATGATGTAGCTATAAATGATGTTGATTCTAAATCTTGGAAACAGGCCATGAACAATGAGATGGATTCTATGAAATCCAACTTAGTTTGGGAACTTGTAGATCTGCCGGATGGGATAAAACCCATTGGATGCAAGTGGATCTACAAAAGAAAGAAGAATGCAGAAGGGAGAGTAAAAACTTTCAAAGCTAGACTTGTGGTAAAGGGGTACACATAAAAGGCTGAAATCGATTACGATGAAACTTTTTTGCCTGTTGCTATGCTGAAGTCTATCCATATTCTTTTGTCTATTGCTCTAGCTCTCGATTACGAGATCAAGAAAATGGACATCAAGACAACATTCTTGAATAGCCATCTTGGGGAAAGTATCTACACGATACAGCCCAAAGGGTTCGTGTTAAAAGGCCAAGAATGAAAAGTCTGTAAGTTGCTTAGATCCATTTATGGATTAAAGCAAGCATCCTGCTCATGGAGCTAGAGATTTAATCAAGCAATCAAAACATTTGGTTTTGACCAAAATGTTGATGAACTCTGTGTTTATAAACATATTAAGGATGAAAAAATGGTCTTTCTGATACTTTATGTCGATGACATACTACTCATTGGGAATGATGCAGGGAATTTATCATCGGTCAAGCTTTGGCTGCACCAATAGTTTGACATGAAGGACTTGGGAGAAGCTAATTATGTTCTAGGCATTCGTTTCTTTAGAGATCGAAAGAACAAAATGATAGCATTATACCAGGCTTCATACATAGATAAAATAATTGACAAATATGCAATGTAAGAGGCAAAGAAAGGCTCACAACCTTCCATTGCCAGTCTAACTCTTTCATTAGATGACTATCCCAAGACATCGAAAGAAAAAGAGTGTGTGAGTGAGGTCACTTATGCATCCACTGTGGGTAGCCTTATCTATGCTACGCTTTGCACTTGCCTGGACAAATGTTTTGCAGTAGGTATGGTGAGTCGATATCAAGTCAATCCTAAAACCAAGCACTGGCAAGTAGTAAAGCATATACTCAAGTATCTTAAGAAAACGAGGGACTATATGCTAGTGTATTCTGGAGGGGACCTAACACTCATAGGATACACAGACTCAGACTTCCAGATTTGCATGGATTCGAGGAAATCGACATCAGGATCAATGTTCTTACTCGGAGGAGGCGCCATTGTGTGGAGGAGCATGAAGTAGGGTTGCACGACTGACTCTACTATGGAGGCTGAGTATGTGGCTACAGCTGAGGCATCTAAAGAAGCGGTTTGGCTTCGCAAGTTCTTTAGAGACCTTGAGGTCATTCCGGGCGTTGACAAGGCTATCACACTTTACTGTGGTAACATTGGGGCTATTGCCAACACAAGGGAATTTAGACACCACAAGAGGACCAAACCCATAGATCAGAAGTATCATATTATTAGAGGGCATGCAGAGACAAGACAAGTAGATGTATGTAGTAAGATCACGTCTAAGGACAACATTGTCGATCCCTTTACTAAGACTTTGGTAGCTAGAAACATTGAGAGGCATGTAGAAGGCTTAGGGCAAGTGGGAGATTGTTAGGAAATGCTTTAAGTATAAGAGACATTTTGATGTATTTATTTGAACTGGATAATAAAATTATATATAGAGATTATTCATTACATTACTATTTGTCCTTATTCTATTTACATATTAAAGTAAATTTAAGCAAATATAGCTCACTGACTACTTGTGTTAAAACTGTTAGAATGTTGCATGCAATGGACTTTTGTATGTAAGAAGATAATGTTCTAAAGTAAGTGGTCTAAACTAAGGTCTATAGTGTATGGGGTTAGACCGAGCATCTAACTCATGTTCAGACTATTTTGTTGTCTAAAGCCATGGTGGGGACAGTTTGTCTTGATTGTCCGAAGCATAGACTCCCACGTAGAGACATAGATATGTTGCTTGGTGGTGACATATTAGACCGGGACTAAAGCATGACTGATCTACATAGTCCGCTATGAGTGGATCAATCTGCTTTTGATGTTCATTATGCAATAACCTTAATCCTGAGTAAATGAACTACTTCATGTATATGACTTGTGTACTTTGATGTTCCAATGGCTAAAGTTTCTCAGAGGTAGTAACCTTATAGACATGTTCGTTGGGTGCATAACTTGTATACGATGGAGGGTTTATTTATAAATATTATAATCATAGCTCTAAAGAGTTAAGGGTATCCTCTTAAAGGTATTATACTGGATGTGAAAATGGACAAGGACTTGGGTCGTCTACTGGGTGGATGACTCTTGTTCACATGTAGTGAATAATCATTTTCTTATTCGATAGTATAATGGAACTTTAAGATAGCCTGATCAATAGGATTGAACAGATTTTGATTTAAGGCTGATCATGGATATCATATGAGGGTTTTGTATACATGATAAGGTCATTAGACATTAGCTTGTCATAGGCTTTTCTAATACGGTATATAATTGGGAGTCCAGTTTCAGGTTTATAGTGGAGTGACTTTGAAATTAGTGATCATATGATTGAGTTGTTCAGTACAGAATGATGATCATATGGAATCAAGTGAGCCTAATTATATATGTCCAATTAGTCCCTCTACTAGCTCCACATAATTCCTTAACGAATGGAAAATTGATCTGTGTATGCTTAATTGCTAGTTGACTTTGCATGGATGGTGTTAACATAGGATAAGGATGGTGGACAAGATTCTCTCCAATTGAATTTACTTTTTGTTTTGGATAATAGAGTGCACAATTATTCGAACTCCAAATAAAGTTGTCATGATTTTATTTGAGGTTGAATTGGAGTTGTAGAAAATTATCCATGAGGACAAAATTTGAAATACAACTTTTTTATGGATTTTGAAATTTGAATTTTGAAATTTGAAATTTGAAATTGAAATTTAAATTGGAAATTCGAATTTGAAATTTGAGATTTGAAACTTGAATTTGAAATTTAAATTTGAAATTTGAATTTGAAGTTTGAATTTTGAAATTTGGACTTTGAAATTTAAATTCAAATTTTGAATCACAATCCATATAGGATTCAAATTTTTTTGTGGATAATCCACATGTAGAAATTCGAATTTGATGAGGATAAGGGAGAGGAAAATCTTATTTGAATCTTACTTGAATTTTGAATCCCAAATCTACCAAGGAAAACCAAATTTGTTAAGGAAGAATCTCCCAAAGGAATTTTGTATTTTATGGATAAGGTTGTAGGGAAAAATTCAAGTTTCAATCCCAGTTAAATTTGGATTTGGTCCTCCCTAAATTGGCCGAAAATTTTAAGGATAAGTCAAAGGGGATTTTTGGTTTTTTAATGGATAAGAGTGAGACAAAATTCAAGCTAGAAAATCCTATTTGAATTTTAATTCTCCTCACACTAAAGTGGCTAAATCTGGACAGGTTTATGGCCTTAGGGAAATTCGATTTTATTAGATAAGCTAGGAGATAAAATTCAAGTTAAAATCCTGTTTGAATTCGAATTCCACAATCCCTAAATGGCCGAAATTTTTTGGTGGTTATTTATGTGTGGATAAGGGAGAAAATCTTCTCCTAATCCAATTTGAATTCAAGAGATCACCTCATGCTAGCCTATAAATAGAGGTCTTGCCACTTCAGTTTTCTTAGACGACAGACTCTTAGATAAGCAGGCTTATTGTTGCACAACTCACCGTGACAATAAGTTCTTTAGAGATCTAGGTGGTCAGAAGAAGACTAGTAGTGCTAGTATACTAATCTAGGAACCGAGTGCCCATACACTCTGCCATCCAAGAATTAGAGAATAGTAGAGAAGACTAGTTGGTTGAAGCCCTTCGACCATTCTCCTCTTGCAGATTGGCATCCTTTTAGGTATGAGTTTAAATTGTTGTTAGTTTATTGTATACGGCATCATGAGATATTTAACAATCTTAAAAATTTTTTGTTGTTCCGCTACACCACTCTGATGCATTTTTATCAATTTTTCTTACAGGTTGGCCAATACATCAGTTCATCCTTTTAATATCTTTTTTCTTATGCATTTAATAGTAATAAAATTAGCCATAATTCACAGAAATTTAAAAAAAATAAAACCATTTAAATACTAGTAAAACTTTAATACCATTATATTATTGTATTAAAACCATTATATTGTAGTATTAAAACAATTATATTTTAGTATTAAAACCATTTCATATTTTACTTACATATCATCACAAAATACTATTTTACTTATATTTACAGTCAAACATAAAATTTAGTCAACAAAAAAAAAATTTTTCCTTTCTTTTTGTGTGGTGGACAAATCCTGACAGGACCATAATCGTTTCCATGACACTAGCATCCTATTCCACTAGTTCAGCATCTTCTTTTGTGCTCAAGTTACAGGTTGTTTACCTTAATTAACTGAATATAAACAAAATGATAAGCTAATGCCCAGTAAGTTCAAACATAACACTCAAGTCTTGAAAACAATACCTTATGAAAATACTATCACGTTACGCATTTATTATGTTCAATTATTTGTTCTTTCTATTCATTTCTAATCTTATCTGTCTTTTATCCTTATAGACCCTTTTTGGTCATATCATGCGCACTATTTTGGTACGCCAAAATTACATATTTATATAACTATCTAGCTTACTTTCGAACATTATGACATTAGAAACATCATAATCCTAAAAGTATACTTAAACATCCGTCCATCAAAATTGCATTGTTGTTTCATGAATAATATGTTTTTTTTATATTTAAAAAAAAAAACACATCAAAATATACAATTCAAAACAACCTAAAAGAATTAACGTAAATTTGTTCATGTACAGATAATATAAATGTCTGAAATTTTAGAAATTAGACTAAGGTCACTTCCTTAGAATCCCCTCAATCCTCATTTTCTTTTCTCAAATGTCGTCTTATGTTAAAACTATTCAACATTAATCTAAATGTTCTTAGATTAGTTCTTGAATATTATAACATATTTTTTTGTTTTCTAACCTTACCCTTTCCCTTTTCATTTAACATCCCTTAACCCTAAATATGTGATGCCCCCGACCTTAGTCACATGAAACCGTCCCGATCTGACTTTGTAGTCGACCACGACAGCCCGTGCACCTCGTCAGGTTGTCATTTAAAAACACTTTCTTACTTTGAATCTCTCATTTTCAGGGCCCAAAATTTTCACCCATATTTTTTTTTTCAAAATACTTTCCTCACATGAAAGCTAAGTATGAAAACCATATAAAATTTAAAACTAAACTTTAGCTGTCCGTTGTACAATACAACATAATTTACATAGATACATTTTTCTTTAACTTTGTTTTTCAAAAATACATTCTCTTCAATTCACTATTTGGACGCTCAGCAGAAGACTGATAGCAGGACCAAATCCACAGTGGATTCCCTACCCCTTTGACACCGCATATCATGCCGCCATCCAGATAGTCTACTGGACAGGTTTCTTACCTGCAACATGAACAAATTGGTGAGCTAATTGGCTTAGTAAGTGTAATAACCGGGAAATTTTACTGTTCTTAGAAAATAGTAAATTGCATGTACATGATGAATTTCATGTTTAAAATGTGAAATGTATTATTAATACTGTGTAGAATGAGATAAAATGTTCTAACGATATTACAAATTAAGAATTCGGTGATGTAAAAGCATGCCGAATTGAGCTAGAGAAAAACAGTGAACTGTAAACCCTAGTAGGTGACTCAGGGTAAACTGAGTGCACAAAAAGATAAAATACTGATAATAGTGATTTTAGACGTGAGTGCGTGTGTGTGTTACACATAGTATCAAGAAGCTGTTCTAGATGACCTCTTCTTGACCTAAAATTAATATATTTAGATTCAGCATGCTCAAATTAGTCAATTGAGCATGAAAAGTAATATTTGACCTGGACATATGCATTATCAAGAAATTGGTCAAGATGACATTTTCTTGATATAAAACTGATATATTTGGAATCAGAATGCTCAAATTAGTCAATATAGCCTATCAAAATGCTCAAATTAGTTAATTGAGCACAAAGGTAATTTTTGACCGGGAATTCGCAGTACCGGAAATTGGTCGAAATGATCGCGGATGGAAATAAAACTGATATATTTGGGCTCAGCACGCCCAAATTAGTCAGGATAGCCCATGTTGAAATTTTGGACAAAAAGGGTATAAAAGGTCGAAATTGCAGAAAAGGCCACATATCTGGACGCCCACAAATACTCCGTTGATGAACAGTAACTGACCACCGGAAACGGTGTCCATTTTCGACACCGCTGGTCTCGTTGGAAAGCTCTCGACGAGCTGAGTCCAACGGTGTACTGAATCAATGGAACCGACGTCGGAGAACGCCGCACGCGCCGCCCGAAGCTGCTGGTGGTCGAAAATTTCAAACGGCCGTATCTCCACCGTCCGACCTCCGATCAAGGTGATTCCAGTCCCAAAAGTTTCATGGTGAAGAAGAGAACAAAACCCATATCTCATTTCACCTCAACAGTCACTAAATTGTGCCGCCCGAAGCCGCGACGTCACCACTGTGAAGCCACCGTGGAATCCATCGATTCCGACGGAGTTGAGCCACACTACCGGTCTCAAAATGCTCAAAGAAGAATGGGGAGCAAAAGCCCTCAAACAATTTCGAGCAACAACCCCGGCACGGCAGAGATTCAACGCCGCCACCGTGGGTCGAGTTTTCGAGGAAGATTACCGGCGATTGGAGCCTCCAATGGTAAAATTGACACCACCAATGGACTCCTCTCGTCGAGATCTTCAAGGTGGACACCTCCGTTGTTCGTGCTGCCGCCGTCCGCCACCGGTCAACTTCGAAGTCAACACCGGTCAATGTGGTCAATGCCGGTCAACAGCGACCCGGGGGCAGAAAAATGAAGAATAGCCATTGGCCTATTTTCGACGTTCTAGACACATCCGCGGCATCAGAATTGCCAACCGGGATTCTGAACGTGAAGAACAGAGACAAAAAGTTTACGCGGTCGAGACCGAACGGTTCGTCCGATCGCTGACTGGATGATCTCGATAGCAATTTCATTTCCCTTCATTCCTTATTTATGTATTGGAATGATTTATGTGTAATTTGTATTCAAATTGTAAAAAGAAAAGAAAAAGAAAAGAGTAAAATGAATGAAAGGTCAGAAAAAGAAAATGTATGGGAAATGTGAATATTTTTATGTAAAAAGTTGAGTTTTACATAAAAATTAGGCCTTTGGTATAGTACGTGATAGATTAGACTAAGTTAGATGGTTTTGGGGCGTTTCCTAAATGCCGAAGACCTAGAAATTTAGCGGAAATGTTGCCGAAATTTTGAAAACGGCACTATGGGCATTTTGGTGAAAAACGAGAGGCAAATTGTGTTCGGTAATGGAAACTGAGACCCTTCGATGAGTTAGGGTAGAAAAATGGGAAAATGAACCTTTGAGGAATAGTAAACCATCCCTCCGAGGTTGTGAAAATGTAAGAGAACGAGAAAACCAATGTTAAGGGTATTTTAGGAAACGAATGGTAAATTTGAGGTCGGGATGAAAACCTGAACCCACTCGGTGTCTAAGGCTCGGGACTAGCATAACAAACGTTTCAGGAGTAGTGAAATGGCCATTTAAGGCTCCGAAACGTGAGAAAAATGAGAAACGACCCTAGGTGTCGGAATAGTACCCAGAGGGTCGGATGACCAATAGTCATTTATGAAACAGCAATGGATGCTGTAAAAGTGGGTAAAAGCTTAAGAAATATTATTTTATGATATTTGAGCTTAGAAAATCCTATTAAAAGTCACAGTGAGCATATGACGGTCCTGAGACCCGTCAGGGGCAAAATGGTCATTTTGACCAAAAATTTCCGAAAGGCTCGGAAAGGAACATTAATGCCTAAGGATAATTAAAATGAAATCATAAAAGTTAAATTTGGGTCTTAAACCAACAAAAAATAGGTTTATGATGAGAAATTAAATTAGGGGCAAAATGGTAATTTTGCCAAGAGTTAGTGTAAAAATGAAAAATGGGATTTTAGTTTCCTAAGACCATTTACGGGAAATAAAACGTAGAATTTTTACATTTTACTAAATTTTGAATATGAAATGAAGATTTAGAATAACCGTGGTTATTCCAGTTATAGGAACCCGATCCAAACGCGGCAAAGGAACGTCTACAGAGCCGGGGAAGGAAATGCTAGCGAAAGTATCAGTAAGTTCAAACATTTAATTGACTGCAACATGAATAGACTATTATGTCTAAGTGTGATATGTGTAAGTTCAAGCATTCATTTGTCTGCTCATGAACATTCTGATGTTGTTCATTATATGAATAAATTTATCTGTTATGTCTAGGTTTATGTGCTATATGAATGTTTCACTGCGCGATGCTATGATAAATGTTTGGTAAGCTCAGATATTTATATGTCTGCAACATGAATTACTATTTGATTGATTTAAGTACTTTTCGTACAAACTTGTAAAGTCCTACGGGCAATAGGGGTGTAGTTAAACTAACTCACCTAATGAAATGAGAAATTAAAAAGTGTATAAATAATACACTATGGAGAAGTGCTAGGGCACTATAGTGCGGTTAATTAAAAACATACATAAAGAAATAAATGTAAACACCTACGCTCAATAAGGGTTCCACCATGGGATGATTCATATGAATGTCGTCGGTGAGGAACTATAAGAAAGATGGTAATGAAACCACTAAGGCGTACCACCCCTCTAACATAGTGGTGGAGGTTCTTCTCATATCCTACGAGGATATCAGGGCTGTAAAGGCTGATTTTCTAAGGTCAATCCTTAGACCCTCCCAGTTAGCGCGCTAATAATCATCGGTATTGCCATAAATAGAGCTCTAAACTAGAAATCAAATAGAGAATGAACAATCAATAAAATGATAAAAATCATAATTGAGCATAACCGAAGCTTACGCTAGAATAATGTAAATTCGGTTAGGGTATGTGAATAGTACCCCGATAGAGTAAAGTGAATAGTAACTAGTTAGGGTAACTATTACTATTCATCAGTCAAAGGTCAAAGTTACTATTCATGGTGAATAGTATTATTCATAGGAAATTGAGTTTTAGTGTTTTTGAATTAATATGATTCTTACTATGTATGTTTGAACTTACTGACCCTGTTAGCTCATCAGTTTGTTCATGTTGCAGGTAAGAAACCTATCCAGTAGATTTCTGAATGGCGGCAGGATGCGAGCGTGTCAAAGAGATAGGGAATCCACTGTGGATATGGTTCTACTATAAGTTTTCCGCTGAGCGTTGAAAACAGAGACATGTATTGCAAAAAGATTTTAATTATGTATTATGTATAAACTATGTTTGTACTTTTAAAAGTGACAAACATAGTTCAGTTTAATTACGTTATGTTTACAAACAAGAAAAAGTATTTTAAAAAATTGATTCCAAATTTCACAAAGGGTTTAAAGGAAAGAAAAGAATTTAGGCGACCCGATAAAGTTCACGAGCTATTTCAGCCAGCTAAGGAGCTTGATTATAATAATTTCGGTGGACTGAGGTCGGAGAGCGCCACCGTAAGTTCAAACATACGTACTAAGAATCACACAGATTCAAAAACTTTAAAAATACAATTTCCTATGAATAATACTATTCACCAATGAATACTATTATTCATAGAAAATAGTAACTTTGACTTTTGACCAGTGAATAGTAACTTTGACTCTAATCAATTACTATTCACGTCACCCTAATCGAGTCCACTACACTTAGTGTTAGTGTCGGTTATGCTCAATTATGCTTAATTATGGCTTTCATGTCATTTTTGGCTATTATCAATATTTACATTCTGGTTTTGAGCTTATAGTGGCCATACCGATATTTGCACGCTAACTGTGAGGGCCTTGGGAGTGACCCTAAGGCTCTTTCTTCTCCAATCCATCATTGCCCTAAGTGGTCACTATGTCCCCGAAGGACTTGTAAACCTCCACCACATCGTTGGAAGGGCAGTACGCCAAAATTGGTTTTATTACCGTATTTCAATTACAGTTCCAACCGGGTGGCATCAAACATCATCTCAAGATTAGGAACATGTGGCACCCCACCCTGAATTGAGGCTATCGTACTAGCATAGTAGAGCTCTAAAGTCCACTATGGTAGACCGTTACCTCAATGGGTCACCGGCATCTTACTTGTAACTTGTTCTTGTTAAAATTACTAATTGTAGTTAAAATGATTTTTAATCTGAAAACCAAGGGATTTTTTTTTTAAACTGTTGGTGATTCTGAACTGTAAAAATATAAACAACATACAACATAGGATATACTACTATTTTACTGGTTGTACATAATTTACATCATGATGTATTTTCAAAATACAACTTAAAATTTGCTCTCAAAATAACACTTTTAATCTGCTCAAACTCTGCTAAGCAGAAAACAGTAGTAGGACTATTCCGCTTGCCCAGCCCTGAAGGCAGATGCAATCCCACCCTTCGTCCATCCTCTGTCTACTGTGTACAGGTTTCTTACTTGCAACATGAATAAACTAGTGAGCGACAGGCTTAGTAAGTTCAAACATACATGCAAGAACATAAATTACAAAATCCTGAAAATACACTATTCACATAAATAGTAACTTTGACTTTTTATCATAAATAGTAAGGTTGACTTTGACTGGAACTATTCATGTCAACTGGTGTCTAAACTACTGCATAATCTGTTAGTACGTTTTATGCTCAATTATGACTGTTCTGAAATCTTAAGTCTTTACTTGTTACTGAATTCTACTATTGGGCCCCTGAATTGGTCGTACCGTAGTGCGTGCAATGCTGAGAGGGACTCTGAGGAGCGACCCACTGGCCAATCCTCTACAGCCTGAAAATATTAGACATCTAAACCCGGGACTCGTCACCTGCAGTTTGGAGTCCTACTATAACTGTAACTGGAATCTGAGAAACCTCCACTTGTGTGGGAGGCCGGTACACCAATACTGATTTAATTACTAAATTTCTAGTGGTTCCTGACTGGTGGCAATTATGCTGCCTCCTGGGTCTGGAACTCTTTGTAATTTATTCTGTAGTTTTCTTAAGATTTTATATCTTATGTTAGTATGCCTACCGCACCTGACTACTAAATTTCTGTCATCTATATCACATAAGCATACTAAGTAAATTCATGTTGCAGACAAATAAATGTCTGAACTTATCGGTGCAGGACAATAAATCGGTAAAAACGTATCAGAGTGGCGCAGCAGAACAATAAAAATTTTTAGATCGTTAAATATCTCATGATGCCATATACAATAAACCAACAACAATTAAAACTCATACCTCAAGGATGCCAATCTTGTAGGAGGAGAATGACCCGAGGCTTCAACCAACTAGCCTTCTCTACTATTCTCCAATTCCCGAATGGCTTAGTATGTGGGCACTCTGAACCTCGATCGGTATGCTAGCACTGGTAGTCTTCTTCTGACCACCCAGATCTCTAAAGAACTTATTGTCACGATGAGCTGTGCAACAATAAGCCTGCTCACCTGAGAGTCTGTGGTCTGAGAGAACTGGAGTGGCAGGACCTCTATTTATATACCTACATGAGGTGATTCTCTGAATTTGAATTAGACTAGGAAAAGATATTCTCCCTTATCCATAACCATAAAAATCCGAATTTTCTATGGGAGATTCTCAATAATAAAATTCGGCCATTATGGATAAATCCAATCCAAATCCAAACAAGATTTTAACTAGAATTTTATCTCTCCTTTTTCAACCAAAAAATCTGAAATTCTTAGGAGAAAATCTCCTCATAAAATTCGACCACTTTTAGGATAAGGGAGAATCAAAATTCCACTAGGATTTTCAAGCTTGAATCTTATCTCAACCTTATCCAAAATAACCGAATTTTCCTAGGAGATACACTCCAAATTTTCGGCCACTTTTCAGGGAGGAGAGAATCCAAATTCAACTGGGATTGAAACTTGAATTTTTCCCTTTGAACCTTATCCATAAAAACTGAAATTCCATTGAGGATTATCCTCAAAATTTCGTCCACCTTTTGTTAGGATTTAGATTCAAAATTCAAGTAGGATTCTAACAAGATTATCCTCTCCAAATCCAACTCAAATTTGAATTTCAAACCTTGTGGATTTTCCACAACAAATTTGAATCCCACTTGGACTGTGATTCACAATTTGAATTTCAAATTTCAAATTCGAATTTCAAATTCAAATTTCAAATTTCAAATTTCAAATTTCAAATTTAAATTTCAAATTCGAATTTCAAATTCGAATTTCAAATTCAAAATTCAAATGTCAAATTTCAAAATTCAAATTTCAAAATCCACAAAACGGTTGTGTTTCAAATTCTTGTTCTCATGGATAATTTTCTACAACCCCAATCCAATCCCAAATAACATCATGGCAACTTTATTTGGAGTTCGAATAATTGTGTACTCTATTATCCAAAATAAAATCTGAATCCAACCGGAGAGAATCTTGTCTACCATCCTAATCCTATGTCATCACCATCCATGCATAATAAACCAGCCAATAGCATACACAAATCAATTTGCCAAACGTTAAGGAATTATGTGGAGCTAGTAGAGGGATTGATTGGACATATATAATCGGGCTCTCGCAAATCCATATGATCATCATTCTTTTACCGAAAAACTCAATCATATGATCACTAGTTTCAGAGTCACACCACTATAAACCTGAAACTGAACTCCCAATTATATACCGTATTACGTAAGCCTGTGACAAGCTATCGTCCAATGACCTTGTCATGTATGCAGAACCCTCATATGATATCCTTGATCAGCCTTAGGCCAAAGTCCGTTTAATCCTACTGATCAGGCTATCTTAAAGTTCCATTATACTACCGAATAAAGAAAATGATTATTCACCATATGTGAATAAGAAGTCATCCGCCCAGCAGACGACCCAAGGCCTTGTCCATTTTCACATTCAGTATAATGCCTTTAAGAGGATACCCTTAACTCCTCATTAGAGCTATGATTCCAATATCTGTAAATGAACCCTTCATCGTATACAAGTCATGCACCCAATGAACTGGTCTATAAGCTTACTACCTCTGAGACACTTTAGGCATTGGAACATCAAAGTACACAAGTCATATACATGAAGCTGTCCTTTTACTCAGGATTAAGGTTACTACATAATGAACGTCAAAAGCAGATTGATCCACTCAAAGCGGACTTCGTAGATCAATCACGCTTTATTCCCGGTCTAATCTGTCACCACCAAGCAACATATCCATGTCTCTACTTGGGAGTCCAACTCCAGACAGTCAAGACAAACCGTCCCCTCCAAGGCTTTAGACAACATAATAGTCTTGACATGAGTTAGATGCTCGGTCTAACCCCATAGACTACAGACCATAGTTTAGACTGCTAACTTTAGAACATTGTCTTCTCGCATACAAAAATCCATTGCATGCAACGTTCTAACAGTTTAACACAAGCAATCAGGGAGCCATATTTGCTTACATTTACTTTAACATGTAAATAAGATGAGGACAGATAGCAATGTAATGAATAACCTCTATATATAATTTTATTATCCAGTTCAAAATAAATACATCAAAATGTCTCTAACGCTTAGGGCATTTCCTAACAATCTCCCACTTGCCCTAAGCCAGCAGATGTGCCATGTTACGCATCCCCATCACCTCTACGTGCCTCTCAATGCTTCTAGCCACCAAAGTCTTAGTAAAGGGATCGGCGATGTTGTCCTCGGACGCGATCTTACATACATCCACTTGTCCTGTCTCCACATGCCCTCTAATAATATGATATCTCCGATCAATGTGCTTGGTCCTCTTGTGGTGCCGAGATTCCCTTGTGTTGGCAATAGCCTCTGTATTATCACAGTAAAGTATGATAGGCTTGTCAACACCCGGAATGACCTCAAGGTCTCTAAAGAACTTACGGAGCCAAACCACTTCTTTAGATGCCTCAGCCGCAGCCACATACTCAGCCTCCATAGTAGAGTCAGCTGTGCAGCCCTGCTTCACGCTCCTCCACACAATGGCTCCTCCTCCGAGTAAAAATGCTGATCCAGATGTCGATTTCCTTGAATCCTTACAAGTCTGGAAGTCTAAGTCCGTGTATCCTACGGGTGTTAGGTCCCCTCCAGAATACACCAGCATATAATCCCTCGTTCTCTTAAGATACTTGAGTATATGCTTTACAGCTTGCCAGTGCTTGGTCCCAGGATTTGCTTGATATCGACTCACCATACCTACTGCAAAACATATATCCGGGTGAGTGCAAAGCATAGCGTACATAAGGCTATCCGTAGTGGATGTATAAGGGACCTTACTCATACGCTCTCTTTCTTCCGATGTCTTGGGACAATCACCCAATGAAAGAGTTAGATCGGTAATAGAAGGTTGTGAGCCTTTCTTTGCTTCTTGCATTGCATATTTGTCAATTATTTTATCTATGTATGAAGCTTGGGATAACGCTATCATTTTGTTCTTTCGATCTCTGAAGAGACGAATGCTTAGAACATAATTAGCTTCTCCCAAGTCCTTCATGTCAAACTGTTGGTGTAACCAAAGCTTGACCGATGAGAAGTTCCCTACATCATTCCCAATGAGTAGTATATCATCGATATAGAGTATCAGAAAGACCACTTTTCCATCCTTAATACGTTTATAAACACAAGGTTCATCAACGTTCTGCTCAAAACCAAATGTCTTAATCGCTTGATCAAACCTCTGGTTCCATGAGCGGGATGCTTGCTTTAATCCATAAATGGATCTAAGCAACTTGTAGACTTTCCTTTCTTGGCCTTTCGCTACGAACCCTTTGGGTTGTATCATATAGATACACTCTTCAAGATGGCCATTCAAGAATGCCGTCTTAACATCCATTTGCCAGATCTCGTAATCGAGAGCCGCAGCAATGGACAGAAGAATACGGATAGACTTCAGCATAGCAACAGGCAAAAAGGTTTCATCGTAATCGATTCCAGCCTTTTGCGTGTATCCCTTTGCAACCAGTCTAGCTTTGAAAGTTTCCACTCTCCCTTTCGCATCCTTCTTTCTTTTGTAGACCCATTTGCATCCAATGGGTTTTATCCCATTCGGCAAATCTACAAGTTCCCAAACAGAGTTGGATTTCATAGAATCCATCTCATTGTTCATAGCCTGTTTCCAAGATTTAAAATCAACATCATTTACAGCTTCATCATAAGTGACCAGATCATCCTCATGCTCATGAGCCTCAGCCTGGTATACCTCAGCATCATACATGAAGAAATTAGGTTTCTTAGAAACCCTCCCACTACGACGAGATACCCTAAATTGTTGATCGTCTACAGGTCTTTCACTGGAACTCGGACTTGCGTCCAAGACTGAAATCTGTGGAGCAGTTCTTTCACCCGATAACTCCTCTAGCACCACTTTGCTTCGAGGCTTAAAGTCATTCATGTGACTTTCCTCCAAGAATGTCGCATGGGTTGAGACAATGACCTTTTGTTCCTTCGGGTTATAGAACAGACCTCCTTTAGTTCCTTTTAGATACCCTACAAACATGCACAATTCTGATCTTGGTTCCAACTTTTTCGCATCCCCATCCAGTACATGCGCCGGACAGCCCCATATTCTCATATGTCCAAGGGAGGACTTCCTGCCACGCCACAATTCATACAGAGTTCTGGGAATTGATTTGCTCGGAACCTGATTCAGAATATAGCACACCGTTTATAAAGCATATCCCCAAAATGATAATGGCAGTGTTGAATAACTCATCATGGACCGTACCATATCCAATAAGGTTCTGTTTCTCCTTTCGGGTGCACCATTCTGTTGTGGAGTACCAGGTGCAGTCAATTGGGATAATATCCCGTTCTCTACAAGATGTCCTAGAAATTCATCGGAGAGGTATTCGCCACCTCAATCAGATCGAAGTGTCTTTATGGATTTATCCAATTGCTTTTCCACTTCCGCACGATATTCTTTGAACTTGTCAAAGGTTTCGCTCTTGCGGTGCATCAGATACACATATCCATACCTCGAGTAATCATCTATAAAAGAGACATAATACTCGAACCCTCCTCGTGCTGTGATGTTCACGGGGCCACATACGTCAGTGTGCATAATTTCTAAGAGCTCCTGAGCCCTTGTACCCTTAGCTCCAAAAGAGCTCTTAGTCATTTTACCCTCTAGACAAGACTTACATTGGGGAAGTCGTACCTCCTCCAGAGATTCCAGAGGGACGTCTTTCACCAATCTTTGAATCCTATCCTGATTAATATGACCAAGTCTTAAATGCCAAAGATGCGCCTTTTTAGAGTGAGAAACTTTCAACCTTTTAGAGTTATCAATTAATTCAGTGTCAAGCAGTGAGTACATCTTTGGTTTGATCAAATATAGGTTTCCATCCATCCATCAAGAACAGATAAAAGACTTATTTCTACAAATATCAACTCTTTTACTAAAAGAAACTGAATAAGAATCCTTTATTAAACAAGTTACCGATATAAGGTGCCTCCTAAAATTAGGAACATAAAAACAGTCTTTTAATAAAATAAACCTAAATTGATCAAAATAAAGGTAAACATCTCCCACTGCCTCAGCCACCACAAAGCTGCCGTCCCCAGTTCGCAATGAGAGGTTCCTATCATGCAGACTTCTCGTTTCCACGAACCCCTGCATAGAAACACAAACATGATTAGTGGCGCCCGAATCAATGACGCAAGTGTCTTTCGATTCTTCCACCAAACACGCTTCTAAGTAAAGAAGTTCCTTACCTTCCTTGCCCTTGGCGGCTAGGATTTCTCAGCAAGCCTTTTTGAAGTAACCTACCTTCCCACAGCGGAAGCACTTGGACTTTTTAGGGTCCCTGGGCTTCTTGTTCTTCTTCTTCTTCTTCCCATCCGAGACAGGAGGATTAGAAGAACTGGAAGCTGCTTGCTTCTGATTTGGCCTCTTCCTCTTCCGTGAGGGTTTGGAAGATTCTGCCAAATTGGCCTCACCTTTGGGTTGGACAGCATCCCCATCCCTGATCATCCGCTCATAAGCTTGGAGTTGCTTCATGAACTCAGTTAGTCCTAACTCCCTTATCGCCAGATTGTATGCGGCCTTAAACCCCACAAAATCTTTAGACAGAGTTTTGAACACCATCTCGGTCTGGGTGTTGTAGTCCAACTCAGCACCGTTTTCGGCTGCCTCAGCGAAGAATCCCATTAGAGTGATCATATGGTCCTTCACCGGAGTACCCGCTTTCTGCTTAGAGTTCATAATACTGGTGATAGCAGACTGTCGAGTCAATTTTTCTTGGCCTCCAAACTTGTCCTCCAGATTTTCCAAGATCTCCCCAGCAATTTGATAAGTCTCATGCTGCTTTTGTAAAGCACTCGTTATGTTAGCAAGTATGTAGCATCGAGCTATATCATTGGATTCTCTCCAATGAGTATAGGCAACCGGGGCCTCCTCAATCGGTGTGTCAGGTTTTGGTCCTGGTGGGCATGGTTCGTCCAGTACGAACTTGTGTCTCTCGCAGCTGAGAACTATTAACAGATTTCTTTTCCAATCCTTACAATTGTCGCCATTCAATTTATTCTCAGTAAGTATTGAAATGAGGGGTGTCGGCGACATTTTGAACTAAAATAAAATTATACTAGACATCATTACAAAGCCCAAACAATTATATAGATAATTTAGCAAATAAAACATACAAGTATGTTCCTACATGAAACTTGAAAAACATGTAGCATTGCAACGGTAATTCTCAGCACCTATTGCCCCAAGCTACCGAGGGGTGGTCATGAAAACAAATAGCCGGAACATGGACCCCGTCCAATTAATATATGTTGCCTTAAATCCTTCAAGGTTAAGACATATATTAATAACCACTTATTTGGCCACCAGTTTCGTTAACAGAGCTTCTAGGGAAGGTTAATAACTAAACAAGTCCTGAGTGTATAACCATTGTTTACGTAGCCCGATCCACGTCCTACCAAGCCACCGAGGGATGGTCATGAATAGGATCGTACCCGAACACGTTTTCCACATAGGAGATCCAATCTAGTATACCGGCGGCGGTAAACACCTACTGAGGGGTGTGGTCAGGGCAGAACTGACGCGAGGCGTTACCATGCTTTCACATATGGATCAACAATGGAGGCCGTGGGTTTTGTTTGAAACCCTCTCCCACTCAATATTTTGAAAAACATGCAAGTTTTGACAAATTATGTATGATCAATATAGTATGAGCGGCACTCACCTATCCTATATGACATGTTATCAAATATGCATATAAAACATCCATCAATACATATTTATACATCCATAACATATCACAGAAAAAAAAATAATTGATAGAATAACCAAGCTATGGTTCCATCCTAGAACAAAGAAAATAAAGATTACAAAATTCCATCCAAAGCATTCTTTGGGTCTTGAATTCTGTTCCATCTTCTTATATCCATCTTTATGTAGCCTCTCCATTTATTACTCATCCCAAGAATTATTTGAAATATAAATCTCCAAAAATTTAAATTTCAAATTCAAATTCCAAATTCGAATTTCAAATTTAAATTTCCAATTCAAATTTTTAAACAATTTTAAACATCATGTGTAATAATATGTAATTTCAAAAATTTCAAATTTTCAATTACATATTTTTAAACATGATTTAAAATTAAATTTCTAATTTAAAAATCAAAATTTTTCGATTTTTAGGCCGTCGTACCACCGCCTCCGAAGGCAGCAGCCCACGGCTGCCCCCTATGTGCAGCCTTGCCAGACTGCAGGCCAAGCCTGCAGTGCCAGGCTGCACGCCCAGGCGGGGCGCAGCAGCCGGCAGGCTGCAGGCAGCGCCTGCAGCTAGAGGCTGCACGCCCAGGCTACGGCCAGCCTTGGGCAGGCCACGGCCACCCTTGGTTGCAGGCCAAGCCTGTGGCCATGGGTGGTGTTGGCCTGCACAGGGGCTGTCGCAGCCCCATCCTGCCCGAGGGCAGGATGGGGCCCCACCAAGGCCCCTCGGCCTATCCCGAGGGGTCGTGTCTCGATTTTCGTGCCATATTCCAATTCACCTATTAGGATCTCCAAAAATTAATTTGAATCCCAATTAAATTGAAATTTTCCGCACAATCAAAATTTCAACCTTTAAATCAAATTTAACTTTTGGGAGAAAATAAATTACGGTCTTCAATTTTCAATCTCCTCCAAGAATAATTACATAAAATTTCCTAAACCGTTTCCGGTGTATAAAAATTCTAACCATAAAAATTCTAAGAGACAAAAATTAAAATCCATGGGAAAATTACAATGTTAATAAACTGCTCCCATGGTTACATGAAAATTCCTAGATACAATTTTTCTAAATTCTAAGGAACCATAACCGGTATAAATAAGCATGCTTATAATAATTCATAAAAATTAAAATAACCACATACTTTATACATAATCCATGATAACAACATAAAGGAACCCTAGAATGCCACTCTCTAAATATCAAATCCATACATAAATAAAAAGACTAAGTAATTGTCTAATTTACGTACATGGCATAGTCATGAGATGGCTCTGATACCAATTGCAGGACAATAAATCGATAAAAACGTATCAGAGTGGTGCAGCGGAATAATAAAAATTTTTAGATCATTAAATATCTCATGATGCCATATACAATAAACCAACAATAATTAAAACTCATACCTCAAGGACGCCAATCTTGCACGAGGAGAATGACCGGAGGCTTCAACCAACTAGCCTTCTCTAGTATTCTCCAATTCACGAATGGCTGAGTGTGTGGGCACTCTGAACCTCGATCGGTATGCTAGCACTGCTAGTCTTCTTCCGACCACCCAGATCTCTAAAGAACTTATTGTCACGATAAGCTGTGCAACAATAAGCCTGCTCACCTGAGAGTCTATGGTCTGAGAGAACTGGAGTGGCAGGACCTCTATTTATATACCTGCATGAGGTGATTCTCTGAATTTGAATTGGACTAGGAAAAGATATTCTCCCTTATCCATAACCATAAAAATCTGAATTTTCTATGGGAGATTCTCAACAATAAAATTCGGCCATTATGGATAAATCCAATCCAAATCTAAACAAGATTTTAACTAGAATTTTATCTCCCCTTTTTCCACCAAAAAATCCGAAATTCCTAGGAGAAAATCACCTTATAAAATTTGGCCACTTTTAGGATAAGGGAGAATCAAAATTCCACTAAGATTTTCAAGCATGAATCTTATCTCAACCTTATCCAAAATAACCAAATTTTCCTAGGAGATACACTCCAAATTTTCGGCCACTTTTCAGGGAGGAGAGAATCCAAATTCAACTGCGATTGAAACTTGAATTTTTCCCTTTGAACCTTATCCACAAAAACCGAAATTCCATTGAGGATTATCCTCAAAATTTCGTCCACCTTTTGTTAGGATTTAGATTCAAAATTCAAGTAGGATTCTAACAAGATTATCCTCTCCAAATCCGGCTCAAATTCGAATTTCAAACCTTGTGGATTTTCCACAACAAATTCGAATCCCACTTGGACTGTGATTCAAAATTTGAATTTCAAATTTCAAATTCGAATTTCAAATTCAAATTTCAAATTTCAAATTTCAAATTTAAATTTGAAATTCGAATTTCAAATTCGAATTTCAAATTCAAAATTCAAAATTCAAATTTCAAAATTCAAATTTCAAAATCCATAAAACGGTTGTGTTTCAAATTCTTATTCTCATGGATAATTTTCTACAACTCCAATCCAATCTCAAATAAAATCATGGTAACTTTATTTGGAGTTCGAATAATTGTGTACTCTATTATCCAAAACAAAATCTGAATCCAACCGGAGAGAATCTTGTCTACCATCCTAATCCTGTGTCATCACCATCTATGCATAATAAACCAGCCAATAGCATACACAAATCAATTTGCCAAACGTTAAGGAATTATGTGGAGCTAGTAGAGGGACTGATTGGACATATATAATCGGGCTCCCGCAAATCCATATGATCATCATTCTTGTACCGAACAACTCAATCATATGATTACTAGTTTCAGAGTCACACCACTATAAACCTGAAACTAAACTCCCAATTATATACCGTATTACGTAAGCCTGTGACAAGCTATCATCCAATGACCTTGTCATGTATGCAGAACCCTCATATGATATCCATGATCAGCCTTAGGCCAAAGTCCATTTAATTCTACTGATCAGGCTATCTTAAAGTTCCATTATACTACCGAATAAAGAAAATGATTATTCACCATATGTGAATAAGAAGTCATCCGCCCTGCAGATGACCCAAGGCCTTGTCCATTTTCACATTCAGTATAATGCCTTTAAGAGGATACCCTTAACTCCTCATTAGAGCTATGATTCCAATATCTGTAAACGAACCCTTCATCGTATACAAGTCATGCACCCAACGAACCGGTCTATAAGCTTACTACCTCTGAGACGCTTTAGGCATTGGAACAATAAAGTACACAAGTCATATACATGAAGCTGTCCTTTTACTCAGGATTAAGGTTACTACATAATGAACGTCAAAAGCAGATTGATCCACTCAAAGCGGACTTCATAGATCAATTACGCTTTAGTCCCGGTCTAATATGTCACCACCAAGCAACATATCCATGTCTCTACTTGGGAGTCCAGCTCCAGACAGTCAAGACAAACCGTCCCCTCCAAGGCTTTAGACAACATAATAGTCTTAACATGAGTTAGATGCTCGGTCTAACCCCATAGACTACAGACCATAGTTTAGACTGCTAACTTTAGAACATTGTCTTCTCGCATACAAAAATCTATTGCATGCAACGTTCTAACAGTTTAACACAAGCAATCAGGGAGCCATATTTGCTTACATTTACTTTAACATGTAAATAAGACGATGACAGATAGTAATGTAATGAATAACCTCTATTTATAATTTTATTATCCAGGTCAAAATAAATACATCAAAATGTCTCTAACGCTTAGGGCATTTCCTAACAATCGGTATTTTACTAGCAATTCCTTTCCTGAGTCAACCGGCTTCCTTAACTCGAATTTTGGTTGCTTTCCTACAACCGAAATAAATTACGATTATTTTTACTATTTACTTCATATCTAAAATATAGTGAAAGCATAAAATTTCTAATTGAAATTCTTAATTATTCACTTTACGATTCACATTTGAAGTTCTAGAATCAGTCTGCTGTATAAGCTACTATTCTGGGCCTTAATATCACTTTTCTGAACTTTTTGACAAAATGACCGTTTTACCCCTACCTTTTGGTAAAATAACCATTTCGTCCTTAACGGGGTTTTCCCTCGTTTTTCTGACTTACCGCTCTATTTTAGCCTTTAGAATTTTAGTAAAATTATTCTGAGGCTTTTACGACCTTTTTTGGACAATCTAGAAAATTTTGGTCAAAATGACCATTTTGCCCTTGACGGGACTACAATCTAAGAAATCCTTGTTTTATCATTTTATCTATATTTTTTGATCCCAAAAATCTTAAAATAACGTTTCTTAAGTTTTACCAAGCTTTTACGATATTTTTTGCAAAAATGCTCGGATTACTATTCACCGACCCTCGGGTGGTACTATTCCGACCCTCGGGGTCGTTTCTCGTTTTTCTAGCCTTTCGAGACCTCAAATGACTGTTTTACAAGTTATATTATCTTCCCTTATTCTATTATTCATCACAAAACTTGCTCGTTTTTAACAGAATTTCAACCCATTTTTTATCACTTTTAGGCCCGATTTTTTTTTTATACTCAAATCACACATTACATAACTCAACAAAACTTTCTCATTTTCCACTAAGCTTATACACGGTTTTTCCTCAAAAACCCTAAACAAAAATTTTTGTTTTATGACTCAAATCTTCCTTATTTGTTTTCCACACTAACACATTCATATTTCACCACAAAACCCTAACATAACTCTCCAAAATTCCATGCATTGTCCACGGATTTTCCTTGGAAAATCAACCTTAAAATTGTGGTTTCATTTCCATTTTTTCTTTCTTGTTTTCTACACAAAATTAACATCACATTTACCATATGAAATCAACAACATAAAGTTTCATTTTTCCTCATTATTCTCCACGGTTTTGGATTGAAAAACAACACCAACATTGAAAGTTTTTCACTCACATTTCATCTATTTCTTTCTTCACATTTCCACATCATTTTCAACATCAAAAATCAACCAAAACAACATGAAAATTTCATCATTCCAAACCTTAATAACCCACGGTTTTGATGAAAGAAAAACACTCATATAACTTGATTTTTCATGCACTTGTTTCTTGTTTCACTTAATCACACATCACTCACATTTTCAACCAAAATGCATGAAACAAAAACTGATTTTTCTCCCATTAAAACAGCCCATAATACATGGTTTTTCTCCATGAAAAACAAGAAGAAATGATGTCAAAATGAAGGATTACCTTGCTTGCTTGATAACTTGAACCTTGTGATGAAATTTTCACTCTTTCCTGACCAAATCTTGAAGAAAATTTTGAGCTTTCTCTAAGGGTGATGCACGGCTTCAATGGTGGCTGAAAACCAGAGTTTTTTTTCTGGTTTCTAATGGCTGAAAACCGTGGCTTTAAACAGCCAAAAAAGAGGGACCAATTTGCAAAGGATTTAAGGGTATTTTAGCAAACTTTTTGTGAAAATTTTCTACTCTTTAGGGGCTGTTTTGCAATTAACCAAAAAGGACCAGATTTTATCTGATTTTTGGCCCTAAAATCTGACACATTTCACCCATAGAAGATTCAAGAATTTTGCTTAAGCTTCCTTTGACTTTTTCTAGTTGACTTTGCATCTTAACCATTGATTTTTTCTTGACTTTAAACCCTAGCCCTTGGATTCGAATGTATTCTTACATCCATTCAAAGGCAAACACTCAATTTTTGATTTCTTATATATATTTGGAGTCAAACTTTTGACCAAAAGTCAAACCGAAGATTTGTGCACCGAAATCGCATAGACGGGTTCCTGAGGCTGTCTGCGCGATCGGTTTTCCTTATTTCACTTCGGTTTGCCTGAAAATCAATACCGTAAGTATTTCATCTTTTAGTGGTTTATAGTATATTTTCAAAATTTTCGAAACCGAAAAGGCATAATTCGTCCAATTTTGGTTCGGTAAAATTTCCCGTTTCTGAGCACACTCTTGTCTGCACTGTCTGAACATTTCTGTGCCTTCTAAATGATATCAAAACATATATATTACAGTTTTTTCACATGAAAATCATAGAGTATACTGGTTATATAAAATTTCTAGAAACAGTAAAATTTTGCGATTATGACAAAACAGTTGTTACCCGTAGGTCTTACACATTCTTTCTATTAAGGATGTGTCTTAAATTTAGTCACACTCCTTCCATAGTGTACCTACAGTACACCTCTCAATTTATCATTCCTCGAGGTGTGTTAGTCTAACTACACCTTAATACCCATAGGACTTAATAGCTAATGTACAGTTAGTACGTATTTAAATATCACAGTATTATATGTTGCAGACATGAAAATGCTTGAACTTACCATAACTGCGATAGTGTCTACCCTCGGAAATCCTCCACAGTTTTATCTTTAGTTTGGGTCCTTATAGACATAGTATTGTCTGTTAATATCCATCATCAATTATCACTTTGAATATATTTATTTTGTGATAAATTTTACAATACATTTCATCTCTTTTTGTGGTACACGGCTTGTAACACGCCCGTGTCTAAGCCCGTGCACCTCTCGGGTTTATACTACACGCCCGTGTCCCATAGTGCACGCCCTTGTACTGATAAACTTAAGATTTTTAATCTTCAAAATCTTAATTATGGCCTCTAGAATCTTATTTAAGCATTCTAGACCCATAACAGTCCTTTCTGAGTCTTTTAGAAATTTTTGGTCAAAATGACTGTTTTGCCCCTAACGGGTTTAGGATCGTAACAATTCTGTTCTATCATTTTTCCAAGATTTTCTAAGCCCAAATATTATAAAATAATATTTGTTAGGCTTCGATATATTTTTATAGTATTATTTGCTGCAAAATCGGTAACTATTCGTCACCCAATCCTTGGTTACTATTCATCTGACACCTAGGTTCGTTTCTCTTTTTTCTAGCGTTTTGGAGTCCCAAATGGGTATTTCACTACTCCTGAAACGTTTTTAATCCCGTTCCCGAGCCTTAGTTCTTGAGGTTCTCGGGTTTTCTATCCCAATCATAATTTTTCCCCCTTGTTTCCTAAAATACCCTTAACGTCAATTTTTTCCCGTTCTTGATATTTTAGACACTGAATGGTTGTTTTACTATTCCCTTTTGGGTTTCATTTTCCATTATCGGTCTAACATACCTAGGGGTCTCGGTTTTATTTTTGAGCCTAAACTTTTACCCCTCGTTTCTCAAAATACCCTTATGCTGTTTTAGAAATTTCGGCAGCATTTCTGCTTGTATTTTTAGGTTTCCCCGGCTTTAGGTACACCTCAGAACCTTTATACCTACCACGTACTATACTAGAGGCCTATTTTACGCAAAGTTACCAAACTTTACGTAAAAATTTTACACAATAACTATCATTCAAACACACCACATAATTTCATCATTTTCTTTCAATTATACCCACAGTTTTCACTTGGTTTTCAACACCAAACATTTTTCATCACAAGTCTCATTTATTCCCATTCATTCTTAAGGTTTCTAATGCACTTATTAACATCAAAATCCTAAGGAATTTCATTCAACCCTAGCCTTCAAATGCCATGGTTTTCATGCCCAATTTCATAGGAAAAGTTTTCTCCCATTCCTATGGTCTTTTATCAACATTTCTTGTTATTTTTCATCACAAAAATTTCCCATTTCTTCACACCAAAGCCCACGGATTTTCCCTTAAAACATGCATCAATTTTTTGGTTGTTTCAAGATTCCAATTCATGCTTTAATCAACATAACACCAAGCCAACATAATCTACTAAACATATCATCAAATTCTCAACATTTTTCAACACCCAATATACACGGATTTTTTTGAAGAAAATCAAAGACAAATGCTTCAAATTGGAAGCTCACCTTATCAATTTGCTACCTTGATACTAGCACTAAGATTGGAAGCTAATTTGGTGTGAAATTTTTGTCAAAATTTTGGCTTGAAAGGAAAGAAATCTCATGGATTTTAGAGGGCAAGAGTTTGGTTGCATTTTTCAATTTTCCTCATGAATTCTCATCACCTATTTATAGGAAAAGAATGGAGGACCTTTTTGCAAAATTTCTGAACAATTTGCTAATTGTTCAAAGACATATTTGCAAACTTTTTGGGGTCAAAACTACCAATTTTGGGCTGATTTTTATCCCTTTGGCCGACTACCCTTTTTCATTTTTTCTTAAATTTTTTTCAAGTCATTTTAGCTTAATCTTGGCCTTTGATCCAAGATTCCTTAAATCCTAGCCATACATACCACCAAACTTACTTAACAAGTTTTTAATTTCTTATTAATGACATCATAAATATGATGTTACACATGGCATCATTTAATTAATCCATGAATTACTTCGTGGTCAAAGTTTGAACGAAACTCAAACTGAACGAAAATTTACCGAAATCGTGTAGGTGGCTTTCGGGTGCCTCCGGTGCGATCGGTCTGCCTTATTTTACTTCCGTTTGACCAGAATTCATTACCGTAAAATTTCATCTTTTAGTGCACTTTGGTGCACTCTCCAGGGTTTTTGGCTCTGTTTTAGAGCCGTCTTACTTGATTCTGTTCGGGAAGATTTTCCATCTCCGAATTCACACTCTTTAACACTATTAAAACATTTTTACAATATTCTCAATAGTATTAAAACACAACTTTTTCAATTTTATAATTAAAATTGTCATATACATGCAATTTTAATTCATTCTGAGAATCTGAAAATTCATGGTTATCACAAAATACGCATTGTTCAACACATTTCAAAATCTCATAATTAATTTTTTAAAACGTTTAAGCCAATTATAATATGAACATTTTGGCATTATAATGGCTTAAAAATTCACTTTCCCACTGTGCCAAAACTAAACAAAATGTATCGTTTGGCATAGTTTCTATTATATTCCTGTCCAAAATCCTACTACAAATACACGAATCTCATTTTTATTCACTATACATAATAGCAAAATTTTGAGTTCAAACTCCTTAAAAATTTACCTTACACTTCGTAAAAATTACTTAAAATCATTTCTTTTTTTTAACATAAACACACAAAACAAGTCAATATCAACCTATCAAAATTTTTTCTTAGGGTTTGGTAATCTTAACCCCACATGAAAATTGAAGAACAACATAATATAATTTATGTTTGAACTCTAGTATCATAAACAACTCCAAAATCAAGCTAGAAATTGATTTTCAACTTGATTTTAGCCAAAATAATCAAAATCATCCCAAATCTATTTTGATTCCACAATAACCATATCCATGAAAACACATGAAAATCAAAATAAAAACATAGTTTGAGGAGCTTACTTGGTTGCTTGTGTGAAAATCCCTTGGTTTTGAAGTTTTACCACCTTTGCTCACAATTTTGGGTGACTTTTTTAATACTTACAAGATTGAGAACGTTAATGGAGGCTTAGAACAATTTTCTATAGTTTTTCTACTCCCATGAATATGTGAATTTAGATCCAAAAAGGTGATAAATATCCTTTGGGAAAAAATATAATTTTAATAAGTTTAGGAGTCAAAATGCAATTTTTGGTGGGCCTTTTGGCAAAATTTTTGGGATAATTTCAACTCATCTTTAGCTGGCTTCTAGCTGCTTCCCAGCCTATAATCCACGTGCATGACTTCCGAAAGAATCAAATTTATTACTCAATTTCTTTCTACTTTGACTTTTAGTTGAAATTCCATAAATAAATTCCAAAAATCCTCATCCATTGGATTAAACTGAAATTAAATCTCATCCATTAAATTTGGATGATATGAAGCTAAATAATATTTGTTAATACTATATGGGTTAGATATAATTACAGTCTGAGCTTTATCTGTGGAAAATTTGACCTAAAAGTCAAACCTGTCAAATTTCATATATGGCTCCCTGGAGTGTTGTTAAGGCCTTCCAAGTCATCGAAACTATTTAAATCACTCTACAACCCCTTGATAATTCATCTTTTTCTATCCAGGGTTTACGGTCCGTATATCTCTCATTTCAGTAATTTTTTTCTTTGTATCGAAAATGTACTGTCTAAAACATTTCGATCCAAAATTCATTACCATAACTATATTCTCACTTCAAAATTATTAAAAAGCATTTATTAATTCTATTTATATATTAGGAATGTTAGGAAATGCCCAAAGCATTAGAGACATTTTGATGTATTTATTTCGAACTGGATAATAAAATTATATATAGAGGTTATTCATTGCATTGCTGTATGTCCTCATTCTATTTACATGTTAAAGTAAATGTAAGCAAATATAGCTCCCTGGCTGCTTGTGTTAAAACTGTTAGACCATTGCGTGCAATGGACTTTTTGTATGCGAGAAGACAATGTTCTAAAGTAAGGGGTCTAAACTAAGGTCTATAGTCTATGGGGTTAGACCGAGCATCTAACTCATGTTAAGACTAGTATGTTGTCTAAAGCCATGGTGGGGACAGTTTGTCTTGACTGTCCGGAGCATACACTCCCACGTAGAGACATAAATATCTTGCTTGGTGGTGACATATTAGACCAGGACTAAAGCATGATTGAAGCATCTAACTAATTCATGTATATGACTTATGTACTTTGATGTTCCAATGGCTAAAGCATCTCAGAGGTAGTAACCTTATAGACCGGTTCGTTGGGTGCATAACTTGTATACGATGGAGGATTTGTTTATAGATATCGGAATCATAGCTCTAATAAGGAGTTAAGGGTATCCTCTCAAAGGCATTATACTGGATGTGAAAATGGACAAGGCCTTGGGTCATCTGCTAGGTGGATGACTTCTTATTCATATATGGTGAATAATCATTTTCTTATTCGATAGTATAATGGAACTTTAAGATAGCCTGATTTCAGTAGGATTGAACGGACTTTGACCTAAGGCTGATCACGGATATCATATGAGGGTTTTGCATACATGACAAAGTCATTGGACAATAGCTTGTCACAGGCTTACGTAATACGGTATATAATTAGGAGTTCAGTTTTCGGGTTTATAGTGGTGTGACTCTGAAATTAGTGATCATATGATTAAGTTGTTCGGTAAAGAATGATGATCATATGGATTCGCAGGAGCCCGATTATATATGTCCAATTAGTCCCTCTACTAGCTCCACATAATTCCTTAACGATTGGCAAATTGATTTAAGTATGCTATTAGCTAGTTGATTATGCATGGATGGTATTGACATAGGATTAGGATGGTGGACAAGATTCTCTCTAGTTGAATTCAGATTTTGTTTTAGATAATACAGTACATAATTATTTGAACTCCAAATAAAGTTGCCATGATTTTATTTGAGATTGGATTGGAGTTGTAGAAAATTATCCATGAGAACAAGAATTTGAAATATAACTGTTTGTGGGTTTTGAAATTTGAAATTCAAATTTTGAATCACAGTCCATGTGGAATTCGAATCCTTTGTGGACAATTCCATTAGGCTAGAATTCGAATTTGAGTTGGATTATGAAGAGGAAAATCTTGTTTGAATCCTACTTGAATTTTGAATCCCAATTCCATCAAAAGTGGTCGAATTTTTATTAAGGAAAATCCTCCATGAGATTTTCGATTTTTGTGGATAAGGATGTAGGGAAAAATTCAAGTTTCAATCCCAGTTGAATTTGGATTCTATCTTCCCTAAAGTGGACGAAATTTATTGGATAAATCCAAAGGGAATTTTGGATTTTTTAGTGGATAAGGGTGAGATAGAATTCAAGCAAGAAAATCCTATATGGATTTTGATTCTCCTCACTTTTAATGGCCGAATCTGGTCATGATTTTGGCACCAGGGAAATTCGATTATTATGGATAAATGAGGAGATAAAATTCAAGTTAAATCATGTAGAAATTTGGATTGGATAATCTCCAAGATTGGCCAAATTTTTGGTTGGGATTTGCCAATAGAAAATTCAGATTTTGTGAGCGGATAAAGGAGAAAATCTTCTTCTAATCCAATTCGAATGCAGAGGATCAACTCATGCAAGTCTATAAATAGAGCTCCTGCCATTCCAGTTCTCTTAGACCACAGACTCTCAGGTGAGCAGGCTTATTGTTGCATAACTCATTGTGACAATAAGTTCTTTAGAGATCTGGGTGGTCAGAAGAAGACTAGTAGTGCTAGCATACCAATCGAGGTTCAAAGTGCCCGTATACTCGGCCATTCGGGAATTAGAGAATAGTAGAGAAAGCTAGTTGGTTGAAGCCCTCCGATCATTCTCCTCCTGCAGATTGGCGTCCTTGGGGTATGAGATTGAATTGTTGTCGATTTATTGTATATGGCATTATGAGATATTTAATGATCTTTAAAAATTTTTATTGTATTACTGCACCACTCTGATACGTTTTTACCGATTTATTTCCCACAATTGGTATCTGAGCCATCTCATGACTATGCCATGTACATAAATTAGACAATTAATTAGTCTTTTTATTTCTGTATGGATTTGATATTTAAAGAGTGGCATTCTATGATTCCTTTATGTTGTTATCATGAATTATGCATGTAGTATGTGGTTATTTTAATTTTCTGAATTATTATAAGCATGCTTGTTCATGTCGGTTATGGTTTCTTAGAATTTAGAAAATTGTATTTAAGATTTTTTATGTAACCATGGGAGCGGTTTATCATCACTGTAATTTTCTCATGGATTTTAATTTTTTGTCTCTTAGAATTATTATGATTAGAATTTTTGTACATCGGAAATGGTTTAAGAAATTTTATGTAATTATTCTTGGAGGATATTGAAGTTAGAAGACCGTAATTTATTTTTTCCCAAAAGTTAAATTTAATTTAAACGTTGAAATTTTTATGTGTGGAAAATTTCAATTTACTTAGGATTCAAATTAAATTTTTGGAGATCCTAATTGATAAATTGGAATATGGCATAAAAATCGAGGCACGACACCTCGGGATAGGCCATCGGCCTTAGAGGGGCTGCAGCCCCTACCCTCGGGAAGGAGGGGGCTGCAGCAGCCCCTGTCTAGGCCATGACCACCCACAGCCATAGGCTTTGCCAGTAGCCAGGGGTGGCCGTGGACCACCCAAGGACCAGCCATCACCCGGGCATGTAGCCCTGCAGCCGGCTAGACTACACCAGGCTTGTGGTCGTGGGCTGCCAGCCCCCTCGGGGGGTTGGGGGTTGCCCACAGTGGCTGCCGGCCTCCGGGGCCGATGGTTCAAAAATCGAAAAATTTTGATTTTTAAATTTGAGATTTAATTTTAAATCATGTTTAAAAATATGTAATTTAAAATTTAAAATTTTTGAAATTACATATTATTACACATGATATTTAAATTTGGTTAAAATTTGAATTTGAAATTTAAAATTGAAATTCGAATTTGGAATTTGAATTTGAAATTTAAATTTTTGGGATTTAAATTTTAAATAATTCATAGGATGAGAAATAAATGGAGAGGCTACATAAAGATGGATACAAGAAGATGGAACAAAATTCAAACCCAAAGAATGCTTTGGATGGAATTTTGTAATCTTTGTTTTCTTTGTTCTAGGATGGAACCATGGCTTTGTTATTTTCCGTCAACTATTTTTTCTGTGATATGTCATGGATGTACAAATATGTATTGATGTATGTTTTATATGCATATTTCATAACATATCATATAGAATACGTGAGTGCCGCTCATACTATATTGATCATACATATTTGTCAAAACTTGCATGTTTTTCAAAATATTGAGTGGGAGAGGGTTTCAAACAAAACCCACGGCCTCCATTGTTGATCCATATGTGAAAGTATGGTAACGCCTCGAGTCAGTTCTACCCTGACCACACCCCTTGGTAGGTGTTTACCGCCGCCGATATACTAGATTGGATCTCCTATCTGGAAAACGTGTTCGGGTATGATCCTATTCATGACCACCCCTCGGTGGCTTGGTAAGACGTGGATCGGGCTACGTAAACAATGGTTATACACTCCAGACTCGTTTAGTTATTAACCTTCCCTAGAGGCTCTGTTAACTAAACTGGTGGCCAAAATAAGCTATTATTAATATATGTTTTAAACTTAGAGGATTTAAGGCAACATATATTAATTGGACGAGGTCCATGTTCCGGCTATTTGTTTCATGACTACCCCTCGGTGGCTTGGGGCAATAGGTGCTGAGAATTACTGTTGCAATGCTATATGTTTTTCATGTTTCGTGTAGGAACATACTTGTATATTTTATTTGCTAAAATATCTGTATATTTGCTTGGGCTTTGTAATGATGTCTCGTATAATTTTATTTCAGTCCAAGATGTCACCAACACCCTTCATTTCAATACTTACTGAAAAGAAGCTGAATGGCGATAATTTTAAAGACTGGAAAAGAAATCTTCTGATAGTTCTCAACTGCAATAGACATAAGTTCGTGCTGGACGAACCATGCCCACCTGGGTCCAAAACCTGGCACACTACTTGAGGAGGTCTTGGTTGCCTATACTCGTTGGAGAGAATCTAATGAGATAGCTCGATGCTACAATCTAGCTAGCATGACGAGGGCTTTACAAAAGCAGCATGAGACTTATCAAGTTGCTAAAGAGATCATGGAAAATCTGGAGGACATGTTCGGAGGCCAAGAAAAATTAGCTCGACAGTCTGCTATAACCAGCATTATGAACTCCAAGCAGAAGGTAGGTTCTTCGGTAAAGGACCATATGATCACTCTAATGGGATTCTTTACTGAAGCTGCCAAAAATGGTGCTGAGTTGGACTACAACACCCAAATTGAGATGGTGTTCAAAACTCTGTCAAAAGATTTTATGGGGTTTAAGGCGGTATACAATCTGGCGGTAAAGGAGTTTAGGACTCACTGAGCTCATGAAGCAACTCCAAGCTTATGAGCAGATTATCAGGGATGGGAATGCATTCCAACCTAAAGGAGAGCCCAATTTGGTGGAATCTTCCAAACCCTCACGGAAGAGAAAGAGGCCAAATCAAAAGCAAGTAGCTTCCAGTTCTTGTAATCCTCCTGTCTCGGATGGGAAGAAGAAGAACAAGAACAAGAAGCCCGTAGACCTTAAAAAGTCCAAGTGCTTACGCTGTAGGAAGGTAGGTCACTTCAAGAAGGCTTACCAGGAATTTCTAGCCGCCAAGGGCAAGGAAAGTAAAGAACTTCACTATTTAGAAGCGTGTTTGGTGGAAGAATCGAAAGACACTTGGGTCATTGATTCGAGCGCCACTAATCATGTTTGTGTTTCTATGCAGGGGTTAATGGAAACGAGAAGTCTACATAATAGGAGCCTCTCATTGCGGACTGGAGACGGTAGCTTGGTGGTGGCTGAGGCAATGGGAGATATTTACCTTTACTTTGATGAATTTAGGTTTATTTTTTTAAAAGACTGTTTTTATGTTCTTAATTTTAAGAGGAACCTTATATTGGTAGCTTGTTTAATAAATGATTCTTATTCAATTTCTTTTAGTAAAAGAGTTGATATTCGTAGAAATAAGTCTTTTATCTGTTCTGGATGGATAGATGGAAATCTATATTTCATCAAACCAAAGATGTACTCACTTATTGACACCAAATTAATAGATAACTCTTAAAGGTTGAAAGTTTCTCACTCTAACAAGGTGTATCTTTAGTATTTAAGACTTGGTCATATTAATCACGATAGGAGTCAAAGGTTGGTGAAAGACGGTCCTCTAGAATCTCTAGAGGAGGTACGTCTTCCTTAATGTGAGTTTTGTCTTGAGGGAAAGATGGCTAAGAGGTCTTTTGGAGCTAAGAGTACTAGGGCTCAGGAACTCTTAGAAATTGTGCACATCGATGTATGTGGCCCCATGAATGTCACAACACGAGGAGGGTTCAAGTATTATGTCTCCTTTATAGACGATTACTAGAGGTATGGATATGTGTATCTGATGCACTGCAAGAGCAAAACCTTTGACAAGTTCAAAGAGTATCGTGCAGAAGTGGAAAAGCAATTGGATAAATCCATAAAGACACTTCGATCTGATCGAGGTGGCGAATACCTCTCTAATGAATTTCTAAGACATATTGTAGAGAATGGGATATTATCCCAATTGACTGCACCTGGTACTCCACAACAGAATGGTGTAGCTGGAAAGTAGAAACAGGACCTTGTTGGATATGATATGATCCATGATAAGTTATGCAACGCTGCCGTTATCATTCTGGGATATGCTTTATAAACGGCGTACTATATTCTGAATCAGGTTCCAAGCAAATCAATTCCCATGACTCCGTATGAATTGTGGCGTGGCAGGAAGCCCTCCCTTGGACATATGAGAATATGGAGCTGCCCGACACATGTACTAGATAGGGATGCAAAGAAGTTGGAACCAAGATCAGAATTGTGCATGTTTATAGGGTATCCTAAGGGAACTAAGGGAGGTCTGTTCTATAACCCAGAGGAAGAAAAAGTCATTGTTTCAACCCATGCGACATTTTTAGAGGAAGGTCACATGAATGACTTTAAGCTTCGAAGCAAAGTGGTGTTAGAGGTGTTGTCAGGTGAAAGAACTGCTCCACAGGTTTTGATCTTGGACGCAAGTCTAAGTTTCGATGAAAGACCTGCAGACGATCAACAATTTAGGGTTCCTCGTCGTAGTGGGAGGGTTTTGAAAAAACCTAATTTCTTCATGTATGATGCTGAGGTATACCAGGCCGAGGCTCATGAGCATGAGGATGATCCGGTCACTTATGATGAAGCTATAAATGATATTGATTCTAAATCTTGGAAACAAGCTATGAACAATGAGATGGATTCTATGAAATCCAACTCTGTTTAGGAACTTATAGATCTGCCAGATGGGATAAAACCCATTAGATGCAAGTAGGTCTACAAAAGAAAGAAGGATACAAAAGGGAGAGTGGAAACTTTCAAAGCTAGACTGGTTGCAAAGGGGTACACGCAAAAGGCTGGAATCGATTACGATGAAACCTTTTCGCCTATTGCTATGTTGTAGTCTATCCGTATTCTTCTGTCTATTACCGCAGCTCTCGATTACGAGATCTGGCAAATAGACATCAAGGCGGCATTCTTGAATGGCCATCTTGAGGAATGTATCTACATGATACAGCTCGAAGGGTTCGTGGCAAAAGGCCAAGAAAGAAAAGTCTGCAAGTTACTTAGATCTATTTATGGATTAAAGCAACCATCCCGCTCATGGAACCAGAGATTTGATTAAGCAATCAAGACTTTTGGTTTTGAGCAGAATGTTGATGAACCCTATGTTTATAAACGTACTAAGGATGGATAAGTGGTCTTTCTGGTACTCTATGTTGACGATATACTACTTATTGGGAATGATGTAAGGAACTTGTCATCGGTCAATCTTTGGTTGCACCAACAGTATAACATGAAGGACTTGGGAGAAGCTAATTATGTTCTAGGCATTCATCTCTTCAGAGATCGAAAGAACAAAATGATAGCATTATCCCAAGCTTCATACATAGATAAAATAATTGACTAATATGCAATGCAAGAGGCAAAGAAAAGTTCACAACCTTCTATTGTAGGTCTAACTCTTTCATTGGATGACTATCCAAACACATTGGAAGAAAGAGAGCGTATGAGTAAGGTCCCTTATGCATCCGCTGTGGGTAGCCTTATGTACGCTATGCTTTGCACTCACCCGAACATATGTTTTGTAGTAGGTATGGTGAGTCGATATCAAGCGAATCTTGGAACCAAGCACTGGCAAGCAGTAAAGCATGTACTCAAGTATCTTAAGAGAACGAGGGATTATATGCTGGTGTATTCTGGAGGAGACCTAACACCTGTAGGATACACAGACTCAGACTTCTAGACTTGCAAGGATTCGAGGAAATCGACATCAGGATTAGTGTTCTTGCTCGAAGAAGGCGCCATTGTATCGAGGAGCGTGAAGCAGGGTTGCACAACTAACTCTACTATAGAGGCTGAGTATGTGGCTACGGCTGAGTCATCTAAAGAAGCGGTTTGGCTCTGCAAGTTCTTTAGAGACCTTAAGGTCATTCCGGGTGTTGACAAGCATATCACCCTTTACTGTGATAACATTGGGGCTATTGCCAACACAAGGGAATCTCGGCACCATAAGAGGACAAAGTACATAAATCGGAGAGATCACATTATTAGAGGGCACATGGAGACAGGACAAGTAGATGTATGTAAGATCGCATCCAAGGACAACATTGCCGTTCCCTTTACTAAGACTTTGGTGGCTAGAAGCTCTGAGAGGTATATAGAGGCGATGGGGAAGCGTAACATGGCACAACTACTGGCTTCGGGCAAATGGGAGATTGTTAGGAAATGCCCTAAGCATTAGAGACATTTTGATGTATTTATTTTGAACTGGATAATAAAATTATATATAGAGGTTATTCATTGCATTGCTGTATGTCCTCATTTTATTTACATGTTAAAGTAAATGTAAGCAAATATGGCTCCCTGATTGCTTGTGTTAAAACTATTAGAACATTGCATGCAATGGACTTTTTGTATGCGAGAAGACAATGTTCTAATGTAAGCGGTCTTGTGACAATCGGGAAATTCAGGCAATTCTCGGATGAAAAATGTACAATTGTATGTATATAACAATTTGTACTATTTAAAGAGTGAAATAAATGTATTTATATTGTTTAGAATATGTGAAAATGTTCTAACAATACTGACGAGTAAGAATTCAGTGTTGGAAAAATTCACTGAGTTGAAACGGGTGAAACGGTGCCAAAACCAGCATTGAAAACCCTAACCGAGCCAATAAAAGACGGTAAACTTCCGAGATTGATTTTGATCAAACGGAAGCAATTTAAATTGATCCGACTGCACAGGAGACCTCAGGAACACGCCGGGACGATTTCGGGAAAATTTCGGCTCGAACCGGTATCGGTCAAAAAGTAGTCGAATTAATGTGAATAGTGAAAGTCAAAGTCAACTTTCACTTTAGCATTTATGACATCATAAATCAAGATTAATAAATGAAAGAAATAAGGTGGTTGGTGGAATTAAAGGCTATGATTCATCCACTTTTTGATCTAAAGGCCAAGATTTGGCCAAAATTTACCCTTTTTAATTTTTGAAAAATGGGGAAAGAAATGGTGTTGAAAGATGTCAAATTTTCATTGGTTTAGAGCCAAATTAATTGGCTTTTGGTTTGCATAAGTCGGTCACTTTGTAACAAAAGGGCCGAGACTTTTTTTCAATGCAAAACCAAAGACAAAAATTTCTAAGTTTTCTTCCATGGTGTCTACGTGAGGGGCCAAAGGGAAGCCAAGATTTTCTTCAACTTTTCTTCACAAAAAAGAGTGTCAAAGTGTTCCTTGAAGACAAAGGAAGCATTAGACCAAGGTAACTCCCTTTTTCACAAAATTTTTCATGGGTTTTCTTCACAAAATCCGTGGGTGAATAGTGATAGGAAGATGAAAAAAATTTTGGTTGCTTTTCATGGATTTGATGTTGGGTTTTGTTAAGGATGAAATAAGTAAGAAAACCATGCAAATTGTGTAAAGAAAAACCGAAATTTTGTTGGTTTTTCAAAGGAAAATCCGTGGGTTACCTTAGGTAACCAATGAGAAAAAGTTGTGGTTAATTGCTAACATGCTTTCTAAGTTGAAATTGGTGAAGAATAGAGCATGAATTCATTGTGAAAAGTTTGAGAAAAATTTCTTGTGTGAATTTCCTAAAGTGGCCGTGGGTTTGTTAAAGGTTTGGAAGAAAATTTTGCTTGGTTTTATGTGGTATTTGGTTGATTGGAATTATGCATTTTAATATGCAAATGATGAATTTATAATAGAAAGAATGAAACAAAAATGTTTGGCATGTGTTTCATTAAATGGCCGTGGGTTGTATAAGGGTAAAAACCCTAAGAAATTGGTTGAAAATGCCAAGAAAATGGGCTTGAAAATGTGTTAAAAATGTGACATTTGAATGGCCTAAAGTGTGGTGAAAGTTTGACAAAATTTGGTTCGGTTTGGTTATGAAAACCGAAACCAAATTAAGGGTAAAATTATGAAAAATTTTGTTATGTGGGTGATAATGTGGAATTGGAATTTTGTGGGTTTTTATGTAAAAGTTTGGAAAACTTTTACATAAAATAGGCTTGTGGTATAGTACGTGGCAGGTACATACGGTTCGAGGCGTACCTAACGCCGGAAGCCTTAAAATTACACCGAAATGCTGCCGAAATTTCAAAAACGGCATTCGGGGTAAAATAGGAATTTAAAATAAAAGTTAGGGCCGGGACGGAAACCCGAGTCCCTAACGGAAAAATTGAATAAGGAAAAAAAAAATTTAAGGGGTGGGTCGTGAATAGTAACCCGTCCCCTTAAAAATGAAAAACGCGTGTGAGATTGAAAAACCGACCCCGAGGGGGTGCGTTTTTGGAAATGAAATAAAGGTCCGAGTCGGGAACGGAAAGCCCGAGCCTCGGAGACCTAGGTCGGGAAAGTCTAGATGAACGTTTTAAATACTAGTGAAACGTCCATTTGAGGCTCTGAAACGATAGAAAATCGCTAAACCGACGTAAGGGTCGGAATAGTGCTTCCCGAGGGCCGGGAAAGCAAAAAGTTGAAATAAAATAGAAACGAACCCGGTAATGATTAGAAAAGAGTCAGAAAAGTTCCTGAGAGCCAAAAATGCAGTCTGGATCAATAAAATTCCGTCAGGGGCAAAACTGCAATTTTGCCAAAATATTGGGGTAAAATCGTAATTTTGTAAAAGTTGGGGGAAAATGGTGAAAATAATAAATAAAGCCTAAAAAGTTATAAATAGGTTTTATTTAAGCTTTTTAATGAAAAATAAAAGCTATAAATGGGAAAGAAATTAACAGACATAGTTTTGTCCGTAGGATCCCAAAATCGGCCTACAAGGAAGGCGATTCAAGATCCAAGAGAGAGAAAGGGAACAGTCTAATAAGGTAAGTTCAGACATTTACCTGTCTGCAATATATAGCAATATTGTGCTAACTTTAATGTATTAACTATAAGTTAGGTACATATGTGCTACGGGCACTATGATACAATAGAGAGTGAGATGAAATGTGCTACGGGCACTATAAGAATGGGACACATGGTTAATTGTGCTTCGGGCACTAGAGCGAGGTTAATAAAACTCACTCACCTAAAATTAAAATGTGAACCATTCCTAACCACGGGGCAATATGAAGTCACCGGGTTAGAATGTTAAAAAGTCGGTAATGAAACCACTTTCTGGCGTACCAGCCTTCCGTACAGGGAGGTACTATTTTTGCCTTCGGGGCTATGAGACTAAGGCTGTGGAGGTCAGCACTGATGTACCGCTCCCAGTCATATAAAACTTTGCCTTCGGGGCTATGAGATTAAGGCTGTGGAGGTCAGCACTAATGTACCGCTCTCAGTCATGCGCACTTAAATGGTACTGCCAACCTGAGCTCAAAACCAGAACGTAATCAAAGATAATGACCTAAAACTGAAACTGTGCCATAATTGAGCATAAGACAGTTTCGTGAGAGCACTAACATCGCGGTAGATGTACTAGTGTAAGACAGTGTTGTGGTCAAACTTACTATTCATGTATGAATAGTGGTCAAAGTTACTATTCACATATGAATAGTAGTCAAAGGTACTATTCATGATGAATAGTATTATTTATAGAAATTTTATTTCTTGCATGTTTGAACTTACTGAGCCTGTAGCTCACCTTTTTTGCTAATGTTGCAGGTAAGCGACCAGCTCAATAGCTTGTTTGACTGGATGTGGACGGGATGGCGCGTGTCAAATGGGATAACTGGGCGAGGGATATGGTACTGCCAGAGTCTTTCCGCTGAGCGATAAAAAGGGAAAAAAAAAAGAAAGAAACAGTCTTTTGTAATATTATGTATTTTACGAAAGTACTGTAATATGTAAATTACTTTGTATTTGCCAACAAAGTAAATAGTGGAAAATGTTTTACATGATGTTTAAAGAAAAAAAAAATTTCCCCAAAAACGTCATGATTTAAAAAGAGAGAGAGATAAGTCGGCGACCCATGAGAGTACAATCTATCGCAGTTAGCAATAAAGTTCAACTGTAGTAGTATTGTATGATCTCTACGAGGGGCGGGCCGCCACAGTTGGTATCAGAGCGGGTTTACGGTTGGTGAAGTTTAGAATACCAACTGCTGCCACAGTTGGTATCAGAGCGGGTTTACGGTTGGTGTAGTCTAGAATACCAACTGCTGCCACAGTTGGTATATAAGAGCAAGGTTTGCGACTGATTTGGTTTTGAATACCAACAGCCGTCACAGTTGGTATATCAGAGCAGTATGACCATATCCCGATTTGACACTTTGCGCATCCTGCACCGCTATCCAAGTAAGTAGTTTACTTAAGTTCAGTCAATTATTTTCTTATATGAAAATAATTATCTTATAGGTAGCAAGATGACCAGACCTCCATATGTGAGACCACCGCTACCTCGACCGAGAGGAGTATTACGGGTATGGACGAGGTCTATTGTGAGGCCGTCTATGTCCCAAAGATCGGTAAGCAGACCCCCGGTACCCAAGAGACCTCCGGTACCAGTACCAGCACCAGCGCCAGCGCCAGTAGATATTGTACAGCCACGACCGATAGTTCATCCACCGGTGGTAGTGGACATTCCAGTTGTTGGTGGACGCCAACACATTGGGGTGAGAGTTTCGGCTCGGGCAGTACAGGCATTTCGAGCTAGCAGCCCCCCGATGTTCGACGGTGGGCGACAGTCGATGGAGACCAAGGACTGGCTCCATGCTATTGAGAGGATTATGGTAATATGCGACATCGATCGAGATATGTGGATCCAGCTGGCCGTCAGTATGTTTCAGGGAGATGCTCGAGTGTTCTGGCAGTATTGCGACCAGGAGATTTTATTAGGATTCAGTTGGGCTGAGTTCTGTCAGCGGTTGGCTGACCAGTTTCCGCCTAGAGATCCAACACCTGCTCCAGCACCTCCAGAGAGACGAGAGGCTGATACACCTGCGTATCCCGGATTTGATGAGGTTAGGGACTACATTCTCCAGACAGAGAAGATGGTCATGCTGTCTGGTGAGACGGTGATGTCTTATGCAGCACGATTTGAGGAGACCATCAGGAGGAGATGTCCATTGCCCAACCTCACTGAAGCAAACTATTGTGAGCTGTTCTGGAAAGGTTTACCCTTGGAGTTGAGACAGAGGGTAATCAAGCCGTTTACTCCGACGCTCCAAGAGTTCGTGGTGACGATCAGGACGATTGAGAGAGAGATTCTGATCGAGCATCTGACGCAGAGTCGACGAGAGACACTGGGTCAAGATGAGATGTTTGCACGCATTTTCAGACCGAGGAGAATGATGAATGATCATGAGGCCGGACCGTCTAGACCACGAAGAGGTGATGACTCTGGACAGGGAGTATTACCTAGGAGTGGTGATGCCTCAGATGAGCCAGATGACGATGAGGATCCAGAAGAATATCCTCTAGTCCCAGATGCGGGGAATGAGTAACCAGTAGATATGTATATATGTACATAAGTAGCTTAGAGAAAAGCTCTTTTGTATAGACTTGTGGCCATTTTGTACCTCAGGCCGATGTATATATGACTGGTGGTGATTATGTATGACATATAAATGTTTTGCTATGAATGAAATATCAAAATGATTATATGTTATATGATGATGTGTTACGATGATGTGGCTTTACATTACCCTAAATTTCGTGAATTGATATAATTTTACGAATGTGGTTATGGAAAAGCTAACGGTGAATTATTGTGCCATAATAGGACAATAGGCAAGATGGTGGATTTGCGTAATCGACCAGAAGGATGAGAGCGACGTCCTGATGTTATGGAGAGACTGGATCAGATACAAGCTTTGTTAGAAGCTCAGATGCAAGAAAATGCGAATCTGAGGCGACGGGTAGAGGAGTTAGAACAGAAACAAGGCTCTGAGGGTACCCAAGTAGAACAACAAGCTGAGGCAGATCCGATTATTCCTCCAGCTGCAGTACATGAGAGAGCTCCTGAACCACAACCAGTATTAAATTTGGAACCCCTCTATGAAAGATTCAGGCGTATGAGGCCGCCAGAATTTGAAGGGTCTACAAATCCGCTAGAGGCTGAAGACTGGTTGTCGTCATTACAAGTGATCATGGAGTTCATGAACCTAACCGACCGCGAGAAGGTTGCATGTGCGTCTTTTGTGCTGAGAAAAGATGCTCGGTTTTGGTGGGACACTGTGCGAATGAGGAGAGACGTGTCTACCATGAGTTGGGCAAAATTTCTGGAAGAATTTAACCAGAAATATTACGACCCTGCATCTCTGAGACAGCAACAGAAAGAATTCTCAGAGTTGACACAAGGGAACATGTCGGTAAGCGAAGTCTGCCGAGAGTTCGATCAGCTATCCCGTTTGTGCCCTTATGTGGTCCCTACTGAGAGGGAAAAGATACAGAAAATGATCGGGATGTTCAGGCCGGAAATTGCTACATTGGTAGATACTGGACTAGTACCACCTACTTCTGTAGCAGACTGTATGAGTCGGGCCATCAGGGCTGAGTTCCATGTAGCTCGACAGAAAGAGGAAAGAGAGAAACACTGGGAGGCAAAGAAGAAGGAGAGGGCTTTGGCGAAGTCTACGCAAGTTGGTCAATCGAGCAAGCCTAGTCAGAATGCGAAACCAAGCCAGGGCAACAATCAAGGATCCCAGCAAAATAAGAGAAAAGGGAATTTTTCTGGGAATTGCCAGGGCAATAATCGAAACCAGCAGTGGAGAACAGCTGGTAATGTAGAGTCTAATGTGCAAAATTGCCCTACATGCGGGAAGAGACATTCTGGGCAATGCAGATTTGGGCCACTTGTTTGCTACGAATGTGGAAAGGAAGGCCATTACGCCAGGAACTGTCCAAATAGGCAGGGTGGACAAGGCACTCCCCAACCGCACCAGACACGCCCACAAGCTCATTCCCTTCAAGCCAGAGTGGAAGAGTCACCAGTGAGGCCGCAACGCCAGGAGCGAATGTCACGTGCCGATGCTCGTGTAATGGCCTACAGTAAAGAGGATGCAGAGGCAGGAACATCAAACGTGGTGACAGGTCAGCTTCCTGTCGCTAGTCATGTAGCCTCTGTACTATTCGATTCCGGTGCTACGCATTCATTTGTTTCCTATGCATTTGCTGACAAGATAGGACTTCCTAAGGATAATATGGGAAGGGTATTTAAGACAGCTTTACCCTCTGGGGAAGTATTATTGTCCAGTTACTGGTTACCCTATATACCAGTATATGTGGCAAATAGGGAACTATATGCTGAGTTGATCATAATGGAGATCATGGATTACGATGTGATTCTAGGCATGGATTTCCTAGGAAAATACCAAGCTACGATCGACTGCCGAAATTGAAAGATAGTCTTCCAACCCGAGGAAGAAGAGAGTTTCGAGTATGTTGATACTTCTTGAAAACCCGGGAAGATGATGATCAGTTCACTGAGAGCAAGCAAGCTGATAGCCAGTGGTTGCGTGGGATATCTGGCATATGTGGTGGATACTACAGAGGAACAGAAGCTTCAAGCTGAAGATGTTCCTGTGGTTAATGAGTTTCTTGACGTATTTCCAGAAGAGTTACCAGGGATACCTCCAGAGAGAGAAATCTCGTTTGAAAATGAGTTGATGCCTGGAACAGCACCTATTTCCAAAGCACCATACCGCATGGCTCCAGTAGAGTTGAAGGAGCTGCAGGTACAATTAAAGGAGCTTTTGGATAAGGGATTCATCAGGCCGAGTTATTCTCCATGGGGTGCACCTGTGTTATTCGTCAAGAAAAAGGATGGAACATTCCGACTGTGCATTGATTATCGGGAGTTGAATAAGGTTACGGTCAAAAATAGGTATCCGTTACCTAGAATTGATGACCTATTCGACCAGTTAAAAGGCGCAGCGGTATTTTCCAAGATCGACTTACAGTCAAGATATCACCAATTGAGAATTAAAGAAAGTGACATTCCTAAGACGGCGTTTAGGACTCGTTATGGGCACTACGAGTTTCTTGTGATGCCATTCGGATTGACAAATGCGCCAGCAGCGTTCATGGACTTGATGAACAGAATTTTTAAAGAGTATTTGGATAAGTTTGTCATTGTATTCATTGATGACATTCTTATATACTCGAAGACTCAGGAGGAGCACAAGGAACATCTGAGGATCGTGCTGAATACGATAAGAAAGCATCAACTGTATGCCAAATTCTCAAAATGTTAGTTTTGGCTGGACAAAGTACATTTCCTCGAACATGTTGTATCCCAGGAAGGTATTGCTGTAGATCCGACAAAGGTAGAGGCAATTAACCAGTGGCTTGCACCCAAGAGTGTGACGGAAATACACAGTTTCTTGGGGTTAGCTGGTTATTATCGGTGATTTGTAGAGGGATTTGCGCGTTTAGCTGCACCTCTTACTGCTCTTACACGCAAGGAAAGGAAGTACGAGTGGACTATGGAATGCGAAAGAAGCTTCCAGGAGTTAAAGAGGTGACTGACAAGCGCACCAATCCTTACGCTTCCCACTGAAGGGGAGAAGTTTGTGATCTACAGCGATGCATCTAAAATAGGATTGGGAGCAGTCCTGATGCAAGATGGCAAGGTGATTGCCTATGCTTCCTGTCAATTAAAGGATCATGAAAGGAATTACCCTACGCATGACCTTGAACTTGCTGCAGTAGTGTTCGCACTTAAAATTTGGCGACACTATCTCTATGGAGCTCAATGTCAGATTTTCACTGATCACCAAAGCCTGAAGTATTTCTTCACGTAAAAGGAGCTCAATATGCGGCAAAGACGATGGTTGGAACTGGTGAAGGATTATGATTGTGAAATCCTATACCATCCAGGGAAAGCCAACTGTGTAGCGGATGCTTTAAGTAGAAAGTCTACCATATCGCACCAGCTACCAATAAACAGGCTTCCAAAGCCATTGCAGCAAGAGATAAATTCTTTAAACTTGGAGCTGATATCTGGAAGATTAGCTGCACTCCAAGTGGAATCATCTCTATTTGAGGATATAAAGAAAGCTCAGAGGCGAGATCCAGTAATGACAAGTTCTCAAGAAGGAATTTCCAAGGATGAAATGATCTTTTATCAAGGAAAGATAAATGTTCCAGCTGATGAGGAACTTAGAAGATGGATCATGTCAGAAGCCCATGAGACACCCTATTCGGTTCATCCCGGAGCTAGCAAGATGTATCAGGACTTGAAGTTACAGTTCTGGTGGAAAGGGATGAAGAATGATATAGCGAAATTCGTGAGCAGATGCATGACCTGTCAGAGAATCAAAGCGGAACATAAACATCCAGCAGGAAGATTGGAACCGTTGGAGATTCCTGAATGGAAATGGGAACACATTACGATGGATTTTGTAGTGGGACTCCCAAAAACCTGAGAAGGTTATGACGCCATTTGGGTTATTGTGGACAGACTGACCAAGACAGCACGGTTCATAGCTGTCAAGATGACTTTTTTGCTGGAAAAGTTTGCTCAGCTGTACGTAACTCATGTCGTCAGATTACATGGAGTACCAAAATCCATTGTATCAGATCGAGATGCACGGTTCACTTCGAATTTCTGGAAGTGTGTGCAAGAGGCCATGGGTACTGAATTGAGACTTAGTACGGCTTTTCATCCGCAAACAGATGGGCAGTCAGAGCGGACAATTCAGACGTTAGAGGACATGCTTCGAGCTTGTGTTATGGATTTTGCGGGAAATTGGAACGAGAAGTTACCATTGATTGAATTCTCGTACAATAATAGTTACCAAGCTTCGATAGGCATGGCACCTTACGAGGCTTTGTATGGACGGAAGTGCAGATCACCATTACATTGGTACGATTTACGAGAAAAGCAGTTGCATAAGACGGACTTCATAAAAGAGACTTCCGATGCAGTTGCTAGAATTCAGCGTCAAATGAAAATTGCGCAAAGCCGACAAAAGAGTTATGCGGACAAGAGGCGAAGATCCTTGGAGTTTGATGAAGGAGACTTCGTGTTTCTCAAGGTATCGCCCATGAAGGGGATTATGCGCTTCGGTAAGAAGGGGAAACTGAGTCCAAAATATATTGGGCCCTATGAAATTATCGAACGCATTGGAAAGGTCGCTTACAGATTAGCGCTACCCCCAGAATTATCGGCAGTGCATAACGTATTTCATGTGTTGATGCTGAGAAAGTATATACCAGATCTGTCCCATGTGTTGAAGCATGAGCCTATTCAAATCCACGAGGATTTGACATATGAGGAACAGCCTATTCAAGTACTAGCTCGTGAAGAGAAAGTACTGAGAAATAAGGTAATCCCACTAGTGAAGATTTTGTGGAAAAATCACAATATTGAAGAAGCTACGTGGGAACGAGAAGACGAGATGAGGAGTTTATACCCCCATTTGTTCTAATTTTCGAGGACGAAAATTTTATAAGGAGGGGTGAATGTGACAACCGGGAAATTCAGGCAATTCTCGGATGAAAAATGTACAATTGTATGTATATAACAATTTGTACTATTTAAAGAGTGAAATAAATGTATTTATATTGTTTAGAATATGTGAAAATGTTCTAACAATACTGACGAGTAAGAATTCAGTGTTGGAAAAATTCACTGAGTTGAAACGGGTGAAACGGTGCCAAAACCGGCATTGAAAACCCTAACCGAGCCAATAAAAGACGGTAAACTTCCGAGATTGATTTTGATCAAACGGAAGCAATTTAAATTGATCCGACTGCACAGGAGACCTCAGGAACACGCCGGGACGATTTCGGGAAAATTTCGGCTCGAACCGGTATCGGTCAAAAAGTAGTCGAATTAATGTGAATAGTAAAAGTCAAAGTCAACTTTCACTTTAGCATTTATGACATCATAAATCAAGATTAATAAATAAAAGAAATAAGGTGGTTGGTGGAATTAAAGGCCATGATTCATCCACTTTTTGATCTAAAGGCCAAGATTTGGCCAAAATTTACCCTTTTTAATTTTTGAAAAATGGGGAAAGAAATGGTGTTGAAAGATGTCAAATTTTCATTGGTTTAGAGCCAAATTAATTTGCTTTTGGTTTGCATAAGTCGGTCACTTTGTAACAAAAGGGCCGAGACTTTTTTTCAAAGCAAAACCAAAGACAAAAATTTCTAAGTTTTCTTCCATGGTGTCTACGTGAGGGGACAAAGGGAAGCCAAGATTTTCTTCAACTTTTCTTCACAAAAAAGAGTGTCAAAGTGTTCCTTGAAGACAAAGGAAGCATTAGACCAAGGTAACTCCCTTTTTCACAAAATTTTTCATGGGTTTTCTTCACAAAATCCGTGGGTGAATAGTGATAGGAAGATGAAAAAAATTTTGGTTGCTTTTCATGGATTTGATGTTGGGTTTTGTTAAGGATGAAATAAGTAAGAAAACCATGCAAATTGTGTAAAGAAAATCCAAAATTTTGTTGGTTTTTCAAAGGAAAATCCGTTGGTTACCTTAGGTAACCAATGAGAAAAAGTTGTGGTTAATTGCTAACATGCTTTCTAAGTTGAAATTGGTGAAGAATAAAGCATGAATTCATTGTGAAAAGTTTGAAAAAAATTTCTTGTGTGAATTTCCTAAAGTGGCCGTGGGTTTGTTAAAGGTTTGGAAGAAAATTTTGCTTGGTTTTTTGTGGTATTTGGTTGATTGGAATTATGCATTTTAATATGCAAATGATGAATTTATAATAGAAAGAATGAAACAAAAATGTTTGGCATGTGTTTCATTAAATGGCCGTGGGTTGTATAAGGGTAAAAACCCTAAGAAATTGGTTGAAAATGCCAAGAAAATGGGCTTGAAAATGTGTTAAAAACGTGACATTTGAATGGCCTAAAGTGTGGTGAAAGTTTGACAAAATTTGGTTCGGTTTGGTTGTGAAAACCGAAACCAAATTAAGGGTAAAATTGTGAAAAATTTTGTTATGTGGGTGATAATGTGGAATTGGAATTTTGTGGGTTTTTATGTAAAAGTTTGGAAAACTTTTACATAAAATAGGCTTGTGGTATAGTACGTGGCAGGTACATACGGTTCGAGACGTACCTAACGCCGGAAGCCTTAAAATTACGCCGAAATGCTGCCGAAATTTCAAAAACGGCATTCGGGGTAAAATAGGAATTTAAAATAAAAGTTAGGGCCGGGACGGAAACCCGAGTCCCTAACGGAAAAATTGAATAAGGAAAAAAAAAAATTTAAGGGGTGGGTCGTGAATAGTAACCCGTCCCCTTAAAAATGAAAAACGCGTGTGAGATTGAAAAACCGACCCCGAGGGGGGGCGTTTTTGGAAATGAAATAAAGGTCCGAGTCGGGAACGGAAAGCCCGAGCCTCGGAGACCTAGGTCGGGAAAGTCTAGATGAACGTTTTAAATACTAGTGAAACGTCCATTTGAGGCTCCGAAACGATAGAAAATCGCTAAACCAACGTAAGGGTCGGAATAGTGCTTCCCGAGGGCCGGGAAAGCAAAAAGTGGAAATAAAATAGAAACGAACCCGGTAATGATTAGAAAAGAGTCAGAAAAGTTCCTGAGAGCCAAAAATGCAGTCTGGATCAATAAAATTTCGTCAGGGGCAAAACTGTAATTTTGCCAAAATATTGGGGCAAAATCGTAATTTTACAAAAGTTAGGGGAAAATGGTGAAAATAATAAATAAAAACTAAAAAGTTATAAATAGGTCTTATTTAAGCTTTTTAATGAAAAATTAAAGCTATAAATGGGAAAGAAATTAACAGACATAGTTTTGTCCGTAAGATCCTAAAATCGGCCTACAAGGAAGGCGATTCAAGATCCAAGAGAGAGAAAGGGAACAGTCTGATAAGGTAAGTTCAGACATTTACCTGTCTGCAACATATAGCAATATTGTGCTAACTTTAATGTACTAACTATAAGTTAGGTACATATGTGCTACGGGCACTACTATAGAGTAGAGAGAGAGACGTAATGTGCTACGGGCACTATTGAGAATGGACACATTGTTAATTGTGCTTCGGCCACTAGAGCGAGGTTAATAAAACTCACTCACCTAAAATTAAAATGTGAACCATTCCTAACCACGGGGCAATATGAAGTCACCGGGTTAGAATGTTAAAAAGTCGGTAATGAAACCACTTTCTGGCGTACCAGCCTTCCGTACAGGAAGGTACTATTTTTGCCTTCGAGGCTATGAGACTAAGGCTGTGGAGGTCAGCACTGATGTACCACTCCCAGTCATATAAAACTTTGCCTTCGGGGCTATGAGATTAAGGCTGTGGAGGTCAGCACTAATGTACCGCTCCCAGTCATGCGCACTTAAATGGTACTGCCAACCTGAGCTCAAAACCAGAACGTAATCAAAGATAATGACCTAAAACTGAAACTGTGCCATAATTGAGCATAAGACAGTTTAGTGAGAGCACTAACATCGCGGTAGATGTACTAGTGTGAGACAGTGTTGTGGTCAAACTTACTATTCACGTATGAATAGTGGTCAAAGTTACTATTCACGTATGAATAGTGGTCAAAGGTACTATTTATGATGAATAGTACTATTCATAGAAATTTTATTTCTTGCATGTTTGAACTTACTGAGCCTGTAGCTCACCTTTTTTGCTAATGTTGCAGGTAAGCGACCAGCTCAGTAGCTTGTTTGACTGGATGCGGACGGGATGGCGCGTGTCAAATGGGATAACTGGGCGAGGGATATGGTACTGCCAGAGTCTTTCCGCTGAGCGATAAAAAGGGAAAAAAAAAAAGAAAGAAACAGTCTTTTGTAATATTATATATTTTACGAAAGTACTGTAATATGTAAATTACTTTGTATTTGCCAACAAAGTAAATAGTGGAAAATGTTTTACATGATGTTTAAAGAAAAAAAAATTTCCCCAAAAACGTCATGATTTAAAAAGAGAGAGAGATAAGCCGGCGACCCATGAGAGTACAATCTATCACAGTTAGCAATAAAGCTCAACTGTAATAGTATTGTATGATCTCTACGAGGGGCGGGCCGCCACAGGTCTAAACTAAGGTCTGTAGTCTATGGGGTTAGATCGAGTATCTAACTCATGTTAAGACTATTATATTATCTAAAGCCATGGTGGGGACGATTTGTCTTGACTGTCTGGAGCATAGACTCCCAAGTAGATACATAGATATGCTCCTTGGTGGTGACATATTAGACCGGGACTAAAGCGTGATTGATCTATGTAGTATACTATGAGTGGATCAATCTGCTTTTGACGTTTATTGTGCAGTAACCTTAATCTTGAGTGAATGAACTACTTCATGTATATGACTTGTGTACTTTGATGTTCCAATGGCTAAAGCGTCTTAGAGGTAGTAAGCTTATAGATCGGTTCGTTGGGTGCATGACTTGTATACGATGAAGGGTTTGTTTACAGATATCGGAATCATAGCTCTAACAAGGAGTTAACGGTATCCGCTTAAAGGCATTATACTGGACATGAAAATGGACAAGGCCTTGGGTCGTCTGCTGGGTAGATGACTTCTTATTCACATATGGTGAAAAATCATTTTCTTATTCGGTAGTATAATGGAACTTTAAGATAGCCTGATCAGTAGGATTGGATGAACTTTGACCTAAGGCTGATCATAGATATCATATAAGGGTTCTGCATACATGACAAGGTCATTGGACAATAGCTTGTCACATGCTTATCTAATACGGTATATAAATGAGAGTTCAGTTTCAGGTTTATAGTGGTGTGACTTTGAAATTAGTGATCATATGATTGAGTTGTTTAGTAAAGAATGATGATCATATGGATCCGCGGGAGCCCCATTATATATGTCCAATTGGTCCCTCTACTAGCTTCACATAATTCCTTAACAATTGGCAAATTGATTTAAGTATGCTATTGGCTAGTTGATTATGCATGGATGGTGTTGACATAGGATTAGGATGGTGGACAAGATTCTCTCTAGTTGAATTCAGATTTTGTTTTGGATAATAGAGTACACAATTATTTGAACTCCAAATAAAATTGTCATGATTTTATTTGAGATTGGATTGGAGTTATAGAAAATTATCCATGAGAATAAAAATTTGAAATACAACTGTTTGTGGGTTTTGAAATTTGAAATTTGAAATTTGAATTTGAAATTTGAATTTTGAATTTTGAAATTTGAAATTCAAATTTTGAATCACAGTCCAAGTGGAATTCGAATTCTTTGTGGATAATTCCATAAGGCTAGAATTCGAATTTGAGTTGGATTATGAAGAGGAAAATCTTGTTTGAATCCTACTTGAATTTTGAATCCCAATTCCATCAAAAGTGGCCGAATTTTTGTTGAGGAAAATCCTCCAGGAGATTTTTCGTTTTTGTGGATAAGGATCCAGGGAAAAATTCAAGTTTCAATCCCAGTTGAATTTGGATTCTCTCCTCCCTAAAGTGGACAAAATTTATTGGATAAATCCAAAGGGAATTTCAGATTTTTTAGTGGATAAGGGTGAGATAGAATTCAAGCTAGAAAATCCTATTTGGATTTTGATTTTCTTCACTTTTACTAGCCGAATCTAGTCATGATTTTGGTACTAGGGAAATTTGGTTATTATGGATAAATGAGGAGATAAAATTCAAGTTAAAATCTTGTTTAAATTTAGATTGGATAATCTCCAAGATTGGACGAGTTTTTGGTTGGGATTTGCCCCTAGAAAATTCGAATTTTGTGAGTGGATAAGGGAGAAAATCTTCTCCTAATCCAATTTGAATTAAGAGGATCACCTCATGCAAGTTTATAAAAAGAGGCCCTACCACTCCAGTTCTCTTAGACCACACACTCTCAGGTGAGCAGGTTTATTATTGCATAACTCACCATGACAATAAGTTCTTTAGAGATCTGGGTGGTCGAAAGAAGACTAGTAGTGCTAGCATACTGATCGAGGTTCAGAGTGCCCACATAATCAGCCATTCGGGAATTGGAGAATTGTAGAGAAGGCTAGTTGCTTGAAGCCCTCCGATTATTATCCTCCTACAGATTGGCATCCTTGAGGTATGAGTTTAAATTGTTGTTGGTTTATTGTATATGGCATCATGAGATATTTAATGATCTTAAAAAATTTTTATTGTTCCGCTGCGCCACTCTGATATGTTTTTACTGATTTATTTCCTATAATAGGAATATAATTAACACATTTTTTTTCATAGAAATATTATTTATTAATATTTTACATCAGTTCGAGAACCATAAAAGTCCTAGTTGTCACATTAACGGTGTTTTAAATGATGGTTAATGAATGCACAGCTTTTAATAGCAAAAAAAAGACAAGCTAACCGATGCTACTAAAGAGGTTGGGAGATGCAGAGCCACAAAAAGCCAAAACCATGGTAGACGGAGCACTACAACGTTAGCAAAATCCATAACAAAACCACAATCGATGCTTAGCACATACTTACGAATACCAATCATTCTTAACTCTAACTTGACAAGGGGGTTGAACCCCAAGAGTTAAAAAGCCACCAGAAAAACAATGCACCTAGAAGGGACAATTAGAGATCCGACAACCTCACTCCTCCACCTCGCCAAAACCCAACCACTTCAACCACAAGGCCATGTCCACATTGGATCCTTCACTGTTGAATTTATGGCTCATGTACAAGGGAGGATTGGAATCTTTATTAAAGATTGGAGAAAATTAGAATAGTAAAAGCTTACTATAAAATTTGGGAAAAAGAAAAAAAAACCACTGTAGTAACCCATGGCTATAAAGTTGGTAATTTAAGGGACAGTAAAGTGTTGGAAATGCCCTAAGTATGGAAGCATTTTTAGATGTATTATGTATATTTTGAACTGATTAATAATATATTTGAAGTTTAGAGATCTCAGTGGTTGGAAGAAAACTAGTCGTGCTAGCATACTGATCGAGGATCCGAGTGCCCATACACTCTTGTTAGGAAATGCCCTAAGCATTAAAGACATTTTAATGTATTTATTTCGAACTGGATAATAAAATTATATATGTAGAGAGGTTATTCATTACATTGCTATCTGTCCTTATTTTATTTACATGTTAAAGTAAATATAAGCAAATATGGCTCCCTGACTGCTTATGTTAAACTGTTAGAACGTTGCATGCAATGGACTTTTGTATGCGAGAAGACAATGTTCTAAAGTTAGCGGTCTAAACTATGGTCTGTAGTCTATGGGGTTAGACCGAGCATCTAACTAATGTTAAGACTATTATGTTGTCTAAAGCCTTGGAGGGGACGGTTTGTCTTGACTGTGTAGAGCTGGACTCCCAAGTAGAGACATAGATATGTTGCTTGGTGGTGACATATTAGACCAGGACTAAAGCGTGATTGATCTATGAAGTCCTCTTTGAGTGGATCGATCTGCTTTTGACGTTCATTGTGCAGTAACCTTAATCCTGAGTAGATGGACAGCTTCATGTATATGACTTGTGTACTTTGATTTTCCAACGGCTAAAGCGTCTCAGAGGTAGTAAGCTTATAGACCGGTTCGTTGGGTGCATGATTTGTATATGATGAAGGGTTCATTTACAGATATCGGAATCATAGTTCTAATAAGGAGTTAAGGGTATCCTCTTAAAGGCATTATACTGAATGTGAAAATGGACAAGGCCTTGGGTCGTCTGCTGGGCGGATGACTTCTTATTCACATATGGTAAATAATCATTTTCTTTATTCGGTAGTATAATGGAACTTTAAGATAGCCTGATTAGTAGGATTAAACGGACTTTGGCCTAAGTCTGATCATGGATATCATATGAGGGTTCTGCATACATGACAAGGTCATTGGACGATAGCTTGTCACAGGCTTACGTAATACGATATATAATTGGGAGTTCAGTTTTAGGTTTATAGTGGTGTGACTCTGAAATTAGTGATCATATGATTGAGTTGTTCGGTAAAGAATGATGATCATATGGATTTGCGGGAGCCCGATTATATATGTCCAATTAGTCCCTCTACTAGCTCCACATAATTCCTTAACGTTTGGAAAAATTGATTTGTGTATGCTATTGGCTAGTTTATTATGCATGGATGGTGTTGACATTGGATTAGGATGGTGGACAAGATTCTATCCCGTTGGATTCAGATTTTGTTTTGGGTAATAGAGTACATAATTATTCGAACTCCAAATAAAGTTGCCATGATTTTATTTGCGATTAGATTGGAGTTGTAGAAAATTATCCATGAGAACAAGAATTTGAAATACAATTGTTTTGTGGATTTTGAAATTTGAATTTTGAAATTTAAAATTTGAAGTTGAAATTTGAATTTGAAATTCGCATTTGAAATTTAAATTTGAAATTTGAAATTTGAAATTCAAATTTTGAATCATAGTCCAAGTGGGATTCGAATTTGTTATGGTAAATCCACAAGGAATGAAATTCGAATTTGAGTTGGATATGGAGAGGAAATCTTGTTTGAATCCTACTTGAATTTTGAATCCAAATGTGGCGGCCCGCCCTTCGTAGAGATCATACAATACTATTACAGTTAAGCTTTATGGCTAATTGCGATAGATTGTACTCTCATGGGTCGCCGACTAATCTATTTCTCTTTAAAACATGACGTTTTTGGGGAAATTTTTTTTTTTAAACATCATGTGAAACATTATCCACTAATCACTTTGTTTACAAGTACAAAGTAATATACATAATACAGTACTTTCGCAAAATATATATTTACAAAAGAACTGTTTTCTTTTTCCTTTAGCTATTAACGCTCAGCGGAAAGACTCTGGCAAGACCATATCCCTTGGCCTCCTATCCCATTTGACACTCACTATCCCGTTCGCCATCCAGCCATACAAAGCTACTGAGCTGGTCGCTTACCTACAACATAAGCAAAAATGGTGAGCTACAGGCTCAGTAAGTTCAAACATGCAAGAAATAGAATTTCTATGAATAGACTATTCATCATGAATAGTAACATTGACTACTATTTATCATGAATAGTAACTTTGACTACCACACAGTATATCAACAATACATCAACCGCGATGTTAGTACCCTCACGAACTGTTTTATGCTCAATTATAGCATAGTTTCAGTTTTAGGTAATTATCTTTAATTATGTTCTGGTTTTGAGCTCAGGTTGGCAGTACCATTTTAGTGCGCATGACTGGGAGCGGTACATTAGTGCTGACCTCCACAGCCTCAATTTCAACATCATAGCCCCGAAGGCAAAGTTGTACATGACTGGGAGCGGTACATCAGTGCTGACCTCCACAGCATTAATCTCATCATCATAGCCCCGAAGGCAAAGTTTACCTCCTTGTACGGAAGGCTGGTACACCAAAAGTGGTTTCATTACCGACTTTTTAAAGTTTTAACCCAGTGACTTCATATTGCCCCGTGGTCAGGAATGGTTCACATTTTAATTTCATGTGAGTGAGTTTCATTAACCTCACTCTAGTGTCCGAAGCACAATTTATTATGTGTCCCATTCTCAATAGTACCCGTACCACATTTCGTCTCTCTCTCTATTCTATAATAGTGCCCGTAGCACATATGTGCCTAACGTATAATTAGTACATCAAAGTTAGCAATAATAATGCTACATGTTGCAGACAGGTAAATATCTGAACTTACCTTATCCGTTTCTTCTCCTTTTCCTTTCTTGGATCTTTAATCACTCTCCTTGCGGGTCGATTGTGGAATCCTACAGACAAAACCTTGTTTGTTAATTTCATTTCCATTTATAACTTTTTATTTTTTTATTAAAAAGCTTAAATGAAACCTATTTATAACTTTTTAGGCTTTATTTATCATTTTTCCCATTTTTCTCAACTTTTGAAAAATTACGATTTTGCCTCTATATTTTGACAAAATTACAATTATGCCCCTGACGGAATTTTCTCGATCCAGACTGCACTTTTGGCTCTCAGGAACTTTTCTGACTCTTTTCTATTCATTACTGGGTTTGTTTCTATTTTATTTCCATTTTTCACCTTCCCGACCCTCGGGAAGCACTATTCCGACCCTTACATCGATTTAGTGATTTTTTATCATTACGGAGCCTCAAATGGACGTTTTACTCGTATTTAAAATGTTCATCTAGACGTTCCCGATCTAGGCCTCCGAGGCTCAGATTTTCCGTACCCGACTCGGACCTTTACTTCGTTTTCAAAAAACGCCCCCCCTCGGGGTCGGTTTTTCAGTTTCACTCGCGTTTTATATTTTTTAAGGGGACAGGTTACTATTCACAAACCACCCCTTGGGTTTTCCTTATTCAATTTTCCTTTAGGGACTCGGGTTTCCGACCCGACCCTAAACTTTTATTTTTAATTCCCTTTTTACCCCAAATGCCGTTTTCGAAATTTTGGCAACATTTCGGCGTAAATTTAAGGCTACCGGCGTTAGGTACGCCTCGAACCATATGTTCCTGCCACGTACTATACCAAAGTCCTATTTTATGTAAAAGTTTCACAAACTTTTACATAAAAGCTCGCACATTTTCCAATTCATATTTTGAACCACATTCAACAAAATTCTTTCAATTTTGCCCTTAGTTTTAGCCACGGTTTTCATACTCAAAACCTAACCAAAACTTTTCAATTTTTCAACCAAATTTTAGGCTATTCCAATGTCATTACCTAGCACATTTTCAAGCCAATTTCCATGCATTTTACAACACAATTCTTAGGGTTTTTCAACACATATAGCCCACGGCCATTTTACGTAAAACATGCACCAAATTTTTGTTTCATGCTTTCAATCACATAACCATCATTTTCATAATTAAGTGCATGATTTAAGCTATCCAAACATCAAGTTAATCATGCAAAAATATTCACCAAACCCTAATTACAACCCACGGCCACTTTAGGGAAATTTGATACCAAAATTTTTCCAAGTTTTCTAACCTTGCAAATCATGCTTTTAACCAAAACATGATTTAAAGCATTGCAACATTTAACCAACAACAATTCATCATCAAACACACTAGGTAACCCACGGTTTTACCATTGGAAAACCAACCAAAACTTTGTTTTTCTTTAAACAAAATGCATGGTTTTTCTTCTAATCACACCCTTAACAAAACCCAAGCACTAAATCAACCAAAACCAACTTAAAATTTTTCATCCTTCACACTATTCAACCCACGGACTTTATGGAGAAAACAAGCCAAAAATCACATTTTTTTCATGCAAATCCAATACATGAATAACCTAATCCAACATATCACAAAACCAACACATAATTTCATCAATTCCATAACAATTTTTCATCTTTTTCTTCCCATTACTCGCACAGATTTCATGCCCAAAAATTGGGAAATTTTACAAGTTTTGAAGCCCACCTTGATTAGTTGGATGTTAGCTTGCCAAACTTGAGTTCTTGCTTCAAAATTTTGAAGAAATCCTTTGGTTCTCCAAGATGGCTCACATTTTCTCTCTATAGGACACTTAGAAAAAAAAAATTTCTTCTTGTTTTGGCTTAGAAAATGCTACGGGTGCCTTTTGTTTCATTTTGCCGACTTAAGTAACAAAGAAGCCAATTAACTTAGCTTCCAACCAATGAAAATTCAACACCTTTCATTGCCATTTCTTTCCAAATTTTTCACAAAATTAATTTGGCTAATTTTGGCCAATCTTAGCCTTTAGATCAAAAATTAAATTAATCTTGGCCATTAATGCCACCAACCACCATTTTTAATACATTTATTAAATTGGCTTTATGATGTCATAAATGCAAAGTAAAATTTTGACTTTGACTTTACTATTAACATTAATTCGACTACTTTTTGACCGGTGTCGGTTCGAGTCAAAATTTTTCTGAAATCGTCCCGGCGGGTTCCTAAGGTCTTTTGTGCAGTCAGATCAATTTATACTGCTTCCGTTTGATCAAAATCAATCCCGGAAGTTTTTCATCTTTTAGTGCACCATAATGCACGGTTAGGGTTTTCAATGCCGTTTTTGGCACCGTTCCACCCGTTTCAATTCAGTGAATTTTATCAACGCTAAGTTCTTAGTCGTCAGTATTGTTAGAACATTTTAATACGTTCTGAATAATATAAATACATTTATTTCACTCTTTAAATAGTACAAATTGTTATATACATACATTTGTACATTTTCTTCCTAGAATGCCAGAATTTCCCGGTTGTCGCACCAAATCCTAACCAAATATGGACGAAAATTTTGAGGATTATCCTCAATGAATTTTTGGATTTTTGTGGATAAGGTTCAAGGAAAAATTCAAGTTTCAATCCCAGTTGAATTTGGATTCTCTCTTCCCTAATGATGGCCGAATTTTTTGAGTAAATCTCCTAGGAGATTTTCAGTTATTTTGGATAAGGGTGTGATAAGATTCAAGCTTGAAAATCCTAGTGAATTTTTGATTCTTCCTTATCCAAAAGTGGCTGAAATTTTTGTGGGGATTTTCCCTTTGGATTTTCGGACTTTTTGGTTAAAAAGGGAGATAAGATTCATGTTAAAATCTTGTTTGAATTTGGATTGGATAATCTTCAATAATGGCCGAAATTTGTTGGGATTTTCCCTTGGATAATTTCGGATTTTATGGTTATGGATAAGGGAGAATATCTTCTCCTAATCCAAATCGAATTCAGAGAATCACCTCATGCAGGTCTATAAATAGAGGTCCTGCCACTCTAGTTCTCTTAGACCACAGACTCTCAGGTGAGCAGGCTAATTGTTGCACATCTCACCGTAACAATAAGTTCTTTAGAGATCTAGGTGGTCGGAAGAAGACTAGCAGTGCTAGCAAACCGATCGAGGTTTAGAGTGCCCACACACTCAGCCATTCGGGAATTGGAGAATAGTAGAGAAGGCAAGTTGGTTGAAGCCCACTGGTCATTCTCCTCCTGCAGATTGGCATCCTTGAGGTATGAGTTTTAATTGTTGTTTTGTTTATTGTATATGGCATCATGAGATATTTAACGATCTAAAAATTTTTATTGTTCTGCTGCGCCACTCTGATATGTTTTTACCGATTTATTTTCCTACAATTGGTATCAAAGCTTCTAGGTTTCCTTTATGTCGTTATCATGTATTATGTAAAAAGTATGTGGTTATTTTAATTTTCTGAATCATTATAAGCATGTTCGTTTTTGCCGGTTATGGTTCCTTAAAATTTAGAAAAATTGTATCTAGGAATTTTTTATGCAACCATAGGAGCAATTTATTAACACTGTAATTTTCCCATGGATTTTAATTTTATCTCTTAGAATTATTATGATTAGAATTTTTGTACACCGGAAACGGTTTAGGAAATTTTATGTAATTATTCTAGGTTGAGATTGAAGATTGAAGACCGTAATTTGTTTTTCCCAAAAGTTAAATTTAATTTAAAGGTTGAAATTTTGATTGTGTGGAAAATTTCAATTTTAATTGGGATTCAAATTAATTTTTGGAGATCCTAATGGGTAAATTAGAATATAGCATGAAAATCGAGACACGACCCCTCGGGATAGGCCGTCGGGCCTTGGTGGGGCTACAGCCCCTGCCTTCGGGCAGGATGGGGTTACGGCAGCCCTTATGCAGGCCATAACCACCACGGTCGTAGGCTTGGCCTGCAGCCAAGGGTGGCTGTGGCCTCCCCAAGGCTGGCCGCAGCTTGGGCGTGTAGCATGTCGATTGCTGCGCCCAGCCTGGGCGTGCAGCCTGGCACTGCAGGCTTGGCCTACAGCCCGGCAGGGCTGCACAAGGGGCGACCATGGGCTGCCAGCCCCCTGGGGCCTGCCCACGGCGATTGCCTCCGGGGGCGGTGGTGCGACGATTCAAAAATCGAAAAATTTTAATTTTTAAATTTGAGATTTGATTTTAAATTGTGTTTAATAATATGTAATTGAAAATTTGAAAATTTTGAAATTACATATTATTACACATGATTTTTAAAATTGTTTAAAATTTGAATTTGAAATTTAAATTTGAAATTCGAATTTGGAGTTTGAATTTGAAATTTAAATTTTTGGAGATTTAAATTTTAAATAATTCTTGGGATGAGAAATAAATGGTGAGGCTACATAAAGATGGATATAAGAAGACGGAACAAAATTCAAGACCCAAAGAATGCTCTAGGATGGAACCATGGCTTGGTTATTTATCTATCATTTTTTTTTTCTGTGATATGTCATAGATGTATAAATATGTATGGATGGATGTTTTGTATGCATATTTGATAACATGTCATATAAGATAGGTGAGTGCCGCTCATACTATATTGATCATACATATTTGTCAAAAGTTGCATGTTTTTCAAAATATTAAGTGGGAGAGGGTTTCAAACAAAACCCACGGCCTCCATTGTTGATCCATATGTGAAAGCATGGTAACACCTCGCGTCAGTTCTGCCCTGACCACACCCCTCGGTAGGAGTTTACCGCTGTCGGTACACTAGACTGGATCTCCTATGGGGAAAACGTGTTCGGGTACGATCCTATTCATGACCACCCCTCGGTGGCTTGGTAGGACATGGATCGGGCTACGTAAACAATGGTTATACACTCAAGACTCGTTTAGTTATTAACCTTCCCTAGAAGCTCTGTTAACTAAACTGGTGGCCAAATAAGCGGTTTTTAATATATGTCTTAACCTTGGAGGATTTAAGGCAACATATATTAATTGGACGGGGTCCATGTTCTGGCTATTTGTTTTTATGACCACCCCTCGGTGGCTTGGGGCAATAGGTGCTGAGAATTACTGTTGCAATGCTACATGTTTTTCAAGTTTCACGTAGGAACATACTTGTATGTTTTATTTGCTAAATTATCTTTATATTTGCTTGGGCTTTGTAATGATGTCTAGTATAATTTTATTTCAGTTCAAAATGTCACCGACACCCCTCATTTCAATACTCACTGAGAATAAACTGAATGGCAATAATTATAAGGATTGGAAAAGAAATCTGTTGATAGTTCTCAGCTGTGAGAGGTACAAGTTCGTACTGGACGAACCATGCCTATCAGGGCCCAAACCTGACACACTGCTTGAGGAGATCTCGGTTGCCTATACTCATTGGAGAGAATCCAATGATATAGCTCAATGCTACATGCTTGCTAGCATGACGAGTGCTTTACAAAAGCAGCACGAGACTTATCAAGTTGCTGGAGAAATCAGGGAAAATCTGGAGGACATGTTCGGAGGCCAAGAAAAGTTGGCTCGACAGTTAGCTATAACCAGCATTATGAACTCTGAGCAGAAGGTGGGCACTCCAGTGAAGGACCATACGGTCATTCTAATGGGATTCTTCGTTGAGACAGCCGAGAACGGTGCTGAGTTGGACTACAACACCCAGATCGAGATGGTGTTCAAAACTCTATCTAAAGATTTTGTAGGGTTTAAGGCCACATACAATCTGGCGAAAAGGGACTTCGGACTAACCAAGCTCATGAAGCAACTCCAAGCTTATGAGCGGATGATCAGGGATGGAGATGCGGTCCAACCCAAAGGAGAGGCTAATTTGGCGGGATCTTCCAAACCCTCATGGAAGAGGAAGAGGTCAAACCAGAAGCAAGTGGCTTCCAATTCTTCTAATCCTCCTGTCTCAGATGGGAAGATAAAGAACAAGAAAAAGAAGCCCAGGGACCCTAAAAAGTCCAAATGCTTTCGTTATGGGAAGGTAGGTTACTTCAAGAAGATTTCCTAGAAATTCTAGCCGCTAAGGGCAAGGAAGGTAAGGAACTTCACTACTTGGAAGCGTGTTTGGTGGAAGAATCAAAAGACACTTGGGTCGTTGATTCGGGTGCCACTAATCGTGTTTGTGTTTCTATGTAAGGGTTCGTGCAAACGAGAAGTCTACATGATAGGAGCCTCTCGTTGCAGACTGGAGATGGTAGCTTGGTGGTGGCTAAGGCAGTGGGAGATATTTACCTTTACTTTGATCAATTTAGGTTTATTTTATTGAAAGACTGTTTTTATGTTCCTAATTTTATGAGGAACCTTATATCGGTAGCTTGTTTAATAAAGGATTCTTATTCAATTTCTTTTAGTAAAAGAGTTGATATTCGTAGAAATAAGTCTTTTATCTGTTCTGGATGGATGGATGGAAACCTATATTTGATCAAACCAAAGATGTACTCACTGCTTGACACCGAATTAATAGATAACTCTTAAAGGTTGAAAGTTTCTCACTCTAACAAGGCATATCATTGGCATTTAAGACTTGGTCATATTAATCAGGATAGGAATCAAAGATTGGTGAAAGACGGTCCTTTGGAATCTCTAGAGGAGGCACGTCTTCCTCAACGTGAATCATGTCTAGAGGGAAAGATGACTAAGAGGTCTTTTGGAGCTAAGGGTACAAGGGCTCAGGAGCTCTTAGAAATTGTGCACACTAACGTATGTGGCCCCATGAACGTCACAGCGAGAGGAGTGTTCGAGTATTATGTCTCCTTTATAGACGATTACTCGAGGTATGGATATGTGTATCTAATGCACCGCAAGAGCGAAACCTTTGACAAGTTCAAAGAGTATCGTGCGGAAGTGGAAAAGCAATTGGATCTGATCTGATCGACATGACGAATACCTCTCCTACTAATTTCTAGGACATCTTGTAGAGAACGGGATATTATCCCAATTGACTACACCTGGTACTCCACAATAGAATGGTGTAACTGAAAGGAGAAATTGGACCTTGTTGGATATGGTACGATCCATGATGAGTTATTCAACGCTGCCATTATCATTTTGGGGATATACTTTACAAATGGCGTGCTATATTCTGAGCCAGGTTCCAAGCAAATCAATTCCCAGAACTCCGTATGAATTGTGGTGTGGCAGGAAGCCCTCCCTTGGACATATGAGAATATGGGGCTGCCAGGTGCATGTACTGAATGGGGATGCGCAGAAATTGAAACCAAGATCAGAATTGTGCATGTTTGTAGGGTATCCAAAGAGAACTAAAGGAGGTCTGTTCTATAAACCAAAGGAACAAAAAGTCATTGTTTCAACCCATGTGACATTCTTGGAGGAAAGTCACATGAATGACTTTAAGCCTCGAAGCAAAGTGGTGCTAGAGGAGTTATCAGGTGAAAGAACTGCTCCATAGATTTCGGTCTTGGACCCAAGTTCGAGTTCCAATGAAGGACCTGCAGACGATCAACAATTTAGGGTGCCTCGTTGTAGTGGGAGGGTTTCGAAGAAACCTAATTTCTTCATGTATGATGCTGAGGTATACCAGGCCAAGGCTCATGAGCATGAGGATGATCCGGTCACCTATGATGAAGCTATAAATTGTAGGAAAATAAATTGGTAAAAACATATCAGAGTGGCGCAGCGAAACAATAAAATTTTTTAGATCGTTAAATATCTCATGATGCCATATACAATAAACTAACAACAATTAAAACTCATACCTCAAGGATGCCAATCTGCAGGAGGAGAATGACCGGAGCGCTTCAACCAACTAGCCTTCTCTACTATTCTCCAATTCCTGAATGGTTGAGTGTGTGGGCACTCTGAACCTCGATCGGTATGCTAGCACTGCTAGTCTTCTTCCGACCATCCAGATCTCTAAATAACTTATTGTCGCGGTAAGTTGTACAACAATAAGCCTGCTCACCTGAGAGTCTGTGGTCTGAGAGAACTGGAGTGGCAGGACCTCTATTTATAGACCTGTATAAGGTGATTCTCTGAATTCGAATTGGATTAGGAGAAGATATTCTCCTTTATCCACGACCACAAAATCTGAAATTATCCAAGGGAAAATCCTAACAAATTTCAGCCATTATTGAAGATTATCTAATCCAAATTCAACCAAGATTTTAACATGAATCTTATCTCCCTTTTTCAACCAAAAAATCCGAAAAACCAAGGGGAAAACCCCCACAAAAATTTCAGCCACTTTTGGATACTGAAGAATAAAAAATTCACTAGTTTTTTCAAGCTTGAATCTTATCTCACCCTTATCCAAAATAACCGAAAATCTCCTAGGAGATCTTCCTCAAATTTTCAGCCATAATCAGGGAGGAGAGAATCCAAATTCAACTGAGATTGAAACTTGAATTTTTGCTTGAACCTTATCCACAAAAATCTGAAAATTCATTGAGGATAATCCTCCAAATTTTCATCTATATTTGGTTAGGATTTAGATTTAAAATTTAAGTAGAATTCAAACAAGATTTCCTCTCCATATCCAACTCAAATTCGAATTTCATTCCTTGTGGATTTACCACAACAAATTTGAATCCCACTTGGACTCTGATTCAAAATTTGAATTTCAAATTTCAAATTCAAATTTGGAATTCAAATTTTAAATTCAAATTTCAAATTCAAATTTCAAATTCAAATTTCAAATTCAAGATTCAAATTTCAAATTTCAAAATTCAAATTTCAAAATCCAGAAAACAGTTGTATTTCAAATTCCTGTTCCCATGGATAATTTTCTACAACTCTAATCCAATCTCAAATAAAATCATGGCAACTTTATTTGGAGTTCGAATAATTATGTACTCTATTATCCAAAACAAAATCTGAATCTAACCGGAGATAATCTTGTCGACCATCCTAATCCTATGTCAACACCATCCATGCATAATAAACTAGCCAATAGCATACAAATCAATTTGCCAAACGTTGAGGAATTGTGTGGAGCTAGTAGAGGGACTAATTAAACATATATAATTGGGCTCCCACAAATCCATATAATCATCATTCTTTACCAAACAACTCAATCATATGATCACTAGTTTCAGAGTCACACTACTATAAACCTGAAACTAAACTCCCAATTATATACCGTATTACGTAAGCCTGTGACAAGCTATCATCCAATGACCTTGTCATGTATGCAGAACCCTCATATGATATCCATGATCAGCCTTAGGCTAAAGTCTGCTTAATCCTACTGATCAGGCTATCTTAAAGTTCCATTATACTGCTGAATAAAAAATGATTATTCACCATATGTGAATAAGAAGTCATCCGCCTAGCAGACGACCTAAGGCCTTGTCCATTTTTACATTCAGTATAATGCCTTTAAGAGGATACCCTTAACTCCTCATAAGAGCTATGATTCCGATATCTATAAACAAACCCTTCATCGTATACAAGTCATGCACCTAACAAACCGGTCTATAAGCTTACTACCTCTGAGACACTTTAGCCATTGGAACATCAAAGTGCACAAGTCATACACATGAAACTGTCCATTTACTCAGGATTAAGGTTACTGCACAATGAACGTCAAACACAGATCGTTCCATTCAAAGCGGACTTTGTAGATCAATCACACTTTAGTCCTGGTCTAATATGTCACCACCAGGCAACATATCTAAGTCTCTACTTGGGAGTCTAGCTCTAGACAGTCAAGACAAACCGTCCCCTCCAAGGCTTTAAACAACATAATAGTAGATGCTCGGTCTAACCCCATAGACTATAGACTATAGTTTAGACCGCTTACTTTAGAACATTATCTTCTTGCATACAAAAGTCCATTACATGCAACGTTCCAATAGTTTAACACAAGCAGTCAGGGAGCCATATTTACGTACATTTACTTTAACATATAAATAAAAGGAGGATAGATAGCAATGTAATGAATAACCTCTATATATAATTTTATTATCCAGTTCAAAATAAATGTATCAAAATGTCTCTAATGCTTAGGGCATTTCCTAACAATCTCCCACTTGCCCTAAGCTAGCAGATGTGCCATGTTACACATCCCCATCACCTCTACGTGCCTCTCAAAGTTTCTAGCCACTAAAGTCTTAGTAAAGGGATCGGCAACGTTGTCCTCGGACGTGATCTTACATACATCTACTTGTCCTGTCTCCATGTGTCCTCTAATAATACGATATCTCCGATCTATGTGCTTGGTCCTCTTGTGTTGGCAATAGCCCCAGTGTTATCACAGTAAAGTGTGATAGGCTTGTCAACACCTGGAATAACCTCAAGGTCTCTAAAGAACTTGCGGAGCCAAACCACTTCTTTAGATGCCTCAACACCAGCCACATACTCTACCTCCATAGTAGAGTCAGCTGTGCAGCCCTGCTTCGTGCTCCTCTACACAATGGCGCCTCTTCCAAGGAAAAACACTAATCCAGATGTCGATTTCCTCGAATCCTTACAAGTCTGGAAGTATGAGTCCGTGTATCCTACCGGTGTTAGGTCCCCTCCAGAATACACCAGTATATAATCCCTCGTTCTCTTAAGATACTTGAGTATATGCTTTACTGCTTGCCAGTGCTTAGTTCCAGGATTTGCTTGATATCGACGCACCATACCTACTGCAAAACATATGTCCAGGCGAGTACAAAGCGTAGCATACATAAGGTTACCCACAGCTGATGCATAAGGGACCTTACTCATACGCTCTCTTTCTTCCGATGTCTTGGGATAGTCATCCAATGAAAGAGTTAGACCAGCAATAGAAGGTTGTGTACCTTTCTTTGCCTCTTGCATTGCATATTTGTGAATTATTTTATCTATGTATGAAGCTCGGGATAACGCTATTATTTTGTTCTTTCGATCTCTAAAGAGACGAATGCCTAGAACATAATTAGCTTTTCCCAAGTCCTTCATGTCAAACTATTAGTGTAACCAAAGCTTGACTGATGATAAGTTCCCCATTTCATTCCCAATGAGTAGTATATCATCGACATAGAGTATCAGAAAGACCACCTTTCCATCCTTAATACGTTTATAAACACAGGGTTCATCAACGTTCTGCTCAATACCAAATATCTTAATCGCTTGATCAAACCTCTGGTTCCATGAGCGGGATGCTTGCTTTAATCCATAAATGGATCTAAGTAACTTGTAGACTTTCCTTTCTTGGCCTTTCACTATGAACCCTTTGGGCTGTATCATATAGATACACTATTCAAGATGGCCATTCAAGAATGCCGTCTTGACATCCATTTGTCAGATCTCGTAATCGAGAGCTGCAGCAACGGACAAAAGAATACGGATAGACTTCAGCATAGCAACAGGCGAAAAGGTTTCATCATAATCGATTCCAGCCTTTTGCGTGTACCCCTTTGCAACCAATCTAGCTTTGAAAGTTTCCACTCTCTCTTCCGTATCCTTCTTTCTTTTGTAGGCCCATTTGCATCCAATGGGTTTTATCCCATCTGTAAATCTACAAGTTCCTAAACAGAGTTAGATTTCATAGAATCCATCTCATTGTTCATAGCCTGCTTCCAAGATTTAGAATCAACATCATTTATAACTTCATCATAGGTGACTGGATCATCCTCATGTTCATGAGCCTCAGCCTAGTATGCCTCTGCATCATACATGAAGAAATTAGGCTTCTTTGAAACCCTCCCACTACGATGAGGCAGCCTAAATTGTTGATCGTATGTAGGTCTTTCACTGGAACTCAGACTTGTGTCCAAGGCCGAAATCTATGGAGCAGTTCTTTCACCCGATAACTCCTCTAGTACCACTTTGCTTCGAGGCTTAAAGTGATTCATGTGACTTTCCTCCAAGAATGTCACATGGTTTGAAACAATGACTTTTTGTTCCTTCAGGTTATAGAACAGACCTCCTTTAGTTCCTTTTGGATACCCTACAAACATGCACAATTCTAATCTTGGTTCCAATTTCTTCGCATCCCCATCCAGTACATGCGCCGAGCAGCTCCATATTCTCATATGTCCAAGGGAGGGCTTCCTGCCACGCCACAATTCATACGGAGTTCTGGGAATTGATTTGCTTAGAACATGGTTCAGAATATAGCACGCCGTTTGTAAAGCATATCCCTAAAATGATAATGGTAGTGTTGAATAACTCATCATGGACCGTACCATATCCAACAAGGTCCTGTTTCTCCTTTCGGCTACACCATTCTGTTGTGGAGTACCAGGTGCAGTCAATTGGGATAATATCCTATTCTCTACAAGATGTCCTAAAAATTCATCGGAGAGGTATTCACCATCTCGGTCAGATCGAAGTGTCTTTATGGATTTATCCAATTACTTTTCCACTTCCACACGATACTCTTTAAACTTGTCAAAGGTTTCGCTCTTGCAGTGCATCAGATACACATATCCATACCTCGAGTAATTGTCTATAAAGGAGACATAGTACTCGAACCCTCCTCGTGCTATGACGTTCATGGGACCACATACGTCAGTGTGCATAATTTCTAAGAGCTCCTGAGCACTTGTACCCTTAGCTATAAAAGACCTCTTAGTCATCTTTCCCTCTAGACAAGATTCACATTGAGGAAGACGTACCTCCTCCAGAGATTCCAGAGGACCGCCTTTCACCAATTTTTGAATTCTATCCTGATTAATATGACCAAGTCTTAAATGCCAAAGATATGCCTTGTTAGAGTGAGAAACTTTCAACCTTTTAGAGTTATCTATTAATTCGGTGTCAAGTAGTAAGTACATCTTTTGTTTGATCAAACATAGGTTTCCATCCATCCATCCAAAACAGATAAAAGACTTATTTCTACGAATATCAATGCTTTTACTAAAAGAAACTGAATAAGAATCCTTTATTAAACAAGCTACGGATATAAGGTTCCTCCTAAAATTAAGAACATAAAAACAGTCTTTCAATAAAATAAACCTAAATTGATCAAAGTAAAGGTAAATATCTCGCACTGCCTCAGCCACCACCAAGCTACCATCTCCAGTCCACAACGAGAGGCTCCTATCACGTAGACTTCTCGTTTCCACGAACCCCTGCATAGAAACACAAACATGATTAGTGGCGCCTGAACCAATGACCCAAGTGTCTTTCGATTCTTCCACCAAACACGCTTCTAAGTAGTGAAGTTCCTTACCTTCTTTGCCCTTGGCGGCTAGGATTTCCCGAAAAAACTTCTTGAAGTAACCTACCTTCCCACAACAAAAGCATTTGGACTTTTTAGGGTCCCTGGGCTTCTTGTTCTTGTTCTTCTTCTTTCCATCCGAGACAGAAGGATTAGAAGAACTGGAAGCCACTTACTTCTGGTTTGACCTCTTCCTCTTCTGTGAGGGTTTGGAAGATTCTGCCAAATTGGCCTCTCCTTTGGGTTGGACCGTATCTGCATCCCTGATCATCCGCTCATAAGCTTGGAGTTGCTTCATGAGCTCGGTTAGTCCTAACTCCCTTATCGCCAGACTGTATGCGGCCTTAAACCCCACAAAATCTTTAGACAGAGTTTTGAACACCATCTCGATTTGGGTGTTATAGTCCAACTCAGCACCGTTCATAATGCTGGTGATAGCAGACTATCGAGCCAATTTTTCTTAGCATCTGAATATGTCCTCCAGATTGTCCATGATCTCCATGGCAACCTGATAAGTCTCATGCTGCTTTTGTAAAGCACTCATCATGCTAGCAAGCATGCAGCATCAAGCTATATCATTGGATTTTCTCCAACGAGTATAGGCAACTGGGACCTCCTCAAGCAGTGTGTTAAGTTTGGGCCCTAGTGGGCATGGCTCGTCCAGTACGAACTTGTGTCTTTCACAGCTGAGAACTATCAACAGATTTCTTTTCCAATCCTTATAATTATCACCATTCAGTTTATTCTTAGTAAGTATTGAAATGAGGGGTGTCGGTGACATTTTGAACTGAAATAAAATTATACTAGACATCATTACAAAGCCCAAGCAAATATACAGATAATTTAGCAAATAAAACATACCAGTATGTTCCTACATGAAACTTGAAACGCATGTAGCATTGCAACGGTAATTCTCAGCACCTATTGCCCCAAGCCACCGAAGGGTGGTCATGAAAACAAATAGCCGGAACATGGACCCCGTCCAATTAATATACGTTGCCTTAAATCCTCCAAGGTTAAGACATATATTAATAACCGTTTATTTGGCCACCAGTTTAGTTAACAGAGCTTCTAGAGAAGGTTAATAACTAAACGAGTCTTGAGTATATAACCATTGTTTACGTAGCCCGATCCATGTCCTACCAATCCACCGAGGGGTGGTCATGAGTAGGATTGTACCCGAACACGTTTTCCACATAGGGGATCCAATCTAGTATACCGGCGGTGGTAAACACCTACCGAGGGGTGTCTTCGGGGCACAACTGACGCGAGGTGTTACCATGCTTTCACATATGGATCAACAATGGAGGCCGTGGGTTTTGTTTGAAACCTTCTCCCACTCAATATTTTGAAAAACATGCAAGTTTTGATAAATATGTATGATCAATATAGTATGAGCGGCACTCACCTATCCTATATGACATGTTATCAAATATGCATACAAAACATCCATCAATACATATTTATACATCCATGACATATCACAAAAAAAATAATTGACAAATAAATAACCAAGCCATGGTACCATCCTAGAACAAAGAAAATAAAGGCTACAAAATTCCATCCAAAGCATTCTTTGGGTCTTGAATTTTGTTCCGTCTTCTTGTGTCTATCTGTATGTAGCCTCTCCATTTATTTCTCGTCCCATGAATCATTTAAATTTTAAATTCCAAAAATTTAAATTTCAAATTCAAATTCCATATTCGAATTTCAAATTTAAATTTCAAATTTTAAACAATTTTAAACATCATGTATAATAATATGTAATTTCAAAATTTCAATTACATATTTTTAAACATGATTTAAAATTAAACCTCAAATTTAAAAATAGAATTTTTTATTTTGATTTTTGAACCTTCGCACCACCGCCCCCGGAGGAGCCAGCCGCTATAGGCAACCCCCAGCCCCCGGGGGGCTGGCAGCCTACGGCCGCCCCTTGTGCAGCCCTGCTAGGCTGCAGGCCAAGCCTGTAGTGCCAGGCTGTAGGCCCAAGTTGGGCGCAACAACCAGCAGGCTTCACGCCCAGGCTGCGGCCAGCCTTGGGGAGGCCACGGCCACCCTCAGCTGCAAGCCAAGCCTGTGGCCGTGGGTGGTTATGGCCTGTCAAGGGACTGCCGCTGCCCCATCCTGCCCGAGGGCAGGGCCTGCAGCCCCATCAAGGCCCGACGGCCTATCCCGAGGGGTCGTGTCTCGATTTTCATGTCATATTCCAATTTACCCATTAGGATCTCCAAAAATTAATTTGAATCCTGATTAAAATTTAAATTTTCCGCACAATCAAAATTTCAACCTTTAAATTAAATTTAACTTTTGGGAAAAATAAATTACAGTCTTGAATCTTCAATTTCCTCCAAGAATAATTACATAAAATTTCCTAAACCGTTTCCGGTGTACAAAAATTCTAACCATAATAATTCTAAGAGACAAAATTAAAATCTACGGGAAAATTACAGTGTTAAAAAACTGCTCCCATGATTACTTAAAAATCCTAGATACAATTTTTCTAAATTCTAAGGAACCATAACCGGTAAAAACAAGCATGCTTATAATAATTTAAAAAATTAAAATAATCACATATTACATACACAATCCATGATAACAACATAAAGGAATCCTAGAATGCCATTCCCTAAATATCAAATCCATACATAAATAAAAGACTAACTAATTGTCTAACTTATGCACATGGCATAGTCATGAGATGGCTCTGATACCAATTGTAGGAAAATAAATCAGTAAAAACGTATCAAAGTGGTGCAGCGGAACAATAAAATTTTTTAGACCGTGAAATATCTCATGATGCCATATACAATAAACCAACAACAATCAAAATTCATACCTCAAGGATGCCAATCTGCAGGAGGAGAATGACCGGAGGGCTTCAACCAACTAGCCTTCTCTACTATTCTCCAATTCCCGAATGGTTGAGTATGTGGGCACTCTGAACCTCGATCAGTATGCTAGCACTGCTAGTCTTCTTCCGACCACCTAGATCCCTAAAGAACTTATTGTCATGGTGAGTTATGCAACAATAAGCCTACTCACCTGAGAGTCTGTGGTCTGATAGAACTAGAGTGGCAGGATCTCTATTTATAGACCTGCATGAGGTGATTCTCTGAATTCGAATTGGATTAGGAGAAGATATTCTCCCTTATCCGCAACCATAAAATCTGAAATTATCCAAGGGAAAATCCCAAAAAATTTCAGCCATTATTAAAGATTATCCAATCCAAATTCAAACAAGATTTTAACATGAATCTTATCTCCCTTTTTCAACCAAAAATTCTGAAAAACCAAGGGGAAAAACCCCACAAAAATTTTGACCACTTTTGGATAAGGAAGAATAAAAAATTCGCTAAGATTTTCAAGCTTGAATCTTATTTCACCCTTATCCAAAATAACCAAAAATCTCCTAGGAGATCTTCCTCAAATTTTCGACCATAATCAGGGAGGAGAGAAACCAAATTCAACGAGGATTGAAACTTGAATTTTTCATTGAACCTTATCCACAAAAATCTAAAAATTCATTGAGGATAATCCTCAAAATTTTCGTCCATATTTGGTTAGGATTTGGATTCAAAATTCAAGTAGGATTCAAACAAGATTTCCTCTCCATATCTAACTAAAATTCGAATTTCATTCCTCGTGGATTTACCACAACAAATTCGAATCCCACTTGGACTGTGATTCAAAATTTGAATTTCTAATTTCAAATTCTAATTTCAAATTCAAATTTCAAATTTCAAATTTCAAATTTCAAATTTAAATTTCAAATTCAAATTTCAAATTCGAATTTCAAATTCAAATTTCAAATTCAAATTTCAAAATCCACAAAACAGTTGTATTTCAAATTCTTGTTCTCATGGATAATTTTCTACAACTCCAATCTAATCTCAAATAAAATCATGGCAACTTTATTTGGAGTTCGAATGATTGTGTGTTAGGAAACGCCCTAAGCATTGAGACATTTTGATGTATTTATTTTGAACTGGATAATAAAATTATATATAGAGGTTATTCATTATATTGCTATCTGTCCTCAACTTATTTACATGTTAAAGTAAATGTAAGCAAATATGGCTCCCAGACTGCTTGGGTTAAACTGTTAGAACGTTGCATGCAATGGACGTTTGTATGTGAGAAGACAATGTTCTAGAGTTAACGGTCTAAACTATGGTCTGTAGTCTATGGGGTTAGATCAAGCATCTAACTCATGTTAAGACTATTATGTTGTCTAAAGCCTTGGAGGGGATGGTTTGTCTTGACTGTCTGGAACTGGACTCCCAAGTAGAGACATAGATATGTTGCTTGGTGGTGACATATTTGTGGCGGCCCGCCCCTTGTGGAGATCATACAATACTATTACAGTTGAGCTTTATCGCTAACTGCGATAGATTGTACTCTCATGGGTCGCCGGCTTATCTCACTCTCTTTTTTAATCATGACGTTTTTGGGAAATTTTTTTTTTCTTTAAACATCATATGAAATCTTTTTTCACTATTTACTTTGTTGATAAGTACAAAGTAATTTAAATATTACAGTACTTTCGTAAAATATGCATAATTACAAAAGAACTGTTTCCCCCTTTTTCCCTTCACTTTAACGCTCAGCGGGAAGACTCTGGCAGTACCATATCCCTCGCCCAGTTATCCCGTTTGACACGCGCCATCCCGTCCGCATCCAGTCAAATAAGCTACTGAGCTGGTCGCTTACCTGCAACATTAGCAAAAATGGTGAGCTACAGGCTCAGTAAGTTCAAACATGCAAGAAATAAAATTTCTATGAATAGTACTATTCATACGTGAATAGTAACTTTGACCACTATTCATACGTAAATAGTAACTTTGACCACTATTCATACGTGAATAGTAACTTTGATCACACCACTGTATCACACTAGTACATCTACCGCGATGTTAGTGCTCTCACTAAATTGTCTTATGCTCAATTATGGCACAGTTTCAGTTTTAGGTCATTATCTTTAATTACGTTCTGGTTTTGAGCTCGGTTGGCAGTACCATTTAAGTGCGCATGACTGGGAGCGGTACATTAGTGCTGACCTCCACAGCCTTAATCTCATAGCCCCGAAGGCAAAATTTTACATGACTGGGAGCGGTACATCAGTGCTGACCTCCACAGCCTTATCTCATAGCCCCGAAGGCAAAAGTACCTCCCTGTACGGAAGGCTGGTACGCCAGAAAGTGGTTTCATTACCGACTTTTTAACATTCTAACCCGGTGACTTCACATTGTCCCGTGGTTAGGAATGGTTCACATTTTAATTTTAGATGAGTGAGTTTCATTAACCTCCCTCTAGTGCCCGAAGCACAATTAACCATGTGTCCCATTCTTATAGTGCCCGTAGCACATTTCGTCTCTCTCTCTATTCTATCATAGTGCCCGTAGCACATATGTACCTAACTTATAGTTAGTACATTCAAGTTAGCATAATATTGCTATATGTTGCAGACAGGTAAATGTCTGAACTTACCTTATCAGACTGTTCTCTTTCTCTCTCTTGGATCTTGAATCGCCTTCCTTGTAGGCCGATTTTGGGATCCTACAGACAAAACTATGTCTGCTAATTTCTTTCCCATTTACAGCTTTTATTTTTCATTAAAAAGCTTAAATAAAACCTATTTATAACTTTTTAGGTTTTATTTATTATTTTCACCATTTTCCCCCAACTTTTGCAAAATTACGATTTTGCCCCAATATTTTGGCAAAATTACAGTTTTGCCCCTGACGGAATTTTATTGATCCAGACTGCATTTTTGGCTCTCAGGAACTTTTCTGACTCTTTTCTAATCATTACCGGGTTCGTTTCTATTTTATTTCCACTTTTTGCTTTCCCCGCCCTCGGGAAGCACTATTCCGACCCTCACGTCGGTTTAGTGATTTTCTATCGTTTCGGAGTCTCAAATGGACGTTTCACTAGTATTTAAAACGTTCATCTAGACTTTCCCGACCTAGGTCACCGAGGCTCGGGTTTTCCGTTCTCGACTCGGGCCTTTATTTCATTTCCAAAAACGCCCCCCCCCCCCCGGGGTCGGTTTTTTTTCAATCTCACACGCGTTTTTCATTTTTAAGGGGACGGGTTACTATTCACGACCCACCCCTTAAATTTTCCTTATTCACTTTTCCGTTAGGGACTCGGGTTTCCGTCCGGCCCTAACTTTTAATTTAAATTCCTATTTTACCCTGAATGCCATTTTTGAAATTTCGGCAGCATTTCGGCGTAATTTTAAGGCTTCCGGCGTTAGGTACGCCTCGAACCGTATGTACCTGCCACGTACTATACCACAAGCCTATTTTATGTAAAAGTTTTCCAAACTTTTAGATAAAAGCCCACAATTTTCCAATTTCATATTATCACCCACATTACAACATTTTTTTTCACAATTTTACCCTTAATTTGGTTTCGGTTTTCACAACCAAACCGAACCAAATTTTGTCAAACTTTCACCACATTTTAGGCCATTTAAATGTCACATTTTTAACACATTTTCAAGCCCATTTTCTTTGCATTTTCAACCAAATTTCCTAGGGTTTTAACCCTTGTATAACCCACGGCCATTTAATGAAACACATGCCAAACATTTTTGTTTCATTCTTTCATTCACATTGCCACCATTTACACATTAATTTGCATGATTTCAATCAACCAAATATCACATAAACCAATGAAAATTTTTCTTCCAAACCATTAACAACCCACGGCCACATCATGTATTTCACACAAGAAATTTTTTTCAAGCTTTTCATAATGAAATACAAGCTTTATTCTTCACAAATTTAAACTTAGAAAGCATGTTAACCATTAACCAAAACTTTTTTCTCATTGGTTACTCAAGGTAACCCACGGATTTACCTTTGAAAAACCAACCAAAATTTGGTTTTTCTTTACACAATTTGCATGGTTTTCTTCCTTAATACATCCTTAACAAAACCCAACATCAATTCAATGGAAAACAACCAAAAATTTTCCATCTTTCTATCACTATTCACCCACGGATTTTAAGAAGAAAAACCATGAAAAATTGAGGTGCAAGGGAAGATACCTTAATCAATTGCTTCCTTTGTCTTCAAGGAGTGTTTTGACACACTTTTTGTGAAGAAAATTTGAAGAGAAAACTTGGTTTCCCTTGGGTGGCTCACGTACATGCCATGGAAGAAAACTTAGAAAAATTTTGTTCTTTGGTTTTGCATGAAAATGGTTTCGGCCTTTCACTCCAAAAGTGGCCGACTTATGCCACTAAAAGACCAATTAATTTGGTCATTAGCCAATGGGATTTAGGCACCTTTCACACCATTTCTTTCTCCATTTTTCAAAAATTAAAAATGGTAATTTTTTGGCCAAATCTTGGCCTTTAGATCAAAAGCTAAATGAATCATGGCCTTTCATTCCACCAACCACCATTTTCTTTCATTTATTAATCTAGATTTATGATGTCATAATTACAAAAGTGAAAGTTGACTTTGACTTTCACTATTCACATTAATTCGACTACTTTTTGATCGATGCCGGTTCGAGCCGAAATTTTCCTGAAATGGTCCCGGCGTGTTCCTGAGGTCTCCTGTGCAGTCGGATCAATTTAATCTGCTTCCGTTTGATCAAAATCAATCCCAGAAGTTTACCGTCTTTTATTGGTTCGGTTAGGGTTTTCAATGCCGATTTTGGCACCGTTTCACCCGTTTCAACTCAGTGAATTTTTCCAGCACTGAATTCTTACTCGTCAGTATTGTTAGAACATTTTCATATATTCTAAACAATATAAACACATTTATTTCACTCTTTAAATAGTACAAATTGTTATATACATACAATTGTACATTTTTCGTCTGAGAATTGCCTGAATTTCCCGGTTGTCACATTCACCCCTCCTTAAAAAATTTTCGTCCTCGAAAATTAGAACAAATGGGGGTATAATTTCCTTATCTCGTCTTCTCGTTCCCACGTAGCTTCTTCAATATTGTGATTTTTCCACAAAATCTTCACTAGTGGGATTACCTTATTCCTCAGTACTTTCTCTTCACGAGCTAGTACTTGAATAGGCTGTTCCTCATATGTCAAATCCTCGTGGATTTGAATAGGCTCATGCTTCAACACATGGGACGGATCTGGTATATACTTTCTCAGCATCGACACATGAAATACATTATGCACTGCCGACAATTCTGGAGGTAGCGCTAATCTGTAAGCGACCTTTCCAATGCGTTCGATAATTTCATAAGGTCCAATGTATCTTGGACTCAGTTTCCCCTTCTTACCGAAATGCATAATCCCCTTCATAGGCGATACCTTGAGAAACACGAAGTCTCCTTCATCGAACTCCAAGGATCTCCGCCTCTTATCCGCATAACTCTTTTGTCGGCTTTGCGAAATTTTCATTTGACGCTGAATTCTAGCAACTGCATCGGAAGTCTCTTTTATGAAGTCCGTCTTATGCAACTGCTTTTCTCGTAAATCGTACCAATGTAATGGTGATCTGCACTTCCATCCATACAAAGCCTCGTAAGGTGCCATGCCTATCGAAGCTTGGTAACTATTATTGTACGAGAATTCAATCAATGGTAACTTCTCGTTCCAATTTCCCGCAAAATCCATAACACAAGCTCGAAGCATGTCCTCTAACGTCTGAATTGTCCGCTCTGACTGCCCGTCTGTTTGCAGATGAAAAGCTGTACTGAGTCTCAATTCAGTACCCATGGCCTCTTGCACACACTTCCCAAAATTCGAAGTGAACCGTGCATCTCGATCTGATACAATGGATTTTGGTACTCCATGTAATCTGACGACATGGGTTACGTATAACTGAGCAAACTTTTCCAACGAAAAAGTCATCTTGACAGCTATAAACCGTGCCGTCTTGGTCAGTCTGTCCACAATAACCCAAATGGCGTCATAACCTTCTCGGGTTTTTGGGAGTCCCACTACAAAATCCATCGTAATGTGTTCCCATTTCCATTCAGGAATCTCCAACGGTTCCAATCTTCCTGCTGGATGTTTATGTTCCGCTTTGATTCTCTGACAGGTCATGCATCTGCTCACGAATTTCGCTATATCCTTCTTCATCCCTTTCCACCAGAACTGTAACTTCAAGTCCTGATACATTTTGCTCGCTCTGGGATGAACCGAATATGGTGTCTCGTGGGCTTCTGACATGATCCGTCTTCTAAGTTCCTCATCAGCTGGAACATTTATCCTTCCTTGATAAAGGATTATTCCATTCTTGGAAATTCCTTCTTGAGAACTTGTCATCATTGGATCTCGCCTCTGAGCTTTCTTTATATCCTCAAATAGCGATGATTCCACTTGGAGTGCAGCTAATCTTCCAGATATCAGCTCCAAGTTCAAAGAATTTATCTCTTGCTGCAATGGCTTTGGAAGCCTGTTTATTGGTAGCTGGTGCGATATGGTAGACTTTCTACTTAGAGCATCCGCTACACGGTTGGCCTTTCCTGGATGGTATAGGATTTCACAATCATAATCCTTCACCAATTCCAACCATCGCCTTTGTCGCATATTGAGCTCTTTTTGCGTGAAGAAATACTTCAGGCTTTGGTGATCAGTGAAAATCTGACATTGAGCTCCATAGAGATAGTGTCGCCAATTTTAAGTGCGAACACTACTGCAACAAGTTCAAGATCATGCGTAGGATTATTCCTTTCATGCTCCTTTAACTGACGGGAAGCATAGGCAATCACCTTGCCGTCTTGCATCAGGACTGCTCCCAATCCTATTTTCGATGCATCACTGTAGATCACAAACTTCTCCCCTTCAGTGGGAAGCGTAAGGATTGGTGCGCTTGTCAGTCGCCTCTTTAACTCCTGGAAGCTTCTTTCGCATTCCATAGTCCACTCGTACTTCCTTTCTTTGCGTGTAAGGGCAGTAAGAGGTGCAGCTAGTCGCACGAATCCCTCTACAAATCGCCGATAATAACCAGCCAACCCCAAGAAACTGCGTATTTCAGTCACACTCTTGGGTGCAGGCCACTGGTTAATTGCCTCTACTTTTGTCGGATCTACTGCAATACCTTCCTGGGATACAACATGTCCAAGGAAATGTACTCTGTCCAGCCAAAATTCACATTTTGAGAATTTGGCATACAGTTGATGCTTCCTTATCGTATTCAGTACGATCCTCAGATGCTTCTTGTGCTCCTCATGAGTCTTCGAGTATATAAGAATGTCATCAATGAATACAATGACAAACTTATCCAAATACTCTTTAAAAATTCTGTTCATCAAATCCATGAGCGCTGTCGGCGCATTTGTTAATCCAAATGGCATCACAAGAAACTCGTAATGACCATAATGAGTTCTAAACGCCGTCTTAGGAATATCACTTTCTTTGATTCTCAGCTGGTGATATCCTGACCGTAAGTCGATCTTGGAAAATACCGCTGCGCCTTTTAACTGGTCGAATAGGTCATCAATTCTAGGTAACGGATACCTATTTTTGATCGTAACCTTATTCAACTCCCGGTAATCAATGCACAGTCGGAATGTTCCATCCTTTTTCTTAACGAATAACACAGGTGCACCCCATGGAGAAAAACTCGGCCTGATAAATCCCTTATCCAAAAGCTCCTTTAATTGTACTTGTAGCTCCTTCAACTCCACTGGAGCCATACGGTATGGTGCTTTGGAAATAGGTGCCGTTCCAGGCATCAACTCAATTTCGAACGAGATTTCTCTCTCTGGAGGTATCCCTGGTAACTCTTCTGGAAATACGTCAAGAAACTCATTAACCACAGGAACATCTTCAGGTTGAAGCTTCTGTTCCTCTACAGTATCCACCACATATGCCAGATATCCCATGCAACCACTGGCTATCAGCTTGCTGGCTCTCAGCGAACTGATCATCATCTTCCCAGGTCTTCGAGAAGTATCAACATATTCGAAACTCTCTTCTTCCTCGGGTTGGAAGACTATCTTTCGATTTCGGCAGTCGATCGTAGCTTGGTATTTCCCTAGGAAATCCATGCCTAGAATCACATCGTAATCCATGATCTCCATTACGATCAACTCAGCATATAGTTCCCTATTTGCCACATATACTGGTACATAAGGTAGCCAGTAATTGGACAACAATACTTCCCCAGAAGGTAAGGCTGTCTTAAATACCCTTCCCATATTATCCTTAGGAAGTCCTATCTTGTCAGCAAATGCATAGGAAACAAATGAATGCGTAGCACCGGAATCGAATAGTACAGAGGCTACATGACTAGCGACAGGAAGCTGACCTGTCACCACGTTTGATGTTCCTGCCTCTGCATCTTCCTTGCTGTAGGCCATCACACGAGCATCAGCATGTAGCATTCACTCCTGGCGTTGCGGCCTCACTGGTGACTCTTCCACTCTGGCTTGAAGGGAATAAGCTTGTGGGCGTGTCTGGTGCGGTTGGGAAGTGCCTTGTCTACCCTGCCTATTTGGACAGTTCCTGGCGTAATGGCCTTCCTTTCCACATTCGTAGCAAACAAGTGGCCTAAATCTGCATTGCCCAAAATGTCTCTTCCCGCATGTAGGGCAATTTTGCACAGTAGACTCTGCATTACCAGCTGTTCTCCGCTGCTGGTTTCGATTATTGCCCTGGCGATTCCCAGAAAAATTCCCTTTTCTCTTATTTTGCTGGGATCCTTGATTGTTGCCCTGGCTTGGTTTCGCATTCTGACTAGGCTTGCTCGATTGACCAACTTGCGTAGACTTCGCCAAAGCCCTCTCCTTCTTCTTTGCCTCCCAGTGTTTCTCTCTTTCCTCTTTCTGTCGGGCTACATGAAACTCAGCTCTAATGGCCCGACTCACACAGTCTGCTACAGAAGTAGGTGGTACTAGTCCAGTGTCTACTAACGCAGCAATTTCTGGCCTGAACATCCCGATCATTTTCTGTATCTTCTCCCTCTCAGTAGGGACTACATAAGGGCACAAACGGGATAGTTGATCGAACCTTCGGCAGACTTCGCTTACCGACATGTTCCCTTACGTCAACTCTGAGAATTCTTTCTGTTGCTGTCTCAGAGATGCAGGGTCGTAATATTTCTGGTTAAATTCTTCCAGAAATTCCACCCAACTCATGGTAGACACGTCTCTTCTCATTCGCACAGTGTCCCACCAAAACCGAGCATCTTTTCTCAGCACAAAAGATGCACATGCAACCTTCTCCCGGTCGGTTAGGTTCATGAACTCCATGATCACTTGTAATGATGACAACCAGTCTTCAGCCTCTAAGGGATTTGTAGACCCTTCAAATTCTGGCGGCCTCATACGCCTGAATCTTTCATAGAGGGGTTCCAAATTCAATACTGGTTGTGGTTCAGGAGCTCTCTCATGTACTGCAGCTGGAGGAATAACCGGATCTACCTCAGCTTGTTGTTCTACTTGGGTACCCTCAGAGCCTTGTCTCTGCTCTAGCTCTTCTACCCGTCGCCTCAGATTTGCATTTTCTTGCATCTGAGCTTCCAACAGAGCTTGTATCTGATCCAGTCTCTCCATAATATCAGGACGTCGCTCTCGTCCTTCTGGTCGATTTCGCAAATCCACCATCTTGCCTATTGTCCTATTATGGCACAATAATTCACCGTTAGCTTTTCCATAACCACATTCGTAAAATTATATCAATTTACGAAATTTAGGGTAATGTAAAGCCACATCATCGTAACACATCATCGTACAACATATAATCATTTTGGTATTTCATTCATAGCAAAACATTTATATGTCATACATAGGCATCACCAGTCATATATACATCGGCCGTTTATACAAAATGGCCACAAGTCTATACAAAAGAGCTTTTCTCTCTAAGCTACTTATGTACATGTACACATCTACTGGTCACTCATTCCCTGCATCTGGGACTAGAGGATATTCTTCCGGATCCTCATCATCATCTGACTCATCTGAGTCGTCACCACCCCTAGGTAATGTTCCCTGTCCTGAGTCATCACCTCGTGGTCTAGACGGTCCGGCATCATGATCATTCATCATTCTTCTCGGCCCGAATATGCGTGCAAACATCTCATCTTGACCCAGCGTCTCTCGTCGACTCTGCGTCAGATGCTCGATCAGAATCTCTCTCTCGATCGCCCTGATCGTTACCACGAACTCTTGGAGCGTCGGAGGAAACGGCTTGATCACCCTCGGTCTCAGCTCCAAGGATAAACCTTTCCAAAACAGCTCACAGCAGTTTGCTTCAGTGAGGTTGGGCAATGGACATCTCCTCCTGATGGTCTCCTCAAATCGTGCCGCATAAGACATCACTGTCTCACCAGACAGCATGACCATCTTCTCGGTCTGGAGAATATAGTCCCTGACCTCATCAAAACCAGGGTACGCAGGTGTATCAGCCTCTCGTCTCTCTGGAGGTGCTGGAGCAGGTGCTGGATCCCTAGGTTGAAACTGATCAGCCAATCGCTGATAGAACTCAGCCCAACTGAATCCCAATAAAATCTCCTGGTCGCAATATTGCCAGAACACTCGAGCGTCTCCCTGAAACATACTGACTGCCAACTGGATCCACATATCTCGATCGATATCGCATATCACCATGATCCTCTCCACGGCATGGAGCCAGTCCTTGGTCTCCATCGACTGTCGTCCACCGTCGAACATCGGAGGACTGCTGGCCCTAAATGCCTGTACTGCCGTGCCGACACTCTCACCCCAATATGTTGGCGTCCACCAACAACTGGAATGTCCACTACTACCGGTGGATGAACTATCGGTCGTGGCTGTACTATCTCTACTGGCGCTGGCACTGGTGCTGGTACTGGTACCGGAGGTCTCTCGGGTACCGGGGGTCTGACTACCGGCCTTTGGGAAATGGGCGGCCTCACAATAGGTCTCATCCATACCCGTAATACCCCTCTTGGTCGTGGTAGCGGTGGTCTCACATATGGAGGTCTGGTCATCGTGCTACCTATAAGATAATTATTTTCACATAAGAAAATAATTAACTGAACTTAAGTAAACTACTTACTTGGATAGCGGTGCAGGATGCGCAAAGTGTCAAATCGGGATATGGTCACACTGCTCTGATATACCAACTGTGACGGCAATTGGTATTCAAAACTTAGCCACTCGAAAACCAGGCTCTGATACCAACTGTGGCGGCCCGCCCCTTGTGGAGATCATACAATACTATTACAGTTGAGCTTTATCGCTAACTGCGATAGATTGTACTCTCATGGGTCGCCGGCTTATCTCACTCTCTCTTTTTTTTTCTTCAAACATCATATGAAATCTTTTTCCACTATTTACTTTGTTGATAAGTACAAAGTAATTTAAATATTACAGTACTTTCGTAAAATATGCATAATTACAAAAGAACTGTTTCCCCCTTTTTCCCTTCACTTTAACGCTCAGCGGGAAGACTCTGGCAGTACCATATCCCTCGCCCAGTTATCCCGTTTGACACGCGCCATCCCGTCCGCATCCAGTCAAATAAGCTACTGAGCTGGTCGCTTACCTGCAACATTAGCAAAAATGGTGAGCTACAGGCTCAGTAAGTTCAAACATGCAAGAAATAAAATTTCTATGAATAGTACTATTCATACGTGAATAGTAACTTTGACCACTATTCATACGTGAATAGTAACTTTGATCACACCACTGTATCACACTAGTACATCTACCGCGATGTTAGTGCTCTCACTAAACTGTCTTATGCTCAATTATGGCACAGTTTCAGTTTTAGGTCATTATCTTTAATTACGTTCTGGTTTTGAGCTCGGTTGGCAGTACCATTTAAGTGCGCATGACTGGGAGCGGTACATTAGTGCTGACCTCCACAGCCTTAATCTCATAGCCCTGAAGGCAAACTTTTACATGACTGGGAGCGGTACATCAGTGCTGACCTCCACAGCCTTATCTCATAGCCCCGAAGGCAAAAGTACCTCCCTGTACGGAAGGCTGGTACGCCAGAAAGTGGTTTCATTACCGACTTTTTAACATTCTAACCCGGTGACTTCACATTGTCCCGTGGTTAGGAATGGTTCACATTTTAATTTTAGATGAGTGAGTTTCATTAACCTCGTTCTCGTGCCCGAAGCACAATTAACCATGTGTCCCATTCTTATAGTGCCCGTAGCACATTTCGTCTCTCTCTCTATTCTATCATAGTGCCCGTAGCACATATGTACCTAACTTATAGTTAGTACATTCAAGTTAGCACAATATTGCTATATGTTGCAGACAGGTAAATGTCTGAACTTACCTTATCAGACTGTTCTCTTTCTCTCTCTTGGATCTTGAATCGCCTTCCTTGTAGGCCGATTTTGGGATCCTACAGACAAAACTATGTCTGTTAATTTCTTTCCCATTTATAGCTTTTATTTTTCGTTAAAAAGCTTAAATAAAACCTATTTATAACTTTTTAGGTTTTATTTATTATTTTCACCATTTTCCCCCAACTTTTGCAAAATTACGATTTTACCCCAATATTTTGGCAAAATTACAGTTTTGCCCCTAACGGAATTTTATTGATCCAGACTGCATTTTTGGCTCTCAGGAACTTTTCTGACTCTTTTCTAATCATTACCGGGTTCGTTTCTATTTTATTTCCACTTTTTGCTTTCCCGGCCCTCGGGAAGCACTATTCCGACCCTCACGTCGGTTTAGTGATTTTCTATCGTTTCGGAGCCTCAAATGGACGTTTCACTAGTATTTAAAACGTTCATCTTGACTTTCCCGACCTAGGTCTCCGAGGCTCGGGTTTTCCGTTCCCGACTCGGGCCTTTATTTCATTTCCAAAATCGCCCCCCCCCCCCCGGGGTCGGTTTTTTTTTAATCTCACACGCGTTTTTCATTTTTAAGGGGACGGGTTACTATTAACGACCCACCCCTTAAATTTTCCTTATTCACTTTTCCGTTAGGGACTTAGGTTTCCGTCCGGCCCTAACTTTTAATTTAAATTCCTATTTTACCCCGAATGCCATTTTTGAAATTTCGGCAGCATTTCGGCGTAATTTTAAGGCTTCCGGCGTTAGGTACGCCTCGAACCGTATGTACCTGCCACGTACTATACCACAAGCCTATTTTATGTAAAAGTTTTCCAAACTTTTACATAAAAGCCCACAATTTTCCAATTTCACATTATCACCCACATTACAACATTTTTTTTCACAATTTTACCCTTAATTTGGTTTCGGTTTTCACAACCAAACCGAACCAAATTTTGTCAAACTTTCACCACATTTTAGGCCATTTAAATGTCACATTTTTAACACATTTTCAAGCCCATTTTCTTTGCATTTTCAACCAAATTTCCTAGGGTTTTAACCCTTGTATAACCCACGGCCATTTAATGAAACACATGCCAAACATTTTTGTTTCATTCTTTCATTCACATTGCCACCATTTACACATTAATTTGCATGATTTCAATCAACCAAATATCACATAAACCAATGAAAATTTTTCTTCCAAACCATTAACAACCCACGGCCACATCATGTATTTCACACAAGAAATTTTTTTCAAGCTTTTCATAATGAAATACAAGCTTTATTCTTCACAAATTTAAACTTAGAAAGCATGTTAACCATTAACCAAAACTTTTTTCTCATTGGTTACTCAAGGTAACCCACGGATTTACCTTTGAAAAACCAACCAAAATTTGGTTTTTCTTTACACAATTTGCATGGTTTTCTTCCTTAATACATCCTTAACAAAACCCAACATCAATTCAATGGAAAACAACCAAAAATTTTCCATCTTTCTATCACTATTCACCCACGGATTTTAAGAAGAAAAACCATGAAAAATTGAGGTGCAAGGGAAGATACCTTAATCAATTGCTTCCTTTGTCTTCAAGGAGTGTTTTGACACACTTTTTGTGAAGAAAATTTGAAGAGAAAACTTGGTTTCCCTTGGGTGGCTCACGTACATGCCATGGAAGAAAACTTAGAAAAATTTTGTTCTTTGGTTTTGCATGTAAATGGTTTCGGCCTTTCACTCCAAAAGTGGCCGACTTATGCCACTAAAAGACCAATTAATTTGGTCATTAGCCAATGGGATTTAGGCACCTTTCACACCATTTCTTTCTCCATTTTTCAAAAATTAAAAATGGTAATTTTTTGGCCAAATCTTGGCCTTTAGATCAAAAGCTAAATGAATCATGGCCTTTCATTCCACCAACCACCATTTTCTTTCATTTATTAATCTAGATTTATGATGTCATAATTACAAAAGTGAAAGTTGACTTTGACTTTCACTATTCACATTAATTCGACTACTTTTTGACCGATGCCGATTCGAGCCGAAATTTTCCTGAAATCGTCCCGGCGTGTTCCTGAGGTCTCCTGTGCAGTCAGATCAATTTAATCTGCTTCTGTTTGATCAAAATCAATCCCGGAAGTTTACCGTCTTTTATTGGTTCGGTTAGGGTTTTCAATGCCGATTTTGGCACCGTTTCACCCGTTTCAACTCAGTGAATTTTTCCAGCACTGAATTCTTACTCGTCAGTATTGTTAGAACATTTTCATATATTCTAAGCAATATAAACACATTTATTTCACTCTTTAAATAGTACAAATTGTTATATACATACAATTGTACATTTTTCGTCCGAGAATTGCCTGAATTTCCCGGTTGTCACAATATTAGACTGGGACTAAAGCATGATTGATCTACGAAGTCCGCTTTGAGTGGATCGATCTGCTTTTGACATTCATTATGCAGTAACCTTAATCTTGAGTAAAAGGACAGCTTCATGTATATGACATGTGTACTTTGATGTTCCAATGGCTAAAGTGTCTCAGATGTAGTAAGCTTATAGACCGGTTCGTTGGGTGCATGACTTGTATACGATGAAGGGTTCGTTTACAGATATCGGAATCATAGCTCTAATGAGGAGTTAAGGGTATCCTCTTAAAGGCATTATACTGAATGTGAAAATGGACAAGGCCTTGGGTCGTGTGCTGGGTGGATGACTTCTTTTTCACATATGGTGAATAATCATTTTCTTTATTCGGTAGTATAATGGAACTTTAAGATAGCCTGATCAGTAGGATTAAACGGACTTTGGCCTATGGCTAATCATGGATATCATATGAGGGTTCTGCATACATGACAAGGTCATTGGACGATAGCTTGTCACAGGCTTACGTAATACAGTATATAATTGGGAGTTCAGTTTCAGGTTTATAGTGGTGTGACTCTGAAATTAGTGATCATATGATTGAGTCCACATAATTCCTTAACGTTTGGCAAATTGATTTGTGTATGCTCTTGGCTGGTTTATTATGCATGGATGGTGATGACACAGGATCAGGATGATAGACAAGATTCTCTCTGGTTGGATTCAGATTTTGTTTTGGATAATAGAGTACACAATTATTCGAACTCCAAATAAAGTCGCCATGATTTTATTTGAGATTGGATTGGAGTTGTAGAAAATTATCCATGAGAATAAGAATTTGAAACACAACTGTTTTGTGGATTTTGAAATTTGAAATTTGAAATTTGAAATTTGAATTTGAAATTTGAATTTGAAATTTGAATTTGAAATTTAAATTTGAAATTTGAAATTTGAAATTTGAATTTGAAATTCGAATTTGAAATTTGAATCACAGTCCAAGTGGGATTTGAATTTGTTGTAGAAAATCCACAAGGTTTGAAATTCGAATTTGAGTTGGATATGGAGAGGATAATCTTGTTAGAATCCTACTTGAATTTTGAATCCAAATCCTAACTAAAAGTTGGATGAAATTTTGAGGATAATCCTCAATGGATTTTCGGTTTTTGTGGACAAGGTTCAAGGGAAAAATTCAAGTTTCAATCCCAGTTGAATTTGGATTCTCTCCTCCCCAAAAAGTGGCAGAAATTTTGGAGAATATCTCCTAGGAAAATTCGGTTATTTTGGATAAGGATGAGATAAGATTCAAGCTTGAAAATCCTAGTGGAATTTTGATTCTCCCTTATCCTAAATGTGGCCGAATTTTTTGAAGAGATTTTCTCTTAGGAAATTTCAGATTTTTTGGTTGAAAAAGGGAGATAAAATTCTAGTTAAAATCTTGCTTAGATTTGGATTGGATTTATCCTAAATGGTTGAAATTTATTGTTGGGATTTTCCCTTGAAAAATTCAGATTTTATGGTTATAGGTAAGGGAGAATATCTTTTCCTAATCCAATTTGAATTCAGAGAATCACCTCATGCAGGTTTATAAATAGAGGTCCTGCCACTCTAGTTTTCTCAGACCACAGACTCTCAGGCGAGTAGGCTTATTGTTGCACAGCCCACCGTGACAATAAAGTTCTTTAGAGATCTGGGTGGTCGGAAGAAGACTAGCAGTGCTAGCATACCGATCGAGGTTCAGAGTGCCTACACACTCAGCCATTCGGGAATTGGAGAATAGTAGAGAAGACTAGTTGGTTGAAGCCTCCGGTCATTCTCCTCCTGCAAGATTAGCGTCCTTGAGGTATGAGTTTTAATTATTGTTGGTTTATTGTATATGGCATCATGAGATATTTAACGATCTAAAAATTTTTATTGTTCCGTTGCGCTACTCTGATACGTTTTTACCAATTTATTTTCCTACAATTGCTATCAGAGCCATCTCATGACTATGCCATGTACATAAATTAGACAATTACTTAGTCTTTTTATTTATGTATGGATTTGATATTTAGAGAGTGGCATTCTAGGGTTCCTTTATGTTGTTATCGTGGATTATGTATAAAGTATATGGTTATTTTAATTTTATGAATTATTAAAAGCATGCTTGTTTATGCCGGTTATGGTTCCTTAGAATTTAGAAATATTGTATCTAGGAATTTTTATGTAACCATGGGAGTAGTTTATTAACACTGTAATTTTCCCATGGGTTTTAATTTTTGTCTCTTAGAATTTTTATGGTTAGAATTTTTGTACACCGGAAACGGTTTAGGAAATTTTATGTAATTATTCTTGGAGGAGATTGAAGATTGAAGACCGTAATTTATGTTTCCCAAAAGTTAAATTTGATTTAAAGACTGAAATTTTGATTGTGTAGAAAATTTCAATTTAATTGGGATTCAAATTAATTTTTGGAGATCCTAATAGGTAAATTGAAATATGGCACGAAAATCGAGACACGACTCCTCGGGACAGGTCGACGGACCTTAGTGGGGCTGCAGCCCCTGTGTAGGCCATAACCACCCACGGCCGCAGGCTTGGCCTGCAGCCGAGGGTGGCCGTGGCCTACCCAAGGCTGGCTGCAGCCTGGGCGTACAGCTTGTGGCTGGAGGCGCTGCCTGTAGCCTGCTGGCTTCTGTACCCAGCTTGGGCGTGCAGCCTGGGACTACAGGCTTGGCCTGCAACCCGGCAAAGCTGCACAGGGGGTGGTCGTGGGCTACCAGCCCCTCCGAGGCTGGTGGCTGCCGCCTTCGGGGGCGGCGGTGCGATGGTTGAAAAATCGAAAAATTTTGTTTTTAAAATTTGAGATTTAATTTTAAATCATGTTTAAAAATATGTAATTGAAAATTTGATATTTTTGAAATTACATATTATTACACATGATGTTTAAAATTGTTTAAAATTTGAATTTGAAATTTAAATTTGAAATTCGAATTTGAAATTTGAATTTAAAATTAAAATAATTTTTGGGATGGGAAATAAATGGAGAGGCTACATAAAGATGGATACAAGATGACGTAACAAAATTCAAGACCCAAAGAATGCTTTAGATGAAATTTTGTAATCTTTATTTTCTTTGTTCTAGGATGGAACCATGGCTTGATTATTCTATCAATTAGTTTTCTGTGATATGTCATGGATGTATAAATATGTATTGATGGATGTTTTATATGCATATTTGATAACATGTCATATAGGATAGGTGAGTGCTGCTCATACTATATTGATCATACATAATTTGTCAAAACTTGCATGTTTTTCAAAATATTGAGTGGGAGAGGGTTTCAAACAAAACCCATGGCCTCCATTGTTGATCCATATGTGAAAGCATGGTAACGCCTCGCGTCGGTTCTGCCCTGACCACACCCCTCGGTAGGTGTTTACCACCGCCGGTATACTAGATTGGATCTCCTGTGTGGAAAACGTGTTCGGGTACGATCCTATTCATGACCACCCCTCGGTGGCTTGGTAAGACGTGGATCGGGCTACGTAAACAATGGTTATACACTCAAGACTCGTTTAGTTATTAACCTTCCCTGGAAGCTCTGTTAACTAAGCTGGTGGCCAAATAAGTGGTTATTAATATATGTCTTAACCTTGGAGGATTTAAGGCAACATATATTAATTGGACGGGGTCCATGTTCTGGCTATTTGTTTTCATGATCACCCCTCGGTGGCTTGGGGCAATAAGTGCTGAGAATTACCGTTGCAATGCTGCATGTTTTTCAAGTTTCATGTAGGAACATACTTGTATGTTTTATTTGCTAAATTATCTGTATATTTGCTTGGGCTTTGTAATGATGTCTAATATAATTTTATTTCAGTTCAAAATGTCACTAACACCCCTCATTTCAATACTCACTGAGAATAAACTGAATGGAAATAATTATAAGGATTGGAAAAGAAATCTGTTAATAGTTCTTAACTGCGAGAGACACAAGTTCGTACTGGACGAACCATGCCCACCAGGGCCAAAACCTGACACACCGCTTGAGGAGGTCCCGTTTGCCTAAACTTGTTGGAGAGAATCCAATGATATAGCTCGATGCTACATGCTTGCTAGCATGACGAGTGCTTTACAAAAGCAGCATGAGACTTATCAAGTTGCTAGGGAGATCATGGATAATCTGGAGGACATGTTTGGAGGCCAAGAAAAATTGGCTCGACAGTCTGTTATCACCAGTATTACGAACTCTAAGCAGAAGGTGGGTACTCCGGTGAAGGACCATATGATCACTCTAATGGGATTCTTCGCTGAGGTTGCCGAAAATGGTGCTGAGTTGGACTACAACACCCAGATCGAGATGGTGTTCAAAACTCTGTCTAAAGATTTTGTGGGGTTTAAAGCCGCATACAATCTGGCGACAAGGGAGTTAGGACTAACCGAGCTCATGAAGCAACTTCAGGCCTATGAGCGGATGATCAGGGATGGAGATACTGTCCAACCCCAAAGTGAGACTAATTTGGCGGAATCTTCCAAACCCTCACGGAAGAGGAATAGGCCAAATCAGAAGTAAGTGACTTCCAGTTATTCTAAGCCTCCTGTCTCTGATGGGAAGAAGAAGAAGAAGAACAAGAAGCCCAGGGACCCTAAAAAGTCCAAGTGCTTCCGTTGTGGGAAAGTAGGTCACTAAAAGAAGGCTTGCCGGGAAATCCTAGCCGCTAAGGGCAAGGAAGGTAAGGAACTTCTTTACTTAGAAGCGTGTTTGGTGGAAGAATCGAAAGACACTTGGGTCGTTGATACGGGCACCACTAATCATGTTTGTGTTTCTATGCAGGGGTTTGTGGAAACGAGAAGTCTAGATGATAGGAGCCTCTCGTTGCAAACTGGGGACGACAGCTTGGGGGTGGCTGAGGCAGTGGGAGATGTTTACCTTTACTTTGATCAATTTAGGTTTATTTTATTGAAAGACTGTTTTTATGTTCCTAATTTAAGGAGGAACCTTATATCGGCAGCTTATTTAATAAAGGATTTTTATTCAGTTTCTTTTAGTAAAAGAGTTGATATTCATAGAAATAAGTCTTTTATCTGTTCTGGATCGATAGATAGAAACCTATATCTGATCAAACCAAAAATGTACTCACTGCTTGACACTGAATTAATTGATAACTCTAAAAGGTTGAAAGTTTCTCACTCTAACAAGGCGTATCTTTGGCATTTAAAACTTGATCATATTAATCAGGATAGGATTCAAAGATTGGTGAAAGACGGTCCTCTGGAATCTCTAGAGGAGGTACGTCTTCCCCAATGTGAGTCTTGTCTAGAGGGTAAAATGACTAAGAGGTCTTTTGGAGCAAACGGTACAAGGGCTCAGGAGCTCTTAGAAATTGTGCATACTGACGTATGTGACCCCATGAACGTCACAGCATGAGAAGGGTTCGAGTATTATGTCTCTTTCATAGATGATTACTCGAGGTATGGATATGTGTATCTAATGCACCGCAAGATCGAAACCTTTGACAAGTTCAAAGAGTATCATGCGGAAGTGGAAAAGCAATTGGATAAATCCATAAAGACACTTCGATCTAATCGAGGTGGCGAATATCTCTCCGACGAATTTCCAGGACATCTTGCAGAGAACGGGATATTATCCCAATTGAGTGCACCTGGTACTCCACAACAGAATGGTGTAGCCGAAAGGAGAAACAGGACCTTATTGGATATGGTACGGTCCATGATGAGTTATTCAATGCTGCCATTATCATTTTAGGTATATGCTTTACAAACGGCATGCTATATTCTGAACCAGGTTCCAAGCAAATCAATTCCTAGAACTCAGTATGAATTGTGGTGTGGCAAGAAGCCCTCCCTTGGACATATGAGAATATGGGGCTGCCAGGTGCATGTACTGAATGGGGATGCGAAGAAATTGAAACCAAGATCAGAATTGTGCATGTTTGTAGGGTATCCAAAGGGAACTAAAGGAGGTCTGTTCTATAAACCAAAGGAACAAAAAGTCATTGTTTCAACCCATGTGACATTCTTGGAGGAAAGTCACATGAATGACTTTAAGCCTCGAAGCAAAGTGGTGCTAGAGGAGTTATCAGGTGAAAGAACTGCTCCATAGATTTCGGTCTTGGACCCAAGTTCGAGTTCCAATGAAGGACCTGCAGACGATCAACAATTTAGGGTGCCTCGTTGTAGTGGGAGGGTTTCGAAGAAACCTAATTTCTTCATGTATGATGCTGAGGTATACCAGGCCGAGGCTCATGAGCATGAGGATGATCCGGTCACCTACGATGAAGCTATAAATGATGTTGATTCTAAATCTTGGAAACAGGCTATGAACAATGAGATGGATTCTATGAAATCCAACTCTGCATGGGAACTTGTAGATTTGCCGGATGGGATAAAACCCATTGGATGCAAATAGGTCTACCAAAGAAAGAAGGATGTGGAAGGGAGAGTGGAAACTTTCAAAGGTAGACTGGTTGCAAAGGGATACATGCAAAAGGCTGGAATCGATTACGATGAAACCTTTTCGCCAGTTGCTATGCTGAAGTCTATCTGTATTCTTCTGTCCGTTGCTGTGGCTCTCGATTACGAGATCTGGCAAATGGATGTCAAGACGGCATTCTTGAATGGCCATCTTGAAGAGTGTATCTATATGATACAGCTCGAAGGGTTTGTAGCGAAAGGCCAAGAAAGGAAAGTCTACAAGTTGCTTAGATCCATTTATGGATTAAAGCAAGCATCCCGTTCATAGAACCAGAGGTTTGATCAAGCGATTAAGACATTTGATTTTGAGCAGAACGTTGATGAACCCTATGTTTATAAACATATTAAGGATGGAAAAGTGGTCTTTCTGATACTCTATGTCGATGATATACTACTCATTGGGAATGATGTAGGGAACTTATCATCGGTCAAGCTTTGGTTACACCAACAGTTTGACATGAAGGACTTGGGAGAAGCTAATTATGTTATAGGCATTCGTCTCTTTAGAGATCGAAAGAACAAAATGATAGCGTTATCCCAAGCTTCATACATAGATAAAATAATTGACAAATATGCAATGTAAGAGGCAAAGAAAGGCTCACAACCTTCTATTGTCGGTCTAACTCTTTCATTGGATGACTGTCCCAAGACATCGGAAGAAGGAGAGCGTATGAGTAAGGTCCCTTATGCATCCGCTGTTGGTAGCCTTATGTACACTATGCTTTACACTCGCCCGGATATATATTTTATAGTAGGTATGGTGAGTCGATATCAAGCAAATCCTGGAACCAAGCACTGGCAAGCTGTAAAGCATATACTCAAGTATCTTAAGAGAACGAGGAATTATATGCTGGTGTATTATGGAGGGGACTTAACACCCGTAGGATACACGGACTCAGACTTCCAGACTTGCAAGGATTCGAGGAAATCGACATCTGGATCAATTTTTTTACTCAGAGGAGGCACCATTGTATGGAGGAGCGTGAAGCAGGGCTGCACAGCTGACTCTACTATGAAGGCTGAGTATGTGGCTGCGGCTGAGGCATCTAAAGAAGCGGTTTGGCTCCGCAAGTTCTTTAGAGACCTTGAGGTCATTCCGGGTGTTGACAAGCCTATCACACTTTACTGTGATAACACAGGGGCTATTGTCAACACAAGAGAATCTCGGCACCACAAGAGGACCAAGCACATCGATCAGAGATATCATATTATTAAAGGGCACGTGGAGACAGGACAAGTGGATGTATGTAAGATCGCATCCGAGGACAACATCACCGATCCCTTTACTAAGACTTTGGTGGCTAGAAGTTTTGAGAGGCACGTAGAGGCGATGGGGATGCGTAACATGGCACATCTGCTGGCTTAGGGCAAGTGGGAGATTGTTAAGAAATGCCCTAAGCATTAGAGACATTTTGATGTATTTATTTTGAACTGGATAATAAAATTATATATAGAGGTTATTCATTACATTACTATCTGTCCTCATCTTATTTACATGTTAAAGTAAATGTAAGCAAATATGGCTCCCTGACTGCTTGTGTTAAACTATTAGAACGTTGCATGCAATGGACTTTTGTATGCAAGAAGACAATGTTCTAAAGTTAGCAGTCTAAACCATGGTCTGTAGTCTACGGGGTTAGACCGAGCATCTAACTCATGTTAAGACTATTATGTTGTCTACAGCCTTGGAGGGGACGGTTTGTCTTGACTGTCTGGAGCTGGACTCCTAAGTAGAGACATAGATATGTTGCTTGGTGGTGACATATTGGACCGGGACTAAAGCATGATTGATCTACGAAGTCCGCTTTGAGTGGATCGATCTGCTTTTGACGTTCATTATGCAGTAACCTTAATCCTGAGTAAAAGGATAGCTTCATGTATATGACTAGTGTACTTTGATGTTCCAATGGCAAAAGCGTCTTAGAGGTAGTAAGCTTATATACCAGTTCGTTGGGTGCATGACTTGTATACGATGAAGGGTTCGTTTACAGATATCAGAATTATAGCTCTAATGAGGAGTTAAAGACATCCTCTTAAAGGCATTATACTGAATGTGAAAATGGACAAGACCTTGGGTCATCTGCTGGGCGGATGACTTCTTATTCACATATGGTGAATAATCATTTTCTTTATTCAGTAGTATAATGGAACTTTAAGATAGCCTGATCAGTAAGATTAAACGGACTTTGACCTAAGGCTGATCGTGGATATTATATGCGGGTTCTGCATACATGACAAGGTCATTGGATGATAGCTTGTCACAGGCTTACGTAATACGGTATATAATTGGGAGTTCAGTTTCAGGTTTATAGTGGTGTGACTCTGAAATTAGTGATCAAATGATTGAGTTGTTCGGTAAAAGAATGATGATCATATGGATTTGCGGGAGCCCGATTATTTGTGTCCAATCAGTCCCTCTACTTGCTCCACATAATTCCTTAACGTTTGGCAAATTGATTTGTGTATGCTCTTGGCTAGTTTATTATGCATGGATGGTGATGACACAGGATTAGGATGGTACACAAGATTCTCTCTGGTTGGATTCAGATTTTGTTTTGGATAATAGAGTACATAATTATTCGAACTCCAAATAAAGTTGCCATGATTTTATTTGAGATTGGATTGGAGTTGTAGAAAATTATCCATGAGAACAAGAATTTTAAACACAACTATTTTTTGAAATTCGAATTTGAAAATTGAATTTGAAATTTGAAATTCAAATTTTGAATCACAGTCCAAGTGGGATTCGAATTTGTTGTGGTAAATCCACAAGGAATGAAATTCGAATTTGAGTTAGATATGGAGAGGAAAATCTTATTAGAATCCTACTTGAATTTTGAATCCAAATCCTAACAATAATGGACGAAAATTTTGAGGATTATCCTCATGGAATTTTCAGATTTTTTGTGGATAAAGTTCAAGGAAAAATTCTAGTTTCAATCCTCGTTGAATTTGGATTCTCTCCTCCTTGATAATGGCCGAATTTTTTGAGTGAATCTCCTAGAAGATTTTCAGTTATTTTGGATAAGGATGAGATAAGATTCAAGCTTGAAAATCCTAGTGGAATTTTTATTCTTCCTTTATCTAAAAGTGATCGAAATTTTTGTTGGGATTTTCCCCTTGGATTTTCAGATTTTTTGGTTGAAAAAGGGAGATAAAATTCATGTTAAAATCTTGTTTAGATTTGAATTAGATAATCCTAATGTTGGCCGAAATTTTGTTGGGATTTTCCCTTTGGATAATTTTGGATTTTATGTTGTCGATAAGGGAGATCATCTTCTCCTAATCCAATTCAAATTCAGAGAATCACCTCATGCAATTCTATAAATGGAGGTCCTGCCACTCCAGTTCTCTCAGACCACAGACTCTCAGGTGAGCAGACTTATTGTTGCATAACTCACCGTGACAATAAGTTCTTTAGAGATCTAGGTGGTCGGAAGAAGACTAGCAGTGCTAGCATACTGATCGAGGTTCAGAGTGCCCACACACTCAGCCATTCAGGAATTGGAGAATAGTAGAGAAGGCTAGTTGGTTGAAGCCCTCCGGTCATTCTCCTCCTGCAAGATTGGCGTCCTTTAGGTATGAGTTTAAATTGTTGTTTGTTTATTGTATATGGCATCATAAGATATTTAACGATCTTGAAAAATTTTTATTATTCCGCTGCGCCACTCTGATATGTTTTTACCAATTTATCTCCTACAATTGGTATCAGAGCCATCTCATGACTATACCGTGTGCATAAATTAGACAATTAATTAGTCTTTTATTTATGTATGGATTTGATATTTAGAGAGTGGCATTCTAGGATTTCTTTATGTTGTTGTCATGGATTATGTATGTAGTATGTGGTTATTTTAATTTTTTGAATTATTATAAGCATGCTTGTTTTTGCCGGTTATGGTTCCTTAGAATTTAGAAAAATTGTATTTAGGAATTTTTATATAACCATGGGAGCATTTTATTAATACTGTAATTTTCCCATGGATTTTTAATTTTGTCTCTTAGAATTATTATGGTTAGAATTTTTGTACACCGGAAACGATTTAGGATTTTTTATGTAATTATTCTCGGAGGAGATTGAAGATTGAAGATCGTAATTTATTTTTCCCAAAAGTTAAATCTGATTTAAAGGTTGAAATTTTGATTGTGTGGAAAATTTCAATTTAATTAGGATTCAACTTAATTTTTGGATATCCTAATGGGTAAATTCGAATATGGCATGAAAATCAAGACAAGACCCCTCGGGATAGGCCATCGGGCCTTGATGGGACTGTAGCCCCTGCCCTCGGGCAGGATGGGGCTACGGCAACCCCTTGATAGGCCATGACTACCCATGGCCGCAGGCTTGGCCTACAACCGAGGTTGGCCGTGGCCCACCCAAGGCTGGCCGTGGCCTACCCAAGGCTGGCCGCAGCCTGGGCGTGCAGCCTACCGGCTGCTGCGCCTAGCCTAAGCGTGTAGCCTGGCGCTGCAGGCTTGGCCTGCAGCCCGGCAGGGCTGTACAAGGGGCGGCCGTGGTTACTGGCAGGGCTGCACAAGGGGCTGCCAGTCCCCTGAGGGCTAGGGGCTACCCACGGTGGTTGCCGGCCTCCGGGGGCGGTGGGGCAATGGTTTTAAAATCGAAAAATTTTGATTTTTAAATTTGAGATTTAATTTTAAATCATGTTTAAAAATATGTAATTTAAAATTTAAAATTTTTGAAATTACATATTATTACAAATGATGTTTAAAATTGTTTAAAATTTGAATTTGAAATTTAAATTTTTGGAATTTAAATTTTTAAATGATTCTTGGGATGAGAAATAAATGGAGAGGCTACATAAAGATGGATACAAGAAGGCGGAACAGAATTCAAGACCCAAAGAATGCTTTAGATGGAATTTTGTAATCTTTATTTTCTTTGTTCTAGGATGGAACCATGGCTTGATTATTATATCAATTATTTTTCTGTGGTATGTCATGGATGTATAAATATGTATTAATGGATATTTTATATGCATATTTGATAACATGCCATATAGGATAGGTGAATACCGCTCATACTATATTGATCATACATATTTGTCAAAACTTGCATGTTTTTCAAAATATTGAGTGGGAGAGGGTTTCAAACAAAACCCATGACCTCCATTGTTGATCCATATGTGAAAGCATGGCAACGCCTCGCGTCAGTTTTGCCCTGACCACATCCCTCGATAGGTGTTTATCGCCGCTGGTATACTAGATTGGATCCTCTATGTGGAAAACGTGTTCGGGTACGATCCTATTCATGACCACTCCTCGGTGGCTTGATAGGACGTGGATCGGGCCATGTAAACAATGGTTATACACTCAAGACTCGTTTAGTTATTAACCTTCCCTAGAAGCTCTGTTAACTAAACTGGTGGCCAAATAAGCGGCTATTAATATATGTCTTAACCTTGGAGAATTTAAGGCAACATATATTAATTAGACGGGGTCCATGTTCTAGCTATTTGTTTCATGACCACCCCTCGGTGGCTTGGGGCAATAGGTGTTGAGAATTACTGTTGCAATGCTACATGTTTTTCGAGTTTCATGTAGGAACATACTTGTATGTTTTATTTGCTAAAATATCTGTATATTTTCTTGGGCTTTGTAATGATGTCTAGTATTATTTTATTTCCATTCAAAATGTCACCGACACCCCTCATTTCAATACTTACTGAGAATAAACTGAATGGCAATAAGTATAAAGATTCGAAAAGAAATATGTTGATAGTTCTCAACTGCGAGAGACACAAGTTCGTACTGGATGAACCATGCCCACCAGGGCCCAAACCTGACACATCGCTTGAGGAGGTCTCGATTGCCTAGAGTCATTGGAAAGAATCCAATGAGATAGCTCGATGCTACATTCTAGCTAGCATGACGAGTGCTTTACAAAAGCATCATGAGACTTATCAAGTTACTGGGTAGATCATGGAAAATCTGGAAGACATGTTCGGAGGCCAATAAAAGTTGGCTCGACAGTTTGCTATAACCAGTATTATGAACACTAAGCAAAAGGCAGGTACTCAAGTGAAGGACCATATGATCACTCTAATGGGATTTTTCGCTGAGGCTACTGAGAACGGTGCTGAGTTGGACTACAACACCCAAATCGAGATGGTGTTCAAAACTCTGTCTAAAGATTTTATGGGTTTTAAGGCCGCATACAATCTAACGACAAGGGAGTTAGGACTAATCGAGCTCATGAAGCAACTCCAAGCTTATAAGCTGGTGATCAGGGATGGGGATGCGGTCCAACCCAAAGAAGAGTCCAATTTGACAGAATTTTCCAAACACTCATGTAAGAGGAAGAGGCCTAATCAGAAGCAAGTGGCTTCCAGTTCTACTAATCCTCCTGTCTCGGATGGGAAGAAGAAGAAGAAGAACAAGAAGCCCAGGGACCCTAAAAAGTCCAAATGCTTTCGCTATGGGAAGGTAGGTCACTTTAAGAAGGCTTGCCGGGAAATCCTAGCCACCAAGGGCAAGGAAGGTAAGGAACTTCACTATTTGGAAGCATGTTTGATAGAAGAATTGAAAGACACTTGGGTCATTAATTCGGGTGCCACTAATCATGTTTGTGTTTCTATGCAAGGGTTTGTGAAAACGAGAAGTCTACATGATAGGAGCCTCTCGTTGCGGACTGGAGACGGCAGTTTGGTGGTAGCTGAGGCAGTGGGAGATATTTATCTTTACTTTGATAAATTTAGGTTTATTTTATTGAAAGACTGTTTTTATGTCCCTAATTTTAGGAGGAACCTTATATCGGTAGCTTGTTTAATAAAGGATTCTTTGTGGGCGTGACTCCTCTAGCTTAGGTCGTCCACCTTATCTTGCTTGCTTTCATTATTCTTTGCTTATTCTTTCTTAGCTTGTTTGTCTTTATAACTTTCTTCTTCTTTAGGGGTTTAAAAGATTTATACTTGAAAAACTAGGAATATATATTTGTTTTAAAACTTGGCTGAATGAAACTATTAGTTCTTCGAAATCGTGTATACATAAATATATACGTACTACTTAATATTTTTTCCCCGAAATATATTTTGTGGTCTTGTTACTTTAAAGTATGTAAAAATAAAAACATACTTTTAAGTTTGTTTCACTACTTTACATACTACACTCTTCTCTTATCTTTATACATATACATCACTATTACACTTTCTTTCTTTTACACCTTAATTACAGTGGAACTCTGTGAAACAGAACCATAACCCGTCCATGACATCGCTGGGATCTGCCTGCCAGTCCACTACTCTTGTTTCATATTGCTGGTTGCTTACCTTTATTACCTATATCACGAATAGACTAATGAGCTAAAGCTCAGTAAGTACAAGCATACAAATAAACAAGTTAAATACACCACAGTTAGGGTTAGTCAACTTATGACCAATTACTTGCTTATTTCTATGTTTTACTTATTCTTTCTATTCTATCTCTTTCTTTTCTTTGCTTTACTTTATCTTGCTTAATCTTTCACTTGTGGGCCCGTGGTTAGACATACCTAATGCACGCAGACCAATAGAGGAGCAGGGGAGCGACCCACCAATCAACCCTAAGGTCATCTCTGGACTACTACCTATAGGTAGTAAGTCAAGCCATCAACTACCTCATTATTAACGAGGCAGCGCCACATAACTCAGGTAGAGGCTATATTTGAACCTCAAAACTGGAGAGGCCGGTACGCCAACCTTAACTTTTAAGTCTTATTATCTGACTTATCTTATTCTTCTTTTCTTTATCTGATCTTGCCTCGTGAACATGTTAGTGTCATGTCACAAACTAAATAACTTAAATGTGTATATATATAATACAACTATATGGCAAGTCAATTCGTAAGTAGACAATTAAATGTCTGTACTTACAGCACTTATGTCAGTGTAAACTTCTGTGGGTCCATCGAGCTCCTTTGCCCGTCTCTAGTTGAGTTTCCTAAAGACACAATGTCATCAGTTAATACATTTTTATTAACTGACTTTATTAAACTAAAATCTGAACGTTAGCTTTTAAAATCTTAATTAAAGTATTATGACGACATTTAAAGTCCTAACGATTCTGTTTAGACTTTTCTAGGAATCTAGCAACCATTTCCGAGCATTTCAGAAATTTTGGTAAACTTGGTGAATAGTAACTTTCGATAGTTAATAGTACTATTTACGTGAATAGTCTATACACGTGAATAGTAACTGGGCCAGGGGACATTTCTATTTTTCTGCTTAGACCGGGTTCCCTAAGTCTAAGAACCATATGTTAGGAAATGCCCTAAGTATTAGAGACATTCTGATGTATTCATTTTGAACTGGATAATAAAATTATACTTAGAGGTTATTCATTACATTGCTATCTGTCCTCGTCTTATTTACATGTTAAAGTAAATGTAAGCAAATATGGCTCACTGACTGCTTGTGTTAAAACTGTTTGAACGTTGCATGCAATGGATTTTTGTATGCGAGAAGACAATGTTCTAAAGTTAGCAGTCTAAACTATGGTCTGTAGTCTATGGGGTTAGACCGAGCATCTAACTCATGTTAAGACTATTATGTTGTCTAAAGCCTTGGAGGGGACGGTCTGTCTTGACTGTCTGGAGCTGGACTCCCAAGTAGAGACATGGATATGTTGCTTGGTGGTGACATATTAGACCGGGACTAAAGCATGATTGATCTACGTAGTCCGCTATGAGTGGATCAATCTGCTTTTGACGTTCATTGTGCAATAACCTTAATCCTGAGTAAATGAACTACTTCATGTATATGACTTGTGTACTTTGATGTTCCAACGGCTAAAGCGTCTCAGAGGTAGTAAGCTTATAGACCGGTTCGTTGGGTGCATGACTTGTATACGATGAAGGGTTTGTTTGCAGATATCGGAATCATAGCTCTGAGGAGTTAAAGGTATCCTCTTAAAGGCATTATACTGAATGTGAAAATGGACAAGGCCTTGGGTCGTCTGCTGGGCGGATGACTTCTTATTCACATATGGTGAATAATCATTTTCTTGATTCGGTAGTATAATGGAACTTTAAGATAGCCTGATCAGTAGGATTAAACGGACTTTGACCTAAGGCTGATCATGGATATCATATGAGGGTTTTGCATATATGACAAGGTCATTGGATGGTAGCTCGTCACAGGCTTACGTAATACGGTATATAATTGGAAGTTCAGTTTCAGGTTTATAGTGGTGTGACTCTGAAATTAGTGATCATATGATTGAGTTGTTCGGTACAGAATGATGATCATATGGAATCACGGGAGCCCGATTATATATGTCCAATCAGTCCCTCTACTAGGTCCACATAATTCCTTAACGTTTGGCAAATTGATTTGTGTATGCTATTGGCTAGTTTATTATGCATGGATGGTGATGACACAGGATTAGGATGGTAGACAAGATTCTCTCCGGTTGGATTCAGATTTTGTTTTGGATAATAGAGTACACAATTATTCGAACTCTAAATAAAGTTGCCATGATTTTATTTGAGATTGGATTGGAGTTGTAGAAAATTATCCATGAGAACGAGAATATGAAAAAACAACCGTTTTGTGGAATTTGAAATTTGAATTTTGAAATTTGAAATTTAAATTTTGAAATTTGAAATTTGAATTTTGAATTTGAAATTTGAATTTGAAATTCGAATTTGAAATTTGAATTTGAAATTTAAATTTGAAATTTGAAATTTGAAATTTGAAATTTGAATTTGAAATTTGAAATTCAAATTTTGAATCACAGTCCTAGTAGGATTCGAATTTGTTGTGGAAAATCCACAAGGTTTGAAATTCGAATTTGAGTTGGATTAGGAGAGGATAATCTTGTTAGAATCCTACTTGAATTTTGAATCCAAATCCCAACAAATAAGGGACGAAATTTTTGAGGATAATGCTCATGAAAATTTCGGATTTTGTGGATTAGATTCAAGGGTAAATTCAAGCTTGAATCCTAGTTGAATTTGGATTCTCTTCTTCCCTAAAAGTGGCCGAAATTTTGGAGCCTAAATCCAAGGAGAATTCGGTTATTTTTTGGATAAGGTTGAGATGAGATTTAGCTTGAAAATCCTAGTGGAATTTTGATTCTCCCTTATCCATAATGGCCGAAATCTTTTGGAGGATTTTCTCCTTGTGAATTTCGGATTTTTTGGTTGAAAAAAGGGAGATAAGATTCTAGTTAAAATCTTGTTGAGATTTGGATTGGATCTCTCCTAAGAAAACCGAATTTTTAGTGGAGATTATCCCTTGGAAAAATTCGGATTTTATGGGTTTGGATAAGGGAAAATATCTTTTCCTAATCCAATTCGAATTCAGAGAATCACCTCATGCAGGTCTATAAATAGAGGTCCTGCCACTCCAGTTCTCTTAGACCACAGACTCTCAGGTGAGCAGGCTTATTGTTGCACAGCTCATCGTGACAATAAAGTTCTTTAGAGATCTGGGTGGTCGGAAGAAGACTAGCAGTGCTAGCATACCGATCGAGGTTCAGAGTGCCCACACACTCAGCCATTCGGGAATTGGAGAATAGTAGAGAAGGCTAGTTGGTTGAAGCCTCCGGTCATTCTCCTCCTGCAGATTGGCATCCTTGAGGTATGAGTTTTAATGGTTGTTGATTTATTGTATATGGCATCATGAGATATTTAACGATCTAAAAATTTTTATTGTTCCGCTGCGCCACTCTGATACGTTTTTACCGGTTTATTTTCCTACAATTTGTATCAGAGCCATCTCATGACTATGCCATGTACATAAATTAGACAATTACTTAGTCTTTTATTTATGTATGGATTTGATATTTAGAGAGTGGCATTCTAGGGTTCCTTTATGTTGTTATCATGTATTATGTATAAAGTATGTGGTTATTTTAATTTTTTGAATTATTATAAGCATGCTTGTTTATACCGGTTGTGGATCCTTAGAATTTAGAAAAATTGTATCTAGGAATTTTTTATGTAACCATGGGAGCAGTTTATTAACACTGTAATTTTCCCATGGATATTAATTTTTGTCTCTTAGAATTTTTATAGATAGAATTTTGTACACCGGAAACGGTATAGGAATTTTTTATGTAATTATTCTTGGAGGAGATTGAAGATTGAAGACCGTAATTTATTTTTCCCAAAAGTTAAATTTAATTTAAAGGTTGAAATTTTGATTGTGTGGAAAATTTCAATATAATTGGGATTCAAATTAATTTTTTGGAGATCCTAAAAGATAAATTGGAATATGGCACGAAAATCGAGACACGACCCCTCGGGATAGGCCGACAAACCTTGGTGGGGCTGCAGCCCCTGCCCTCGGGCAGGATGGGGCTGCGGCAGCCCCTGTACAGGCCCACACCACCCACGGCCGCAGGCTCTGCCTGCAGCCAGGGGTGGCCGTGGCCTGTCCAAGGCTGGCCGCAGCCTGGGCGTGCAGCCTGCCGGCTGCTGCGCCCAGTCTGGGCGTGCAGCCTGGTGCTGCAGGCTTGGCCTGCAGCCCGGCAGGCTGCACAAGGGGCGGCCGTGGGCTGCCAGCCCCTCCGGGGTTGGTGGCTGCCCACGGCGGCTGCCGCCTTCACGGGCGGAGGTGCGGCGGTCCAAAATTCGAAAATTTTGATTTTTAAATTTGAGATTTAATTTTAAATCATGTTTAAAAAATATGTAATTAAAAATTTGAAATTTTTGAAATTACATATTATTACACATGGTGATTAAAATTGTTTAAAATTCAAATTTGAAATTTAAATTTGAAATTCAAATTTGGAATTTGAATTTGAAATTTAAATTTTGGGAGATTTAAATTTTAAATAATTCTTGGGATGAGAAATAAATGGAGAGGCTACATAAAGATGGATACAAGAAGACGGAACAAAATTCAAGACCCAAAGAATGCTTTGGATGGAATTTTGTAATCTTTATTTTCTTTGTTCTAGGATGGAACCATAGCTTGGTTATTCTGTCAATTATTTTTCTGTGATATGTCATAGATGTATAAATATGTATTGATGGATGTTTTGTATGCATATTTGATAACATGTCATATAGGATAGGTGAGTGCCGCTCATACTATATTGATCATACATAATTTGTCAAAACTTGCATGTTTTTCAAAATATTGAGTGGGAGAGGATTTCAAACAAAACCCACGGCCTCCATTGTTGATCCATATGTGAAAGCATGGTAACGCCTCGCGTCAGTTCTGACCTGACCACACCCCTCGGTAGGTGTTTACCGCCGCCGGTATACTAGATTGGATCTCCTATGTGGAAAACGTGTTCGGGTGCGATCCTATTCATGACCACCCCTCGGTGGCTTGGTAGGACGTGGATCGGGCTACGTAAACAATAGTTATACACTCAAGACTCATTTAGTTATTAACCTTCCCTAGAAGCTCTGTTAACTAAACTGGTGGCCAAATAAGTGGTTATTAATATATGTCTTAACCTTGGAGGATTTAAGGTAACATATATTAATTAGACGGGGTCCATGTTCCGGCTATTTGTTCTCATGACCACCCCTCGGTGGCTTGGGGCAATAGGTGCTGAGAATTACCGTTGCAATGCTACATTTTTTTCAAGTTTCATGTAGGAACATACTTGTATTTTTTATTTGCTAAATTATCTGCATATTTGCTTGGGCTTTGTAATGATGTCTAGTATAATTTTATTTCAGTTCAAAATGTCACCGACACCCCTCATTTCGATACTTACTGAAAATAAGTTGAATGGCGACAATTATAAAGATTGGAAAAGAAATCTATTAATAGTTCTCAGCTGCGAGAGACACAAGTTCGTACTGGACGAACCATGCCCACCTGGGCCCAAACCTGGCACACCACTTGAGGAGGTCCCGGTTGCCTATAATCGTTGGAGAGAATCCAATGAGATAGCTCAATGCTACATCCTTGCTAGCATGACGAGTGCTTTACAAAAGCAGCATGAGACTTATCAAGTTGCTGGGGAGATCATGGAAAATCTGGAGGACATGTTCGGAGGCCAAGAAAAATTGGCTCGACAGTCCGCTATCACCAGCATTATGAACTCTAAGCAAAAGGCGGGTGCTCCGGTGAAGGACCATATGATCACTCTAATGGGATTCTTCGCTGAGGCTGCCGGGAATGGTGCTGAGTTGGACTATAACACCCAGATCGAGATGGTGTTCAAGACTCTGTCTAAAGATTTTGTGGGGTTTAAGGCCGCATACAATCTGGCGACAAAGGAGTTAGGACTTACCGAGCTCATGAAGCAACTACAGGCTTATGAGCGGATGATCAGGGATGAGGATACGATCCGACCTAAAGGAGAGGCCAATTTGGCGGAATCTTCTAATCCCTCACGGAAGAGGAAGAGGCCAAATAAGAAGCAAGTGGCTTCCAGTTCTTCTAATCCTCCTGTCTCGGACGGGAAGAAGAAGAAGAAGAACAAGAAGCCAAAGGACCCTAAAAAGTCCAAATGCTTCCACTGTAGGAAGGTAGGTCACTTCAAGAAGGCTTGCCGGGAATTCCTAGCCTCCAAGGGCAAGGAAGGTATGGAACTTCATTACTTAGAAGCATGTTTGGTGGAAGAATCGAAAGACACATGGGTCATTGATTCGGGCGCCACTAATCATGTTTGTGTTTCTATGCAGGGGTTCGTGGAAACGAGAAGTCTACATGATAGGAGCCTCTCGTTGCGGACTGGAGATGGTAGCTTTGTGGTAGCTGAGGCAGTGGGAGACGTTCATCTTTATTTTGATCAATTTAGGTTTATTTTATTGAAAGACTGTTTTTATGTTCCTAATTTTAGGAGGAACCTTATATCGGTAGCTTGTTTAATAAAGGATTCTTATTCAGTTTCTTTTAGTAAAAGAGTTGATATTCGTAGAAATAAGTCTTTTATCTGTTCTGGATGGATGGATGGAAACCTATATTTGATCAGACCAAAGATGTACTCACTGCTTGACACTGAATTAATTGATAACTCTAAAAGGTTGAAAGTTTCTCATTCTAACAAGGCGTATCTTTGGCATTTAAGACTTGGTCATATTAATCAGGAGAGGATTCAAAGATTGGTGAAAGACGGTCCTCTAGAATCTCTGGAGGAGGTACGACTTCCCCAATGTGAGTCTTGTCTAGAGGGTAAAATGACTAAGAGGTCTTTTGGAGCTAAGGGTACAAGGGCACAGGAGCTCTTAGAAATTGTGCACACTGACGTATGTGGCCCCATGAACGTCACAGCACGAGGAGGGTTCGAGTACTATGTCTCTTTCATAGATGATTACTCGAGGTATGGATATGTGTATCTGATGCACCGCAAGAGCGAAACCTTTGACAAGTTCAAAGAGTATCGTGCGGAAGTGGAAAAGCAATTGGATAAATCCATAAAGACACTTCGATCTGATCGAGGTGGCGAATACCTCTCTGATGAATTTCTAGGACATCTTGTAGAGAACGGGATTTTATCCCAATTGACTGCACCTGGTACTCCACAACAGAATGGTGTAGCCGAAAGGAGAAATAGGACCTTATTGGATATGGTACGGTCCATGATGAGTTACTCAACGCTGCCATTATCATTTTGGGGACATGCTTTACAAACGGCGTGCTATATTCTGAACCAGGTTCCGAGCAAATCAATTCCTAGAACTCCGTATGAATTGTGGCGTGGCAGGAAGCCCTCCCTTGGACATATGAGAATATGGGGCTGCCCGGCACATGTACTGGATGGGGATGCGAAGAAGTTGGAACCAAGATCAGAATTGTGCATGTTTGTAGGGTATCCAAAGGGAACTAAAGGAGGTCTGTTCTATAACCCGAAGGAACAAAAGGTCATTGTCTCAACCCATACGACATTCTTGGAGGAAAGTCACATGAATGACTTTAAACCTCGAAGCAAAGTGGTGCTAGAGGAGTTATCGGGTGAAAGAACTGCTCCACAGATTTCGGTCTTGGACGCAAGTCCAAGTTCCAGTGAAAGACCTGTAGACGATCAACAATTTAGGGTGCCTCGTCGTAGTGGGAGGGTTTCTAAGAAACCTAATTTCTTTATGTATGATGCTGAGGTATACCAGGCCGAGGCTCATGAGCATGAGGAAGATCCGGTCACATATGATGAAGCTATAAAGGATGTTGATTCTAAATCTTGAAAACAGGCTATGAACAATGAGATGGATTCTATGAAATCCAACTCTGTTTGGGAACTTGTAGATTTGCCGGATGGGATAAAACCCATTGGATGCAAATGGGTCTACAAAAGAAAGAAGGATGCGGAAGGGAGAGTGGAAACTTTCAAAGCTAGACTGGTTGCAAAGGGATACACGCAAAAGGTTGGAATCGATTACGAGGAAACCTTTTCGCCTGTTGCTATGCTGAAGTCTATCCGTATTCTTCTGTCCATTGCTGCGGCTCTCGATTACGAGATCTGGCAAATGGATGTCAAGACGGCATTCTTGAATGGCCATCTTGAAGAGTGTATCTATATGATACAGCCTGAAGGGTTCGTAGCAAAAGGCCAAGATAGGAAAGTCTGCAAGTTGCTTAGATCCATTTATGGATTAAAGCAGGCATCCCGCTCATGGAACCAGAGGTTTGATCAAGCGATTAAGACATTTGGTTTTGAGCAGAACGTTGATGAACCTTGTGTTTATAAACGTATTAAGGATGGAAGAGTGGTCTTTCTGATACTCTATGTCGATGATATACTACTCATTGGGAATGATGTAGGGAACTTATCATCGGTCAAGCTTTGGTTACACCAACAGTTTGACATGAAGGACTTGGCAGAAGCTAATTATGTTCTAGGCATTCGTCTCTTCAGAGATCGAAAGAACAAAATGATAGCGTTATCCCAAGCTTCATACATAGATAAAATAATTGACAAATATGCAATGCTAGAGGCAAAGAAAGGCTCACAACCTTCTATTGCCGATTTAACTCTTTCATTGGATGACTGTCCCAAGACATCGGAAGAAAGAGAGCGTATGAGTAAGGTCCCTTATGCATCCGCTGTGGGTAGTCTTATGTACGCTATGCTTTGCACTCGCCCGGACATATGTTTTGCAGTAGGTATGGTGAGTCGATATCAAGCGAATCCTGGAACCAAGCACTGGCAAGCAGTAAAGCATATACTCAAGTATCTTAAGAGAACGAGGGATTATATGCTAGTGTATTCTGGAGGGGACCTAACACCCGTAGGATACACGGACTCAGACTTCCAGACTTGTAAGGATTTGAGGAAGTCGACATTAGAGGGCATATGGAGACAGGATAAGTGGATGTATGTAAGATCGCGTCCGAGGACAACATTGCCAATCCCTCTACTAAGACTTTGGTGGCTAGAAGCTTTGAGAGGAATGTAGAGGCGATGGGGATGCGTAACATGGCACATCTGCTGGCTTAGGGCAAGTGGGAGATTGTTAGGAAATGCCCTAAGTATTAGAGACATTCTGATGTATTCATTTTGAACTGGATAATAAAATTATACTTAGAGGTTATTCATTACATTGCTATCTGTCCTCGTCTTATTTACATGTTAAAGTAAATGTAAGCAAATATGGCTCACTGACTGCTTGTGTTAAAACTGTTTGAACGTTGCATGCAATGGATTTTTGTATGCGAGAAGACAATGTTCTAAAGTTAGCAGTCTAAACTATGGTTTGTAGTCTATGGGGTTAGACCGAGCATCTAACTCATGTTAAGACTATTATGTTGTCTAAAGCCTTGGAGAGGACGGTCTGTCTTGACTGTCTGGAGCTGGACTCCCAAGTAGAGACATGGATATGTTGCTTGGTGGTGACATATTAGACCGGGACTAAAGCATGATTGATCTACGTAGTCCGCTATGAGTGGATCAATCTGCTTTTGACGTTCATTGTGCAATGACCTTAATCCTGAGTAAATGAACTACTTCATGTATATGACTTGTGTACTTTGATGTTCCAACGGCTAAAGCGTCTCAGAGGTGGTAAGCTTATAGACCGGTTCGTTGGGTGCATGACTTGTATACGATGAAGGGTTTGTTTGCAGATATCGGAATCATAGCTCTGAGGAGTTAAAGGTATCCTCTTAAAGGCATTATACTGAATGTGAAAATGGACAAGGCCTTGGGTCGTCTGCTGGGCGGATGACTTCTTATTCACATATGGTGAATAATCATTTTCTTAATTCGGTAGTATAATGGAACTTTAAGATAGCCTGATCAGTAGGATTAAACGGACTTTGACCTAAGGCTGATCATGGATATCATATGAGGGTTTTGCATATATGACAAGGTCATTGGATGGTAGCTCGTCACAGGCTTACGTAATACGGTATATAATTGGGAGTTCAGTTTCAGGTTTATAGTGGTGTGACTCTGAAATTAGTGATCATATGATTGAGTTGTTCGGTACAGAATGATGATCATATGGAATCACGGGAGCCCGATTATATATGTCCAATCAGTCCCTCTACTAGCTCCATATAATTCCTTAACGTTTGGCAAATTGATTTGTGTATGCTATTGGCTAGTTTATTATGCATGGATGGTGATGACACAGGATTAGGATGGTAGACAAGATTCTCTCCAGTTGGATTCAGATTTTGTTTTGGATAATAGAGTACATAATTATTCGAACTCCAAATAAAGTTACCATGATTTTATTTGAGATTGGATTGGAGTTGTAGAAAATTATCCATGAGAACGAGAATATGAAAAAACAACCGTTTTGTGGAATTTGAAATTTGAATTTTGAAATTTGAAATTTAAATTTTGAAATTTGAAATTTGAATTTTGAATTTGAAATTTGAATTTGAAATTTGAATTTGAAATTCGAATTTGAAATTTGAATTTGAAATTTAAATTTGAAATTTGAAATTTGAAATTTGAAATTTGAATTTGAAATTTGAATTTGAAATTTGAAATTCAAATTTTGAATCACAGTCCAAGTAGGATTCGAATTTGTTGTGGAAAATCCACAAGGTTTGAAATTCGAATTTGAGTTGGATTAGGAGAGGATAATCTTGTTAGAATCCTACTTGAATTTTGAATCCAAATCCCAACAAATAAGGGACGAAATTTTTGAGGATAATGCTCATGAAAATTTCGGATTTTGTGGATTAGATTCAAGGGTAAATTCAAGCTTGAATCCTAGTTGAATTTGGATTCTCTTCTTCCCTAAAAGTGGCCGAAATTTTGGAGCCTAAATCCAAGGAGAATTCGGTTATTTTTTGGATAAGGTTGAGATGAGATTTAGCTTGAAAATCCTAGTGGAATTTTGATTCTCCTTTATCCATAATGGCCGAAATCTTTTGGAGGATTTTCTCCTTGTGAATTTCAGATTTTTTGGTTGAAAAAAGGGAGATAAGATTCTAGTTAAAATCTTGTTGAGATTTGGATTGGATCTCTCCTAAGAAAACCGAATTTTTAGTGGAGATTATCCCTTGGAAAAATTCGGATTTTATGGGTTTGGATAAGGGAAAATATCTTTTCCTAATCCAATTCGAATTCAGAGAATCACCTCATGCAGGTCTATAAATAGAGGTCCTGCCACTCCAGTTCTCTTAGACCACAGACTCTCAGGTGAGCAGACTTATTGTTGCACAGCTCATCGTGCCAATAAAGTTCTTTAGAGATCTGGGTGGTCGGAAGAAGACTAGCAGTGCTAGCATACCGATCGAGGTTCAGAGTGCCCACACACTCAGCCATTCGGGAATTGGAGAATAGTAGAGAAGGCTAGTTGGTTGAAGCCTCCGGTCATTCTCCTCCTGCAGATTGGCATCCTTGAGGTATGAGTTTTAATTGTTGTTGATTTATTGTATATGGCATCATGAGATATTTAACGATCTAAAAATTTTTATTGTTCCGCTGCGCCACTCTGATACGTTTTCACCGGTTTATTTTCCTACACCATAAAATAGCTAACTGGAGGGTTTAACGCCCCTTTTCTTGACTTTTCTAGACTTTTTGGTCAAAATGACCATTTTGCCCCTAACGGGTCTTGGGGTCGTAACATTCTCATTTTGGTGTTTAAACGAGATTTTCTGAGTCCCTAAAATCTTAAAACAATCTTTTCTAGGTCTCGGTAAATTTTTTCAACTTAATTGTTGCGATTACACTATTTACTTATTACCCGCCCCTCAGGTGGTACTATTTCGACCCTTGGGGTCGTGGCTCATTTTTCTAGCATTTCGGAGCTTCAAACGAGCTTTTCACCAATCTTAAAAACGTTCCTTATTCTCTTCCCGACCTAGGTCTCCAAGGGGCTCAGGTTTTTCCATCCCAACCCTAAACTTTACCCTTGTTACCAAAAACGCCCTTGACGTTATTTTTTCCCCGTCTTCTCGGCATTTTATATTTTAGGGGTTGGTTTACTATTCGGCTAGACTTGCTTTCTTACTTCAAACTCTAAGGTACCGAGGGATCTCGGTTTTCATTTCTAAGCATATTTTTATCGCTCGTTTCCTAAAATGCCCTTAATGCCGCTTTAAAAATTTCTGCAGCATTTCCGCTTAAATTTTAAGTTTCTGGCGTTTAGGAAACGCCTCAAAACCATCTATCCTAATCTAAACCTGCCACGTACTATACCAGAGGCCTATTTTACGCAAAAGTTTCTAAACTTTTACGTAATAACTTTCCACGTTCTCAATGTACAAATCACACACAAAGTCTTTATTTTTCAATTACTTATGCCACGGTTTTAGTTTAGGCTTCCAACACCAAAACTTTCTTTCTTTCAAACATTCTTTCTCTTACTTTTCTTCTTAGTTTTTGAGGCATATTCAATACCAAAACCAACTAAAATTCTTATTGGAATCTTTTTATAAAGCCACGGGTTTTTATGCTAAATCCTAACCAAACTTTGGTTTTCAATTCAACCATTTACACAAGCTTATCTTCTACATCATTCTAACTTACCACAACACTAAAATCACATGATTTTTACATGTTCTTCACACTAGGTATACATGGTTCCTCTTTAAAAAACTTTTACAAAATTTTGTTTCAAACTTTTTAACTTTTCTTTTAAATATTTTACACATCAAAACACATGTTTAAATCAACCAAAACCAACTCAAAATTCTTTCCAAACCTTAGTAACATATACAGTTTTTCTTGAAACAAACCGAATCCCACTTTAGTTTTAAGCTTTCAAATTTTCTTTGTAGTTGTTTTACATATCAAAACACACTTTAAAACAACAATTTAATTAAACCAAACTTGAAATTCCTTGAACCCATACACTTAGCCACGGGTTCCTCATAAAACTAACATGAAAAATTCTTGTTTCAAGCTTCTAAATTACTCTTTAACTATCATGCCAACTAATTAACCTTAAACAACAAAGTTTGAACTAAAATTTTCTCATTCTTTTCTACTCAACATAGCCATGGATTTTTGCTTCAAAATACCAAAGAAAAGCTTGAAATTTCAAGCATACCTTGCTATGTTACTCAACACTTGCTTAGGAAGAACTTTGCTTAAGATTTTTGGCAACGAACTTTGAAGAAACTCAAGCTCAATGGAGGGGGAGAGTCACGGCTTCAAAGGGCAGCAAAGGGGCTGTAATTTCAGAAAAATTTCTGATTTCATGAAGCCAAAAACGTTTTTAAAAAGGGAGGCCAAAAAGGAGGGCTTTTTAGCAATTTTCTTTAGGGACTTTTTAGCAACTTTTTAAGGGTTTATTTGCAAACTTTTTGGGGTCAAAATATAATTATTTTGGCTGTCTTTCCAGCTGTAAAACCGACCTACTTCAGCCCTTATACATAGAATTTTTAAAAAAATCAACTTTGTATTTTTGGCTTAATCTTAGCCCTTGATCTTACCTACCTTTAATCTTAGCCATTCATCCTACCTACCACCCTTTTTCTTCTAATTTCTTATTCCTAATTATGACATCATCCATGATGTCATCTAATTAATCCATAGGTCAAAGTTTGACCAAAATTCAAACCAAACCAAACTTTACCGAAATCACGTAGGCGGGTTTCTGACGCCTCCTATGTGATCGGTTTACCTTATTCTACTGTCGTTGGGCTAAAAATCAATGACGATGTTTTTCATCCTTTAGTAACCTTAGGTTTTACCTAGGGTAATCTCTTGGTTTCTTTGTCCCCAAAATGCCTCATCATTTTACCGAAAATGATGAAATTTCTGGGGTGACATACCAGAGGACTTATCTAGCTATCCGTACTGTCAAATTATTCTAATACTGTGTTAAAACTCTTAAAAACCCTAAATTACTTTTCTTACTGTGCTCTTACTTTGACTTGCCATATTTTTATCTTTACACTGTTCGGATACCGAAACCACTTCTTTTTGAGCGTTTTGGCCCGAAATCACTTTCTTACTCATATACTTTATGCTCTACTTATTTTTGGAGATTTCAATTCCTCCAAAACATCCATTTATTACTATCAATACTATAATTTGTCAAATTACAAACATATCGTTTCTTTACATTCTTGCTTACAGAACTCATAGAGAACCCTAGATTAAACTAAGTTACACTGTTAGAATTCTCTGGTCGTCACATTCTTATTCAGTTTCTTTTAGTAAAAGAGTTTATATTCGTAGAAATAAGTCTTTTATCTGTTCCGGATGGATGGATGGAAACCTATATTTCATCAAACCAAAGATGTACTCACTGCTTGACACCGAATTAATAGATAACTCTAAAAGGTTGAAAGTTTCTCACTCTAACAAGACGTATCTTTGGCATTTAAGACTTGGTCATATTAATCAGGATAGGATTCAAAGATTGATGAAAGACAGTCCTCTAGAATCTCTGGAGGAGGTACATCTTCCTCAATGTGAGTTTTGTCTAGAGGAAAAGTTGACCAAGAGGTCTTTTGGAGCTAAGGGTACTTGGGCTCAGGAGCTCTTAGAAATTGTGCACACTAACGTATGTGGCCCCATGAACGTCACAGCACGAGGAGGGTTTGAGTTTTATGTCTCCCTTATAGATGATTACTTAAGGTATGGATATATGTATCTGATGCACCGCAAGAGTGAAACCTTTGACAAGTACAAAGAGTATCATGCGGAAGTGGAAAAGCAATTAGATAAATCCATAAAAACATTTAGATCTGATCGAGGTGGTGAATACCTCTCTGACGAATTTCTAGGATATCTTGTAGAGAACGGGATATTATCCCAATTGACTACACCTAGTACTCCACAACAGAATGGTATGGCTGAAAGGAAAATGGTACGGTCCATGATGAGTTATTCGACGCTGCCATTATCATTTTGGGGATATGCTTTACAAACGGCGTGCTATATTCTGAATCAGGTTCCAAGCAAATCAATTCCCAAAACTCCGTATGAATTGTGGCATGGCAAGAAGCCCTCTCTTGGACATATGAGAATATGGGGCTGCCCGACACATGTACTGTATGGGGATGCGAAGAAGTTGGAACCAAGATCAGAACTATACATGTTTGTAAGGTATCCAAAGGGAACTAAAGGAGGTCTATTCTATAACCCGAAGGAACAAAAAGTCATTGTTTCAACCCATGCAACATTCTTGGAGGAAAGTTAGATGAATGACTTTACGCCTCCAAGCAAAGTGGTGCTAGAGGAGTTATCGGGTGAAAGAACTGCTCCACAGGTTTCGGTCTTGGATTCAAATCCGAGTTCCAGTGAAAAACCTGCAGACGATCAACAATTTAGGGTGCCTTATCGTAGTGAGAGGGTTTCGAAGAAACCTAATTTCTTCGTGTATGATGCTGGGGTATACCAGGTCGAGGCTCATGAGTACGAGGATGATCCGGTCACCTATGATGAAGCTATAAATGATGTTGATTCTAAATCTTGGAAACAGGCTATGAACAATGAGATGGATTCTATGAAATCCAACTCTGTTTGGGAACTTGTAGACTTGCTGGATGGGATAAAACCCATTGGATGCAAATGGGTCTACAAAAGAAAGAAGGATGCGGAAGGGAGAGTGGAAACTTTCAAAGCTAGACTGGTTATAAAGGGGTACATGCAAAAGGCTGGAATCGATTACGATGAAACCTTTTCGCCTATTGCTATGCTGAAGTCTATCCGTATTCTTCTATCTATTGCTACGGCTCTTGATTACGAGATCTGGCAAATGTATGTCAAGATAGCATTCTTGAATGGCCATCTAGAGGAGTGTATCTACATGATACAGCCCGAAGGGTTTGTAGCAAAAGGCCAAGAAATGAAAGTTTGCAAGTTACTTAGATCCATTTATGGATTAAAGCAAGCATCCCGCTCATGGAACCAGAGGTTTGATCAAGCGATTAAGACATTTGGTTTTGAGCAGAACGTTGATGAACCCTATGTTCATAAACGTAATAAGGATGGAAAAGTGGCCTTTCTGATACTCTATGTCGATGATATACTACTCATTGGGAATGATGTAGGGAATTTATCATCGGTCAAGCTTTGGTTATACCAATAGTTTGACATGAAGGACTTGGGAGAAGCTAATTATGTTCTAGGCATTCGTCTCTTCAGAGATCGAAAGAACAAAATGATAGCGTTATCCCAAGCTTCATACATAGATAAAATAATTGACAAATATGCAATGCTAGAGGCAAAGAAAGGCTCACAACCTTCTATTGCCGATTTAACTCTTTCATTGGATGACTGTCCCAAGACATCGGAAGAAAGAGAGCGTATGAGTAAGGTCCCTTATGCATCCGCTGTGGGTAGTCTTATGTACGCTATGCTTTGCACTCGCCCGGACATATGTTTTGCAGTAGGTATGGTGAGTCGATATCAAGCGAATCCTGGAACCAAGCACTGGCAAGCAGTAAAGCATATACTCAAGTATCTTAAGAGAACGAGGGATTATATGCTAGTGTATTCTGGAGGGGACCTAACACCCGTAGGATACACGGACTCAGACTTCCAGACTTGTAAGGATTTGAGGAAGTCGACATTAGAGGGCATATGGAGACAGGATAAGTGGATGTATGTAAGATCGCGTCCGAGGACAACATTGCCAATCCCTCTACTAAGACTTTGGTGGCTAGAAGCTTTGAGAGGAATGTAGAGGCGATGGGGATGCGTAACATGGCACATCTGCTGGCTTAGGGCAAGTGGGAGATTGTTAGGAAATGCCCTAAGTATTAGAGACATTCTGATGTATTCATTTTGAACTGGATAATAAAATTATACTTAGAGGTTATTCATTACATTGCTATCTGTCCTCGTCTTATTTACATGTTAAAGTAAATGTAAGCAAATATGGCTCACTGACTGCTTGTGTTAAAACTGTTTGAACGTTGCATGCAATGGATTTTTGTATGCGAGAAGACAATGTTCTAAAGTTAGCAGTCTAAACTATGGTTTGTAGTCTATGGGGTTAGACCGAGCATCTAACTCATGTTAAGACTATTATGTTGTCTAAAGCCTTGGAGAGGACGGTCTGTCTTGACTGTCTGGAGCTGGACTCCCAAGTAGAGACATGGATATGTTGCTTGGTGGTGACATATTAGACCGGGACTAAAGCATGATTGATCTACGTAGTCCGCTATGAGTGGATCAATCTGCTTTTGACGTTCATTGTGCAATGACCTTAATCCTGAGTAAATGAACTACTTCATGTATATGACTTGTGTACTTTGATGTTCCAACGGCTAAAGCGTCTCAGAGGTGGTAAGCTTATAGACCGGTTCGTTGGGTGCATGACTTGTATACGATGAAGGGTTTGTTTGCAGATATCGGAATCATAGCTCTGAGGAGTTAAAGGTATCCTCTTAAAGGCATTATACTGAATGTGAAAATGGACAAGGCCTTGGGTCGTCTGCTGGGCGGATGACTTCTTATTCACATATGGTGAATAATCATTTTCTTAATTCGGTAGTATAATGGAACTTTAAGATAGCCTGATCAGTAGGATTAAACGGACTTTGACCTAAGGCTGATCATGGATATCATATGAGGGTTTTGCATATATGACAAGGTCATTGGATGGTAGCTCGTCACAGGCTTACGTAATACGGTATATAATTGGGAGTTCAGTTTCAGGTTTATAGTGGTGTGACTCTGAAATTAGTGATCATATGATTGAGTTGTTCGGTACAGAATGATGATCATATGGAATCACGGGAGCCCGATTATATATGTCCAATCAGTCCCTCTACTAGCTCCATATAATTCCTTAACGTTTGGCAAATTGATTTGTGTATGCTATTGGCTAGTTTATTATGCATGGATGGTGATGACACAGGATTAGGATGGTAGACAAGATTCTCTCCAGTTGGATTCAGATTTTGTTTTGGATAATAGAGTACATAATTATTCGAACTCCAAATAAAGTTACCATGATTTTATTTGAGATTGGATTGGAGTTGTAGAAAATTATCCATGAGAACGAGAATATGAAAAAACAACCGTTTTGTGGAATTTGAAATTTGAATTTTGAAATTTGAAATTTAAATTTTGAAATTTGAAATTTGAATTTTGAATTTGAAATTTGAATTTGAAATTTGAATTTGAAATTCGAATTTGAAATTTGAATTTGAAATTTAAATTTGAAATTTGAAATTTGAAATTTGAAATTTGAATTTGAAATTTGAATTTGAAATTTGAAATTCAAATTTTGAATCACAGTCCAAGTAGGATTCGAATTTGTTGTGGAAAATCCACAAGGTTTGAAATTCGAATTTGAGTTGGATTAGGAGAGGATAATCTTGTTAGAATCCTACTTGAATTTTGAATCCAAATCCCAACAAATAAGGGACGAAATTTTTGAGGATAATGCTCATGAAAATTTCGGATTTTGTGGATTAGATTCAAGGGTAAATTCAAGCTTGAATCCTAGTTGAATTTGGATTCTCTTCTTCCCTAAAAGTGGCCGAAATTTTGGAGCCTAAATCCAAGGAGAATTCGGTTATTTTTTGGATAAGGTTGAGATGAGATTTAGCTTGAAAATCCTAGTGGAATTTTGATTCTCCTTTATCCATAATGGCCGAAATCTTTTGGAGGATTTTCTCCTTGTGAATTTCAGATTTTTTGGTTGAAAAAAGGGAGATAAGATTCTAGTTAAAATCTTGTTGAGATTTGGATTGGATCTCTCCTAAGAAAACCGAATTTTTAGTGGAGATTATCCCTTGGAAAAATTCGGATTTTATGGGTTTGGATAAGGGAAAATATCTTTTCCTAATCCAATTCGAATTCAGAGAATCACCTCATGCAGGTCTATAAATAGAGGTCCTGCCACTCCAGTTCTCTTAGACCACAGACTCTCAGGTGAGCAGACTTATTGTTGCACAGCTCATCGTGCCAATAAAGTTCTTTAGAGATCTGGGTGGTCGGAAGAAGACTAGCAGTGCTAGCATACCGATCGAGGTTCAGAGTGCCCACACACTCAGCCATTCGGGAATTGGAGAATAGTAGAGAAGGCTAGTTGGTTGAAGCCTCCGGTCATTCTCCTCCTGCAGATTGGCATCCTTGAGGTATGAGTTTTAATTGTTGTTGATTTATTGTATATGGCATCATGAGATATTTAACGATCTAAAAATTTTTATTGTTCCGCTGCGCCACTCTGATACGTTTTCACCGGTTTATTTTCCTACACCATAAAATAGCTAACTGGAGGGTTTAACGCCCCTTTTCTTGACTTTTCTAGACTTTTTGGTCAAAATGACCATTTTGCCCCTAACGGGTCTTGGGGTCGTAACATTCTCATTTTGGTGTTTAAACGAGATTTTCTGAGTCCCTAAAATCTTAAAACAATCTTTTCTAGGTCTCGGTAAATTTTTTCAACTTAATTGTTGCGATTACACTATTTACTTATTACCCGCCCCTCAGGTGGTACTATTTCGACCCTTGGGGTCGTGGCTCATTTTTCTAGCATTTCGGAGCTTCAAACGAGCTTTTCACCAATCTTAAAAACGTTCCTTATTCTCTTCCCGACCTAGGTCTCCAAGGGGCTCAGGTTTTTCCATCCCAACCCTAAACTTTACCCTTGTTACCAAAAACGCCCTTGACGTTATTTTTTCCCCGTCTTCTCGGCATTTTATATTTTAGGGGTTGGTTTACTATTCGGCTAGACTTGCTTTCTTACTTCAAACTCTAAGGTACCGAGGGATCTCGGTTTTCATTTCTAAGCATATTTTTATCGCTCGTTTCCTAAAATGCCCTTAATGCCGCTTTAAAAATTTCTGCAGCATTTCCGCTTAAATTTTAAGTTTCTGGCGTTTAGGAAACGCCTCAAAACCATCTATCCTAATCTAAACCTGCCACGTACTATACCAGAGGCCTATTTTACGCAAAAGTTTCTAAACTTTTACGTAATAACTTTCCACGTTCTCAATGTACAAATCACACACAAAGTCTTTATTTTTCAATTACTTATGCCACGGTTTTAGTTTAGGCTTCCAACACCAAAACTTTCTTTCTTTCAAACATTCTTTCTCTTACTTTTCTTCTTAGTTTTTGAGGCATATTCAATACCAAAACCAACTAAAATTCTTATTGGAATCTTTTTATAAAGCCACGGGTTTTTATGCTAAATCCTAACCAAACTTTGGTTTTCAATTCAACCATTTACACAAGCTTATCTTCTACATCATTCTAACTTACCACAACACTAAAATCACATGATTTTTACATGTTCTTCACACTAGGTATACATGGTTCCTCTTTAAAAAACTTTTACAAAATTTTGTTTCAAACTTTTTAACTTTTCTTTTAAATATTTTACACATCAAAACACATGTTTAAATCAACCAAAACCAACTCAAAATTCTTTCCAAACCTTAGTAACATATACAGTTTTTCTTGAAACAAACCGAATCCCACTTTAGTTTTAAGCTTTCAAATTTTCTTTGTAGTTGTTTTACATATCAAAACACACTTTAAAACAACAATTTAATTAAACCAAACTTGAAATTCCTTGAACCCATACACTTAGCCACGGGTTCCTCATAAAACTAACATGAAAAATTCTTGTTTCAAGCTTCTAAATTACTCTTTAACTATCATGCCAACTAATTAACCTTAAACAACAAAGTTTGAACTAAAATTTTCTCATTCTTTTCTACTCAACATAGCCATGGATTTTTGCTTCAAAATACCAAAGAAAAGCTTGAAATTTCAAGCATACCTTGCTATGTTACTCAACACTTGCTTAGGAAGAACTTTGCTTAAGATTTTTGGCAACGAACTTTGAAGAAACTCAAGCTCAATGGAGGGGGAGAGTCACGGCTTCAAAGGGCAGCAAAGGGGCTGTAATTTCAGAAAAATTTCTGATTTCATGAAGCCAAAAACGTTTTTAAAAAGGGAGGCCAAAAAGGAGGGCTTTTTAGCAATTTTCTTTAGGGACTTTTTAGCAACTTTTTAAGGGTTTATTTGCAAACTTTTTGGGGTCAAAATATAATTATTTTGGCTGTCTTTCCAGCTGTAAAACCGACCTACTTCAGCCCTTATACATAGAATTTTTAAAAAAATCAACTTTGTATTTTTGGCTTAATCTTAGCCCTTGATCTTACCTACCTTTAATCTTAGCCATTCATCCTACCTACCACCCTTTTTCTTCTAATTTCTTATTCCTAATTATGACATCATCCATGATGTCATCTAATTAATCCATAGGTCAAAGTTTGACCAAAATTCAAACCAAACCAAACTTTACCGAAATCACGTAGGCGGGTTTCTGACGCCTCCTATGTGATCGGTTTACCTTATTCTACTGTCGTTGGGCTAAAAATCAATGACGATGTTTTTCATCCTTTAGTAACCTTAGGTTTTACCTAGGGTAATCTCTTGGTTTCTTTGTCCCCAAAATGCCTCATCATTTTACCGAAAATGATGAAATTTCTGGGGTGACATACCAGAGGACTTATCTAGCTATCCGTACTGTCAAATTATTCTAATACTGTGTTAAAACTCTTAAAAACCCTAAATTACTTTTCTTACTGTGCTCTTACTTTGACTTGCCATATTTTTATCTTTACACTGTTCGGATACCGAAACCACTTCTTTTTGAGCGTTTTGGCCCGAAATCACTTTCTTACTCATATACTTTATGCTCTACTTATTTTTGGAGATTTCAATTCCTCCAAAACATCCATTTATTACTATCAATACTATAATTTGTCAAATTACAAACATATCGTTTCTTTACATTCTTGCTTACAGAACTCATAGAGAACCCTAGATTAAACTAAGTTACACTGTTAGAATTCTCTGGTCGTCACATTCTTATTCAGTTTCTTTTAGTAAAAGAGTTTATATTCGTAGAAATAAGTCTTTTATCTGTTCCGGATGGATGGATGGAAACCTATATTTCATCAAACCAAAGATGTACTCACTGCTTGACACCGAATTAATAGATAACTCTAAAAGGTTGAAAGTTTCTCACTCTAACAAGACGTATCTTTGGCATTTAAGACTTGGTCATATTAATCAGGATAGGATTCAAAGATTGATGAAAGACAGTCCTCTAGAATCTCTGGAGGAGGTACATCTTCCTCAATGTGAGTTTTGTCTAGAGGAAAAGTTGACCAAGAGGTCTTTTGGAGCTAAGGGTACTTGGGCTCAGGAGCTCTTAGAAATTGTGCACACTAACGTATGTGGCCCCATGAACGTCACAGCACGAGGAGGGTTTGAGTTTTATGTCTCCCTTATAGATGATTACTTAAGGTATGGATATATGTATCTGATGCACCGCAAGAGTGAAACCTTTGACAAGTACAAAGAGTATCATGCGGAAGTGGAAAAGCAATTAGATAAATCCATAAAAACATTTAGATCTGATCGAGGTGGTGAATACCTCTCTGACGAATTTCTAGGATATCTTGTAGAGAACGGGATATTATCCCAATTGACTACACCTAGTACTCCACAACAGAATGGTATGGCTGAAAGGAAAATGGTACGGTCCATGATGAGTTATTCGACGCTGCCATTATCATTTTGGGGATATGCTTTACAAACGGCGTGCTATATTCTGAATCAGGTTCCAAGCAAATCAATTCCCAAAACTCCGTATGAATTGTGGCATGGCAAGAAGCCCTCTCTTGGACATATGAGAATATGGGGCTGCCCGACACATGTACTGTATGGGGATGCGAAGAAGTTGGAACCAAGATCAGAACTATACATGTTTGTAAGGTATCCAAAGGGAACTAAAGGAGGTCTATTCTATAACCCGAAGGAACAAAAAGTCATTGTTTCAACCCATGCAACATTCTTGGAGGAAAGTTAGATGAATGACTTTACGCCTCCAAGCAAAGTGGTGCTAGAGGAGTTATCGGGTGAAAGAACTGCTCCACAGGTTTCGGTCTTGGATTCAAATCCGAGTTCCAGTGAAAAACCTGCAGACGATCAACAATTTAGGGTGCCTTATCGTAGTGAGAGGGTTTCGAAGAAACCTAATTTCTTCGTGTATGATGCTGGGGTATACCAGGTCGAGGCTCATGAGTACGAGGATGATCCGGTCACCTATGATGAAGCTATAAATGATGTTGATTCTAAATCTTGGAAACAGGCTATGAACAATGAGATGGATTCTATGAAATCCAACTCTGTTTGGGAACTTGTAGACTTGCTGGATGGGATAAAACCCATTGGATGCAAATGGGTCTACAAAAGAAAGAAGGATGCGGAAGGGAGAGTGGAAACTTTCAAAGCTAGACTGGTTATAAAGGGGTACATGCAAAAGGCTGGAATCGATTACGATGAAACCTTTTCGCCTATTGCTATGCTGAAGTCTATCCGTATTCTTCTATCTATTGCTACGGCTCTTGATTACGAGATCTGGCAAATGTATGTCAAGATAGCATTCTTGAATGGCCATCTAGAGGAGTGTATCTACATGATACAGCCTGAAGGGTTTGTAGCAAAAGGCCAAGAAATGAAAGTTTGCAAGTTACTTAGATCCATTTATGGATTAAAGCAAGCATCCCGCTCATGGAACCAGAGGTTTGATCAAGCGATTAAGACATTTGGTTTTGAGCAGAACGTTGATGAACCCTATGTTCATAAACGTAATAAGGATGGAAAAGTGGCCTTTCTGATACTCTATGTCGATGATATACTACTCATTGGGAATGATGTAGGGAATTTATCATCGGTCAAGCTTTGGTTATACCAATAGTTTGACATGAAGGACTTGGGAGAAGCTAATTATGTTCTAGGCATTCGTCTCTTCAGAGATCGAAAGAACAAAATGATAACGCTATCCCAAGCTTCATACATAGATAAAATAATTGACAAATATGCAATGCAAGAGGCAAAGAAAGGCACATAACCTTTTATTGTTGGTCTAACTCTTTCGTTGGATGACTGTCCAAAGACATCAAAAGAAAGAGAGCGCATGAGTAAGGTTCCGTATGCATCCGCTATGGGTAGCCTTATGCACGCTATACTTTGCACTCGCCCGGATATATGTTTTGCAGTAGATATGGTGAGTCGATATTAAGCGAATCCTGGAACCAAGCACTGGCAAGCAGTAAAGTATATACTCAAGTATCTTAAGAGAACGAGGGATTATATGCTGGTGTATTCTGGAGGGGACCTAACACCCGTAGAATACACGGACTCAGACTTTCAGACTTGCAAGGATTCGAGGAAATCGACATCTGGATCAGTGTTTTTGCTCGAAAGAGGCGCCATTGTGTGGAGGAGCGTGAAGCAGTGCTACACAGCTGACTCTACTATGGAGGCTATGTGACGTTCCCAGATTCCAACCACTCGTAACCGTCATGAATCGACTCTATAGCAGACTAAGACCGTTCAGGTGTTGAATCCGAGTCGTCAGTTTTAAACTCTTTTACTAAAACCTCTTAAACACAAGGGCCTAAAATTATGCCCCAAATTTTTTTTTATTTAATACATACTTTTTCTTATGAATATTAAGTAAGAAAGCGATGTAAAATATAATACTGGTTTTTCCCTGTCAGAAATAAATACAACATACTTGATACAGATATAATATTTATATGTATTGTAGGCTTTGTCTGCAAACGTATTTTCTTTACTCAAAAAGCTTAGCTGAAAACTTATGACAGGACCATGTCCATAGTGAGTTCCCTATCCCTTTAACACGTTCGCATCCTGCCGCCATCCATATATCTACAGAACAGGTTTCTTACCTGCAACATGAACAAACTAATGAGCTAACAGGCTCAGTAAGTTCAAACATTCATAATAAGAATCATACTGATTCAAAGACAAGAAAAACTCAATCTCCCATGAATAGACTATTCACCATGAATAGTACTATTCACCATGAATAGTCAGTTGACCTTTAACCGGTGAATAGTACCAGTTACCCTAACTGATTACTATTCACTCTACTCTATCAGGATACTATTCATTTACCTTAACCGAATTTACCTTACTCTAGTGTAAGCTTCAGTTATGCTCAATTATGATTTCCATCATTTTATTGATTGTTTATTTTCTATTTGATTTCTAATGTAGAGCTCTGTTTATGGCAGTACCGATGATTATTAGCGCGCTAACTGGGAGGGTCTAAGGAGTGACCTTAGAACATCATCCTCCACAGCCCTGATAACCCCGTAGGATTTAACAAACCTCCACCACTATGTTGGAGGGGCGGTACGCCTTAATGGTTTCATTTACCATCTTTCAATTTACAGTTTTGACCAAGTGGTTGCATAAGTCACCTTAAGGTCACAATCCTCTATTGCCCGTAGGTCTTACTTATTTTCTTGATTTTGGATATGTTATACTAACTAATTCCCAAATGTTTATAGGATTTTATATCTACTGTGCAGCTAGAATAGAATAGATTAACACAGTATTTCATATTGCAGACATGAAAATACTTGAACTTAACAATACTGCACTAATGTCCACTCCCGAAACTCCTCCGCAGTTCTATCTTTATTATGGGTTCCTACAGACATAATAGTGTCTGTTAATACCTCTTTTTATTTATTATCTAAAATATATATATATATTTTACTTAACAATTCTATACATTTAAATTTTATTTGTGGTACACGGTCTGCAACACGCCCGTGTTCCAGGCCGTGTACCTCTCGGGTCTATTTTACACGGCCATGTTATTTTCTTCCTTAGCCATGTAACTGTACACGGCTCGATACACGCCCGTGTACCTCTCGGGTTATAAAATTTTTCCTATACACAGCCGTGTATCCCTCTACACGCCTGTGTTTCTTAAAATTCTTAGAATTTTAACTCTAAAATTCTTATTTTGAGTTTTATAATTTTATCTAAGTTATTCTAGGTCTTTTAGGGTTCTTTCCGAGCCCTTTCAGAAATTTTTGATCAAAATGACTATTTTGCCCTTAACGGGTTTCGGAACCATAATTGGCTTCATTCTATTGTTTTTTCCAAATTTTCTAAGTCTAATAATTTTAAAATAATATTTCCTAAGCTTTCGTATCATTTTACAGCTTAAATTGCCGCAAAATCTCAACTTCATTTTTCCCGACCCTCAGTTACTATTCATCCATCACCTAGGGTCGTTTTTTCATTTTTCGAGCGTTTCAGAGCCTCAAATGGCCCTTTTACTACTTACTAAACGTTATTCATCCCGTCCCTGACCCTCGGATCTTGAGAGGCTCGGGTTTCCTATCCTGACCTAAAATTTTCCCTCGTTTCCCAAAAATACCCCTAACATCGATTTTTTTCTTGTTTCAGGCGTTTTAGTGATTTAGGGTCGGTTTACTATTCCTTTTGGGTTGGTTTTCCATTTCTAATCATAATTCACCGAGGGGTCTCGGTTTCCTTTCCGAGTTCAATAGTTTTATCCCTCGTTTCCCGAAATGTCCTTTAGCCGATTTTAGAAATTTCGGCAGCATTTCCGCTTAAATTTTAAGGTTTCCCGGCGTTAGGTACGCCTCAGAACCTTTGTACCTGCCACGTACTATACCAGAGGCCTATTTTATACAAAGTTTCCAAACTTTGTACAAAAACTTTCCATATGATTCAACATTTACAAGTCACATCACATATTTATTTTTTTTCCAAACTAACCCTAGTTTATTCGGTTTTTATATCTAATAAATTTTCATCACCACACCACATTACCCTTATACTTCTCAATGTATAAGTTAACATTCAAAACCTTAACAAAGCATACATTCTAACCCTAGATATAGCCACGGATTTTATGCCAAAGATAGAAAGAAAATTTTACTTTCTTTCCTAGGGTTTTTATCACTTGTATCAACATTAAAATCCTCCCATTTCCTCACATTCATGCCCATGGTTTTAGCAAGAATTCTTCCTCAAATTTTTCTTGTTTCTTAAGTTCATTTCATGCTTAACTTATCATATGATTGAATGAACATTATCACTAAATTAAAACAATAAAATTCATGAAGTTTTCACAACCTAGGAGCCACGGATTTTTCAAGGAAATCATGCAAAATTTTGCTTGTTTTTCTATCCAAATTCATGCCTTGAATATCACAACATCAAACAAATCCTAGAATCAACAATTCAACAAATTTTTCCCATTGTTTTTCAATTCCAAACCCACGATTTTTATGGAAAAAAAATCAAGGAAAATGCTTCAAATTGGAGGTTTACCTTGCTTGGTTGTTGTCTTGATGTTGGAGATGAAATTCAAACTAGATTTGGTGTGAAATTCAAAACAAAATTTATGGTTCAAGGGGGTTTTCTTACACGGTTTTTGGCTGGAAAATTTGGCAAGAGTTTAGTTGTGTTTCTTCATTTTTTTCTTGAATTTTTGATGCCTATTTATAGGCAAAAATCAAGGGCCTTTTTGCAATTTTTTTTTCAACAATTTCTTAATTGTTCAAGGACCAAAAAGTAAAGGTTTTGGGGTCAAAAATCAAATTTCCCTTTCTCCCTTTCCACATGGCCGAATGGCCTTTCAACAAAATGCCATAAAATTTTTTTATTTTTTTCTAAGTGAATTTTGGCATGATCTTGGCCTTTGATCAAAAAGTAAACCAATCCAAGCCATACACCTTTCAAAAGCTTTCTAATTTTGATAAAAATTAAATTTGCTTTATGACATAATCATAGTGATGTCATCAACTATTCATATTAATCTCTAATTAATTCGTAGTTAATTTTTGACTGTTATCCGATCCGAACGGAACTTTACCGAAATCGCATAAGCGAGTTCTCAGCGCCTCCCGTGCGGTCGGTTTGTCTTATTTTGCTTCCGTTTGATCAGAATTCTCTACCGTAAATTTCTATTGTTTTAGTACATTTCAATGCACTCTCTAGGGTTTTCGGTTCTGATTTCGAACCGTCACACCCAATTATGTTCGGTACGATTTTCCATCCCTGAACTCACCCACTTTAACACTGCCAGAATATTTTACACTATTCACAACAGTTTTAAAATACAACTATTTCACACTTTATTCATTATTATTGTTATTTACATACAAATTTTAACATAATTCGAGAATCTAAAATTCCCGGTCATCACAGGCTGAGTATGTGGCTGCGATTGAGGCATCTAAAGAACCAGTTTGGCTCCGTAAGTTCTTTAGAGACCTTGAGGTCATTCCGGGTGTTGATAAGCCTATCACACTTTACTGTGATAACACTGGGGCTATTGCCAACACAAGGGAATCTTGGCACCACAAGAGGACCAAGCACATAGATCGGAGATATCATATTATTAGAGGGCACGTGGAGACAGGCCAAGTAGATGTATGTAAGATCGCGTTTGAGGACAACATCACCGATCCCTTCACTAAGACTTTGGGGGCTAGAAGCTTTGTGAGGCACATAGAGGCGATGGGGATGCGTAACATTGCATATCTGCTAGCTTAGGGCAAGTAGGAAATTGTTAGGAAATACCCTAAGCATTAGAGACATTTTAATGTATTTATTTTGAACTAGATAATAAAATTATATATAAAGGTTATTCATTACGTTGCTATCTGTACTCGTTTTATTTATATGTTAAAGTAAATGTAAGCAAATACAGCTCTCTGACTGCTTGTGTTAAACTGTTAGAACGTTGTATGCAATGGACTTTTGTATGCGAGAAGACAATGTTCTAAAGTAAGCGGTCTAAACTATGGTCTGTAGTCTATGGCGTTAGACCGAGCATCTAACTCATGTTAAGACTATTATATTGTCTAAATCCTTGGATGGGATGGTTTGTCTTGACTGTCTGGAACTGGACTCCCAAGTAGAGACATAGATATGTTGCTTGGTGGTGACATATTAGACCGGGACTAAAGCATGATTGATCTACGAAGTCCACTTTGAGTGGATCGATCTGCTTTTGACGTTCATTATGCAGTAACCTTAATCTTGAGTAGATGGATAGCTTCATGTATGTGATGCCCCGTGCCCTAAGCGGCCCGGACCATCACTGTAAAACTACTATTTCTTTACTTTTACTTATACTTTCTTGTAATTGAATATTGCTTACTTAAAATATCTTTAATAGGTTACCCTAATTTTAGAAGAAATTTTTCTTTTTTTTAGCACACGTATTTACTATTCATGTACATGTACTATTAAAAGCAGAATTTGAAACATAATAATAATCTTGCAAACATACTTATACTGTTGATTTTGTGGATTAGTATTTTTGAATAGTATCAATCAGTTGCTATTCGAAAATACTATTCAACTATTATTACTCAAAAATATTGTGTAAGCATTACTGTTTAAAAATACTATTTAACGATTACTATTTAAAAGTACCATTTACTGGTACTGTACTGTTACTGTTCAAAATAATGTTTACTTAAACTGTGCGGAAGTTAAACTCGTATGGTGTCCATAACCTCGCCTCACATCTGCCTCCGCCGCCGTCATTGCCCATCGTGGCTTATGCCATAGGACGCTTACCTACAGCATGAACACACTCCGTGAGCTTTATGCCCAGTAAGTACAACATGTTAACCACAAAACATGTTTAAACATAATACATACTTAAAACGTATAAGCATGCAAGATAGTCACATATAACACTTAGCATATACCATATCATCACATATCATGTCATAGCATACAAACTTTATATACCATATGCATACAGATTACTTCATGTAAAAGCATGTATCTTACTGTAGCTGAAAGCATAGCAAACTAATGCGGACAGTGAACTATGCATGATCCGGTTATGTTCATTTATGCTTTAGTACTCTTTTCTTTCTCTTGTCTATTTAGAGCTCATGTGTCAGTACCGTGTGTGCGCAGACCAATGGTAATGCTCGAGGTCAACTAATGCCGAAGAGCCATCAACTGATGCTCAACTTTTGGCCTTAACTTTCTTTAACTGGAAACCCCTTCGACTGAAGGAGCCGGTACGGCACACCTATTTATTTCCATCTTGTTTAACTGTTCTAGCCATACGCTTCTCTAAGCTATCCCCAATCCTATGTGGTAGGGATCTATGGCTTCTAACTTGTTCTTTCATCAATCTACTCGATTGTGAAACTATATGCTCTTATGTATGCTGTGCAACATCGTGTTCATGTAAGGCATACTTAACATATTGTAAAACCATCATTTTAACATCATTTTATTCATGCTGCAGGCGGAGTTATACTTACCTAATTGCAAGCACTTGTATTCGTACCTTTAGAAATTTGCAGGTTACTACCTGTCATCAATAACGTCTCTCGTTAATACCTTCTCTAAGTCACCAATACTATTAGTGACTAAAGTAGATAATTACTTGATACCGATTGTCGTCGGTACTACTTACTCTCTATCTCAAGAGTTAACTTATTCGTATGTGGTTAATTAATTTATGGCCCCATAAATTAACTACCACGTCCTTAGGCTACTTTTGCCTATACTCGTCTTTCATGTGGTACCGGGGTCCCTCGGTACCCTATTGGCCTATCTGGGAATTTGGTGTCTAATTTCCGTCACGTTTGATTAACTGTCTTCTTGACAGTTAAATCAACATTCCTCACAATGTTGTTCTGAACACGGTGCTTGACTGATTTACCGATCAGTCAACTGACCGGTTACCTCATGTTTTGGCAACTCGGCAGCCTATCGGGCTACTATATGTAGGCTTGGTATAGTAACCGTTCGGGTTACTTTGCTTGTTTGGGTATGGTAGCCTACCGGGATACCTTGCATTATGGTGTAGTAGCCGACTAGGCTACCTCTACCATATCTTACTAAAAATGTCCCTTGTTCTTTGTGAAATTCCTTTGAAAACTTTGTTCAAATCTAGAAATTCTTATAAAAGGATTTTTCATTTTGAAAGGGGTATGGTGTCCCCACATTTTTTTGAAAGCAAAGTGTTTGAAATGGTTTGAAAGGGGTATGGTGTCCCCACATTTTTGAAAACGAGTCTCACCTCGCCCCGTTGGAGGAATGAGGAAATCATTTCTAAGTCATTTAAAGGGAACACATTGTAAATGTGCTAAAAAAATGTGGTGTTGGACCACTTTTGAAAATAATTTGAAACTTGTTCAAAATGACTTTGTTTGAGAAATCGGCGTTCATGAAACTTTTCATCCTCGACAAAATGAACAATTCTTGTGTTCATTTCGGAGCCTAATTCTAACTTTAACGGCTCCTAAATTCATCAAACTCGTGCCTTTGTGCCCAGTTTTTATAAAAGTTCCAGTTTTACGCACTTTTGAAAACAGGTCTGTTTGGGGCCCGAAACGGCGAATTTTTGAAACCTGTAGGAGTCAATTTCAAGTTTCGTCGAGATCTAAAACTTTTGTGTTTTGACCAAATTCTGGTTCGGCCTCTAAAAGGGTCATTTTAATAAAAATCTGAGACTGCTCATTTGGTCCGGATTTGTTATTCCCGGTTTTGGACACCGAACCAAAACTAGCTGAAAAGCCTATCGTAGGTTCATTTTTGGCCAATGACTATATGCAAAAACGACCGTATCAAAATTTCTTTAAAACTTTATGTTTTACCAAATCCCAGATTCGGACCCTAAGTGGGTCAAACTGGCCAAAATCCGTGGCTGATCCTGGGGACAGATTTTGTGTCTAGCCACCCTCTACACACTCATGCACACACATATCTCAAACCACTTGTAAACTAAAGTAAACACAACTACAACCATAAAAACTTTTAAAACTGAAAGCTAAGGGCTCAAATAACTTATTACAACCCATGTGCATAACCAAATACATATAAATCTCCTTTGATCAAAAACTTAAAAACAACTAACCACAAAAGATGGGGGTTTTTCGGTTTATACCTTAGAGTGCTTTGATCCAAGCACAACCGGGCCAAGGGTGGCTGTCAAGGCTCCAATAGAAAACAAAGAGGGTTGAGGAATCATTTGTGCTAGAATGAGAACACAAGTAAAACAAAACGTTTCTCTTAATATCCAGCCAAGATGAAAAATTACACCATAGAAAAAATTTCGGTTCTAGGGTCTTACCGAAACTACCTTGGAAGAGTGCACCTCTAACAACTTGTGTGGCCAATCTTTTGTGTGAAAGTTATGTGAAATATGGGTGGTTTAGGGGCTGAAGAGGGATCGGATTTTCTGAAGAGAAAGGGGAGAGAAAGCTGTATTTTTCTTGAGAGTTTTTGTGAGCAAATGGGAAAAGTGAAACGTAAAGGTGGTTGCACCTTTTTATAGGCAACTCTAAGCAACTTTGCTTAACTCTAAGCCCTCTTAATCAAGCCATAATTTAGCTCAATTGGGGGAAAAAAATCTGTGCTGTAGCCCTTGAAATTTCGGAGCCATGATGGAGGGTGAAAGGGAGCAAGTTTGCATTAAATGGTCATGGTCCTCTTGTCCTTAAAACCCCATTTTTTTAATCTAAAAACTCCAACACATCCCTTGATTTAAGGGATCACTTTCAGCTGGTTTTGTAGCTGGTTTTGTAGCTGTTTTCCTAACCAAAGGGGGCATGGTTTGGTTGGGGTAAAAGTCCAACCAAATCGGTTCTGTGCAGTCTAGTTTTCTACTGCGTTTTTCAGCCCTTTCTCTGCAGTGTTCTAATTTTCATCCAAAAATTGGATTTTCTGAATCTGATTTTTGTACTGACGATTTCTAATTGTTTTATACTGTCTAAGAGCCCATTCTATGCCAAATCACTATTCATTTCCTATACTACGGTAGTGTCTACACTGTGTTGTCCTTTCACATGCAAACCGAGGCGTTCCTAGGTGAAATTTCAGACACAGTCTCTCTTGACTAATTCAGACGTTCTGATTTCAATTTTATCAGTCATATGTCTGTCTGAGATCGTCTGGACCAGTTTTCAAGATCTGTGGGGTCCCACCTCGAAAAACGTGTCAGGTGTCCGTTTGACTAATTTGGGCGTGCTGAGTCTAGCTATATCAGTTTTAAGTCAAACTAAGGCCGTCTTTGCTAGTAACTTGACTCTGCGCCTTGCACTATTCACTATTCACTATTTATTATTCACTATTCATGGTTCACCGTTCTTTGTTTTAACTGACTAATCCGAGTGTTCTGACTCTGATTTTGTCAGTCTCTGGGTGAGAAGAGGTCATCCGGACCATTTTCTCGATACTGCACCCTACTAGGGAGATTCTCGTTGTTGTGCTCAGACGTTTGGTCTGAGTATTTCAGTGATCTGCTCACCAGTCTTGTGTCAGGAAATGGTCATCCAGACTAGTTTCATGATACTGCGTATCTCATACTCTATACACATAACAGGGTAGACCGGGTTCTCTGTTGGTTGCCCCTTTTCACTATATGAATAGTAATAAACAGTACTGCACTTGTTTAGTCTATTCAACTGGAATTTATGCTACATTTATCAACTTAATTACTCATTTCATAGTAATTAGGTTTCACGCATTATGAGAGTCTTCAAATTGGCTCTCTGCTCAGTACACGGCCTTCTACAAGGGTTCTAACACAGGCGTGTATGGCTTGAGCACGGGCGTGTACTAGTTGGGCTTTCTCAACACGACCGTGTCTTGGACCATACTCACTTTACCCGAGTGGTACACGGCCACTTACACAGCCGTGTACCTGACCATATAAAACTACATGGCCATGTTAACTCACACGGCCTCTCTCATAAAACAATCTGATCAGTACACGGTTTCTTACATGACTGTGTACCTAACCGTGTTTGATGTATTTGGACTAAAAATGCATCAAATTATTCCTTAGCTTCTCATTGAATAATTTGCTGAGTTACAGGGACGGGGTGGTCCTTACAATGTATATGACTTGTGTACTTTGATGTTCTATTGGCTGAAGTGTCTCAGAGGTAGTAAGCTTATAGACAAGTTTGTTGGGTGCATAACTTGTATACGATGAAGGGTTTGTTTACAGATATCGAAATCATAGCTCTAATGAGGAGTCAAGGGTATCCTCTTAAAGGTGTTATACTGAATGTGAAAATGGATAAGGCCTTGGGTCATCTGCTAGCTGGATGACTTCTTATTCACATATGGTGAATAATCATTTTCTTTGTTCGGTAGTATAATGGAACTTTAAGATAGCTTGATCAGTAGGATTAAACGGACTTTGGCCTAACGCTGATCATGGATATCATATGAGGGTTCTGCATGCATGACAAAGTCATTGGACGATAGCTTGTCACAGGCTTACATAATATGGTATATAATTAGGAGTTTAGTTTTAGGTTTATAGTGGTGTGACTCTGAAATTAGTGATCATATGATTGAGTTGTTCGATAAAGAATGATGATCATATGGATTTGTGGGAGCCCAATTATACATGTCCAATTGCTCCCTCTACTAGCTCCACATAATTCCCTAACGTTTGGCAAAATTGATTTGTGTATGCTATTGGCTAGTTGATTATGCATGGATGGTGTTGACATAGGATTAATATGGTGGACAAAATTCTCTCCGATTAGATTTAGATTTTGTTGACATAGGATTAATATGGTGGCTCGAATAATTGTGTACTCTATTATCCAAAACAAAATCTGAATTCAACTGGAGAGAATCTTGTCTACCATCCTAATCCTATGTCAACACCATCCATGCATAATAAACTAGCCAATAGCATACACAAATCAATTTGCCAAACATTAAGGACTTATGTGGAGCTAGTAGAGGGACCAATTAGACATATATAATCAGGATCCTGCAAATCCATATGATCATCATTCTTTACCAAACAACTCAATCATATGATCACTAATTTCAGAGTCCCGAAACTGAACTCCCAATTATATACCGTATTACATAAGCCTGTGACAAGCTATCGTCTAATGACCTTGTCATGTATGCAGAACCTTCATATGATATCCATGATCAGCCTTAGGTCAAAGTCCGTTTAATCCTACTGATCAGGCGATCTTAAAGTTCCATTATACTACCAAATAAAGAAAATGATTATTCACTATATGTGAATAAGAAGTCATCCGCCCAGCAGACGACCCAAGGCCTTGTCCATTTTCACATTCAGTATAACACCTTTAAGAGGATACCCTTAACTCCTCATTAGAGCTATGATTTCGATATCTGTAAACGAACCCTTTATCGTATACAAGTTATGCACCCAACAAACCGGTCTATAAGCTTACTACCTCTGAGACGCTTTAGCCATTGGAACATCAAAGTACACAAGTCATATACATGAAGCTGTCCATCTACTCAGGATTAAGGTTATTGCATAATGAACGTCAAAAGCAGATCGATCTACTCAAAGCGGACTTCGTAGATCAATCACACTTTAGTTCCGGTCTAATATGTCACCACCAAGCAACATACCTATCTCTCTACTTAGGAGTCCAGCTCCAGACAGTTAAGACAAACCGTCTCCTCCAAGGCTTTAGACAACATAATAGTCTTAACATGAGTTAGATGCTAGGTCTAACCCCATAGACTATAGACCATAGTTTAGACCGCTTACTTTAGAACATTGTCTTCTCGCATACAAAAGTCCATTGCATGTAATGTTCGAACAGTTTTAACACAAGCAGTCAGGGAGCCATATTTGCTTACGTTTACTTTAACATGTAAATAAAATTGAGGACAGATAGCAATATAATGAATAACCTCTATATATAATTTTATTATCTAGTTCAAAATAAATACATCAAAATGTCTCTAATGCTTACGGCATTTCCTAACAATCTCCCACCTACCCTAAGCCAGCAGATGTGCCATGTTACGCATCCCTATCACCTCTACATGCCTCTCAAAGCTTCTAGCCACCAAAGTCTTAGTAAAGGGATCGGTAATGTTGTCCTCGGATGCGATCTTACATACATCTACTTGTCCTGTCTCCACGTGCCCTCTAATAATATGATATCTCTGATCTATGTACTTGGTCCTCTTGTGGTATCGAGATTCCCTTATGTTGGCAATAGCCCTAGTGTTATCACAGTAAAGTGTGATAGGTTTGTCAACACCCGGAATGACCTCAAGGTCTCTAAAGAACTTGTAGAGCCAAACCACTTCTTTAGATGCCTCAACCGCAGCCACGTACTCAGCCTCCATAGTAGAGTCAGCTGTACAGCTCTGCTTCATACTCCTCCATACAATGGCGCCTCCTCCGAGCAAGAACACTGATCCAGATGTCGATTTCCTCAAATCCTTGTAAGTCTGGAAGTCTGAGTCCATGTATCCTATGGGTGTTAGGTCCCCTCAAGAATACACCAGCATATAATCCCTCGTTCTCTTAAGATACTTGAGTATATGCTTTACTGCTTGCGAGTGCTTGGTTCCAGGATTCGCTTGATATCAACTCACCATACCTACTGCAGAACATATGTCCGGGCGAGCAGTATATCATCGACATAGAGTATCAGAAAGACCACTTTTCCATACTTAATACGTTTATAAACACAGGGTTCATCAACGTTCTACTCAAAACTGAAAGTCTTGATCACTTGATCAAATCTCTGGTTCCATGAGTGGGATGCTTGCTTTAATCCATAAATGGATCTAAGCAACGTAGACTTTCCTTTCTTGGCTTTTTGCTATGAACCCTTTGGGCTGTATCGTGTAGATACACTCCTTAAGATGGCCAGAATGCCGTCTTGACATCCATTTGTCAGATCTCGTAATCGAGAGCCGTAGCAACGGACAGAAGAATACGGATAGACTTTAGTATAGCAACAGGCGAAAAGGTTTCATCGTAATCGATTCTAGCCTTTTGCATGTACCCCTTTGCAACCAGTCTAGATTTGAAAGTTTCCACTCTCCCTTCCGCATCCTTTTCTCTTTTGTAGACCCATTTGCATCCAATGGGTTTTATCCCATCCGGCAAATCTACAAGTTCCCAAACAGAGTTGGATTTCATAGAATCCATCTCATTGTTCATATCTTATTTCCAAGATTTAGAATCAACATCATTTGTAGCTTCATCATAGGTGACCGGAACATCCTCATGCCCATGAGCCTTGGCCTGGCATACCTCAGCATCACACATGAAGAAATTAGGTTTCTTCGAAACCCTCCCACTACGACGAGGCACCCTAAATTGTTGATCGTTTACAGGTCTTTCACTGGAACTCGGATTTATGTCCAAGACCGAAAGCCGTGGAGCAGTTCTTTCACCCGATAACTCCTTTAGCACCACTTTGCTTCGAGGCTTAAAGTCATTCATGTGACTTTCCTCCAAGAATGCCGCATGGGTTGAAACAATGAATTTTTGTTCTTTCGGGTTATAGAACAAACCTCCATTAGTTCCTTTTGGATACCCTACAAACATGAACAATTCTTGTGACAACTGGGAAATTCAGGCAATTCTCAGACGAAAATGTACAATTGTATGTATATAACAATTTGTACTATTTAAAGAGTGAAATAAATGTATTTATATTGTTCAGAATATATGAAAATGTTCTAACAATACCGACGAGTAAGAATTCAGTGCTGGAAAAATTCACTGAGTTGAAACGGGTGAAACGGTGCCAAAATCGGCATTGAAAACCCTAACCGGAGCAATAAAAGACGGTAAACTTCCGGGATTTGATTTTGATCAAACGGAAGCAGATTAAATTGATCCGACTGCACAGGAGACCTCAGGAACACGCCGGGACGATTTCAGGAAAATTTCGGCTCGAACCGGTATCGGTCAAAAAGTAGTCGAATTAATGTGAATAGTGAAAGTCAAAGTCAACTTTCACTTTTGCATTTATGACATCATAAATCAAGTTTATTAAATGGAATAAATAAGGTGGTTGGTGGCATTAATGGCTAGGATTTAATCACCTTTTGATCTAAAGGCCAAGATTTGGCCAAAAATTACCATTTTTAATTTTTGAAAATTATGGAAAGTAATGGCTTGAAAGGTGCCTAAATCCCATTGGCTAATGACCAAATTAATTGGTCTTTTAGTGGCATAAGTCGGCCACTTTTGGAGTGAAAGGCCGAAGCTTTTTTTTTCATGCAAAAGCCATAAGAAAAATTTGCTAAGTTATTTTCCATGGAGTCTACGTGAGCTACCAAGGAGAACCAAGATTTTCTTCAATTTTTCTTCACAAAAAAGAGTGGCAAAGTGTTCATTGAAGACAAAGGAAGCAATTGATTAAGGTATCTTCCCTTGCACCTCAAATTTTCATGGTTTTTCTTCACAAAATCCGTGGGTGAATAGTGATAGAAAGATGGAAAATTTTTGGTTGTTTTTCATGGATTTGATGTTGGGTTTTGTTAAGGATGTATTGAGGAAGAAAACCATGCTAATTCATTAAAGAAAAACCAAATTTTGGTTGGTTTTTCAAAGGTAAATCCGTGGGTTACCTTAGGTAACCAATGAAAAAAGTGTGTGGTTAATGGTTAACATGCTTTCTAAGTTTAAACTTGTGAAGAATAAAGCTTGTATTTCATTATGAAAAGCTTGGAAAAAATTTCTTGTGTGAATTCCATTAAATGGCCGTGGGTTGTTAATGGTTTGGAAGAAAAATTTTCATTGGTTTATGTGATATTTGGTTGATTGAAATCATGCAAATTAATGTGTAAATGGTGGCAATGTGAATGAAAGAATGAAACAAAAATGTTTGGCATGTGTTTCATTAAATGGCCGTGGGTTATACAAGGGTTAAAACCCTAGGAAATTTGGTTGAAAATCCAAGAAAATGGGCTTGAAAATGTGTTAAAAATGTGACATTTGAATGGCCTAAAATGTGGTGAAAGTTTGACAAAATTTGGTTCGGTTTTGTTGTGAAAACCGAAACCAAATTAAGGGTAAATTTGTGAAAAAAAATGTTGTAATGTGGGTGATAATGTGAAATTGGAAAATTGTGGGCTTTTATGTAAAAGTTTGGAAAACTTTTACATAAAATAGGCTTGTGGTATAGTACGTGGCAGGTACTTATGGTTCGAGACGTACCTAACGCCGGAAGCCTTAAATGTACGTCGAAATGCTGCCGAAATTTCGAAAACGGCATTCGGGGTAAAATAGGGATTTAAAATAAAAGTTAGGGCCGGGACGGAAACCCGAGTCCCTAACGGAAAAAGTGAATAAGGGTAATTTAAGGGGTGGGTCGTGAATAATAACCCGTCCCCTTGAAAATGAAAAACGCGTGTGAGATTGAAAAACCGACCCCGAGGGGGGGGCGTTTTTGGAAATAAAATAAAGGTCTGAGTCGGGAACGGAAAACCCGAGCCTCGGAGACCTAGGTCGGGAAAGTCTAGATGAACGTTTTAAATACTAGTGAAACGTCCATTTGAGGCTCCGAAACGATAGAAAATCGCTAAACCGACGTGAGGGTCGGAATAGTGCTTCCCGAGGGCCGGGAAAACAAAAAGTGGAAATAAAATAGAAACGAACCCGGTAATGATTAGAAAAGAATCAGAAAAGTTCCTGAGAGCCAAAAATGCAGTCTGGATCAATAAAATTCCGTCAGGGGCAAAACTGTAATTTTGCCAAAATATTGGGGCAAAATCGTAATTTTGCAAAAGTTAGGGGAAAATGGTGAAAATAATAAATAAAACCTAAAAAGTTATAAATAGGTTTTATTTAAGCTTTTTAATGAAAAATAAAAGCTATAAATGGGAAAGAAATTAACAGACATAGTTTTGTCTGTAGGATCCCAAAATCGGCCTACAAGGAAGGCGATTCAAGATCCAAGAGAGAGAAAGAGAACAGTCTGGTAAGGTAAGTTCAGACATTTACCTGTCTGCAACATATAGCAATATTGTGCTAATTTTAATGTACTAACTATAAGTTAGGTACATATGTGCTACGGGCACTATGATAGAATAGAGAGAGAGACGAAATGTGCTACGGGCACTATAAGAATGAACACATTATTAATTGTGCTTCGGGCACTAGAGCGAGATTAATGAAACTCACTCCCCTAAAATTAAAATGTGAACCATTCCTAACCACGGGACAATGTGAAGTCACCGGGTTAGAATGTTAAAAAGTCGGTAATGAAACCACTTTCTGGCGTACCAGCCTTCCGTACAGGAAGGTACAATTTTTGCCTTCGGGGCTATGAGACTAAGGCTGTGGAGGTCAGCACTGATGTACCGCTCCCAGTCATATAAAATTTTGCCTTCGGGGCTATGAGATTAAGGCTGTGGAGGTCAGCACTAATGTACCGCTCCCAGTCATACGCACTTAAATGGTACTGCCAACCTGAGCTCAAAACCAGAACGTAAATAAAGATAATGACCTAAAACTGAAACTGTGCCATAATTGAGCATAAGACAGTTTAGTGAGAGCACTAACATCGCGGTAGATGTACTAGTGTGAGACAGTGTTGTGGTCAAACTTACTATTCACCATGAATAGTAGTCAAAGTTACTATTCACGTATGAATAGTGGTCAAAGATACTATTCACGATGAATAGTACTATTCATAGAAATTTCATTTCTTACATGTTTGAACTTACTGAGCCTGTAGCTCACCATTTTTGCTAATGTTGCAGGTAAGCGACCAGCTCAGTAGCTTGTTTGACTGGATGCGAACGGGATGGCGCTTGTCAAATGGGATAACTGGGCGAGGGATATGGTACTGCCAGAGTCTTGCCGCTGAGCGTTAAAGTGAAGAAAAAAAAAAAGGGGAAAAAGTTCTTTTGTAATTATATATATTTTACAAAAGCATTGTATTATTTATATTACTTTGTACCTATCAACAAAGTAAATAGTGGAAAAAGATTTTATATGATGTTTAAAGAAAAAAAAATTTTTCCCAAAAACGTCATGATTTAAATAGAGGAGAGAGATAAGCCGGCGACCCATGAGAGTACAATCTATCGCAGTTAGCGATAAAGCTCAACTGTAATAGTATTGTATGATCTCCACAAGGGGCGGGCCGCCATAGTTGGTATCAGAGCAAGGTTTGCGACTGATTTGGTTTTGAATACCAACGGCTGTTACAGTTGGTATATTAGAGCAGTGTGACCATATCCCGATTTGACACTTCGCGCATCCTGCACCGCTATCCAAGTAAGTAGTTTACTTAAGTTCAGTTAATTATTTTCTTATGTGAAAATAATTATCTTATAGGTAGCACGATGACCAGACCTCCATATGTGAGACCCCAGCTACCACGACCAAGAGGGGTATTACGGGTATGGACGAGACCTATTGTGAGGCCGCCCATTTCCCAAAGGCCGGTAGTCAGACCCCCGGTACCCGAGAGACCTCCGGTACCAATGCCGGCATCAGTACCAGCATCAGTGCCAGCGCCAGTAGATATTGTACAGCCACGACCGATAGTTCATCCACTGGTGGTAGTGGACATTCCAGTTGTTGGTGGACGCCAACATATTGGGGTGAGAGTGTCGGCACGGGCAGTACAGGCATTTAGGGCCAGCAGTCCTCCGATGTTTGACGGTGGACGACAGTCGATGGAGACCAAGGACTGGCTCCATGCCATTGAGAGGATCATGGTGATATGTGATATCGATCGAGATATGTGGATCCAGTTGGCTGTTAGTATGTTTCAGGGAGACGCTCGAGTGTTCTGGCAGTATTGCGACCAGGAGATTTTATTGGGATTCAGTTGGGCTGAGTTCTGCCAGCGGTTGGCTGATCAGTTTCAACCTAGGGATCCAGCACCTGCTCCAGCACCTCCAGAGAGACGAGAGGCTGATACACCTGTGTACCCTGGATTCGATGAGGTCAGGGATTACATTCTCCAGACCGAGAGGATGGTCATGCTGTCTGGTGAGACAGTGATGTCTTACGCAGCACGGTTTGAGGAGACCATTCGGAGGAGATGTCCGTTGCCTAACCTCACGGAAGCAAACTGCTGTGAGCTGTTTTGGAAAGGTTTATCCTTGGAGCTGAGACCGAGGGTGATCAAGCCGTTTCCTCCTACGCTCCAAGAGTTCGTGGTAACGATCAGGGCGATCGAGAGAGAGATTCTGATCGAGCATCTGACGCAGAGTCGACGAGAGACGCTGGGTCAAGATGAGATGTTTGCACGCATATTCGGGCCGAGAAGAATGATGAATGATCATGAGGCCGGACCATCTAGACCACGAGGTGATGACTCGGGACAGGGAACATTACCTAGGTGTGGTGACGACTCAGATGATACCAATGACGATGAGGATCCAGAAGAATATCCTCTAGTCCCAGATGTAGGGAACGAGTGATCAGTAGATGTGTATATGTACATAAGTAGCTTAGAGAGAAAAGCTCTTTTGTATAGACTTGTGGCCATTTTGTATAAACGGCCGATGTATATATGACTGGTGATGCCTATGTATGACATATAAATGTTTTGCTATGAATGAAATACCAAAATGATTATATGTTGTACGATGATGTGTTACGATGATGTGGCTTTACAGTACCCTAAATTTCGTAAATTGATATAATTTTACGAATGCGGTTATGGAAAAAGCTAACGGTGAATTATTGTGCCATAATAGGACAATAGCCAAGATGGTGGATTTGAGAAATCGACCAGAGGGACGAGAGCGACGTCCTGATGTTATGGAGAGACTGGATCAGATACAAGCTTTATTAGAAGCCCAGATGCAAGAAAATGCGAATCTGAGGCGACGGGTAGAGGAACTAGAACAGAGACAAGGCTCTGAGGGTACCCAAGTAGAACAACAAGCTGAGGTAGATCCGGTTATTCCTCCAGCTGCAGTACATGAGAGAGCTCCTGAACCACAACCAGTATTGAATTTGGAACCCCTCTATGAAAGATTCAGGCGTATGAGGCTGCCAGAATTTAAAAGGTCTACAAATCCCTTAGAGGCTGAAGACTGGTTGTCATCATTACAAGTGATCATGGAGTTCATGAACCTAACCGACCGGGAGAAGGTTGCATGTGCGTCTTTTGTGCTGAGAAAAGATGCTCGTTTTTGGTGGGACACGGTGCGAATGAGAAGAGACGTGTCTACCATGAGTTGGGCGGAATTTCTGGAAGAATTTAACTAGAAATATTATGACCCTGCATCTCTGAGACAGCAACAGAAAGAATTCTCAGAGTTGACACAAGGGAACATGTCGGTAAGCGAAGTCTGCCGAAAGTTCGATCAGTTATCCCGTTTGTGCCCTTATGTAGTCCCTACTGAGAGGGAAAAGATACAGAAAATGATCGGGATGTTCAGGCCGGAAATTGCTGCATTGGTAGATACTGGACTAGTGCCACCTACTTCTGTAGCCGATTGTGTGAGTCGGGCCATCAGGGCTGAGTTTCATGTAGCTCGACAGAAAGAGGAAAGAGAGAAACACTGGGAGGCTAAAAAGAAGGAGAGGGCTTTGGCGAAGTCTACGCAAGTTGGTCAATCGAGCAAGCCTAGTCAGAATGCGAAACCAAGCCAGGGCAACAATCAAGGATCCCAGCAAAATAAGAGAAAAGGGAATTTTTCTGGGAATCGCCAGGGAAATAATCGAAACCAGCAGCGGAGAACAGCTGGTAATACAGAGTCTAATGTGCAAAACTGCCCTACATGCGGGAAGAGACATTCTGGGCAATGCAGATTTGGGCCACTTGTGTGCTACGAATGTGGAAAGGAGGGCCATTAAGCCAGGAACTGTCCAAATAGGCAGGGTGGACAAGGCACTTCCCAACCGCACCAAACACGCCCACAAGCTCATTCCCTTCAAGCCAGAGTGGAAGAGTCACCAGTGAGGCCGCAACGCCAGGAACGTATGCAACGTGCTGATGCTCGTGTGATGGCCTACAGCAAGGAAGACGCAGAGGCAGGAACATCAAACGTGGTGACAGGTCAGCTTCCTGTCACTAGTCATGTAGCCTCTGTACTATTCGATTCCGGTGCTACGCATTCATTTGTTTCCTATGCATTTGCTGACAAGATAGGACTTCCTAAGGATAATATGGGAAGGGTATTTAAGATAGCTTTACCTTCTGGGGAAGTATTGTTGTCCAGTTACTGGTTACCTTATGTACCCGTATATGTGGCAAATAGGGAACTATATGCTGAGTTGATCGTAATGGAGATCATGGATTACGATGTGATTTTAGGCATGGATTTCCTAGGGAAATACCAAGCTACGATCGACTGCCGAAATCGAAAGATAGTCTTCCAACCCGAGGAAGAAGAGAGTTTCGAGTATGTTGATACTTCTCGAAGACCCGGGAAGATGATCATCAGTTCGCTGAGAGCCAGCAAGCTGATAGCCAGTGGTTACATGGGATATCTGGCATATGTGGTGGATACTGTAGAGGAACAGAAGCTTCAAGCTGAAGAGGTTCCTGTGGTTAATGAGTTTCTTGACGTATTTCCAGAAGAGTTACCAGGGATACCGCCAGAGAGAGAAATCTCGTTTGAAATTGAGTTGATGCCTGGAACAGCACCTATTTCCAAAGCACCATACCGCATGGCTCCAGTGGAGTTAAAGGAGCTGCAGGTACAATTAAAGGAGCTTTTGGATAAAGGATTCATCAGGCCGAGTTTTTCTCCATGGGGTGCACCTGTGTTATTCGTCAAAAAAAAAGATGGAACATTCCGACTGTGCATTGATTACTGGGAGTTGAATAAGGTTACAATCAAAAATAGGTATCCGTTACCTAGAATTGATGACCTATTCGACCAGTTAAAAGGTGCAGTAGTATTTTCCAAGATCGACTTACGATCAGGATATCACCAGCTGAGAATTAAAGAGAGTGATATTCCTAAGACGGCGTTTAGGACTCGTTATGGTCACTACGAGTTCCTTGTGATGCCATTCGGATTGACAAATGCGCCGGCAGCGTTCATGGATTTGATGAACAGAATTTTTAAAGAGTATTTGGATAAGTTTGTCATTGTATTCATTGATGACATTCTTATATACTCGAAGACTCATGAGGAGCACAAGAAGCATCTGAGGATCGTGTTGAATACGATACGGAAGCATCAACTGTATGCCAAATTCTCAAAATGCGAGTTTTGGCTGGACAGAGTACATTTCCTCGGACATGTTGTATCCCAGGAAGGTATTGCTGTAGATCCGATAAAGGTAGAGGCAATTAACCAGTGGCCTGCACCCAAGAGTGTGACAGAAATACGCAGTTTCTTGGGATTGGCTGGTTATTATCGGCGATTTGTAGAGGGATTCGCGCGACTAGCTGCACCTCTTACTGCTCTTACACGCAAAGAAAGGAAGTACGAGTGGACTACGGAATGCGAAAGAAGCTTCCAGGAGTTAAAGAGGCGACTGACAAGCGCACCAATCCTTACGCTTCCCACTGAAGGGGAGAAGTTCGTGATCTACAGTGATGCATCGAAAATAGGATTGGGAGCAGTCCTGATGCAAGACGGCAAGGTGATTGCCTATGCTTCCCGTCAGTTAAAGGAGCATGAAAGGAATTATCCTACGCATGATCTTGAACTTGCTGCAGTAGTGTTCGCACTTAAAATTTGGCGACACTATCTCTATGGAGCTCAATGTCAGATTTTCACTGATCACCAAAGCTTGAAGTATTTCTTCACGCAAAAAGAGCTCAATATGCGACAGAGACGATGGTTGGAATTGGTGAAGGATTATGATTGTGAAATCCTCTACCATCCAGGAAAGGCCAACCGTGTAGCGGATGCTCTAAGTAGGAAGTCTACTGTATCGCACCAGCTACCAATAAACAGGCTTCCGAAGCCATTGCAGCAAGAGATAAATTCTTTGAACTTGGAGCTGATATCGGGAAGATTAGCTGCACTCCAAGTGGAATCATCGCTATTTGAGGATATAAAGGAAGCTCAGAGGCGAGATCCAATGATGACAAGTTCTCAAGAAGGAATTTCCAAGGATGGAATAATCCTTTATCAAGGAAGGATAAATGTTCCGGCTGATGAGGAACTTAGAAGACGGATCATGTCAGAAGCCCATGAGACACCCTATTCGATTCATCCCGGAGCGAGCAAAATGTATCAGGACTTGAAGTTACAGTTCTGGTGGAAAGGGATGAAGAGCGATATAGCGAAATTCGTGAGCAGATGCATGACCTGTCAGAGAATCAAAGCGGAACATAAACATCCAGCGGGAAGATTGGAACCGTTGGAGATTCCTGAATGGAAATGGGAACACATTACGATGGATTTTGTAGTGGGACTCCCGAAAACCCGAGAAGGTTATGACGCCATTTGGGTTATTGTGGACAGACTGACCAAGACGGCACGGTTTATAGCTGTCAAGATGACTTTTTTGCTAGAAAAGTTTGCTCAGCTGTACATAACTCATGTCGTCAGACTACATGGAGTACCAAAATCCATTGTATCAGATCGAGATGCACGGTTCACTTCGAATTTCTGGAAGTGTGTGCAAGAGGCCATGGGTACTGAATTGAGACTCAGTACGGCTTTTCATCCGCAAACAGACGGGCAGTCAGAGCGGACAATTCAGACGTTAGAGGACATGCTTCGAGCTTGCGTTATGGATTTTGCGGGAAATTGGAACGAGAAGTTACCATTGATTGAATTCTCGTACAATAATAGTTACCAAGCTTCGATAGGCATGGCACCTTACGAGGCTTTGTATGGACGGAAGTGCAGATCACCATTACATTGGTACGATTTGCGAGAAAAGCAGTTGCATAAGACGGACTTCATAAAAGAGACTTCTGATGCAGTTGCTAGAATTCAGCGTCAAATGAAAATTGCGCAAAGCCGACAAAAGAGTTATGCGGACAAAAGGCGGAGATCCTTGGAGTTTGACGAAGGAGACTTCGTGTTTCTCAAGGTATCGCCTATGAAGGGGATTATGCGTTTCGGTAAGAAGGGGAAACTGAGTCCAAGATACATTGGACCTTATGAAATTATCGAACGCATTGGAAAGGTCGCTTACAGATTAGCGCTACCTCCAGAATTGTCGGCAGTGCATAACGTATTTCATGTGTCGATGCTGAGAAAGTATATACCAGATCCGTCCCATGTATTGAAGCATGAGCCTATTCAAATCCACGAGGATTTGACATATGAGGAACAGCCTATTCAAGTACTAGCTCGTGAAGAGAAAGTACTGAGGAATAAGGTAATCCCACTAGTGAAGATTTTGTGGAAAAATCACAATATTGAAGAAGCTACGTGGGAACGAGAAGATGAGATAAGGAAATTATACCCCCATTTGTTCTAATTTTCGAGGACGAAAATTTTATAAGCAGGGGTGAATGTGACAACTGGGAAATTCAGGCAATTCTCGGACGAAAATGTACAATTGTATGTATATAACAATTTGTACTATTTAAAGAGTGAAATAAATGTATTTATATTGTTCAGAATATATGAAAATGTTCTAACAATACCGACGAGTAAGAATTCAGTGCTGGAAAAATTCACTGAGTTGAAACGGGTGAAACGGTGCCAAAATCGGCATTGAAAACCCTAACCGGAGCAATAAAAGACGGTAAACTTCCGGGATTTGATTTTGATCAAACGGAAGCAGATTAAATTGATCCGACTGCACAGGAGACCTCAGGAACACGCCGGGACGATTTCAGGAAAATTTCGGCTCGAACCGGTATCGGTCAAAAAGTAGTCGAATTAATGTGAATAGTGAAAGTCAAAGTCAACTTTCACTTTTGCATTTATGACATCATAAATCAAGTTTATTAAATGGAATAAATAAGGTGGTTGGTGGCATTAATGGCTAGGATTTAATCACCTTTTGATCTAAAGGCCAAGATTTGGCCAAAAATTACCATTTTTAATTTTTGAAAATTATGGAAAGTAATGGCTTGAAAGGTGCCTAAATCCCATTGGCTAATGACCAAATTAATTGGTCTTTTAGTGGCATAAGTCGGCCACTTTTGGAGTGAAAGGCCGAAGCTTTTTTTTTCATGCAAAAGCCATAAGAAAAATTTGCTAAGTTATTTTCCATGGAGTCTACGTGAGCTACCAAGGAGAACCAAGATTTTCTTCAATTTTTCTTCACAAAAAAGAGTGGCAAAGTGTTCATTGAAGACAAAGGAAGCAATTGATTAAGGTATCTTCCCTTGCACCTCAAATTTTCATGGTTTTTCTTCACAAAATCCGTGGGTGAATAGTGATAGAAAGATGGAAAATTTTTGGTTGTTTTTCATGGATTTGATGTTGGGTTTTGTTAAGGATGTATTGAGGAAGAAAACCATGCTAATTCATTAAAGAAAAACCAAATTTTGGTTGGTTTTTCAAAGGTAAATCCGTGGGTTACCTTAGGTAACCAATGAAAAAAGTGTGTGGTTAATGGTTAACATGCTTTCTAAGTTTAAACTTGTGAAGAATAAAGCTTGTATTTCATTATGAAAAGCTTGGAAAAAATTTCTTGTGTGAATTCCATTAAATGGCCGTGGGTTGTTAATGGTTTGGAAGAAAAATTTTCATTGGTTTATGTGATATTTGGTTGATTGAAATCATGCAAATTAATGTGTAAATGGTGGCAATGTGAATGAAAGAATGAAACAAAAATGTTTGGCATGTGTTTCATTAAATGGCCGTGGGTTATACAAGGGTTAAAACCCTAGGAAATTTGGTTGAAAATCCAAGAAAATGGGCTTGAAAATGTGTTAAAAATGTGACATTTGAATGGCCTAAAATGTGGTGAAAGTTTGACAAAATTTGGTTCGGTTTTGTTGTGAAAACCGAAACCAAATTAAGGGTAAATTTGTGAAAAAAAATGTTGTAATGTGGGTGATAATGTGAAATTGAAAAATTGTGGGCTTTTATGTAAAAGTTTGGAAAACTTTTACATAAAATAGGCTTGTGGTATAGTACGTGGCAGGTACTTATGGTTCGAGACGTACCTAACGCCGGAAGCCTTAAATGTACGTCGAAATGCTGCCGAAATTTCGAAAACGGCATTCGGGGTAAAATAGGGATTTAAAATAAAAGTTAGGGCCGGGACGGAAACCCGAGTCCCTAACGGAAAAAGTGAATAAGGGTAATTTAAGGGGTGGGTCGTGAATAATAACCCGTCCCCTTGAAAATGAAAAACGCGTGTGAGATTGAAAAACCGACCCCGAGGGGGGGGCGTTTTTGGAAATAAAATAAAGGTCCGAGTCGGGAACGGAAAACCCGAGCCTCGGAGACCTAGGTCGGGAAAGTCTAGATGAACGTTTTAAATACTAGTGAAACGTCCATTTGAGGCTCCGAAACGATAGAAAATCGCTAAACCGACGTGAGGGTCGGAATAGTGCTTCCCGAGGGCCGGGAAAACAAAAAGTGGAAATAAAATAGAAACGAACCCGGTAATGATTAGAAAAGAATCAGAAAAGTTCCTGAGAGCCAAAAATGCAGTCTGGATCAATAAAATTCCGTCAGGGGCAAAACTGTAATTTTGCCAAAATATTGGGGCAAAATCGTAATTTTGCAAAAGTTAGGGGAAAATGGTGAAAATAATAAATAAAACCTAAAAAGTTATAAATAGGTTTTATTTAAGCTTTTTAATGAAAAATAAAAGCTATAAATGGGAAAGAAATTAACAGACATAGTTTTGTCTGTAGGATCCCAAAATCGGCCTACAAGGAAGGCGATTCAAGATCCAAGAGAGAGAAAGAGAACAGTCTGGTAAGGTAAGTTCAGACATTTACCTGTCTGCAACATATAGCAATATTGTGCTAATTTTAATGTACTAACTATAAGTTAGGTACATATGTGCTACGGGCACTATGATAGAATAGAGAGAGAGACGAAATGTGCTACGGGCACTATAAGAATGAACACATTATTAATTGTGCTTCGGGCACTAGAGCGAGATTAATGAAACTCACTCCCCTAAAATTAAAATGTGAACCATTCCTAACCACGGGACAATGTGAAGTCACCGGGTTAGAATGTTAAAAAGTCGGTAATGAAACCACTTTCTGGCGTACCAGCCTTCCGTACAGGAAGGTACAATTTTTGCCTTCGGGGCTATGAGACTAAGGCTGTGGAGGTCAGCACTGATGTACCGCTCCCAGTCATATAAAATTTTGCCTTCGGGGCTATGAGATTAAGGCTGTGGAGGTCAGCACTAATGTACCGCTCCCAGTCATACGCACTTAAATGGTACTGCCAACCTGAGCTCAAAACCAGAACGTAAATAAAGATAATGACCTAAAACTGAAACTGTGCCATAATTGAGCATAAGACAGTTTAGTGAGAGCACTAACATCGCGGTAGATGTACTAGTGTGAGACAGTGTTGTGGTCAAACTTACTATTCACCATGAATAGTAGTCAAAGTTACTATTCACGTATGAATAGTGGTCAAAGATACTATTCACGATGAATAGTACTATTCATAGAAATTTCATTTCTTGCATGTTTGAACTTACTGAGCCTGTAGCTCACTATTTTTGCTAATGTTGCAGGTAAGCGACCAGCTCAGTAGCTTGTTTGACTGGATGCGAACGGGATGGCGCGTGTCAAATGGGATAACTGGGCGAGGGATATGGTACTGCCAGAGTCTTGCCGCTGAGCGTTAAAGTGAAGAAAAAAAAAAAGGGGAAACAGTTCTTTTGTAATTATATATATTTTACAAAAGCATTGTATTATTTATATTACTTTGTACCTATCAACAAAGTAAATAGTGGAAAAAGATTTTATATGATGTTTAAAGAAAAAAAATTTTTTCCCAAAAACGTCATGATTTAAATAGAGGAGAGAGATAAGCCGGCGACCCATGAGAGTACAATCTATCGCAGTTAGCGATAAAGCTCAACTGTAATAGTATTGTATGATCTCCACAAGGGGCGGGCCGCCATAGTTGGTATCAGAGCAAGGTTTGCGACTGATTTGGTTTTGAATACCAACGGCTGTTACAGTTGGTATATTAGAGCAGTGTGACCATATCCCGATTTGACACTTCGCGCATCCTGCACCGCTATCCAAGTAAGTAGTTTACTTAAGTTCAGTTAATTATTTTCTTATGTGAAAATAATTATCTTATAGGTAGCACGATGACCAGACCTCCATATGTGAGACCCCAGCTACCACGACCAAGAGGGGTATTACGGGTATGGACGAGACCTATTGTGAGGCCGCCCATTTCCCAAAGGCCGGTAGTCAGACCCCCGGTACCCGAGAGACCTCCGGTACCAATGCCGGCATCAGTACCAGCATCAGTGCCAGCGCCAGTAGATATTGTACAGCCACGACCGATAGTTCATCCACTGGTGGTAGTGGACATTCCAGTTGTTGGTGGACGCCAACATATTGGGGTGAGAGTGTCGGCACGGGCAGTACAGGCATTTAGGGCCAGCAGTCCTCCGATGTTTGACGGTGGACGACAGTCGATGGAGACCAAGGACTGGCTCCATGCCATTGAGAGGATCATGGTGATATGTGATATCGATCGAGATATGTGGATCCAGTTGGCTGTTAGTATGTTTCAGGGAGACGCTCGAGTGTTCTGGCAGTATTGCGACCAGGAGATTTTATTGGGATTCAGTTGGGCTGAGTTCTGCCAGCGGTTGGCTGATCAGTTTCAACCTAGGGATCCAGCACCTGCTCCAGCACCTCCAGAGAGACGAGAGGCTGATACACCTGTGTACCCTGGATTCGATGAGGTCAGGGATTACATTCTCTAGACCGAGAGGATGGTCATGCTGTCTGGTGAGACAGTGATGTCTTACGCAGCACGGTTTGAGGAGACCATTCGGAGGAGATGTCCGTTGCCTAACCTCACGGAAGCAAACTGCTGTGAGCTGTTTTGGAAAGGTTTATCCTTGGAGCTGAGACCGAGGGTGATCAAGCCGTTTCCTCCTACGCTCCAAGAGTTCGTGGTAACGATCAGGGCGATCGAGAGAGAGATTCTGATCGAGCATCTGACGCAGAGTCGACGAGAGACGCTGGGTCAAGATGAGATGTTTGCACGCATATTCGGGCCGAGAAGAATGATGAATGATCATGAGGCCGGACCATCTAGACCACGAGGTGATGACTCGGGACAGGGAACATTACCTAGGTGTGGTGACGACTCAGATGATACCAATGACGATGAGGATCCAGAAGAATATCCTCTAGTCCCAGATGTAGGGAACGAGTGATCAGTAGATGTGTATATGTACATAAGTAGCTTAGAGAGAAAAGCTCTTTTGTATAGACTTGTGGCCATTTTGTATAAACGGCCGATGTATATATGACTGGTGATGCCTATGTATGACATATAAATGTTTTGCTATGAATGAAATACCAAAATGATTATATGTTGTACGATGATGTGTTACGATGATGTGGCTTTACAGTACCCTAAATTTCGTAAATTGATATAATTTTACGAATGCGGTTATGGAAAAAGCTAACGGTGAATTATTGTGCCATAATAGGACAATAGCCAAGATGGTGGATTTGAGAAATCGACCAGAGGGACGAGAGCGACGTCCTGATGTTATGGAGAGACTGGATCAGATACAAGCTTTATTAGAAGCCCAGATGCAAGAAAATGCGAATCTGAGGCGACGGGTAGAGGAACTAGAACAGAGACAAGGCTCTGAGGGTACCCAAGTAGAACAACAAGCTGAGGTAGATCCGGTTATTCCTCCAGCTGCAGTACATGAGAGAGCTCCTGAACCACAACCAGTATTGAATTTGGAACCCCTCTATGAAAGATTCAGGCGTATGAGGCTGCCAGAATTTAAAGGGTCTACAAATCCCTTAGAGGCTGAAGACTGGTTGTCATCATTACAAGTGATCATGGAGTTCATGAACCTAACCGACCGGGAGAAGGTTGCATGTGCGTCTTTTGTGCTGAGAAAAGATGCTCGTTTTTGGTGGGACACGGTGCGAATGAGAAGAGACGTGTCTACCATGAGTTGGGCGGAATTTCTGGAAGAATTTAACCAGAAATATTATGACCCTGCATCTCTGAGACAGCAACAGAAAGAATTCTCAGAGTTGACACAAGGGAACATGTCGGTAAGCGAAGTCTGCCGAAAGTTCGATCAGTTATCCCGTTTGTGCCCTTATGTAGTCCCTACTGAGAGGGAAAAGATACAGAAAATGATCGGGATGTTCAGGCCGGAAATTGCTGCATTGGTAGATACTGGACTAGTGCCACCTACTTCTGTAGCCGATTGTGTGAGTCGGGCCATCAGGGCTGAGTTTCATGTAGCTCGACAGAAAGAGGAAAGAGAGAAACACTGGGAGGCTAAAAAGAAGGAGAGGGCTTTGGCGAAGTCTACGCAAGTTGGTCAATCGAGCAAGCCTAGTCAGAATGCGAAACCAAGCCAGGGCAACAATCAAGGATCCCAGCAAAATAAGAGAAAAGGGAATTTTTCTGGGAATCGCCAGGGAAATAATCGAAACCAGCAGCGGAGAACAGCTGGTAATACAGAGTCTAATGTGCAAAACTGCCCTACATGCGGGAAGAGACATTCTGGGCAATGCAGATTTGGGCCACTTGTGTGCTACGAATGTGGAAAGGAGGGCCATTAAGCCAGGAACTGTCCAAATAGGCAGGGTGGACAAGGCACTTCCCAACCGCACCAAACACGCCCACAAGCTCATTCCCTTCAAGCCAGAGTGGAAGAGTCACCAGTGAGGCCGCAACGCCAGGAACGTATGCAACGTGCTGATGCTCGTGTGATGGCCTACAGCAAGGAAGACGCAGAGGCAGGAACATCAAACGTGGTGACAGGTCAGCTTCCTGTCACTAGTCATGTAGCCTCTGTACTATTCGATTCCGGTGCTACGCATTCATTTGTTTCCTATGCATTTGCTGACAAGATAGGACTTCCTAAGGATAATATGGGAAGGGTATTTAAGATAGCTTTACCTTCTGGGGAAGTATTGTTGTCCAGTTACTGGTTACCTTATGTACCCGTATATGTGGCAAATAGGGAACTATATGCTGAGTTGATCGTAATGGAGATCATGGATTACGATGTGATTTTAGGCATGGATTTCCTAGGGAAATACCAAGCTACGATCGACTGCCGAAATCGAAAGATAGTCTTCCAACCCGAGGAAGAAGAGAGTTTCGAGTATGTTGATACTTCTCGAAGACCCGGGAAGATGATCATCAGTTCGCTGAGAGCCAGCAAGCTGATAGCCAGTGGTTACATGGGATATCTGGCATATGTGGTGGATACTGTAGAGGAACAGAAGCTTCAAGCTGAAGAGGTTCCTGTGGTTAATGAGTTTCTTGACGTATTTCCAGAAGAGTTACCAGGGATACCGCCAGAGAGAGAAATCTCGTTTGAAATTGAGTTGATGCCTGGAACAGCACCTATTTCCAAAGCACCATACCGCATGGCTCCAGTGGAGTTAAAGGAGCTGTAGGTACAATTAAAGGAGCTTTTGGATAAAGGATTCATCAGGCCGAGTTTTTCTCCATGGGGTGCACCTGTGTTATTCGTAAAAAAAAAAGATGGAACATTCCGACTGTGCATTGATTACTGGGAGTTGAATAAGGTTACAATCAAAAATAGGTATCCGTTACCTAGAATTGATGACCTATTCGACCAGTTAAAAGGTGCAGTAGTATTTTCCAAGATCGACTTACGATCAGGATATCACCAGCTGAGAATTAAAGAGAGTGATATTCCTAAGACGGCGTTTAGGACTCGTTATGGTCACTACGAGTTCCTTGTGATGCCATTCGGATTGACAAATGCGCCGGCAGCGTTCATGGATTTGATGAACAGAATTTTTAAAGAGTATTTGGATAAGTTTGTCATTGTATTCATTGATGACATTCTTATATACTCGAAGACTCATGAGGAGCACAAGAAGCATCTGAGGATCGTGTTGAATATGATACGGAAGCATCAACTGTATGCCAAATTCTCAAAATGCGAGTTTTGGCTGGACAGAGTACATTTCCTCGGACATGTTGTATCCCAGGAAGGTATTGCTGTAGATCCGATAAAGGTAGAGGCAATTAACCAGTGGCCTGCACCCAAGAGTGTGACAGAAATACGCAGTTTCTTGGGATTGGCTGGTTATTATCGGCGATTTGTAGAGGGATTCGCGCGACTAGCTGCACCTCTTACTGCTCTTACACGCAAAGAAAGGAAGTACGAGTGGACTACGGAATGCGAAAGAAGCTTCCAGGAGTTAAAGAGGCGACTGACAAGCGCACCAATCCTTACGCTTCCCACTGAAGGGGAGAAGTTCGTGATCTACAGTGATGCATCGAAAATAGGATTGGGAGCAGTCCTGATGCAAGACGGCAAGGTGATTGCCTATGCTTCCCGTCAGTTAAAGGAGCATGAAAGGAATTATCCTACGCATGATCTTGAACTTGCTGCAGTAGTGTTCGCACTTAAAATTTGGCGACACTATCTCTATGGAGCTCAATGTCAGATTTTCACTGATCACCAAAGCTTGAAGTATTTCTTCACGCAAAAAGAGCTCAATATGCGACAGAGACGATGGTTGGAATTGGTGAAGGATTATGATTGTGAAATCCTCTACCATCCAGGAAAGGCCAACCGTGTAGCGGATGCTCTAAGTAGGAAGTCTACTGTATCGCACCAGCTACCAATAAACAGGCTTCCGAAGCCATTGCAGCAAGAGATAAATTCTTTGAACTTGGAGCTGATATCGGGAAGATTAGCTGCACTCCAAGTGGAATCATCGCTATTTGAGGATATAAAGGAAGCTCAGAGGCGAGATCCAATGATGACAAGTTCTCAAGAAGGAATTTCCAAGGATGGAATAATCCTTTATCAAGGAAGGATAAATGTTCCGGCTGATGAGGAACTTAGAAGACGGATCATGTCAGAAGCCCATGAGACACCCTATTCGATTCATCCCGGAGCGAGCAAAATGTATCAGGACTTGAAGTTACAGTTCTGGTGGAAAGGGATGAAGAGCGATATAGCGAAATTCGTGAGCAGATGCATGACCTGTCAGAGAATCAAAGCGGAACATAAACATCCAGCGGGAAGATTGGAACCGTTGGAGATTCCTGAATGGAAATGGGAACACATTACGATGGATTTTGTAGTGGGACTCCCGAAAACCCGAGAAGGTTATGACGCCATTTGGGTTATTGTGGACAGACTGACCAAGACGGCACGGTTTATAGCTGTCAAGATGACTTTTTCGCTAGAAAAGTTTGCTCAGCTGTACATAACTCATGTCGTCAGACTACATGGAGTACCAAAATCCATTGTATCAGATCGAGATGCACGGTTCACTTCGAATTTCTGGAAGTGTGTGCAAGAGGCCATGGGTACTGAATTGAGACTCAGTACGGCTTTTCATCCGCAAACAGACGGGCAGTCAGAGCGGACAATTCAGACGTTAGAGGACATGCTTCGAGCTTGCGTTATGGATTTTGCGGGAAATTGGAACGAGAAGTTACCATTGATTGAATTCTCGTACAATAATAGTTACCAAGCTTCGATAGGCATGGCACCTTACGAGGCTTTGTATGGACGGAAGTGCAGATCACCATTACATTGGTACGATTTGCGAGAAAAGCAGTTGCATAAGACGGACTTCATAAAAGAGACTTCTGATGCAGTTGCTAGAATTCAGCGTCAAATGAAAATTGCGCAAAGCCGACAAAAGAGTTATGCGGACAAAAGGCGGAGATCCTTGGAGTTTGACGAAGGAGACTTCGTGTTTCTCAAGGTATCGCCTATGAAGGGGATTATGCGTTTCGGTAAGAAGGGGAAACTGAGTCCAAGATACATTGGACCTTATGAAATTATCGAACGCATTGGAAAGGTCGCTTACAGATTAGCGCTACCTCCAGAATTGTCGGCAGTGCATAACGTATTTCATGTGTCGATGCTGAGAAAGTATATACCAGATCCGTCCCATGTATTGAAGCATGAGCCTATTCAAATCCACGAGGATTTGACATATGAGGAACAGCCTATTCAAGTACTAGCTCGTGAAGAGAAAGTACTGAGGAATAAGGTAATCCCACTAGTGAAGATTTTGTGGAAAAATCACAATATTGAAGAAGCTACGTGGGAACGAGAAGATGAGATAAGGAAATTATACCCCCATTTGTTCTAATTTTCGAGGACGAAAATTTTATAAGCAGGGGTGAATGTGACAACTGGGAAATTCAGGCAATTCTCGGACGAAAATGTACAATTGTATGTATATAACAATTTGTACTATTTAAAGAGTGAAATAAATGTATTTATATTGTTCAGAATATATGAAAATGTTCTAACAATACCGACGAGTAAGAATTCAGTGCTGGAAAAATTCACTGAGTTGAAACGGGTGAAACGGTGCCAAAATCGGCATTGAAAACCCTAACCGGAGCAATAAAAGACGGTAAACTTCCGGGATTTGATTTTGATCAAACGGAAGCAGATTAAATTGATCCGACTGCACAGGAGACCTCAGGAACACGCCGGGACGATTTCAGGAAAATTTCGGCTCGAACCGGTATCGGTCAAAAAGTAGTCGAATTAATGTGAATAGTGAAAGTCAAAGTCAACTTTCACTTTTGCATTTATGACATCATAAATCAAGTTTATTAAATGGAATAAATAAGGTGGTTGGTGGCATTAATGGCTAGGATTTAATCACCTTTTGATCTAAAGGCCAAGATTTGGCCAAAAATTACCATTTTTAATTTTTGAAAATTATGGAAAGTAATGGCTTGAAAGGTGCCTAAATCCCATTGGCTAATGACCAAATTAATTGGTCTTTTAGTGGCATAAGTCGGCCACTTTTGGAGTGAAAGGCCGAAGCTTTTTTTTTCATGCAAAAGCCATAAGAAAAATTTGCTAAGTTATTTTCCATGGAGTCTACGTGAGCTACCAAGGAGAACCAAGATTTTCTTCAATTTTTCTTCACAAAAAAGAGTGGCAAAGTGTTCATTGAAGACAAAGGAAGCAATTGATTAAGGTATCTTCCCTTGCACCTCAAATTTTCATGGTTTTTCTTCACAAAATCCGTGGGTGAATAGTGATAGAAAGATGGAAAATTTTTGGTTGTTTTTCATGGATTTGATGTTGGGTTTTGTTAAGGATGTATTGAGGAAGAAAACCATGCTAATTCATTAAAGAAAAACCAAATTTTGGTTGGTTTTTCAAAGGTAAATCCGTGGGTTACCTTAGGTAACCAATGAAAAAAGTGTGTGGTTAATGGTTAACATGCTTTCTAAGTTTAAACTTGTGAAGAATAAAGCTTGTATTTCATTATGAAAAGCTTGGAAAAAATTTCTTGTGTGAATTCCATTAAATGGCCGTGGGTTGTTAATGGTTTGGAAGAAAAATTTTCATTGGTTTATGTGATATTTGGTTGATTGAAATCATGCAAATTAATGTGTAAATGGTGGCAATGTGAATGAAAGAATGAAACAAAAATGTTTGGCATGTGTTTCATTAAATGGCCGTGGGTTATACAAGGGTTAAAACCCTAGGAAATTTGGTTGAAAATCCAAGAAAATGGGCTTGAAAATGTGTTAAAAATGTGACATTTGAATGGCCTAAAATGTGGTGAAAGTTTGACAAAATTTGGTTCGGTTTTGTTGTGAAAACCGAAACCAAATTAAGGGTAAATTTGTGAAAAAAAATGTTGTAATGTGGGTGATAATGTGAAATTGAAAAATTGTGGGCTTTTATGTAAAAGTTTGGAAAACTTTTACATAAAATAGGCTTGTGGTATAGTACGTGGCAGGTACTTATGGTTCGAGACGTACCTAACGCCGGAAGCCTTAAATGTACGTCGAAATGCTGCCGAAATTTCGAAAACGGCATTCGGGGTAAAATAGGGATTTAAAATAAAAGTTAGGGCCGGGACGGAAACCCGAGTCCCTAACGGAAAAAGTGAATAAGGGTAATTTAAGGGGTGGGTCGTGAATAATAACCCGTCCCCTTGAAAATGAAAAACGCGTGTGAGATTGAAAAACCGACCCCGAGGGGGGGGCGTTTTTGGAAATAAAATAAAGGTCCGAGTCGGGAACGGAAAACCCGAGCCTCGGAGACCTAGGTCGGGAAAGTCTAGATGAACGTTTTAAATACTAGTGAAACGTCCATTTGAGGCTCCGAAACGATAGAAAATCGCTAAACCGACGTGAGGGTCGGAATAGTGCTTCCCGAGGGCCGGGAAAACAAAAAGTGGAAATAAAATAGAAACGAACCCGGTAATGATTAGAAAAGAATCAGAAAAGTTCCTGAGAGCCAAAAATGCAGTCTGGATCAATAAAATTCCGTCAGGGGCAAAACTGTAATTTTGCCAAAATATTGGGGCAAAATCGTAATTTTGCAAAAGTTAGGGGAAAATGGTGAAAATAATAAATAAAACCTAAAAAGTTATAAATAGGTTTTATTTAAGCTTTTTAATGAAAAATAAAAGCTATAAATGGGAAAGAAATTAACAGACATAGTTTTGTCTGTAGGATCCCAAAATCGGCCTACAAGGAAGGCGATTCAAGATCCAAGAGAGAGAAAGAGAACAGTCTGGTAAGGTAAGTTCAGACATTTAACTGTCTGCAACATATAGCAATATTGTGCTAATTTTAATGAACTAACTATAAGTTAGGTACATATGTGCTACGGGCACTATGATAGAATAGAGAGAGAGACGAAATGTGCTACGGGCACTATAAGAATGAACACATTATTAATTGTGCTTCGGGCACTAGAGCGAGATTAATGAAACTCACTCCCCTAAAATTAAAATGTGAACCATTCCTAACCACGGGACAATGTGAAGTCACCGGGTTAGAATGTTAAAAAGTCGGTAATGAAACCACTTTCTGGCGTACCAGCCTTCCGTACAGGAAGGTACAATTTTTGCCTTCGGGGCTATGAGACTAAGGCTGTGGAGGTCAGCACTGATGTACCGCTCCCAGTCATATAAAATTTTGCCTTCGGGGCTATGAGATTAAGGCTGTGGAGGTCAGCACTAATGTACCGCTCCCAGTCATACGCACTTAAATGGTACTGCCAACCTGAGCTCAAAACCAGAACGTAAATAAAGATAATGACCTAAAACTGAAACTGTGCCATAATTGAGCATAAGACAGTTTAGTGAGAGCACTAACATCGCGGTAGATGTACTAGTGTGAGACAGTGTTGTGGTCAAACTTACTATTCACCATGAATAGTAGTCAAAGTTACTATTCATGTATGAATAGTGGTCAAATATACTATTCACAATGAATAGTACTATTCATAGAAATTTCATTTCTTGCATGTTTGAACTTACTGAGCCTGTAGCTCATCATTTTTGCTAATGTTGCAGGTAAGCGACCAGCTCAGTAGCTTGTTGGACTGGATGCGGACGGGATGGCGCGTGTCAAATGGGATAACTGGGCGAGGGATATGGTACTGCCAGAGTCTTGCCGCTGAGCGTTAAAGTGAAGAAAAAAAAAAAGGGGAAACAGTTCTTTTGTAATTATATATATATTACAAAAGCACTGTATTATTTATATTACTTTGTACCTATCAACAAAGTAAATAGTGGAAAAAGATTTTATATGATGTTTAAAGAAAAAAAAAATTTTCCCAAAAACGTCATGATTTAAATAGAGGAGAGAGATAAGCCGGCGACCCATGAGAGTACAATCTATCGCAGTTAGCGATAAAGCTCAACTGTAATAGTATTGTATGATCTCCACAAGGGGCGGGCCGCCACAATTCTGATCTTGATTCCAACTTCTTCGCATCCCCATCCAGTACATGTGTTGGGCAGCCCCATATTCTCATATGTCCAAGGGAGGACTTCTTGCCATGCCACAATTCATACGGAGTCCTGGGAATTGACTTACTTGGAACCTGGTTTAGAATATAGCACGACGTTTGTAAAGCATATCCCCAAAATGATAATGGCAGTGTTGAATAACTCATCATGGATCGTACCATATCCAACAAGGTCCTGTTTCTCCTTTCGGCTACACTATTCTGTTGTGGAGTACTAGGTGCAGTCAATTGGGATAATATCCCATTCTCTACAAGATGTCCTAGAAATTCATCGGAGAGGTATTCACCATCTCAATCTAATCGAAGTGTCTTTATGGATTTATCCAATTGCTTTTCCACTTCCGCACGATACTCTTTGAACTTGTCAAAGGTTTCGCTCTTGCGGTGCATCAAATACACATATCCATACCTCGAGTAATCGTCTATAAAGGAGACATAATACTCGAATCTTCCTCGTGCTATGACGTTCATGGGGCCACATACGTCAGTGTGCACAATTTCTAAGAGCTCCTGAGCCCTTGTACCCTTAGCTCCAAAAGACCTCTCAGTCATCTTTCCCTCTAGACAAGACTCACATTGAGGAAGACGTACCTCTTCCAGAGATTCAAGAGGACTGTCTTTCACCAATCTTTGAATCCTATCCTGATTAATATGACCAAGTCTTAAAAGTCAAAGATACGCCTTGTTAGAGTGAGAAACTTTCAACCTTTTTAGAGTTATCTATTAATTCAGTGTCAAGTAGTGAGTACATCTTTGGTTTGATCAAATATAGGTTTCCATCCATCCATCCAGAACAGATAAAAGATTTATTTCTACGAATATCAACTCTTTTACTAAAAGAAACTGAATAAGAATCCTTTATTAAACAAGCTACCGATATAAGGTTCCTCCTAAAATTAGGAATATAAAAACAGTCTTTCAATAAAGTAAACCTAAATTCATCAAAGTAAAGGTAAATATCTCCCACTGCCTCAGCCACCACCAAGCTACCGTCACCAGTCTGCAACGAGAGGCTCCTATCATGTAGACTTCTCGTTTCCATGAACCCATGCATAGAAACACAAACACGATTAGTGGCACCCGAATCAATGACCCAAGTGTCTTTAGGTTCTTCCACTAAACATGCTTCCAAATAGTGAAGTTCATTACCTTCCTTGCCCTTGGCAGCTAGGATTTCCCGGTAAGCCTTCTTGAAGTGACCTACCTTCCCACAGTGGAAGCACTTGGACTTTTTAGGGTCCCTGGGCTTCTTGTTCTTCTTCTTCTTCTTCCCATCTAAGACAGGAGGATTAGAAGAACTGGAAGCCACTTGCTTCTGATTTGGCCTCTTCCTCTTCCATGAGGGTTTGGAAGATTCCACCAAATTGGCCTTTCCTTTAGGTTGGACCACATCCCTATCCCTGATCATCCGCTCGTAAGCTTGGAGTTGATTCATGAGCTCGGTTAGTCCTAACTCCCTTGTCGCCAGATTGTATGTAGCCTTAAACCCTATAAAATCTTTAGACAGAGTTTTGAACACCATCTCGATCTGGGTGTTGTAGTCCAACTCAGCACCGTTCTCGGTAATCTCAGCGAAGAATCCCATTAGAGTGATCATATGGTCCTTTACCGGAGTACCTGCCTTTTGCTTAGAATTCATAATGCTGGTTATAGCGAACAGTCGAGCCAACTTTTCTTGGCCTCTGAACATATCCTCCAGATTTTCCATGATCTTCCCAGCAACTTGATAAGTCTCATGCTGCTTTTGTAAATCACTCGTCATGCTAGCCAGAATGTAGCATCAAGCTATCTCATTAGATTCTCTCCAATGAGTATAGGCAACCGGGACCTCCTCAAGCGGTGTGTCAGGTTTGGGCCCTGGTGGGCATGGTTCGTCCAGTACAAACTTGTGTCTTTCGCAGCTGAGAACTATCAACAGATTTCTTTTCCAATCTTTATAATTATTGCCATTCAATTTATTCTCAGTAAGTATTAAAATGAGGGGTGTTGATGACATTTTGAACTGAATAAAATTATACTAGACATCACTACAAAGCCCAAGCAAATATACAGATATTTTAGCAAATAAAACATACAAGTATGTTCCTACATAAAACTTGAAAAACATGTAGCATTGCAATGGTAATTCTCAACACCTATTGCTCCAAGCCACCGAGAGGTGGTCATGAAACAAATAGCTGGAATATGGACCCCGTCCAATTAATATACATTGCCTTAAATCCTCCAAGGTTAAGACATATATTAATAACCGCTTATTTGGCCACCAGTTTAGTTAACAGAGCTTTTAGGGAAGGTTAATAACTAAACGAGTCTTGAGTGTATAACCATTGTCGACGTAGCCCGATCCACGTCCTGCCAAGCCACCGAGGGGTGGTCATAAATAGGATCGTTCCTGAACTAGTTTTCTAATAGGAGATCCAATCTAGTATACTGGCGGTGGTAAACACCTAACGAGGGGTGTGGTCAAGGCAGAACTGACGCGAGGCATTACCATGCTTTCACATATGGATCAACAATGGAGGCTGTGGATTTTGTTTGAAACCCTCTCCCACTCAATATTTTGAAAAATATGCAAGTTTTGACAAATATGTATGATCAATATAGTATGAGCGACACTCACCTATCCTATATGATATGTTATCAAATATGCATATAAAACATCCATCAATCCATATTTATACATCCATGACATATCACAGAAAAAATAATTGACAGAATAAATAACCAAGCCTTGTTCCCATCCCAGAACAAAGAAAATAAAGATTACAAAATTCCATCCAAAGCATTCTTTGGGTCTTGAATTTTGTTCCGTCTTCTTGTATCCATCTTTATGTAGCCTCTCCATTTATTTCTCATCCCAAGAATTATTTAAAATTTAAATTGCAAAAATTTAAATTTCAAATTCAAATTCCAAATTCAAATTTCAAATTCAAATTTCAAATTCAAATTTTAAACAATTTTAAATATCATGTGTAATAATATGTAATTACAAAAATCTTAAATTTTTAATTATATATTTTTAAACATGATTTAAAATTAAATCTTAAATTTAAAAATAAAAAATTTTTGATTTTTGAACCATCTGTAGGAAAATAAATCGGTAAAAACGTATCAGAGTAGAGCAGCGGAACAATAAAAATTTTTAGATCGTTAAATATCTCATGATGCCATATACAATAAACCAACAACAATTAAAACTCATACCTCAAGGACGCCAATCTGCAGGAGGAGACTGACCGGAGGCTTCAACCAATTAGCCTTCTCTACTATTCTCCAATTCCCGAATGGCTGAGTGTGTGGGCACTCTGAACCTCGATCGGTATGCTAGCACTGCTAGTCTTCTTCCGACCGCCCAGATCTCTAAAGAACTTTATTGTCACGATGAGCTGTGCAACAATAAGCCTGCTCACCTGAGAGTCTGTGGTCTGAGAGAACTGGAGTGGCAGGACCTCTATTTATAGACCTACATGAGGTGATTCTCTGAATTTGAATTGGACTAGGAAAAGATATTTTCCCTTATCCATAACCAAAAAAATCCAAATTTTTCCATGAGAAAATCCAACAATAAAATTCGGTTTTCTTAGGATAAATCTAATCCCAATCTAAACAAGATTTTAACTAGAATTTTATCTCCCTTTTTCAACCAAAAATCTGAAATTTCCTAGGAGAAAATCTTCTCCACAAATTCGGCGATTATGGATAAGGGAGAATCAAAAATTCCACTAGGATTTTCAAGCTTGAATCTTATCTCAACCTTATCCAAAATAACCGAATTTTCCTAGGAGATTATCTACAAAATTTCGGCCATTCTTCATGGAGGAGAGAATCCAAATTCAACTGGGATTGAAACTTGAATTTTTCCCTTGAATCTTATCCACAAAAACTGAAATTCCATTGAGGATTATCCTCAAAATTTCGTGCATAGTTTGTTGGGATTTGGATTCAAAATTCAAGTAAGATTCTAACAAGATTATCCTCTCTAAATCCAACTCAAATTTGAATTTCAAACCTTGTGGATTTTCCACAACAAATTCGAATCCTACTTGGACTGTGATTCAAAATTCGAATTTCAATTTCAAATTTCAAATTTCAAATTTCAAATTTCAAATTTAAATTTAAAATTCAAATTTAACATTCGAATTTCAAATTCAAATTTCAAATTCAAATTTCAAATTCAAATTTCAAATTTCAAATTTCAAAATTCAAAATTCAAATTTCAAAATTCAAATTTCAAAATCCACAAAACGGTTGTGTTTCAAATTCTTGTTGTCATGGATAATTTTCTATAACTCCAATCCAATCTCAAATAAAATCATGGCAACTTTATTTGGAGTTCGAATAATTGTGTACTCTATTATCCAAAACAAAATCTGAATCCAACCGGAGAGAATCTTGTCTACCATCCTAATCCTGTATCATCACCATCCATGCATAATAAACTAGCCAATAGCATACACAAATCAATTTGCCAAACGTTAAGGAATTATGTGGAGCTAGTAGAGAGACTGATTGGACATATATAATCGGGCTCCCGTGATTCCATATGATCATCATTCTGTACCGAACAACTCAATCATATAATCACCAATTTCAGAGTCACACCACTATAAACCGGAAACTGAACTCCTAATTATATACCGTATTACGTAAGCCTGTGACGAGCTACTATCCAATGACCTTGTCATATATGCAAAACCCTCATATGATATCCATGATCAGCCTTAGGTCAAAGTTTGTTTAATCCTACTGATCAGGCTATCTTAAAGTTCCATTATACTATCGAATTAAGAAAATGATTATTCACCATATGTGAAAAAGAAGTTATCCGCCCAGCAGACGACCCAAGGCCTTGTCCATTTTCACATTCAGTATAATGCCTTTAAGAGGATACCTTTAGCTCCTCAGAGCTATGATTCCGATATCTGCAAACAAACCCTTCATCGTATACAAGTCATGCACCCAACGAACCGGTCTATAAGCTTACTACCTCTGAGACGCTTTAGCCATTGGAACATCAAAGTACACAAGTCATATACATGAAGTAGTTCATTTACTCAGGATTAAGGTTATTGCACAATGAACGTCAAAAGCATATTGATCCACTCATAGCGGACTACGTAGATCAATCACGCTTTAGTCCCGGTCTAATATGTCACCACCAAGTAACATATCTATGTCTCTACTTGGGAGTCCAGCACCAAACAGTCAAGACAAACCGTCCCCTCCAAGGCTTTAGACAACATAATAGTCTTAACATGAGTTAGATGCTCTGTCTAACCCTATAGACTACAGACCATAGTTTAGACCACTAACTTTAGAACATTGTCTTCTGGCATACAAAAGTCCATTGCATGCAACGTTCTAACAGTTTTAAAAGAAGCAGTCAGTGAGCCATATTTGCTTACATTTACTTTAACATGTAAATAAGATGAGGACAGATAACTCACAAGTCTAGAAGACTCAGTCCATGTATCCTATGGGTGTTAGGTCCCCTCCAGAATACACCAGCATATAATCCCTCGTTCTCTTAAGATACTTGAGTATACGCTTTACTGCTTGCCAGTGCTTGATTCCAGGATTTGCTTGATATCGACTCACCATATCTACTACAAAACATATATCCAGGCGAGTGCAAAGCATAGCGTACATAAGGCTACCCACAGCGGATGCATAAGGGACGTTACTCATACGCTCTCTTTCTTTCGATGTCTTGGGACAGTCATCCAATGAAAGAGTTAGACCGGCAATAGAAGGTTGTGAGCCTTTCTTTGCCTCTTGCATTGCATATTTGTCAATTATTTTATCTATGTATGAAGCTTGGGATAACGCTACCGTTTTGTTCTTTCGATCTCTGAAAAGACGAATGCCTAGAACATAATTAGCTTCTCCCAAGTCCTTCATGTCAAACTGTTGGTGTAACCAAAGCTTGAGCGATGATAAGTTCCCTACATCATTCCCAATGAGTAGTATATCATCGACATAGAGTATCAGAAAGACCACTTTTCCATCCTTAATACGTTTATAAACACAAGGTTCATCAATGTTCTGCTCAAAACCAAATGTCTTAACCGCTTGATCAAACCTCTGGTTCCATGAGCGGGATGCTTGCTTTAATCCACAAATGGATCTAAGCAACTTGCAGACTTTCCTTTCTTGGCCTTTCGTTATGAACCCTTCGGGCTGTATCATATAGGTACACTCTTCAAGATGGCCATTCAAGAATGCCGCCTTGACATGCATTTGCCAGATCTCGTAATCGAGAGCCGCAGCAATGGACAGAAGAATACGGATAAACTTCAGCATAGCAACTGGCGAAAAGGTTTCATTGTAATTGATTCCAGCCTTTTGCGTGTACCCCTTTGCAACAAGTCTAGCTTTTAAAGTTTCCACTCTCCCTTCCGTATCCTTCTTTCTTTTGTAGACCCATTTGCATCCAATGGGTTTTATCCCATCCGGCAAATCTACAAGTTCCCAAACAGAGTTGGATTTCATAGAATCCATCTCATTGTTCATAGCCTGTTTCCAAGATTTAGAATCAACATCATTTATAGCTTCATCATAGGTGACCGGATCATCCTCATGCTCATGAGCCTCGGCCTGGTATACCTCAGCATCATACATGAAGAAATTAGGTTTCTTAGAAACCCTCCCACTACGATGAGGCACCCTAAATTGTTGATCGTCTGCTGGTCTTTCACTGGAACTCGGACTTGCATCCAAGACCGAAATCTGTGGAGCAGTTCTTTCACCCGATAACTCCTCTAGCACCACTTTACTTCGAGGCTTAAAGTCATTCATGTGACTTTCCTCCAAGAATGTCGCATGGGTTGAAACAATGACCTTTTGTTCTTTCGGGTTATAGAACAGACCTCCTTTAGTTCCTTTTGGATACCCTACAAACATGCACAATTCTGATCTTGGTTCCAACTTTTTCGCATCCCCATCCAGTACATGCACCGGGCAGCCCCATATTCTTATATGTCCAAGGGAGGGCTTCTTGCCGCGCCACAATTCATACGGAGTTATGGGAATTGATTTGCTTGGAACCTGGTTCAGAATATAGCATGCCATTTGTAAAGCATATCCCCAAAATGATAATGGCAGCGTTGAATAACTCAGCATGGACCGTGCCATATCCAATAAGGTCCTGTTTCTCCTTTCGGCTACACCATTCTGTTGTGGAGTACCAGGTGCAGTCAATTGGGATAAAATCCCGTTTTCTACAAGATGTCCTAGAAATTCATCGGAGAGATATTCACCACCTCGATCAGATCGAAGTGTCTTAATGGATTTATCCAATTGCTTTTCCACTTCCGCACGATACTCTTTGAACTTGTCAAAGGTTTCGCTCTTACGGTGCATCAGATACACATATCCATACCTCAAGTAATCATCTATAAAAGAGACATAATACTCAAACCCTCCTTGTGCTGTGACGTTCATGGGACCACATACGTCAGTGTACACAATTTCTAAGAGCTCCTGAGCCCTTGTACCCTTAGCTCCAAAAGACCTCTTAGTCATTTTACCCTCAAGACAAGACTTACATTGGGGAAGTCGTACCTCCTCCAGAGATTCTAGAGGACCGTCTTTCACCAATCTTTGAATCCTATCCTGATTAATATGACCAAATCTTAAATGCCAAAGATACCCCTTGTTAGAGTGAGAAACTTTCAACCTTTTAGAGTTATCAATTAATTCAGTGTCAAGCAGTGAGTACATCTTTGGTTTGATCAATTTAGGTTTATTTTATTGAAAGACTGTTTTTATGTTCCTAATTTTAGGAGGAACCTTATATCGGTAGCTTGTTTAATAAAGGATTCTTATTTAGTTTCTTTTATTAAAAGAGTTAATATTAAAAGAGTCGATCAAAATAAAGATAAACATCTCCCACTGCTTCAGCCACCACAAAGCTACCATCTCCAGTCCGCAACGAGAGGCTCCTATCATGTAGACTTCTCGTTTCCATGAACCCCTACATAGAAACACAAACATGATTAGTGGCGCCCGAATCAATGACCCAAGTGTCTTTCGATTCTTCCACCAAACACGCTTCCAAGTAATGAAGTTCCTTACCTTCTTTGCCCTTGGCGGCTAGGAATTCCCGGCAAGCCTTCTTGAAGTGACCTACCTTCCTACAATGGAAGCATTTGGACTTTTTAGGGTCCTTTGGCTTCTTGTTCTTCTTGTTCTTCTTCCCGTCCGAGACAGTAGGATTAGAAGAGCTAGAAGCTACTTGCTTCTTATTTGGCCTCTTCCTCTTCCATGAGGGATTGGAAGATTCTGCCAAATTGGCCTCACCTTTAGGTCGGACCACATCCTCATCCCTGATCATCCACTCATAAGCCTGTAGTTGCTTCATGAGCTCGGTTAGTCCTAACTCCTTTGTCGCCAGATTGTATGCGGCCTTAAACCCCACAAAATCTTTAGACAGAGTCTTGAACACCATCTCGATCTGGGTGTTGTAGTCCAACTCAGCACCATTCTCGGTAGCCTCAGCGAAGAATCCCATTAGAGTGATTATATGGTCCTTCACCGGAGTACCCGCCTTTTGCTTAGAGTTCATAATGCTGGTGATAGCGGACTGTCTAGCCAATTTTTCTTGGCCTCTGAACATGTCCTCCAGATTTTCCATGATCTCCCTGGCAACTTGATAAGTCTCATGCTGCTTTTGTAAAGCACTCGTCATGCTAGCAAGGATGTAGCAACGAGCTATCTCATTGGATTCTCTCCAATGATTATAGGCAACCGGGACCTCCTCAAGTGGTGTGTCAGGTTTGGGCCCAGGTGGGCATGGTTCGTCTAGTACGAACTTATGTCTCTCACAGCTGAGAACTATTAATAGATTTCTTTTCCAGTCTTTATAATTATCGTCATTCAGCTTATTTTCAGTAAGTATTGAAATAAGGGGTGTCGGTGACATTTTGAACGGAAATAAAATTATACTAGACATCATTACAAAGCCCAAGCAAATATATAGATAATTTAGCAAATAAAACATACAAGTATGTTCCTACATGAAACTTGAAAAACATGTAGCATTGCAACGGTAATTCTCAGCACCTATTGCCCCAAGCCACCGAGGGGTGGTCATGAAAACAAATAGCTGGAACATGGACCCCGTCCAATTGATATATGTTACCTTAAATCCTCCAAGGTTAAGTCATATATTAATAACCGCTTATTTGGCCACCAGTTTAGTTAACAGAGCTTCTAGGGAAGGTTAATAACTAGACGAGTCTTGAGTGTATAACCATTGTTTACGTAGCCCGATCCACGTCCTACCAAGCCACCGAGGGGTGGTCATGAATAGGATCGTACTCGAACATGTTTTCCACATAGGAGATCCAATCTAGTATACCGGCGGCGGTAAACACCTATCGAGGGGTGTGGTCAGGGTAGAACTGACGCGAGGCGTTACCATGCTTTCACATATGGATCAACAATGGAGGCCGTGGGTTTTGTTTGAAACCCTCTCCCACTCAATATTTTGAAAAACATGCAAGTTTTGACAAATTATGTATGATCAATATAGTATGAGCAGCACTCACCTATCCTATATGACATGTTATCAAATATGCATATAAAACATCCATCAATACATATTTATACATCTATGACATATCACAGAAAAAAAATAATTGACAGAATAACTAAGCCATGATTCCATCCTAGAACAAAGAAAATAAAGATTACAAAATTCCATCCAAAGCATTCTTTGGGTCTTGAATTTCGTTCCGTCTTCTTGTATCCATCTTTATGTACCCTCTCCATTTATTTCTCATCCCAAGAATCATTTAAAATTTAAAACTCCAAAAATTTAAATTTCAAATTCAAATTCCAAATTCGAATTTTTAAATTTAAATTTCCAATTCAAATTTTAAACAATTTTAAACTTCATGTGTAATAATATGTAATTTCAAAATTTCAAATTTTCAATTACATATTTTTGAACATGATTTAAAATTAAATCTCAAATTTAAAAATCAAAATTTTTCGAATTTTGGACCATCGCACTGCCACCCCTGAAGGCGGCAGCCGCCGTGGGTAGCCACCAACCCCGGAGGGGCTGGCAGCCCATGACCGCCCCCATGTGCAGCCCTGTCGGGCTGCAGGCCAAGCCTGCAGTGCCAGGCTACACGCCCAGGCTGGGCGCAGCAGCCGGCAGGCTGCAGGCAGCGCCTGCAGCTAGAGGCTGCACGCCCAGGCTACGGCCAGCCTTGGGCAGGCCACTGCCACGCTCGGCTGCAGGCCAAGCCTGCGGCCGTGGGTGGTGTTGCCCTGTACAGGGGCTGCCGCAGCCCCATCCTGCCCGAGGGTAGGGGCTGCAACCCCACCAAGGTCCGTCTGGCTATCCCGAGGGGTCGTGTCTCGATTTTCGTGCCATATTCCAATTTACCTATTAGGATCTCCAAAAATTAATTTGAATCCTAATTAAATTGAAATTTACCACACAATCAAAATTTCAACCTTTAAATCAAATTTAACTTTTGGGAAAAAATAAATTACGGTCTTCAATCTTCAATCTCCTCCAAGAATAATTACATAAAATTTCCTAAACCGTTTCCGGTGTACAAAAATTCTAACCATAAAAATTCTAAGAGACAAAAATTAAAATCCATGGGAAAATTACAGTGTTAATAAACTGCTCCCATGGTTACATAAAAATTCCTAGATACAATTTTTCTAAATTCTAAGGAACCATAACTGGTATAAACAAGCATGCTTATAATAATTCCAAATATTAAAATAACCACATACTTTATACATAATCTATGATAACAACATAAAGGAACCCTAGAATGCCACTCTCTAAATATCAAATCCATATATAAATAAAAAGACTAAGTAACTGTCTAATTTATGCACATGGCATAGTCATGAGATGGCTCTGATACCAATTGTAGGAAAATAAATCGGTAAAAATGTATCAAAGTGGCGCAGCGGAACAATAAAAATTTTTAGATCGTTAAATATCTCATGATGCCATATACAATAAACAAATAAGAATTAAAACTCATACCTCAAGGACGCCAATCTGCAGGAGGAGAATGACCGGAGGCTTCAACCAACTAGCCTTCTCTACTATTCTCCAATTCCCGAATGGCTGAGTGTGTGGGCACTCTGAACCTCGATCAGTATGCTAGCACTGCTAGTCTTCTTCCGACCACCCAGATCTCTAAAGAACTTTATTGTCATGATGAGCTGTGCAACAATAAGCCTGCTCACCTGAGAGTCTGTGGTCTGAGAGAACTGGAGTGGCAGGACCTCTATTTATAGACCTGCATGAGGTGATTCTCTGAATTTGAATTGGACTAGGAAAAGATATTTTCCCTTATCCATAACCAAAAAATCCGAATTTTTCCATGGGAAAATCCAACAATAAAATTCGGTTTTCTTAGGATAAATCCAATCCAAATCTAAACAAGATTTTAACTAGAATTTTATCTCCCTTTTTCAACCAAAAATCTGAAATTTCCTAGGAGAAAATCTTCTCCACAAATTCGGCCATTACGGATAAGGGAGAATCAAAAATTCCACTAGGATTTTCAAGCTTGAATCTTATCTCAACCTTATCCAAAATAACCGAATTTTCCTAGGAGATTATCTCCAAAATTTCGGCCATTCTTCATGGAGGAGAGAATCTAAATTCAACTGGGATTGAAACTTGAAATTTTCCCTTGAATCTTATCCACAAAAACCGAAATTCCATTGAGGATTATCCTCAAAATATCGTGCATAGTTTGTTGGGATTTGGATTCAAAATTCAAGTAGGATTCTAACAAGATTATCCTATCTAAATCCAACTCAAATTCGAATTTCAAACCTTGTGGATTTTCCACAACAAATTCGAATCCTACTTGGACTGTGATTCAAAATTTGAATTTCAAATCTCAAATTCGAATTTCAAATTCAAATTTCAAATTTCAAATTTCAAATTTAAATTTCAAATTCAAATTTCAAACTCAAATTTCAAATTCAAATTTCAAATTCAAAATTCAAATTTCAAATTTCAAATTTCAAAATTCAAATTTCAAAATCCACAAAACGGTTGTGTTTCAAATTCTTGTTCTCATGGATAATTTTCTACAACTCCAATCCAATCTCAAATAAAATCATGGCAACTTTATTTGGACTTCGAATAACTGTGTACTCTATTATCCAAAACAAAATCTGAATCCAACCGGAGAGAATCTTGTCTACCATCCTAATCCTGTATCATCACCATCCATGCATAATAAACTAGCCAATAGCATACACAAATCAATTTTCCAAACGTTAAGGAATTATGTGGAGCTAGTAGAGAGACTGATTGGACATATATAATCAGGCTCCCATGATTCCATATGATCATCATTCTGTACCGAACAACTCAATCATATGATCACTAATTTCAGAGTCACACCACTATAAACCTAAAACTGAACTCCCAATTATATACCGTATTACGTAAGCCTGTGACGAGCTATTATCCAATGACCTTGTCATATATGCAAAACCCTCATATGATATCCATGATCAGTCTTAGGTCAAAGTCTGTTTAATCCTACTGATCAGGCTATCTTAAAGTTCCATTATACTACCGAATTAAGAAAATGATTATTCACCATATGTGAATAAGAAGTCATCTGCCTAGTAGACGACCCAAGACCTTATCCATTTTCACATTCAGTATAATGCCTTTAAGAGGATACCTTTAACTTCTCAGAGCTATGATTCCGATATCTGCAAACAAACCCTTCATCGTATACAAGTCATGCACCCAACGAACCGGTCTATAAGCTTACTACCTCTGAGACGCTTTAGCCATTGGAATATCAAAGTACACAAGTCATATACATGAAGTAGTTCATTTACTCAAGATTAAGGTTATTGCACAATGAACGTCAAAAGCATATTGATCCACTCATAGCGGACTATGTAGATCAATCACGCTTTAGTCCCGGTCTAATATGTTACCACTAAGTAACATATCTATGTCTTTACTTGGGAGTCCAGCTCCAGACAATCAAGACAAACCGTCCCCTCCAAGGCTTTAGACAACATAATAGTCTTAACATGAGTTAGATGCTCGGTCTAACCCCATAGAGTACAGACCATAGTTTAGACCGCTAACTTTAGAACATTATCTTCTCGCATACAAAAGTCCATTGCATGCAACATTCTAACAGTTTTAACACAAGCAGTCAGTGAGCCATATTTGCTTACATTTACTTTAACATGTAAATAAGAGGAGGACAAATAGCAATGTAATGAATAACCTCTATATATAATTTTATTATCCAGTTCAAAATGAATACAACAAAATGTCTCTAATACTTAGGGCATTTCCTAACAATCTCCCACTTGCCTTAAGCCAGCAGATGTTCCATGTTACGCATCCCCATCGCCTCTACGTGCCCCTCAAAGCTTCTAGCCACCAAAGTCTTAGTAGAGGGATTAGCAATGTTGTCCTCTGACGCGATCTTACATACATCTACTTATCCTGTCTCCATATGCCCTCTAATGTCGACTTCCTCAAATCCTCACAAGTCTGGAAGGCTCAGTCCATGTATCCTACGGGTGTTAGGTCCCCTCCAGAATACACCAGCATATAATCCCTCGTTCTCTTAAGATACTTGAGTATATGCTTTACTGCTTGCCAGTGCTTGATTCCAGGATTTGCTTGATATCGACTCACCATATCTACTACAAAACATATATCCAGGCGAGTGCAAAGCATAGCGTACATAAGGCTACCCACCGCGGATGCATAAGGGACCTTACTCATACGCTCTCTTTCTTTCGATGTCTTGGGACAGTCATCCAATGAAAGAGTTAGACCGGCAATTGAAGGTTGTGAGCCTTTCTTTGCCTCTTGCATTGCATATTTGTCAATTATTTTATCTATGTATGAAGCTTGGGATAACGCTACCGTTTTGTTCTTTCGATCTCTGAAAAGACGAATGCCTAGAACATAATTAGCTTCTCCCAAGTCCTTCATGTCAAACTGTTGGTGTAACCAAAGCTTGAGCGATGATAAGTTCCCTACATCATTCCCAATGAGTAGTATATCATCGACATAGAGTATCAGAAAGACCACTTTTCCATCCTTAATACGTTTATAAACACGAGGTTCATCAACGTTCTGCTCAAAACCAAATGTCTTAACCGCTTGATCAAACCTCTGGTTCCATGAGCGGGATGCTTGCTTTAATCCACAAATGGATCTAAGCAACTTGCAGCCCTACCAAGGCCGATGGCCTATCCCGAGGGGTCGTGTCTCAATTTTCGTGTCATATTCTAATTTACCCAGTAGGATCTCTAAAAATTAATTTGAATCCCAATTAAATTGAAATTTTCCACACAATCAAAATTTCAATCTTTAAATTAAATTTAACTTGTGGGAAAAATAAATTACGGTCTTCAAACTTCAATTTCCTCCAAGAATAATTACATAAAAAATCCTTAACCGTTTCTGGTGTACAAAAATTCTAATCATAATAATTCTAAGAGACAAAATTAAAATCCATGGAAATGTTACAATGTTAATAAACTGCTCTCATGGTTATATAAAAATTCCTAGATACATTTTTTCTAAATTCTAAGGAACCACAACTGGCAATAAACAAGCATGCTTATAATAATTTAAAAAATTAAAATAACCACATACTTTATACATAATACATGATAACAACATAAAGGAATCCTACAATGCCACTCTATAAATATCAAATCCATACATAAATAAAAAGACTAATTAATTGTCTAATTTATGTACATGGCATAGTCATGAGATGGCTCTGATACCAATTGTAGGAAATTAAATCGGTAAAAATGTATCAGAGTGGCGCAGCGGAACAATAAAAATTTTTCAAGATCGTTAAATATCTCATGACGCCATATACAATAAACCAACAACAATTTAAACTCATACCTCAAGGATGCCAATGTAATGACCGTCATTTTCATGGCACCTACTTACCATGTAATAAGTCACTAAGGAATAAAATGGACATAATTTAATGTGTTTTAGTGCAAATTTAAGAAACACGGTCAAGTACACAGCCGTGTAAGAGGCTGTATACCGCTCAGATAGATGAATGAATTCCAAAGACATGGCTGTGTTGAGTAGTCTCAACTAGTACACGCCCATGTCTGAAATGTACACGCCCGTGTTGCGTTGCACATACACGTGTAAGAGTCCGTGTAGAAGGCTGTGTAATGAGCCCCGAGCCACTGTAATGAATCTCATGAATTATGAAACTTAATTACTATGTAATGATGTAATTAAGTTAATAAACGTAGTGTGCTTTTCAGTTGAATGAATTAAATGGGAATAGTAACGTTTAATTACTATTCATGCAGTGAAAGGGGCAACCAACAGTGAAATCGGTCCACCCTATTATGTGAGTAGGCATTGAGACACGTAATATCAAGAAACCGGTCAAGACGACCATTTCATGATACAGAACTGATGAGCTAGTCATCAGTACGCTCAGACTGGTCACCTGAGCGCAGCAACGATAATTGCCCTAATAGATGTACAGTATCGAGAAAATTGGTCTAGATGACTTATTCTCGCCCATAGACTAACAAAATCAAAGTCAGACGCTCAGATTAGTCAGTCAGTCAGATAGTGAATAGTGCATAGTGATTAGTGAATAGTGAGAAACGCAGTGTTAGGTTAGTGGCCAAGACGGCCTTAATCTGGCATAAAATTGACATATTAATAGTCAGCAGGCTCAATCTGGTCAATTGAGCATAAAATGTAGATTTTGTTTAAAAGATACGCAGTATCGAAATGAGGGTCAAGACGACTTTTTCTCGCCCCGAAACTGATATATTTAGACACAGGACGCCCAAATTAGTCAATTTGACACCTGACACGTTTTTCGAGATAGGGTCATACAAATCCCGAAAACTGGTCTAGAAGACCTCAGATGGACGTAAAACTAATAAATTTGAAATCAGCACGTCCAAATTAGTAAATCGAGACTGTGTTTGAAATTTCACGCGAAAACACCTCGTTATGCGTGCGCAGTGTCAACACAGTGTAGGCCTAACCACAGTATCAAGAAATTGGTCAAGACGACCTTTTCTTGATATAAAACTGATATATTTGAAATTAGAATGCTCAAATTAGTCATTTGAGCACAAAAAGTAATTTTTGACCGGGAACCATGCAGTACCGGGAAACTGGTCGAGATGACCTCGGATGAAGATAAAACTGATATATTTGGGTTTAGCATGCCAAAATTTGTCAGTATAGCCTATCTTAAAATTTTTCAAAAAATTAGTATAAGAGACGAAATTTTGGGGATTCTTGAAAAATAGCCCCCCATATTTTTCCAAATCTCATTTTCTCCCTCCCCACACCACACGAAGATGAACAGTGACCAACCATCGAATCCGGCCTCCGTTTTCGACACCGCTGGCACCATTGGAAAGCTCTCGACGAGCTGAGTCCAACGGTGTGCCGAGTCGACGGAACCGACGTCGGAGATCGCCGCACGCGCCGCCTAAAACCGTCGGTGGCTGAATTTTTCAAACCGTGATTTCTCCGCCGTCCGACGTCCAAATGCCACGATTTCGGTCCCAATGGATTCGTGGTGAAGAGTAGAACAAAACCCAGGCATCATTTCACGTCAACAGCAGCCGGATCGCACTGGCCAAGGTTCGCCGTCGTCGTCGTCGTCGCCATCGTCGCCGTCGAATCTCGTTATTCCAGCGGAGTTGAGTTGCAAGGTCGGTATCAAAATGCTCAGAACAACACGTAGATCAAAAGCCCTAAATCAATTTTGGGCAACAAAGCCGGAAAATAAAGATCCAACACCGCTGCCGTCGCCGACTTTTCGAGGGTCGATTTCCGGCAATAGGAGCCTCAATTGGTGAAATTGACACCACCAATGGGTTCCTCTCGTCGAGCTCTTCAAGATGGTGGTCACCACTCCCATCGCCGCCGTGGTCAACGCTGGTCAATGGCCAGTCAACGGAGGTCAACGGTGATTCGGTGACCGAAAATTGAAGAATGGCCCGTTGGCCTATTTTCGACGTTCCAGACACATCCGCGGCATCGGATTTGCAAACCGGAGTTTCAAAAGTGAAGAATGATGATTCAAAGATTGTGCGATCGAGATCGAACGGTTCACCCGACCGCCGACGGGAACAATTTTGATAGTGGTTTTGATCCCTTGATTCCTCAATTTATTATTGGAAATAATTATGTATTAATTATGGTTTACTGACTTGAGGAATTGTAAGAAAAACGGATGAAATGTCGAAAAAGAGAATGTGAGGAAATGTCAATATTTTTACGTAAAAGCGGAGCTTTTATGTAAAAATTAGGCCTCTGGTTTAGTACGTGGCAGGTTAGAATAGGTTAGATAGTTTTGAGGCGTTTCCTAAATGCCGGAAACCCAAAAATTAAGCGGAAACGCTGATGAAATTTCTAAAACAGCACAAAGGGGTATTTTACGAAACAAGGGGTGAAAATGTGATCAGGATGGAAACCCGAGCCCCCTCGATGACCTAGGTCCGGGAAAGAAGGACGGACATTGTGAGGATTAGTGAACCGCCCCATTAGAAATTTCGTAATATAAGAAAACGACCCCTATGTCTGAATAGTACCACCCGAGGGACGGGTGCGATCTAAGTATAAAATTTGGGATGATTACATCGGTAACGGTAACCCGACAGGCTAAATGGTCATACGGGAGGTATTCAGTCAGTTGACTGGTCGGTTAGCCAGTCAATGACCAAGTCTAAATGGGATAGTGAGAGACAGTGATTAATTTGTCAAGTAGACAAATTAATCAAGCACGATTAGAAATTAGATATCAAATTCTCAAAGTAGAGCAGTTAGGTACCGATAGGCATCGGTATCACACAATAATAGTTTTATTAGTTCCTATCGATAGAGTGACCTAAAAGCGACGTTAATTAATTTATTAAGCAAATAAATTAATTAACCATGATTAGAAATTAGAAAATCAAATTCTTAAGAAGAGGGCAATTAGTACCGATAAGGATCGGTATCACTAATGATAGAGTTTTTATTAGTCACTAATGACCACAGTGACCTAAGAGTAAATGTTAATGAAATGCATTATGATTACATGGGGGTACCTGTATTGTGACGAAGGCGAGAGTATAAACTGTCTGATGACAGGTAAGTACAACTCCGCCTGCAGCATGAATAAAATGATGTTAAAATGATGCTTTTCCAGTATTTTAAGTATGTATCTTGCACACGATGCTGCACAGCATACATAAGAGCATATAGTTTCACAATCGAGTAGATTGATGAAAGAACAAGATAGAAGCCATAGATCCCTATCGCGTAGGATTGGGGACAGCTTAGAGAAGCGTATGGCTAGAATAGTTAAACAAGATGGAAAGAAGTAGGTGTGTCGTACCGGCTCCTTCAGTCGAAGGGGTTTCCAGTTAAAGAAAGTTAAGGCCAAAAGTTGAGCATCAGTTGATGGCTCTTCGGCATTAGTTGACCTCGGGTGTTACCGTTGGTCTGCACGCACACGGTACTGACACATGGGCCCTAAATAGACAAGAAAAGAAAAGAGAAGTTTGAAGCATAAATGAACATAACTGGACCATGCATTAGTTATAGTTCGCTATGCTTTCTTTTTCATTAGAGTGCATATAGTACACGATGCTTCTGTCATGCATAAAGTATGTGAAGTTTTACACCGCGAGTATTCTTCCGCACAGTATGAGTAAATAGTATTTTGAACGGTGACAATTAAATAGTATTTTGAATAGTAAAGATTAATTGGTATTTTGGAAGAGTAAACAGTATATGTATGAATAGTATATTTAAATAGTGTCTGGTGAATATTAATCAGATAAACAAGTATATAAGTGTGTATGTATAATTGAAATCCTTATGTATTTCAAATTCCGCATTTAATAGTATACATACGTGAATAGTAAATACGTACGTGTATATTAAAAAAAAATCCCTCTGAATTTATGGTATTAAATTCAACAAGTTTAAGTATCGGTTTTAAAGAGGAAGTATATGTAAAAGCTAAAGAAGTAAGTAATAGTTTTTAGTGACGGTCCAGGCCGCTGAGGGCACGGGGCATCACAGTTGGTATCAGAGCTGCCATCCTACCTCACATCGCTGCATGCCTGCCTCATCTGTCCAAGTAAGTTAGTTTTATTTTAGTCGGTAAATGTTTATCTATTGAAGATAACATTTTTTAGTAACGAAACGACGAAATCTATGATGGTGAGGATAAGATGAAAAGATGTTGAGATCATTATATTAAAAATCATGACCGTCCAGTGCTAGAGAACTGCTCAGAGAAAGAACATGGATTGCTGCCTGAGTTGTACCGATCTTCAGGGCTAGTTGTCCACTAAGTTTCAAGTGGCAAACAGTACTCCTGCACTCCATGAGAATGTCAGGACTGGTTTAATGTTATCAAAGTGATTCCCCGATTGTACGCCATTGATCAGGATAACTGAGTCCTGTTGGCTGTTGATATCTCTCAGGAAGATACTCTCGTGTGTATCGGGATCTTTATGACCAGGATGAGCGCTTAACTGTGTCGAGTTTCGCCATACCACGAGCGAGCCAATCTCTGAGAGTAGTCCAGCATCAGCCCCAGTTTTCCCTATAGGCAAGCGGGGAGTGAAATCGCCAAAGTTCCCTAGAGTTACGGATATACGAGAATCTGTTTGTCGGATTGAAAGACTGCAGTTGATGTCCGGTGACCCAGTTCTAACGTATGTTGTTCGCTACAAGGAACCGATATGGACTTCTACAATACATGCCGAGACAAAAGTGGATCAATACAGGAGAAGACCCAAAGAGAAAAAGAGACCTTGCCAAACAGAATTAGAAGAGCGATCAAGCAAGACTAGCAAGCCTTATCAAGGAGATAGTAAATGCCGAGGGAAAAGTGCTCAACCCTGGGAACCCTACACAAGCCCAAGGTATTATAGCAGCCGCCATTATGGAGGGTGACCCGGTAGAACCAGCACCCCAACTGGCCAATGAAGAGTTCATGGCCGAGCACCAGCCAGAAGTACATGAGGGCAATAGGGAGCCGATGGAGAACCCCGAACCAGCCCGTATGTCTCCCGAACACCCCATGAAAGAGGAAGATAACGAGACTCTTTCCGACGCCCATCCTGACGATGAGGGGGAGGAGATCCCCAACCGCTTTAGTAATGACGAATAGATGGGGATGTATGAACCCCAAGTCATCATAGCCAGCAATGACGAGGTTAGTTTCAACTGAGAAGAAGAGGAGAACCCAGAGGAGTACTCACTCAGCGATAGTGACGATGAGGAGATGCCTGATACTGAATCAGGATTGTCCTTCCAATAGTAGTAACCCTTCTGCGGGAATGTTAGATATGAAAATATATAGAGGGAAGCAGCAGCTCTCCCCCGTCAGTTGTAGTATAATGTACTTGTTGGGATCGTATAGGGGAAGTGTGTGTCATTCCCACTGAACTAGAATCTTGAATATATGTATATATATTATGTGAAATATATTATGAGATAAGCAGTAAAGCTTTGCCCTAGGGGCCAGATATAATTTTTTTCCACAGTGTGAGTATGATATGACAGAAAGTGCAGGACGAATCCTAGCACTCAGATGATGTTCTAATACAATGCGGCAATTGTATTGAACATCACAGTATAAGAGAAAGAAAGATGGATATAGTATGTATATTTATATCCATAATGTTTAAGTAAGATTGTTAAGTAAGAAAGAAAATGATATGTGATACGAGTCCCAAGTACAGAATTTAAGAGACTTATATTTTCCTTTTTTGTTATACGATAGGGTTACATAGGAAAACATGGTAAGAATGAGAGCTTAGTTAAATCCAGCATCCCGAGAGGATGAGTTGATAGCACAGATCGCAGCCATGCGAGAGATGATGGAGAACCAATAACCGGAGCTAAACCAGCTTGGGGAACAGCTAGGCCAGCAACCCTAGGCACCACAGTCAGTAGAGATGCCAACACAGGAGGCTCCAGCAGCCCCAGAAACTCTGAGGGAGCAAGCAGCTCCTCCAGCGCAGGAGGCACTAGCACCTATAGTAATGGCTACTCTCGTAACAGTAATTGTTTTTCTACCAATCCCTAGGGAAGGTGACTTGTATGAGAGATTCCAGTGCATGAAAGCATTAGAATTCGAAAGAACCACCAACCCTATAGAGGCCGATGACTGGCTAACGGATATCCAAGTAATCTTGGATTTTATAGGGCTAACAGATAGAGAGAAAGTGATCACCCTGAGCAATGAGGTGCGTCAGTGGTAGAACATGGTAACCATTAGGAGGAACATTAGAGAGATGAGCTGGAGTGACTTCATTGAGGAATTTAAGGAGATGTACTTCAACGAGGAAGCACTAGCAGTGCAGTAAGACGAGTTCAACAACTTCCGCCAAGGTAGTATGACTGTTATGGGGGCAGTCAAGAAGTTTGAGTAGTTGGCTCAGCTTTTTCCAGATTTGGTACCGACTAAAAGGAGATAGTTAGATGAATACTGAAGATGTTCAGAACAGACATCATAGTTTAGGTCTGTAGCAGAAGCCACGGACCAACAACACTAGCAGAACATGTCAGTAAGGCTATATGAGCCGAGTACTGGTCGGCTCAGGATAAGGAGCGAAAGGAGCAGAATTTTAAGGCATGAAAGGAGGAGAAAATGCAAGCCGAGCAGGCTCAGGAGAAGCAGAACCCCGAGTCACAACACAGAGGGCAGAATGTGGGAACCGGCCAGAATAGCAGGCATTCCCATAACAACAACAAGAGAAAAGGGGAATTAGGGCAATCAAGATTAACAGAAGAATTTCCCCAGAAGAGAGACGACCAGGAAGGAATGACAGCCAATACCTGACGTGCACGAGATGCGAAAAGAGGCACCTAGGAAAATGCAAGCAGAGAGCAAGTGGTTGTTTCATCTCTGGCAATGAAGGCCATTATGCCAAAAATTGGCACTCCAACCCACAGAGGCGACAGAATCAACCCCACACTGGGAATAATTAACTTCACGCCATCCAGACTAGGATCGAAGGCCCTTCAATCACACAAGGCAGACTGAAAGCTTCAGACTGTAGGAAAATAAATCGGTAAAAACGTATCAGAGTGGCGCAGCGGAACAATAAAAATTTTTTAGATCGTTAAATATCTCATGATGCCATATACAATAAATCAACAACAATTAAAACTCATACCTCAAGGACGCCAATGAACAGGAGGAGAGTGACCGGAGGCTTCAACCAACTAGCCTTCTCTACTATTCTCCAATTCCCGAATGGCTGAGTGTGTGGGCACTCTGAACCTCGATCGGTATGCTAGCACTGCTAGTCTTCTTCCGACCACCCAGATCTCTAAAGAACTTTATTGTCACGATGAGCTGTGCAACAATAAGCCTGCTCACCTGAGAGTCTGTGGTCTGAGAGAACTGGAGTGGCAGGACCTCTATTTATAGACCTGCATGAGGTGATTCTCTGAATTCGAATTGGACTAGGAAAAGATTTTCTCCCTTATCCAAACCAAAAAATCCGAATTTTCCAAGGGAGAATCTCCACAATTAAATTCGGTTTTCTAGGATAAATCCAATCCAAATCTAAACAAGATTTTAACTAGAATTTTATCTCCCTTTTTCAACCAAAAAATCCAAAATCTTTAGGAGAAAATCTTCTCCAAATTTTCGGCCACTTTTAGGATAAGGAAGAATCAAAATTCCACTAGGATTTTTCAAGCTAAATCTCATCTCAACCTTATCCAAAAATAACCGAATTTCCTAGGATAAAGCCTCCAAAATTTCGGCCACTTTTAGGGAGGGAGAGAATCCAAATTCAACTAGGATTGAAACTTGAATTTTCCCTTGAATCTTATCTACAAAAACCGAATTTTCCATTAAGGATTATCCTCAAAAAATTCGCCCACTTTTGTTGGGATTTGGATTCAAAATTCAAGTAGGATTCTAACAAGATTATCCTCTCCAAATCCAACTCAAATTCGAATTTCAAACCTTGTGGATTTTCTACAACAAATTCGAATCCTACTTAGACTGTGATTCAAAATTTGAATTTCAAATTTCAAATTCAAATTTCAAATTCAAATTTCAAATTTCAAATTTCAAATTTCAAATTAAAATTTCAAATTCAAATTTCAAATTCGAATTTCAAATTCAAATTTCAAATTCAAATTTCAAATTCAAAATTCAAATTTCAAATTTCAAAATTCAAAATTCAAATTTCAAAATTCAAATTTCAAATTCCACAAAAACGGTTGTGTTTCATATTCTTGTTCTCATGGATAATTTTCTACAACTCCAATCCAATCTCAAATAAAATCATGGCAACTTTATTTGGAGTTCGAATAATTGTGTACTCTATTATCCAAAACAAAATCTGAATCCAACCGGAGAGAATCTTGTCTACCATCCTAATCCTGTGTCATCACCATCCATGCATAATAAACTAGCCTATAGCATACACAAATCAATTTGCCAAACGTTAAGGAATTATGTGGAGCTAGTAGAGGGACTGATTGGACATATATAATCGGGCTCCCGTGATTCCATATGATCATCATTCTGTACCGAACAACTCAATCATATGATCACTAATTTCAGAGTCACACCACAATAAACCTGAAACTGAACTCCCAATTATATACCGTATTACGTAAGCCTGTGACGAGCTACCATCCAATGACCTTGTCATATATGCAAAACCCTCATATGATATCCATGATCAGCCTTAGGTCAAAGTCCGTTTAATCCTACTGATCAGGCTATCTTAAAGTTCCATTATACTACCGAATCAAGAAAATGATTATTCACCATATGTGAATAAGAAGTCATCCGTCCAGCAGACGACCCAAGGCCTTGTCAATTTTCACATTCAGTATAATGCCTTTAAGAGGATACCTTTAACTCCTCAGAGCTATGATTCCGAGATCTGCAAACAAACCCTTCATCGTATACAAGTCATGCACCCAACGAACCGGTCTATAAGCTTACTACCTCTGAGACGCTTTAGCCATTGGAACATCAAAGTACACAAGTCATATACATGAAGTAGTTCATTTACTCAGGATTAAGGTTATTGCACAATGAACGTCAAAAGCAGATTGATCCACTCATAGCGGACTACGTAGATCAATCACGCTTTAGTCCCGGTCTAATATGTCACCTCCAAGCAACATATCCATGTCTCTACTTGGGAGTCCAGCTCCAGACAGTCAAGACAGACCGTCCCCTCCAAGGCTTTAGACAACATAATAGTCTTAACATGAGTTAGATGCTCGGTCTAACCCCATAGACTACAGACCATAGTTTAGACTGCTAACTTTAGAACATTGTCTTCTTGCATACAAAAATCCATTGCATGCAACGTTCTAACAGTTTTAACACAAGCAGTCAGTGAGCCATATTTGCTTACATTTACTTTAACATGTAAATAAGACGAGGACAGATAGCAATGTAATGAATAACCTCTAAGTATAATTTTATTATCCAGTTCAAAATGAATACATCAAAATGTCTCTAATACTTAGGGCATTTCCTAACACAGACATCTAAGGGAGAATCTCGGCTTACACAAGGAGTGACGCTGAAGCTGTAACTTCTGTAGTGGTGACAGGCCAGCATTCTGTCACCAACTTTGATGTGTTACTTCTACTTGATTCTGGAGCCATCTATTCGTTGCATCATCAGATTCTGCTAAAAAGCTTAGGTAGGATGAAATAGACGTTTAGAATGTCACCTCCTTCAAGGGAAGTTTATTTGTATAATTACTGGATATGTCAGGTGCCAGTAATTATCTACGGGAGAGAATTAAGCGTTAACCGACGACATGTACGACTATGATGTAATTGTAAGGATGGACTTTTTCACAAAACATAATGTCGTCATAAACTATCGAAGGCGGAAAATTGTTTTTGAACCAATCGGATGCGAAAAGTTCATCTATAAGGGTTTGTCGTCAGAGCAACCAAAGACAATGATATCAGCAGTAAAGGCTCGCGAGATGCTATCTAGTGGTTGCATGGACTTCCTAGCATACGTAGTAGATAAGACACGAGGAATAGAGATAGGACCCGAGAACGTGTTGATAATCAGGGAATTCGTGGGGATATTTCCAGAAGATCTTGCAGGATTCCTACCAGAGCGCGAGATCTCGTTCGAGACTGAACGTCTACCAGAATTAGCCCCCATCTCCAAGGCCTTATACAGAATGGGCTCTGCAAACTTAAAGGAGCTCCGAGCCAGCTGACAGACTAAATAGACAAGGGATTCATTCGACATAGCTGTTCACCCTAGAGAGCACCTGTACCATCCGTGAAGAAGAAGGATGGAACACTGAGAAGGTGCATCAAATACAGAAAGTTGAATGGGGATACGATTAAGAACAAGAACCCGTTACCGTTGGTTAATAATTTATTTGATCAGCTCCTAGACGCTGCAGTGTTCTCGAAGATCGATCTACATTTAGAGTACCATCAACTACGAATCAAGGATGAAGATGTACCCCAAAATAGCCTTTCAAACGCAATACGGACATTACGAGTTCTTGGTCATGCCATCCGGATTGACGAATGCCCCCGTAGCCTTTATGGGCTTAATGAACCGCGTATTTGAAGACTTCCAAGACAAGTTGTCATTGTGTTCATCGATGACATACTTGTATACTCCAAAATGAAGGAAGAGCACGAAGAGCACTTAAGGATCATTTTGCGTATGTAACAGGACCATCAGCTATACGCCAAATTCTCCACGTACCAGTTTTGACTGGAGAAGGTCCATTTTCTAGTCACGTAGACCCCAAGGAAAGAGTATCTGTGGACCCGACTAAAATTGATGCAGTTAGCGCGTGGCCAGCTCCGAGAAACGTGACGAAGATCCGCAGCTTCCTAGGCTTAGTGGGATACTACCGATGTTTTGTCGAAGGTTTTTCAAAGCTAGCCGCACCACTCATAACGCTCGCCAAGAAGGGAAAGAGGTATGAGTGGACCGACAAGTGTGAGAAAAGCTTGCAAGAGCTGAAACGAAAACTCACAAGCGCTCCAATACTGACCATTCCAGATGCTGGTCAGGAAAGCTTTGTGATTTAAAGTGATGCATCTAAAATCGAGTTGGAAACTGTGTTGATACAGAGTGGTAGAGTAGTCGCGTATGCTTCACGATAACTTAAAAACCCTGAAAAAAGCTACCCAATGCGTGATCTAGAGCTAGCAGCAGTAGTTTTTGCATTAAAAGCATGGAGGCACTACCTGTAAGGAGTCAAGTGCGAGATTTACACTGACCACCAGAGCCCCAAGTGTATTTTCACGTAGAAAGAGCTTAACATGAGGCAGCGTAAATGGTTAGAGTTGGTAAAGGATTACGACTACAAAATCCTATATCATCCCAAAAAAAAAAAAAAAAAAAAAAACAAGAAAGTGGTCAATACTCAGAGTCAGAGGCATATTACTATGCCTATGACTATTAGTGCCTTGTCAGGAGCGCTACAAAGGAGCTATGCGACAGGGAGATCAAGATTTTGATAGGGAGATTGTCTGACATGACCCTCCAATCGACGCTCCAAGAAGAGATCAAGATCGGTCAAGGTTTCGATTTGTCCCTGCTCAAGTCCAGAAAGGAAGCTATAGAGGACAAAGGTTCAGAGTTTAAGATCCTTAAGGATGACATACTCTACTACAGAGATAGAGTGTGTGTTCTGAAAGATGAAGAACTCAAGAAGCGAATCCTTTTGGAACCTTACGAGACGTCATATTTCGTACATCTGATAGCGAATAAGATGTACAATTACCTGAAGGAAAGCTTTTTGTGGCCTGAAATGAAGAATGACATTATCGAGTTCATTACTAGATACCTTACGTGTCAGAAGGTTAAGGCAGAACACCAGTGCCCAGCAGGATAATCGTAGAAAATTAAGCTACCCGAGTGGAAATAGGACCAGATTATGATGAATTTCGTAGTCAGACTACCGAAGACGTCAAACAATAATGATGTAATCTGGGTAATTGTAGATAGACTGAAGAAATCAGCTAGATTTTTAGCAATGAATGTTAGCTACTCAGTGGAACGACTAGTAGAAATCTATGCGGCACAGTTCGTGAAACAGCACGGAGTACCAGAGTCGATCGTCTCAGATCGTAGCGGACGCTTTACCTCTAGATTTTAGCAAGGTGTTCAGGCTGCATTACGGTCCAAGTGAGAGTTCAGCATAGCATTTCATCCTCAGACCGACAGTTAGTCTGAGAGGACCATACAGATGTTAGAGGACATGTTGAGACCTGCGTCCTAGACATCAAAGGAAATTAGGATCAGAAGCTACCATTGAGCGAGTTCTCGTACAACAACAACTACCATTCCTCGATAGGAATGGCACTGTACGAGACACTTTGTAGAAAGAAATGTAGATATCTAGCTCATTAGTATCAGTTTGGAGAGAACTGACTAGTTAGCTCAGACATCATCAAGAATACCATGGCAGACGTGAAGCTGATACGAAAAACGTAAGACACAATGCACAGTCGACAGAAGAATTTCGACGATAAGCGCCATAGACCCCTCGAGTTTCAAGTAGCGACACCCATGAATGGGGTGATGCGCATTGAAAAGAAAGGAAAGCTCAGTCCTAGGTACATAGGACCCTTGAGATAATAGAGAAAGTCGGGAAGGTGGCTTATAGACTAACGCTTCCTCCCGAGTTAGCTACAGTGCACAACATCTTTCACGTCTTGATGCTAAAGAAGTACGTGCTAGACAGCTCCCATGTTCTTAGCCAGGAATTCGTTGTAGTATACGCTAATCCGACTTACGAGGAGAGAACCGTGCGGATCCTCGTCAGAGAAGAGAAGGTACTTAGGAATAAAGTATACCGCTAGTAAAAGTGTTGTGGCGGAATCATCGTGTTGAGGAAGCCACATGAGAATGGGAAGAAGACATGAGAAGAGACATCCCAGAATTATTCTAATTTTTAAGGACGAAAATTTTGTAAGGTGGGTAGGTTGTAATGACCGTCATTTTCATGGCACCTACTTACCATGTAATAAGTCACTAAGGAATAAAATGGACATAATTTAATGTCTTTTAGTGTAAATTTAAGAAACACGGTCAAGTACACGGCCGTGTAAGAGGCTGTATACCGCTCAGATACATGAATGAATTCCAAAGACATGGCCGTGTTGAGTAGTCTCAACTAGTACATGCTCATGTCTGAAATGTACACGCCCGTGTTGCGTTGCACACACACGTGTAAGAGTCCGTGTAAAAGGCTGTGTAATAAGCCCAGAGCCACTGCAATGACTCTCATGAATTATGAAACTTAATTACTATGTAATGATGTAATTAAGTTAATAAACACAGTGTGCTTTTTAGTTGAATGAATTAAATGGGAATAGTAACGTTTAATTACTATTCATGCAGTGAAAGGGGCAACCGACAGTGAAATCGGTCCACCCTATTATGTGAGTATGCGTTGAGACACGCAACATCAAGAAACTGGTCAAGACGACCATTTCATGATACAGAACTAATGAGCTCGTCATCAGTACGCTCAGACTGGTCACCTGAGCGCAGCAGCGATAATTGCCCTAATAGATGTACAGTATCGAGAAAAGTGGTCTAAATGACCTATTCTCGCCCATAGACTGACAAAATCAAAGTCGGAACGCTCAGATTAGTCAGTCAGATAGTGAATAGTGTATAGTGATTAGTGAATAGTGAGAAACACAGTGTTAGGTTAGTGGCCAAGACGGCCTTAATCTGGCATAAAACTAACATATTAACAGTCAGCAGGCTCAATCTGGTCAATTGAGCATAAAATGTAGATTTTGTTTAAAAGATACGCAGTATCGAAATGAGGGTCAAGGCGACTTTTTCTCACCCCGAAACTGATATATTTAGACTCAGGACGCCCAAATTAGTCAATCGGACACCTGACACATTTTTCGAGACGGGGTCATACAGATCCCGAAAACTGATCTAGAAGACCTCATATGGACGTAAAACTGATAAATTTGAAATCAGCACATCCAAATTAGTAAAGGGAGACTGTGTTTGAAATTTCACGCGAAAACGCCTCGTTATGCGTGCGAAATGTCAACACAGTGTAGGCCTAATCACAGTATCAAGAAATTGGTCAAGACAACCTTTTCTTGATATAAAACTAATATATTTGGAATTAGAATGCTCAAATTAGTCATTTGAGCACAAAAAATAATTTTTGACCGGGAACCATGCAGTACCGGGAAACTGGTCGAGACGACATCGGATGAAGATAAAACTAATATATTTGGGTTCAGCCCGCTTAAATTAGTCAGTATAGCCTATCCTAAAATTTTTCAAAAAATTAGTATAAAGGACGAAATTTTGGGGATTCTTGAAAAATAGCCCCCCATATTTTTCCAAATCTCATTTTCTCCCTCCCCACACCACACGAAGATGAACAGTGACCGACCATCGAATCCGGCCTCCGTTTTCGACACCGCCGACACCATTGGAAAGCTCTCGACGAGCTAAGTCCAATGGTGTGCCGAGTCGACGGAACTGACGTCGGAGAACGCCGCACGCGCCGCCTAAAGCAGTCGGTGGCCTAATTTTTCAAACCGTGATTTCTCCGCCGTCCGACATCCAAATGCCACGATTCTGGTCCCAATGGATTCGTGGTGAAGAGTAGAACAAAACCCAGGCTTCATTTCAAGTCAACAGCTGCCGGATCGTGCCGCCCAAGGTTCGCCGTCGTCGTCGCCATCGCCGCCGTCGAATCTCGTTATTCCGGCGGAGTTGAGTTGCAAGGTCGGTATCAAAATGCTCAGAACAACACGTAGATCAAAAGCCCCAAATCAATTTTGGGTAACAACGCCGGAAAATGAAGATCCAACACCGCCACTGTCGTCGACTTTTCGAGGGTCGATTTCCAACAATAGGAGCCTCGATTGGTGAAATTGACACCATCAATAGGTTCCTCTCATCGAGCTCTTCAAGATGGTGGTCGCCACTCCCATCGCCGCCGTGGTCAACGCCGGTCAACGTCTAGTCAATGGCAGTCAACGCCGACCCTGAGACCGAAAATTGAAGAATGGCCCGTTGGCCTATTTTCGACGTTCCGGACACATCCGCGGCATCGGATTTGCAAACCGGAGTTTCAAAAGTGAAGAACGATGATTCAAAGATTATGCGATCGAGATCGAACGGTTCACCTGACTGCCGACGGGAACGATTTTGGCAGTGGTTTTGATCCCTTGATTCCTCAATTTATTATTGGAAATAATTATGTATTAATTATGGTTTACTGACTTGAGGAATTGTAAAAAAAAGGGATGAAATGTCGAAAAAGAGAATGTGAGGAAATGTGAATATTTTTACGTAAAAAGCGGAGCTTTTACGTAAAAATTAGACCTCTAGTTTAGTACGTGGTAGGTTAGAATAGGTTAGATGGTTTTGAGGCGTTTCCTAAACGCCTCAAAACCCAAAAATTAAGTGGAAACGCTGACGAAATTTCTAAAACAGCACAAAGGGGTATTTTAGGAAACGAGGGGTGAAAATGTGATCGGGATGGAAACCCGAGCCCCCTCGATGACCTAGGTCCGAGAAAGAAGGACGGACGTTGTGTGGATTAGTGAACCGCCCCATTAGAAATTTCGTAATGTAAGAAAACGACCCCTATATTAGAATAGTACCACCCGAGGGACGGGTGCGATCTAAGTATAAAATTTGGGGCGATTACATCGGTAACGGTAACCCGATAAGCTAAATGGTCATACGGGAGGTATTCAGTCAGTTGACTGGTCCATTAGCCAGTCAATGACCTAGTCTGAATGGGATAGTGAGAGACAGTGATTAATTTGTCAAGTAGATAAATTAATCAAGCACGATTAGAAATTAGATATCAAATTCTCAAAGTAGAGCAGTTAGGTACTGATAGGCATCGGTATCACATAATAATAGTTTTATTAGTTCCTATCGATAGAGTGACCTAAGAGCGGCATTAATTAATTTATTAAGAAAATAAATTAATTAACCATGATTAGAAATTAGAAAATCAAATTCTTAAGAAGAGGGCAATTAGTACCGATAAGGATCGGTATCACTAACGATAGAGTTTTTATTTGTCACTAATGACCACAGTGACCTAAGAGTAAATGTTAATGAAATGCATTATGATTACAGGGAGGTACCTGTATTGTGACAAAGGCGAGAGTATAAACTATCTAATGACAGGTAAGTACAACTCCACCTGCAGCATGAATAAAATGTTGTTAAAATTATGCTTTTCCAGTATTTTAAGTATGTATCTTGCACACGATGCGGCACAGCATACATAAGAGCATATAGTTTCACAATCAAGTAGATTGATGAAAGAACAAGATAGAAGCCATAGATCCCTACCACGTAGGATTGGGGACAGCTTAGAGAAGCGTATGGCTAGAATAGTTAAACAAGATGGAAATAAGTAGGTGCGTCGTACCAGCTCCTTCAGTCGAAGGGGTTTCCAGTTAAAGAAAGTTAAGGCCAAAAGTTGAGCATCAGTTGATGGCTCTTCGGCATTAGTTGACCTCGGGCATTACCATTGGTCTGCGCGCACACGGTACTGACACATGGGCCCTAAATAGACAAGAAAAGAAAAGAGAAGTTTGAAGCATAAATGAACATAACCGGACCATGCATTAGTTATAGTTCACTATGCTTTCTTTTTCATTAGAGTGCATACAGTACACGATACTTCTGTCATGCATAAAGTATGTGAAGTTTTATATTCAGTGTTATGACATGTTATGTGATGACATGATATGTGAGCTGATATGTGATATGCTTATATGGTATGTGATTTATTAAGTGATATATGTCATGCTTAGGATTTTAAGTATGTGCTATGTTTTAAACATGTTTTGCGGTTAACATGTTGTACTTACTGGGCATAAAGCTCACGGAGTGTGTTCATGCTGTAGGTAAGCTTCCTATAGCACAAACACCAAGGGGCGACGATGGCGGCGGAGGTGGATGTGAGGATGAGGTTGTGGATACACTGTGAGTATTCTTCCACACAGTATGAGTAAACAGTATTTTGAATGGTGACAGTTAAATAGTATTTTGAATAGTAAAGATTAATTGGTGTTTTGGAACAGTAAACAGTATATGTATGAATAGTATATTTAAATAGTGTCTGGTGAATATTAATAAGATAAACAAGTATATAAGTGTGTATGTATAATTGAAATCCTTATGTTTTTCAAATTCCGCATTTTAATAGTATACGTACATGAATAGTAAATACGTACGCGTATATTAAAAAAAAATCCCTCTGAATTTATGGTATTAAATTCAACAAGTTTAAGTATCGGTTTTAAAGAGGAAGTATAAGTAAAAGCTAAAGAAGCAAGTAATAGTTTTCAGTGACGGTCTGGGCCGCTGAGGGCACGGGGCGTCACAGCCAATCTACAGGAGGAGAATGACCAGAGGGCTTTAACCAACTAGCCTTCTCTACTATTCTCCAATTCCCGAATGGTTGAGTGTATGGGCACTCTGAACCTCGATCGATATGCTAGCACTACTAGTCTTCTTTCAACCACCCAGATCTCTAAAGAACTTATTGTCATGGTGAGTTATGCAACAATAAGGCTTCTCACCTGAGAGTCTGTGGTCTAAGAGAACAGGAGTGGCAGGACCTTTATTTATAGACTTGCATGAGGTGATTCTCTGAATTCAAATTGGATTTGGAGAAGATATTCTCCCTTACCCACAACCGAAAAATCTGAATTTATCAAGGCGAAATCCCAACATGCAAATTCGGCCACTTTAGGATTTTTCCATTCAAAATACAAACAACATTTTAATATGAATTTTATCTCCCTTTTTCAACCGAAAAATCTGAAAATCCAAGGGGAAAATCCCAACAAAATTTTGGCCACTTTAGGATAAGGGAAGAATCAAAATTCCACTAGGATTTTCAAGCTTGAATCTTATCTCATCTTTATCCAAAATAACCGAAAATCCTTTATGAGATTCACTCAATAATTTCAGCCATAATCAGGGAGGAGAGAATCGAAATTCAATTGGGATTGAAACTTGAATTTTCCTTCGAACCTTATCGATAAAAAATCTGAAAATTCCATGAGGATAATCCTCAAAATTTTTGTCCATTATTGTTAGGATTTGGATTCAAAATTCAAGTAGGATTCTAACAAGATTTTCCTCTCTATATCTAACTCAAATTTGAATTTCATTCCTTATGGATTTACCACAAGAAATTAGAATCCTACTTGGACTGTGATTCAAAATTTGAATTTCAAATTTCAAATTCAAATTTCAAATTCAAAATTCAAAATTCAAATTTCAAATTTCAAATTTCAAATTTCAAAATTCAAATTTCAAAATCCACAAAACAGTTGTATTTCAAATTCTTGTTCTCACGGATAATTTTCTACAACTCCAATCCAATCCAATCTCAAATAAAATCATGGCAACTTTATTTGGAGTTCGAATAATTGTGTCCTTTATTATCCAAAACAAAATCTGAATCCAACGGGAGAGAATCTTGTCTACCAACCTAATCCTATGTCAACACCATCCATCCATAATCAACTAGCCAATAGCATACACAAATCAATTTGCCAAACGTTAAGGAATTATGTGGAGCTAGTAGAGGGACCAATTAGACATATATAATCGGGCTCGCGCAAATCTGTATGATCATCATTATTTACCGAACAAATCAATCATATGATCACTAATTTCAGAGTCACACCACTGTAAACCTGAAACTGAACTCCCAATTATATACCGTATTACATAAGCCTGTGACAAGCTATCGTCTAATGACCTTATCATGTATGCAGAACCCTCATATGATATCCATGATCAGCATTAGGCCAAAGTCCGTTTAATCCTACTGATCAGGCTATCTTAAAGTTCCATTATACTATCGAACAAAGAAAATGATTATTCACCATATGTGAATAAGAAGTCATCCACCTAGTAGACGACCCAAGGCCTTGTCCATTTTCACATTCAGTATAACACCTTTAAGAGGATACCCTTAACTCCTCATTAGATGTATGATTTCGATATCTGTAAACGAACCCTTCATCGTATACAAGTTATGCACCCAACGAACCGGTCTATAAGCTTACTACCTCTAAGACGCTTTAGCCATTGGAACATCAAAGTACACAAGTCATATACATAGAGCTGTTCATCTACTCAGGATTAAGGTTACTGCACAATGAACGTCAAAAGTAGATCGATCCACTCAAAGCGGACTTCGTAGATCAATCATGCTTTAGTCCTGGTCTAATATGTCACCACCAAGCAACATATCTATGTCTCTACTTGACAGTCCAGCTCCAGACAGTCAAGACAAACCGTCCCCTCCAAGGCTTTAGAAAACATAATAATCTTAATATGAGTTAGATGCTCGGTCTAACCCTATAGACTACAAACCTTAGTTTAGATGCCTTACTTTAGAACATTGTCTTCTCACATACAAAAGGCCTATGCATGCAACGTTCTAATAGTTTTAACACAAGCAGTCATGGAGCTATATTTGCTTACATTTACTTTAACATGTAAATAAAATTGAGGACAGATAGCAATATAATGAATAACCTTTATATATAATTTTATTATCCAGTTCAAAATAAATACATCAAAATGTCACTAACGCTTAGGGCATTTCCTAATAGTTTCTTTTCTAGTCTTTATAATTATCGCCATTAAGGTTATTCTCCGTAAGTATTGAAATGAGGGGTGTCAGTGACATTTTGAACTAAAAAATATTTATACTAGACATCATTACAAAGCCCAAGCAAATATACAGATAATTTAGCAAATAAAACATACAAGTATGTTCCTACATAAAACTTGAAAAACATGTAGCATTGCAAAGGTAATTCTCAACACCTATTACCCCAAGCTACCGAGGGGTGCTTGTGAGACAAATAGCCGAAACATGGACCCCGTCCAATTAATATATATTGCCTTAAATCCTCCAAGGGTAAGACATATATTAATAACTGCTTATTTTGGCGACCAATTTAGTTGATAGAGCTTCTAGAGAAGGTTAATAACTAAATGAGTCTTGAGTGTATAACCATTGTTTACGTAGTCTGATCCATGTCCTACCAAGCCACCAAGGGGTGGCCATGAAAAGAATCATTCCCAAACATGTTTTCCACATAGGAGATCCAACCTAATATACTGGCGGCGGTAAACTCCTAACGAGGGGTGTGGTCTGGGCAAAACTGACGTGAGACGTTGCCATACTTTCACATGTGGATCAACAATAGAGGCCGTGGGATTTGTTTGAAACCCTCTCCCACTCAATATTTTGAAAAACATGCATGTTTTGACATATATGTGTGAGCAATATAGTCTGAGCAGCATTCACCTATCCTATATGACATGTTATCAAATATGCATCCTATTCATTCATCAATACATAGTCATTCATCCATGACATATCACAGAAAAAATAATTGACGGAAATATCACCAAGCCATGGTCCCATCCTAGAACAAAGAAAATAAAGATTACAAAATTCCATCCAAAGTATTCTTTGGGTCTTGAATTTTTTTCCACCTTCTTGTATCCATCCTCATGTAGTCTCTCCATTTATTTTTCATCCCAAGAATCATTTAAAATTTAAATTTCCAAAAGTATAAATTTCAAATTCAAAATTCAAATTCGAATTCGAATTTAAAATTTAAATTTCAAATTCAAAATTTTAAACAATTTAAATTTCATGTGTAATAATTGTACTTTCAAAAATTTCTAATTTTCAATTACATATTTTTAAACATGATTTAAAAATTAAATCTCAAATTTAAAAATCAAAATTTTTTGTTTTCCGGCCCGTCAGCCCACGGGGCCCTAAAGCCCGCAGCTGCCGTGGGTTGGCCCCAGCCCCTAGGGGGGGGAGGTATGGGTGCTGGCAGCCCATGCCAGGCAGGGTGCAGCGCTGTGGGGCTGCAGACAAAGCCTACGGCCTTAGGCTGCACACCCAGGTGTTGCAGTAGCCCGCCTATAGCCATAAGCTGCACACCTAGGTGGGCACAGCAGCCCGCCAGGTTGCAGGTAGCACCTGCAGCCATGTGCTACAGCCCAGGGCCTCGGCAGCCCGTGGCCACCCCTGGTTGCAGGCACAACCTGCGGTCGTGGGTGGTCTAGCCCTGGACAGGGGCTGCCACTGCCCTATCTTGCCCGAGGGTAGGGGCTGTAGCCCTACCAAGGCTAGTGGCTTGTCTCAAGGGGTTGGTCCTCAATTTCTGTGTCATATTCCAATTTACCTATTAGGATCTCCAAAATTTAATTTGAATCCTAATTAAATTGTATTTTTCCACACAAACAAAAATTTCAACCTTTAAATTAAATTTAACTTTTGGGAAAAAATAAATTACAATATTCAAACTTTAATCTCCTCTAAGAATAATTACATAAAATTTCCTAAACCATTTTTAGTGTACAAAAATTCTAATCATAATAATTCTAAGAGACAAAAATTTAAAATCTATGGGAAAATTACGATGATGATAAACCACTCCATAATTACACAAAAAATTCAAGATACAATTTTTCTGAATTCTGAGGAACCATAACCGGCATAAACAAGCGTGCTTATAATAATTTAAAAATTAAAATAACCATATACTACATACATAATTCATGATAACAATATAAAGGAATCCTAGAATGCCACTTTCTAAATATCAAATCCATACATAAATGAAAAGGCTAACTAATTGTCTAATTTATACACATGGCATAATCACAGGATGGCTCTGATACCAATTGTAGGAAAAAATCGGTGAAATGCATCAGAGTGGCACAGCGAAATTACAAAATTTTTTCAAGATCGTTAAATATCTCGTGATGCCATATACAATAAACTAACAATAATAAAAACTCATACCTCTAGAGGATGCCAACTGCAGGAGGAGAATGACCGGAGGGCTTTAACCAATTAGCCTTCTCTACTATCCTCCAATTTTTGGATGGCAGAGTGTATGGGCACTCGGTTCCTTGACCGGTATGCTAGCATTGCTAGTCTTCTTCCAACCACCCAGATCTCTAAAGAACTTATTGTCACGGTAAGTTATGCAACAATAAGCCTGTTCACCTGAGAGTTTGTGGTCTGAGAGAACTGGAATAGTAGGACCCCTATCTATAGATTGGTGTGAGGTGATCCCTTGAATTTGAATTGGACTAGGAGAAGATTTTCTCCCTTCCATTCCTCACAAAATCCAAATTTCGCTATATGCCATAATCAAGGGAAGATTCGGCCACTCTACGGGATTTTGCATTCCGAATTCAAACAGGATTTTAACTTGAATTTTATCTCATAATTATCCACTAAAACTGAATTTTCCTTTAGCCTAAGAACAAGGCTAAATTCCGCCATCTAAGTGTGAGGAGAACCAAAATACAAATAGGATTTTCTAGGTTGAATTTTATCTCACCCTTATCCACATAAAATCTGAAAATCACATTGGGTTTATCCACTAAAATTCGGCCACTTTCTGAGGGAGGGAATCAAAATTCAAATAGAATTAAAACTTGAATTTTCCTTTATCCATATCCTATAAAATCTGAACTCTAAAGGGAGATTTTCCCTTCAACAAATTCGGCTATTTAGTGTGACGTCCCATGCCCTGAGTGGCCCTGACCATCACTTAAAACTACTACTGATACTTAACTTACTTGAAACTATTACTGCTTACTTAAACTTATTTACTTAATGCTATAATTTTAGGATTTATATATATATATATATGTATACATACGTACGTTCTACTATAGCATGTGTACATATACTTTACAAATATAAGGGTTTAAAACATCTGGAGATCAACCATATATACATACTTATGAAACTGTTTAACTAGTTACTACTCAAAATTATAATATTTACTTAATACTGTGCGGAAGTTAAAACTGTTAGGAAATGCCCTAAGCATTAGACACATTTTGATGTATTTATTTTGAACTGGATAATAAAATTATATATAGAGGTTATTCATTACATTGCTATCTGTCCTCATTTTATTTACATGTTAAAGTAAATGTAAGCAAATATGGCTCACTGACTGCTTGTGTTAAAACTGTTAGAACGTTGCATGCAATGGACTTTTGTATGCGAAAAGACAATGTTCTAAAGTTAGCGGTCTAAACTATGGTCTGTAGTCTATGGGGTTAGACCGAGCATCTAACTCATGTTAAAACTATTATGTTATCTAAAGCCTTAGAGGGGATGGTTTGTCTTGACTGTCTGGAGCTGGACCCCCAAGTAGAGACATAGATATGTTGCTTGGTGGTGACATATTAGACCGGGACTAAAGCGTGATTAATCTACGTAGTCCGCTATGAGTGGATCAATCTGCTTTTGATGTTCATTGTGCAATAACCTTAATCCTGAGTAAATGAACTACTTCATGTATATGACTTGTGTACTTTTATGTTCCAATGGCTAAAGCGTCTCAGAGGTAGTAAACTTATAGACCGGTTCATTGGGTGCATGACTTGTATACGATGAAGGGTTTGTTTGCAGATATCAGAATCATAGCTCTAAGGAGTTAAAGGTATCCTCTTAAAAGTATTATACTAAATGTGAAAATGGACAAGGCCTTGGGTTGTCTGCTGAGCGGATGACTTCTTATTCACATATGGTGAATAATCATTTTCTTAATTCGGTAGTATAATGGAACTTTAAGATAGCCTAATCAGTAGGATTAAATGGACTTTGACCTAAGGCTGATCATGGATATCATATGAGGGTTTTGCATATATAACAAGGTTATTGGATAGTAGCTCGTAACAGGCTTACGTATTACGGTATATAATTGGGAGTTCAGTTTCAGGTTTATAGTGGTGTAACTCTGAAATTAGTGATCATATGATTGAGTTGTTCGGTAAAAGAATGATGATCATATGGATTTGTGGGAGCCCGATTATATATGTCCAATCAGTCCCTCTACTAGCTCCACATAATTCCTTAACGTTTGGCAAATTGATTTGTGTATGCTATTGGCTGGTTTATTATGCATGGATGGTGATGACACAGGATTAGGATGGTAGACAAGATTCTCTCCGGTTGGATTCAGATTTTGTTTTGGATAATAGAGTACACAATTATTCGAACTCCAAATAAAGTTGCCATGATTTTATTTGAGATTGGATTGGAGTTGTAGAAAATTATCCATGAGAACAAGAATTTGAAACACAACTGTTTTGCGGATTTTGAAATTTGAATTTTGAAATTTGAAATTTGAAATTTGAAATTTGAATTTGAAATTTGAATTTGAAATTTGAATTTGAAATTCGAATTTAAAATTTGAATTTGAAATTTAAATTTGAAATTTGAAATTTGAAATTTCAAATTTGAATTTCAAATTTTGAATCACAGTCCAAGTGGGATTCGAATTTGTTGTGGAAAATCCACAAGATTTGAAATTCGAATTTGAGTTGGATTTGGAGAGGATAATCTTGTTAAAATCCTACTTGAATTTTGAATCCAAATCCTAATAAATAGTGGATGAAATTTTGGTTAATATCCTCAATGGAATTTCGGTTTTTGTGGTTAAGGTTCAAGGGAAAAAGTCAAGTTTCAATTCCAGTTGAATTTGGATTCTCTCCTCCCTGAAAAGTGGCCAAAATTTTGGAGAAAATCTCCTAGGAAAATTCAGTTATTTTGGATAAGGATGAGATAACATTCAAGCTTGAAAATCCTAGTGGAATTTTGATTCTCCCTTATCCTAAAAGTGGTTGAAAATTTTAGGAGATTTTCTCCTAGGAAATTTCAGATTTTTTGGTTGAAAAAGGGAGATAAAATTCTAGTTAAAATCTTGTTTAGATTTGGATTGGATTTATCCCATAATGGCCGAATTTAATTGTTGGGATTCTACCTTGGAAAATTCAGATTTTATGGTTATGGGCAAGGGAGAATATCTTTTCCTAATCCAATTTGAATTCAGAGAATCACCTCATGCAGGTCTATAAATAGAGATCCTGCCACTCCAGTTCTCTCAGACCACAGACTCTCAGGTGAGCAAGCTTATTTTTGCACAGCCCACTGTGACAATAAAGTTCTTTAGAGATCTGGGTGGTCGGAAGAAGACTAGCAGTGCTAGCATACCGATCGAGGTTCAGAGTGCCCACACACTCAGCCATTCAGGAATTGGAGAATAGTAGAGAAGGCTAGTTGGTTGAAGCCTCCGGTCATTCTCCTCCTACAGATTAGCGTCCTTGAGGTATGAGTTTTAATTATTGATGGTTTATTGTATATGGCATCATGAGATATTTAACGATCTAAAAATTTTTATTGTTCCACTGTGCCACTCTGATACGTTTTTACCAATTTATTTTCCTACAATTGGTATCAGAGCCATCTCATGACTATACCATGTACATAAATTAGACAATTTCTTAGTCCTTTTATTTATGTATGGATTTGATATTTAGAGAGTGGCATTCTAGGGTTCCTTTATGTTGTTATCATGGATTATGTATAAAGTATGTGGTTATTTTAATTTTTTGAATTATTATAAGCATGCTTGTTTATACCGGTTATGGTTCCTTAGAATTTAGAAAAATTGTATCTAGGATTTTTTATGTAACCATGGGACCAGTTTATTTACACTATAATTTTCCCATGGATTTTAATTTTTTGTCTCTTAGAATTTTTATGGTTAGAATTTTGTACACCAGAAATGGTATAGGAATTTTATGTAATTATTCTTGGAGGAGATTGAAGATTGAAGACCATAATTTATTTTTCCCAAAAGTTAAATTTGATTTAAAGGTTGAAATTTTGATTGTGTGGAAAATTTCAATTTAATTGGGATTCAAATTAATTTTTGGAGATCCTAATAGGTAAATTGGAATATGACACAAAAATCGAGACACGACCCCTCGAGATAGGCCGACAGGCCTTGGTGGGGCTACAGCCCCTGCCCTCGGGCAGGATGGGGCTGCGGCAGCCCCTATGCAGGCTATAACCACCCACGGCCGCAGGCTTGGCCTGCAGCCAAGGGTGGCCGTGGCCTACCCAAGGCTGGCCGCAGCCTGGGCGTGCAGCCTCTGGTTGTAGGCGCTGCCTGCAGCCTACCGGCTGCTGCGCCCAGCCTGGCGCTGCAGGCTTGGCCTGCAGCCCGGCAAGGCTGCACATAAGGGGCGGTCGTGGGCTGCTAGCCCCTCCAGGGTTGGTGGCTGCCTACGATGGCTGCTGCCTTCGGGGGTGGCGGTGCGACGGTCTAAAAAATCAGAAAATTTGGATTTTTAAATTTGAGATTTAATTTTAAATCATGTTTAAAAATATGTAATTGAAAATTTGAAAATTTTGAAATTACATATTATTACACATGATGTTTAAAATTGTTTAAAATTTGAATTTGAAATTTAAATTTGAAATTCGAATTTGGAATTTGAATTTGAAATTTAAATTTTTGGAGATTTAAATTTTAAATGATTCTTGGGATGAGAAATAAATGGAGAGGCTACGTAAAGATGGATACAAGAAGACGGAACAAAATTCAAGACCCAAAGAATGCTTTGGATGAAATTTTGTAATCTTTATTTTCTTTGTTCCAGGATGGAACCATGGCTTGGTTATTCTGTCAATTATTTTTTCTGTGATATGTCATGGATGTATAAATATGTATTGATGGATGTCTTATATGCATATTTGATAACATGTCATATAGGATAGGTGAGTGCCGCTCATACTATATTGATCATACATAATTTGTCAAAACTTGCTTGTTTTTTCAAAATATTGAGTGGGAGAGGGTTTCAAACAAAACCCACGGCCTCCATTGTTGATCCATATGTGAAAGCATGGTAACTCCTCGCATCAGTTCTGCCCTGACCACACCCCTCGGTAGGTGTGTACCGCCGCCGGTATACTAGATTGGATCTCCTATGTGGAAAATGTGTTCGGGTACAATCCTATTCATGACCACCCCTCGGTTGCTTGGTAGGATGTGGATCGGTATACGTAAACAATGGTTATACACTCAAGACTCGTTTAGTTATTAACCTTCCCTAGAAGCTCTGTTAACTAAACTGGTGGCCAAATAAGCAGTTATTAATATATGTCTTAACCTTAGAGGATTTAAGGCAACATATATTAATTGGACGGGGTCCATGTTCCGGCTGTTTGTTTTCATGACCACCCCTCGGTGGCTTCGGGCAATAGGTGCTGAGAATTACCGTTGCAATGCTACATGTTTTTCAAGTTTCATGTAGGAACATACTTGTATGTTTTATTTGCTAAATTATCTGTATATTTGCTTGGGCTTTGTAACGATGTCTAGTATAATTTTATTTCAGTTCAAAGTGTCACCGACACCCCTCATTTCAATACTTACTGAGAATAAACTGAATGGCGATAATTATAAGGATTGGAAAAGAAATCTGTTAATAGTTCTCTGCTGCGAGAGACACAAGTTCGTACTGGACGAACCATGCCCACTAGGGCCAAAACCTGACACACCGCTTAAGGAGGTCCCGGTTGGCTATACTTGATGGAGAGAATCCAATGATATAGCTCGATGCTACATGCTTGCTAGCATGACGAGTGCTTTACAAAAGTAGCATGAGACTCATCAAGTTGCTAGGGAGATCATGGATAATCTGGAGGACATGTTCGAAGGCCAAGAAAAATTGGCTCAACAGTCCGCTATCACCAGTATTATGAACTCTAAGCAGAAGGCGGGTACTCCGGTGAAGGACCATATGATCACTTTAATGGGATTCTTCGCTGAGGCTGCCAAAAACGGTGCTGAGTTGGACTACAACACCCAGATCGAGATGGTGTTCAAGACTCTGTCTAAAGATTTTGTGGGGTTTAAGGCCGCATACAATCTGGCGACAAAGGAGTTAGGACTAACCAAGCTCATGAAGCAACTACAGGCTGATGAGCAGATGATTAGGGATGAGGATGCGGTCCGACCTAAAGGAGAGGCCAATTTGACAGAATCTTCCAATCCCTCATGGAAGAGGAAGAGGCCAAATAAGAAGCAAGTGGCTTCTAGTTCTTCCAATCCTCCTGTCTCAGACGGGAATAAGAAGAAGAAGAACAAGAAGCCAAAGGACCCTAAAAAGTCCAAAGGCTTCCATTGTGGGAAGGTAGGTCACTTTAAGAAGGCTTGCCGGGAATTCCTAGCTGCCAAGGGCAAGGAAGGTAAGGAACTTCATTACTTGGAAGCGTGTTTGGTGGAAGAATCGAAAGACAGTTGGGTCGTTGATTTGGACGCCACTAATCATGTTTGTGTTTCTATGTAGGGGTTCGTGGAAATGAGAAGTCTATATGATAGGAGCCTCTCGTTGCGGACTGGAAATGGTAGCTTTGTGGTGGCTGAAGAAGTGGGAGATGTTTACCTTTATTTTGATCAATTTAGGTTTATTTTATTGAAAGACTGTTTTTATGTTCCCAATTTTAGAAGGAACCTTATATCGGTAGCTTGTTTAATAAAGGATGCTTATACAGTTTCTTTTAGTAAAAGAGTTGATATTCGAAGAAATAAGTTTTTTATCTATTCTGGATGGATGGATGGAAACCTATATTTGATCAAACCAAAGATGTACTCACTGCTTGACACTGAATTAACAGATAACTCTAAGAGGTTGAAAGTTTCTCACTCTAATAAGGCGTATCTTTGGCATTTAAGACTTGGTCATATTAATCAGGATAGGATTCAAAGATTGGTGAAAGACGGTCCTCTGGAATCTCTGGAGGAGGTACGTCTTCCCCAATGTGAGTCTTGTCTAGAGGGTAAGATGACTAAGAGGTCTTTTGGAGCTAAAGGTACAAGGGCTCGGGAGCTCTTAGAAATTGTGCACACTGACGTATGTGGCCCCATGAACGTCATAGCACAAGGAGGGTTCGAGTATTATGTATCTTTTATAGATGATTACTCTAGGTATGAATATGTGTATCTGATGCACCGCAAGAGCGAAACCTTTGACAAGTTCAAAGAGTATCGTGCAGAAGTGGAAAAGCAATTGGATAAATCCATAAAGACACTTCGATCTGATCAAGGTGGCGAATACCTCTCCGATGAATTTCTAGGACATCTTGTAAAGAACGGGATATTATCCCAATTGACTGCACCTGGTACTCCACAACAGAATGGTGTAGCCGAAAGGAGAAACAGGACCTTATTGGATATGATACGATCCATGATGAGTTATTCAACGCTGCCATTATCATTTTGGGGATATGCTTTACAAACGGCGTGCTATATTCTGAACCAGGTTCTAAGCAAATCAATTCCTAGAACTCCGTATGAATTGTGGCGTGGCAAAAAGCCCTCCCTTGGACATATGAGAATATGGGGCTGCCCGGCACATGTACTGGATGGGGATGCGAAAAAGTTGGAACCAGGATCAGAATTGTGCATGTTTGTAGGGTATTCAAAAGGAACTAAAGGAGGTCTGTTCTATAACCCGAAGGAACAAAAAGTCATTGTCTTAACCCATGTGACATTCTTGGAGGAAAGTCACATGAATGACTTTAAGCTTCGAAGCAAAGTGGTGCTAGAGGAGTTATCGGGTGAAAGAATTGCTCCACAGATTTCGGTCTTGGACGCAAGTTCGAGTTTCGGTGAAAGACCTGTAGACGATCAACAATTTAGGGTGCCTCGTCGTAGTGGGAAGGTTTCTAAGAAACCTAATTTCTTCATGTATGATGCTGAGGTATACCAGGCCGAGGCTCATGAGCATGAGGGTGATCCGGTCACCTATGATGAAGCTGTAAATGATGTTGATTCTAAATCTTGGAAACAGGCTATGAACAATGAGATGGATTCTATGAAATCCAACTCTGTTTGGGAACTTATAGATTTGCCGGATGGGATAAAACCCATTGGATGCAAATGGGTCTACAAAAGAAAGAAGGATGCAGAAGAGAGAGTGGAAACTTTCAAAGCAAGACTGGTTATAAAGGGGTACACGCAAAAGGTTGGAATCGCTTACGATGAAACCTTTTCGCCTGTTGCTATGCTGAAGTCTATCCGTATTCTTCTGTCCATTGCTGTGACTCTCGATTATGAGATCTGGCAAATGGATGTCAAGATGGCATTCTTGAATGGCCATCTTGAAGAGTGTATCTATATGATACAGCCCGAAGGGTTCGTATCGAAAGGCCAAGAAAGGAAAGTCTGCAAGTTGCTTAGATCCATTTATGGATTAAAGCAAGCATCCCGCTCATGGAACCAGAGGTTTGATCAAGCGATTAAGATATTTAGTTTTGAGCGGAACGTTGATGAACCCTGTGTTTATAAACGTATTAAGGATGGAAAAGTGATCTTTCTGATACTCTATGTCGATGATATACTACTCATTGGGAATGATGTAGGGAATTTATCATCGATCAAGCTTTGGTTACACCAATAGTTTGACATGAAGGACTTGGGAGAAGCTAATTATGTTCTAGGCATTCGTTTCTTCAGAGATCGAAAGAACAAAATGATAGCGTTATCCCAAGCTTCATACATAGATAAAATAATTGATAAATATGCAATGCAAGAGGCAAAGAAAGGTTCACAACCTTCTATTGCCAGTCTAACTCTTTCATTGGATGACTATCCCAAGACATCGGAAGAAAGAGAGTGTATGAGTAAGGTCCCTTATGCATCCGCTGTAGGAAGCCTTATGTATGCTATGCTTTGCACTCGCCCAGACATATGTTTTGCAGTAGGTATGGTGAGTTGATATCAAGCGAATCCTGGAACCAAGCACTGGCAAGCAGTAAAGCATATACTCAAGTATCTTAAGAGAACGAGGGATTATATGCTAGTGTATTCTGGAGGGGACCTAACACCTGTAGGATACACAGACTCAGAGGAGGCACCATTGTGTGGAGGAGCGTGAAGCAGGGCTGCACAGCTGACTCTACTATGGAGGCTAAATATGTGGCTACGGCTGAGGCATCTAAACAAGCGGTTTGGCTCTGCAAGTTCTTTAGAGACCTTGAGGTCATTCCAGGTGTTGACAAGCCTATCACACTTTACTGTGATAACACAGGGGCTATTGCCAACACAAGGGAATCTCGACACCACAAGAGGACCAAGCACATCCATCGGAGATATCATATTATTAAAGGGAATGTGGAGACAGGACAAGTGGATGTATGAAAGATCGCATCCGAGGACAACATCGCCGATCCCTTTAATAAGACTTTGATGGCTAGAAGCTTTGAGAGGCACGTAGAGGCGATGGGGATGCATAACATGGCTCATCTGCTAGCTTAGGGCAAGTGGGAGATTGTTAGGAAATGCCCTAAGCATTAGAGACATTTTGATGTATTTATTTTGAACTGGATAATAAAATTATATATAGAGGTTATTCATTACATTGCTATCTGTCCTCATTTTATTTACATGTTAAAGTAAATATAAGCAAATATGGCTCACTGACTGCTTGTGTTAAAACTGTTAGAACGTTGCATGCAATGGACTTTTGTATGCGAGAAGACAATGTTCTAAAGTTAGCGGTCTAAACTATGGTCTGTAGTCTATGGGGTTAGACCGAACATCTAACTCATGTTAAGAATATTATGCTGTCTAAAGCCTTGGAGGGGACAGTTTGTCTTGACTGTCTAGAGCTAGACTCCCAAGTAGAGACATAGATATGTTGCTTGGTGATGACATATTAGACCGGGATTTAAGCGTGATTGATCTACATAGTCTGCTATGAGTGGATCAATCTGCTTTTGACGTTCATTGTGCAATAACCTTAATCCTGAGTAAATGAACTACTTCATGTATATGACTTGTGTACTTTGATGTTCCAGCAGCTAAAGCGTCTTAGAAGTAGTAAGCTTATAGACCGGTTCGTTGGGTGCATGACTTGTATACGATGAAGGGTTTGTTTGTAGATATCGGAATCATAGCTCTAAGGAGTTAAAGGTATCCTCTTAAAGGCATTATACTAAATGTAAAAATGGACAAGGCCTTGGGTCGTCTGCTGGGTGGATGACTTCTTATTCACATATGGTGAATAATCATTTTCTTAATTCGATAGTATAATGGAACTTTAAGATAGCCGGATCAGTAGGATTAAACGGAATTTGAACTAAGGCTGATCATGGATATCATATGAGGGTTTTGCATATATGACAAGGTCATTGGATAGTAGCTCGTCACAGGCTTACGTAATATGGTATATAATTGAGAGTTCAGTTTCAGGTTTATAGTGGTGTGACTCTGAAATTAGTGATCATATGATTGAGTTGTTCGGTAAAAGAATGATGATCATATGGATTTGCGGGAGCCTGATTATATATGTCCAATCAGTCCCTCTACTAGCTCTACATAATTCCTTAACGTTTGGCAAATTGATTTGTGTATGCTATTGGCTGGTTTAGTATGTGTGGATGGTGATGACACAGGATTAGGATGGTAGACAAGATTCTCTCCGGTTGGATTCAGATTTTGTTTTGGATAATAGAGTACACAATTATTCAAACTCCAAATAAAGTTGCCATGATTTTATTTGAGATTGGATTGGAGTTGTAGAAAATTATCCATGAGAACAAGAATTTGAAACACAACTGTTTTGTGGATTTTGAAATTTGAATTTTGAATTTTGAAATTTGAAATTTGAATTTTAAATTTGAATTTGAAATTTGAATTTGAAATTCGAATTTGAAATTCGAATTTGAAATTTAAATTTGAAATTTGAAATTTGAAATTTGAAATTTGAATTTGAAATTCGAATTTGAAATTTGAAATTCAAATTTTGAATCACAGTCCAAGTGAGATTCGAATTTGTTGTGGAAAATCCACAAGGTTTGAAATTCGAATTTGAGTTAGATTTGGAGAGGATAATCTTGTTAGAATCCTACTTGAATTTTGAATCCAAATCCTAACAAATAGTGGACGAAATTTTGAGGAATATCCTCAATGGAATTTCGATTTTTGTGGATAAGTTTTAGGGGAAACATTCAAGTTTCAATCCCAGTTGAATTTGGATTCTCTTCTCCCCGAAAAGTGGCCGAAATTATGGAGAAAATCTCCTAGGAAAATTCGGTTATTTTGGAGAAGGATGAGATAACATTCAAGCTTGAAAATCCTAGTGGAATTTTGATTCTCCCTTATCCTAAAAGTGGCTGAAAATTTTAGGAGATTTTCTCCTAGGAAATTTCAGATTTTTTAGTTGAAAGGGAGATAAAATTCTAGTTAAAATCTTATTTAGATTTGGATTGGATTTATCCCATAATGTCTGAATTTAATTGTTGGGATTCTCCCTTGGAGAATTCAGATTTTATGATTATGGATAAGGGAGAATATCTTTTCCTAATCCAATTCGAATTCAGAGAATCACCTCGTGCAGGTCTATAAATAGAGGTCCTGCCACTCCAGTTCTCTCAGACCACAGACTCTCAGGTGAGCAGGCTTATTATTGCATAGCCCACCGTGACAATAAAGTTCTTTAGAGATCTGGGTGGTCGGAAGAAGACTAGCAGTGCTAGCATACCGATCAAGGTTCAGAGTGCCCACACACTCAGCCATTCGGGAATTGGAGAATAGTAGAGAAGGCTAGTTAGTTGAAGCCTCCAGTCATTCTCCTCCTACAGATTGGCGTCCTTGAGGTATGAGTTTTAATTGTTGATGGTTTATTGTATATGGCATCATGAGATATTTAACGATCTAAAATTTTTTTATTGTTCCGCTGTGCCACTCTGATACATTTTTACCGATTTATTTTCCTACAAAAACTTGCAGTGGTATCCACAACCTCGCCCTCACATCCACCTCTGCCGCCATTACCGCCCATTGTGGTCTAAGTCATAGGTCACTTACCTATAGCATGAACACACTTAGTGAGCTTTATCCTCAACAAGTACAACATATTCATCCGCAAAACATGCTTTAAAAATATATGCCATACTCAAGGCTTATTTAAAACTATCAACCATGTCACAACGTCACACGTAACATGGAAACGAAACAGATAGCATATCACAGAATGCATATCATGCATCACATTACATCATGAATTGATAAGCCTACTATACTGAAACTAGGGCATAAGGTGATCAATGCGTGAACCGTTTATGCTCCATTTATGCTTCATTATTCTTATCTTTTCTTTACTTTGCGAAGGCCACTTTACTAAGGGCTCATTATTCTTTATCTTTTCTTTAATTTTCTGAGGCCACTTTGCTGAGGGCTCATTATTCATTACCTATTAATTTGCTGAGGCTACTTTGCTAAGGGCTCATTATTCATTATCTTTTCTTTAATTTACTCAGGCCACTTTGCTAAGGCTTATTATTCATTATCTTTTAATTTGCTGAGGCCACTTTGCTGAGGGCTCATTATTCATTATCTAATATCCTCATGCCATAAGCTCTACTAGGCTATCTTCTAATCTCATGTGATAGGGATCTAATGTCATCTAACTTATACTGGTCATCAATCTATGCGATCGTGAACCTATAAACTCTTCTATTATGCTTTGCAATAACCATACATGATTTCCATACTTAACATAGAGTAAAATAACACTTTAAACTCATTTTGGCTCATGCTGTAGGCGGAGTTATACTTACCTAATTTGCAAGCAAAAATTGTACTCGTGCCCTTGTCAAATTACAGGTAACTACCTGTCATCAACACGTATTCCATTAATATTTGTCGCTGAGCCACTAATATCGTTAGTGACTAAAGCAGCTATTTACATACATTATCGATTGCCGTCGGTTCTAACTTGCTCTTTTTTTTTTGTGAGTTTTGATTCTCTATAGTCGTGGTTAATTAATTTATTGCCTAATAAATTAATTAATATTGTTCCTAGGCCACTACTACCATTAGTGACTAATACTTGTATTGTTGTATGGTACTGATGCCCATCGGCACCCAACTACTGGGAATTTGGTATCTAATTCTAATTGTGCTTGATTAATTTGTCTTCCTAACAAACCAATCACTATTCCTCACCATCTCATTCAAACTTGGTCCTTGACTGGTTAACCGACCAGTCAATTGATCGATTACCTCGCACATCATTAACTAGGTAGTCTACCAGATTACTATGCTTATTCGGTGTAGTAGCCTACCAGGCTACCTATACTATTTTATTTATTTTGAAAATTGTTTTAAAAGTCTTATAAAATTTGTGGGAAAATTTATGTTCTTTGAAACTATCCCCAAATCACCCCGTTGGAAGGTGGGGGCATTTTATCAAAACCATATTTTCATTTTAAAAAGGGAAGAATACATTTTGGTGTTCATTTTTAAAAGTTGTTCTTGAACCATTTACCGAAACTATTTTAAAACTCATTTGAAACGACTTAATTTGCAAATTTGGTGAACATCAAACTTTTAGTCCTTGACGAGATAAACAACTCTCGTGTTCATCTCGGAGCTCAAATCAAACTCTAACGGGTCTCAACTTATGAAACCTATGGCTAATTTTGTGTCCAGTTTTAGAAAAATCCTAATTTTATGGTTATTTAAAAATGACTCTGTTTGAGGCCTGAAACGGCCAAATTTTTAAAGCACACGTAGGTCATCTTTAAGATCTACAAATTTCATGTTGAGCCCGAGATCCAGTTCGGACTCTAATTTGGTCATTTTTATGAAAATCTGAGACTAGCCTTGTTGCTTGGGATTTAGTCCTAGTTTTGAACTCCAGTTAAATACTACTCAAAAAATCTATCTTAGACTCATTTTTAGCTAAAAGCTATATGATTCAAAAACAACATAACGAAATTTTTTTAAAACTTTGTGTTTTACTAAATCCTAAAATCGAACCCTAACGTGCTAAAAAATGGCAAAAACTGTGGCCTAAAAACTGAGGATAGGTTGGGTTTCCAGCCAACCCTACAAACGTCCATTCTCACATTTATCACAAAAACTTAAACCAAAACCACACAACCACATAAACTTAAAAATAAAATGCTAAGAGCTCAAAATAAACTTATTACAACCCAATGCACAAATAAATACACATAAATTTCCTTAATCAAAATTTAAAAATAACTAAACCATAAAAAGGGTTTCGGTTTATACTTTATGTGCTATGAACCAAGCACAAACCGAATCAAGGCTTGAGTGACTAAAACCATGGTTATTAGTGAAAAAGGGGTCGGCCTGTGCTAGAAAAGGACACCAAATTTTTTCTTTTATTATCAAATCAAAATAACAACTCAAGCCACGAAGATCGTTTCTAGAATCTTACACTTGAGTGACCTTGAGATGGCTTGAGAAAATGGCTCCAACACAAGCTAGGTGGTGGTTGGTTTTTGGTAAGTTTTTGTGACGTCTCGTGCCCTGAGTGGCCCGGACTATCACTTAAAAACTACTACTTATACTGATACTTATACTTCCTTGCAAAACCATTAATACTTACTTGAACTTATTAACTTAGATACCATAATTTTAGGATATTTTTTTAAGGTCGTACATATTTACTATTCATGTATGTATACTTAAATATATATCATCTAAATCATTGGGAGTTCATTTATACATACATACTTATAACTTGTTCAACTGATTACTATTCAAATATACTATTACTGTTCTAAAATATACTGTTACTCAAAACTATGTGAAAGATTTAAACTTGTGGTGATATCCATAACCTTGCCCTCATATCTGCCAATGCCGCTGTCATCGTCCATTGATGTTTAAACCGTAGGACACTTACCTACATCATGAACACACACTGTGAGCTTTATGCCCAATAAGTACAACATGTCATCTGCAAAACATGTTTAAATCATAATACCTACTTAAAATTATATAAGCATGTTGGGTATCAACATGTACCACTGAAACATTCATCATATCAGAACATCACACATCATTGATTACAGAACATCTCATACTTGAATGCATAACAGAAAACATCGTGTACTATATGCATATCTACTAGAAGCATAGTGAACTATAACTAATGCATACTATGAACAATGCATGATCCGGTTATGCTTATTTATACTTCAATATTCTTTTCTTTCTTATGTCTAACTAAGGGCCTGTGTGTCGGTACCGAGTATATGCACAGATCATCGAAAACACCTGAGATCACTAAACGAAAAGCCATCAATGGACGCTCAACTTACTTTAACTTAAAAAAAAACCACTTCAATGGAAAAGGTCGGTATGACACACTTATTTAATTTCCAACTTGTTTATCTGATCTGGTCATATGCTCTACTAAGCTATCCCTAATCTTACACGATCAGAATGTATGGCATCTAACTTATTCTTTTATCAATCTACGTGATTATGAAACTATATGCGCTTATACATGCTGTGCAACAACTTGTGCATGGTATGCATACTTAACATATTGTAAAAATCTTCATTTAAAATCATTTCGCTCACGCTGTAGGCGGAGTTGTATTTGCCTAGTTTGCAAGCAAACTTATACTCTCACCTTTGTTAACTTACAGGTTACTACCTATCATCAATAACGTATCTCATTAACACTTTTACTGAGTCACTAATACTGTTAATGGCTAAAGCAGATAAAATCGTTTGGTACTGATTACCGTCGGTGCTAACTCACTCTCTTTTCAGAGTTTGATTCTCTGGAAGTGGTTAATTAATTTATTACCTAATAAATTAATTAATATTGTTCTTTGGTCACTATTACCATTAGTGACTGTAACTCATGTTTTTGTATGGTATTGAGGCCCATCGGTACCCTATTGGTCTACTTTGGGAATTTGGTGTCTAACTTCTATCGTGTTTGATTAATTGTCAACTTGATAGATTAATTATCATTCCTCACTATATCATTCAAACTCGGTCCTTGACTTATTGACCGACCAATCACTTGACCGGTTACCTCGCACATCGATAACTAAGTAGCCTATCGGATTACTAAGCTTGTTTGATGTGGTAAACTACCTGGCTACCACTACTGTTTTGTTTATTTTGCAAAATTGTTTTGGTTGCCTTATAAAATCCTTGGGAAAATTATGTGCTTTAAAACCATTCCCTCATCACCCCATTGGAAGGTGGGCCGTTTTATTAAAAACCATGTTTTTATTTTCAAAGGGTAGAACACATTTGGTGTTTGTATTTTAAAGGTGGTTTTTGAACTACTTACCGAAACTGTTTTAAAAACGTGTTCGAAATGACTTAGTTTGTAAATTTGGTGAACATAAAACTTTTCGTCCTCGACGAGATGAACAACTCTCTTGTGTTCACCTTAGAGCTCAAATCAAACTCTAACAGCTCCTAAACTCACTAAACCCGTAGCTACTTATGCCTAGTTTTTGAAAAGTTTCTAGTTTTATGCTATTTTGAAAACGGCTCTGTTTGAGGCCCAAAATGGCCAAATTTTTAAAACACGCATAGGACGTCTTAAAGATTTCGACGAGATCTACAACTTTTGTGTTGAGCCTGAGATCCAGTTCAGACTTTAATTGGGTTATTTTTAACTAAACCTTAGACTATTTTTGGGTTCGGATTTTTAGTCCTAGATTTGGACACCGAATGAATACCACTTGAAACATCTATCTTAATATCGTTTCTGGCCAAAACCTATTTGACGGAAAAACGACCGTAATGAAATTTCTTAAAACTCCATGTTTTACCAAATTCCAAATTCAGAATCTAACATGGTCAAAATGACTAAAACCTATGGCCTAGTTCTGAGGACAGATTGTGTGTCCAGCCATTTTTAAACATCCATGGTCACACATACACACATCCATTCCTAAAAATGTAAACTACAACCATACAACTACATAACTTAAAAATGAAAAACGTAGGGCTCAAAATAAACTTATTTCAACCCATGGTATAAACAAATACACGTAAATTCCTTGATCGAAAACTTAAAAATAACTAACCACGAAAAAGGGAGGGTTTTCGATTTTTACTTTAGGTGCTATGAACCAAGCACACCGAATCAAAGCTTTGGTGACCAAAATGGCTGTGTGAACCAGGAGGGATTGGGGTCGATTTATGCTAGTAAAGACACCAAAAATTTTCTCTTAACATTAACCCAAAATAATAACTAAAGTTCACAAAGATAGGTTCTAAAATCTTACCCTTGAATATACTTGAAATATCTTGAGAGTATGGCTTCAACACAACCTAGGTGGGGGCTGATTTTTGGCAAGCTTTGGGCTAGGTTTTAGCTTGCAAATGGATGGATTTAGCTGAAGGGAGGGGTTGGATTTTTGGCTGATAGAGAGGGGAAGAGTTTGAGTCTTTGGGGTGTGCAAAAAGAAAGGAACAAATTAAAAGCCATGCTCACCCTTTATAGACAAAACCTAAGCAAACTTAACTAACCTTAAGCTCAATTAATCAAGCCAATATTATGCTAATTTGGGGACAAATTTGCTGCCATTTCAACCCTCAAAACTGAGGAAGCTATGCGCATTGAAGGAGGGCCAAACAAAAAATTTTGTTGTTGGCCATGTGCTTGAATGCTTGAATTTTTTATTCAAAAGGGGTCATATTATTGTATTATTTTATTGCAACCTTTTAGGCTATGTGTGTAGCTGATTCAGCTACTCTAAGATTCACGGATTTTGAGGGTGGATTTTATCTGTGTTGGCTTCTCCTTGCAGTCTAATTTTCTATCGCGGTGTTTGGTCCTTTCTCGGCAGTGTTCTAGTTTTCATCTGGAATTGGATTTTCTGAATCTGATTTTTATACTGATCATTCCTACTTGGGTTGTACTGCCTATAAGCCCATTCTGTGTCCAATTTACTATTTATTTCCTATACTATGGTTGTGTCTACACTGTGTTGTCCTTGTGCATGCCAAACGAGGCGTTCCCGTGTGAAATTTTAATCACAGTCTCTCTTGACTAATTTGGATGTGTTGATTTTAATTTTATCAGTTTTACGTCCATTTGAGGTTGTCTAAACCAGTTTTTGGGATTTGTTTGATCCTACCTCAAAAAACATGTCAGATGCCCGATTGACTAATTTGGGTGTTCTAAGTATAAATATATCAGTTTCGGGGTGAGAAAAGATCGTCTTTGTGACACCCCGTGCCCTTAGTGGTTCGGACTGTTACGTAAAAGCTCCTTCTTCAACTGATACTTATATTTTCTTGCAAACCATTTATACTTCCTTAAAATCCATTTACTTAGGTACCCTAATTTTAGGGTTTTTTTTTTTTTACGTCATATGTATTCACTATTTATGTACGTATACTTTAACTATTTACTATTCCAAAATACTGCTTAATGGTTACTATTCAAAAATACTATTTAACGATTACTATTTATAAATACTGTGTAACAATTACTATTCAAATTTCAAAAATACTATTTAACGGTTATTATTCAAAATATACTACTCAACGGTTACTATTTAAAATATACTATTCAATAGTTACTATTCATAAATACTGTTTACTCAAACTTTGTAGAAGAATACTCGCGGTGTATACATAACCTCGCCCTCACATCCGCCTTCACCGCCGTCATCGCCCATTGCTTTTTTTATATCATAGGACGCTTACCTATAGCATAAACACACTTCGTGAGCTTTACGCCCAGTAAGTATAACATGTTAACAGCAAAACATGTTTAAATCAGAAGCCATACTTATATACAAAAAGGGCAATCTCATCACACATTCACACAGAACATGGAAACATACCATGTAGCATCTCAGAATACATATCAAGTGGGCATGTCCTATCATGCAACTAGAACGCTTGCTCTTATTGTGTCTAAGGCATAATGTGTACACTACATGAACCGTTTATGCTCAGCTTATGCTTCATTATCTATTATCTTTAATTATGAATCTCGACTTGGGTTTGTTATATTTGTGACGCCCCTGATTCTAATCACCCACAACTCTCATGAACTGACTCTATTGCCGACCAAGACAGCTCGTGTGCCGAATCTGGGTTGTCAATTTAAAACTCTTTTTCTCAAACTTTCATTTTCAGGGTCCAAAAATCTTGCCCATAATTTTTTTTCTTTTTAATACATACTTCTTTGAAAAGAAAGCTAAGTATAAAAGTCATGTAAAATACAATACTCACTTTTAGTTATCTTTTGGAGTATAACATAATGCATAATATACAAAATATTTATATTGCATTTTTTTTTTCACAATCTCTTTAATTCACTAACTTTAAAAGCTCAGCGGAAGACTTTTGGTAGGACCAAGTCCACGGTGAATTCCCTTTCCTATCAGCACATGTGCACATCCTATCGCCATCCATAAAGTTTATCGGATAGGTTTCTTACCTGCAACATGAATAAACTAATGAGCTAACAGGCTCAGTAAGTTTAAACATACTTAATGAGAATCATATGGATTCAAAAACATTAAAAACTCAATCTCCTATAAATAGTACTATTCATCATGAATAGTAACTTTGACTGATGAATAGTAACTTTACCATAACTGGTTACTATTTACATAACCCTAATGAGGTACTATTCATATCATCCTGACCGAGTTTACTACTGTAGGAAAATAATTAGTAAAAACGTATCAGAGTGACGCAGCAGAATAATAAAAATTTTTTTAAGATCGTTAAATATCTCATGATACCATATACAATAAACCATCAACAATTAAAACTCATACCTCACGAATGCCAATCTGCAGGAGGAGAATGACCGGAGGGCTTCAACCAACTAGCCTTCTCTACAATTCTCCAATTCCTGAATGGCTGAGTGTGTTGGCACTTTGAACCTCGATCGGTATGCTAACACTGCTAGTCTTCTTCGGACCACCCGATCTCTAAAGAACTTATTGTCACGGTGAGTTATGCAACAATAAGCCTGCTCACTTGAGAGTCTGCGGTGTAAGAGAATTGGAGTAGCAGGACCTCTATTTATAGACCTGCATGAGGTGATTCTCTAAATTCGAATTGGATTAGGAGAAGATATTCTCCCTTATCCACAAGCACAAAATCCAAATTTTCCAAGGGGAAAATCCCAACAATAAATTCGGCCACTTTAGGATAATTTCAATCCAAATCTAAATAAGATTTTAACTAGAATTTTATCTCCCTTTTTCAACCAAAAAATCTGAAAATTCAAGGGGAAAATCCCCACTAAAAATTCGGCCACTTTTGGATAAGGGAGAATCAAAATTCCACCAGGATTTTCAAGCTTGAATCTTATCTCCTCCTTATCCAAAATAACCGAAAATCTCCTAGGAGATTTACTCCAAAAATTTGGCCATTATCAGGGAGGAGAGAATCCAAATTCAACTGGGATTGAAACTTGAATTTTTCGTTGAACCTTATCCACAAAAATCTGAAAATCCATTAAGGATAATCCTCAAAATTTTTGTCCATATTTGGTTAGGATTTGGATTCAAAATTCAAGTAGGATTCTAACAAGATTTTCCTCTCCATGTCCAACTCAAATTTGAATTTCATTCCTTGTGGATTTACCACAACAAATTCGAATCCCACTTGGACTGTGATTCAAAATTTTAAATTTCAAATTTCAAATTGAAATTTCAAATTTCAAATTTCAAATTGAAATTTCAAATTTCAAATTTCAAATTTCAAATTGAAATTTCAAATTGAAATTTCAAATTTCAATTTTCAAATTTGAAATTTGAAATTTCAAATTTAAATTTCAAATTCAATTTCAAATTTGAATTTCAAATTCAAATTTCAAATTCAAATTTCAAATTTCAAATTTCAAATTTCAAAATTCAAATTTCAAAATCCACAAAACAGTTGTATTTCAAATACTTGTTCTCATGGATAATTTTCTACAGCTTCAATCCATTCTCAAATAAAATCATGGCAACTTTATTTGGAGTTTGAATAATTGTGTACTCTATTATCCAAAACAAAATCTGAATCCAACTAGAGAGAATCTTGTCTACCATCCTTATCCTATGTCAACACCATCCGTGCATAATAAACTAGGCAATAGCATACACAGATCAATTTTGCCAAACGTTAAGGAATTATGTGGAGCTAGTAGAGGGACTAATTGGACATATATAATCGGGCTCCTGCAAATCCATATGATCATCATTCTTTACCGAACAACTCAATCATATGACCACTAATTTTAGAGTCACACCACTATAAACCTGAAACTGAACTCCCAATTATATACCGTATTACGTAAGCCTGTGACAAGCTATCGTCCAATGACCCTGTTGTTAGGAAATGCCCTAAGTATTAGAGACATTTTGATGTATTCATTTTGAACTAGATAATAAAATTATACAAAGAGGTTATTCATTACATTGCTATCTGTCCTCGTCTTATTTACATGTTAAAGTAAATGTAAGCAAATATGGCTCACTGACTGCTTGTGTTAAAACTGTTAGAATGTTGCATGCAATAGACTTTTGTATGTGAGAAGACAATGTTTTAAAGTTAGTGGTCTAAACTATGGTCTGTAGTCTATAGGGTTAGACCGAGCATCTAACTCATGTTAAGACTATTATGTTGTCTAAAGCCTTGGAGGGGACAGTTTGTCTTGACCGTCTGGAGCTGGACTCCCAAGTAGAGACATAGATATGTTACTTGGAGGAGACATATTAGACCGGGACTAAAGCGTGATTGATCTACATAGTCCGCTATGAGTGGATCAATCTGCTTTTGATGTTCATTGTGCAATAACCTTAATCCTGAGTAAATGAACTACTTCATGTATATGACTTGTATACTTTGATGTTCCAATGGCTAAAGCGTCTCAGAGGTAGTAAGCTTATAGACCGGTTCGTTGGGTGCATGACTTGTATACGATGAAGCGTTTGTTTGCAGATATCGGAATCATAGCTCTGGGGAGTTAAAGGTATCCTCTTAAAGGCATTATACTGAATGTGAAAATTGACAAGGCCTTGGGTCGTCTGCTGGGCGGATGACTTCTTATTCACATATGGTGAATAATCATTTTCTTAATTCGGTAGTATAATGGAACTTTAAGATAGCCTGATCAGTAGGATTAAACGGACTTTGACCTAAGGCTGATCATGGATATCATATGAGGGTTTTGCATATATAACAAGGTCATTGGATAGTAGCTCGTCACAGGCTTACATAATACGGTATATAATTGGAAGTTCAGTTTCAGGTTTATAGTGGTGTGACTCTGAAACTAGTGATCATATGATTGAGTTTTTCGGTAAAGAATGATGATCATATGGAATCACGGGAGCCCAATTATATATGTCCAATCAGTCCCTCTACTAGCTCCACATAATTCCTTAACGTTTGGCAAATTGATTTGTGTATGCTATTGGCTAGTTTATTATGCATGGATGGTGATGACACAGGATTAGGATGGTAGACAAGATTCTCTCCGGTTGGATTCAGATTTTGTTTTGGATAATAGAGTACACAATTATTCGAACTCCAAATAAAGTTGCCATGATTTTATTTGAGACTGGATTGGAGTTGTAGAAAATTATCCATGAGAACAAGAATATGAAACACAACCGTTTTGTGGAATTTGAAATTTGAAATTTGAAATTTGAAATTTGAAATTTGAATTTGAAATTTGAATTTGAAATTTGAATTTGAATTTGAAATTTGAAATTTAAATTTAAAATTCGAAATTTGAAATTTGAAATTTGAATTTTGAAATTTGAATTTGAAATTTGAATTTGAAATTTGAAATTCAAATTTTGAATCATAGTCCAAGTAGGATTCGAATTTGTTGTGGAAAATCCACAAGGTTTGAAATTCAAATTTGAGTTGGATTTGGAGAGGATAATCTTATTAGAATCCTACTTGAATTTTGAATCCAAATCCCAACAAAAGTGGACGAAACTTTTGAGGATAATTCTCAAGGAAATTTCGGATTTTTTGTGGATAAGATTCAAGGGAAAATTCAAGTTTCAATCCTAGTTGAATTTGGATTCTCTCCTTCCTTGAAAAGTGGCCGAAATTAGGGAGAAAATCTCCTAGGAAATTCGGTTATTTTTGGATAAGGTTGAGATAAGATTCAAGCTTGAAAATCCTAGTGGAATTTTAGATTCTCCCTTATCCATAATGGCCGAAATCTTTAGGAGAGATTCTCCTTGAAATTTTCAGATTTTTTGGGTTGAAAAAGGGAGATAAAATTCTAGTTAAAATTTTGTTTGGATTTGGATTGGATTTATCCTAAGAAAACCGAATTTTATTGTGGAGATTCTCCCTTGGAAAAATTCAGATTTTATGGATATGGATAAGGGAAAATATCATTTCCTAATCCAATTCAAATTCCGAGAATCACCTCATGCAGGTCTATAAATAGAGGTCCTGCCACTCCAGTTCTCTCAAACCATAGACTCTCAGGTGAGCAGACTTATTGTTGCACAGCTTATCGTGACAATAAAGTTCTTTAGAGATCTAGGTGGTCGGAAGAAGACTAGCAGTGATAGCATACCGATCGAGGTTCAGAGTGCCCACACACTCAGCCATTCGGGAATTGGAGAATAGTAGAGAAGACTAGTTGGTTGAAGCCTCTGGTCATTCTCCTCCTGCAAGATTGGCGTCCTTGAGGTATGAGTTTTAATTGTTGTTGGTTTATTGTATATGGCATCATGAGATATTTAACGATCTAAAAATTTTTATTGTTCCGCTGCGCCACTCTGATACGTTTTTACCGATTTATTTTCCTACAATTGGTATCAGAGCTATCTCATGACTATGCCATGTACATAAATTAGAAAATTACTTTGTCTTTTTATTTATGTATGGATTTGATATTTAGAGAGTGGCATTCTAGGGTTCCTTTATGTTGTTATCATGGATTATGTATAAAGTATGTGGTTATTTTAATTTTCTGAGTTATTATAAGCATGCTTGTTTATACTGGTTATGGTTCCTTAGAATTTAAAAAAATTGTATCTAGGAATTTTTATGTAACCATGGGAGCAGTTTATTAACACTGTAATTTTCCCATGGATTTTAATTTCTGTCTCTTAGAATTTTTATGGTTAGAATTTTTTGTACACCAGAAACGGTTTAGGAATTTTTATGTAATTATTCTTGGAGGAGATTGAAGATTGAAGACCGTAATTTATTTTTTCCCAAAAGTTAAATTTGATTTAAAGATTGAAATTTTGATTGTGTGGAAAATTTCAATTTAATTGGGATTCAAATTAATTTTTGGAGATCCTAATAGGTAAATTGGAATATGGCATGAAAATCGAGACACGACCCCTCGAGATAGGCCGACGGGCCTAGGTGGGCCTGCAGCCCCTGGCCTCTTGCAGGATGAGGCTGCGGCAGCGCCTGTGCAGGCCCACACCACCCACGGCCGCAGGCTTGGCCTGCAGCCAGGGGTGGCCGTGGCCTGCCCAAGGCTGGCCGCAGCCTGGGCGTGCAGCCTTTGGCTGCAGGCACTGCCTGCAGCCTGCCGGCTGCTACGCCCAGCCTGGGCGTGCAGCTCGGCGCTACAAGCTTGGCCTGTAGCCCGGTAGGGCTGCACATGGGGGCAACCGTGGGCTGCCAGCCCCTCCGGGGCTGGTGGCTGCCCACGGCGGCTGCCGCCTACGGGGGCGGCGGTCCGACGATCCAAAAAATCAGAAAATTTTGATTTTTAAATTTGAGATTTAATTTTAAATCATGATTAAAAATATGTAATTAAAAATTTCAAATTACATATTATTACACATGATGTTTAAAATTGTTTAAAATTTAAATTTGAAATTTAAATTTGAAATTCAAATTTTGAATTTGAATTTGAAATTTAAATTTTTGGATATTTAAATTTTAAATAATTCTTGGGATGAGAAATAAATGGAGAGGCTACATAAAGATGGATACAAGAAGATGGAACAGAATTCAAGACCCAAAGAATGTTTTGGATGGAATTTTGTAATCTTTATTTTCTTTGTTCTAGGATGAAACCATAGCTTGGTTGTTCTGTCAATTATTTTTCTGTGATATGTCATGGATGTATAAATATGTATTGATGGATGTTTTGTATGCATATTTGATAACATGTCATATAGGATAGGTAAGTGCCGCTCATACTATATTGATCATACATAATTTGTCAAAACTTGCATGTTTTTCAAAATATTAAGTGGGAGAGGGTTTCAAACAAAACCCACGGCCTCCATTGTTGATCCATATGTGAAAGCATGGTAACGCCTCGCGTCAGTTCTACCCTGACCACACCCCTCGGTAGGTGTTTACCGCCGCCGATATACTAGATTGGATCTCCTATGTGGAAAACGTGTTCGGGTACGATCCTATTCATGACCACCCCTCGGTGGCTTGGTAGGACGTGGATCGGGCTACGTAAACAATGGTTATACACTCAAGACTTGTTTAGTTATTAACCTTCCCTAGAAGCTCTGTTAACTAAACTGGTGGCCAAATAAGCAGTTATTAATATATGTCTTAACCTTGGAGGAATTAAGGCAACATATATTAATTGGACGGGGTCCATGTTCCGGCTATTTGTTCTCATGACCACCCCTCGGTGGCTTGGGGCAATAGGTGCTGAGAATTACCATTGCAATGCTACATGTTTTTCAAGTTTCATGTAGGAACATACTTGTATGTTTTATTTGCTAAATTATCTGCATATTTGCTTGGGCTTTGTAATGATGTCTAATATAATTTTATTTCAGTTCAAAATGTCATCGACACCCCTCATTTCAATACTTACTGAAAATAAGTTGAATGGCGACAATTATAAAGATTGGAAAAGAAATCTATTAATAGTTCTCAGCTGCGAGAGACACAAGTTCGTGCTGGACGAACCATGCCCACCTGGGCCCAAACCTGACACACCACTTGAGGAGGTTCCGGTTGCCTATAATCGTTGGAGAGAATCCAATGAGATAGCTCGATGCTACATCGTTGCTAGCATGATGAGTGCTTTACAAAAGCAGCATGAGACTTATCAAGTTGCTGGGGAGATCATGGAAAATCTGGAGGACATGTTCGGAGGCCAAGAAAAATTGGCTCGACAGTCCACTATCACCAGCATTATGAACTCCAAGCAAAAGGCAGGTACTCCGGTGAAGGACCATATGATCACTTTAATGGGATTTTTCACGGAGGCTACCGAGAATAGTGCTAAGTTGGACTACAACACCCAGATCGAGATGGTGTTCAAGACTCTGTCTAAAGATTTTGTGGGGTTTAAGGCCGCATACAATCTGGCGACAAAGGAGTTAGGACTAACCGAGCTCATGAAGCAACTACAGGCTTATGAGCGGATGATCAGGGATGAGGATGTGGTCCGACCTAAAGGAGAGGCCAATTTGGCGGAATCTTCCAATCCCTCACGGAAGTGGAAGAGGCCAAATAAGAAGCAAATGGCTTCTAGTTCTTCTAATCCTCCTGTCTCGGACGGGAAGAAGAAGAAGAAGAACAAAAAGCCAAAGGACCCTAAAAAGTCCAAATGCTTCCATTGTGGGAAGGTAGGTCACTTCAAGAAGGCTTGCCGGGAATTCCTAGCCACCAAGGGCAAGGAAGGTAAGGAACTTCATTACTTGGAAGCATGTTTGGTGGAAGAATCGAAAGACACTTGCGTCATTGATTCGGGTGCCACTAATCATGTTTGTGTTTCTATGCAGGGGTTCGTGGAAACGAGAAGTCTACATGATAGGAGCCTCTCGTTGCGGACTGGAGATGGTAGCTTTGTGGTGGCTGAAGCAGTGGGAGATGTTTATCTTTATTTTGATCAATTTAGGTTTATTTTATTGAAAGACTATTTTTATGTTCCTAATTTTAGGAGGAACCTTATATCGGTAGCTTGTTTAATAAAGGATTCTTATTCAGTTTCTTTTAGTAAAAGAGTTGATATTCGTAGAAATAAGTCTTTTATCTGTTCTGGATGGATGGATGGAAACCTATATTTGATCAAACCAAAGATGTACTCACTGCTTGACACTGAATTAATTGATAACTCTAAAAGGTTGAAAGTTTCTCACTCTAACAAGGCGTATCTTTGGCATTTAAGACTTGGTCATATTAATCAGGATAGGATTCAAAGATTGGTGAAAGACGGTCCTCTGGAATCTCTGGAGGAGGTACGACTTCCCCAATGTGAGTCATGTCTAGAGGGTAAAATGACTAAGAGGTCTTTTGGAGCTAAGGGTACAAGGGCTCAGGAGCTCTTAGAAATTGTGCACATTGACGTATGTGGCCCCATGAACGTCACAGCATGAGGAGGGTTCGAGTATTATGTCTCTTTTATAGATGATTACTCGAGGTATGGATATGTGTATCTGATGCACCGCAAGAGCGAAACCTTTGACAAGTTCAAAGAGTATCGTGCGGAAGTGGAAAAGCAATTGGATAAATCCATAAAAACACTTCGATCTGATCGAGGTGGCGAATATCTCTCCGATGAATTTCTAGGACATCTTGTAGAGAACGGGATTTTATCCCAATTGACTGCACCTGGTACTCCACAACAGAATGGTGTAGCCGAAAGGAGAAACAGGACCTTGTTGGATATGGTACGGTCCATGATAAGTTATTCAACGCTGCCATTATCATTTTGGGGATATGCTTTACAAACGGCATGCTATATTCTGAACCAGGTTCTGAGCAAATCAATTCCCAGAACTCCGTATGAATTGTGGTGTGGCAGGAAGCCCTCCCTTGGACATATGAGAATATGGGGCTGCCCGGCACATGTACTGGATGGGGATGCGAAAAAGTTGGAACCAAGATCAGAATTGTGCAAGTTTGTAGGGTATCCAAAAGGAACTAAAGGAGGTCTGTTCTATAACCCGAAGGAACAAAAAGTCATTGTCTCAACCCATGCGACATTCTTGGAGGAAAGTCACATGAATGACTTTAAGCCTCGAAGCAAAGTGGTGCTAGAGGAGTTATCGGGTAAAGGAACTGCTCCACAGATTTCGGTCTTGGACGCAAGTCCGAGTTCCAGTGAAAGACCTGCAGACGATCAACAAATTAGGGTGCCTCGTCGTAGTGGGAGGGTTTTGAAGAAACCTAATTTCTTCATGTATGATACTAAGGTATACCAGGCCGAGGCTCATGAGCATGAGGAAGATCCGGTCACATATGATGAAGCTATAAATGATGTTGATTCTAAATCTTGGAAACAGGCTATGAACAATGAGATGGATTCTATGAAATCCAACTCTGTTTGGGAACTTGTAGATTTGCCGGATGGGATAAAACCCATTGGATGCAAATGGGTCTACAAAAGAAAGAAGGATGCGGAAGGGAGAGTGGAAACTTTCAAAGCTAGACTAGTTCCAAAGGGATACACGCAAAAGGTTGGAATCGATTACGAGGAAACCTTTTCGCCTGTTGCTATGCTGAAGTCTATCCGTATTCTTCTATCCATTGCTGCGGCTCTCGATTACGAGATCTGGCAAATGGATGTCAAGACGGCATTCTTGAATGGCCATCTTGAAGAGTGTATCTATATGATACAGCCCGAAGGGTTCATAGCGGAAGGCCAAGAAAGGAAAGTTTGTAAGTTGCTTAGATCCATTTATGGATTAAAGCAGGCATCCCGCTCATTGAACTAGAGGTTTGATCAAGCTATTAAGACATTTGGTTTTGAGCAGAACGTTGATGAACCCTGTGTTTATAAACGCATTAAGGATGGAAAAGTGGTCTTTCTGATACTCTATGTCGATGATATACTACTAATTGGGAATGATGTAGGGAACTTATCATCAGTCAAGCTTTGGTTACACCAACAGTTTGACATGAAGGACTTGGGAGAAGCTAATTATGTTCTAGGCATTCGTCTCTTCAGAGATCGAAAGAACAAAATGATAGCATTATCCCAAGCTTCATACGTAGATAAAATAATTGACAAATATGCAATGCTAGAGGCAAAGAAAGGCTCACAACCTTCTATTGTCGGTCTAACTCTTTCATTGGATGACTGTCCCAAGACATCGGAAGAAAGAGAGCGTATGAGTAAGGTCCCTTATGCATCCACTGTGGGTAGCCTTATGTACGCTATGCTTTGCACTCGCCCGGACATATGTTTTGTAGTAGGTATGGTGAGTCAATATCAAGCAAATCCTGGAACCAAGCACTGGCAAGCAGTAAAGCATATACTCAAGTATCTTAAGAGAACAAGGGATTATATGCTGGTGTATTCTGGAGGGGACCTAACACCCGTAGGATACACGGACTGAGTCTTCCAGACTTGTGAGGATTTGAGGAAGTCAACATTAGAGGGCAGATGGAGACAGGATAAGTAGATGTATGTAAGATCACGTCCGAGGACAACATTGCCGATCCCTCTACTAAGACATTGGTGGCTAGAAGCTTTGAGAGGCACGTAGATGCGATGGGGATGCGTAACATGGCACATCTGCTGGCTTAGGGCAAGTGGGAGATTGTTAGGAAATGCCCTAAGTATTAGAGACATTTTGATGTATTCATTTTGAACTGGATAATAAAATTATACATAGAGGTTATTCATTACATTGCTATCTGTCCTCGTCTTATTTACATGTTAAAGTAAATGTAAGCAAATATGGCTCACTGACTGCTTGTGTTAAAACTGTTAGAACGTTGCATGCAATGGACTTTTGTATGTGAGAAGACAATGTTCTAAAGTTAGTGGTCTAAACTATGGTCTGTAGTCTATGGGGTTAGACCGAGCATCTAACTCATGTTAAGACTATTATGTTGTCTAAAGCCTTGGAGGGGACTGTTTGTCTTGACTGTCTGGAGCTGAACTCCCAAGTAGAGACTAGATATGTTGCTTGGACGTGACATATTAGACCGGGACTAAAGCGTGATTGATCTACGTAGTCCGCTATGAGTGGATCAATCTGCTTTTGACGTTCATTGTGCAATAACCTTAATCCTGAGTAAATGAACTACTTCATGTATATGACTTGTGTACTTTGATGTTCCAATGGCTAAAGCGTCTCAGAGTTAGTAAGCTTATAGACCGGTTCGTTGCGTGCATGACTTGTATACGATGAAGAGTTTGTTTGCAGATATCGGAATCATAGCTCTGAGGAGTTAAAGGTATCCTCTTAAAGGCATTATACTGAATGTGAAAATGGACAAGGCCTTGGGTCGTCTGCTGGGCGGATGACTTCTTATTCACATATGGTGAATAATCATTTTCTTAATTCGGTAGTATAATGGAACTTTAAGATAGCCTGATCACTAGGATTAAACGGACTTTGACCTAAGGCTGATCATGGATATCATATGAGGGTTTTGCATATATGACAAGGTCATTGGATAGTAGCTCGTCACAGGCCTACATAATACGGTATATAATTGGAAGTTCAGTTTCAGGTTTATAGTGGTGTGACTCTGAAAATAGTGATCATATGATTGAGTTGTTCGGCAAAGAATGATGATCATATGGAATCACGGGAGCCCGATTATATATGTCCAATCAGTCCCTCTACTAGCTCCACATAATTCCTTAACGTTTGGCAAATTGATTTGTGTATGCTATTGGCTAGTTTATTATGCATGGATGGTGATGACACAGGATTAGGATGGTAGACAAGATTTTCTCCGGTTGGATTCAGATTTTGTTTTGGATAATAGAGTACACAATTATTCGAACTCCAAAAAGTTGCCATGATTTTATTTGAGATTAGATTGGAGTTGTAGAAAATTATCCATGAGAACAAGAATATGAAACACAACCGTTTTGTGGAATTTGAAATTTGAATTTTGAAATTTGAAATTTGAATTTTGAAATTTGAAATTTGAATTTCGAATTTGAAATTTGAATTTGAAATTTTGAATCACAGTCCAAGTAGGATTCGAATTTGTTGTGAAAAATCCACAAGGTTTGAAATTCGAATTTGAGTTGGATTTGGAGAGGATAATCTTGTTAGAATCCTACTTGAATTTTGAATCCAAATCCCAACAAAAGTGGACGAAATTTTTGAGGATAATTCTCAAGGAAATTTTAGATTTTTTGTGGATAAGATTCAAGGGAAAATTCAAGTTTCAATCCTAGTTGAATTTGGAATCTCTCCTTCCCTGAAAAGTGGCCGAAATTAGGGAGAAAATCTCCTAGGAAATTCAGTTATTTTTGGATAAGGTTGAGATAAGATTCAAGCTTGAAAATCCTAGTGGAATTTTAGATTCTCCCTTATCCATAATGGCCGAAATCTTTAGGAGGGGTTCTCCTTGAAATTTTCGGATTTTTTGGGTTGAAAAAGTGAGATAAAATTCTAGTTAAAAATCTTGTTTAGATTTGGATTGGATTTATCCTAAGAAAACCGAATTTTATTGTGGAGATTCTCCCTTGGAAAAATTCAGATTTTATGGATATGGATAAGGGAAAATATCTTTTCCTAATCCAATTCAAATTCAGAGAATCACCTCATGCAGGTCTATAAATAGAGGTCCTGCCACTCCAGTTCTCTCAGACAACAGACTCTCAGGTGAGTAGGCTTATTGTTGCACAGCTCATCGTGACAATAAAGTTCTTTAGAGATCTAGGTGGTCGGAAGAAGACTAGTAGTGCTAGCATACCGATGGAGGTTCAGAGTGCCCACACACTCAGCCATTCGGGAATTGGAGAATAGTAGAGAAGCTAGTTGGTTGAATCCTCCGGTCATTCTCCTCCTGCAAGATTTGGCGTCCTTGAGGTATGACTTTTAATTGTTGTTGGTTTATTGTATATGGCATCATGAGATATTTAACGATCTGAAAATTTTTATTGTTCCGCTGCGCCACTCTGATACGTTTTTACCGATTTATTTTCCTACACCTGTCATGTATGCAGAACCCTCATATGATATCCATGATCAGCCTTAGGCCAAAGTCCATTTAATCCTACTGATCAGACTATCTTAAAGTTCCATTATACTATCGAATTAAGAAACTGATTATTCACCATATGTGAATAAGAAGTCATGCGCCCAGCAGACAACCCAAGGCCTTGTCCATTTTCACATTCAGTATAATGCCTTTAAGAGGATACCCTTAACTCCTCATTAGAGCTATGATTCTGATATCTATAAACGAACCCTTCATCGTATAAGTCATGCACCCAACAAACCAGTCTATAAGCTTACTACCTCTGAGACGCTTTAGCCATTGGAACATCAAAGTACACAAGTCATATACATGAAGCTATCCTTTTACTCAGGATTAAGGTTTCTGCACAATGAACGTCAAAAGCAGATCGATCCACTTAAAGCGGACTTTGTAGATCAATCATGCTTTAGTCCCGGTCTAATATGTCACCACCAAGCAACATATCTATGTCTCTACTTAGGAGTCTATGCTCCAGACAGTCAAGACAAACCATCCCCTCCAAGGCTTTAGACAACATAATAGTCTTAACATGAGTTAGATGCTCGGTTTAACCCCATAGACTACAGACCATAGTTTAGACCGCTTACTTTAGAATATTGTCTTCTCGCATACAAAAGTCCACTGTATGCAACGTTCTAATAGTTTAACACAAGCAGTCAAGGAGTCATATTTATTTACATTTACTTTAACATGCAAATAAAACAAGGACAGATAGCAATGTAATGAATAACCTCTATATATAATTTTATTATCCAGTTCAAAATAAATACATCAAAATGTCTCTAATGCTTAGGGCATTGCCTAACAATCTCCCACTTGCCCTAAGCTAGCAGATGTGCCATGTTACGCATCCCCATTGCCTCAACGTGCTTCTCAAAGCTTCTAGCCACCAAAGTCATAGTAGAGGGATCGACAATGTTGTCCTCAGACGCGATCTTATATACATCTACTTATCCTGTCTCCATATGCCCTCTAATGTCGACTTCCTCAAATCCTCGTAAGTCTGGAAGACTCAGTCTGTGTATCCTATGGGTGTTAGGTCCCTTCCAGAATACACCAGCATATAATCCCTCATTCTCTTAAGATACTTGAGTATATGCTTTACTGCATGCCAATGCTTGGTTCCAGGATTCGCTTGATATCGACTCACCATACCTACTGCAAAACATATGTCCGAGGGACTGCAAAGCATAGCATACATAAGGATACCCACAGCAGATGCATAAGGGACCTTACTCATACGCTCTCTTTCTTTCGATATCTTGGGACAGTCATCCAATGAAAGAGTTTGGTTTTATGCTCATGAGTCTCAGCCTGGTATACCTCAGCATCATACATAAAAAAATTAGGTTTCTTTAAAACCCTCCCACTACGACGAGGTACCCTAAACTGTTGATCGTCTACAGGTCTTTCACTAGAACTCAGACTTGTGTCCAAGACCGAAATCTGTGGAGCAATTTTTTCACCCGATAACTCCTTTAGCACCACTTTGCTTCGAGGTTTAAAGTCATTCATGTGACTTTCCTTCAAGAATGTCGCATGGGTTGAAACAATGACTTTTTGTTCCTTCGGGTTATAGAACAGACCTCCTTTAGTTCCTTTTGGATACTGTACAAACATGTACAATTCTGATCTTGGTTCCAATTTCTTCGCATCCCTATCCGGTACATGCGCCGGGCAGCCCCATATTCTTATATGCCCAAGGGAGGGCCTCCTGCCACGTCACAATTCATACGGAGTTATAGGAATTGATTTGCTTGGAACCTAGTTCAGAATATAGCACACCGTTTATAAATCATATCCCCAAAATGATAATGGCAGCGTTGAATAACTCATCATGGACCGTACCATATCCAACAAGGTCCTGTTTCTTCTTTCAGCTACACCATTCTGTTGTGGAGTACCAGGTGCAGTCAATTGGGATAATATCCCATTCTCTACAAGATGTCCTAGAAATTCATCGGAGAGGTATTCGTCACCTCGATCAAATCGAAGTGTCTTTATGGATTTATCCAATTACTTTTCCACTTCCACACGATACTCTTTGAACTTGTCAAAGGTTTCGCTCTTGCGGTGCATCAGATACACATATGCATACCTCGAGTAATTGTCTATAAAGGAGACATAATACTCGAACCCTCCTCGTGCTGTGACGTTCATGGGCCCACATACGTCAGTGTGCACAATTTCTAAGAGCTCCTGAGCCCTTGTACCCTTAGCTCTAAAAGACCTCTTAGTCATCTTACCCTCTAGACAAGACTCACATTGGGGAAGACGTACCTCCTCTAGAGATTCTAGAGGACCGTCTTTCACCAATCTTTGAATCCTATCCTGATTAATATGACCAAGTCTTAAATACCAAAGATATGCCTTGTTAGAGTAAGAAACTTTCAACCTTTTAGAGTTATCTATTAATTCAGTGTCAAGCAGTGAGTACATCTTTGGTTTGATCAAATATAGGTTTCTATCCATCCATCCAGAATAGATAAAAGACTTATTTATACGAATATAAACTCTTTTACTAAAAGAAACTGAATAAGAATCCTTTATTAAACAAGCTACCGATATAAGGTTCCTCCTAAAATTAGGAACATAAAAACAGTCTTTCAATAAACCTAAATTGATCAAAGTAAAGGTAAATATCTCCCACTGCCTCAGCCACCACCAAGCTACCATCTCCAGTCTGCAACGAGAGACTCCTATCATGTAGACTTCTCGTTTCCATGAACCCCTGCATAGAAACACAAACATGATTAGTGGCGCCCGAATCAATGACCTAAGTGTCTTTCGATTCTTCCACCAAACACGCTTCTAGGTAGTGAAGTTCCTTACCTTCCTTGCCCTTGGCGGATAGGAATTCCCGGCAAGCCTTCTTAAAGTGACCTACCTTCCCACAACGAAAGCATTTGGACTTTTTAGGGTCCTTGGGCTTCTTGTTCTTGTTCTTCTTCTTCTTCTTCCCATCCGAGACAGGAGGATTAGAAGAACTGGAAGTCACTTGCTTCTGGTTTGGCCTCTTTCTCTTCTCAGAGGGTTTGGAAGATTCCGCCAAATTGGCCTCTCCTTTGGGTTGGACTGCATCCCTATCCCTGATCATCCGCTCATAAGCTTGGAGTTGCTTCATGAGCTCGGTTAGTCCTAACTCCCTTGTCACCAAATTGTATGCGGCCTTAAACCCCACAAAATATTTAGACAGAGTTTTGAACACCATCTTGATCTGGGTGTTGTAGTCCAACTCAACACCGTTCTCAGCAGCCTCAGTGAAGAATCCCATTAGAGTGATCATATGGTCCTTCACCGGAGTACCCGCCTTTTGCTTAGAGTTCATGACGCTGGTTATAGTGGACTGTTGAGCCAACTTTGCTTGGCCTCTGAACATGTCCTCCAGATTGTCCATGATCTCCCTAGCAACGTGATAAGTCTCATGCTGCTTTTGTAAAGCACTCGTCATGCTAGCAAGCATGTAGCATCAAGCTATATCATTGGATTCTCTCCAACGAGTATAGGCAACCGGGACCTCCTCAAGCGGTGTGTCAGGTTTTGGCGTTGGTGGGCATGGTTCGTCCAGTACGAACTTGTGTCTCTCGCAGCTGAGAACTATCAACGGATTTCTTTTCCAATCTTTATAATTATCACCATTCAGTTTATTCCCAGTAAGTATTGAAATGAGGGGTGTCGGTGACATTTTGAACTAAAATAAAATTATACTAGACATCATTACAAAGCCCAAGCAAATATACAGATAATTTAGCAAATAAAACATACAAGTATGTTCCTACATGAAACTTGAAAAACATGTAGCATTGCAACGGTAATTCTCAGCACCTATTGCCCCAAGCCACCAAGGGGCGGTCATGAAAATAAATAGCCGGAACATGGACCCCGTCCAATTAATATATGTTCTCTTAAATCCTCCAAGGTTAAGACATATATTAATAACCGCTTATTTGGCTACCAGTTTAGTTAACAGAGCTTCTAGGGAAGGTTAATAACTAAACGAGTCTTGAGTGTATAACTGTGACGCCTTAAATTCTATTTAAGGGTCAATATATAATTTAAATAAAAATTAGTGTGCCAAAAATTAATTAAAAATCTTTTGGAAACCCTAGGTTGGTTTCCTAGTCAAATTCCGCTCAAAAAGTTAACAATTTGAACTTCAAAAAGAAACCCTAAAATATTCGGCCATCACTTGGGATTTTAATTAAAATTTAAATTCCACAAATCCAAGGAGGATTTAAATTCAAATTTCATTCCTTAGATATAAAGAAGAAATTTGGCCATAAAGTGTAGGAAATAAGGGAGATTTTATTGAATTAAAAGCTAAGTCAAAACTCAATCAAAATTCAAATTATTTTTCCTTAAAAACTAAGGGATAATTTTGGCCACCTAAAGGGAAATAAGAGAGAAAACCCTAGCCTCAAAATAGTATAAAAACTTTCCCTTTTACCCTTAGAAATTTCGGCCAAACAAGGAAGAGAAAGGGAAAGAAAGAAAACCTAGTATAAAAACCCTCTTTTGACTCTCATTCACCCTTCCTTTCACACTCAAAAATTCGGCCAGCTTTTCCTTCTCTCCTCTCTAAATTTTCTCTCCCAAAACACACCCAAAATAGCAAACAAAACCTATCAAAAGGCAGCTCAAAGATTCAACAATTTTTGAGACAAAAACAAGGTGAGAAATCAAACTTTTTCCTTCCTTCTCCTTTTGGTTTTAAATCCAAATTTTTATATGGTTTTCTCCACTGTTTTCCCTACTGTTTTGAAGACTCCAACACTCACACAAATTCAGCCAAAAGGGAGACCAAACATCAAAAATAGTGCAGCACAAACAACGTGTGATTTCTCTCTCAAACCCTAAAATTTTGCCTCATTGATCCCCTTTTCAAAAACTCTATTATCATATGTGTAAGATTTTATGATTTTATCAATTTGATTCCTGGGTTGTGTTAATGACATATATATACGGTTTTCCACAAAATTTCGTGATCATTGGATGAAAATTGAATTGGTTTGAGGCTAATCGAAATTCAGACACAGAAAAACGGAAAACCGGAAAATTACCTTATGAATAGTAAATTTGTGTCGGCCATAACTTGAGTTTTAAAAACGATTTTTGAGTGATTCTTGAGCCTAAAATTAAATTCAAGATGTCCCCTAAATGCCTGCAAAATTTCAGAGTCAAACTCATCGGTTTTTTTAGTAAAAATATTTTTCTAAGATAGGTGGACAGAACTGCCAGGTTTTGAACCGAAACTGAAACCCAGATTTTTATGCCTAAAAACAACCCTCGGTTTTTGGCCTAGTTGAATGACCAAATGATGTCCAAAAATTATAAAAATTATATGGAATTAAAGCTACGGATGTTGAGTTTAACATATTAAAAATTTAGAATTTTTGGGATGAAAAATAAATTAATATGGATTTTACATTCAGCCTAGGTCAGTCTGCCCATGCCCAGTAATATCTTAACTTAGAGTTTTTCATAAATTTTAAATCCCAAATGTTTATTAAACGTTTTAAAATCTTTTGTGGCATACTAAAATGATTGGATGATTATGTCTAGACCTAGACTGATCATATGTTGTGATTATAGGATTTATTTGACGTTATTGCTGGATTTGTGGATCACGTTATCGTAACGCTTGTGCGATAATCGAGGTAGGATGGTCTAGCCTTTTCTGGGAGTATTCAAGTGTTTTAAATTTCCCTGTTTTATCAATGGCATGCTGTTTTCAGTTTATGAAATTATTATATTGTTTTTGATGAAATAAACGCATGCAACGTATTTGGTAATTAAATGTGTATTTTAAAGCGTGTTTTGATTTATGGCATAATATAACTTGGTAAATACCATCTTTTGAATAATCCGGTGAACATAATTGAGCTCTAGTTCACGATCATTGTAAATGATGCGTGCGTCCCAAAGTTGACGCCATGGGGGAAGGTCCCTAAACCTGCGCGGGTCGTTCGGCCTATTTAGACAGTAACGAGATGATCTAGGATAACTCAAATTCGAGGCACGTATATTATAGCTACGACAAGTCCTCACTCATAATATGATGGTTTGTTTTAATGATTTATTATTTTAATATTGGGGCACGTATATTGCAGCTACGCTAAGTCCTCAGCAGAATTAAACTTGCATTAAAAATGTTTTTCATGAAATTGTTGATTATTTTTTTTTTGTTATGATTATTATGTCATGTATTGTTTTTTAAATTGTTGATTATTTTTGGAAACGAATATTATGCCATATTTTTAAATGTTATCTGTTAACCCACCTTTGTTCTGTCCTACTGAGCCAGCGCTCACGTCCCTTTTTCTTTGTGATTTCGAAATGACTACTTCCAGGTGCAGGAGGTAGTAGTTCCGAAAATCGTTGAGCCATTCCGTTTCTACCGAGGATGATGCTATCCGTTTTCTCCATCTTCTTCTTTCTGTTTCTCGTTCTGATGTAATGAGACATTAAGTTTGGACTTTATTTCATGTAATTTAAATTCTATGCTTGGGAATATTTATGGTTGGTAATTTCTTTTGAAAACCGATTTGGTGTTTGATTTCCGCATTAAAAGATATTTACTTTCTACTTTATTTTGTTTTGTGGTTATGATGCTACTTTATAAATAATTAGGCTTAGCTAAATTATAATGTTGACCCGTTTTTCGTAATAAATGTTTTCCTTAAATCTTGGGTTGATATTATGATTTGGCTGCCGTGTCACGTGTCTAAATTTTGGGCCTTGACAAATAATGGTATCAGAGCCCAGGTTTTCAAAAGGGTTTTTCATCAAAACGTTTTCAAAAGGGTTTTCATCAAAATGTTTTCAAAATACCCAAGCATAGTTTTCCTTACTCTTAGAAGCTTATAGGATTTCCTCTTCCTTCAATCGTATGCAGCAAAATGGCTCGTCCCGGCACGCGTAGTCAGAGGCAGCAGAGAGGCAACGACGAAGAGAACCCCGGGAACACGCAGCCTCAAGGGAGACAGAATGCAGCGGTTCCTACACCGAATGATCAGCTAACGGCGATGCAGAACCTCACGGCGGCGATACAGGCTCTCCTCACCGTCTTACCTTTTGGAACACCTAACCCAACTCCTGTAGCCAATGTTGTTCCTAATGAGACCCCGAGAGCGGGGAGTTCTTCTCAGACTCCTCAGCAAACGCCTACCACCGGAAACCCTACCTCTGGAGCAGTACCTACCCAGCCTATGATACATCCTAAACAGGCAGCCCTAACTCTTTCCTTTAAGCCTCACGTACCCACTTTCGACGGCACGGGCACAGAGATGGATGCCGACTACTAGTTTGATGCCATTCGTAAGCAGCTAAAGTTGACCGCCACACCCGTAGAGTTTTGGGTTGAGTTTGCTTCCAACAAGCTGGTGGGTCTAGCCTCTACCTGGTGGGCTAGTATCGAGGATGGTTTGACAGAGGAGCAGAGGTCTTCTTAGACAGTTTTCGAGGAGCGTTTTCACAAGCGTTTCTTTTCAGCTCAGTTCCGCGACAGAAAAGCTAGGGAGTTCGTCCATTTGAAGCAAGGGTCTATGTCAGTGTGGGAATATAAAGCCAAGTTCACTGAGTTGGCCCGGTATGCGAAGACTCAGGTTTTGGATGAAGCTACTAAGTGTCTCCGCTTTGAGGAAGGGCTTAGCCTCTATATAAAGAGGGGTGTACAATCGTTCCAGATCAGGGATAGCTACCAGCAGATAGTTACTAAGGCGTTGATAGTGGAAGAGGGTGACAAGGAGTTCTTTGAAGCTCGTAACAAAAACAAGTCTGGACCAATCCGCAACAAGCCTCAACACAAGCCGCAGACTCCTTACCAGAAGAACCAGCAGTCTCAGGGATCGGGTTCTCATCAGTTCTCTGGACAGTGACAGGGTCGGGTGAATGTGATTACCTGCTTCAAGTGTGGTGATGAAGGCCACAAAAGAAATGTCTGCTCGAAGAGACAGTCGAGAGACCATACTCATAGACATCATCATCAGCGGAATCAGAATGGTCTTCCACAGAGACAACAGTTTACTTCCCAATCATCGCAGTCACAGCGCCCTCAGCTTCCAGCTCTTTATCAGCCTCAGAGCACGAGCCAGTACACTGCGCCTTATGCTTCACATTCTACACCGCTACAGCAGTTCCCAGTGCCGAGTTATTAGAGACAACCACCACAGGGTCAGAGTACGGGCTATCAGCGAGGGAATACAGCTCAAAATCGTGGTAAGGCACCACAGGTACACGCTCTTGGAGCTGACAACATGGAGATAGATCATGCACTGACTGCATTAGATGGTATAATTCCTATCTTTGATACATATGCATATGTTTTGTTTGACATCGGGGCTACACACTCTTTTATAGCCCAACATTATGCTCGTTCACTTGGTTTAAAACTGTAAAATCTTGACTCTCCCTTATGTGTGAAAACCCCATTGGGCACGACTACCGTTAGTGATGGGTGTCAAGCCTATGTTTATGTTGGGAATGTTTGTTTGGAGGCATCACTTGTAGTAATGCCTATGTTTGCTTATGATGCTATTCTGGGATATAATTGGCTTTCCCAATATGGGATTATGCTTGATTGTCGTAATCGTCGCGTTATCTTTACAACTGATTTCAAACATGTAGTGTCCTATCAGTTAAGCTTAGTTTCAGATGTTGATAGATCTGCTCTGAGGTTAGTGTCGAATAGTAGGCAGGGTATTCTTTGCTTCTTATCCTTGTGTGCAGTGGAAGGATCCAGTTCTAAAAAGAGTACCCAACCTATACCTGTTGTCGATAGTTTTCCAGATGTTTTTCCAAAAGCTCTTCCAGGTTTACCGCCTCATCGAGAAATACAGTTTCGTATCGACTTAGTTCCCGGAACAGCTCCTTTTGCTTCTGCTCCGTATCGTATGGCACCTCTAGAGATGAAAGAGTTGAGCAAGCAGCTGGATGAGTTGAAATCGCTGGGCTTTATCCGAGACAGTAACTCACCTTGGGGTTCGTCAGTCCTTTTTGTTAAGAAAGCCGACGGTTCGCTATGTCTCTGTGTGGACTACAGAAAGCTCAACAGTGTGACCATAAAAAATAAGTATCCGTTACCATGTATAGATGACTTGTTCGATCAGTTGGGTGGAGCTTGTTTCTTCTCCAAGGTTGATTTGAGATCCGGTTATCATCAACTTCATGTTGGAAAGGAGGATATCCCGAAGACGGCGTTCCGAACGAGGTATGGCAGTTATGAGTTCTTAGTAATGCCTTTCGGTTTGACAAACGCGCCAACAGCCTTCATGGATATGATGAATAGAGTCTTCCGACCTTTTCTTGATAAGTTCATCATCGTATTCATCGACGACATCCTCATCTACTCCCGAACTCGTGAAGATCATGCACAGCATCTCAATATAGTTTTACAGACTCTTCGTGAACATCAGTTGTACGCCAAGAAAGAAAATTGTGAGTTTTGGATGACAAAGGTTAAGTTTCTCGGGCATATAATCTTAGGAGACGGTATATCAGTGGATCCATCCAAGGTTGAAGCGATTCTTAAGTGGGAACGACCGAAGAATATTCCAGAGATCTGAAGCTTCTTGGGCTTAGCGGGATATTATCGACGTTTTGTATAGGACTTCAGCAAGCTCGCCGCTCCCCTCACCAATCTGACAAAGAAGGATGTACCTTTCGTTTGGGACAACAGCTATGAGTCAGTTTTCCAGGAGTTAAAGAGTCGTTTGACGTCTGCACCTATCCTTATTATTCCGGATCAGGATCAAGTATATAACGTCTACACCGATGCTTCTCATCAAGGTCTTGGAGCAGTTTTAATGCAACAGAACCGAGTTGTCGCTTATGCCTCACGACAACTGAAACAACATGAACGAAACTACCCTACACACGATCTATAGTTAGCTGTAGTAGTGTTCACACTTAAGATTTAGCGTTGATATCTGTATGGTGCCAGTTTTAGACTATTTTCAGATCACAAGAGTTCGAAATACCTAGCTACACAGAAAGATCTAAACTTGTGTCAGAGAAGATGGGTAGAATACATGCAAGACTACGACTTCCAAGTCGAGTATCATCCGGGCAAAGCAAACGTGGTTGCAAATGTGACAACCGGGAAATTTAGGCAATTCTCGGATGAAAATGTACAAATGTATGTATATAATAATTTGTACTATTTAAAGAGTGAAATAAATGTATTTATATTGTTTAGAATATATGAAAATGTTCTAACAATACTGACGAGTAAGAATTTAGTGTTGGAAAAATTCACTGAGTTGAAACGGGTGAAACGGTGCCAAAACCGGCATTGAAAACCCTAACCCGGGCAATAAAAGACGGAAAACTTCCGAGATTAATTTTGATCAAACAGAAGCAGTTTAAATTGATCCGACTGCACAGGAGACCTCAGGAACATGCCGGGACAATTTCAGGAAAAATTTCGGCTCGAACCGGTGTCGGTCAAAAAGTAGTCGAATTAATGTGAATAGTGAAAGTCAAAGTCAACTTTTGTTTTAGCATTTATGACATCATAAATCCATTTAATAAATGGAAAGAAAATGGTGGTTGGTAGCATTAATGGCCATGATTTAGTTTCTTTTTGATCTAAAGGCCAAGATTTGGCCAAAATTTCACCATTTTAATTTTTGAAAATGTTGGAAAGAAATGGCTTTGAAATGTGGTGAATTTTGATTGGTTGATAGCCAAATTAATTGGCTTATTTCATGCATAAGTCGGCAACTTTGGGAACATATTGGCCGAGACAAATTTTGAAAGCCAAAACCAAGAACAAATTTTTCTAAGTGTTTCCCATGGAAAGTACGTGAGCCACCAAGAGGAACCAAGTGATTTCTTCCATCATTCTTCACAAAATTGGTGTCAAACCATTTCTTGAAGACAAAGGAAGCAAGTGAACAAGGTAACTTCCCTTGGATTGAATTTTTTCTTGGTTTTTCTTCAAGAAATCCGTGTGATGAATAGTAGAAAGAATGGAAAAAATTTTGGTTGTTTTCATTGATTTGGTGTTTGGGTTTTGTTAAGGGTGTAATTAGGAAGAAAACCATGTATTTGGTTTAAAGAAAAACCAAAATTTTGTTGGTTTTCCAAGGGTAAAACCGTGGGTTACCAAGAGTAACCAATGAGAAATTTTTATGGTTTAAGTGTTAACATGCTTTAAATTATATTTTTGTTAAGAATAAAACATGATTTGCATAATGAAAAGCTTGGAAACAAAATTTGGTGTGAACTTACCTAAGAGGCCGTGGGTTACTTAGGGTTTGGAAGAAAATTTTGCATGGTTTACTTGATGTTTGGATAATTGAAATCATGCATTTTATAATGTGAATGATGGAATTGTGATTCAAAGCAAGAAAAGAAAATTTTGGAGTATGTTTTTCTTAATTGGCCGTGGGTTATGTGAGGTTAAAAACCCTAGGAATTGTGTTGAAAAAAGCAATGAAATTGGCTTGAAAATGTGTTAGAAAATGACATTTGAATAGCTTAAAAATTGGTGAAAAATTTGAGAAGTTTTGGTTAGGTTTTGATTGTCAAAACCGTGGCCAAAAACTAAGGATGAAAATGAAAGAAATTTGTGTAATGTGGTTTAAAATGAGAAATGAATTTTGTGAGCTTTTATGTAAAAGTTTGGAAAACTTTTACATAAAATAGGCTTGTGGTATAGTACGTGGCAGGTACATATGGTTCGATGCATACTTAACGCCGGTAGCCTTAAAATTACGCCGAAATGCTGTCGAAATTTCGAAAACAGCATTTGGGGTAAAATGGAAATAAAAATAAAAGTTTGGGGTCGGGTAGGAAACCTGAGTCCCTAACGGAAAATTTGATAAGGAAAACCTAAGGGGTGGTTCATGAATAGTAACCCGTCCCCTAAAAATGTAAAACACGAGTGAAATTGAAAAAAAAAACCGACCCCGAGCGGGGGCGTGTTTGGAAACGAAATAAAGGTCCGAGTCGGGAACGGAAAATCTGAACCTCGGAGACCTAGATCGGGAATATCTAGATGAACGTTTTAAATACTAGTGAAACGTCCATTTGAGGCTCCGAAACGATAAAAAATCACTAAACCGACGTAAGGGTCGGAATAGTGCTTCTCGAGGGCTGAGAAAGTGAAAAATGGAAATAAAATAGAAACGAACCCGGTAATGATTCGAAAAGAGTCAGAAAAGTTCCTAAGAGCCAAAAATGCAGTCTGGATTGTGAAAATTCCGTCGGGGCCAAAACTGCAATTTTGCCAAAATATAGGGGCAAAATCGTAATTTTGTAAAAGTTGAGAGAAATGGGGAAAATGATAAATAAAGCCTAAAAAGTTATAAATAGGTTTTATTTAAGCTTTTAAATGAAAAATAAAAGCTATAAATGGAAATAAAATTAACAGACAAGGTTTTGTCTGTAGGATAAAAAAAAAATCGACCTACAAGGAGGGTGATCAAAGATCCAAGAGAGAAAGAGGGAAGAGACTGATAAGGTAAGTTCAGAAATTTACCTGTCTGCAACATATAGCATTATTGTTGCTAACTTTGATGTACTAACTATAAGTTAGGTACATATGTGCTACGGGCACTATTATAGAATAGAGAGAGAGACGTAATGTGCTACGGGCACTATTGAGAATGGACACATTGTTAATTGTGCTTCGGGCACTAGAGCGAGGTTAATGAAACTCACTCACCTAAAATTAAAATGTGAACCATTCCTAACCACGGGACAATGTGAAGTCACCGGGTTAGAAATTTAAAAAGTCGGTAATGAAACCACTTTCTGGCGTACCAGCCTTCCGTACAGGGAGGTACTTTTGCCTTCGGGGCTATGAGACTAAGACTGTGGAGGTTAGCACTGATGTACCGCTCTCAGTCATGTACAATTTTGCCTTCGGGGCTATGAGATTAAGGCTGTGGAGGTCAGCACTAATGTACCGCTCCCAGTCATGCGCACTTAAATGATACTGCCAACCTGAGCTCAGAACCATAACATAATGAAAGATAATTACCTAAAACTGAAACTATGCCATAATTGAGCATAAGACAGTTTAGTGAGAGTACTAACATCGCGATAGATGTACTATTGTGACACTGTGTTGTGGTCAACCTTACTATTCATATATGAATAGTGGTCAAAGTTACTATTCACGTATGAATAGTGATCAAAGGTACTATTCATGATGAATAGTCTATTCATAGAAATTTTATTTCTTGCATGTTTGAACTTACTGAGCCTGTAGCTCACCATTTTTGCTAATGTTGCAGGTAAGCGACCAGCTCAATAGCTTATTTGACTGGATGCGGACGGGATGGCGCGTGTCAAATCGGATAACTGGGCGAGGGATATGGTCCTGCTAGAGTCTTTCCGCTGAGCGATAAAAAGAGAAGGAAAAAAAAAAAGAAACAGTCTTTTGTAATATTATATATTTACGAAAGTACTGTAATATGTAAATTACTTTGTACTTGCCAACAAAGTAAATAGTGGGAAATGTTTTACATGATGTTTAAAGAAAAAAAAAATTTTCTCAAAAAACGTCATGATTTGAAAATAGAGAGAGATAAGCCGGCGACCCATGAGAGTACAATCTATCGCAGTTAGCGATAAAGCTCAACTGTAATAGTGTTGTATGATCTCTACGAGGGGCGGGCCGCCACAGTTGGTATCAGAGCAAGGTTTGAGATTGGTCTAGTTTATAATACCAACTGCTGTCACAGTTGGTATCAGAGCGGAATTACGGTTGGTGTAGTTTAGAATACCAACTGTTGTCACAGTTGGTATATCAGAGCAGTATTGACCATATCCCGAATTGACACTTCGCGCATCCTGCACCGCTATCCAAGTAAGTAGTTTACTTAAGTTTAGTTAATTATTTTCTTATGTGAAAATAATTATCTTATAGGTAGGAAGATGACCAGACCTCCTTATGTGAGACCACCGCTACCACGACCGAGAGGAGTATTACGGGTATGGACGAGACCTATTGTGAGGCCGTCTATTTCCCAATGACCGGTAATCAGACCCCCGGTGCCCGAGAGACCTCCAGTACCAGCACCAGCAACAGTAGATGTTGTACAGCCACGACCGATAGTTCATCCACCTGTAGTAGTGGACATTCCAGTTGTTGGTGGACGCCAACACATTGGAGTGAGAGTTTCAGCTCGGGCCGTACAGGCATTTCGAGCTAGCAGTCCCCCGATGTTTGACGGTGGACGACAATCAATGGAGGCGAAGGACTGGCTCCATGCCATCGAGAGGATTATGGTGATATGCGACATCGATCGAGATATGTGGATTCAGTTGGCCGTCAGTATGTTTCAGGGAGATGCTCGAGTGTTCTGGCAGTATTGCGACCAGGAGATTTTATTAGGATTCAGTTGGGCTGAGTTCTGTCAGTAATTGGCTGATCAGTTTTCGCCTAGGGATCCGACACCTGCTCCAGCACCTCCAGAGAGACGAGAGGCTGATACACCTACATACCCCGGATTTAATGAGGTTAGGGACTACATTCTCCAGGCTAAGAGGATGGTCATGTTGTCTGGTGAGACGGTGATGTCTTACGCAGCACGATTTGAGGAGACCATTAGGAGAAGATGTTCGTTGCCCAACCTCACTGAAGCGAACTGTTGTGAGCTATTCTGGAGAGGGTTACCCATGGAGTTGAGACAGAGGGTAAATAAGCTATTTCCTCCTATGCTCCAAGAGTTTGTGGTGACGATCAGGACGATCGAGAGAGAGATTCTGATTGAGCATCTGACGCAGAGTCGACGAGAGACACTGGGTCAAGATGAGATGTTTGCACGCATCTTTGGGCCGAGAAGAATGATGAATGATCATGAGGCTGGACCGTCTAGACCACGAAGAGGTGATGACTCAGGACAGGGAGCATTGCCTAGGGGCGGTGACGATTCAGATGTTCCCGATGACGTTGAGGATCCAGAAGAATATCCTCTAGTCCCAGACACAGGGGATGCGTGATCAGTAGAAGCATACATGTACATAAGTAGCTTAGAGAGAAAAGCTCTTTTGTATAGACTTGTGGCCAAGATGTATAAAATAGCCGATGTATATATGACTGGTGATGATTATGTATGACATATAAATGTTTTGCTATGAATGAAATATCAAAATGATTATATGTTCTACGATGATGTGTTACGATGATGTGGCTTTACAGTACCCTAAATTTCGTGAATTGATATGATTTTACGAATGTGGTTATGGAAAAGCTAACGGTGAATTATTGTGCCATAATAGGATAATAGGCAAGATGGTGGATTTACGTAATCGACTAGAGGGACGAGAGCGACATCCTAATGTTATGGAGAGACTGGATCAGATACAAGCCCTACTAGAAGCTCAAATGCAAGAAAATGCTAATCTGAGACGACGGGTAGAGGAGCTAGAACAGAGACAAGGCTCTAAGGGTACTCAAGTAGAACAAGAAGCTGAGGTAGATCGAGTTATCCCTCCAGCTGCGGTACATGAGAGAGTTCCTGAACAGCAACCGGTATTAAACCTGGAACCCCTCTATGAAAGATTCAGGCGTATGAGGCCGCTAGAATTTGAAGGGTCTACAAATCCTCTAGAGGCTGAAGACTGGTTGTCGTCATTACAAGTGATCATGGAATTCATGAACCTAACTGACCGGGAAAAGGTTGCATGTGTGTCTTTTGTGCTGAGAAAAGATGCTCGTTTTTGGTAGGACGCTGTACGAATGAGAAGAGACGTGTCTACCATGAGTTGGACAGAATTTTTGGAAGAATTTAACCAGAAATATTACGACCCTGCATCTCTGAGACAACAACAAAAAGAGTTCTCAGAATTGACGCAAGGAAATATGTCGGTGAGCGAAGTTTGCTGAAAGTTCGACCAGTTATCCCGTTTATGTCCCTATGTAGTCCCTACTGAGAGGGAGAAAATACAGAAAATGATCGGGATGTTCAGGCCAGAAATTGCTGCATTAGTAGACACTGGACAGGTACCGCCTACTTCTGTAGCAGATTGTGTGAGTCGAGCCATCAGAGCTGAGTTTCACGTAGCCCGACAGAAAGAAGAAAGAGAGAAACACTAGGAGGCCAAGAAGAAGGAGAGGGCTTTGGCTAAGTCTACACAAGCTGGTCAATCAAGCAAGCCTAATCAGAATACTAAACCAAGCCACGGTAATAATCAAGGATCCCAGCAAAATAAGAGGAAAGGCAATTTTTCTAGGAATCGGCAGGGAAATAATCGAAACCAGCAGCGGAGAACAGCTGGTAATGCAGAATCCAATGTACAAAACTGCCCTACATGCAGGAAGAGACATTCTGGGCAATGCAGATTTGGGCCACTTGTTTGCTATGAATGTGGAAAGGAAGGCCATTATGCTAGGAACTGTCCAAGTAATAGGCAGAGTGGACAAGGCACTTCCCAACAGCACCAGACACGCCCACAAGCTCATTCCCTTCAGGCCAGAATTGAAGAGTCCCCAGTAAGGCCGCAACGCCAGGAGCGTGTGCCACGTGCCGATGCTCGTGTGATGGCCTACAGCAAAGAGGATGCAGAGGCAGGAACATCGAACGTAGTGACAGGTCAGCTTCCTGTCGCTAGTCATGTAGCCTCTGTACTGTTTGATTCCGGTGCTACGCATTCTTTTGTTTCCTATGAATTTGCTGACAAGATAGGACTTCCTAAGGACTATATGGGAAGGGTATTTAAGATAGCTTTACCCTCCAGGGAAGTATTGTTGTCCAATTACTGGCTACCTCATGTACCAGTATATGTGGCAAATAGGGAACTATATGCAGAGTTGATCGTAATGAAGATCACGGATTACGATGTGATTCTAGGCATGGATTTCCTAAGGAAATACCGAGCTACGATCGACTGCCGAAATCGAAAGATAGTATTCCAACCCGAGGAAGAAGAGAGTTTCGAATATGTTGATACTTCTCGAAAACCCAGGAAGATGATGATCAGTTCACTGAGAGCAAGCAAGCTGATAGCTAGTGGTTGTATGGGATATCTGGCATATGTGGTGGATACTACAGAGGAACAGAAGCTTCAACCTGAAGATGTTCCCGTTATTAATGAATTTCTTGACGTATTTCCGGAAGAGTTACCAGGGATACCTCCAGAGAGAGAAATCTCGTTCGAAATTGAGTTGATGCCTGGACCGGCACCTATTTCCAAAGCACCATACCGCATGGCTCCAGTGGAGTTAAAGGAACTGCAGGAACAATTAAAGGAGCTTTTGGATAAAGGATTCATCAGACCGAGTTATTCTCCGTGGCATGCACCTGTGTTATTCGTCAAGAAAAAGGATGGAACATTCTGGTTGTGCATTGATTACCGGGAGTTGAATAAGGTTACGATCAAAAATAGGTATCCATTACCTAGAATTGATGACCTATTCGACCAGTTAAAAGGCGCAGCTGTATTTTTCAAGATCGACTTACGATCAGGATATCACCAGCTGAGAATTAAAGAAAGTGATATTCCTAAGATGGCATTTAGGACTCGTTATGGTCACTACGAGTTTCTTGTGATGCCATTTGGATTAACAAATGCGCCAGTAGCGTTCATGGATTTAATGAACAGAATTTTTAAAGAGTATTTGGATAAGTTTGTCATTGTATTCATTGATGACATTCTTATATACTCGAAGACTCATGAGGAGCACAAGGAGCATCTGAGGATCGTGCTGAATACAATAAGGAAGCATCAATTATATGCCAAATTCTCAAAATGTGAGTTTTGGCTAGACAGAGTACATTTCCTCGGACATGTTGTATCCCAGGAAGGTATTGCTGTAGATCCGACGAAGGTAGATGCAATTAACCAGTGGCCTGCACCCAAGAGTGTGACGGAAATGCACAGTTTCTTGGGGTTAGCTGGTTATTATCGACCATTTGTAGAGGGATTTACGCGATTAGCTGCACCTCTTACTGTTCTTACACGCAAAGAAAGGAAGTACGAGTGGACTACGGAATGCGAAAGAAGCTTCCAGGAATTAAAGAGGCGACTGACAAGCGCACCAATCTTTACGCTTCCCACTGAAGGGGAGAAGTTTGTGATCTACAGTGATGCATCTAAAATAGGATTGGGAGCAGTCCTGATGCAAGGCGATAAGGTGATTGCCTATGCTTCCCGTCAATTAAAGGAGCATGAAAGGAATTACCCTACGCATGACCTTGAACTTGCTGCAGTAGTGTTCGCACTTAAAATTTGGCGACACTATCTCTATGGAGCTCAGTGTCAGATTTTCACTGATAACCAAAGCCTGAAGTATTTCTTCACGCAAAAGGAGCTAAATATGCGACAAAGAAGATGGTTGGAACTGGTAAAGGATTATGATTCTGAAATCCTATACCATCCAGGAAAGGCCAACCGTGTAGCGGATTCTTTAAGTAGAAAGTCTACCATATCGCACCAGCTACCAATAAACAGGCTTCTGAAGCCATTGCAGCAAGAGATAAATTCTTTGAACTTGGAGTTGATATCTGGAAGACTAGCTACACTACAAGTGGAATCATCGCTATTTGAGGATATAAAGGAACCTCAGAGGCGAGATCCAACAATGACAAGTTCTCAAGAAGGAATTTCCAAGGATGGAATGATCCTCTATCAAGGGAGGATAAATGTTCCAGCTGATGAAGAACTTAGAAGACGGATCATGTCAGAAGCCCATGAGACACCATATTCGGTTCATCCCAGAGCTAGCAAGATGTATCAAGACTTAAAGTTACAGTTCTGGTGGAAAGGGATGAAGAATGATATAGCGAAATTCGTGAGCAGATGCATGACCTGTCAGAGAATCAAAGCGGAACATAAACATCCAGCAGGAAGATTGGAACCGTTGGAGATTCCTGAATGGAAATGGGAACACATTACGATGGATTTTGTAGTGGGACTCCCAAAAACCCGAGAAGGTTACGATGCCATTTGGGTTATTGTGGATAGACTGACCAAGACGGCAAGGTTTATAGCTGTCAATATGACTTTTTCGTTGGAAAAGTTTGCTCAGTTATATGTAACTCATGTCGTCAGACTACATGGAGTACCAAAATCCATTGTATCAGATCGAGATGCACGGTTCACTTCGAATTTCTGGAAGTGTGTGCAAGAGGCCATGGGTACTGAATTGAGACTCAGTACGGCTTTTCATCCGCAAATAGACGGACAGTCAGAGCGGACAATTCAGACGTTAAAGGACATGCTTCGAGCTTGTGTTATGGATTTTGCGGGAAATTGGAACGAGAAGTTATCATTAATTGAATTCTCGTACAATAATAGTTACCAAGCTTCTATAGGCATGGCACCTTACGAAGCTTTGTATGGACAGAAGTGCAGATCACCATTACACTGGTACGATTTGCGAGAGAAGCAGTTGCATAAGACGGATTTCATAAAAGAGACTTCCGATGCAGTTGCTAGAATTCAGCGTCAAATGAAAATTGCGCAAAGCCGACAAAAGAGTTATGCAGACAAAAGGCGGAGATCCTTGGAGTTTGATGAAGGAGACTTCGTGTTTCTTAAGGTATCGCCTATGAAGGGGATTATGCGTTTCGGTAAGAAGGGGAAACTAAGTCCAAGATATATTGGACCTTATGAAATTATCGAACGCATTGGAAAGGTCGCTTACAGATTAGCGCTACCTCCAGAATTGTCGGCAGTGCGTAATGTATTTCATGTGTCGATGCTGAGAAAATATATACCAGATCCGTCCCATGTGTTAAAGCATGAACCTATTCAGATCCACGAGGATTTGACATATGAGGAACAACATATTCGAGTACTGGCTCGTGAAGAGAAAGTACTGAGGAATAAGACAATCCCACTAGTGAAGATTCTGTGGAAAAATCACAACATTGAAGAAGCTACGTGGGAACGAAAAGACGAGATGAGGAGTTTATGCCCCCACTTGTTCTAATTTTCGAGGACGAAAATTTTATAAGGAGGGGTGAATGTGACAACCAGGAAATTTAGGCAATTCTCGGATGAAAATGTACAAATGTATGTATATAACAATTTGTACTATTTAAAGAGTGAAATAAATGTATTTATATTGTTTAGAATATATGAAAATGTTCTAACAATACTGACGAGTAAGAATTTAGTGTTGGAAAAATTCACTGAGTTGAAACGGGCAAAACGGTGCCAAAACCGGCATTGAAAACCCTAACCGGGGCAATAAAAGACGGAAAACTTCCGGGATTAATTTTGATCAAACAGAAGCAGTTTAAATTGATCCGACTGCACAGGAGACCTCAGGAACACGCCAGGACGATTTCAGGAAAATTTCGGATCGAACCGGTATCAGTCAAAAAGTAGTCGAATTAATGTGAATAGTGAAAGTCAAAGTCAACTTTTGCTTTAGCATTTATGACATCATAAATCCATTTAATAAATGGAAAGAAAATGGTGGTTGGTAGCATTAATGGCCATGATTTAGTTTCTTTTTGATCTAAAGGCCAAGATTTGGCCAAAATTTCACCATTTTAATTTTTGAAAATGTTGGAAAGAAATGGCTTTGAAATGTGGTGAATTTTGATTGGTTGAGAGCCAAATTAATTGGCTTATTTCATGCATAAGTCGGCAACTTTGGGAACATATTGGCTGAGACAAATTTTGAAAGCCAAAACCAAGAACAAATTTTTCTAAGTGTTTCCCATGGAAAGTACGTGAGCCACCAAGAGGAACCAAGTGATTTCTTCCATCATTCTTCACAAAATTGATGTCAAACCATTTCTTGAAGACAAAGGAAGCAAGTGAACAAGGTAACTTCCTTTGGATTGAATTTTTTCTTGGTTTTTCTTCAAGAAATCCGTGTGATGAATAATAGAAAGAATGGAAAAAATTTTGGTTGTTTTCATTGATTTGGTATTTGGGTTTTGTTAAGGGTATAATTAGGAAGAAAACCATGTATTTGGTTTAAAGAAAAACCAAAATTTTGTTGGTTTTCCAAGGGTAAAACCGTGGGTTACCAAGAGTAACCAATGAGAAATTTTTATGGTTTAAGTGTTAACATGCTTTAAATTATATTTTTGTTAAGAATAAAACATGATTTGCATTATGGAAAGCTTGGAAACAAAATTTGGTGTGAACTTACCTAAGAGGCCGTGGGTTACTTAGGGTTTGGAAGAAAATTTTGCATGGTTTACTTGATGTTTGGATAATTGAAATCATGCATTTTATAATGTGAATGATGGAATTATGATTGAAAGCAAGAAAAGAAAAATTTGGAGTATGTTTTTCTTAATTGGCCGTGGGTTATGTGAGCTTAAAAACCCTAGGAATTATGTTGAAAAATGCAATGAAATTGGCTTGAAAATGTGTTAGAAAATGACATTTGAATAGCCTAAAAATTGGTGGAAAATTTGAGAAGTTTTGGTTAGGTTTTGATTGTCAAAACCGTGGCCAAAAACTAAGGATGAAAATGAAAGAAATTTGTGTAATGTGGTTTAAAATGAGAAATGAATTTTGTGAGCTTTTATGTAAAAGTTTGGAAAACTTTTACATAAAATAGGCTTGTGGTATAGTACGTGGCAGGTACATACGGTTCGAGGCGTACCTAACACCGGTAGCCTTAAAATTATGCCGAAATGCTGTTGAAATTTCGAAAACAGCATTTGGGGTAAAATGGAAATAAAAATAAAAGTTTGGGGTCGGGTCGGAAACCCCAGTCCCTAACGGAAAATTTGATAAGGAAAATCTAAGGGGTGGTTTGTGAATAGTAACCCGTCCCCTAAAAATGTAAAACGCGAGTGAAATTGAAAAAAAAAACCGACCCCGAGCGGGGGCGTGTTTGGAAACGAAATAAAGGTCCGTGTCGGGAACGGAAAATCCGAACCTCGGAGACCTAGATCGGGAATGTCTAAATGAACGTTTTAAATACTAGTGAAACGTCCATTTGAGGCTCCGAAACGATAGAAAATCACTAAACTGACGTAAGGGTCGGAATAGTGCTTCTCGAGGGCCGGGAAAGTGAAAAATGGAAATAAAATAGAAACGAACCCGGTAATGATTAGAAAAGAGTCAGAAAAGTTCCTGAGAGCCAAAAATGCAGTCTGGATCATGAAAATTCCGTCGGGGGCAAAACAGTAATTTTGCCAAATATAGGGGCAAAATCGTAATTTTGTAAAAGTTGAGAGAAATGGGGAAAATGATAAATAAAGCCTAAAAAGTTATAAATATTTAAGCTTTTAAATGAAAAATAAAAGCTATAAATGGAAATAAAATTAACAGACAAGGTTTTGTCTGTAGGATTTAAAAAAATCGACCTGCAAGGAGGGCGATCAAAGATCCAAGAGAGAAAGAGGGAAGAGACTGATAAGGTAAGTTCAGACATTTACCTGTCTGCAACATATAGCATTATTGTTGCTAACTTTGATGTACTGACTATAAGTTAGATACATATGTGCTACGGGCACTATTATAGAATAGAGAGAGAGACGTAATGTGCTACGGGCACTATTGAGAATGGATACATTGTTAATTGTGCTTCGGGCACTAGAGCGAGGTTAATGAAACTCACTCCCCTAAAATTAAAATGTGAACCATTCCTAATCACGGGGCAATATGAAGTCACCGGGTTAGAAATTTAAAAAGTCGGTAATGAAAACACTTTCTGGCGTACCAGCCTTCCGTACAGGGAGGTACTTTTGCCTTCGGGGCTATGAGATTAAGGCTGTGGAGGTCAGTACTGATGTACCGCTCCCAGTCATGTACTATTTTGCCTTCGGGGCTATGAGATTAAGGCTGTGGAGGTCAGCACTAATGTACCGCTCCCAGTCATGCGCACTTAAATGGTACTGCCAACCTGAGCTCAAAACCAGAACATAATGAAAGATAATTACCTAAAACTGAAACTATGCCATAATTGAGCATAAGACAGTTTAGTGAGAGTACTAACATCGCGGTAGATGTACTGTTGTGACACTGTGTTGTGGTCAACCTTACTATTCACGTATGAATAGTGATCAAAGTTACTATTCATGTATGAATAGTGGTCAAAGGTACTATTCACGATGAATAGTACTATTCATAGAATTTTATTTCTTGCATGTTTGAACTTTCTGAGCCTGTAGCTCACCATTTTTGCTAATGTTGCAGGCAAGTGACCAGCTCAGTAGCTTATTTGACTGGATGCGGACGGGATGGCGTGTGTCAAATCGGATAACTGGGCGAGGGATATGGTCCTGCCAGAGTCTTTCCGCTGAGCGATAAAAAGGGAAGGAAAAAAGAAAATAGAAACAGTCTTTTGTAATATTATATATTTACGAAAGTACTGTAATATGTAAATTACTTTGTACTTGCCAACAAAGTAAATAGTGGGAAATGTTTTACATGATGTTCAAAGAAAAAAAAAATTTTTCTCAAAAAACGTCATGATTTAAAAGTAGAGAGAGATAAGCCGGTGACCCATGAGAGTACAATCTATCACAGTTAGCGATAAAGCTCAACTGTAATAGTGTTGTATGATCTATACGAGGGGCGGGCCGTCACAGCAGATGCACTAAGTAGGAAAAGAGAGGCAGTTCCCAATCCTGATCATGACGCTTCTATAATGGATATGCAGATAGATGAGTGGGAAAAGGACAGAGTTCTTACAGCTTATCAGGTTCATTTTGGTGAAGTTCAGGGTCACCCAGTGTTGTACAACTTAGTGATGGAACCAGACTACGTGTAGAGGATCAAGGAGAATCAGTTGGCAGATACACGTTTCGTTGACATCAGAGAGAGATTGTTAAAGGGCAAGCATGTTGCAGAGTGGTCGATGGACGCCAGTGGAATTCTTTACAACGAGGGTCGCTTAGCAGTGCCACACATTCCAGAGCTTATACAGGAGATCTTGTCAGAGTTTCATCAGTCGAGGTTCGCCATGCACCCAGGTGGAAACAAGATGTATCAAAACCTAACACGACAGCTTTGGTGGAAAGGTATGAAGTTAGATGTAAAGAACTTCATGGCCAACTGTTTGACGTATCAAAAAGTAAAGGCAGTACGGGAGAGACCTACAGGTCTGCTCCAACCACTTCCAATACCTCGGTGGAAGTGGGATAGTATAGGAATGGACTTCCTAACCGGCTTACCAAAAGCACAGGATGGATCTGATGGAGTCTGGGTAGTAGTAGATCGTCTCACGAAGACCTCGCACTTCATCCCGTTCAAGACGACTTGCACCAGGAACCAGCTAGCCGAGCTTTACATGAGGAACGTAGTTAGATTGCATGGAGTCCCTTCAGTGATCATTTCTGATCGTGATACATACTTCAACGCTCATTTTTGGCAAAGTCTACAGGAAGCTCGAGGCAAAGAACTGAAATTCAGCACCGCTTTTCATCCGCAGACAGATGGTCAGTCAGAGCGTCTCATACAGATTCTCGAGGATATGCTACGTGCCTGCGTTCTTGATCTTGGAGATGGATGGAGCAAACACCTCTACCTGGCAGAGTTTGCATACAACAACAATTATCAAGCGAGTATCGGAATGGCACCCTTTGAAGCGTTGTACGAAAAGCCCTGTCGATCACCCATCTATTGGGTTGACAACCAGGAAGCACCCGGGGGTGGACCTGATATAATCCTAGACTAGTACGAGAAGATTGCCATCATCAAACAACAACTTCTAACAGCACAGAGTCGACAGAAGAGCTATGCAGATCAACGCAGAAAGCCGTTAGAGCTCAAGGTCAGAGAGTTTGTGTTGTTAAAGGTTTCACCGAAGAAAGGTATCTCTCGTTTCAAAGTTAAAGGGAAGCTAGCACCGCGTTACATTGGACCTTTTGAGATCATACGCAGAGTTGGTAAGGTCGCATATGAGCTGAAGTTACCCGACACCTTGGGAGTGCACAACGTTTTCCATGTATCGATGCTGAGGAAGAGTGCACAAGCAGAGTCAGAAGTCATTTCAATAGATGATGTAGAAATCCAACCAAATGTCTCTTACGTCGAGGTTCCAATAAAGATTTTGGATCGTAAGGTCAAGCAGCTGAGAACGAAAACAATACCCATGGTGAAAGTTCTTTGGAGTAACCATGGTGAAGAGGAAGCCACATGGGAAACCGAGAAAGATATGCATGAGAACCATGCTGAATGGTTCGCTAAGCAGTAGAGTACTTGTAATATAGTCGACCTAAGTTTGTTTTGTAACCCTACTCTATTCATAGTGGCAGATATACCACTATATGTTCTAAAAGGTGCATTTAGATTTGCTTAATGAAATGAGAAGTGACTCATATTCTTATTCTCTTCTTTAGTGTGGAGAAATTCTTAAAGTTTCGAGGACGAAACTATTTTTAGTGGTAGATATTTGTGACGCCTTAAATTCTATTTAAGGGTCAATATATAATTTAAATAAAAATTAGTGTGTCAAAAATTAATTAAAAATCTTTTGGAAACCCTAGGTTGGTTTCCTAGTCAAATTCCGCTCAAAAAGTCAATAATTTGAACTTCAAAAAGAAACCCTAAAATATTCTGCCATCACTTGGGATTTTAATTAAAATTTAAATTCCACAAATCCAAGGAGGATTTAAATTCAAATTTCATTCCTTAGATATAAAGAAGAAATTTGGCCATAAAGTGTAGGAAATAAGGGAGATTTTATTGAATTAAAAGCTAAGTCAAAACTCAATCAAAATTCAAATTATTTTTCCTTAAAAACTAAGGGATAATTTTGGCCACCTAAAGGGAAATAAGAGAGAAAACCCTAGCCTCAAAATAGTACAAAAACTTTCCCTTTTACCCTTAGAAATTTCGGCCAAACAAGGAAGAGAAAGGGAAAGAAAGAAAACCTAGTATAAAAACCCTCTTTTGACTCTCATTCACCCTTCCTTTCACACTCAAAAATTCGGCCAGCTTTCCCTTCTCTCCTCTCTGAATTTTCTCGCCCAAAACACACCCAAAACAGTAAACAAAACCTATCAAAAGGCAGCTCAAAGATTCAACAATTTTTGAGACAAAAACAAGGTGAGAAATCAAACTTTTTCCTTCCTTCTCCTTTTGGTTTTAAATCTGAATTTTTATATGGTTTTCTCCACTGTTTTCCCTATTGTTTTGAAGACTCCAACACTCACACAAATTCAGCCAAAAGGGAGACCAAACATCAAAAATAGTGCAGCACAAACAAGGTGTGATTTCTCTCTCAAACCTTAAAATTTTGCCTCATTCATCCCCTTTTCAAAAACCCTATTATCATATGTGTAAGATTTTATGATTTTGTCAATTTGATTCCTCGGTTGTGTTAATGACATATAAATACGGTTTTCCACAAAATTTCGTGATCATTGGATGAAAATTGAATTGGTTTGAGGCTAATCGAAATTCAGACACAGAAAAAACAGAAATCCGGAAAATTACCATATAAACAGTAAATTTGTGTCGGCCATAACTTAAGTTTTGAAAACTATTTTTGAGTGATTCTTGAGCCTAAAATTAAATTCAAGATGTCCCCTAAGTGCCTGCAAAATTTCAGAATCAAACTCATCCGTTCACCTAGTCAAAATATTTTTCTAAAATAGGCGGACAGAACTGCCAGGTTTTGAACCGAAACTGAAACCCAGATTTTTATGCCTGAAAACAACCCTCGGTTTTTGGCCTAGTTGAATGACCAAATGATGTCCAAAAATTATAAAAATTATATGGAATTAAAGCTACGGATGTCTAGTTTAACATATTAAAAATTTAGAATTTTTGGGATGAAAAATAAATTAATATGGAATTTACATTCAGCCTAGGTCAGTCTGCCCATGCCCAATAATATCTTAACTTAGAGTTTTTCATAAATTTTAAATCCCAAATGTTTAATAGACGTTTTAAAATCTTTTATGGCACACTAAAATGATTGGATGATTATGTCTAGGCCTAGATTGATCATATGTTGTGATTATAGGATTTATTTGACGTTCTTGCTGGATTTGTGGATCACGTTATCGTAACGCTTGTGCGATAATCGAGGTAGGACGTTCTAGCCTTTTCTGGGAGTAGTCAAGTGTTTTAAATTTCCCTGTTTTATCAATGGCATGCTGTTTTCAGTTTATGAAATTATTATATTGTTTTTGATGAAATAAACGCATGCAACGTATTTGGTAATTAAATGTGTATTTTAAAGCGTGTTTTGATTTATGGCATAATATAACTTGGTAAATACCATCTTTTGAATAATCCGTTGAACATAATTGAGCTCTAGTTCATGATCATTGTAAATGACGCGTGCGTCCCAAAGTTGACGCCATGGGGGAAGGTCCCTAAACCTGCGTAGGGCCGTTCGGCCTATTTAGACCGTAACGAGATGATCTAGGATAATTCAAATTCGATGCACGTATATTATAGCTACGACAAGTCCTCACTCATAATATGATAGTTTGTTTTAACGATTTATTATTTTAATATTGGGGCACGTATATTGCAGCTACGTTAAGTCCTCAACAGAATAAAACTTGCATTAAAAATGTTTTTCACGAAATTGTTGATTATTTTATTTTTTTTGTTATGATTATTATGTCATGTATTTTTTTTTTAAATTGTTGATTATTTTTGGAAACGAATATTATGTCATATTTTTAAATGTTATCTGTTAACCCACCTTTGTTCTGTCCTACTGAGCCAGCGCTCACGTCCCTTTTTCTTTGTGATTTCGAAATGACTACTTCCAGGTGCGGGAGGTAGTAGTTCCGAAAATCGTTGAGCCATTCCGTTTCTACCGAGGATGATGCTATCCATTTTCTCCATCTTCTTCTTTCTGTTTCTCGTTCTGATGTAATGAGACATTAAGTTTGGACTTTATTTCACGTAATTTAAATTCTATGCTTGGGAATATTTATGGTTGGTAATTTCTTTTGTAAACCGATTTGGTGTTTGATTTCCGCATTAAAAGGTATTTACTTTCTACTTTATTTTGTTTTGTGGTTATGATGCTACTTTATAAATAATTAGGCTTAGCTAAATTATAATGTTGACCCGTTTTTCGTAATAAATGTTTTCCTTAAATCTCGGGTTGATATTATGATTTGGCTGCAGTGTCACGTGTCTAAATTTTGGGCCGTGACAATAACCATTGTTTACGTAGCCTGATCCACGTCCTACCAAGCCACTGAGGGGTGGTCATGAATAGGATCATACCCGAACACGTTTTCCACATAGGAGATCCAATCTAGTATACCGACGGCGGTAAACACCTACCGAGGGGTGTGGTCAGGGTAGAACTGACACTAGGCGTTACCATGCTTTCACATATGGATCAACAATGGAGGCCGTGGGTTTTGTTTGAAACCCTCTCCCACTCAATATTTTGAAAAACATGAATGTTTTGACAAATTATGTATAATCAATATAGTATGAGCGGCACTCGACTATCCTATATGACATGTTATCAAATATGCATATAAAACATCCATCAATACATATTTATACATCCATGACATATCACAGAAAAAATAATTGACTAAATAACCAAGCCATGGTTCCATCCTAGAACAAAGAAAATAAAGATTACGAAATTTCATCCAAAGCATTCTTTGGGTCTTGAATTTTGTTCCGTCTTCTTGTATCCATCTTTATGTAGCCTCTCCATTTATTTCTCATCCCAAGAATCATTTAAAATTTAAATCTCCAAATATTTAAATTACAAATTTAAATTCCAAATTCGAATTTCAAATTTAAATTTCAAATTCAAATTTTAAACAATTTTAAATATCATGTGTAATAATATGTAATTTCAAAAAATTTAAATTTTCAATTACATATTTTTAAACACGATTTAAAAATTAAATTTCAAATTTAAAAATCAAAATTTTTCGAATTTTTTGAATTGTCGCACCACCGCCCCCAGAGGCAGCAGCCGCCGTGGGCAGCCCCTAGCCCTGGGGGGGCTAGCAGCCCACGGCCGCCCCATATGCAGCCTTGCCGGGCTGCAGGCCAAGCCTGCAGTGCCAGGCTACACACCCAAGCTGGGCACAGCAGCCGAGAGGCTGTAGGCAGCGCCTGCAACCACAGGCTGCACGCCCAGGCTGCGGCCAGCCTTGGGGAGGCCACGGCCACCCTCGGATACAGGCCAAGCCTGCGGCCGTGGGTGATTATGGCCTGCACAGTGGTTGCCGCAGCCCATCCTGCCCGAGGGCAGAGGCTGCAGCCCCACCAAGGCCCGACGGCCTATCCTGAAGGGTCGTGTCTCGATTTTTATGCCATATTCCAATTTATCTATTAGGATCTCCAAAAATTAATTTGAATCCTAATTAAATTGAAATTTTCCACACAATCAAAATTTCAACCTTTAAATTAAATTTAACTTTTGGGAAAAATAAATTACGGTCTTCAATCTTCAATCTCCTCTAAGAATAATTACATAAAATTTCCTAAGCCGTTTCCGGTGTACAAAATTCTAACCATAATAATTCTAAGAGACAAAAATTAAAATCCATGGGAAAATTACAGTGTTAATAAACTGCTCCCATGGTTACATAAAAAATTGCTAGATACAATTTTTCTAAATTCCAAGGAACCATAACCGGCATAAACAAGCATGCTTATAATAATTCAGAAAATTAAAATAACCACATACTTCATACATAATACATGATAACAACATAAAGGAATCCTAGAATGCCACTCTCTAAATATCAAATCCATACATAAATAAAAAGACTAAGTAATTGTCTAATTTATGTACATGGCAAAGTCATGAGATGTCTCTGATACCAATTGTAGGAAAATAATTGGTAAAAACGTATCAGAGTTGTGGCGGCCCACCCGTCGTAGAGATCATACAATACTATTACAGTTAAGCTTTATCGCTAACTGCGATAGATTGTACTCTCATGGGTCGCCGGCTAATCTATCTCTCTTGTAAAACATGACGTTTTTGGGGAATTTTTTTTTTAAACATCATGTAAAACATTTTCTACTATTTACTTTGTTTACAAGTATAAAGTAATTTACATAATACAGTACTTTTGTAAAATATATATTATTACAAAAGACTGTTTCCTTTTTTTTCCTTCTCTTTTATTGCTCAGCGGAAAGACTCTGGCAGGACCATATCCCACGTCCCCTATCCCATTTGACACATGCTATCCCGTCCACCATCCAGTCAATCAAAGCTACTGAGCTGGTCGCTTACCTACAACATAAGCAAAAATGGTGAGCTACAGGCTCAGTAAGTTCAAACATGCAAGAAATAAAATTTCTATGAATAATACTATTCATAATGAATAGTAACGTGACCACTATTCATACGTGAATAGTAACTTTGACTACTATTTATTATGAATAGTAAGTTTGACCACAACACAGTATATCAACAGTACATCTACCGCGATGTTAGTACCCTCACGAAACTGTCTTATGCTCAATTATGGCATAGTTTCAGTTTTAGGTAATTATCTTTCATTATGTTCTGGTTTTGAGCTCAGATTGGCAGTACCATTTAAGTGCACATGACTGGGAGCGGTACATTAGTGCTGACCTCCACAGCCTTAATCTCATAGCCCCGAAGGAAAAATTATATATGACTGGGAGTGGTACATCAGTGCTGACCTCCACAACCTTAATCTCATAGCCCCGAAGGCAAAATTTACCTCCCTGTACGGAAGGCTGGTACGTCAAAAAGTGGTTTCATTACCGACTTTTTAAAGTTCTAACCCAGTGACTTCATATTGCCCCGTGGTTAGGAATGGTTCACATTTTAATTTTAAGTGAGTGAGTTTCATTAACCTCGCTGTAGTGCCCAAAGCACAATTTACAATGTGTCCCATTCTCAATAGTGCCCGTAGCACATTTCGTCTCTCTCTCTATTCTATAATAGTGCCCGTAGCACATATGTACCTAACTTATAGTTAGTACATCAAAGTTAGCAACAATAATGCTATATGTTGCAGACAGGTAAATGTCTGAACTTACCTTATCAGTCTCTTCCTCTTTTCTCTCTTGGATCTTTGATCGCCCTCCTTGTAGGCCGATTTTGGGATCCTACAGACAAAACCTTGTCTGTTAATTTCATTTTCATTTATAGCTTTTATTTTTCATTAAAAAGCTTAAATAAAACCTATTTATAACTTTTTAGGCTTTATTTACCCATTTTTCTCAACTTTTACAAAATTACGATTTTGCCCCTATATTTTGGCAAAATTGCAATTATGCCCCTGATGGAATTTTCTCGATCCAGACTGCATTTTTGGCTCTCAGGAACTTTTTTGACTCTTTTCTAATCATTACCGGGCTCGTTTCTATTTATTTCCATTTTTCACTTTCCCGACCCTCGGGAAGCACTATTCCGACCCTTACGTTGGTTTAGTGATTTTCTATCGTTTCGGAACCTCAAATGGACGTTTTACTAATATTTAAAACGTTCATTTAGACGTTCTCGATCTAGGTCTCTGAGGCTCGGATTTTCCGTACCCTACTCGGACCTTTATTTCATTTCCCAAAAACGTCCCCCCCTCGGGGTTGGTTTTTTCAGTTTCACTCGCGTTTTACATTTTTAGGGGAGGGGTTACTATTCACGAACCACCCCTTAGGTTTCCTTATTCAATTTCCTGTTAGGGACTCGGGTTTCCGACCCGACCCCAAACTTGTATTTTTAATTTCCTTTTTACCCCAAATGCCGTTTTCGAAATTTCGGCAGTATTTCGACGTAAATTTAAGGCTACTGGTGTTAGGTACGCCTCGAACCATATGTACCTACCACGTACTATACCACAAGCCTATTTTATGTAAAAGTTTTTCAAACTTTTACATAAAAGCTCGTAAAATTCCAATTTACATTTTGAACCACATTACACAAAATTTCTTTCAATTTTACCCTTGGTTTTGGCCACGGTTTTCATACTCAAAACCTAACCAAAACTTCTCAATTTTTCCACCAAATTTTAGGATATTCCAATGTCATTATCTAGCACATTTTCAAGCCAATTTACATGCATTTTTCAACACAATTCCTAGGGTTTTTAACCACATATAACCCACGGCCATATTAAGAGAAACATGCACCAATTTTTTTTGTTTCTTGCTTTCAATCACAATTCCATCATTTCCATAATAAAGTGCATGATTTAAATCATCCAAACATCAAGTAAACCATGCAAAAATTTTTCCCCAAACCCTAATTAACCCACGGCCATATTAGGGTAAGTTCACACCAAATGTTTTTCCAAGCTTTCCATCATACAAATCATGCTTTATATTTGACCAACATATGATTTAAAGCATGTTAATACTTAAACCACAACAATTCCTCATTGACTACACTTGGTAACCCACGGTTTTACCCTTGGAAAACCAAACAAAATTTTGTTTTTCTTTAAACAAAATGCATGGTTTTTCTCCTACTTATTCCCTTAACAAAACCCAAGCACCAAATCAATCAAAACAAACCAAAAATTTTCCATCCTTTACACTATTCATTACATGGATTCTTGGAAGAAAAATAAAGAAAATTTTCAAGCCAAGGAAAGTTACTTTGTTCACTTGCTTCCTTGGACTTCAATGATGTGACAACCGGGAAATTCAGGCAATTCTCGGACGAAAATGTACAATTGTATGTATATAACAATTTGTACTATTTAAAGAGTGAAATAAATGTATTTATATTGTTCAGAATATATGAAAATGTTCTAACAATACTGACGAGTAAGAATTCAGTGTTGGAAAAAAATTCACTGAGTTGAAACGGGTGAAACGGTGCCAAAATCGGCATTGAAAACCCTAACCGGAGCAATAAAAGACGGTAAACTTCTGGGATTGATTTTGATCAAACGGAAGCAGATTAAATTGATCCGACTGCACAGGAGACCTCAGGAACACGCCGGGAAGATTTCAGGAAAATTTCGGCTCGAATCGGCATCGGTCAAAAAGTAGTTGAATTAATGTGAATAGTGAAAGTCAAAGTCAACTTTCACTTTTGCATTTATGACATCATAAATCAAGTTTATTAAATGGAATAAATAAGGTGGTTGGTGGCATTAATGGCTAGGATTTAATCACCTTTTGATCTAAAGGCCAAGATTTGGCCAAAATTAACCCTTTTTAATTTTTGAAAATTATGGAAAGTAATGGCTTGAAAGGTGCCTAAATCCCATTGGCTAATGACCAAATTAATTGGTCTTTTAGTGGCATAAGTTGGCCACTTTTGGAGTGAAAGGCCGAAACCATTTTCATGCAAAACCAAAGAACAAAATTTTTCTAAGTTTTCTTCCATGGCATGTAAGTGAGCCACCCAAGGGAAACCAAGTTTTCTCTTCAAATTTTCTTCACAAAAAGGGTGTCAAAACACTCCTTGAAGACAAAGGAAGCAATTGATTAAGGTATCTTCCCTTGCACTTGAAATTTTCATGGTTTTTTTTCAATGAAATCCGTGGGTGAATAGTGATTGGAAGATGGAAAATTTTTGGTTGTTTTCCATTGAATTGATGTTGGGTTTTGTTAAGGATGTATTAAGGAAGAAAACCATGCAAATTCATTAAAGAAAAACCAAATTTTGGTTGGTTTTTCAAGAGGAAATCCGTGGGATACCTTAGGTAACCAATGAGAAAACTTTGTGGTTAATTGTTAATATGCTTTCTAAGTTTAATTTGGTGAAGAATAAAGCTTGTATTTCATTGTGGAAAGTTGAAAAAATTTTTGGCGTGAATTCCATTAAATGGCCGTGGGGTTGTTAATGGTTTGGAAGAAAATTTTGCTTGGTTTTATGTGGTATTTGGTTGATTGGAATTATGCATTTTAATATGCAAATGATGAAATTAAAATGGAAAGCATGAAACAAAAATGTTGAGCATGATTTTCATTAATAAGGCCGTGGGTTATAAGTGCATAAAACCCTAAGAATTTGGTTGAAAATGCCAAGAAAATGGGCTTGAAAATGTGTTAAAAACGTGACATTTGAATGGCCTAAAATGTGGTGAAAGTTTGACAAAATTTGGTTCGGTTTAGTTGTGAAAACCGAAACCAAATTAAGGGTAAAAATGTGAAAAAAAATTTTGTAATGTGGGTGATAATGTAAAATTTGAAATTTGTGGGCTTTTATGTAAAAGTTTGGAAAACTTTTACATAAAATAGGCTTGTGGTATAGTACGTGGCAGGTACATACGGTTCGAGGCGTACCTAACGCCGGAAGCCTTAAATTTACGCCGAAATGCTGCCGAAATTTCAAAAACGGCATTCGGGGTAAAATAGGAATTTAAATTAAAAGTTAGGGCCGGGACGGAAACCCGAGTCCCTAACGGAAAAGTGAATAAGGAAAATTTAAGGGGTGGGTCGTGAATAGTAACCCGTCCCCTTAAAAATGAAAAACGCGTGTGAGATTGAAAAACCGACCCCGAGGGGGGGCGTTTTTGGAAATAAAATAAAGGTCCGAGTCGGGAACGGAAAACCCGAGCCTCGGAGACCTAGGTCGGGAAAGTCTAGATGAACGTTTTAAATACTAGTGAAACGTCCATTTGAGACTCCGAAACGATAGAAAATCGTTAAACCGACGTAAGGGTCGGAATAGTGCTTCCCGAGGGCCGGGAAAGTAAAAAGTGGAAATAAAATAAAAACGAACCCGATAATGATTAGAAAAGAGTCAGAAAAGTTCCTGAGAGCCAAAAATGCAGTCTGGATCAATAAAATTCCGTCAGGGGTAAAACTGTAATTTTGCCAAAATATTGGGGCAAAATCGTAATTTTGCCAAAGTTGGGGGAAAACGGTGAAAATAATAAATAAAACCTAAAAAGTTATAAATAGGTTTTATTTAAGCTTTTTAATGAAAAATAAAAGCTATAAATGGATATAAAATTAACAGACATAGTTTTGTCTGTAGGATCCCAAAATCGGCCTACAAGGAAGGCGATTCAAGATCCAAGAGAGAGAAAGGGAACAGTATGATAAGGTAAGTTCAGACATTTACCTGTCTGCAACATATAGCAATATTGTGCTAACTTAAATGTACTAACTATAAGTTAGGTACATATGTGCTACGGGCACTATGATAGAATAGAGAGAGAGACGAAATGTGCTACGGGCACTATAAGAATGGGACACATGGTTAATTGTGCTTCGGGCACTAGAGCGAGGTTAATAAAACTCACTCACCTAAAATTAAAATGTGAACCATTCCTAACCACGGGACAATGTGAAGTCACCGGGTTAGAAGTGTAAAAAGTCGGTAATGAAACCACTTTCTGGCGTACCAGCCTTCCATACAGGGAGGTACTATTTTTGCCTTCGGGGCTATGAGATAAGGCTGTGGAGGTCAGCACTGATGTACCGCTCCCAGTCATGTAAAATTTTGCCTTCGGGGCTATGAGATTAAGGCTGTGGAGGTCAGCACTAATGTACCGCTCCCAGTCATGCGCACTTAAATGGTACTGCCAACCAGAGCTCAAAACCAGAACGTAATGAAAGATAATGACCTAAAACTGAAACTGTGCCATAATTGAGCATAAGACAGTTTAGTGAGAGCATTAACATCGCGGTAGATGTACTAGTGTGATACAGTGTTGTGGTCAAACTTACTATTCACGTATAAATAGTGGTCAAAGATACTATTCACATATGAATAGTTGTCAACGGTACTATTCACGATGAATAGTACTATTCATAGAAATTTTATCTCTTGCATGTTTGAACTTACTGAGCCTGTAGCTCACCATTTTTGCTAATGTTGCAGGTAAGCGACCAGCTCAGTAGCTTATTTGACTGGATGCGGACGGGATGGCGCGTGTCAAATCAGATAACTGGGCGAGGGATATGGTACTGCCAGAGTCTTGCCGCTGAGCGTTAAAGTGAAGAAAAAAAAAAGGAGAAACAGTTCTTTTGTAATTATATATATATTTTACAAAAGTACTGTATTATTTATATTACTTTGTACTTATCAACAAAGTAAATAGTGGAAAAAAATTTCATATGATGTTTAAAGAAAAAAAAAATTTTCCCAAAAACGTCATGATTTAAAAAAAGTAGAGAGATAAGCCGGCGACCCATGAGAGTACAATCTATCGCAGTTAGCGATAAAGCTCAACTGTAATAGTATTGTATGATCTCCACAAGGGGCGGGCCGCCACAGTTGGTATCAGAGCAAGGTCTGAGATTGGTTTAGTTTATAATACCAACTGCTGCCACAGTTGGTATATCAGAGCAAGGTTTGCGACTGATTTGGTTTTGAATACCAACGGCTGTTACAGTTGGTATATCAGAGCAGTGTGACCATATCCCGATTTGACACTTTGCGCATCCTGCACCGCTATCCAAGTAAGTAGTTTACTTAAGTTCAGTTAATTATTTTCTTATACGAAAATAATTATCTTATAGGTAGCAAGATGACTAGACCTCCATATGTGAGACCACCGCTACCACGACCGAGAGGGGTATTACGGGTATGGACGAGACCTATTGTGAGGCCGCCCATTTCCCAAAGGCCGGTAGTCAGACCCCCGGTACCCGAGAGACCTCCCGTACCAGTGCCGGCATTAGTACCAGTGCCAGTAGACGTAGTACAGCCGCGACCGATAGTTCATCCACCGGTAGTAGTGGACATTCCAGTTGTTGGTGGACGCCAACATATTGGGGTGAGAGTGTCGGCACGGGCAGTACAGGCATTTAGGGCCAGCAGTCCTCCTATGTTCGACGGTGGACGACAGTCGATGGAGACCAAGGACTGGCTCCATGCCGTGGAGAGGATCATGGTGATATGCGATATCGATCGAGATATGTGGATCCAGTTGGCAGTCAGTATGTTTCAGGGAGACGCTCGAGTGTTCTGGCAGTATTGCGACCAGGAGATTTTATTGGGATTCAGTTGGGCTGAGTTCTGTCAGCGATTGGCTGATCAGTTTCAACCTAGGGATCCAACACCTGCTCCAGCACCTCCAGAGAGACGAGAGGCTGATGCACCTGCGTACCCTGGATTCGATGAGGTCAGGGATTACATTCTCCAGACCGAGAGGATGGTCATGCTGTCTGGTGAGACAGTGATGTCTTACGTAGCACGGTTTGAGGAGACCATTCGGAGGAGATGTCCGTTGCCTAACCTCACGGAAGCAAACTGCTGTGAGCTGTTTTGGAAAAGCTTATCCTTGGAGCTGAGACCGAGGGTGATCAAGCCGTTTCCTCCGACGCTCTAAGAGTTCGTGGTAACGATCAGGGCGATCGAGAGAGAGATTCTGATCGAGCATCTGACGTAGAGTCGACGAGAGACGCTGGGTCAAGATGAGATGTTTACACGCATATTCGGGCCGAGAAGAATGATGAATGATCATGAGGCCGGACCGTCTAGACCACGAGGTGATGACTAAGGACAGGAAACATTACCTAGGGGTGGTGACGACTCAGATGATACCAATGACGATGAGGATCCAGAAGAATATCCTCTAGTCCCAGATGTAGGAAACGAGTGACCAGTAGATGTGTACATGTACATAAGTAGCTTAGAGAAAAACTCTTTTGTATAGACTTGTGGCCATTTTGTATAAACGGCCGATGTATATATGACTGGTGATGTCTATGTATGACATATAAATGTTTTGCTATGAATGAAATACCAAAATGATTATATGTTGTACGATGATGTGTTACGATGATGTGGCTTTACAGTACCCTAAATTTCGTAAATTGATATGATTTTACGAATGCGGTTATGGAAAAGCTAACGGTGAATTATTGTGCCATAATAGGACAATAGCCAAGATGGTGGATTTGAGAAATCGACCAGAGGGACGAGAGCGACGTCCTGATATTATGGAGAGACTGGATCAGATACAAGCTTTGTTAGAAGCTCAGATACAAGAAAATGCTAATCTGAGGCGACGGGTAGAGGAGCTAGAACAGAGACAAGGCTCTGAGGGTACCCAAGTAGAACAACAAGCTGAAGAGGTTCCTGTGGTTAATGAGTTTCTTGACGTATTTCCAGAAGAGTTACCGGGGATACCGCCAGAGAGAGAAATCTCGTTTGAAATTGAGTTGATGCCTGGAACAGCACCCATTTCCAAAGCACCATACCGCATGGCTCCAGTGGAGTTGAAGGAGCTGCAGGTACAATTAAAGGAGCTTTTGGATAAGGGATTTATCAGGCCGAGTTTTTCTCCATGGGGTGCACCTGTGTTATTCGTCAAGAAAAAGGATGGAACTTTCCGACTGTGCATTGATTACCAGGAGTTGAATAAGGTTACGATCAAAAATAGGTATCCGTTACCTAGAATTGATGACCTATTCGACCAGTTAAAAGGCGCAGCGGTATTTTCCAAGATCGACTTACGATCAGGATATCACCAGCTGAGAATCAAAGAAAGTGATATTCCTAAGACGGCGTTTAGGACTCGTTATGGTCACTACGAGTTTCTTGTGATGCCATTCGGATTGACAAATGCGCCAGCAGCGTTCATAGACTTGATGAACAGAATTTTTAAAGAGTATCTGGATAAGTTTGTCATTGTATTCATTGATGACATTCTTATATACTCGAAGAGTCATGAAGAGCACAAGAAACATCTGAGGATAGTGCTGAATACGATACGGAAGCATCAACTGTATGCCAAATTTTCAAAATGTGAATTTTGGCTGGACAGAGTACATTTCCTCGGACATGTTGTATCCCAGGAAGGTATTGCAGTAGATCCGACAAAGGTAGAGGCAATTAACCAGTGGCCTGCACCCAAGAGTGTGACGGAAATACGCAGTTTCTTGGGATTGGCTGGTTATTATCGGCGATTTGTAGAGGGATTTGCGCGAGTAGCTGCACCTCTTACTGCTCTTACACGCAAAGAAAGGAAGTACGAGTGGACTATGGAATGCGAAAGAAGCTTCCAGGAGTTAAAGAGGCGACTGACAAGCGCACCAATCCTTACGCTTCCCACTGAAGGGGAGAAGTTCGTGATCTACAGTGACGCATCGAAAATAGGATTGGGAGCAGTCTTGATGCAAGACGGCAAGGTGATTGCCTATGCTTCCCGTCAATTAAAGGAGCATGAAAGGAATTATCCTACGCATGACCTTGAACTTGCTGCAGTAGTGTTCGCACTTAAAATTTGGCGACACTATCTCTATGGAGCTCAATGTCAGATTTTCACTGATCACCAAAGCTTGAAGTATTTCTTCACGCAAAAAGAGCTCAATATGCGGCAGAGACGATGGTTGGAACTGGTGAAGGATTATGATTGTGAAATCCTATACCATCCAGGAAAGGCCAACCGTGTAGCGGATGCTTTAAGTAGAAAGTCCACTATATCGCACCAGTTACCAATAAACAGGCTCCCGAAGCCATTGCAGCAAGAGATAAATTCTTTGAACTTGGAGCTAATATCTGGAAGGTTAGCTGCACTCCAAGTGGAATCATCGCTATTCGAGGATATAAAAGAAGCTCAGAGGCGAGATCCAGCGATGACAAGTTCTCAAGAAGGAATTTCCAAGGATGGAATGATCCTTTATCAAGGAAGGATAAATGTTCCAGCTGATGAGGAACTTAGAAGACGGATCATGTCAGAAGCCCACGAGACACCATATTCGGTTCATCCCGGAGCGAGCAAGATGTATCAGGACTTAAAGTTACAGTTCTGGTGGAAAGGGATGAAGAACGATATAGCGAAATTCGTGAGCAGATGCATGACCTGTCAGAAAATCAAAGCGGAACATAAACATCCAGCGGGAAGATTGGAACCGTTGGAGATTCCTGAATGGAAATGGGAACACATTACGATGGATTTTGTAGTGGGACTCCCGAAAACCCGAGAAGGTTATGACACCATCTGGGTTATTGTGGACAGACTGACCAAGACGGCACAGTTTATAGCTGTCAAGATGACTTTTTCGCTGGAAAAGTTTGCTCAGCTATACATAACTCATGTCGTCAGACTACATGGAGTACCGAAATCCATTGTATCAGATCGAGATGCACGGTTCACTTCAAATTTCTGGAAATGTGTGCAAGAGGCCATGGGTACTGAATTGAGACTCAGTACGGCTTTTCATCCGCAAACAGACGGGCAGTCAGAGCGGACAATTCAGACGTTAGAGGACATGCTTCGAGCTTGCGTTATGGATTTTACGGGAAATTGGAACGAGAAGTTACCATTGATTGAATTCTCGTACAATAATAGTTACCAAGCTTCGATAGGCATGGCACCTTACGAGGCTTTGTATGGACGGAAGTGCAGATCACCATTACATTGGTACGATTTGCGAGAAAAGCAGTTGCATAAGACGGATTTCATGCAAGAGACTTCCGATGCAGTTGCTAGAATTCAGCGTCAAATGAAAATTGCGCAAAGCTGACAAAAGAGCTATGCGGATAAAAGGCAAAGATCCTTGGAGTTTGATGAAGGAGACTTCGTGTTTCTCAAGGTATCGCCTATGAAGGGAATTATGCGTTTCGGTAAGAAGGGGAAACTGAGTCCAAGATACATTGGACCTTATGAAATTATCGAACGCATTGGAAAGGTCGCTTACAGATTAGCGCTACCCCCAGAATTGTCGGCAGTGCATAATGTATTTCATGTGTCGATGCTGAGAAAGTATATACCAGATCCGTTCCATATGTTGAAGCATGAGCCTATTCAAATCCACGAGGATTTGACATATGAGGAACAGCCTATTCAAGTACTAGCTCGTGAAGAGAAAGTACTGAGGAATAAGGTAATCCCACTAGTGAAGATTTTGTGGAAAAATCACAATATTGAAGAAGCTACGTGGGAACGAGAAGATGAGATAAGGAAATTATACCCCCATTTGTTCTAATTTTCGAGGACGAAAATTTTATAAGGAGGGGTGAATGTGACAACCGGGAAATTCAGGCAATTCTCGGACGAAAATGTACAATTGTATGTATATAACAATTTGTACTATTTAAAGAGTGAAATAAATGTATTTATATTGTTCAGAATATATGAAAATGTTCTAACAATACTGACGAGTAAGAATTCAGTGTTGGAAAAAATTCACTGAGTTGAAACGGGTGAAACGGTGCCAAAATCGGAATTGAAAACCCTAACCGGAGCAATAAAAGACGGTAAACTTCTGGGATTGATTTTGATCAAACGGAAGCAGATTAAATTGATCCGACTGCACAGGAGACCTCAGGAACACGCCGGGACGATTTCAGGAAAATTTCGGCTCGAACCGGCATCGGTCAAAAAGTAGTCGAATTAATGTGAATAGTGAAAGTCAAAGTCAACTTTCACTTTTGCATTTATGACATCATAAATCAAGTTTATTAAATTGAATAAATAAGGTGGTTGGTGGCATTAATGGCTAGGATTTAATCACCTTTTGATCTAAAGGCCAAGATTTGGCCAAAATTAACCCTTTTTAATTTTTGAAAATTATGGAAAGTAATGGCTTGAAAGGTGCCTAAATCCCATTGGCTAATGACCAAATTAATTGGTCTTTTAGTGGCATAAGTCGACCACTTTTGGAGTGAAAGGCCGAAACCATTTTCATGCAAAACCAAAGAACAAAATTTTTCTAAGTTTTCTTCCATGGCATGTACGTGAGCCACCCAAGGGAAACCAAGTTTTCTCTTCAAATTTTCTTCACAAAAAGGGTGTCAAAACACTCCTTGAAGACAAAGGAAGCAATTGATTAAGGTATCTTCCCTTGCACTTGAAATTTTCATGGTTTTTTTTCAATGAAATCCGTGGGTGAATAGTGATTGGAAGATGGAAAATTTTTGGTTGTTTTCCATTGAATTGATGTTGGGTTTTGTTAAGGATGTATTAAGGAAGAAAACCATGCAAATTCATTAAAGAAAAACCAAATTTTGGTAGGTTTTTCAAGAGGAAATCTGTGGGTTACCTTAGGTAACCAATGAGAAAACTTTGTGGTTAATTGTTAATATGCTTTCTAAGTTTAATTTGGTGAAGAATAAAGCTTGTATTTCATTGTGGAAAGTTGAAAAAATTTTTGGTGTGAATTCCATTAAATGGCCGTGGGGTTGTTAATGGTTTGAAAGAAAATTTTGCTTGGTTTTATGTGGTATTTGGTTGATTGGAATTATGCATTTTAATATGCAAATGATGAAATTAAAATGGAAAGCATGAAACAAAAATGTTGAGCATGATTTTCATTAATAAGGCCGTGGGTTATAAGTGCATAAAACCCTAAGAATTTGGTTGAAAATGCCAAGAAAATGGGCTTGAAAATGTGTTAAAAACGTGACATTTGAATGGCCTAAAATGTGGTGAAAGTTTGACAAAATTTGGTTCGGTTTAGTTGTGAAAACCGAAACCAAATTAAGGGTAAAAATGTGAAAAAAAATTTTGTAATGTGGGTGATAATGTGAAATTTGAAATTTGTGGGCTTTTATGTAAAAGTTTGGAAAACTTTTACATAAAATAGGCTTGTGGTATAGTACGTGGCAGGTACATACGGTTCGAGGCGTACCTAACGCCGGAAGCCTTAAATTTACGCCGAAATGCTGCCGAAATTTCAAAAACGGCATTCGGGGTAAAATAGGAATTTAAATTAAAAGTTAGGGCCGGGACGGAAACCCGAGTCCCTAACGGAAAAGTGAATAAGGAAAATTTAAGGGGTGGGTCGTGAATAGTAACCCGTCCCCTTAAAAATGAAAAACGCGTGTGAGATTGAAAAACCGACCCCGAGGGGGGGCGTTTTTGGAAATAAAATAAAGGTCCGAGTCGGGAACGGAAAACCCGAGCCTCGGAGACCTAGGTCGGGAAAGTCTAGATGAACGTTTTAAATACTAGTGAAACGTCCATTTGAGACTCCGAAACGATAGAAAATCGTTAAACCGACGTAAGGGTCGGAATAGTGCTTCCCGAGGGCCGGGAAAGTAAAAAGTGGAAATAAAATAAAAACGAACCCGATAATGATTAGAAAAGAGTCAGAAAAGTTCCTGAGAGCCAAAAATGCAGTCTGGATCAATAAAATTCCGTCAGGGGCAAAACTGCAATTTTGCCAAAATATTGTGGCAAAATCGTAATTTTGCAAAAGTTGGGGGAAAACGGTGAAAATAATAAATAAAACCGAAAAAGTTATAAATAGGTTTTATTTAAGCTTTTTAATGAAAAATAAAAGCTATAAATGGATATAAAATTAACAGACATAGTTTTGTCTGTAGGATCCCAAAATCGGCCTACAAGGAAGGCGATTCAAGATCCAAGAGAGAGAAAGGGAACAGTCTGATAAGGTAAGTTCAGACATTTACCTGTCTGCAACATATAGCAATATTGTGCTAACTTAAATGTACTAACTATAAGTTAGGTACATATGTGCTACGGGCACTATGATAGAATAGAGAGAGAGACGAAATGTGCTACGGGCACTATAAGAATGGGACACATGGTTAATTGTGCTTCGGGCACTAGAGCGAGGTTAATAAAACTCACTCACCTAAAATTAAAATGTGAACCATTCCTAACCACGGGACAATGTGAAGTCACCGGGTTAGAAGTGTAAAAAGTCGGTAATGAAACCACTATCTGGCGTACCAGCCTTCCGTACAGGGAGGTACTATTTTTGCCTTCGGGGCTATGAGATAAGGCTGTGGAGGTCAGCACTGATGTACCGCTCCCAGTCTTGTAAAATTTTGCCTTCGGGGCTATGAGATTAAGGCTGTGGAGGTCAGCACTAATGTACCGCTCCCAGTCATGCGCACTTAAATGGTACTGCCAACCAGAACTCAAAACCAGAACGTAATGAAAGATAATGACCTAAAACTGAAACTGTGCCATAATTGAGCATAAGACAGTTTAGTGAGAGCACTAACATCGCGGTAGATGTACTAGTGTGATACAGTGTTGTGGTCAAACTTACTATTCACGTATAAATAGTGATCAAAGATACTATTCACATATGAATAGTAGTCAACGGTACTATTCACGATGAATAGTCTATTCATAGAAATTTTATCTCTTGCATGTTTGAACTTACTGAGCCTGTAGCTCACCATTTTTGCTAATGTTGCAGGTAAGCGACCAGCTCAGTAGCTTATTTGACTGGATGCGGACGGGATGGCGCGTGTCAAATCGGATAACTGGGCGAGGGATATGGTACTGCCAGAGTCTTGCCGCTGAGCGTTAAAGTGAAGAAAAAAAAAAAGGAGAAACAGTTCTTTTGTAATTATATATATATTTTACAAAAGTACTGTATTATTTATATTACTTTGTACTTATCAACAAAGTAAATAGTGGAAAAAGATTTCATATGATGTTTAAAGAAAAAAAAAATTTTCCCAAAAACGTCATGATTTAAAAAGAGTAGAGAGATAAGCCGGCGACCCATGAGAGTACAATCTATCGCAGTTAGCGATAAAGCTCAACTGTAATAGTATTGTATGATCTCCACAAGGGGCGGGCCGCCACAAATGAAGGGTTTGACACCAATTTTGTGAAGTAAACTTGAAGTATTCACTTGGTTTCTCTTGGGTTGCCTACGGTTCTTCTTGGGAGAACACTTAGAGCATTTTTTTCCTTTGTTTTTGGCTTTGAATTTGTCTCGGCCAATTTGTTCCAAGTTTTGCCGACTTAACCACAAAGAAAGCCAATTAATTTGGCTACCAACCAATCAAAAATCAACACCTTTCAAACCTATTTCTTTCCAAATTTTTCAAAAATTAAAATGATAGAATTTTGGCCACATCTTGGCCTTTAGATCAAAAAGCAAACTAATCTTGGCCATTAATGCCACCAACCACCATTTTTCATTCATTTATTAAATGGATTTATGATGTCATAAATGCAAAGTAAAACTTTGACTTTGACTTTTACTATTCACATTAATTCGACTACTTTTTGACCGATACCGGTTCGAGCCGAAATTTTCCTGAAATCTTCCCGGCATGTTCCTGAGGTCTCCTGTGCAGTCGGATCAATTTAAACTACTTCCGTTTGATCAAAATAAATCTCGGAAGTTTTTCATCTTTTATTGCCCCAGTTAGGGTTTTCAATGCCGTTTTTGGCACCGTTCCGCCCGTTTCAACTCAGTGAATTTTTCCAACACTGAATTTTTACTCATCAGTATTGTTAGAACATTTTAATATATTCTAAATAATATAAATACATTTATTTCACTATTTAAATAGTACAAATTGTAATATACATACATTTGTACATTTTCTTCCGAGAATGCCAGAATTTCCCGATTGTCACAAGAGTGGCGCAGCAGAAAAATAAAAAAATTTTTTAAGATCGTTAAATATCTCATGATGCCATATACAATTAACCATCAACAATTAAAACTCATACCTCAAGGACACCAATCTGCAGGAGGAGAATGACCGGAGGGCTTCAACTAACTAACCTTCTCTACTATTTTCTAATTCCCGAATGGCTGAGTGTGTGGGCACTCTGAACCTCGATCGGTATGCTAGCACTACTAGTCTTCTTCCGACCACCCAGATCTCTAAAGAACTTATTATTACGGTGTGTTATGCAACAATAAGCCTGCTTACCTGAGAGTCTATGGTCTAAGAGAACTGGAGTGGCAAGACCTCTATTTATAGACCTGCATGAGGTGATTCTCTAAATTCGAATTGGATTAGGAGAAGATATTCTCTCTTATCCACAAGCACAAAATCTGAATTTTCAAAGGGGAAAAACCCAACAATAAATTCGGCCACTTTAGGATAATTCCAATCCAAATCTAAACAAGATTTTAACTAGAATTTTATCTCCCTTTTTCAACAAAAAAATCCGAAAATTCAAGGGAAAAATCCCCACAAAAAATTTGGCTACTTTTGGATAAGGGAGAATCAAAATTCCACTAGGATTTTCAAGCTTGAATCTTATCTCATCTTTATCCAAAATAACTGAAAATCTCCTAGGAGATTTACTCCAAAAATTCAGCCATTATCAGGGAGGAGAGAATCCAAATTCAACTGGGATTGAAACTTGAATTTTTCCTTGAATCTTATCCATAAAAATCTAAAAATCCATTGAGGATAATCCTCTAAATTTTTGTCCATATTTGGTTAGGATTTGGATTCAAAATTCAAGTAGGATTCTAACAAGATTTTCCTCTCCATATCCAACTCAAATTCGAATTTCATTCCTTGTGGATTTACCACAACAAATTTGAATCCCACTTGGACTGTGATTCAAAATTTTGAATTTCAAATTTCAAATTTCAAATTCAAATTTCAAATTTCAAATTTCAAATTTCAAATTTCAAAATTCAAATTTCAAAATCCGCAAAACAGTTGTATTTCAAATTCTTGTTCTCATGGATAATTTTCTACAACTTCAATCCAATCTCAAATAAAATCATGGCAACTTTATTTAGAGTTCGAATAATTGTGTACTCTATTATCCAAAACAAAATCTGAATCCAACTAGAGAGAATCTTGTCTACCATCCTTATCCTATATCAACACCATCTATGCATAATAAACTAGCCAATAGCATACACAGATCAATTTTCCAAACGTTAAGGAATTATGTGGAGCTAGTAGAGGGACTAATTGGACATATATAATCGGGCTCTCGCAAATCCATATGATCATCATTCTTTACCGAACAACTCAGTCATATGATCACTAATTTCAGAGTCACACCACTATAAACCTGAAACTGAACTCCCAATTATATACTGTATTACGTAAGCCTGTGACAAGCTATCGTCCAATGACCCTGTCATGTATGCAGAACCCTCATATGATATCCATGATCAACCTTAGGCCAAAGTCCATTTAATCCTACTGATCAGGCTATCTTAAAGTTCCATTATACTACCGAATTAAGAAAATGATTATTCACCATATGTGAATAAGAAATCATCCGCCCAGCAGACGACCCAAGGCCTTGTCCATTTTCACATTCAGTATAATGCCTTTAAGAGGATACCCTTAACTCCTCATTAGAGCTATGATTCTGATATCTGTAAATGAACCCTTCATCGTATACAAGTCATGCACCCAACGAACCAGTCTATAAGCTTACTACCTCTGAGACGCTTTAGCCATTGGAACATAAAAGTACACAAGTCATATACATGAAGCTGTCCTTTTACTTAGGATTAAGGTCACTGCACAATGAACGTCAAAAGCAGATCAATCCACTCAAAGCGGACTTCGTAGATCAATCATGCTTTAGTCCCGATCTAATATGTCACCACCAAGCAACATATCTATGTCTCTACTTGGGAGTCTATGCTCTAGCCAGTCAGGACAAACTGTCCCCTCCAAGGCTTTAGACAATATAATAGTCTTAACATTAGTTAGATGCTCGGTCTAACCCCATAGACTATAGACCATGGTTTAGACTGCTTACTTTAGAACATTGTCTTCTCACATACAAAAGTCCATTGTATGCAACGTTCTAATAGTTTAACACAAGCAATCAAGGAGCCATATTTGCTTACATTTACTTTAACATATAAATAAAACGAGGACAGATAGCAATGTAATGAATAACCTCTATATATAATTTTATTATCCAATTCAAAATAAATACATCAAAATGTCTCTAATGCTTAGGGCATTTCCTAACAACTACACTTAATGTAAGCTTCGGTTATGCTCAATTATGGTTTTCATCATTTTATTGATTATTCTTTCTCTATTTATATTCTGGTGTTGAGCTCTTTTTATGGCAGTATCGATAAATTATTACGCGCTGACTAGGAGGGCCTAGGGAGTGACCCTAGAGTTTCAGCCTCCACAACCCTTATATCCCCGGAGAACTTGAAAAAGAAAACCTCCACCACAATGTTGGAGGGACGGTATGCCTTAAATGGTTTTATTACCATCTTTCAATTATAGTTTGGACCAAGTGACATCATTCATCACCTCAAGGTCGTCCATCGCCCTAGGCCTTAGATATTCTTATCTTTAAAATGTGGGATATGTTATATCAATTAATCCCCAATGTCAATAGGATTTGATTCCTAATGAATGACTAATACATAACAAAGTAATATAGTATTTCATGTTGCATGTGACGCGCCGTGCCCTCAGTGGCCCAGACCGTCACTAAAAACTGACTTGCTTGCTTTTCTTATACTTTCTAGCAATTTATTAGGGAAATTTTTTTTACATGTACGTATTTACTGTATACGTATATATACCTATTACTATTCAAAAATACTATTTAACGGTTAACTATTTAATGATTACTATTCAAAAATACAGTTTACGGTTACTATTCAAAAATACCATTTAACAGTTACTATTTAAACATACTATTTAACGATTACTATTCAAAAACACTATCTGACAATTACTATTCAAAGTACTATTTAATCATTACTATTTAAAATACTGATACTCAAATTTACGGAAGATAAACTTGCGGTGTCTCCATAACCTTGCCCTCACATCCGCCTCTGCCGCCACCATCGCCCATTGGGATTTAAGCCGTAGGACGCTTACCTACAGCATGAACACACTATGTGAGCTTTACGGCCAGTAAGTACAACATGTTTACCGTAAAACATGTTTAAACATAGTACATACTTAAAAACATATAAGCAGTCATATATCACATATCATATCAATGATTATAAAACTTCACATACATGTGCATCACAGAAACATCGTGTACTGAATGCATCTAGAAGCATGGTGAACTATAACTAATGCATGATACGATTATGTTCATTTATGCTTCAGACTTCTCTTTTCTTTTCTTGTCTATTTAGGGCCCATGTGTCAGTACCGTGAGTGCAGAGACCATCGGTAATGCCCGTGGTAAAATAGCTGGAGAGCCATTAACAGATGCTCAACTTTCTGCTTTAACTTAAAACCCTTCATAATGAAAGGGCCAGTACGACACACTTACTACTTTCTGTCTTGTTTATCTTTTCTAGCCATATGCTTCTCTAAGCTTCCCAAATTCTACGTGGTAGGGACGTATGGCATCTAACTTGTTTTTTTTTTTTTCCATCAATCTACTTGATTGTGAAACTACATGCTCTTAAACATGAGGTGCAACATCATGTGCATGGCATACACATTTTAACGTACTGTAAAATATCATTTAAAAGCATTTTCGTTCATGCCATAGGTAGAGTTATACTTACCTAATTGCAAGCAACTTCAAATCACGCCTTTATCAATTCATAGGTTACCACCTGTCATCAATAACATTTCTCATTAATACTCTCGTTGAGTCACTATTAATGTTAGTGACTATAACTTGCGTTTCTATGGGGTACCAAGACCCGTCGGTATCCTATTGGCCTATTATGGGGATTTGGTGTCTAACTCGTATCGTGTTCGATCAATCGTCTACTTAACAGATTAATCATCATTCCTCACTGTGTTGTTCGAAACGCAGCCCTTGACTGGTTTACTGCTCAGTCAACTGACCGGTTAACTCACATGTTGGTAACTAAGTAGTCTATCGACTTACTATACGTGAACTTAGTGTAGTAACCGACCGGGTTACTTCGCTTGTTGGGGTGTGGTAGCCTACCAGGCTACTAAGGCTTGTTTGGTGTAATGGCCCACCGGGCCACTATGGCTTGTTTTGGGTAGTAGCCTACCGGGCTACTAAGGCTTGTTTGGTGTGGTAGCCTACTGGGCTACACACACTATTTTACTTTGAAAAAAAATTGTTTGGGTTGGCTTGTAAATGTGACGATCCAAAGAATCTTAGTGTGTTACCTATGTTAAACTAAGTTTTTCTAAGATTTTTGTGAATAAAAATGTATGAGAACACTATATTTGTAATTAAACAAATGATAGTGTTAATAGAAATCAATAAATGTTCTGGAGGATTCAAAATCTCCAAAAATGATCAAAGAATATAGTTTATGATTAAGAAATTAATTTCGGACCTAAACACTCAAAATGGACTGGTTTCGGTGTCCGAAAAGCAAAGATAAAAAAAGAAAAGGTCAGTTAAAGAAAAAGTAAGAAAATATAAGTATTTTAGGGTTTTTAAGAGCTTATAGATTGAGTTAGATTGAACTGATAGCACAGAAAGGTAGAAAAGTCCTCCAGTGCACTTTCCCTGAAATTTCGGCATTTTCAGAAAAATGAGGATGTCATTTAGAAACCAAAAACCCCAATAGATTACCTTAAGTAAACTAAGTTCAATAAAGGATTAAAAATTATGGTTTTGATTTTAAGACAAACCACAATAAAATAAAGCAAACTGATCACACGGACAGCCTCAGAAACTCGCCTACGCGATTTCGGTGAAATTTCGTTTGGTTTGACTTTTGGTCAAACTTTGACTTTTGAATTAATTGGATGAGGTCATCCATGATGTCACATGATTGATGTCATAAATCAAGAAAGAAATTTAGTGGAAAGTAATAGGATGATCCAAGGGTGTGGAATTAAAAAGGCTTTGATCTAAAGGCTAGAATCGTGCCAAAATTACACCAAAATTTTGAAGGAATTTGTGGGAAACTTGGACAAGTTAAGGTCGGTTCTTTTGGCTGATTAAAGGCACGATTTTTTTTGCTGGAAAAATAGTAAAAAAATAGCAGCCATAATTAGTCTTCTTGCTACCTCCATAACCATGAGCTTCCACACCATACGAGCATGAGTTTTTCAAGCTTTTCACACCAAAACTAGTACAAAACTTATCCCAAGCACTAACTGATTTTCTTGGCAAGGTAAGCTTTCATTTTCAAGCATTTTCTTGAGTTTTATTTGAAGAAAAATCGTGGCCTTGTTTGGGAAAATTGATGGTGAATTTTATGCTTCCATCTTGTGGAATTATGCTTTAAAAGCTTAGGTTAGTAAGTGATTGATGCAAGGGATGAATTAGAAGTGTGAAAAAAAAAATTTATGTATGTTTTCAAGAGAAAATCCGTGGATTTCATGAGAAATATAAGTTGGAATTTTCAAGTTTAAACTTAGTTGATTTTGATTCAAAAATACGAACTCGTATGTGATTAAGTTAGAGAATGGATTAGAAGCAAGAAAACACAATTTTAGTGCTTGTGAATCAAGAAAAATCAATGTAGGATTGTGAAGAATTTTAAGTTTGGTTTGGTTAATTTGTTGATTTGAATTTGCATTTTGGAATTTGAGATGATTAGAAAAGCAAATTTGAAAACTTGAAAAAAATTTCGAATGAGCTTTTCATTATAAAAAACCGTGAGCTCTCAATAGTGAAAGACTTGAAATTTTGTGAAAATAAATTGTATTTGGGGATTTAAAAAGAATTAAGTTGATGTAGAAAACAAATTTGTAAATTTAGAAACATTGAAATAAAAATTTGGTTAGGTTTTTCAAAGAAAAAAAAAACCAAGTGTAAGGTGGTGTCGAAATTGTGTTTTTATAAAAGAATCCTATGTAGCATAATGTGATGAGACTATGTACTACAACCAAAAAAATTAAATGAGTAAAGAAATGGATGAAAGTTTGGTTAGAAATGATTTGGTTTTTACAAAGATTTTACGTAAAAAGTTTAGAACTTTTTATGTAAAATAGGCCTCTGGTATAGTACATGGCGGGTTAGAATAGGATAGATGGTTTTGAGGCATTACCTAAACGCCGGGAACCTAGAATTTTAGCAGAAATACTGCCAGAATTTTTATAACTGCACAAAGGGCATTTTAGGAAATGAGGGGTAAAGTTAGGATCGGGAATTGGAAACCCGAGCCCCTCGAGAACCTAAGCTCGAGAAGAGAATAAGGAACGATTACATAACTAGTGAAATAACCATTTGAGATTCCGAAAGGTTAGAAAAACAAGAAACGACCACGAGGGTTGGAATAGTACCACTCGAGGGTCGAGTGAATAGTAACCCGAGCATTTCAGCACGAAATGTCGTAAAAGCTCGGTAAGATATAAGAAATATTATTTTTATGATTTTTGGGACTAGAAAACCCAGTTAAAACGTTAAAATGTGAATTTTACGGTCTAAGGTCCTGTCAAGGGTAAAATGGTCATTTCGACCAAAAATTTTAAGAAGGTCAAAAGAGGAACATTGAACCTCCTAGAAGGTTATTTTATGACTTTTGGGATTAGAAAAGTCAGTTTAAGTAGTAAAATGAAATGTTCACAGTCTAGGTCAAAGTTACTATTTACGATAAATAGTACTTTACGTGGTCAAAGTTACTATTCATCATTTTGATCAAAATTTTCGAACAGCTCAGAAAAGATCGTTAGAGCCCCAGAAGAGTCTCAACAGGATTTTAAAGGTCAGAATCAAAGATTTAAGCTTGATAAGCGGAGAAAAACCCTACCAAGGGCAAAACGGTAATTTTACCAAAAGTTTGGGGCAAGATAGTAATTGTTCAAAGAGGTTCCAGAAAGGTCTAAATAGGATTGTTTAGGCTTTAAATAATATCCCGAGGCTTTAATTAAGCTTTTAAAAGCCTAAATTTAGATTTTAGCAAAACGAAAGTTTTTTAGTAAAAGAGAATTAACCAACGACCTTTTGATTATAGGAAACCCGATCGAAGACGAGCATAAGATTTCAAAGGATTCGAGACAGCTTACGTTAGTACAAACGCTGTAAGTACATTTAAATGTCTACGCATGAACTAACTTATCATAGAGTTATGTTTATATATAAGATTATATATATTTTGTTGTGACATGATAGATTAACATGTTCACAAAGTTATAAAAGTATAAATAAACCAAAGAATAAAAAGATAAATATAAGCAAGATAATAAGACTGAAAATGAAAGGTTGGTGTACCAGCCTCCCCAGTTGTGAGGTTTAAGAATTAAGAATAGCCTCCACCCAGATGTGTGGTGCTACCGCAAGCTTAAGGTAGTTAATGGCTAACGCACTACCCCAAGTTTTGCAGTGCGAGATCGACCTTGGGGTTGATTGGTGGGTCACTCCCCCTTTCCTCCATTGGTCTACATGCATTAGGTACGTCCAACCACGGGCCCATAAGTGGAAGATAAAGAAAGATAAAAAAGAAAAGAAAAGAAAAAGAAAATAAAAAGAAAAGAAAAGAAAAAGATAGAATAGAAAAAACGAAGAAACCATAAGAACAGAAAATAGACACACTTAGTAGACTAACCTTAAGTGTTAGGCATAATTCATGTTTTACTTGTATGTTTGTACTTACTGAGCTCTAGGTCACCAGTCTGTTCGTGATGTAGGTAACAAAGGTAAACAATCTACATTATGAAGAGAGAGAGAAAAAGGGACTGGCAGACAAATTCCCATGGTGTCATGGATGGGTTGTGGATCCGTTATGCAAAATATCCACTGCAAAAAGAGTGTAGTACAAGAATGTATATATAAATGTGTAAAGACAAGACAAGTGTGTTATGTATGAAGTAAAGTAAGTTTAAAGATATACTTATGTAATGACGTGTGTTTATATTACTAAGTATTTTAAATATTATTAAGTATTTTCAAGTAAACAAGATAGCAAGTATATATATATATATAAAAATTTCACGATTTTTCAAATACCAATCTTTTAAAGAAAAGCAAGTCAAGTCAAAGAAACTAAAGAGCAAAGAAAGAAAGAAAGAAAGAGAGTGGACGACTCGAGCTAGTCAGGTAGCCCACAGTAAAAATCTTGGAAAAATTCCTTAGTTTGAAACCGCCCCCTTATCACCTCGTTGGAAGGTGGGGAACGTTTTTATGAAAACCTTGTTCATATTTTAAAGTGTTAAAAACACATTTTTTATTTTGAAGTGTATAAATTATATTTTTGATGCTTACATTTTAAAGGTGGTTTTGTACCACTTTTGAAAACTATTTTGAAACTTGGTCTAAATGACTTTGTTTGCAATTTTGTCGAACATGAAAGTTTTCGTCCTCGACAAGATGAACAAATCTCATGTTTATCTTGGAGCCTAAATCTAACTCTAATGGCTCCTAATTTCATTAAACCTGTGGGCTTGGTGCCCAGTTTTTTTGTAAAAGTCCCAATTTTACGTCTCTGTAAAAACAGCTTGGTTTGACGCCCAAAATGGCCAAATTTTTGACATGCGTGGGTTGTTTTCAAGGTCTCGACGAGATCTACAACTTTTATGTTAAGTCCGAGAACCAGTTCAGACTCTATGTGGTCCATTTCTAGCAAAACCCGGGACTAAATACTGGGTTCGGATTTTGTTCCTAGTTTTGGACACTGAGTGAAAAACACTCTAAAAACCTATCTTAGGTTCATTTTTTGGCCGAGGTCTATTTAATGCAAAAACAATCGTATCGAAATTTTCTTAAAACATCGTGTTTTACCAAATCCTAAATTCAAAACCTAAGGTGATCGAAATGGCCAAAATCTGTGGCCTTTCCTTAAGGATAGATTTATGTCCAGCCACTAAGACATTCATGCTCTCATTCGCACGTAACCATTCATAAAAAGATAATGTAAACACAACCACAACCACAATCACATGAACTTGAAAATGATAATCTAAGGGCTTAACATAAACTTATTACAAACCATTTGCATAAATAAATACACATAAATGGCCTTGATCAAAACTTAAAACTAACTAACACAAGATAAGGTTTTTCGGTTTACCTTCATGCCTTGAACAAGGCACGATTTCAACTAGGCTTGAGGAACCAAAATGGTCATGGGAATCCAAGAGATGTTAGGAAATTCCCTAAGCATTAGAGACATTTTGATGTATTTATTTTGAACTGGATAATAAAATTATATATAGAGGTTGTTCATCACATTGCTCTCTGTCCTCGTTTTATTTACATGCTAAAGTAAATATAAGCAAATATGGCTCCTTGACTGCTTGTGTCAAACTGTTAGAATGTTGCATGTAATGGACTTTTGTATGCGAGAAGACAATGTTCTAAAGTTAGCGGTCTAAACTATGGTCTGTAGTCTATGGGGTTAGACCGAGCATCTAACTCATGTTAAGACTATTATGTTATTTAAAGCCTTGGAGGGGACGGTTTGTCTTGACCATCTGGAGTTGGACTCCCAAGTAGAGACATAGATATGTCGCTTAGTGGTGACATATTAGACCGGGACTAAAGCGTGATTGATTTACAAAGTCCGCTTTGAGTGGGTCAATCTGCTTTTGACGTTCATTATGCAGTAACCTTAATCCTGAGTAAAAGGACAGCTTCATGTATATGACTTGTGTACTTTGATGTTCCAATGGCTAAAGCGTCTCAGAGGTAGTAAGCTTATAGACTGGTTCGTTGGGTGCATGACTTGTATACGATGAAGGGTTCGTTTGCAGATATCGGAATCATAGCTCTAATGAGGAGTTAAGGGTATCCTCTTAAAAGCATTATACTGAATGTGAAAATGGACAAGGCCTTGGGTTGTCTGCTGGGCGGATGACTTCTTATTCACATATGGTGAATAATCATTTTCTTTATTCGGTAGTATAATGGAACTTTAAGATAGCCTGATCAGTAGGATTAAACAGACTTTGGCCTAAGGCTGATCATGGATATCATATGGGGGTTCTGCATACATGACAAGGTCATTGGACGATAGCTTGTCACAGGCTTACGTAATACGGTATATAATTGGGAGTTCAGTTTCAGGTTTATAGTGGTGTGACTCTGAAATTAGTGATCATATGATTGAGTTGTTCGGTAAAAGAATGATGATCATATGGATTTGTGGGAGCCTGATTATATATGTCCAATCAGTCCCTCTACTAGCTCCACATAATTCCTTAACGTTTGGCAAATTGATTTGTGTATGCTATTGGCTAGTTTATTATGCATGGATGGTGATGATATAGGATTAGGATGGTAGACAAGATTCTCTCCGATTGGATTCAGATTTTGTTTTGGATAATAGAGTATATAATTATTCGAACTCCAAATAAAGTTGCCATGATTTTATTTGAGATTGGATTGGAGTTGTAGAAAATTATCCATGAGAACAAGAATTTGAAACACAACTGTTTTGTGGATTTTGAAATTTGAATTTTGAAATTTGAATTTTGAATTTTGAATTTGAAATTTGAAATTCGAATTTGAAATTTGAAATTGAAATTTGAAATTTAAAATTTGAAATTTGAAATTCGAATTTGAAATTTGAAATTCAAATTTTGAATCACATTCCAACTGGGATTTGAATTTGTTGTGGAAAATCCACAAGGAATGAAATTCGAATTTGAGTTGGATATGGAGAGGATAATCTTGTTAGAATCCTACTTGAATTTTGAATCCAAATCCTAACTAATGATGGATGAAATTTTGAGGATTATCCTCAATGGATTTTTGGTTTTTGTGGATAAGGTTCAAAGGCAAAAATTCAAGCTTCAATCCCAGTTGAATTTGGATTCTCTCCTCCCCAGAAAGTGGCCAAAATTTTGGAGCATATCTCCTTAGGAAAAGTCGTTTATTTTGGATAAGGATGAGATAAGATTCAAGCTTGAAAATCCTAGTGGAATTTTAATTCTCCCTTATCCTAAAAGTTGCCAAAATTTTGAGGAGATTTTCTCCTTGAAATTTTCAGATTTTTTGGTTGAAAAAAGGAGATAAAATTCTAGTTAAAATCTTGTTTAGATTTGGATTGGATTTATCCTAAATGACCGAATTTTATTGTTGGGATTTTCTCATGGAAAATTCAGATTTTATGGTTGTGGATAAGGGAGAATATCTTCTCCTAATCCAATTCGAATTCAGAGAATCACCTCATGCAGGTCTATAAATAGAGGTCCTGCCACTCCAGTTCTCTTAGACCACAGACTCTTAAGTGAGCAGGCTTATTGTTGCACAACTCATCGTGACAATACGTTCTTTAGAGATCTGGGTGGTTGGAAGAAGACTAGCAGTGCTAGCATACCGATCGAGGTTCAGAGTGCCCACACACTCAGCCATTCGGGAATTGGAGAATAGTAGAGAAGGCTAGTTGGTTGAATCCTCTGGTCATTCTTCTCCTGCAGATTGGCGTCCTTGAGGTATGAGTTTTAATTGTTATTGGTTTATTGTATATGGCATCATGAGATATTTAACGATCTAAAAATTTTTATTATTCCGCTGTGCCACTCTGATACATTTTTACCGATTTATTTACCTACAAGAGAGTGGGGTCTGTTTTTGCTAGAACAAACACCAAAAATTTCTCTTAAAAATCAAATCAAAATAGAAACAAAAAACTACAAGGATCGGTTTTTGAAGACTTACCCTTGGTGCCTTAGAACGACTTGGTAAGTTTGTGGTATGATTTAAAACTTGAAAAAGTGAAGGTTTGGAGGCTTGAGGGGTTTGGCTGCACCTAGGAGAAAAAGGGAAGTGAAATGTGTTTTGGAAGCCAAAAAGAAAGGAAACAAATCACTTGTGTAAAGGGTGCCCTCTATAGGCAAAATTGATCAAGCTTACTTAGACTTAATCCTACTTAATTGTCTACCAAATTTGTGACAACCAGGAAATTCTGGCATTCTCGGAAGAAAATGTACAAATGTATGTATATAACAATTTGTACTATTTAAAGAGTGAAATAAATAAATTATATTGTTTAGAATATATTAAAATGTTCTAACTGTGACGCCCCGTGCCCTCAGCGGCCCGGACCGTCACTAAAAACTCTATTACTTGCCTTGCTTCTTTAGCTTTTACTTATACTTTCTCTTTAAAACCGATACTTAAGCTTGCTGAATTTAATACCATAAATTTAGAGGGATTTTTTTTTTTATATGCGTACGTATTTACTATTCACGTACGCGTACTATTAAAATGCGGAATTTGAAAAACATAAGGATTTAAATTATACATACACAATTATATGCTTGTTTATCTGATTACTATTCACTAGATACTATTTAAATATACCACTCATTCATATACTGTTTACTGTTCTAAAATACCGCTTAACCTTTACTATTCAAAATACTATTTAACTGTCACCATTCAAAATATTATTTACTCATACTGTGCGGAAGAATACTCGCGGTGTATCCATAACCTCATCCTCACATCCACCTCCGCCACCATCATCGTCCCTTGATGTTTATACTATAGGATGCTTACCTACAGCATGAACACACTCCGTGAGCTTTACGCCCAGTAAGTACAACATGTTAACCGCAAAACATGTTTAAAACATAGCACATACGTAAAATCATAGGCATGACATATATCACTTAATAAATCACATACCATATAAGCATATCACATATCAGCTCACATATCATGTCATCACATATCATGTCATAACACTGAATATAAAACTTCACATACTTTATGCATGACAGAAGCATCGTGTGCTGTATGCACTCTACTGAAAAAGAAAGCATAGTGAACTATAACTAATGCATGATCCGGTTATGTTCATTTATGCTTTAAACTTTTCTTTTTCTCTTCTTGTCTATTTAGGGCCCATGTGTCAGTACCGTGTGCGCGCAGACCAACGGTAACGCCCGAGGTCAACTAATGCCGAAGAGCCATCAACTGATGCTCAACTTTTGACCTTAACTTTCTTTAACTGGAAACCCCTTCGACTGAAGGAGCCAGTATGACACACCTATTTATTTCCATCTTGTTTAACTGTTCTAGCCATACGCTTCTCTAAGCTGTCCCCAATCCTACGCGGTAGGGATCTATGGCTTCTAACTTGTTCTTTCATCAATCTACTCGATTGTGAAACTATATGCTCTTATGTATGCTGTGCAACATCGTGTGCAAGATACATACTTAAAATACTGGAAAAGCATCATTTTAAATTCATTTTATCCATGCTGTAGGCGGAGTTGTACTTACCTGTCATCAGACAGTTTATACTCTCGCCTTCGTCATAATACAGGTACCTCCCTGTAATCATAATGCATTTCATTAACATTCACTCTTAGGTCACCGTGGTCATTAGTGACTAATAAAAATTCTACCGTTAGTGATACCGATCCTTATCGGTACTAATTGCCCTTCTTAAGAATTTGATTTTCTAATCATTGTTAATTAATTTATTTACCCAATAAATTAATTAACATCGCTCTTAGGTCACTCTATCATTAGGAACTAATAAACTTATCGTTGTATGGTACCGATGCCTATCGGTACCCAACTGCTCTACTTTGGGAAATTTAATATCTAATTTTTTTTTTATCGTGCTTGATTAATTTGTCTACTTGACAAATTAATCACTGTCTCTCACTATCCCATTCCGACTTGGTCCTTGACTGGCTAACCGACCAGTCAACTGACTGAATACCTCCCGTATGACCATTTAGCCTGTCGGGTTACCGTTACCGATGTAATCACCCTAAATTTTATACTTCGATCGCACCCGTCCCTCGGGTGGTACTATTTTGACATAGGGGTCGTTTTCTTACATTACGAAATTTCTAATGAGACGGTTCACTAATCCTCACAACGTCCGTCCTTCTTTCTCGGACCTAGGTCATCGAGGGGGCTCGGATTTCCATCCCAATCACATATTCACCCCTCGTTTCCTAAAATACCCCTTTGTGCCGTTTTAGAAATTTCGGCAGCATTTCCGCTTAATTTTTGGGTTTCCGGCGTTTAGGAAACGCCTCAAAACCATCTAACCTACCACGTACTAAACCAGAGGCCTAATTTTTACGTAAAAGCTCTGCTTTTTACGTAAAAATATTCACATTTCCTCACATTCTCTTTTTCAACATTTCATCCCTTTTTCTTACAATTCCTCAAGTCAGTAAACCATAATTCATACATAATTATTTCCAATAATAAATTGAGGAATCAAGGGATCAAAACCACTACCAAAATCGTTCCCGTCGGCGGTCGGACAAACCGTTCGGTCCCGACCGCTCAATCTTTGAATCATCGTTCTCCACTTTTGAAACTCCGGTTTGCAAATCTGACGCCGCGGATGTATCCGGAACGTCAAAAATAGGCCAACAGGCCATTCTTCAATTTTCGGTCTCCGGGTCGCTGTTGACCGGCGTTGATCGGCCGTTGACCACGGCGGCGATGGGAGTGGCGACCACCATCTTGAAGAGCTTGACGAGAAGAACCCATTGGTGGTGTCAATTTCACCAATCGAGGCTCCTATCACCGGAAATCGACCCTCGAAAAGTCGGCGACGGCGGCGGTGTTGGATCTTCATTTTCCGGCGTTGTTGCCCAAAATTGATTTGGGGCTTTTGATCTACATGTTGTTCTGAGCATTTTGATACCGACCTTGCAACTCAACTCCGCCGGAATAGCGAGATTCGACGGCGGCGATGGCGACGGCGACGGCGAACCTTGGGCAGCGCGATCCGGCGGCTGTTGATGTGAAATGAAGCCTGGATTTTGTTCTACTCTTCACCACGAATCCATTGGGACCGGAATCGTGGCATTTGGACATCGGACGGCGGAGAAATCACGGTTTGAAAAATTCGGCCACCGGCGGCTTTAGACGGCGCGTGCGGCGTGCTCCGGCGTCGGTTCGGTCAACTCGGCCCACCGTTGGAATAAGCTCGTCGAGAGCTTTCCAATGGTGCCGGTGGTGTCGAAAACGGAGGCCGAATTCGATGGTCGGTCACTGTTCATCCTCGTGTGGTGTTGGGGGAGGAAATGGGATTTGGAAAAATTATGGGGGCTATTTTTCAATAGTCCCAAAAATTTCGTCCTTTTATACTAATTTTTTGAAAAATTTTAAGATAGGCTATACTGACTAATTTGGGCGTGCTGAACCCAAATATATCAGTTTTATCTTCATCTGATGTCGTCTCGACCAGTTTCCCGATACTGCATGGTTCCCGGTCAAAAATTACTTTTTGTGCTCAAATGACTAATTTGAGCATTCTGAATCCAAATATATCAGTTTTATATCAAGAAAAGGTCATCTTGACCAATTTCTTGATACTGTGGTTAGGCCTACACTGTGTTGACACTGTGCACGCATAACGAGACGTTTTTGCACGAAATTTCAAACACAGTCTCTCCTGACTAATTTGGACGTGCTGATTTCAAATTTATCAGTTTTACGTCCATCTGCGGTCTTCTAGACCAATTTTCGAGATCTGTATGACCCCATCTCAAAAAACGTGTTAGGTGCCCGATTGACTAATTTGGGCGCCCTGAGTCTAAATATATCAATTTCGGGGTGAGAAAAGGTCGTCTTGACCCTCATCCCGATACTGCGTATCTTTTAAACAAAATCTACATTTTGTGCTCAATTGACCAGATTGAGCCTGCTGACTATTAATATATCAGTTTTATGTCAGATTAAGGCCGTCTTGGCCACTAACCTGACACTGCGTATCACACTGTTCACTAATCACTATTCACTATCTGACTGACTAATCTGAGCGTTCTGACTCCGATTTTGTCAGTCTCTGGGCGAGAAGAGGTCATCTAGACCACTTTTCTCCATACTGTACATCTATTAGGGCAATTATCACTGCTGCGCTCAGATGACCAGTCTGAGCGTACTGATGACTAGCTCATCAGTTCTGTATCATGAAATGGTCGTCTAGACCGGTTTCTTGATATTGCGTGTCTCAACGCATACTCACATAATAGGGTGGATCGATTTCACTGTCGATTACCGATTTCACTGTCGATTACCCCTTTCACTGCATGAATAGTAATTAAACGTTACTATTCCTGTTTAATTCATTCAACTGAAAAGCACACTGTGCTTATTAACTTAATTTCATCATTACATAGTAATTAAGTTTCATAATTCATGAGAGTCATTACAGTGGCTCTCGGCTCATTACACAGCCTTCTATACAGACTCTTACACGTGCGTGTGCAACGCAACACGGGCGTGTACATTTCGAACACGGGCGTGTACTAGTTGAGACTACTCAACATGGCCATGTCTTTGAAACACATTCATCTATCTGAGCGGTACACAGCCTCTTACACGGTCGTGTACTTGACCATGTTTCTTAAATTTGCTAAAAGACATTAAATTATGTCCATTTTATTCCTTAATGACTTATTACATGGTAAGTAGGTGCCATGAAAATGGCGGTCATTACACTAACATTACTGACGAGTAAGAATTCAGTATTGATAAAATTCACCGAATTAAAACGGGTGGAACGGTGCCAAAAACGGCATTGAAAACCCTAATCGGTGCATTATGGTGCACTAAAAGATGAAAAACTTTCAAGATTGATTTTGATCAAACAGAAGCAGTATAAATTGATTCGACTGCACAAGAAACCTCAGGAACCCGCCGGGATGATTTTAGGAAAATTTCGGTTCAAACCGACATCGGTCAAAAAGTAGTCGAATTAATGTGAATTGTAAAGTCAAAGTCAAAGTTTTACTTTGCATTTAGCCATTTATTAAATGTGAAAAAATTTAATGGTTGGTGGCATTAATGGCCAACATTGATTTGCTTTTTGATCTAAAGGCTTAGATTTGGCCAAAATTAGCCAAATTAATTTTGTAAAAAATGGAAAGAAATGGCATGAAAGGTGTTGAAATCTCATTGGTTGGAAGCTAAATTAATTTGCTTCTTTGTTACTTAAGTCGGAAAAATAGATACAAAGGCACCCGTAGCCTTTCCAAAGCCAAAACAAAGTGAAAAAAAATTTTCTAAGTGTCCAAGAGAGCAAGCCGTGAGCAACCAAGAGGAACCAAGCCAAAATTTCAAGTTTTCTTCACAAAAGTGGTAGCAAACCCTTCATTGAAGTCAAGGGAAGCAAGAAATCAAGGTAGCCATCTTTGGTTTGAAATTTTTCTTGCTTTTTCATTTAAAAATTTGTGGGTTTGATGGCTTGAAGAATGAGAAAATTTGGGATTCATTTGGTTGATTTGGTGCTTGGGTTTTGTTAATGGTTTGATCAGAAGAAAAACCATGCATTTTGTTAAAGAAAAACAAAGTTTTTGTTGGTTTTTCAATGGTAAAACCGTGGGTTACCTATGTGTTTGATGATGGATTGTTGTTGGTTAAATGTTGTAATGCTTTAAATCATGTTTTGGTTAAATGGAAAGCATGATTTGCATGGTTATAAAGCTTGGAAAAATTTTGGTATCAAACTTCCATAATATGGCTGTGGGTTGTAATTAGGGTTTGGTGAATATTTTTGCATGATCAACTTGATGTTTGGATAGTTTAAATCATGCATTTAATTATCAAAATGATGGTTATGTGGTTGAAAGCATGAAACAAAAATTTGGTGCATGTTTTCCCTAAAATGGCCGTGGGGTATGAATGGTTAAAAACCCTAAGAATTGTATTGTAAAATGCATAGAAATTGGCTTGAAAATGTGCTAGGTAATAGCCTTTGAATAGCCTAAAATTTGGTTGAAAGATTGAAAAGTTTTGGTTAGGTTTTGAGTATGAAAACCGTGGCTAAACCTAAGGGCAAAATGGAAAGAATTTTGTTGAATGTGGTTCAAAATGTGAATTGTTAAATATGTGAGCTTTTATGTAAAAGTTGGGGAAACTTTTGCATAAAATAGGACTTTGGTATAGTATGTGGCAGGTACATATGGTTCGAGGCGTACCTAGCGTCGATAGTCTTAAATTTACGCCGACATGCTGTCGAAATTTCAAAAACGGCATTTGGGGTAAAAAGGGAATCGAGAGTAAAAGTTTAGGGTGGGGTCGGAAACCCGAGTCCCTAAAGGAAAATTTAATAAGGGAAACCTAAGGGGTAGTTCATGAATAGTAATCCGTCCCCTTAAAAATGTAAAACGCGAGTGAAACTGAAAAAACCGACCCCCATGGGGGGGTGTTTTTGGGAAACGAAGTAAAGGTTCGAGTCAGGTACAGAAAATCTGAGCCTCGGAGACTTACATCGGGAAAGTATCGATGAATGTTTTAAATACTACGTCCATTTGAGGCTCCGAAACGATAGAAAATCACTAAACCGACGTAAGGGTCGGAATAGTACTTCCCAAGGGTCGGGAAAGTGAAACATGGAAATAAAATAGAAACGAACCCGGTAATGAATAAGAAAAGAGTCAAAAAAGTTCCTGAGAGCCAAAAGTGCAGTATAGATTGAGAAAATCCCGTCAGGGGCATAATTGTAATTTTACCAAAATATAGGGGCAAAATCGTAATTTTTATAAAGTTGAGAAAAAATTGGAAAATTATAAATAAAGCCTAAAATGTTATGAATAGGTTTTATTTAAGCTTTTCAATAAAAAATAAATAAAAGCTATCAATGGAAATGAAATTAACAGACAAGGTTTTGTTTGTAGGATCCCAAAATCGACCCACAAGGAGAGCGATTAAAGATCCACGAAAGGAAAAGGGGAAGAAACGGATAAGTTAAGTTTAGACATTTACCTGTCTGCAACATGTAGTATTATTATTGCTAACTTTGATATACTAACTATAAGTTAGGTACATATGTGCTACAGGCATTATTATAGAATAGAGAGAGAGATGAAATGTGCTATAGGCACTATTGAAATGGGACACATAATAAATTGTGCTTCGGGTATTAGAGAGAGGTTAATGAAACTCACTCACATGAAATTAAAATGTGAACCATTCCTAACCACGGGGCAATATGAAGTCACCAGGTTAGAACTTTAAAAAGTCGGTAATGAAACCACTTTTGGCATACCAGCCTTCCGTATAGGGAGGTAAACTTTGCCTTCGGGGCTATGATGATGAGATTAAGGCTGTGGAGGTCAGCACTAATGTACCGCTCCTAGTCATGTACAACTTTGCCTTCGGGGCTATGATGATGAGATTAAGGCTGTGGAGGTCAGCACTAATGTACCGCTCCCAGTCATGCGCACTAAAATGGTACTGCCAACCTGAGCTCAAAACCAAAACATAATTAAAGATAATTACCTAAACTGAGACTATGCCATAATTGAGCATAAGACAGTTCGTGAGAGTACTAACACCGTGGTTGATGTACTGTTGACATACTGTGTTGTGGTCAAAGTTACTATTTATGATGAATAGTAGTCAAAATTACTATTTATGATGAATAGTGATCAATGTTACTATTTATGATCAATAGTACTATTCGTATAAATTCTATTTCTTGTATGTTTGAACTTACTGAGCCTGTAGCTCACCATTTTTGCTTATGTTACAGGTAAGCAACCAGCTCACAAGCTTTGTATGGCTGGATGGTAGACAGGATAGCGAGTGTCAAATGGGATAGGAGGCTAAGGGATATGGTCCTGCCAGAGTCTTTCCACTGAGCGATAACAGAGAAAGGAAAGAGAAATAGTTCTTTTGTAATAACGTATATTTTGCGAAAGTATTGTATTATGTAAATTACTTTGTACTTGTAAACAAAGTGATTAGTAGATAATGTTTTACATGATGTTTAAAAAAAAATTCCCCAAAAATGTCATGTTTTACAAGAGCGATAGATTAGCCTGCGACCCATGAGAGTACAATCTATCGTAGTTAGCTATGAGGCTTAACTGTAATAGTATTATATGATCTCTACGAAGGGCGGGCCGCCACAGTTGGTATCAGAGCGGGTTTACGATTGGTCTAGTTTAAATTACCGACTGTCGCTACAGTTGGTATATCAGAGCAGTGTTGATCATATCCTGATTTGACACTTCGCGCATCCTGTACCGTAATCCAAGTAAGTAGTTTATTTAAGTTTAATTAATTATTTTCTTATATGAAATTAATTATCTTATAGGTAGCAAGATGACCAGACCTCCTTATACGAGACCGCCGCTACCACGACCGAGAAGGGTGTTACGGGTATGGATGAGACCTATTGTGAGGCCGTCTATTTCCCAACGTCTGGTACTTAGACCCCCGGTGCTAGAGAGACCTCTAGCACCAGCACCAGCTCCTGTAGATGTAGTACAGCCTCGACTGGTACTTCATCCACCTGTAGTAGTAGACATTCCAGTTGTTGGTGGACGGTAACATATTGGAGTGAGAGTTTCGGCTCGAGCAGTATAGGCATTTAGAGCGAGCAGTCCCCCTATGTTTGATGGTGGATGACAGTCAATGGAGATAAAGAATTGGCTCTATGCCATAGAGAGGATTATGGTGATGTGTGTTATTGATCGAGAGATGTGGATTCAATTGGCCATAAGTATGTTTTAGGGAGATGCTCAAGTATTCTGGGATTATTGTGATCAGGAGATTCTGCTGGGATTCACTTGGGCTGAGTTTTGTTAACGATTGGCTGATCAGTTTTCGCCTAAGGATCCAACACTTGCTCCAACGCCTCCAGAGAGACAAGAGGCAGTTACACCCATGTATCCTGGATTTGATGAGGTTAGGGACTATATTCTCCAGACAAAGAGGATGGTCATGTTGTCTGGTGAGATAATTATGTGTTACGTAGCATGATTTGAGGAGGCTATTAGGAGGAGATGTCCATTGCCCAACCTCACTGAAGTGAACTATTGTGAGCTTTTCTGGAGAGGTTTACCCATGGATTTGAGACAGAGGGTGATTAAGCTATATCCTCCTACGCTCCAAGAGTTTATAGTGGCGATCAAGATGATCGAGAGGGAGATTTTGATTGAGCATCTGTCGCAGAGTCAACAAGAGACACTAGGTCAAGATGAGATGATGGCACACATCTTTGGGCTGAGAAGGATGATGAACGATCATGAGGCTGGACCGTCTAGACCACGAGGAGGTGATGACTCAGGACAGGGAGCATTGCCTAGGGATGGTGATGACTCAGATGATCTAGATGATGATGAGGATCCAGAAGAATATCCTCTAGTCCCAGACATAAGAGATGTGTGACCAGTAGATGTATGCATGTACATAAGTAGCTTATAGAGAAAAGCTCTTTTGTATAGACTTATGGCCAAGATGTATATGATGGCCGATGTATATATGACTGGTGATGGTTATGTATGATATATAAACGTTTTGCTATGAATGAAATATCAAAATGATTATATGTTGTACGATGATGTGTTATGATGATGTGGCTTTACATTACCCTGAATTTCGTAAATTTATATGATTTAACGAATGTGGTTGTGGAAAAGCTAACGGTAAATTGTTATGCCATAATAGGATAATAGACAAGATGGTGGATTTACGAAATCGACCAGAGAGATGAGAACGACGTCCTAATCTCGTGGAGAGAATAGAGCAGATACAAGCTTTACTAGAAGCTCAGATGTAGGAAAATGCTAATCTTAGACAGCGAATAGAGGAGTTAGAACAGAGGCAAGGTTCTGAAGGTACCCAAGTAGAATAGGAAGCTGAGGTAGATCTGATTATCCCTCCAGCTGCTGTACATGAGAGAGTTCCTGAACCGCCTCAGGTAGTAAATCTGGAACCCCTCTATGAAAGATTCAGGCGTATGAGGCCACCAGAATTTGAAGGTTCTACAAATCCTCTAGAGGCTGAAGACTGGTTGTCATCATTGCAAGTGATCCTGGAATTCATGAATTTAACTGACCAGGAGAAGGTCGCATGTGCATCTTTTGTGTTGAGGAAAAATGCTCGTTTTTGGTGGGACACTGTGCGACTGAGAAGAAATGTCTCCACCATGAGTTGGGCAAAATTTCTAGAAGAATTTAACCAGAAATATTATGATCCTGCATCTCTGAGACTACAGCAGAAAGAGTTCTCAGAATTGAAGCAAGGAAATATGTCAGTGAGTGAAGTTTGCCAAAAGTTCGATCAGTTATCCCGCTTATGTCCCTATACAGTCCCTACTGAGAGGGAGAAAATATAGAAAATGATCGGGATGTTCAGGCCAGAAATTCTGACATTGGTAGATACTGGACTGATACCGCCTACTTCTGTAATAGACTGTGTTAGTCGTGCCATGAGAGCTGAGTTTCATGTAGCCTAACAGAAGGAGGAAAGAGAGAAGAACTGGGAGGCCAAGAAGAAGGAGAGGGCTTTGGCTAAGTCTACACAAGCTGGTCAATCTAGCAAGCCTAATTAGAATGCTAAACCAGGCCAGGGCAATAATCAAGGATCCCAACAAAACAAGAGGAAAAGCAATTTTACTGGAAATCGCCAGGCAAATAATCGAAACCAGCAGCGAAGAACAGCTGGTAATGCAGAATCCAATGTACCAAATTGTCCTACATGCGGGAAGAGACATTCTGGGCAATGCAGATTTGGGACACTTGTTTGTTATGAATGTGGAAAGGAAGGTCATTACGCCAGGAACTATCCAAGCAATAAGCAGGGTGTACAAGGCACTTAACCGCACCAGACACGCTCACAAGCTCATTCCCTTCAGGCCAGGGTTGAAGAGTCTCCAGTAAGGACGCAACGCCATGAGCGTGTGCCACGTGCTGATGCTCATATGATGGCCTACACCAAGGAGGATGCAGAGGTAGGAACATCAAATGTGGTGACAAGTCAGCTTCCTATCGCTAGTCATGTAGCCTCTGTACTATTTGATTCCAGTGCTACACATTCTTTTGTTTCCTATGAATTTGTTGATAAGATAGGACATCCTAAGGACTATATGGGAAAAATATTTAACACAGCTTTACCCTCTGGAGAAGTATTGTTGTACAATTACTGGCTACCTCATGTATCAGTATATGTGGCAAATAGGGAGCTATATGTTGAGTTGATCGTAATAAAGATCGTGGATTATGATGTGATTCTAGGCATGAATTTCCTAGGGAAATATCAAGCTACGATCGACTGGCGAAATCAAAAAATAGTATTCCAACCCGAGGAAGAAGAGAGTTTCGAGTACATCGATGCTTCTCGAAAACCCAGGAAGATGATGATCAGTTCGCTGAAAGCAAGTAAGCTGATGGCCAGTGGTTGTATGGGATATCTGGCATATGTGATGGATACTACAGAGGAGCAGAAACTTCAACCTGAAGATGTTCTTGTTGTTAATGAATTTCTTGACGTATTTCCGGAAGAGTTACCTGGGATACCTCCCCAGAGAGAAATCTCGTTTGAAATTGAGTTAATGCCTGGAACGGCACCTATTTCCAAAGCACCATACCGCATGGCTCCAGTGGAGTTAAAGGAGCGGCAGGAACAATTAAAGGAGCTTTTGGACAAAAGATTCATCAGACCGAGTTATTCTCCATGGGGTGCACCTGTGTTGTTTGTCAAGAAAAAGGATGGAACGTTCCGTTTGTGCATTGATTACCGGGAGTTGAATAAGGTTACGATAAAAAATAGGTATCCGTTACCTAGAATTGATGACTTATTCGACTAGTTAAAAGGCACAGCAGTATTTTCCAAGATCGACTTATGATCAGGATATCACCAGCTGAGAATTAAAGAAAGTGATATTCCTAAGACAGTGTTTAGGACTCGTTATGGTCATTATGAGTTCCTTGTAATGCCATTCGGATTAATAAATGTGCCAGCAGCGTTCATGGACTTGATGAACAGAATTTTTAAAGAGTATTTGGATAAGTTTGTCATTATATTCATTGATGACATTCTTATATACTCAAAGACTCATGAGGAGCACAAGGAGCATCTGAGGATCGTGTTGCATACGATAAGGAAGCATCAACTGTATATCAAATTCTCAAAATGCGAGTTTTGGTTAGATAGAGTATATTTCCTCGGACATGTTATATCCCAGGAAGGTATTGCTGTAGATCCGACGAAGGTAGATGCAATTAACCAATGGCCTGCACCCAAGAGTGTGACGGAAATACGCAGTTTCTTGGCGTTAGCTGGTTATTATCGGAGGGTTGTAGAGGGATTCGCGCATTTAGCTGTACCTCTTACTACTTTTACACGCAAGAAAAAGAAGTATGAGTGGACTATGGAATGCGAAAGAAGCTTCCAGGAATTAAAGAGACGGCTGACAAGCGCACCAATCCTTACACTTCCCACTGAAGGGGAGAAGTTTGTGATCTACAGTGATGCATCTAAAATAGGATTGGGAGCAGTCCTGATGCAAGGCGGTAAGGTGATTGCCTACGCTTCCCGTCAATTAAAAAATCATGAAAGGAATTACCCTACACATGACCTTGAACTTGTTGCAGTAGTGTTTGCACTTAAAATTTGGCGACACTATCTCTATGGAGCTCAGTGTCAGATTTTTACTGATCAGCAAAGCCTGAAGTATTTCTTCACGCAAAAGGAGCTCAATATGCGACAAAGACGATGGTTGGAACTGGTAAAGGATTATGATTGTGAAATCCTATATCATTCAGGGAAGGCCAACCGTGTAGTAGATGCTTTAAGTAGAAAGTCTACCATATGGCACCAACTACCGATAAAAAGGCTTCCGAAACCATTGCAGCAAGAGATAAATTCTTTGAACTTGGAGCTGATATCTGGAAGATTGGCTGCACTCCAAGTGGAATCATCGTTGTTTGAGGATATTAAGGAAGCTCAAAGATGAGATCCAAGAATGACAAGTTCTCAAGAAGGAATTTCCAAGGATGGAATGATCCTTTATCAAGGAAGAATTAATATTCCAACTAATGAGGAACTTAGAAGAGGATCATGTTAGAAGCCCATGAGACACCATATTCGGTTCATCCCAGAGCTAGTAAGATATATCAGTACTTAAAGTTATAGTTCTGGTGGAAAGGGATGAAGAATGATATAGCAAAATTCGTGAGTAGATGCATGACCTGTCAGAGAATGAAAGCTGAACATAAACATCTAGCAGGAAGATTAGAACCTTTGGAGATTCCTGAATGGAAATAGGAACACATTACGATGGATTTTGTAATGAGACTACCAAAAACCCGAGAAGGTTATGATGCCATCTGGGTTATTGTGGACAGACTGACCAAGACGGCACGGTTTATAGCTGTTAAGATGACTTTTTCGTTGGAAAAGTTTGCTCAGTTGTACATAACTCATGTCGTCAGATTACATGGAATACCAAAATCCATTGTATCAGATCGAGATGCATGATTTACTTCAAATTTCTGGAAGTGTGTGCAAGAAGCCATGGGTACTGAATTGAGACTCAGTACGGCATTTCATCCGCAAATAGATGGACAGTCAGAGCGGACCACTCAGACATTAGAGGACATGCTTCGAGCTTGTGTAATGGATTTTGCCTGAATTTGGAACGAGAAGTTACCATTAATTGAATTCTCATACAATAATAGTTACCAATCTTCCATAGGAATGGCACCTTATGAGGCCCTTTATGGACGGAAGTGCAGATCACCTATACACTGGTATGACCTACGAGAGAAACAACTGCATAAGACGGATTTTATACGACAAACTTCCGATGCCGTTGTAAGAATTTAGCATCAAATGAAAATTGCGCAAAGCCGACAAAAGAGTTATGCGGATAAGAGGCGAAGATCCTTGGAGTTTAATGAAGGAGACTTCGTGTTTCTTAAGGTATCGCCTATGAAGGGGATTATGCGTTTCAGTAAGAAGGGGAAACTGAGTCCAAGATATATCGGACCTTATGAAATTATCAAACGTATTGGAAGGGTCGCTTACAGATTAGTGTTACCTCCGGAATTGTTGGCAGTGCATAATGTATTTCACTTGTCGATGCTGAGAAAGCATATACCAGATCTGTCCCATGTATTGAAGCATGAACCTATTCAGATCCACGAGGATTTGGCATATGAAGAACAACCTATTCGAGTACTGGCTCGTGAAGAGAGTATTGAGGAATAAGACAATCCCACTAGTGAAGATTTTGTGGAAAAATCACAATATTAAAGAAGCTACGTGGGAACGAAAAGACGAGATGAGGAGTTTATACCCCCACTTGTTCTAATTTTCGGGGACGAAAATTTTATAAGGAGGGGTTAATGTGACAACTAAGAAATTCTAGCATTCTCGGAAGAAAATATGTATGTATATAACAATTTGTACTATTTAAAGAGTGAAATAAATAAATTATATTGTTTAGAATGTATTAAAATGTTCTAACAATACTGATGAGTCAGAATTCAGTGTTGATAAAATTCACTGAATTGAAACGGTGGAACGGTGCCAAAAACGGCATTGAAAACCCTAACTGGTGCATTATGGTGCACTAAAAGATGAAAAACTTCCTAGATTGATTTTGATCAAACGTGAGCAGTATAAATTGATCCAACTGCACAGGAGACCTCAGGAACCCGCCGGGACGATTTCAGGAAAATTTCGGCTCGAACCGACATCGGTCAAAAAGTAGTCGAATTAATATGAATAGTAAAGTCAAAGTCAAAGTCAAAGTTTTACTTTGCATTTATGACATCATAAAGCCATTTATTAAATGTGAAAAAATTTGGTGGTTGGTGGCATTAATGGCCAAGATTGATTTGCTTTTTGATCTAAAGGCTTAGATTTAGTCAAAATTAGCCAAATTAATTTTGTGAAAAAAATGGAAAGAAATGGCATGAAAGATGTTGAAATCTCATTGGTTGGAAGCTAAATTAATTGGCTTCTTTGTTACTTAAGTCGGCAAAATGGATACAAAGGCACCCGTAGCCTTTCCAAAGCCAAAACAAAGAGAAATTTTTTTTTTTAAGTGTGTAAGAGAGCAAGCCGTGAGCAACCAAGAGGATTGTTACCTTGTGTGTTACCAGTATAAATTGAAATCTCATTGGTTGGAAGCTAAATTAATTGGCTTCTTTGTTACTTAAGTCGGCAAAATGGATACAAAGGCACCCGTAGCCTTTCCAAAGCCAAAACAGAGAGAAAATTTTTTTTCTAAGTGTGTAAGAGAGCAAGCCGTGAGCAAGAGGATTTTTTCAATGGTAAAACTGTGGGTTACCTTGTGTGTTTGATGATGGATTGTTGTTGGTTAAGTGTTGGGATGCTTTAAATTATGTTTTGGTTAAATGGAAGGCATGATTTGCATGATTATAAAGCTTGAAAAAATTTTGGTATCAAACTTCCCTAATATGGCCGTGGGGTGTAATTAGGGTTTGGTGAACATTTTTGCATGATAAACTTGATGTTTGGATAGTTTAAATCATGCATTTAATTATGAAAATGATGGTTATGTGGTTGAAAGCATGAAACAAAAATTTGGTGCATGTTTTACCTAAAATGGCCATGGGGTATGAATGGTTAAAAACCCTAAGAATTGTGTTGTAAAATGCATGGAAATTGGCTTGAAAATGTGCTAGGTAATAGCCTTTGAATAGCCTGAAATTCGGTTGAAAGATTGAAAGTTTTGGTTAGGTTTTGAGTATGAAAACCGTGGCTAAACCTAAGGGCAAAATTGAAAGAATTTTATTGAATGTGGTTCAAAATGTAAATTGTTAAATGTATGAGCTTTTATGTAAAAGTTTCCAAAACTTTTACATAAAATATGACTTTGGTATAGTATGTGGCAGGTACATATGGTTTGAGGCGTACCTAACGCTGGTATCCTTAAATTTACGCCGAAATGCTGTCAAAATTTCAAAAATGGCATTTGGGGTAAAAAGGGAATCGAGAATAAAAGTTTAAGGTCGGGTCGGAAACTCTAGTCCCTAAAGGAAAATTTAATAAGGGAAACCTAAGGGGTGGTTCATGAACAGTAACCCATCCCCTTAATAATGTAAAACGCGAGTGAAACTGAAAAAACCGACCCCTAGGGGGGGCGTTTTTGGGAAACGAAGTAAAGGTCCGAGTCGGGTATGGAAAATCCGAGCCTCGGAGACCTACATCGGGAAAGTCTAGATGAACGTTTTAAATACTAGTAAAATGTCCATTTGAGACTCCGAAACGATAAAAAATCACTAAACCGACATAAGAGTCGGAATAGTACTTCCCGAGGGTCGGGAAAGTGAAAAATGGAAATAAAATAGAATCGAACCTGGTAATGAATAAGAAAAGAGTCAGAAAAGTTCCTGAGAGCCAAAAGTGCAGTCTAGATCGAGAAAATCCCATCAGGGGCATAATTGTAATTTTACCAAAATATAGGGGTAAAAACGTAATATTTCTAAAGTTGAGAAAAAATGGGAAAATTATAAATAAAGCCTAAAAAGTTATAGATAGGTTTTATTTAAGCTTTTTAATAAAAAATAAAAATAAAAGCTATCAATGGAAATGAAATTAACAGACAAGGTTTTGTTTGTAGGATCCCAAAATCGACCCACAAGGAGAGCGATTAAAGATCCAAGAAAGGAAAAGGGGAAGAAACGAATAAGGTAAGTTTAGACATTTACCTGTCTATAACATGTAGCATTATTATTGCTAATTTTGATACACTAACTATAAGTTAGGTACATATGTGCTACGGGTACTATTATAGAGTAGAGAAAGAGACGAAATGTGCTACAGGCACTATTGAAATGGGACACATAATAAATTGTGCTTCAGGCACTAGAGAGAGGTTAATGAAACTCACTCACGTGAAATTAAAATGTGAACCATTCCTAACCATGGGGCAATATGAAGTCATCGGGTTAAAACTTTAAAAAGCCGGTAATGAAACCACTTTTGGCGTACCAGCCTTCCGTACAGGGAGGTAAACTTTGCCTTCGTGGCTATGATGATGAGATTAAGGCTGTGGAGGTCAGTACTAATGTACTGCTCCCAGTTATGTACAACTTTACGTTCGGGGCTATGATGATGAGATTAAGGCTGTGGAGGTCAGCACTAATGTACCGCCCCCAGTCATGCGCACTAAAATGGTACTGCCAACTTGAGCTCAAAACCAGAACATAATTAAAGATAATTACCTAAACTTAAACTATGCCATAATTGAGCATAAGACAGTTCGTGAGAGTACTAACATCGTGGTTGATGTACTGTTGACATACTGTGTTGTGGTCAAAGTTACTATTCATGATGAATAGTAGTTAAATTACTATTCATAATGAATAGTAGTCAAAATTACTATTCATAATGAATAGTGGTCAATGTTACTATTTATGATGAATAGTACTATTCATATAAATTCTATTTCTTGTATGTTTGAACTTACTAAGCCTATAGCTCACCATTTTTGCTTATGTTGCAGGTAAGCGACCAGCTTACTAGCTTTGTATGGCTGGATGGCGGACGGGATAACGAGTGTCAAATGAGATAGGAGGCCAAGGGATATGGTCCTGTCAGAGTCTTTCCGCTGAGCGATAATAGAGAAAAGAAAGAGTAATAGTTCTTTTGTAATAACATATATTTTGTGAAAGTACTGTATTATGTAAATTACTTTGTACTTGTAAACAAAGTGATTAGTGGATAATGTTTTACATGATGTTTAAAAAAAAATTCCCCAAAAATTTCATGTTTTACAAGAGAGATAGATTAGTTGGCAACCCATGAGAGTACAATCTATCGCAGTTAGCTATGAAGCTTAACTGTAATAGTATTGTATGATCTCTACGAAGGGCGGGCCACCACAAAATTAGCCAAATCTTGGGACAAATTTGCTGCCCAATTTCAGACCAAAGTGGGCATGGGCTGCTCATTGGAAGGAGGGAGGAATAAACAAATATTGTTGACCAACTTTTTAAAACCCTTGAATATTTTATTCAAGTGTGTCATGGCTAGGGAAAATATTTTAATGGCCACCTTTTGAGCTATGTGTGCAGCTAATTACAGCTGCTTTTGCAGCTAAGGGGCATGGAAATTTAAGGCCAAAATTTATCTGTGTTAGCTTCTTATCGCAGCCTAATTTTATACTGTGGTGTTCGGTCATTTCTCGGCAGTGTTCCAATTTTCATCTGAAAATTGGTTTTCTGAATCCAATTTTTATACTGTAAATTCCTGGTTGTTTTATACTGTCTGAGAGCCCGTTATCAGTCTAAATTACTGTTCATGTCCTATACTGTGGTTGTGTTTACACTGTGTTGTCCTTTCACATGTAAATCGAGGCGTTCCCAGGTGACATTTCAGACACAGTCTCTCTTGACTAATTTGGATGTGCTGATTCCATTTTTATCAGTTTTATGTCCATCGGAGGTCATCTAGACTAGTTTTCAAGATCTGTGTGACCCTACCTCGAAAAACGTTTCAGGTGCCCGATTGACTAATTTGGGCGTTCTGAGCCCAAATATATCAGTTTCGGGGCGAGTGAAGGTTGTCTTGACCATCATCCTAATACTGCATATCTCTCAAACTAAATTTCTTGTTTTGTGCTCAATCAACTAGATCAAGTCTACTAACCGTTCATGTATCAGTTTTAGGTCAAATTAAGGTCGTCTTGGTCAATAACTTGACACTGTGTTTCTCTCTATTCGTTATCCACAGTTTTCTACTTAACTGAGTGGTCTGAGTGCTCCGACTTTGATTTTGTCAGTCTTTAGGTGAGAAGACGTCATCTAGACCATTTTCTCGATATCATACCCTTGCTAGGGCTATCTCTCACTATTGTGCTCAGACGTTCGGTCTGAGCGTTCTGGTGATCTATTTACCAGTCTAGTGTCAAGAAATGGTCCGGACTAGTTTTCCGACACTGCATATCTCATTCATTTATACACATAATAGGGTGGATCGGGTTCACTATCGATCGCCCCTTTCACTTCATGAATAGTACTTAAACAGTATCGTATTTGTTTAGTATACTTAGTGGGAAATATACTATATTTGCCACCTTAATTACTCATTGCATAGTAATTAGGTTTCATGCAATTTAAGGGTCTATGTAACAGCTTTCTACCCGTTACACGGCCTTCAACACGGCCTCTAACACGGGCGTGTATACACCAGACACGGGCGTGTACTAGCTAAAGTTTTTCAACACGACCCTGTTTCAAAACACGGCCTTTTACACGTTCACAACCCAAGCGGTACACGGCCGTGTTCTTGACCGTGTCTCTGGACATGGCCATGTTCAGTTACACAGCTTCTCACGTGTTCACAACCTGAGCATTACACGGCCTCTTACACGACTGTGTACTTGATCGTGTCCTACTATATGGCCATGTATACTTACATGGCTACACACATGTACACAGTTTGAGTGGTACACGGCCACTTACACGACCGTGTACCTGACCGTGTACTTTAAAAATTACACTAAAATGCATCAAATTATTCTTCAATTTCTCATTAAATTAAAAATTAAAGTACATGATCGAGGCGGTCCTTACATTGCAAACATGAAAATGCTTGAACTTACCAATTCTACGATAATGTCCACTTCCGAAACTCCTCTGCAATTCTATCTCTAGTTTAGGTTCCTACAGACATAATATTGTCTATTAATACCTACATTATTCGTCACTTAAATATATTTATTTTGTCATAAAATTTTTCAACACAATTCAACTTGTAACATGATACACGGCCTTCAACACGCCTATATTCATGACCATGTACCTCCTGGTTTCTTACCACATGGCCGTGTTGTTTACTATCTAGCCGTGTAACTGTACACAACTATATACACACCCGTGTTCAAGCCCGTGTACCTCTCCGGTTGTAAATTCTTTTCCTATACAAGGCTGTGTATTCTTCTACACGCCTGTGTTCTTTAAAATTTTTAGAATTTTAACTCCAAAATCTCTATTTTGAGTCCTAGAATTTTATTTAAGTCATTCTGGGTCCTTTTGGGTCCTTTCCGAGCCTTTCAGAAATTTTTGGTCAAAATGACCATTTTGCCCCTAACGGGTCTCGAGACCGTAACTATTTCGTTCTATCGTTTTTCTCAAATTTTCTAAGCCCAAATATCTGAAAATAATATTCCCTAGGCTTCTGTATTATTTTTACAGCTCAATTTGCTATAAATTCTCAATTATCTATTTTCCCGGCCCTCGATTACTATTCATCCATCACCTAGGGTTGTTTCTCGTTGTTCGCAAGTTTCGGAGCCTCAAATGGCCGTTTCACTACTCTTGAAACACTTTTTATCCCATCCCCGACCTCGGTCCTCGAGAGGTTTAGGTTTCCTATCCCGACCCAGTATTTTTCCCCGCTTCCCAAAATACCCCTAACATGAAAATATCTCCTGTTTTAGGCATTTTAGACATTAAGGGTCGGTTTACTATTCCTTTTGGGTTGGTTTTCCATTTTCAATCCTAATCTACCGAGGGGTCCCGGTTTCCTTCCCGAGTTCAATATTTTTACCTCTCGTTTTCTAAAATGCCCTTATGCCGTTTTAAAAATTTTAGCAGCATTTCCGCTTGTATTTTTAGGTTTCTCGACGTTAAGTACACCTCATAACCTTTGTACCTACCACGTACTGTATAAGAGGCCTATTTTATGCAAAGTTTCCAAATTTTGTATAAAAATTTTCCACATTAACCAATATTCAAGAATCAATACACAATATTAAATTTTTTTCCAAACCTAGTCTTGGTTTATCATATTAATCATCACAACATTTCAAGTATTACATGTTACTCTTAGGTTTTCTAATGTGTAAAACAACATCAAAACCTAACCAAATTTTCATTTCAACCCTAGCATTGTCCACGGATTTTAGCATGAAAATACATCAAATAATCTTTGATTCCATTTCATGCTTGATTTAATATATAACCCAATGATCATAAACACTACACCAAAACATTATTTTCCAAACCATTTTTCACACCAACAATGCCACGGATTTTTCATGGAAACATGCAAAATTTTTGCTTGTTTTTAAACCCTAAATCGTGCTTCAAATTCTAAAACACCAAACAATTCATAGTATAATCAAAACATCAACTTTTTTTCAATGTTTTTCTACTCTACAAACCCACGATTTTTCTCTAAGAAAATCAAAGGAAATTGCTTCAATTTAGAAGCTCACCTTGTCTAGTTGATAGCTTGATACTAAAAATGCAATGAAAGCTAAGTTTGTTGTGGAATTTAAAACAAAATTTCACTTAGAAAGGGGGAAAGGCTCACGGTTTTGGGCTGCAAGAAAAGAGCAAGAGGTTGGATACTTTTTCCATTTTTTTTTCTTATGAATTTTGATGCCTATTTATAGGCAAAAGCTAAGGACCACTTAGCAAAATTTTTTCAACAATTTGCTAATTGTTCAAGGATCAAAGTGCAATATTTTTGAGCCAAAAATACATATTTTTTCTTCTTCCTTTCCAAGTGGCCGAATGGCCTTTTTCCAAAATTTTTAAAAATTTTTCAAACCTCTTTTTGGGAAAATCATGGCCATTGATCAAAAGGTAGGATGATCCTAGCCATACACCTTTCATATTACTTTCCAAACCAAAAAACAAAAATGGATTTATGACATCAACATGATGATGTCATCCTATGATATATATTAATTCACTAATTAATTCGTGATCAAATTTTGATCGAAAGCCGAATCGAACGGAACTTTACCGAAATTGTGTAGGCGGGTTTCGGGTGCCTCCGGTGTGATTGGTTTGTTTTATTTTGCTTCGGTTTGGTCAAAATTCTCTACCATAAATTTCTATTGTTTTAGTGCATTTTCAGTCCACTTTCTAGGTTTTTTTGGCTCTGTTTTCGAACCATCTCACCCAATTATGTCCGGTAGGATTTTCCATCATTGAACTCACTCACTTTAATACTGCCAGATCATTTTTATAGTATTCTCAACAATATTAAAACACAACTTTTTCATAATTTATTAATTAAAATTCATATATACATGCAATTTTAACCTACTCCGAGAATCTGAAATTCCCGGTTATCACATTCACCCCTCCTTACAGAATTTTCGTCCTCGAAAATTTAGAATAAGTGGGGGTACAAATTTCTGATTTTGTCTTTGCATTTCGATGTAGCCTCTTCGACGTTGTGATTTTTCCATAGAACTTTGACTAATGGGATCTTCTTGTTCCTTAAAACTTTATCTTCTCGTGCCACGATTTGAACAGGTCTCTCCTTGTAAGTCAGATCTTCTTGAATCTGGATACGTTCATGTTTCAGCACATGAGACGGATCTGATATGTACTTCCGTAGCATTGACACGTGAAACACATTATGCACTACCGACATCTCTGGAGGTAATGCCAATCTATAAGTGACTTTATCAATGCGTTCGATAATCTCATATGGCCCAATATATCTTGGACTCAATTTCCCTTTCTTTCTGAACTGCATTATTCCTTTCATTACTGAAACTCTTAGGAATACAAAATCCCCTTCGTTGAACTCCAAGGCTCTTCGTCTCTTGTCTGCATAGCTCTTCTGTCGGCTCTGGGCTATTTTCATTCGTTGCTGTATTTTTGTAACTGCATCCACTGTCTCTTGTATGAAATCCGTCTTATACAGTCGCTTTTCTTGTAAATCGTACCAATGAACTGGTGATCTGCACTTCCTTCCATATAGAGCTTCATAGGGTTCCATGCCTATCAAAGCTTGGTAGCTATTATCATAGGAAAACTCTACCAAAGGAAGTTTCTCATTCTAGCTCCTTGGGAAATCTATTGTACAGTACGCAACATGTCTTCTAGTGTTTAAATGTTTTGCTCAGATTGTCCATCTGTCTGCGGATGAAAAGCTGTGCTCAGACGCACTTCTATTCCCATAGCTTCTTGCACACATGTCCAAAAGTTTGAAGTGAATCGTGGATCCCGATCTGATATAATGGATTTAGGAACTCCATGTAACCTAACTATGTGGTTGACATACAAGCCCGCTAACTTTTCCAACGAAAAGGTCATTTTTATGGCAATGAACCTTGCTGTCTTTGTCAATCTGTCGACAATGACCCAAATGGCATCATAACCTTCTCGGGTCTTCGGTAGTCCTGCCACAAAATCCATTGTGATGTATTCCCATTTCCATTCAGAAATTTCCAACGGCTCTAATTTTCTACCTGGATGATGATGTTCAGCCTTAACCTTCTGGCACGTCGTACATTTGCTTACAAACTTAGCAATGTCTTTTTTCATCCCTTTCCACTAGAATTGTAGCTTCAAGTCCTGGTACATCTTACTGGCTCTGGGATGTACTGAATATGGCGTTTCATGGGCTTCTGCCATAATTCACCTTCTTAATCCTTCATCATCTGGAATCTAAATTCTCCCTTGATGTAGGATTAATCCTTCTTTAGACGCTTCTTCTTGTGAACTGGTTAGCTTCAGGTCTCGTTTCTGAGCCTCCTTGATGTTCTCATACAACGTTGACTCCAGTTGTAACACAGCCAATTTTCCAACTATTAGTTCCACCTTTAGCACATTGATTTCTTGTTGTAATGGCTTTAGAAGTTTTCCAATCGGCAGTTACTGCGAGACAGTAGATTTCCTACTCAATGCATCTGCAACACGATTGGCTTTTCCAGGATGATAGAGGATTTCACAATCATAGTCTTTGACCAGCTCCAGCCATCTTCTTTGCCGCATATTTAGTTCTTTTTATGTGAAGAAATACTTTAGACTTGGGTGGTCAGTATAAATCTGACACTGAGCTCCATATAGATAGTGTCGCCAGATCTTTAATGCAAATACTAATACGGCAAGTTCCAAGTCTTGCGTGGGATAATTCTTCTCATGGTCCTTTAGTTGACGCAAGGCATAGGCAATCACCTTGTCGCCCTGCATTAGGACAGCTCCTAATCCCATCTTCAAGGTGTCGCTGTATATCACGAACATCTCCCCTTCAGTAGGAAGTGTAAGTATCGGCGCTCTCGTTAGTCATTTCTTCAACTCTTGGAAACTTCTTTTGCATACCTTTGTTCACTTGTACTTCCTTTCCTTTCGTGTTAAAGCTGTAAGAGGTGCAGCGAGTCATGCGAATCCTTCTACAAATCTTTTATAATAGCCGGCTAGACCTAAGAAACTCTGTATTTCCATCATGCTCATAGGTTCGGGCCATTCGTTTATCACTTATACTTTTGCAGGATCCATAGCGATTCCTTCCTGAGAAACCACATGTCCGAGAAAATGTACTCTATTTAGCCATAATTCACATTTGGAGAATTTGGCATAGAGTTGATGCTTCCTTATCGTCTGCAAGACAGTCTTCAAATGCTCCTCATGCTCCTCATGAGTCTTTGAATATATAAGTACGTCATCGATAAACACAATGACAAACTTATCCAAATATTCTTTAAAGACTCAATTCATCAAGTCTATAAAAGCTGCTGGCGCATTTGTTAACCCAAACGGCATCACAAGAAATTCATAATAACCATAACGGGTCTGAAATGCGGTCATGTGGATGTCACTCTCCTTGATTCTTAGTTTATGGTATCCTGATCGTAGATCAATCTTGGAGAATACTGTTGCGCCTTTTAGTTGATTGAATAAGTCATCAATTCTAGGTAATGGATACCTATTCTTGATTGTAACTTTGTTCAATTCCCGGTAGTCAATACACATGCGAAATGATCCATCTTTCTTCTTGACAAATAATACATGTGATAACCGGGAATTTCAAACTTTCGGAGTAGATTAAAATTGTATGTATGTATTAATTTTAATGAATAAAATATGTAAAAGTGATATTTTAATACTATTGAGAATACTGTAAAAATGTTCTGGTAGTGTTAAACTGAGTGAGTTCGGGGATGAAAAATTTTACCAGACATTATTGGGTGTGATGGTTCGAAATCAGAGCCAAAAACCCTAGAGAATGCAACGAAATGCACTAAAACGATAGAAATTGCGGTAGAGAATTTTGACCAAACGTAAGCAAAATAAAAAAAAGCGATCGCACCGAAGGTGCCCGGAACCTGCCTTCGCGATTTCGATAAAGTTCAGTTCGGTTCGGTTTTCAGTCAAAATTGGACCATGAATTAATTATTGAATTAATATAAATAGTGGGACGACATCATCATGTTGATGTCATAAATCCATTTTTATTTCTTTGTTTTGGAAAGTAAGATAAAAGGTGTATGGTTAGGATTTGATCACTTTTTGATCAATGGCTAAGATCTTGCTAAAATGATAAAAAAAATTATTAGAATTATCTAAAAGGCCATTCGGCCATGCGGAAAGGGAGAAAGAAAAAAATTAGGCTTTTGGTCCAAAATATTTGCATTTTGATCTTTGAACAATTAGCAAATTGTTAGAAAAATTTACTTAAAAACCCTTGACTTTTGCCTATAAATAGGCATCCAAAATCATTCAAAAAAATAGAAAATCTAACGCAAACTCTTGCTCTTTTTTTTAGCCAAAAATCTGTGGCCTTACCCATCCCCCTAACCTTAAGTCAAAATTTTGTTTTAAATTTCACACCAAACTTAGCTTTCATTGCATTTCTAGCATCAAGCCATCAACTAGTTAAGGTAAGCTTCGAAATTGAAGCATTTCTCTTTGATTTTCTTAGTAAAAATCTGTGGGTTTTTTAAAATGGAAAAACAATGAAAAATTGTTGTTTTGTTGATGATATGATTTGTTTGATGTTGCAGAATTTAAAACGTGAATTAGGGTTTAGAAACAAGCAAAAATTTTGCATGTTTCCATAAGAAATCCGTGGCATTAGTGGTGTGAAAAATGATTGGGAATTGATGATTTGGTTTAGTGTTTATGTTCATTTAATTATATGTTGAATCATGCATGAATTAGAATCAAGAAATAAGAAAATTTTGAGGAATTTTCATGCCAAAATCCATGGGTTATGAACACTAGAAAATGGGAAATTTTTAGTGTTGAATGAGAATATGGAATGTTGATAAAATCCCTAGGTGTGACGCCCCCTAATTTCGACCACCCACAATCGTCATGAATCGACTCTACGGCCGACCAAGACTACTCGTGTGTCGAATCTGAGTCGTCAGTTTTAAACTCTTTTTCTCACAATACTTAATTATCAGGGCCTAAAATTTCGCCCATAATTTTTTTTTCTTTAATACATACTTTCTCTTAGGAAAATTAAATAAGAAAGTCATATAATATGCTAACTTTTATATATCTTAAATAAGTATAACATAATATACAACATATAATATATATATGTAATGTATATTTTGTTTCCAAACACATTTTCTTCAACTCAAAAAGGTCAGCAGAAAACTTATGGCAGGACCAAGCCCACGGTGAGTTCCCTATCCCCTTGACACGTTCGCATCCTACCGCCATCCAGAAAATCTACTGAACAGGTTTCTTACATGCAATATGAACAAATTGGTGAGCTAACAGGCTCAGTAAGTTCAAACATACATAGTAAGAATCACACAGATTCAAAAACATTGAAATCTCAATTTCTTATGAATAGTACTTGGATGAATAGTACTATTCACCATAAATAGTGATGTTGACCTTTGACCGATGAATAGTCTCAGTTACCCTAACTGGTTACTATTCACTTTATCCTAATAGGATACTATTCATATTACTATAACCGGATACTATCCACATTAGCTTAACCAATTACTATTCACAACCCTAATCGAAATCATTATACTTAGCGTACTTCAGTTATGCTCAATTATGATTTTTTTATCATTTTATTAGTTGTTCATTCTCTATTTGATTTCTAGTTTAGAGCTTTGTTTATGGCAGTACCGATAATTATTAACGCGCTGACTGGGCAGGTCTAAGAAGTGACCTTAGAACATCATCCTCCACAGCCCTGATATCCTCATAGGATCTAAGAAAAACCTCCACCACTTTGTTAGAGGGGCAGAACACCTTAATGGTTTCATTACCATCTTTCAATTTATAGTCTTGACCAAGTGACATCACTCATCACCTCAAGGTCACTATCCTCCATTGCCCGTAAGTCTTACTCATTCTTATTATCTGGGATATGTTATTCTAACTAATCCGCAAATGTCTATCAGACTTTTGATCTAGCGTACATCTAGTACGGAATAAATAACATGGTATTTCATATTGCAGACACAAAAATGCTTGAACTTACCAAAACTGTGATAACGTCCACTTCCAGAACTCTTCCGTAGTTCTATCTCTATTTTGGGTTCCTATAAACATAATATTGTCTGTTAATACCCTATATTAATTGTCACTCTAAATATATTTATTATGTGATAAAATTTTACACAACATTTCAATTTCTCAAGTGGTACACGGTTTGAAACGCACCCGCGTCCTAACCGTTTTTCTCTCTGTCTTAGTCTACACGGTCATTTTTCACTGTACACGCCTGTGTACCATTTAAACTCTAGATTTTTACTTTAAAATCTCTATTTTGGGAACCTAGAATTTTATTTAAGTGTTTCTAGTCTTTCAGGGTCCTTTCCGAGCCTTTCGAAAATTTTTGGTCAAAATAACCATTTTGCCCATAACGGGTCTCGGGATTGTAACTATTTTGTTCTATCATTTTTCTCAAATTTTCTAAGTCCAATTATTTAAAATAATATTCCCTATGCTTCTATATCATTTTACAGCTTAAATTGCTGCAAAATCTAAGTCTCATTTTTCCCGACCCTCAGTTACTATTCATCTATCACCTAGGGTCGTTTTCTCGTTTTTCGAGCATTTCAGAGTCTCAAATGGCCCTTTACTACTCATTAAACATTATTTATCCCGTCCCCGGCCCTTGGTCCTCGAGAGGCTTGGGTTTCCCATCCCGACCTAAATTTTTTTCTCATTTCCCAAAATACCCCTAACATGAATTTTTTTCCTGTTTTAGGCATTTTAGTCTTTTAGGTCGGTTTACTATTCCTTTTGGGTTGGTTTTTCATTTCTAACCCTATTTTTACCCCTCGATTCTCGAAATGCCCTTAAGCTGATTTTAGAAATTTTGGCAGCATTTCCGCTTATATTTTAAGGTTTCCCGGTGTTAGATATGCCTCATAACCTTTGTACCTGTCACGTACTATACCAGAGGCATATTTTATACAAAGTTTGGAAACTTTGTATAAAAATTTTCCACATGATTCAATATTCAGAAACCAACACAAACTACAATATTTTTCTTTCAAACTAGCCTCAGTTTACTAGTTAATCATATCAAAATAATTTTTCATCACAACGTATCATTCTTAGGTTTTTTTTTTAATGTATAAAACAGCATCAAAAACCTAACAAAAAATGCATTCTAACCCTAGTATAGCCATGGATTTTCATGCATAAACACAAAGAAAATCTTGTTTTCCTTACTAGGGTTTTTATCAACACTTTTCAACATTAAAATTTTTCATTTCTTAACATTCATACCCACGGTTTTAGCAAGAAAATTACATCAAAATTTTCTTGTTTTCTTATTCCAATTCATGCTTAATTCAATGCATAATTAAATGAACATAATTACTAAATCAAAACATCAAAACTCATGTATTTTTCACACCCATAATGCCATGGATTTTCAAGAGAAACATGCAAAATTTTTGCTTGTTTCTAAACCCTAATTCATGCTTTAATTTCTACAACACCAAACTAATCAAAACATCATCACATCATTAACTAAATAATATATATTTTTTCATTGTTTTCACACTCTCATACCCATGGATTTTCTAAGGAAAATCAAAGGGAAAAGCTTCAATTTTGAAGCTTACCTTAATTAGTTGATGACTTGAGGTTGGAAATGCAATGCAAGCTAACTTTGGTGTGAAATTGAAAACAAAATTTTGGCTTTCAAAGGGGGAGAAGGCCACGGTTTTGGCTGAAGAAAAAGGCAAGGGTTTGGCTGATTTTTTTCATTTTCTTGAATGAATTTTGATGCCTATTTATAGGCAAAAGTCAAGGGCTTTTTTACAATTTTTTCCCAACAATTTTCTAATTGTTCAAGGACAAAAAATTAAGGATTTTGGGGCAAAAATCAAATTTTTTTCTTCTTCCTTTCCAAGTGACCGAATGGCCTTTTCCAAATTTTTAAAAAAAATTTTCAATGGCTTTTTGGCATAATCTTGGCCATTGATCATAAAGTAACCTAATCTAAACCATACACCTTTCAAAATTACTTTCTTAATTAAGGAAAATAAATCTTGGTTTATGACATAATCATGGTAATGTCATCCTACTATTCATATTAATTCACTAATTAATTCGTGGTCAATTTTTGACTGTAATCCGATCTGAACGGATCTTCATCGAAATTGCGTAGGTGGGTTCTAGGTGCCTCCGGTGTGATCGGTTTGTCTTTTTTTGCTTTCGTTGATCAAAATTCTCTACCGTAAATTTCTATTGTTTTAGTGCATTTCAATGCACTCTCTAGGGTTTTCAGTTCTGATTTCGAACCGTCTCATCCAATTATGTCCGGTAAGATTTTCCATCCCTGAACTCACACACTTTAACACTGCCAGAACATTTTTACACTATTCACAACAGTATTAAAACACAACTTTTTCATATTTTATTCATTAAAATTGTTATATACATACAGTTTTAATCTACTCCGAGAATCTAAAATTCCCGGTTATCACACTAGGAAAGAAAGCAAAATTTTCTATGTGATTTGCATGAAAAATCCGTGGCTAATGCTAGGGTTGGAATGAAAATTTTGTTAGGTTTTGAGTGTTGTTTTACACATTAGAAAACCTAAGAGGGATATGTGATATTTGAAATGTTGTGATGAAGAACTTTGGTGATGATTAACATGATAAACCAAGGCTAGTTTGGAAAATTTTGGTTGTTGTGTATGGATTTTTGAATATTGATTTATGTGGAACATTTTTATACAAAGTTTGGAAACTTTGAATAAAATAGGCCTCTGGTATAGTACGTGGCAGGTATAAAGGTTTTGAGGTGTACCTAATGCCGGGGAAACCTTAAAATATAAGCGAAAATACTGTTAAAATTTTTAAAACGGCATAAGGGCATTTCGAGGAACGAGGGGTAAAAATATTAGACTTGGGAAGGAAACCGAGACCCCTAGGTGGATTAGGATTGAAAATGGAAAACTAACCCAAAAGAAATAGTAAACAGACCCTTAATGTCTAAAATGCCTAAAACAGGAAAAAAATTTCATGTTAGGGGTATTTTGGGAAATGAGGAAAAATATTAGGTCGGGATAAGAAACCCTAGCCTCTCGGGGATCGAGGGTCGGGGACGGGACAAAAAGTGTTTCAAGAGTAGTGAAATGGCTATTTTAGGCTCCGAAACACTCGAAAAACGAGAAACGACCCTAGGTGATGGATGAATAGTAATCAAGGGTCAAAAAATGAACAATTAGGGTTTTTAGCATTAAAAAGCTGTAAAATGATACTGAAGCCTAAGAAATGTTATTTTAAGATAATTGGGCTTAGAAAGATTGAGAAAAACGATAGAACGGAGAAGTTACGGTCCCGAGACCCGATAGGGGCAAAATGGTCATTTTGATCAAAAATTTTCAAAAGGCTCGAAAAGGACCGTAAAGGATTTAGAATAACTTATTAAAAATTCTAGAATCCAAAATGGAGATTTTAAGGTTAAAAATCTAAAGTTTAAATAGTACACGAGCATGTACAGTGAAACACAGCCGTGTAAAATAAAACCGAGAGGTACACGGTTAGGGGCACGGGTGTGTTGCAGACCGTGTACCATATAATGAATTGAAATACTTTGTAAAAATTTATCATAAAGTAAATATACTTAAAGTGATAATTTATAGAGAATATTGACAGACAATGTTATGTCTATAGGAAGTCAAATTAGAGATAGAACTGCGGAGGAGTTCCGGAAGTGGACATTAGTGCAGTATTGGTAAGTTCAAGCATTTTCATGTCTGCAACATGAAATACTATGATATTTTATTATGTACTAGATGTACACTAGGAATAAAGTTCTATGGACACTTGGGGATTAGTTAGTATAACATATCCCATATAATGAGAAAAGAGATTATGTAAGGCCTACGGGCAATGGAGGTTAATGACCTTGAGGTGATGATTAATGTCACTTGGTCAAAACTATAATTGAAAGATGGTAATAAAAACTATTAAGGCTTACCATCCCTCCAACATATTGATGGAGGTCTCTCAGGTCCTACGGGGATATAAGGGCTGTGGAGGCCGAAGCTCTAGGGTCGTTCCTTAGGCCCTCCCAATCAGCACGCAAGATTAATAATGGTATTGTCATAAAATGAGCTCTATACTAGAAAGTAAATAGAGAATGAACCATCAATAATATAATGAAAACCATAATTGAGCATAACTGAAGAGTATACTAAGTATAGTGATTTCGATTAGGATGTGTGAATAGTATCCGGTTGATGTAATGTGAATAATAACCAGTTTTGGTAACAGTTACTATTCATCGATCAAATGTCAAAGTCACTATTCATAAGAGGTTGAGTTTTCAATGTTTTTGAATCTGTATGATTCTTACTAAGTATGTTTGAACTTACTGAGCCTGTTAGCTCACCAGTTTCTTCATGCTGTAGGTAAAAAACTTGTTAGTACATATATGGATGGCGGCAGGATGTGCACATGTCAAGGGATAGGGAATTCATTGTGGAGTTGGCCCTGCCACAAGTTTTCCACTGAGCTTTCAAAGTTAGTGAATTGAAGAGATTGTGAAAAAAATAAATACATGCAGTATAAATATTTTGTATATTATACATTATGTTGTACTCTAAAAGGACAACTAGAAGTTAGTGTTGTATTTTACCTGGTTTTTATAGTTAGCTTTCTTTTGGAGAAAGTATGTATTAAAAAGAAAAAATTTTATGGGAAAAATTTCCGGGCCCTAAGAGATGAAAGTATTAGAAAAAGAGTTTTAAATTGACAACCTAGTTTCGACACACGAGCTATCTTGTTCGGTGATAGAGTCGGTTCATGACAGTTGCGAGTGATCAGAATCGGGGGCGTCACAGGTTGGTATCAGAGCGGTTGACAATGTCCCTATTGGCACGAAGTGCGATCTGCTCATCGTTCCAAGTAAGTTAGCTTTCTTTAAGTTAGTTAAATTTACATTTATTCGAGATTATATATATTTTGTAGGATATAAGATGACTAGACCACCATACGCAAGACATCAACCACACCGACCAAGAGGACCGATCTACGTGTGGACTAGGCCCGTGATCAGACCATCCATGATGCGGCAAGCAGTTCAACGACAACCAGTACCTGAGCCATTAGCGCCGAGGATTGTAGCGTTGGCACCGGTATAAGCACCACCTCTGCGACCGATCGTAAACCCACCAGTAACAGTAGACATTCCAGTGGTGGGAGATCGAGCTCGCATAGGAACTAGAGTATCAGTGCGAGCCGTACATGCTTTTAGAGTTAGTCATCCACCTACGTTCGAGGGAGGTCAGCAGGGGATCTCCATGCTAGACTGGCTACATGACGTTGAGGTTATCATTTGCCGGTGTGATATAGATGAGGATTGATGGGTTTTGATGGCCATTGGCACATTCTGTGAGGACGCACTGTTATATTGGGAGTATTGTGATCAGGAGATGCTATTAGCACTGGATTGGGGCGAATTTCACCAAGTCATGCGGGAGTAGTTTCCACAGAAGAGTTCGGCACCAGTCTTAGACCCTCCTAAGAGCAGGATACTATTGCTAACACCGACTATGCCCAAGCATGCAGATGTCAGAGACTTTGTCCGGAAGGCAGAGAGACAGCAAATAATGCTGAGTGATACTGTATTCTCATATGCAGTCAGATTTCAGGATAGCGTCGTAAGGACATGTCCTCTATCCAACATCACAAATGATGACTTTTATGACATATTTTGGAAGGGACTCACCATTGACCTACGGCAGAGGGTAACCCCTTTATACCCTACTGTAGGAAAATAAATCGGTAAAAACGTATCAGAGTGGTACAGCAGAACAATAAAAATTTTTTAAGATCGTTAAATATCTCATGATGCCATATACAATAAACCAACAACAATTAAAACTCATACCTCAAGGACACCAATCTTGTAGGAGGAGAATGACCGGAGGGCTTCAATCAACTAGCCTTCTCTACTACTCTCTAATTCCCGAATGGCTGAGTGTATGGGAACTCTGAACCTCGATCGGCATGCTAGCACTGCTAGTCTTCTTCCGACCACCCAGATCTCTAAAGAACTTATTGTCACGGTGAGTTATGCAACAATAAGCCTGCTCACCTGAGAGTCTGTGGTCTAAGAGAACTGGAGTGGTAGGACCTCTATTTATAGACTTGCATGAGGTGATTCTCTGAATTCGAATTGGATTAGGAGAAGATATTCTCCCTTATCTACAACCATAAAATCCAAAATTATCCAAGGGAAAATCCCTACAAATTTCAGCCATTATTGAAGATTATCCAATCCAAATTCAAACAAGATTTTAACATGAATCTTATCTCCCTTTTTCAACCAAAAAATCCGAAAATCCAAGGGGAAAATCCCCACAAAAATTTCGGCCACTTTTGGATAAGGTAGAATCAAAAATTCACTAGGATTTTCAAGCTTGAATCTTATCTCATCCTTATCCAAAATAACCAAAAATCTCCTAGGAGATTTACTCGATAAATTCGCCATTATTAGGGAAGAGAGAATCCAAATTCAACTTGGATTGAAACTTGAATTTTTCCTTGAACCTTATCCACAAAAATCTGAAAATTCATTGAGGATAATCCTCAAAATTTTGGTCCATATTTTGTTAAGATTTGGATTCAAAATTCAAGTAGGATTCAAGCAAGATTTCCTCTCTATATCCAACTCAAATTCGAATTTCATTCCTTGTGGATTTACCACAACAAATTCGAATCCCACTTGAACTGTGATTCAAAATTTCAATTTCAAATTTCAAATTCAAATTTCAAATTTCAAATTTCAAATTTCAAATTTCAAATTTCAAACTTAAATTTCAAATTCAAATTTCAAATTCGAATTTCAAATTCGAATTTCAAATTCAAAATTCAAATTTCAAAATTCAAATTTAAAAACCCACAAAACAGTTGTATTTCAAATTCTTGTTCTCATGCATAATTTTCTACAACCCCAATCCAATCTCAAATAAAATCATGGCAATTTTATTTGGCGTTCGAATAATTGTGTACTTCGTTATCCAAAATAAAATCTAAATCTAACCGGAGAGAATCTTGTCCACCATCCTAATCCTATGTCAACACCATCCATGCATAATAAAGTAACCAATAGCATACATAGATCAATTTTGCCAAACATTAAGGAATTATGTGGAGCTAGTAGAGGGACTAATTGGACATATATAATCGGGCTCCCGCAAATCCATATGATCATCATTCTTTACTGAACAACTTAATCATATGATCACTAATTTCACAGTCACACCACTATAAACCTGAAACTGAACTCCCAATTATATACCGTATTACATAAGCCTATGACAAGCTATCATCCAATGGCCTTGTCATGTATGTAGAATCCTCATACGATATCCATAATCAGCCTTAGGCCAAAGTCTGTTTAATCCTACTGATCAGGTTATCTTAATGTTCCATTATACTACCAAATAAAGAAAATGATTATTCACCATATGTGAATAAGAAGTCATCCGCCCAGTAGATGACCCAAGGCCTTGTCCTTTTTCACATTCAGTATAATGCCTTTAAGAGGATACCCTTAACTCCTCATTAGAGCTATGATTCCAATATTTGTAAACGAACCCTTCATTGTATAGAAGTCATGCACCCAACGAACCAGTTTACAAGCTTACTACCTCTAAGATGCTTTAGCCATTGGAACATCAAAGTACACAAGTCATATACATGAAGCTGTCCATTTACTCAGGATTAAGGTTACTGCACAATGAACGTCAAAAGCAGATCGATCCACTCAAAGCAGACTTCGTAGATCAATCATGCTTTAGTCTCGGTCTAATATGTCACCACCAAACAACATATCTATGTCTCTACTTGGGAATCTATGCTCTAGACTGTTAAGACAAACCGTCCCCTCCAAATCTTTGGACAACATAATAGTCTTAACATAAGTTACATGCTCGGTCTAACCCCATAGACTACAGACCATATTTTAGACCGCTAACTTTAGAACATTGTCTTCTCGCATACAAAAGTTCATTGTATGCAACATTCTAACAATTCAACACAAGCAGTCAGGGAGCCATATTTGCTTACATTTACTTTAACATGTAAATAAAATGAGGACAGATAGCAATGTAATGAATAACCTCTATATGTATATAATTTTATTATCCAGTTTAAAATAAATACATCAAAATGTCTCCAATGCTTAGGGCATTTCCTAACGCCTACTACTTTGCAAGGTTTTGGTGGGAATTTGTCAAGCTGAGAAGAAATATGTATACAATGTCTTGGTTGGACTTTCTGGAGGAGTTTAACCAGAAATATTATAATCCTGCACTATTGCGACCACAACAACAAGAGTTCACAGATTTAAAGCAAGGGGATGTGACAGTAATTGACGTCTGTAGCAAGTTTGATCAGTTGTCCAGACTGTGGCCATACACTGTCACCACTAAGAGGGAGAAAATCCAGAAGATGCTGGGAATGTTCTATCCCGAAATCTCAGCATTGGTGGGCAGTGGGTTGACGCCAACTGACACTGAAATTGATTGTGTTTTTGTGTGCTAAGGGCAGAATACTATTTGGTTCGACAAAAGGAAGAGAGAGAAAAGATTTGGGACGCTAAGAAGAAGGAGAAGGTGTTAGCCAAAGCTGTACAAGTTGGATCCCAGGCCAGACAAAGTAGCAAACCGAATCAGAATACTAAGGCTGGGCCGCCAAGTACTTCTGGTCAACAGTCCCAGGGGAAGAGAAAGGGGAATAATTATGGAAATAAGAATCAGCAGAGGAGAACAAACAATAATGCTGGGCCTACTATTAGAGACTATGTAGTCTGCGGAAAAAGATATGCAAGCCGATGTAGATTTACCCCAAATGCCTGTTTCCAATGTGGGAAGGACGGTCATTTTGCTAGAAATTGTCCGAAAAATAGACAAAATATGCAAGGTTCATCTCAGCCACAACAGCAACATTCCCAAGCACATTCTGTAAGGACCACCCCGATCATGTACTTTAATTTTTAATTTAATAAGAAATTGAAGAATAATTTGATGCATTTTAGTATAATTTTTAAAGTACATGGTCAGGTACACGGCTGTGTAAGTGGCCATGTACCACTTGGACTGTGTACGTGTGTGTTGCCGTGTAAGCATACATGGCCATGTAGTGGAACATAGTCAGGTACACGGCCATGTAAGTGGTCATGTACCGCTCGGGTTAATGAACGTGTAAAAGGCCGTGTTTTGAAACATGGTCGTGTTGAAAAACTTCAACTAGTATACGCCCATGTCTGGTGTATACACGCCCGTGTTAGAGGCCATGTTGAAGGCCGTGTAATAGGCAGAAAGCCGTTACACAGACCCTTAAATTGTATAAAACCTAACTACTATGTAATGAGTAATTAAGTTGAAAAATGTAGTATATTTTCCCATTGAATAGACTAAACAGATACAGTATTGTTTAAGTACTATTCATGTAGTGAAAGGGGCGACCGATAGTGAACCCAGTCCACCCTATTATGTGTATAAATGAATGAGACAGGCAGTGTCGGGAAACTGGTCTGGATGACCAATTCTTGACACAAGACTGCTAAATAGATCACTAGAATGCTCGGACCGAACATCTGAGTACAATAGTAAGAGATAGCCCTAGCAAGGGTACGATATTGAGAAAATGGTCTGGATGACCTCTTCTCACCTAGAGACTGATAAAATCATAGTCGAAGCACTCAGACTAGTCAGTTAAGTAGAAAACGGTGGATAATGAATAGTAAGAAGTATGCCGTATCAGGATGAGGGTCAAGACGACCTTTACTCGCCCCAAAACTGATATATTTAGGCTCTGAATGCCCAAATTAGTCAATCAGGCACCTCACATATTTTTCGAGGTGGGATCACACAGATCCTGAAAACTAGTCTAGATGACCTCCGATGGACATAAAACTGATAAAAATGGAATCAACACGTCCAAATTAGTCAAGAGAGACTGTGTCTGAAATTTTACCCGGCAATGCCTCGGTTCGAGTGCGAAAGGACAACACAGTGTAGACACAACCACAGTATAGGACAAGAACAGTAATTTAGACCAATAATGGGCTCATAGACAATATAAAACAACCAAGAATTTATAGTACAAAAATCGGATTCAGAAAACCAATTTTCTGGTGAAAATTGGAACACTGCCGAGAAATGACTGAACACCGCAGTATAAAATTAGACTGCGATGAGAAGCCAACACAGATAAAATTTGGCCTTAAATTTCTGTGCCCCTTAGCTGCAAAAGCAACTATAATCTGCAGCACACATAGCCCAAAAGGTGGCTATTAAAATAATCTCCCTAGCCATGACACGTGGGAATATAATATTCAAGGGTTTTTGAAAAAGTAGTCAACAACAATTGTTTATTCCTCCCTCCTTCCAATGAGCAGCCCACACCCCCTTGGTCAAAAAATTGGCAGCATATTTGTCCCAAGATTTGGCTAATTTGGTAGATAATTAAGTAGGATTAAGCCTAAGTAGTTTGATTAATTTTGCCTATAAAAGGCACCCTTGACATAAGACATGGACTTTTGCTTCCACACGCCTAAAACCACAAGTCTTTTTCTTCTTCTTTTCCTTGCTTGCTGCCGAATCTTCTCAGCCCTAAAAGCCAACATTTTGTAAGCCAAAACCTTGATCAAAACTTACAAAAAACTGACCTCTTCCAAGCTTGAGCAAGGGGAGACCGAACCAAGCTTTTTGGATGCACCGAGGGTAAGTGCAAAACCGATTTTCCTTGTGTTTTGATTCTTGGTTTTGAGTTGTTGTTTGAATGATTTTTTTTTTTTGGTAACTTGGCTAGCATAAAACCAACCTCAAGCTCTTGAGTTTCCACATCATTTTGACCCCCCAAGCCTAGCCAAAAGTGTGCTTGAGTCAAAGCACCAAAGGTAAAAACCAAAACCCATCTCATGGTTTTATGTATATTTGTTTATGCACAAGGTTGTATAAGTTATTTGAGCCCTAAGCTTTCATTTCTTAATGTCATTATGGTTGTAGTTGTGTTTACTTTAAGTTGCATATGGTTTGTGGGTGTGAATGCATGGATGTGTATTATGGTGACTGGACACAAATCTGTCCTTAGAAAACAGCCACAGATTCTGGCCATTTTGACCTACTTAGGTTCCAAATCTGGGATTTGGTTAAACAGGTTGTTTTAAAGAAATTTTGATACGGTCGTTTTTGCATCAAATAGGCCTTAGCCAAAAACGAGCCTAAGATAGGTGTTTAGGTTATTTTTCACTCGGTGTCCAAAACTGGGACAAAACTGGGAGCAAAAATCCGAACCCAGTGTTTAGTCTCAGGTTTTGCTAGAAATGGACCCCTTAGAATCCGAACTGGTTCTCAGACTCAACACAAAAGTTGTAGATCTCCTCGAGACCTTGAGAACGACCTGCAAGAGTCAAAAATTTGGCCGTTTTGGGCCTCAAACCGAGCCGTTTTTACAGAGACACAAAACTGGGATTTTTACAAAAAACTAGGCACCAAGCCCACAGATTTAATGAAATTAGGAGCCGTTAGAGTTAGATTTAGGCTCTGAGATGAACATGAGATTTGTTCATCTTGTCAAGAAGAAAACTTTCATGTTCAACAAAATTTCAAACAAAGTCGTTTAGACCAAGTTTCAAAATTGTTTTCAAAAGTGGTTCAAAAACTACCTTTAAAATGCAAGCTTTAAAAATGTGATTTATACACTACAAAATAAAAATGTGTTTTTAACACTTTCAGATATGACCAAGGTTTTTATTAAAACATCCCCCACCTTCCAACGGGGTGATAAGGGGGCGGTTTCAAAATAAGGAATTTTTCCAAGATTTTTACAAGTCAACCCAAACATTTTTTCAAAATAAAATAGTGTGTGTAGCCCGATAGGTTACCACACCAAACAAGCCTTAGTAGCTCGGTAGGCTACCACCCTAAACAAGCCATAGTGACCCGGTGGGCCATTACACCAAACAAGCCTTAGTAGCTTGGTAGGCTACCACACCCAACAAGCGAAGCAACCCGATCGGTTACTACACTAAGTTCACATATAATAACTCGATAGACTACTTAGTTACCAACACGCAAGTTAAACGGTCAGTTGACTAAGCGGGAAACTAGTCACGGGCCACGTTTCGAACAGCACACAGTGAGGAATGATGATTAATCTATCAAGTAGACGATTGACCGAACACGATACGAGTTAGACACCAAATCCCCATAATAAGCCAATAGGGTACCGATGGGTCTTAATATCCCATAAAAACACAAGTTATAGTCACTAACGTTAATAGTGACTCAACGAGAGCATTAATGAGAAACATTATTGATGACAGGGGGTAACCTGTGAATTGATAAAGGCGTGATTTCAAGTTGCTTGCAATTAGGTAAGTACAACTCCGCCTATGGCATGAACGAGAATGCTTTTAAATGATATTTTACAGTATGTTAAAATATGTATGCCATGCACACGATATTGCACCTCATGTTTAAGAGCATGTTGTTCCACAATCAAGTAGATTGATGAAAAAGCAAGATAGATGCCATACATCCCTACCATGTAGGAGTTGGGACAGCTTAGAGAAGCATATGGTTAGAAAAGATAAACAAGGCGGAAAGTAGTAAGCGTGTCGTACCGGCCCTTTCAAATGAAGGGGTTTTAAGTTAAAGTAGAAAGTTGAGCATCTATTGATGGCTCTCCAGCTATTTTACCATGGGCGTTACCGATGGTCTGTGCATGCACGGTACTGACACATGGGCCTTTAATAGACAAGAAAAGAAAAGAGAAGTTTGAAGCATAAATGAACATAACCGGATCATGCATTAGTTATTGTTCACCATGCTTCTAGATGCATTCAGTACATGATGTTTCTGTGATGTACATGTTATGTGAAGTTTTATAATCCTTGATACGATATGTGATATATGGTATGTGATATGTAATATGTTAAAGTGGTATATGTGATACTTGACTGATTATATGTTTTTAAGTATGTACTATGTTTAAACATGTTTTGCGGTAAACATGTTGTACTTACTGGGTATAAAGCTCACGTATTGTGTTCATGTTATAGGTAAGCGTCCTACCGCTTAAATCCCAATGGGCGATGGTGGCGACGAAGGCAAATGTGAGATCAAGGTTATGGAGACACCGTGAGTTTTTCTTCCCCAAAATTTGAGTATCAGTATTTTGAATAGCAATGGTTAAATAGTATTTTAAATAGTAATTTTTAGATAGTATGTTTGAATAGTAACCGTTAAATGGTATTTTTGAATAGTAACCGTAAACCGTATTTTTGAATAGAAGTCGTTAAATGGTATTTTTAAATAGTAATCGTAAACCGTACTTTTGAATAGTAATCATTAAATAGTATTTTTAAATAGTAGTCAGTATACGTACGTATACAGTAAATACATACATGTTAAATAAAAAAAAATATCCCTAATTTTATGATATCTAGTTAAGTATAAGTTGCTAGAAAGTATAAGCAAAGCAAGTAAGTCAGTTTTTAAGTGACGGTCCGAGCCAATAAGGGCACAGGGCATCACAGTTGGTATCAGAGCGATTTCCTACCACCCTACCTCACATCTCCGTACGCCTGCCTCATCTATCCAAGCAAGTTAGCTTTTACTTTTCAAAAATTTAGTATATGAGTTGACGATTAATTATAATAGGAGAATGGCCGCACCGGTTGACCCTCAACAAGTGCAAGAGGACCAAGAAGCGAGTATAGCTTTCACTGCCATGCGACCACACACATATGACGACAGCAACCCATACAAACTCCTTTATTGGATTCATCATATGGAGACAATCATCGAAGGGTGCCATATCCCACCCCGTCTACAGGTGGTAATGGCCAATAGCCGATTACGAGGACTAGTAATGACATGGTGGAACGATCGACACAGGATCAGGGGTCCAGCGATGCAGTGGGATGAGTTCAGCCAAGATCTTCGCAACTCCGACGACCCAGCTAAGGATGCAGACATCTGGGATGATATGTATGAGAGGAGATATCAGGTCCTCTCTGACATTTGGGACATTTACGAGGGAGAGACCATGGTACACTACTGTCAGCGATTTTTGGATGCCATGTTGCCGAGCATTCCCTTAGACAAGTCATTTGCAGAGGTAACCGACTTGCTTTACAGAGCAATTCCATGGTACATGAAGGACCTCATCCACTACCCTCCACTACATGAGAACCTGAGGCACCTGGTCTGAGACATAGCAGATACTGAGCGAGTGGCACTCAACCCTGATCTAGCAAACGCCATACCTCAGCTGGCTAATGAAGAGTTCGTGGTCAAACCACAGCCAGTAGTACCTGAAGACAATGGAGACTCGATGGAGGACCCCGAACCAGCCCCTCTATCTCCCGAACACCATATGGATGAAGACGGTGACGAGGCTATCCCTAATGCCCAACCTAACGACGAGGAGAAGGAGATCCCCGATCACATCAGTGACGATGAGGAAGTAGAAATGTATGAGCCCCAAGTCATCATCACCAGTGATGATGAAGTTGATTTTGCTTGGGGAGACGAGGATAAAGACCCTGAGGAGTTTCCCCTGAGTGAAAGTGACAATGAGGAAATGTCTGAGGTAGAGTCAGGATTATCCTCTGAGTAGTAGTAACCCTTTGTACGGAAATTTTTGTTATATAGAGGGAAACAGTAGTTTTCCCCGTCTGACTCAACTTAATGTACTTAATGGGATCATATTTTGGGAAGTGTGTGTCACTCCCACCAAATTTAAAATATATATGTATGTTTTATGAGATGTTTTATGAAAAGTAGTATCATTTTGCCCTGAGGGCCTAAATATGATTTTTCTACGAATATGATCGAGTATGGTAAAGAGTACAGGACGGTTCTTGGCACTCAGACGATGTCCCAATATGACGCAATAGTTATATTGAACATCATAAGAATAAGAGAAGAAACGAAAGATATAGTATGTATATGTCTATGATGCCTAAAATAAAGTTGTTTAGTAAGAAGGAAAATGATATGTAAATACGAATCCCAAGTATAAAATTTGAGAAGCTTATGTTCTCTTTTTCCATTGTGTGATAGGGTTACATAGGTGACAATGGCAAGAACAAGAGCCCAAACAAACCAAGCTACGCGAGACGACGAGCTACTGGCACATCTCGCAACGATGCAGGAAATGATGGTAAATCAACAACGGGAACTTAAATAGCTTAGATAACAGATGAACCGACAACAACAAGCACATAACTTGTGGAGGTACCAGTCTAAGCTGCACCAGCAGCCCCCGACGCTCCCAGAGAGCAAGTGGCCCCACCAGCCCAAGCAATGCCAGCACCATCGGCTGTGGCTGCTCCTATAGTAGCTAATGTTATCGTACCAGCATATAGAGAGGGTGACTTATATGAGCGGTTTAGGTGCATGAAGGTGCCTAAATTTGAAGGGACTACGAACTCTATTGAAGCTGACGATTAGCTGACTGATGTTTAGGTCATTCTAGACCTCGTGGGACTGATCGAAGGAGAGAAAGTTATATGCATATCCCTAGCCCTACGGAAAGGAGCACGCCAGTGGTAAAAGACCGTGGCTATCATAAGGAACATCAATTAAATGAATTGGGCAGACTTCATTGCTGAGTTCAGAGAAATGTACTTGAACGATGAAGCCTTAGCAATCCAGTAGGATGAATTTAACAATTTACGTCAAGGGAGCATGACGGTCATGGAGGCCATAAGAAAATTCAAACAGCTAGCCTGACTTTGCCTTGACCTAATGCCGACTGAGAAGGAGAAGGTCAAGAGGATACTGAAAATGTTTCAGATGGATATAGCCGTCCAAGTCTACAGTGGCAGCCATGGGCCAACAACCATGGCCGAATGTGTCAGCAGAGCCATCCAGGCTAAGTATTGGCTAGCCTAAGACAAAGAAAGGAGGGTACAGATCTTCAAGGCAAAGGGAGAAGAAAAGAACCAATCGAAGCCAACCAAGGGCAGACAGCACTCTGAATTTCAGCACAGAGGGTAGAGTACGGGAAACAACCAACATAATCGGCCATCTAACAACAACAATAAGAGGAAAAGGAATCCAGGCAATCAAGGCTAGTAAAGGAACTTTCTTTAGAGGAAAAATAACCAAGGAGGAAATTGAAATCAACACCTGCCTTGTTCAAAATGCGGACAGAGCCACCCGGGAGAATGCCACCAAGGCACCAGTGGCTGTTACATATGTGGCAAGGAAGGCCACTTCACTAAACACTGCCACTCAAACCCACAAAATCAGCAAGGCCAAGCCCGCCCTACTAACAGACAGTTGCACGTCGCCCAAGGAAGGATTGAAGGCCCACTGATCAACCAAGGCAAATTGGAAGCTCCAGAGCTGCAGGGGAGGATTTATGCCTTTACTTGCGAGGATGCAGAGGCTGGAACCTTGACCGTGGTGACAGGTCAGCTTTCTGTCACCAACTCCACAACACTAGTTTTGTTTGATTCTGGCGCAACGCATTCTTTTGCATCATCAGGATTTGCTAGGAGATTAGGCAAAAGCTTAGATAAGATGAACTAGACTTTTCAAATTGCCCTTCCCTCTGGGGAAGTTTTATTGTCTAACTATTGGATACGTCACGTACCAATAGCTATCAACGGGCACGAGCTGAGCGTGGACCTAATCATCATCGAGATGTGCAACTACGACGTAATTATAGGAATGGATTTCCTCGCCAAGTGCCACACTATTATAGATTGTCAGAGACGGGAGGTGACCTTCCATCCGAGCGGACACAAAAAATTTGTCTATAAGGGCTTATCGTCAAGGCAACCAAAGACGATGATATCAGCAATGAAGGCTTACCAGCTATTATCTAGTGGATGCACTAGTTTTCTCATACACATAGTGGATACAACCCAGGAAGTGGAAACCAGACTGGACAACGTACCAATAGTAAAAGAGTTCACGGAAGTATTCCCCGAAGATATCCTAAGACTTCTGCCAGAGTGGGAGATATCATTTGAAATCGGTCTGTTACCAGGATCGGCACCCATATCCAAGGCCCCCTACAGAATGGCCTCGATAGAATTGAAGGAGGTTCCAACTCAGTTAAAGGAGCTGATGGACAATGGTTTCATTTGATAGAGCTGCTCACTGTGGGGAGCACCGGTCTTGTTTGTAAAGAAGAAAGACAGAACGTTACGAATGTGCATAGACTACCGGGAGCTGAACAAGATCACAATCAAGAACAAGTATCTGTTGCCATAGATTGACGATTTTTTCGACCAGCTACGAAGCGCTGCCGTATTTTCCAAGATCGACCTACGTTCTGAGTACCATCAATTATGGATCTGAGATGCAGACATCCCCAAGGCTATGTTTTGAACGCGATATGGACATTACAAGTTCCTCGTTATGTTGTTCGGACTGACAAATGCACCTACCACTTTCATGGATCTGATGAACCGAGTATTCAAGGAGTTCCTGGACAAATTTGTCATTGTATTTATCGATGACATACTTGTATATTCTAAGAAAAAAGAAGAGCATGCGGAGCATTTGAGAGCCGTCCTACTCAAGCTTAAGGAGCATCAACTGTATCCCAAATTCTCTAAGTGTGAATTTTGGCTGGAGAAGGTTCATTTTCTCAGCCACGTGGTCTCCCATGAGGAAATGTCCGTAGACCCAACAAAAGTAGAAGTAGTTAGCAATTGGCTGACTCTGAAGAACATAACAAAAATTTGCAGCTTCTTAGGTTTAGCGGGATACTTACGACGCTTTGTGGAAGGATTCTCGAAGCTGGCCACACCACTCACGACGCTAACCAAGAAGGAAAATAAGTACGAGTGGTCTAACAAGTATGAAAAGAGCTTTCAGGAGCTAAAAAGTTGACTCACGAGTGCTCCAATCCTAACCATACCAGATGCTAAACAAGAGAATTTTGTAATTTACAATGACTCATCCAAGACTAGGCTAGGAGCCGTGTTAATGCAAGGTGGTAGGGTAGTCACATATGCCTCACGACAACTTAAGAACCACGAAAGGAACTACCCCACGCACGAGTTGGAGCTTGTAGCAGTGGTTTTTGTGCTCAAAATATGGAGGCATTACCTATATGGCGTCAAGTGCGAGATCTACATGAACCACCAGAGCCTCAAATACATTTTCACGTAGAAGGAGCTTAATATGAGATAACGAAGATGGCTGGAGCTGGTAAAGGATTATGATTGCAAAATCCTATATCACCCAGGAAAAACCAATAAGGTGGTTGGCGCGTTGAGCAGAATGCATTCTTCGATGCTTATGACCATTAAAGCCCTGTCGGAAGCACTGCAAAAAGAGCTACGGAGCAGCGAGATTGAGATGTTAACAGGAATGTTGTCTGAAATGACCCTCCAGTCAATGCTCATAAAGGAAACCAAGGCTGGCCAAGACCTCTATTTGTCACTATACAAGCTCAAAAGGGAGGCAATGGAGGACCAGAATTCAGAATTTCAGGTCTCTAAGGATGGCATACCCTATTTCGGAGACAGAGTGTGTGTTCCAAATGATGAAGAACTCAAGAAGCGGATCCTGTCAGAAGCTCATGACATGCCATACTCGATACATCCAGGAGCAAATAAGATGTACCAAGGCTTGAAAGGAAGTTTTTGGTAAACATGAAGAATGACATTGCGCAGTTCGTAGCAAGGTGCCTTACCTGCTAGAAGATTAAAGCAGAACATCAGCGACCGGGAGGAGTGCTATAGAAGATTGAGCTACCAGAGTGGAAATGGGAGCAAATTATCATGGATTTTGTGATTAGATTACCCAAAACCTCAAACGGGAACGATGCCATCTAGGTAATTATGGATCGATTAACGAAGTCAGCTCGATTCTTAGCCAAGAAGTTGAGCTACTTGTTAGAGAGGTTAGCAAAAATGTACATCGCTCAAGTAGTAAGCCTGCACAGAGTACCCAAATCGATCATCTCAAATCGTGATGGACACTTCACTTCAAGGTTTTGGCAGAGCGTTCAAGCTATAATGGGAACCAAGTTGAAGTTCAGCACCGCTTTCCATCCTCAGACTGACGGTCAGTCTGAGAGGACTATACAAACGTTAGAAGATATGTTGAGAGCATGTGTCTTAGACTTCAAGGGCAATTGGGATCAGAAGCTGCCATTGATAGAGTTCTCGTACAATAATAGCTATCATTCCTCGATTAGAATGGCTCCGTACAAGGCACTTTATGGAAGAAGATGCTGATCTCCGATTCACTGGCACGAGACCGGAGAAAAACAGCTCACCAGCACCGACTTCGTCAAGGATGCAACAAAAGCTATGAAGCTTATATGAGAGAGACTGGATACAACGTGTAGCCGCCAGAAGAATTATACAGATAGACGATGAAGACCTCTCGAATTTCAAGAAGGAGACTCAGTTTTCCTCAAGGTGGCACCCATGAAAGGGGTCATGCGCTTTGGGAAGAAAGGGAAGCTCAGTCCTAGATATATAGGACCTTTCGAGATCCTCGAAAGGGTCGGGAAGGTAGCCTACCGATTAGCGCTTCCTCCCGAACTAGCTTCCGTACACAATGTTTTCCACGTCTCGATGTTGAAGATGTATGTACCGGATAGTTCCCACATACTAAGCCAAGAGCCAGTCAAACTACATGCAGATCTAACCTATGAATAGAGAACCGTGAAGATTTTAGCCAGGGAAAATAAGGTTCTTAGGAATAAAGTGATTTCGCTTGTTAAAGTATTATGGCAGAATCATAACCTCGAAGAAGCTACATGGGAACGGAAGAAGATATGAAAAGAGACTTCCTAAATTTATTCTAATTTTTGAGGATGAAAATTTTTGTAAGAGGGGTAAATTGTAAGGACCACCCCGATCATGTACTTTAATTTTCAATTTAATGAGAAATTGAAGAATAATTTGATGTATTTTAGTGCAATTTTTAAAGTACATGGTCAGGTACACGACCGTGTAAGTGGCCGTCTACCACTTGGACTGTGTACGTGTGTATAGCCATGTAAGTATACACGGCCATGTAGTGGAACACGGTCAGGTACACGACCATGTAAGTGGCCGTGTATCGCTCAGGTTAATGAATGTGTAAATGGCAGTGTTTTGAAACATAGCCGTGTTGAAAAACTTCAGCTAGTACATGCCCATGTCCGGTGTATACACGCCCGTATAACCTTAAACACCCCCGTGTTAGAGGCCGTGTTGAAGGTCGTGCAATGGGCAAAAAGCCATTACGCAGACCCTCAAATTGCATGAAACCTAATTACTATGCAATGAGTACTTAAGTTAGAAAATATAGTATATTTTCCCATTGAATAGACTAAACAGATACGGTACTATTTAAGTACTATTCATGTAATGAAAGGGGCGACTGACAGTGAACCCAGTCCACCCTATTATGTGTATAAATGAATGAGACAGGCAGTGTCAGGAAACTGGTCCGGAAGATCAATTCTTCACAAAGACTGGTAAATAGATCACCAGAATGCTCGGACCAAACATCTGAGTACAATAGTAAGAGATAGCCCTAGCAAGGGTAAGATATTGAGACAATGGTCCAGATGACCTCTTCTTACGTAGAGACTGACAAAATCAGAGTCGAAGCACTTAGACTAGTCAGTTAAGTAGAAAACAGTAGATAATGAATAGTGAGAAGTACACAGTATTAGGATGAGGGTCAAGACAACCTTTACTCACCCCGAAACTGATATATTTGGGCTCAAAACGCCTAAATTAGTCAATCAGGCACCTGACACGTTTTTCGAGATGGGGTCACACAGATCCCGAAAACTGGTCTAGATGACCTCCGATGGACATAAAACTAATAAAAATGGAATCAGCACATCCAAATTAGTCAAGAGAGACTGTGTCTGAAATTTCACCTAGGAAGGCCTCGGTTAACGTGTGAAAGGACAATACAGTGTAGACATAACTATAGTATAGGATGAGAATAGTAATTTAGACTGATAATGGGCTCTTAGACAGTATAAAACAACTAGGAATTTATAGATAAAAATCGGATTAAGAAAACCAATTTTCTGGTGAAAATTGGAACACTGCCGAGAAAGGATTGAATACCGCAATATAAAATTAGACCACGATGAGAAGCCAACACAAATAAAATTTGGCCTTAAATTTCTATGCTCTTTAGTTGCAAAAGCAGCTGTAATGTGCAGCACACATAGCCCAAAAGGTGGCTATTAAAATAATCTCCCTAGCCATGACACATTGGAATATAATATTCAAGGGTTTTTGAAAAAGTAGTCAACAACAATTGTTTATTCCTCCCTCCTTCCAATGAGCAGCCCACACCCCCTTGGTCTGAAAATTGGCAGCATATTTGTTCCAAGATTTGGCTAATTTGGTAGATAATTAAGTAGGATTAAACCTAAGTAGTTTGATTAATTTTTGCCTATAAAAGGCACTCTTGACATAAGACATGGACTTTTGCTTCCATGCACCTAAAACCACAAGTCTTTTTCTTCTTCTTTTCCTTGCTTATTGCCGAATGTTCTTAGCCCCAAAAGCCAACATTTTTCAAGCCAAAACCTTGACCAAAACTCACAAAAACGGACCTCTTCCATGTTTGAGCAAGGGGAGACCGAACCAAGCTTTTCGGGTGCACCAAGGGTAAGTGCAAAACCAATTTTCCTTGTGTTTTGATTCTTGGTTTTGATTTGTTATTTGAATGATTTTTTTTTTGGTAACTTGGCTAGCATAAAACCAACCTCAAGCCCTTGAGTTTCCATGGAATTTTGACCCCCTAAGCCTAGCTAAAAGTGTGATTGAGTCCAAAGCACCAAAGGTAAAAACCGAAACCCATCTCATGGTGATTAGTTGAAAAATTTAGTTTTCAATCTGAGGGTTTTATGTGTATTTGTTTATGCACAAGGTTGTATTAAGTTATTTGAGCCCTTAGCTTTCATTTCTTAAAGTCATTATAGTTGTGGTTGTGTTTACTTTAAGTTGCATATGGTTTGTGGAAGTGAATTCATGGATGTGTATTATGGTGGCTGGACACAAATCTGTCCTTAGAAAACAGCCATAGATTTTGGTCATTTTTACCCAATTAGGTTCCGAATATGGGATTTGGTAAAACATGTTGTTTTAAGAAAATTTCGATACGGTCATTTTTACATCAAATAGGCCTCGGCTAAAAACGAGCCTAAGATAGGTTTTTAGGGTGTTTTTCACTCGGTGTCCAAAACTAGGAGCAAAAATCTGAACCTAGTGTTTAGTCTCAGGTTTTACTAGAAATGGACCTCTTAGAGTCCGAACCAATTCTCCGACTCAACATGAAAGTTGTAAATCTCGTAAGAGTCAAAATTTTGGCCATTTTGGGCCTCAAACCGAGCCATTTTTACAGAGACGTAAACTAGGATTTTTACAAAAAATTGGGCACCAAGTCCACGGGTTTAATGAAATTAAGAGCCGTTAAAGTTAGATTTAGGCTCCGAGGTGAACACAAGATTTGTTCATCTTGTCGAGGAAGAAAACTTTTATGTTCGACGAAATTTCAAACAAAGTCGTTTAGACCAAATTTCAAAATTGTTTTCAAAAGTGGTTCAAAAACCACCTTCAAAATGCAAGCTTTAAAAATGTGATTTATACACTTCAAAATAAAAATGTGTTTTTAACACTTTAAGATATGACTAAGGTTTTTATAAAAACATCCACCACCTTCTAATGGGGTGATAAGGGGGCGGTTTCAAAATAAGGAATTTTTCCAAGATTTTTACAAGTCAACCCAAACATTTTTTCAAAATAAAATAGTGTGTGTAGCCCGGTAGGCTACCACACCAAACAAGTCTTAGTAGCCTGGTAGGCTACTACCCCAAACAAACCATAGTGGCCTGGTGGGCCATTACACCAAACAAGCCTTAGTAGCCTGATAGGCTACCATACCCCAACAAGCGAAGTAACGTGGTCGGTTACTACTCTAAGTTCACGTATAGTAACTCAATAGACTACTTAGTTACCAATACGCGAGTTAACCAGTCAGTTGACTGAGCAGTAAACCAGTCATGAGCCATGTTTCGAAAAACATAGTGAGGAACGATGATTAATCTGTCAAGTAGACGATTGATCGAACACGATACAAGTTAGACACCAAATCCCCATAATAGGCCAATAGGGTCCCGATGGGTCTCGGTACACCATAGAAATGCAAGTTATAGTCACTAACATTAATAGTGACTCAACGAGAGTATTAATGAGAAACGTTATTAATGACAGGTGGTAACCTGTGAATTGATAAAGGCTCGATTTCAAATTTCTTACAATTAGGTAAGTACAACTCTGCCTATGGCATGAACGAAAATGCTTTTAAATGATATTTTACAGTATGTTAAAATATGTATGCCATGCACACGATGTTGCACCTCATGTTTAAGAGCATGTAGTTTCACAATCAAGTAGATTGATGAAAAAGCAAGATAGATGCCATACGTCCCTACCATGTAGGAGTTGGGACAGCTTAGAGAAGCATATGGCTAGAAAAGATAAACAAGACGGAAAGTAGTAAGCGTTTCATACTAGCCCTTTAAAATGAAGGGGTTTTAAGTTAAAGCAGAAAGTTGAGCATCGGTTAATGGCTCTTCGGCTATTTTACCATGGGCGTTACCGATGGTCTGTGCACGCACGGTATTGACACATGGGCCCTTAATAGACAAGAAAAGAAAAGAGAAGTTTGAAGCATGAATGAGCATAACCGGATCATGCATTAGTTATTATTCACCATGCTTCTAGATGCATTCAGTACATGATGTTTCTGTGATGTACATGTTATGTGAAGTTTTATAATCCTTGATACGATATGTGATATATGGTATGTGATATGTGATATGTTAAAGTGGTATATGTGATACATGACTGCTTATATGTTTTTAAGTATGTACTATATTTAAACCTGTTTTATGGTAAACATGTTGTACTTACTACGTGTAAAGCTCATGTAGTGTGTTCATGTTATAGGTAAGCGTCCTACGGCTTAAATCCCAATGGGCGATGGTGGCGACGAAGGCGGATGTGAGGTCAAGGTTATGAAGACACCGCGAGTTTATCTTCCGCAAAATTTGAGTATCAGTATTTTGAATAGTAATGGTTAAATAGTATTTTGAATAGTAATTTTCAGATAGTATGTTTGAATAGTAACCGTTAAATGGTATTTTTGAATAGTAACCGTAAACCGTACTTTTGAATAGCAATCGTTAAATAGTATTTTTGAATAGTAATCGTTAAATAGTCTTTTTGAATAGTAGTCTGTATACGTACGTATATAGTAAACATGTACATGTTAAATAAAATAAAATCCCTAATTTTATGATATCTAGTTAAGTATAAGTTGCTAGAAAGTATAAGCAAAGCAAGTAAGTCAGTTTTTAAGTCACGGTCTGGGCCACTGAGGGCACGGGGTGTCACACATTCACTGCAGGCTGAAGCTAAAGGTTCATCCCATTCTGAGAGGCCGGAAAGATAAGAATGCTTGCCTCGAGCAAATGCAAGGGTAATGGTATACACAAAGGAAGAGGTGGAAGCTAGAACATGAAATGTAGTGACAGGTCAACTTTCTGTCGCTAATAATTTGGCGTCTGTTTTATTTAATTCTGGAGCTACGCATTCTTTCATTTCATACTAGTTTGTGAATAGGATAGGATATCCAAAAGACAATATGGGTATGACATTTAGAACTGCATTACCCTTAGGGGAAGTACTGATGTCTAATTACTGGTTACCGCATGTGCCAATAATGGTGGCAAATAGGGAATTGTTTGCAAAATTGATCGTGATGGAGCTTGCCGACTACGACGTAATACTAGGAATGGACTTCCTAGGGAAGTATCAAGCCACGATCGATTGTCAAAAGCGGAAGATAAGATTCCAACCCAACCAAGAAGAGGGATTTGAGTACATCGATACGTCATGCAGATCAAAGAAGATAATGATCAACTCAATGGAAGCAAGGAGGCCAATGTCTAGCGGTTGTGCTGGATACCTAGCATGTATATTGGACATGATGAAGGAATGAAAGCTCCAACCAGAAGACGTTCCTATTGTGAAGGAATTCATTGATGTCTTCCTAAAAGAATTACCAGGATTGTCACCTGAAAGAGAAATTTCCTTTGAGATCGAGCTGATGCCAGGAACTGCACCCATCTCCAAGGCACCATACCGGATGGCACCGGCAGAGTTAAAAGAGTTACAAGAGCAGCTGAAGGAGCTTTTTGTCAAAGGATTCATACGCCAAAGCTATTCCCCATGGGGTGCTCCAATGCTGTTTGTTAAGAAGAAAGACGGATCATTTCAGATGTGCATCCACTACCGGGAGTTGATCAAGGTCACTGTCAAGAATAGGTATCCATTACCTAGAATTGACAACCTGTTCGATCAACTAATAGGCACAGTAGTATTCTCTAAGATTAATCTGCGATTAGGATATCATCAAGTGAAGATCGAGCAGAGTGACACCCCGAAGACCGCATTTAGGACCTGTTACAGTCATTACGAATTCCTTGTGATGTCGTTTGGGTTAACAAATGTGCCAGTAGCTTTTATGGACCTGATGAATCGAGTCTTTAAGGAATATCTAGATAAGTTTGTCATTGTGTTTATCGATGACATTCTTATATATTTAAAGACTCACGAGGAGCACGAGGAGCATCTGAAAGTTGTCTTGCAGACAATAAGGGAGCATCAACTCTATGCCAATTTCTCCAAATGTGAATTCTGGCTAGATAGAGTACATTTTCTTAGACATGTGGTTTCCAAAGAAGAAATCGCTGTGGATCCTGCAAAAGTTGAGGCAATCAACGAATGGCTCGCACCTAAGAACGTGATGGAAATACGGAGTTTCTTAGGTCTAGCTGCCGATTATAGAAGATTTATTGAAGGATTCGCGTGACTTACCACTCCTATCATGGCGCTTACATGCAAGGAAAATAAGTATGAATGGACTAAATAGTGCGAGAAAAGCTTCCAAGAGCTGAAGAAATGATTAACGAGCGCGTCGATACTTACACTTCTGACTAAAGGGAGATGTTCATGATATACAGTGACACCTCAAAGATGGGATTAGGAGCCGTCCTGATGTAAGGCGATAAGGTGATTGCCTATGCCTCGTGTCAATTAAAGGACCATGATAAAAATTATCCCACGCATGATTTGGAGCTTGCTGCAGTAGTGTTTGCATTAAAGATTTGGCGACACTTTCTATATGGAGCTCAGTGTCAGATTTATACTGACCACCAGAGTCTAAAATATTTCTTCACACAGAAGGAGCTAAATATGCGACAAAGGAGATGGCTGGAGCTGGTAAACGATTATGATTGTGAAATCCTCTATCATCTAGGAAAAGCCAATCGCATTGCAGATGCGTTAAGTAGGAAATCTACTACTCCGTAGCAACTATCGATTGGAAAATTTCCAAAGCCATTACAATAAGAAATCAACATGTTGGAGATGGAGCTAATAGCTAGAAAGTTAGCTGCATTACAATTGGAGTCAACATTGTATGAAGATATCAGAGAAGCTCAGAAATGAGATTTGAAGCTAGCAAGTTCGCAGGAGGAAGCATCTAAAGATGGACTAATCTTACATCAAGGGAGAATTCAAGTTCCAGATGATGAAGGATTAAGAAGACAAATTATGGTAGAAGCCCATGAAACGCCCTATTCAGTACATCCCGGAGCCAGTAAGATGTACTAAGACTTGAAGCTGCAATTATGGTGGAAAGGGATAAAGAAGGATATAGCTAAGTTTGTAAAAAGATGTATGACGTGCTAAAAAGTTAAGGCTGAACACTGTTATCCAGGCAGAAAGCTAGAGCCATTGGAGATTCCTGAGTGGAAATGGGAACATATCACAATGGACTTTGTGGTAGGATTACCAAAGACTGGAGAAGGCTATGATGCCATCTGGGTTATTGTAGACAGACTGACAAAGACCGCAAGGTTCATTGTAGTAAAAATGACCTTCTCATTGGAAAAGTTGCAAGCTTATATGTTAACCACATAGTCAGGCTACATGGAGTTCCTAAATCTATTGTGTCAGATCGTGACCCACGATTTACTTCGAACTTTCAGACATGTGTACAAGAAGCTATGGGAACAGAAGTTTGTCTAAGCCCAGCATTTCATTCACAGACAGACGGGCAATCTGAGCGAACCATCCAAAAGCTAGAAGACATGCTGCGTGCGTGTATAATAGAGTTCCCAGGGAGCTGGAACGAGAAACTTCCATTCTTAGAGTTTTCATATAACAACAGCTACCAAGCTTCGATAGGTATGGCACTCTATGAAACTTTATATGGAAGGAAGTGTAGATCACTGGTTCATTGGTACGACCTACATGAGAAATTACTACATAAGACAGATTTTGCACAAGAGACAGTGGATGCAGTTATAAAAATACAGCAGTGAATAAAGATAGCCCAGAGCCGACAGAAGAGCTATGTGGACAAAAGATGAAGATCCCTGGAGTTCAATGAAGGGGATTTCGTAATCCTAAGAGTTTCACCGATGAAAGGAATAATGTGGTTCGGGAGAAGGGGAAATTGAGTCCAAGATATATTGGGCCATACGAGATCATCGAATGCATTAGTAAAGTTGCCTATAGATTGGCGTTACCTCTAGAAATGTCAGCAGTACATAATGTGTTTCACGTGTCGATGTTACGGAAGTACATGTCGGATCTATCCCATGTGCTGAAACATGAACCGATCCAGATTCAGGAAGACCTGACCTATAAAGAAAGACCTGTTCAAATTCTGGCACACGAAGATAAAGTTTTGAGGAATAAAACAATCCCATTATTCAAAGTGCTGTGGAAAAATCATAACATTGAAGAGGCTACATGGGAACGCAAAGACAAAATTAGAAATTTGTACCCCCACTTGTTTTAAATTTTCGAGGACGAAAATTCTGTAAGGAGGGGTGAATGTGATAACTGGGAATTTCAAACTCTCGAAGTAGATTAAAATTGTATGTATGTATTAATTTTAATGAATAAAATATGTAAAAGTTGTGTTTTAATACTGTTGAGAATATTGTAAAAATGTTCTGGCAGTGTTAAAGTGACTGAGTTCGGGTATGGAAAATTTTACCGGACATAATTGGGTAAGACGGTTCGAAATCAGAGCCAAAAACCCTAGAGAATGCATCGAAATGCACTAAAACGATAGAAATTTATAGTAGAGAATTCTTACCAAACGGAAGCAAAATAAAACAAACCGATCGCACCGGAGGCGCACGGAACCCGCCTATGTGATTTCGGTAAAATTCCGTTCGATTCAGTTTTCGATCAAAATTTGATCATGAATTAATTAGTGAATTAATATAAATAGTAAGATGACATCATCATATTGATGTCATAAATCCATTTTTATTTATTTGTTTTGGAAAGTAAGATAAAAGGTGTATGGTTAAAATCTTGCCAAAATGATAAAAAAAAAATTTATTAGAATTATCTAAAAGACCATTCGGCCATGTGGAAAGGGAGAAAGAAAAAAATTACATTTTTGGCCCAAAATATTTGCATTTTGATCCTTGAACAATTAGCAAATTGTTGGAAAATTTTGCTAAAAAACCCTTGACTTTTGATTATAAATAGGCATCCAAAATCATTCAAAAAAATAGAAAAACTAAGCCAAACTCTTGCTCTTTTTTTCAGCCAAAAATCCATGGCCTTCCCCCCCCCCCCCCCCAATAAGCCAAAATTTTTTTTTTAAATTTCACACCAAACTTAGCTTTCATTACATTTTTAGCATCAAGCCATCAACTAGTTAAGGTAAGCTTCGAAATTGAAGCATTTCTCTTTGATTTTCTTAGTAAAAATCTGTGGGTTTTTAGAATGGAAAAAGAATGAAAAATTGTTGTTTTGTTAATGATATGATTTGTTTGATGTTGTAGAATTTAAAGCATGATTTAGGGTTTAGAAACAAGTAAAAATTTTGCATGTTTCCATAAGAAATTCGTGGCACTAGTGGTGTGAAAAATGATTGGGAATTGATGATTTGGTTTAGTGTTTATGTTCATTTAATTATATGTTGAATCAAGCATGAATTAGAATCAAGAAATAAGAAAATCCATGGGTTATGAACACTAGGAAATGGGAAATTTTTAGTGTTGAATGAGAATATGGAATGTTGATAAAATCCCTAGGAAAAAAAGCAAAATTTTCTATGTAATTTGCATGAAAAATCCGTTGCTAATGCTAGGGTTAGAATGAAAATTTTGTTAGGTTTTGAGTGTTGTTTTACACATTAGGAAACCTAAGAGTGATATGTGATATTTGAACTGTTGTGATGAAAAACTTTGGTGATGATTAACATGATAAACCAAGGCTAGTTTGGAAAATTTTGGTTGTTGTGTATGGATTTTTGAATATTGATTTATGTGGAACATTTTTATACAAAGTTCGGAAACTTTGTATAAAACAGGCCTCTGGTATAGTAAATGACAAGTACAAAGGTTCTGAGGCGTACCTAACGCCGAGGAAACCTTAAAATATAAGCAGAAATGCTACCAAAATTTTTAAAACGGCATAAGGGTATTTCAGGGAACGAGGGGTAAAAATATTAGACTTGGGAAGGAAACCGGACCCCTCGGTGGATTAGGATTGAAAATGAAAAACCAACGCAAAAGGAATAGTAAACCGAACCTTAATGTCTAAAATGCCTAAAATAGGAAAAAAAATTTCATGCTAGGGGTATTTTGAGAAACAAGGAAAAATATTAGGTCGGGACAGGAAACCTAAGCCTCTCAAGGACCGAGGGTAGGGGACAGGATAAAAAGTGTTTCAAGAGTAGTGAAATGGCCATTTGAGACTCCAAAAACGCTCGAAAAATGAGAAACGACCCTAGGTGATGGATAAATACTAACCGAGGGTCAGATGTGATGATCAGGAAATATGCAGTATCAAGAAATTGGTTAAAATGACATTTTCTTGATATGAAACTAATATATTTAGAATCAGAATGCTCAAAATTAGTCAATTGAGAACAAAATGTAGATTTTTTTGGGAGGTACGCAGTATCGGGATAAGGGTCAAGACGACAATTTCTTAGCCCGTAATTGATATATTTAGACTCAGGATGCCCAAATTAGTCAATCAGGCACCTGACACGTTTTTCGAGACGGGGTCACACAGATCCCGAAAACTGGTCGAGATGACTTCGAATGAAGTTGAAACTGATAAATTTGGATTCAGCACATCCAAATTAGTCAGTATAGCCTAGTTGTATGCTCAAATTAGCTAATTGAGCACAAAGGTAATTTTTGATCGAGAATTCACAGTACCAGAAACTGGTCAAGATGACCTCAGATGAAAATAAAACTGATATATTTGGATTCAGGACGCCCAAATTAGTCAGGATAGCCCATGTTGAAATTTTGGGCGAAAAAGTATATAAAGGGCGAAAAATCAGAAATTTAAAAAATAAGCCCATAACTTTCTCTTATTTTCTCTTTCCTCCCCTTACCCGAAAATGAACAGTAACCGACCATCGGAAACGGTGTCCGTTTTCGACACCGCTGGTGTCATCGGAAAGATCTCACCGAGCTGAGTCCAACGGTGGGTCGACTTGACGGAACGGCCGCTGCACACGCCGCTCGAATGCCGCCGAAGCCGAGAAATTCGATAGTCAATATCTCTGCCGTCCGGCCACCGTTTGCCACGAAACCGGTCCCAAAAGTTTCATGGTGAAGAGAGGAGCAAAACCCATGCCACCGATTGCCTCAACACCGGCGGAATCGCGCCGCCCAAGCTTCAAAAAAATCGGTGAAACGCCGCCGTGGAGCCGCCGTCGAAACGCCCGATTCCGGCCGAGTTGAAGTGCTCCGTTGGTGCAGAAATGACCGCAGGGCTGAGGGGAGCAAAAGCCCTCAACCAATTTTGGGAAAAAGGTCCGGCACGACGGAGTTCCACCATCGCCGCCGTGACCGTGGTTTTCGAGGGAATTTTCCGGCGATAGGGGCCTCCAAACCTGAAATTGAGGCCACCAATGGATTCCTCTCGTCGAGTTCTTCAAGATGGGCTACTCATTTGCCACCGTCGCCGCCGTCAACCGCCGGTCAACGGCGAGTCAACACCGGTCAACGGCGGTCAACGCTGGTCAACGGCGACCGGAGACCAAAAATTTAAGAATGGCCCGTTGGCCTATTTTCGACGTTCCGAACACATCCGCGACGTCAGAATTGCAAGACGGAGTCTCAAAGGCAAAGAACGGAGAATTAAAGTTCATCCGTGCGAAACCGAACAGTTCGTTCGATCGCCAGTGGAACGATTCCGGTAGTGACTTCGGTCCCTCCATTCCTGAAATTAATGTTTTTGGAATGAGTATATATGAATTATGCATTCTGGAATGTGAAATTATAAGAAAAATGGACTATGTGTATGGAAAATAGTCAAATGAGAAAAAGTGAAAAATGTAAAGATTTTTACTTAAAAAGTGGAGTTTTTACGTAAAAATATAGGCTCGGGTATAGTACGTGGTAGAATTGAACTAGGTTAGATGGTTTCGAGGCGTTTCTTAAATGCCGGGAACCCAAAAATTAAGCGGAAATGCTGCTGAAATTTTGAAAACGACACAAAAGAGTATTTTAAGAACCGAAGGGTAAAAATGTGGTCGGGATGGAAACTCGAGCCCTTTCGATGACCTAGACCTGAGAAAGAGCATTAACGCTCGAGAGTCAGAATAGTACCACCCGAGGGTCGGTAAATAGTAAACCAAGAAATTATGGTAAATAAGGCCGTAAAAAAAATTTAGTAAAGCCCAAGAAAAATTATTTGATGATTTTTGAGCTTAGAAGATCCAGTTTAAGCAATAAAATGAGAATGATATGACTCAAAGACCCATTAGGGGCAAAATGGTAATTTTGCCAAAAGTTCAGGGTAAAATAGTAATTCTACCAAAAGTTAGCAGAAAAGTTATAAATTGGATATTAGATCCTTAAATTTATGATCGAGAAATGAAACATAGAATTTTTACATTTTATTAAGTTTTATACATGCAAGAAGCATAGAAAATAACCGTTATTATTTTGGTTATAGGGATCCGCGCCAGACGATATGAAGAGATGTCTGCGGACCAAGGAAGCAAGAAAAGAGTGCTAGCAAGTATTAGTAAGTTCAAACATTTAATTGACTGCAACATAAATGAACTGGTCATGTTATGTGCTATGTGTTCTATGTAGTAAGTTCGAATATTTAATTGACTGCAATATGAATAGACTATTATGTCTAAGTATGATATGTGGTAAGTTCAAATATGTGATTTGTTTGTACTATGAACTGACATGTTATGTTAGGTTTATGTTTAAGTGTTATATGGAATTCATGTCTGTTAGTGCTATATGCACCAAAGTGTGACTAACATAATTCACACTATAGAAAAGTTACATTAAGAAATAAATGATTTATGAAATACAAACGAAAGAAAAGAAACAAAAGAAAGAAAGAAAGAAACAAAAGAAAAGAAACAAAAGAAAGAAAGGAAAAGAAAATGAATGAAAGAGAAAAGGAATGAATGAACAAACGAACGAAAAGATAAAGTAAAGAACGAGAAAGATAAGCAAGATAATAAGACTGAAAAGTTAAGGTTGGCGTACCGGCCTCCCCAGTTGTGAGGTTCCCAGATAGCCTCCACCCCAGTTGTGTGGCGCTGCCTCGTTAATAATGAGGTAGTTTATGGCTTAACTTCCTGCCTCCACCCCAGAAGTGTGGCGCTGCTTCGTTAATAATGAGGTAGTTTATGGCATGACTTACTACCTATAAGGTAAGTAGTCCAGAGATGACCTTAGAGTTGATCGGTGGGTCGCTCCCCTGATCCTCCATTGGTCTGCGTGCACTAGGTACGTCCAACCACGGGCCCACAAGTGAAAGATTAAGCAGATAAAGTAAAGAAAAGAAAAGAAAGTAAAACTTAGCAAAGAAAAGCTAAGAACAGAAAGTAAAGCTTAGCAAAGAAAAGCTAAGAATAGAAAGTAAAGCTTAGCAAAGAAAAACTAAGAACGGAAAGTAAAGAAAAACTAAGAAAAGCAAAGAAAAGAAAAGAAAGAAAAACTTAGCAAAGAAAAGCTAAGAACAGAAAGTAAAGCTTAGCAAAGAAAAGCTAAGAAAAGAAAGTAAAGCTAAGAAGAGAAAAGAAAAGAAGAGAAAGTAAAGCTTAGCAAAGTAAAGCTAAGAAAAGCAAAGAAAAGAAAAGAAAGTAAAGCTTAGCAAAGTAAAGGTAAGAAGAGCTAAGAAAAACTAAGAAAAGCTAGGAGAAGAAAAGAAAAGAGACAGAAAAAGAGAGAGAGAGAAATAGAATGAAGGAATAGGATGTGATCTATAGAACAAGAAGAATGACATAATATAAAAGAAAAAACAGAAGAATACAACGAAGAAGGAAGAATGAAAGTAAATAAGCATAATGCGACTAATATGTGTGCATATGCTTAGCAAGAAAAGAAAAGAAGAAGAAAAGTATGACATGAAAGAAAAAAAGAACAAAAGAACATCACGAAGAAGAAAGAATGAAAGTAAACAAGCATAATGCCACTAATATGTGTGCATATGCTTAGCAAGAAAAGAAAAGAAGAAGAAAAGTATGACATGAAAGAAAGAAAGAACAAAAGAACATCACGAAGAAGAAAAAATGAAAGTAAACAAGCATAATGCGACTAACATGTGTGCATATGCTATGTTATGCATAAATTGATATGCATAAGTCAGTTATACAATTTTAAGTGTATTTGTGATGTTTAAGCATACATTAAGTATGCTATGTTTAAATTGATATGTGTATACATTGTTTTGTATAATGTTGAGTATGTTATGCTTAAGATGTTAAGCATATATTCTGTATGTTATGTTTAAATTAGGTTATGCTAAAAAAAAAACGTTGAGATTGTTCTCTCAATGTTAGAATATGTTATATATGAAGTTGAAAGTAAAGTATAATGTATGTTCATGTTCTGATGCCACAGTTGGTATCAGACATGTTCTGTCCAAAAGGTATGAGTTAGTATTTTGTCATGAATGTATGTTTGAACTTATTGAGCCTGTCACTCACAAGTTTGTTTATGTTGCAGGTAAGCATCCTGCACGAAGATAGACAAGTGATGGATGACGGATGGAATCTGCATGTGCCCAGGGACTGGGTGAGGGTTATGGTACTACTATGAGTCTTCCGCTGAGCTGTTTAAAAGAGTATTAAAATGATGTTTTATAATGTAAATGAAGTTAAGGCAATGTAAAATGTTTATTATAGTAAATGTTTTACGACGGTACAGTTACCAAGTAAAGTTTAAGAAAAGAAAAAAAAAATTTATTCCATATTTTCATGTTCAAATGGGAAGTTAGAGTAAGCATGTTAAAGAAAGTATGTTAAAAGTAAGATACCAGCTACTATAGATGGTATCAGAATAAGTTAGAAACAAGTTAAAAGTAAGTTGCCGACGACCCAAGTGGTTACAGTCTATCGCAGTTGGCAACAGTGGCTGACTGTAATAGTACTGTTTAACACTACGTAGGGCAGGCCGTCACATCAGAAAATGAACCATTAGGGTTTTTAGCACTAAAAAGCTATAAAATGATACCAAAGCCTATGAAATGTTATTTTAAGATAATTAGGCTTAGAAAGATTGAGAAAAATGATAGAACGGAGAAGTTACGGCCTCAAGACCCGATAGGGGCAAAATGGTCATTTTGACCAAAAATTTCCAAAAGGCTTGGAAAGGACTGTAAAGGATCTAGAATAACTTAAATAAAATTCTAGAATCCAAAATGGAGATTTTAAGGTTAAAAATCTAGAGTTTAAATAGTACACGGGCGTGTACAGTGAAACACAGCCGTGTAAAATAAAACCGAGAGGTACATGGTTAGGGATATGGGCGTGTTGCAGACCATGTACCATGTAATGAATTGAAATGCTTTGTAAAAATTTATCACAAAGTAAATATATTTAAAGTGATAATTTATAAAGAATATTGACAGATAATGTTATGTCTGCAGGAAGTCAAATTAGAGATAGAACTATGGAGGAGTTCCGGAAGTGGACATTAGCGCAGTATTGGTAAGTTCAAGCATTTTCATGTCTGCAATATGAAATACTGTGATATTTTATTATGTACTAGATGTACACTAGGAATAAAGTTCTATGGACACTTAAGGATTAATTAGTATAACATATCCCATATAATGAGAAAAGAGATTATGTAAGCCCTACAGGCGATGAAGGTTAGTGACCTTGAGGTGACGATTAATGTCACTTAGACAAAACTATAATTGAAAGATAGTAATAAAAACCATTAAGGCGTACCGTCCCTTCAACATATTAATGGAGGTCTTTCAAGTCCTACGGGGATATAAGGACTGTGGAGGCTGAAGCTCTAGGGTCACTCCGTAGGCCCTCCCAGTCAGCGCGCAAGATTAATAACAATATTGCCATAAAAATAACTCTATACTATAAAGTAAATAAAGAACGAACCATCAATAATATGATGAAAACCATAATTGAGCATAATCGAAGAGTATACTAAGTATAGTGATTTCAGTTAGGATGTGTGAATAGTATCTGGTTGAAGTAATGTGAATAGTAATTAGTTATGGTAACAGTTGCTATTCATCGATCAAAGGTCAAAGTCACTATTCATAGGAGATTGAGTTTTCAATGTTTTTGAATCTGTATGATTCTTACTAAGTTTTTTTGAACTTACTAAGCTTGTTAGCTCACCAGTTTGTTCATGTTACAGGTAAGAAACCTGTCCAGTAGATATACGAATGGCGGCAGGATGTGGACATGTCAAGTGATAGGGAATTCACTGTGGACTTGGTCCTGCCATAAGTTTTCCGCTGAGCTTTCAAAGTTAGTGAATTGAAGAGTTTGTGAAAAAAAATACATACAGTATAAATATTTTGTATATTATACATTATGTTGTACTCAAAAAGGACAACTAGAAGTTAGTGTTGTATTTTACCTGGTTTTTATTTAGCTTTCTTTTGGAGAAAGTATGTATTAAAAAGAAAAAATATTATGGGCAAAATTTTCGGGTCCTAAGAGATGAAAATATTAGAAAAAGTGTTTTAAATTTAAAACCCAGTTTCGGCACATGAGCTATCTTGTTCGGTGATAGAGTCGGTACATGACAGTTGCAGGTGATTAGAATCGGGGGCGTCACAATATGGGAGCACCCTATGGGGAATAGCTCGGGCGTATAAATCCTTTTTCAAGAAGCTCCTTCAGCTGCTCCTTGTCAGGAAATGCCCTAAGCATTAGAGATATTTTGATGTATTTATTTTGAACTGGATAATAAAATTATATATAGAGGTTATTCATTACATTGCTGTATGTCCTCATTCTATTTACATGTTAAAGTAAATGTAAGCAAATATGACTCCCTGACTGCTTGTGTTAAAACTGCTCCATAAGTTTTGGTCTTGGATGCAACTCCGAGTTCTGGTGAAAGACTTGCAGGCGATCAACAATTTAGGGTGCCTCGTCATAGTGGGAGAGTTTCAAAGAAACCTAATTTCTTCATGTATGATACTGAGGCATACCAAGCTGAGGCTTATGAGCACGAGGATGATCCGGTCACTTATGATGAAGCTATAAATGATGTTGATTCTAAATCTTGGAAACAGGCCATGAATAATGAGATGGATTCTATGAAATCCAACTCTGTTTAGGAACTTGTAGATCTGCCGGATGGGATAAAATCCATTGGATGCAAATAGGTCTACAAAAGAAAGAAGGATGCGGAAGGGAGAGTGGAAACTTTCAAAGCTAGACTGGTTGTAAAGGGGAACACACAAAAGGCTGGAATTGATTACGATAAAACCTTTTCGCCTGTTGCTATGCTGAAGTCTATCCATATTCTTCTGTCCGTTGCTGTGGCTCTCAATTACGGGATCTGGCAAATGGATGTCAAGACGGCATTCTTGAATGGCCATCTTGAGGAATGTATCTACATGACATAGCCTAAAGGGTTTGTAAGAAAAGGCCAAGAAAGGAAAGTCTACAAGTTGTTAGATTCATTTATGGATTAAAGCAACCATCCCGCTCATGGAACCAAAGATTTGATCAAGCGATCAAGACACTTGGTTTTGAGCAGAAAGTTGATGAACCCTGTGTTTATAAATGTATTAAGGATGGAAAAGTGGTCTTCTGATACTCTATGTCGATGATATACTACTTATTGGGAATGATGTAGGGAACTTATCATCGGTCAAGCTTTGGATGCACCAACAGTTTGACATGAAGGACTTGGTAGAAGCTAATTATGTTCTAGGCATTAGTCTCTTCAGAGATCGAAAGAACAAAATGATAGCATTATCCCAAGCTTGATACATAGATAAAATAATTGACAAATATACAATACAAGAGGCAAAGAAAGGTTCACAACCTTCTATTACCGGTCTAACTCTTTCATTGGATGACTGTCCAAAGACATTGGAAGAAAGAGAGCATATGAGTAAGGTCCCTTATGCATCTGCTGTGGGTAGCCTTATGTACGCTATGCTTTGCACTCGCCCGGACATATGTTTTGTAGTAGGTATGGTGAGTCGACATCAAGCGAATCCTGGAACCAAGCACTGGCAAGTAGGAAAGCATATACTTAAGTATCTTAAGAGAACGAGGGATTATATGCTGGTGTATTCTAGAGGGGACCTAACACCCATAGGATACAAAGACCAAGACTTCCAGACTTGCAAGGATTTGAGGAAATCGACATTAGGATCAGTGTTTTTGCTCGGAGGAGGCACAATTATGTGGTGGAGCGTGAAGTAGGGTTGCACAGCTGACTCTACTATGGAGACTGAGTATATGGCTGCGGCTGAGGCATCTAAAGAAGTGGTTTGGCTCCGTAAGTTCTTTAGAGACCTTGAGGTCATTCCGAGTGTTGACAAGCCTATCACCCTTTACTGTGACAACACTAGGGCTATTGCCAACATAAGGGAATCTCGGCACCACAAGAGGACCAAGCACATAGATCAGAGATATCACAGTAATAGAGGACACGTGGAGATAGGACAAGTAGATGTATATAAGATCGCATCGAAGGACAACATTACCGATCCCTTTACTAAGACTTTGGTGGCTAGAAGTTTTGACAGGCATGTAGAGGTGATGGGGATGCGTAACATGGCACGTCTACTGGCTTAGGACAAGTGGGAGATTGTTAGGAAATGCCCTAAGCATTAGAGACATTTTGATGTATTTATTTTGAACTGGATAATAAAATTATATATAGAGGTTATTCATTGCATTGCTGTGTGTCCTCATTCTATTTACATGTTAAAATAAATGTAAGCAAATATAGCTCCTTGATTGCTTATGTTAAAACTATTAGAACGTTGCATGCAATGGACTTTTTGTATGCAAGAAGACAATGTTCTAAAGTAAGTAGTCTAAAATAAGGTCTGTAGTCTATGGGGTTAGACCGAGCATCTAACTTATATTAAGACTATTATGTTGTCTAAAGCCATGGTGGGGACGGTTTGTCTTGACTGTCTGGAGCATAGACTCCCAAGTAGAGACATAAATATGTTGCTTGGTGGTGACATATTAGGCCGGGACTAAAGCGTGATTGATCTACATAGTCCGCTATGAGTGGATCAATCTGCTTTTGACGTTCATTGTGTAGTAACCTTAATCCTGAGTGAATGAACTACTTCATGGATATGACTTGTGTACTTTGATGTTCCAATGGCTAAAGCGTCTCAAAGGTAGTAAACTTATAGACCGGTTCATTGGGTGCATGACTTGTATACGATGAAGGGTTTGTTTACAGATATCGGAATCATAGCTCTAATAAGGAGTTAAGGGTATCTTCTTAAAAGCATTATACTGGATGTGAAAATGGACAAGGCCTTGGGTCATCTGCTGGGCGGATGACTTCTTATTCATATATGGTGAATAATCATTTTCTTATTCGGTAGTATAATGGAACTTTAAGATAGCTTGATCAGTAGGATTGAACAGACTTTAACCTAAGGTTGTGAAGGAAATAAATCGATAAAAACGTATCAGAGTGGCATAGCAAATAAAAATTTTTCAAGATCGTTAAATATGTCATGATGCCATATACAATAAACCAACAATAATTTAAACTCATACCTCAAGGACGCCAATCTTGCAGGAGGAGAATGACCGGAGGACTTCAACCAACTAGCCTTTTCTACTATTCTCCAATTCCCGAATGGCTGAGTGTGTGGGCACTCTGAACCATGATCGGTATGCTAGCATTGCTAGTCTTCTTCCGACCACCTAGATCTCTAAAGAACTTATTGTCACGGTGAGTTGTGCAATAGTAAGCCTACTCACCTGAGAGTCTGTGGTCTTAGAGAACTGGAGTGGCAGGATCTCTATTTATAGACTTGCATGAGGTGATTCTCTAAATTCGAATTGGATTAGGAGAAGATATTCTCCCTTATCCACAACCAAAAAATCTGAATTTATCAAGGACAAATCCCAACTAGAAAATTCGGCTACTTTAGGATTTTTCCATTCAAAATTCAAACAGGATTTTAACTAGAGTTTTATCTCCTATTATCCAACCAAAAAATCTGAAAATCCCTTTAGAAAATCCTCCAAGATTTTTCGGCCACAAAAGATAAGCGAAGAATCAAAATTCCACTAGGATTTTCAAGCTTGAATCTTATCTCATCCTTATCCAAAATAACCAAAAATCTCCTAGGAGATCTTCCTCAAAATTTCGACCATAATCAGGGAGGAGAGAATCCAAATTCAATTGGGATTGAAACTTGAATTTTACTCCGATCCTTATCCACAAAAAATCTAAAAATTCCGTGAGGATAATCCTCAAAATTTTCGTCCATTATTATTAGGATTTGGATTCAAAATTTAAGTAGGATTTTAATAAGATTTTCCTCTCTATATCCAACTCAAATTCGAATTTCATTCCTTGTAGATTTACCACAAGAAATTCGAATCCTACTTGGACTGTGATTCAAAATTTGAATTTCAAATTTGAATTTCAAATTTCAAATTCAAATTTCTAATTTCTAATTTCAAATTTCAAATTCGAACTTCAAATTTAAATTTCAAATTCAAATTTCAAATTTCAAAATTCAAATTTCAAAATCCACAAAACAGTTGTATTTCAAATTCTTGTTCTCATGGATAATTTTCTACAACTCTAATCCAATCTCAAATAAAATCATGGCAACTTTATTTGGAGTTCGAATAATTGTGTACTCTATTATCTGAAACAAAATCTGAATTCGACCGGAGAGAATCTTGTCCACCATCCTAATCCTATGTCAACACTATCTACGCATAATCAACTAGCCAATAGCATACTCAAATCAATTTGCTAAATGTTAAGGAATTATGTGGAGCTAGTAGAGGGATCAATTGGGCATATATAATCGGGCTCCTGCAAATCCATATGATCATCATTATTTACCGAACAACTCAATTATATGATAACTAATTTCAGAGTCACACCACTATAAACCTAAAACTGAAATCCCAATAATATACCGTATTACATAAGCCTGTGACAAGCTATCATCCAATGACCTTATCATGTATGCAGAACCCTCATATGATATCCATGATCAACCTTAGGTCAAAGTCTATTTAATCCTACTGATCAGGCTATCTTAAAGTTCCATTATACTATCAAATAAAGAAAATGATTATTCACCGTATGTGAATAAGAAGTCATCCGCCTAGCAGACGACCCAAGGCCTCGTCTATTTTCACATTCAATATAATGCCTTTAAGACGATACCCTTCACTCCTTATTAGAGCTATGATTCCGATATCTATAAATGAACCCTTCATCGTATACAAGTCATGCACCTAACGAGCCGGTCTATAAGCTTACTACCTCTAAGATGCTTTAGCCATTAGAACATCAAAGTACATAAGTCGTATACATGAAGCTGTTCATCTACTCAGGATTAAGGTTACTATACAATGAATGTCAAAAGCAGATCAATCCATTCAAAATGGACTTCATAGATCAATCATGCTTCAGTCCTGGTCTAATATGTCACCACCAAATAATATATCTATGTCTCTACTTGGGAGTCCAGCTCCAGATAGTCAAGACAAACCGTCCCCTCCAAGGCTTCAGACAACATAATAGTCCTAACATGAGTTAGATGCTCGGTCTAACCCCATAGACTACAGACCTTAGTTTAGACCTCTTACTTTAGAACATTGTCTTCTCGCATACAAAAAGTCCATTGCATGCAACGTTCTAATAATTTTAACACAAGCAGTTAGGGAGCCATATTTACATACATTTACTTTAACATGTAAATAAATTGAGGATAGGCAGTAATGTAATGAATAACCTCTATATATAATTTTATTATCCAGTTCAAAATAAATACATCAAAATGTCTCTAATGCTTAGGGCATTTCCTAACAATCTCCTACTTGCCCTAAGCCAGCAGATGTGCCATGTTACACATACCTATCGCCTCTACATGCCTCCCAAAGCTTCTAGCCACCAAAGTCTTAGAAAAGGGATCGGCAATGTTGTCCTCGGACGCGATCTTACATACATCTACTTGTCCTGTCTCCACATGCCCTCTAATAATATGATATCTCCGATCTATGTGCTTGGTCCTCTTGTGGCACCGAGATTCCCTTGTGTTGGCAATAGCCCCAGTGTTATCACAGTAAAGTGTGATAGGCTTGTCAACACCCGGAATGACCTCAAGGTCTCTAAAGAACTTGCAGAGTCAAACTGCTTCTTTAGATGCCTCAACTGCAGCCACATACTCAGCCTCCATAGTAGAGTCAGCTGTACAGCCCTACTTCACGCTCCTCCATACAATGGCGCCTCCTCCAAGCAAAAACACTAATCCTGATGTCGATTTCCTTGAATCCTTGCAAGTCTGGAAGTCTGAGTTCGTATATCCTACGGGTGTTAGGTCCCCTCCAATATACACCAGCATATAATCCCTTGTTCTCTTAAAATACTTGAGTATATGCTTTACTGTTTGCCAGTGCTTGGTTCCAGGATTCGCTTGATATCGACTCACCACACCTACTGCAAAACATATGTCTAGGCTAGTGTAAAGCATAGCTTACATAAGGCTACCTACAGCGGATGCATAAGGGACATTACTCATACGCTCTCTTTCTTCCGATGTCTTTGGACAGTCATCCAATGAAAGAGTTAGATCGGTAATAGAAGGTTGTGTACCTTTCTTTGCCTCTTACATTGCATATTTGTCAATTATTTTATCTATGTATGAAGCTTGGGATAACGCTATCATTTTGTTCTTTCGATCTCTGAAGAGACGAATGCCTAGAACATAATTAGCTTCTCCCAAGTCCTCCATGTCAAACTGTTGGTGTAACCAAAGCTTGACCGATGATAAGTTCCCTACATCATTCCCAATGAGCAGTATATCATCGATATAGAGTATCAGAAAGACTACTTTTCCATCTGTAATACGTTTATAAACACAGGGTTCATCAACATTCTGCTCAAAATCGAAAGTCTTGATCACTTGATCAAATCTCTGGTTTCATGAGTAGGATGCTTGCTTTAATCCATAAATGGATCTAAGCAGCTTGCAGACTTTCCTTTCTTGGCCTTTCACTACGAACTCTTCGGGCTATATCATGTAGGTACTTTTTTCAAGATGGCCATTCAAGAATGCCGTCTTGACATCCATTTGCCAGATCTCATAATCGAGAGCCGCGGCAATGGACAGAAGAATACGGATAGACTTCAGCACAGCAGCAGGCGAAAAGGTTTCATCGTAATCTATTCCAGCCTTTTGCATGTACCCCTTTGCAACCAGTCTAGCTTTGAAAGTTTCCACTCTCCCTTCCACATCCTTTTTTCTTTTGTAGGCCCATTTGCATCCAATTTGTTTTATCCTATCCGACAAATCTACAAGTTTCCAAACAGAGTTAGATTTCATAGAATCCATCTCATTGTTCATAGCCTGTTTCCAAGATTTAGAATCAACATCATTTACAGCTTCATCATAGGTAACCGGATCATCCTCATGCTCATGAGCCTCGGCCTGATATACTTCAGCATCATACATAAAGAAATTAGGTTTCTTCGAAACCCTCCCACTACGACGAAGCACCCTAAATTGTTGATCATCTGTAGGTCTTTCACTGGAACTTAGACTTGCATCCAAGACCAAAACCTGGGGAGTAGTTCTTTCACCTGATAACTCCTCTAGCACCACTTTGCTTCGAGGCTTAAAGACATTCATGTGACTTTTATCCAAGAATGTCACATGGGTTGATACAATGACTTTTTGTTCCTTTGGGTTATAGACCAGACCTTCTTTAGTTCCCTTTGGATACCTTACAAACATGCACAATTTTGATCTTTGTTCTAACTTCTTCGCATCCCCATCCAGTACATGCACCAGCCAGCCCCATATTCTCATATGTCTAAGGGAGGGCTTCCTGCCACGCCACAATTCAAACGGATCCTGGGAATTGACTTGCTTGGAACTTGGTTCAGAATATAGCACGCCATTTGTAAAGCATATCCCCAAAATGATAATGGCAGCATTGAATAACTCATCATGGACCGTAACATATCCAACAAGGTCCTGTTTCTCCTTTCGGCTACACCATTTTGTTGTGGAGTACCACGTGCAGTCAATTGGGATAATATCCCATTCTCTACAAGATGTCCTAGAAATTCGTCGGAGAGATATTCACCACCTCGATCAGATCGAAGTGTCTTCATGGATTTATCCAATTGCTTTTCCACTTCTGCACGATACTCTTTAAACTTGTCAAAGGTTTCGCTCTTGCAGTACATCAGATACACATATCCATACCTCGAGTAATCGTCTATAAAGGAGACATAATACTTGAACCCTCCTCGTGCTGTGACGTTCATGGAGCCACATACGTCAGTGTGCACAATTTTTAAGAGCTCCTGAGCCCTAGTACCTTTAGCTCCAAAAGACCTCTTAATCATCTTTCCCTTTAGAAAAGACTCACATTGAGGAAGACGTACCTCCTCTAGAGATTCTAGAGGACCGTCTTTCACCAATCTTTGAATCCTATCCTCATTAACATGACTAAGTCTTAAATGCCAAAGATACGCCTTGTTAGAGTGAGAAACTTTCAACCTTTTAGAGTTATCTATTAATTCAGTGTCAATCAGTGAGTACATCTTTGGTTTGATCAAATATAGATTTCCATCCAGAACAGAGAAAAGACTTATTTCTACGAATATCAACTCTTTTACTAAAAGAAACTGAAGAAGAATCCTTTATTAAATCAGCTACCGATATAAGGTTCCTCCTAAAATTAGGAACATAAAAACAGTCTTTCAATAAAATAAACCTAAATTCATCAAAGTAAAGATAAATATCTCCCACTGCCTCAGCCACCGCCAAGCTGCCGTCTCCAGTCCGCAACTAAAGGCTCCTATCATATAGACTTCTCGTTTCCACAAACCCTTGCATAGGAACACAAACATGATTAATGGTGCCTAAATCAATGACCCAAGTGTCTTTCGATTCTTCCACCAAATATGCTTCCAAATAGTGAAGTTCCTTACCTTCCTTGCCCTTGGTGGCTAGGATTTCCCGACAAGCCTTCCTAAAGTGACCTACCTTCCCACAGCGGAAGCACTTGGACTTTTTAGGGTCCTTGGGCTTCTTGTTGTTGTTCTTCTTCTTCCCATCTGAGACAGGAGGATTAGAAGAACTGGAAGCCACTTGCTTCTAATTTGGCCTCTTCCTCTTCCGTGAAGGTTTAGAAGATTCCACCAAATTGGCCTCTCCTTTGGGTTGGACTGCATCCCCATCTCTGATCATCCGCTCATAAGCTTGGAGTTGCTTCATGGGCTCGATTAGTCCTAACTCCCTTGTCACCAGATTGCATGCAGCCTTAAACCCTACAAAATCTTTAGAAAGAGTTTTGAACACCATCTCCATCTGGGTGTTATAGTCCAACTCAGCATCGTTCTCGGCAACCTCAGCGAAGAATCCCATTAGAGTGATCATATGATCCTTCACTAGAGTACCCGCCTTCTGCTTAGTGTTCATAATACTGGTTATAGCAGACTGTCGAGCCAACTTTTCTTGGCCTTCGAACATGTCCTCCAGATTTTCCATGATCTCCCCAGCAACTTGATAAGTCTCATGCTGCTTTTGTAAAACACTCGTCATGTTAGCCAGAATGTAGCATCAAGCTATCTCATTGGATTTTCTCCAACGAGTATAGGCAACTAGGACCTCCTGAAGTGGTGTCTCAGGTTTGGGCCCTGGTGTGCATGATTCGCCCAGTACGAACTTGTGTCTCTCGCAGCTGAGAACTATCAACAGATTTCCTTTCCAATCTTTATAATTATCGCCATTCAGTTTATTCTCAGTAAGTATTGAAATGAGGGGTGTCGGTGACATTTTGAACTGAAATAAAGTTATACTAGACATCATTACAAAGCCCAAGCAAATATACCGATGATTTAGCAAAAAAAAACATACAAGTATGTTCCTATATGAAACTTGAAAAACATGTAGTATTGTAACGGTAATTCTCAGCACCTATTGCCCCAAGTCACCGAGGGGTGGTCATGAAACAAATAGCTGGAACATGGACCCCGTCCAATTAATATATATTGCCTTAAATCCTCCAAGGTTAAGACATATATTAATAACCGCTTATTTGGCCACCAGTTTAGTTAACAGAGCTTCTAAGGGAGGTTAATAACTAAATGAGTCTTGAGTGTATAACCATTGTTTACGTAGCCCGATCCACATCCTACCAAGCCACCAAGGGGTGGTCATGAATAGGATCGTACCCGAACACGTTTTCCACATAGGAGATCCAATCTAGTATACCGGCGGTGGTAAACACCTACCGAGGGGTGTGGCCAGGGCAGAACTGATGCGAGGTGTTACCATGCTTTCACATATGGATCAACAATGGAGGCCGTGGGTTTTGTTTGAAACCCTCTCCCACTCAATATTTTGAAAAACATGCAAGTTTTGACAAATATATATGATCAATATAGTATGAGCGACACTCACCTATCCTATATGATATGTTATCAAATATGCATATAATACATCCATCAATACATATTTATACATCCATGACATATCACAGAAAAAATAATTGATAGAATAACCAAGCTATGGTTCCATCCTGGAACAAAGAAAATTAAAGATTAAAAAATTCCATCCAAAGCATTTTTTGGGTCTTGAATTTTGTTCTGTCTTCTTGTATTCATCTTTATATAGCCTCTCCATTTATTTCTCATCCTATGAATTATTTAAAATTTAAATTCCAAAAATTTAAATTTCAAATTCAAATTCCAAATTCGAATTTCAAATTTAAATTTCAAATTCAAATTTTAAATAATTTTAAACATCATGTGTAATAATATGTAATTTCAAAAATTTTAGATTTTCAATTACATATTTTTAAACATGATTTAAAAATCAAGTCTCAAATTTAAAAATCAAAATTTTTTGATTTTTAAATCGTCGCCCCAACCACCCTCAGAAGCCGGTAGCCGCCGTGGGCAGCCCCCAGCCCCCGGGGGCTGCCACGTCCGCCCTATGTGCAGGCCTGCAGGCCTGCAGCCCCAGGCTGCACGCCTAGGCTGGGCACAGCAGCCAGCAGGCTACAGGCAGTGCCTGCAGCCACAGGCTGTAAGCCTAGGCTGCGGCCATCCTTGGGAGGGCCACGGCTACCCTCGGCTGCAGGCCAAGCCTGTGGCCGTGGGTGGTCACGGCCTGTATAGGGGCTTCCGCAGCTCCATCCTGCCCGATGGCAGGGGCTGCACCGCACTAAGGCCTGTTGGCCTATCTCGAGGGGTCGTGCCTCGATTTTCATGCCATATTCCAATTTACCCATTAGGATCTCCAAGAATTAATTTAAATCCCAGTTAAATTGAAATTTTCCACACAATCAAAATTTCAACCTTTAGATTAAATTTAACTTTGGAGAAAAATAAATTACGGTCTTCAAACTTCAATCTCCTCCAAGAATAATTACATAAAATTTCCTAAACCGTTTCCGGCGTACAAAAAATTCTAACCATAATAATTCTAAGAGACAAAAATTAAAATTCATGGGAAAATTACAGTATTAATAAACTACTCCCATGGTTACATAAAAAATTCCTAGATACAATTTTTCTAAATTCGAAGGAACCATAACTGGCAAAAACAAGCATGCTTATAATAATTCAAAAAATTAAAATAACCACATACTTTATACATAATACATGATAACAACATAAAGGAATCCTAGAATGCCACTCTCCAAATATCAAATCCATACATAAATAAAAAGACTAATTAATTGTCTAATTTATATACATGGCATAGTCATGAGATGGCTCTGATACCAATTGAAGGAAATAAATCGGTAAAAACGTATCAGAGTAGCACAGCGGAACAATAAAAATTTTTCAAGATCGTTAAATATTTCATGTTACCATATACAATAAACCAACAATAATTTAAACTCATACCTCAAGGACGCCAATCTTGCAGGAGGAGAATGACCAGAGGACTTCAACCAACTAGCTTTCAATACTACTCTCCAATTCCCGAATGGCTGAGTATGTGGGCACTCTGAACCCCGATCAGTATGCTAGCACCGCTAGTCTTCTTCTGACCACCCAGATCTCTAAAGAACTTATTGTCACGGTGAGTTGTGCAACAATAAGCCTACTCACCTGAGAGTCTGTGGCCTTAGAGAACTGGAGTGACAGGACCTCTATTTATAGACTTGCATGAGGTGATACTCTGAATTCGAATTGGATTAGAAGAAAATATTCTCCCTTATCCACAACCAAAAAATATGAATTTATCAAGGCCAAATCCCAACTAGAAAATTCAGCCACTTTAGGATTTTTCCATTCAAAATTCAAATAGGATTTTAACTAGAATTTTATCTCCTCCTATCCAACCAAAAAATCCAAAAAATCCCTTTAGAAAATCCTCCAAGATTTTTCGACCAGAAAAGATAAGGGAGGAATCAAAATTACACTAAGATTTTCAAGCTTAAATCTTATCTCATCCTTATCCAAAATAATCGAAAATCTCCTAGGAGATCTTCCTCAAAATTTTTGCCATAATCAAGGAGGAGAGAATCCAAATTCAACTAGGATTGAAACTTGAATTTTTCCCTGAACCTTGTCCACAAAAAATCCGAAAATTCTATAAAGATAATCCTCAGAATTTTCATCCATTATTGTTATGATTTGGATTTAAAATTCAAGTAGGATTCTAATAAGATTTTCCTCTCCATATCCAACTCGAATTCGAATTTCATTCCTTGTGGATTTACCACAAGAAATTCGAATCCTACTTGGACTGTGATTCAAAATTTGAATTTCAAATTTCAAATTCAAATTTCAAAATCCACAAAACAGTTGTATTTCAAATTCTTGTTCTCATGGATAATTTTCTACAACTCCAATCCAATCTCAAATAAAATCATGGCAACTTAACTTAGAGTTCGAATGATTGTGTACTCTATTATCCAAAACAAAATCTGAATTCAACTGAAGAGAATCTTGTCCACCATCTTAATCCTATGTCAACACCATCCATGCATAATCAACTAGTCAATAGCATACTCAAATCAATTTGCCAAATGTTAAGGAATTATGTGGAGCTAGTAGAGGGACCAATTGGACATATATAATCGGGCTCCTGCAAATCCATATGATCATCATTCTTTACCGAACAACTTAATCATATGATCGCTAATTTCAGAGTCACACCACTACAAACCTGAAACTGAACTCCCAATTATATACCGTATTACGTAAGCCTGTGACAAGCTATTGTCCAATGACCTTGTCATGTATGTAGAATCCTCATATGATATCCACGATCAGCCTTAGGTTAAAGTCCGTTTAATCCTACTGATCAGGCTATCTTAAAGTTCTATTATATTACAAAACAAAGAAAATGATTATTCACCACATGTGAATAAGAAGTTATTCACCCAGCAGACGACCTAAGGCCTTGTCCATTTTCACATTCAGTATAGTACCTTTAAGAGGTTACCCTTAACTCCTTATTAGAGCTATGATTCTGATATGTGTAAATGAACCCTTCATCGTATACAAGTCATGCACCCAATGAACCGATCTATAAGCTTACTACCTCTGAGACGCTTTAGCCATTGGAACATCAAAGTACACAAGTCATATACATGAAGCTGTTCATCTACTCAGGATTAAGATTACTACACAATGAACGTCAAAAGCAGATCGATCCACTCAAAATGGACTTCATAGATCAATCACGCTTTAGTCCCGGTCTAATATGTCACCACCGAGTAACATATCTATGTCTCTACTTGGGAGTCCAGCTACAGATAGTCAAGACAAACCATCCCCTCTAAGGCTTTAGACAACATAATAGTCTTAACATGAGTTAGATGTTCGGTCTAACCCCATAGACTACAGACCTTAGTTTAGACCGCTTACTTTAGAATGTTGTCGTCTTGCATACAAAAAGTCCATTGCATGCAACGTTCCAATAGTTTTAACACAAGCAGTCAGGGAGCCATATTTGCTTACATTTACTTTAACATGTAAATAAATTGAGGACAGACAGCAATGTAATGAATAACCTTTGTATATAATTCTATTATCTAGTTCAAAATAAATACATTAAAATATCTCTAATGCTTAGGGCATTTCCTAACAGGCTGATCATGGATATCATATGAGGATTCTGCATACATGACAAGGTCATTGGAAAATAGCTTGTCACAGGCTTACATAATACGGTATATAATTGGGAGTTCAGTTCCAGGTTTGTAGTGGTATGACTCTGAAATTAGTGATCATATGATTGAGTGGTTCGGTAAAGAATGATGATCATATAGATTCGTGGGAGCCCGATTATATATGTCCAATTGGTCTCTATACTAGCTCTACATAATTCCTTAATGATTGGTAAATTGATTTAAGTATGCTATTGGCTAGTTGATTATGCATGGATGGTGTTGACATAGGATTAGGATGGTGGACAAGATTCTCTTCGGTTGAATTCAGATTTTATTTTGGATAATAGAGTACAAAATTATTCGAACTCCAAATAAAGTTGCCATGATTTTATTTGAGATTGGATTGGAGTTGTAGAAAATTATCCATGAGAACAAGAATTTGAAATACAACTGTTTGTGGGTTTTGAATTTTGAAATTTGAAATTTGAAATTTGAATTTTGAATTTGAAATTTAAATTTAAAATTTGAATTTGAAATTTGAGTTTGAAATTTGAATTTGAATTTTGAATTTTGAAATTTGAAATTCAAATTTTGAATCACAGTCTAAGTGGAATTGAATTCTTTGTGGATAATTTCACAAGGCTAGAATTCGAATTTGAGTTGGATTATGAAGAGGAAAATCTTGTTTGAATCCTACTTGAAATTTGAATCCCAATTCCATCAAAAGTGGCTGAATTTTTGTTGAGGAAAATCCTCCAGGAGATTTTCGATTTTTGTGGATAAGGATGCAGGGAAAAATTTAAGTTTCACTCCCAGTTGAATTTGGATTCTCTCCTCTCTAAAGTGGACGAAATTTATTGGATAAATCCAAAGGGAATTTCATATTTTTTAGTAGATAAGGGTGAGATAGAATTCAAGCTAGAAAATCCTATTTATATTTTGATTCTCCTCAAATTTAATGGTCGAATCTAGTCATGATTTTGGCACTAGGGAAATTCGGTTATTATGGATAAAGGAGGAGATAAAATTCAAGTTAAATTCTTGTTTAAATTTGGATTGGACTATCTCCAAGATTGGCTGAATTTTTGGTTGGGATTTACCCCTTGAAAATTCAGATTTTGTGAGTGGATAAGGGAGAAAATCTTATCCTAATTCAATTAGAATTCAGAGGATCACCTCATGCAAGTCTATAAATAGAGGTCCTGCCACTCCAGTTCTCTTAGACCACAGACTATCAGGTGAGTAGGCTTATTGTTGCATAACTCACTGTGACAATAAGTTCTTTAGAGATCTGGGTGGTTAGAAGATGACTAGCAATGCTAGCATACCGATCAAGGTTCAAAGTGCCCACACACTCAGCCATTCGAGAATTGGAGAATAGTAGAGAAGGCTAGTTGGTTGAAGCCCTCCAATCATTCTCCTCTTGCAGATTGGCATCCTTGAGGTATGAGTTTAAATTGTTATTGGTTTATTGTATATGGCATCATGAGATATTTAACGGTCTTGAAAAATTTTTATTGTTCCGCTACGCCACTCTGATACATTTTTATCAATTTAAATTCCTACAATTGGTATCAGAGCCATCTCATGACTATGCCATGTACATAAATTAGACAATTAATTAGTCTTTTTATTTATGTATGGATTTGATATTTAGAGAGTGGCATTCTAGGATTCCTTTATGTTGTTATCATGAATTACGTATGTAGTATGCGGTTATTTTAATTTTCTGAATTATTATAAGCATGCTTGTTTATGTCGGTTATGGTTCTTTAGAATTTAGAAAATTATGTCTAAGATTTTTTATGTAATCATGAGAGCGGTTTATCATCACTGTAATTTTCTCATAGATTTTAATTTTTTGTTTCTTAGAATTATTATGATTAGAATTTTTGTATACTGGAAACAGTTTAGGAAATTTTATGTAATTATTCTTAAAGGAGATTGAAGTTAGAAGACCGTAATTTATTTTTTTCCAAAAGTTAAATTTAATTTAAAGGTTGAAATTTTGATGTGTGGAAAATTTCAATTTAACTAAGATTCAAATTAATTTTTTGGAGATACCAATGGGTAAATTGGAATATGGCATGAAAATCGAGGCATGACCCCTCGGGAAAGGCCATCGGCCTTTGAGGGGCTGTAGCCCCTGCCCTCGGGTAGGATGGGGCTACGGCAGCCCCTGTTTAGGCCATGACCACCCACGGCCGTAGGCTTTGCCGGCAGTCAGGGGTGGCCGTGGCCCACCCAAGGGCCGGCCATCACCCGGGCATGTAGCCCATGGCTGCAGGCGCTACCTACAGCCTGGCGGGCTGCTGTGCCTACCCCGGAGTACAGCCCATGGCTACAGGCGCTGCCCGCAGTCAGGTAGACTGCACCAGGCCTGTGGCCGTGGGCTGCCAGCCCCCGTGGGGGGCTGGGCGCGGCCCACGGCGGCTGCCGGCCTATAGGGCCAATGGTTCAAAAATCGAAAAATTTTGATTTTTAAATTTGAGATTTAATTTTAAATCATGTTTTAAAATATGTAATTGAAAATTTAAAATTTTTGAAATTACATATTATTACACATGATATTTAAAATTGTTTAAAATTTGAATTTGAAATTTAAATTTGAAATTTGAAATTCGAATTTGGAATTTGAATTTGAAATTTAAATTTTTGGGATTTAAATTTTAAATAATTCATGGGATGAGAAATAAATTGAGAGGCTGCATAAAGATGGATACAAGAAGATGGAACAAAATTCAAGACCCAAATAATGCTTTGGATGGAATTTTTTAATCTTTGTTTTCTTTGTTCTAGGATGGAACCATGGCTTGGTTATTTTTCATCAATTATGTTTTCTGTGATATGTCATGGATGTATAAATATGTATTGATGGATGTTTTATATGCATATTTGATAACATGTCATATAGGATAGGTGAGTGCTGCTCATACTATATTGATCATACATATTTGTCAAAACTTGCATGTTTTTCAAAATATTGAGTGGGAGAGGGGTTCAAACAAAACCCACGGCCTCCATTGTTGATCCATATGTGAAAGCATGGTAACGACTCGCGTCAGTTCTACCCTGACCACACCCCTCGATAGGTGTTTGCCATCGCCGGTATACTAGGTTGGATCTTCTATGTGGAAAACGTGTTTAGGCACAATCCTATTCATGACCACCCCTTGGTGGCTTGGTAGGACGTGGATCTGGCTAAGTAAACAATGGTTATACACTCAAGACTCGTTTAGTTATTAACCTTCCCTAGAAGCTCTATTAACTAAACTGGTGGCCAAAATAAGCAGTTATTAATATATGTCTTAACCTTGGAGGATTTAAGGCAACATATATTAATTGGACGCGGTCCATGTTCCAGCTATTTGTCTCATGACCACCCCTCGGTGGCTTGGGGCAATAGGTGCTGAGAATTACCGTTGCAATGCTACATGTTTTTTAAGTTTTATGTAGGAACGTGCTTGTACGTTTTATTTGCTAAATTATCTGTATATTTGCTTGGGCTTTATAATGATGTCTAGTATAATTTTATTTCAGTTCAAAATGTCACCGACACCCCTCATTCTAATACTTACTAAAAATAAGCTGAATGGCGATAATTATAAAGACTGGAAATGAAATCGACTGATAGTTCTCAGCTGCAAGAGACACAAGTTCGTGCTGGATGAACCATGCCCACCTGGGCCAAAACTTAACACACTGCTTGAGGAGGTCCCAGTTACCTATACTCGTTGGAGAGAATCCAATGAGATAGCTCGGCGCTACGTACTTGCTAGCATGATGAGCGGTTTACAAAAGCAGCATGAGACTTATCAAGTTGCTAAACAAGTTACTAAAGAGATCATGGAAAATCTGGAGGACATGTTCAGAGGCCAAGAAAAATTGGCTCGACAGTCTGCTCTAACCAGCATTATGAACTCCAAGCAGAAGGCAAGAACTCCGGTGAAGGACCATATGATCACTCTAATGGGATTCTTTGTTGAGGCTACCAAGAACGGTGCTGAGTTGGACTACAACACCCAGATCGAGATGGTGTTCAAAACTCTGTCAAAAGATTTTGTGGGGTTTAAGGCCGTATACAATCTGGCTACAAGGGAGTTAAGACTCACTGAGCTCATGAAGCAACTCCAAGCTTATAAGCAGATGATCAGGGATGGGGATGCGGTCTAACCCAAAGGAGAGGCCAATTTGGTGGAATCTTCCAAACCCTCAGGGAAGAGGAAGAAGCCAAATAAGAAGCAAGCAGCTTCCAGTTCTTCTAATCCTCTTGTTTCGGATGGGAAGAAGAAGAAGAAGAATAACAAGAAGCCTAGGGACCCTAAAAAGTCCAAGTGCTTCCACTGTGGGAAGGTAGGTCACTTCAAGAAGGCTTGCCAGGAATTCCTAGCCGCCAAGGCCAAGAAAGGTAAGGAACTTCACTATTTAGAAGCATGTTTGGTGGAAGAATCAAAAGACACTTCGCTCATTAATTCGGACGCCACTAATCATGTTTGTGTTTCTATGCAGGGGTTCGTGAAAACGAGAAGTCTACATTATAGGAGCCTCTCCTTACGGACTGGAGACAGTAGCTTGGTGGTGGCTGAGGCAGTAGGACATGTTTACCTTTACTTTGATGAATTTAGGTTTATTTTATTAAAAGACTGTTTTTATGTTCCTAATTTTAGGAGGAACCTTATATCGGTAGCCTGTTTAATAAATGATTCTTATTCAGTTTCTTTAAGTAAAAGAGTTGATATTCATAGAAATAAGTCTTTTATTTGTTCTGGATGGATGGATGGAAACCTATATTTGATCAAACCAAAGATGTACTCACTACTTGACACCGAATTAATAGATAACTCTAAAAGGTTGAAAGTTTCTCACTCTAACAAGGCGTATTTTTGGCATTTAAGACTTGGTCATATTAATCAGGATAGGATTCAAAGGTTGGTAAAAGACGGTCCTCTAGAATCTCTGAAGGAGGTACGTCTTCCTTAATGCGAGTCTTGTCTTGAGGGTAAGATGACTAAGAGGTCTTTTGAAGCTAAGGGTACAACGGCTCAGGAACTCTTCGAAATTGTGCACACTAACGTATGTGGCCCCATGAACGTCACAACACGAGGAGGGTTCGAGTTTAAAATTTGAATTTGAAATTTAATTTGAAATTTGAAATTTGAATTTTGAAATTTGAAATTCAAATTTTGAATCACAGTCCAAGTGGAATTTGAATTCTTTATGGATAATTCCACAAGGCTAGAATTCGAATTTGAGTTGGATTATGAAGAGGAAAATCTTGTTTGAATCCTACTTGAATTTTGAATCCGAATTCCATCAAAAGTGGGCGAATTTTTGTTTAGGAAAATCCTCCAGGAGATTTTCGGTTTTTGTGGATAAGGATGCAAAGAAAAATTCAAGTTTCAATCCCAGTTGAATTTAGATTCTCTCCTCCCTAAAGTGGATGAAATTTATTGGATAAATCCAAAGGGAATTTCAGATTTTTTAGTGGCTAAGGGTGAGATAGAATTCAAGCAAGAAAATCCTATTTGGATTTTGATTCTCCTCACTTTTAATGGTCTAATCTAGTCATGATTTTGGCACTAGGGAAATTTGGTTATTATGGATAAATGAGGAGATAAAATTCAAGTTAAAATCTTGTTTAAATTTGGATTGGATAATCCCCAAGATTGGCCAAATTTTTGGTTGGGATTTGCCCCTAGAAACTTTGGATTTTATGAGTGGATAAGGGAGAAAGTCTTCTCCTAATCTAATTCGAATTTAGAGGATCACCTCATGCAAGTCTATGAATAGAGGTCCTGCCGCTCCAGTTCTCTTAGACCATAGACTTTCAGGTGAGCAGGCTTATTGTTGCATAACTCACTGTGACAATAAGTTCTTTAGAGATCTGGGTGGTCGGAAGAAGACTAGTAGTGCTAGCATACCGATCAAGGTTCAGAGTACCTACACACTCAATCATTCGAGAATTGGAGAATAGTAGAGAAGGCTAGTTGGTTGAAGCCCTTTGATCATTCTCCTACTGTAGATTGGCATCCTTGATGTATGTGTTTAAATTGTTGTTGGTTTATTGTATACGGCATCATGAGATATTTAACGATCTTGAAAAATTTTTATAGTTCCATTGTGCCACTCTGATACATTTTTATCGATTTAAATTCGTACACTCCTGTAATTCTTTTAATTCAACCGGTGCCATTCGGTGTGGTGCCTTTAAGATAGGTGCGGTTCCTGGCATCAACTCAATCTCAAAAGAGATTTCTCTTTCAGGCGGTAATCCTGGTAATTTTTTTGGGAAGACATCGATGAATTCCTTTACAATCGGGACATCTTCGTGTTGAAGCTTCCGTTCTTCTTGCACATCCACTATATATGTTAAATATCCAGCACAGCCACTAGATATTAGCCTTCTAGCTTCCATTGAATTGATCATCATCTTCCTTGGTTTACGTGATGATCCGTCATACTCAAAGCAGTCTTCTCCGTCGGGTTGGAACATTATCTTCTACTTCCAACAGTCAATTGTGGCTTGGTACTTCCCTAGGAAATCCATTCCTAGTATCACATCGTAATCAACCAACTCCATCACGATCAATGCTGCATACATCTCAAACAATAGGGCCAGCATTATTATTCATTCTCCTCTACTGGTTCCTATTTCTAGGATTATTTCCTTTTCTCTTTCCCTGGGACTACTGAACAGAAGTACTTGGATGTCTGGCCTTAATATTTTGATGTTGCTTGCTACTCTATCCAACTTGAAATATAGTTTGTGTAGCTTTGGCCAATACCTTCTCCTTCTTCTTAGCATCCCATAACTTTTCTCTTTCTTCTTTCTGTCGAACTAGATAATACTCCACCCTCAGTGCACGATTAACACAATCAGATATAGTGTCAGGTGGCGTTAACCCACTGTCCACCAATGCAGAGATCTCAGGATGGAACATTCCTAGCATCTTCTGAATTTTCTCCCTTTTGGTGGTAACAGCGTACGGACACAATCGAGATAGTTGATCAAACTTGATGCAGACTTCTATCACTGTCATGTCCCCCTGTTTCAACTCTACGAACTCTCTTTGTTGTGGTCGCAGCAGCGCAGGATTACAATATTTCTGATTAAATTCCTCTAAAAAGTCTAACCAAGACATCGTATACATGTTTCTTCTTAGCTTGACTGACTCCCACCAGAACCTTACATCCTTCTTCAGAACAAAGGACATACATAGAATCTTTTCCTGATCATTCAGCTCCATAAACTCCAAGATCATATGGAGTGAAGACAACCATTCTTATGCTTCTAGAGGGTTTATGGAACCCTCAAACTATGGCGGCTTCATCCGTCAAAATCTTTCATATAGTGGCTCATGGTTAAGTCAAGGTTGTGGTTGGGGTTCTATTTCTTCTTCTGATACTATTGGCAGTACTTCTAGTTAGGTGCGGCCATTTGTGGGTTTTGTTCCTCTTCTTGACCTTGTCTTTGCTCCATTTGTTCCAGTCTTTGCCTTAATTCAGCATTTTCTCTCAATTGAGCTTCAATTAAAGCTTTCAACTCATCCACTCTCTCAAAAAGGACTGGATGCCCTCTCATATTTCGTAGATTCCTTGGATTCACTATCTTTTCCTATTTCCTAAAATCGCACGAAAATCAATTATTAGATTTTCACAAACATACTTTTACAATGGTAAGTAAAAATATAGTTTTAATCATCACAAAATTTTTTAACATTTCATCCATTGAACATGTCAAAATGTGATTATCATTTCTTTTCAATTCAAAAGTTTTCAAAAGTACATCAGTTCGAAGGCTTTTCTCAAAATAGCCTTTTGATACAGTCATATATACACATATATAGACATATATATACATTAGTACATCACATGTATTTCTATGTCTAGTCTCCTAGTTGGGGCTGTTCTAGAATGGTTAAAAATTCAATTGGATCCATTTCTTCCTCATCCTTTCCATTTCCAGCCTTAGACAGCATTGATCCTTTAACTGGAGCCGTACCTTCTAGTTGCCTCAGTGGACCAGCCTCATGGTCATTTGCCATTGGTTCAGATCCATACAGGCGATCTAACATTGCTTCCTGTAGCAACTGTTCACGCTTCTTACGCACCATGCGCTCCATCATCATTTCTTCCTCTACTTTAGCTACAGTGATAATAAACTCACATAAAGTAGTAGGGTATAAAGGGGTTACCCTCTATCGTAGGTCAATAGTGAGTCCCTTCCAAAATATGTCACAAAAATCATCATTTGTGATGTTGGATAGAAGGCATGTCCTTACGATGCTATCCTGAAATCTGAATGCATACGAGAATACAGTATCGCTCAGCATCATTTGCTATCTCTCTGCCTTCAGAACAAAGTCTCTGACATCTGCATACTTGGGCATAGTCGGTGGTGGCGGTACTGTCCTGCTCTCAAGAGGGTCTATAACTGGTGCTACACTCTTCTGAGGAAACTGCTCCAGCATGACTTGGCGAAATTCAACCCAATCTAGTGCTAATAGCATCTCTTGATCACAATACTCCCAATATAACTGTGCATCCTCACGGAATGTGCCAATGGCTATCAAAACCCAGCAATCCTCATCTATATCACATTGGCACATGATAATCTCTACGTCATGTAGCCAGTCTCGTGTAGAGATCCCCTGCTGGCCTCCCTCGAACGCAAGTGGATGACTGCCTCTAAAAGCATGTACGACTCGCATTGATACTCTAGCTCCTATGCAAGCTCGATCTCCCACCACTAGAATATCTACTGCTACAGGTGGGTTTACAATCGATCATGGAGGTGGTGCTTGTATCGGTGCCGGTGCTTCAATCCTTGGTGCTAACGGCTCAGGTACTGGTGGTCGCTGTACAGCTCGCCTAATCATGGATGGTCTGATCACAGGCCTAGTCCATACCTGAAGTGGTCCTTTTGGTCGGTATAGGTGAGGTCGCATATAAGGTGGTCTAGTCATCTTAAATCCTACAAAAATATATAATCTCAAATAAACGAAAAGTTAACTAATTTAAAGAAAGCTAACTTACTTGGATTGATGAGCAGGTCACGTTTCGTGCCTATAGGGATATGGTCTACAACTCTGATACCAGCCTGTGACGCCCCCGATTCCAATCACCCGTAATTGTCATGAACCGACTCTATTGCCGACCAAGACAGCTCGTGTGCCGAATCTGGGTTGTCAAAAAACTCTTTTTCTTAAACATTCATTTTTCAGGGTTTGAAAATCTTACCCAGAATTTTTTTCTTTTTATGTGACGCCTTAAATTCTATTCAAGGGTCAATATATAATTTAAATAAAATTAGTGTGCCAAAAATTAATTAAAAATCCTTTTGGAAACCCTAGGTTGGTTTCCTAGTCAAATTCCACTCAAAAAGTCAACAATTTGAACTTCAAAAAGAAACCCTAAAATATTCGGCCATCACTTGGTATTTTAATTAAAATTTAAATTCCACAAATCCAAGGAGGATTCAAATTCAAATTTCATTCCTTAGATATAAGGAAGAAATTCGGCCATAAAGTGTAGGAAATAAAGGAGATTTTATTTGAATTAAAAGCTAGGTTAAAACGCAATTAAAATTCAAATTATTTTTCCTTAAAAACTAAGGGATAATTTTCGACCACTTAAGGGGAAATAAGAGAGAAAACCCTAGCCTCAAAACAGCACAAAAACTTTCCCTTTTGCCCCTTAAAATTTTCAGCCAAACAAGGAAGAGAAAGGGAAAGAAAAACCTAGTATAAAAACCCCCTTTTAACTCTCATTAACCCCTCCTTTCACCCTCAAAATTTCGGCCAGCTTCCCCTCTCCCCTCTCTGAATTTTCTCTCCCAAAACACACCCAAAACAGCAAACAAAACCTACCAAAAGGCAGCTCAAAGATTCAACAACTTTTGAGACAAAAACAAGGTGAGAAATCAAACTTTTTCCTTCCTTCTCCTTTTGATTTTAAATCCGAAATTTATATGGTTTTCTCCACTATTTCCATACTGTTTTGAAGACTCCAATACTCACACAAATTCAGCCAAAAGGGAGACCAAGCATCAAAAATAGGGCAACACAAACAAGGTGTGATTTTTCTCTCAAACCCTAAAATTTTGCCTCATTGATCCCCTTTTCAAAAACCCTATTATCATATGTGTAAGATTTTGTGATTTTATCAATTTGATTCTTGGGTTGTGTTAATGACATATAAATAAGGTTTTCCACAAAATTTCGTGATCATTGGATGAAAATTGAATTGGTTTGAGGCTAATCGAAATTCGGACACAGAAAAACGGAAAACTGGAAAATTACCATATAAACAGTAAATTTGTGTCAGCTATAACTTGAGTTTTAAAAACGATTTTTGGGTGATTCTTGAGTCTAAAATTAAATTCAAGATGTCCCCTAAATGCCTACAAAATTTCAGAACCAAAATCCTCCATTTTCCTAGTCAAAATATTTTTCTAAGATAGGCGGACTGAACTGCCAGGTTTTGAACCGAAACTGAAACCCAGATTTTTATGCCTGAAAACAACCCTCGGTTTTTGGCCTAATTGAATGAACAAATGATGTCTAAAAATTATAAAAATTATATGGAATTAAAGCTATGGATGTCTAGTTTAACATATTAAAAATTTAGAATTTTTGGGATTAAAAATGAATTGATATTGATTTTACAATCAGCCTAGGTCAGTCTGCCCATGACCAGAAATATCCTAACTTAGAGTTTTTCACAAATTTTAAATCCCAAATGTTTATTAAACGTTTTAAAATCTTTTGTGGCACACTAAAATGATTGGATGATTATGTCTAGACCTAGACTGATCATATGTTTTGATTATAGGATTTATTTGACATTCTTGCTTGATTGGTGGATCACGTTATCGCAACGCTTGTGCGAAAATTAAGGTAGGACGTTCTAGCCTTTTCTGGGATGTTTTAAATTCCCCTGTTTTATCGATGGCATGCTGTTTTCAGTTTATGAAATTATTATATTGTTTTTGATGAAATAAATGCATGCAACGTATTTGGTAATTAAATGTGTATTTTAAAACGTGTTTTGAATTATGGCATAATATAACTTAGTAAATACCATCTTTTGAATAATCCGATGAACATAATTGAGCTCTAGTTCACGATCATTGTAAATGATGCGTGCGTCCCAAAGTTGACGCCATGGGGGAAGGTCCCTAAACCTGCGCAGGGCCGCTCGGCCTATTTAGACCGTAACGAGATGATCTAGGATAATTCAAATTCGAGGCACGTATATTATAGCTACGACAAGTCCTCACTCATAATATGATGGTTTGTTTTAATGATTTATTATTTTAATATTGGGGCACGTATATTGCAGCTATGCTAAGTCCTCAGCAGAATAAAACTTGCATTAAAAATGTTTTTCACGAAATTGTTGATTATTTTTTTTATGATTATTATGCCATGTATTTTTTTTAAATTGTTGATTATTTTTGGAAACGGATATTATGCCATATTTTTAAATGTTATCTGTTAACCCACCTTTGTTTCTGTCCTACTGAGCCAGCGCTCACATCCTTTTTTTTTTCTTTGTGATTTCTAAATGACTACTTCCAGGTGCGGGAGGTAGCAGTTCCGCAAATCATTGAGATATCCGTTACTACCGAAGATGATACTATCCGTTTTCTCCATCTTCTTCTTTATGTTTCTCGTTCTGATGTAATAAGACATTAAGTTTAGACTTTATTTCACGTTATTTAAATTTTATGCTTGGGAATATTTATGGTTGGTAATTTCTTTTGAAAACCGATTTTATGTTTGATTTCCGCATTAAAAGGTATTTATTTTCTATTTTATTTTATTTTGTGGTTATGATGCTACTTTATAAATAATTAGGCTTAGCTAAATTATAATGTTGACCCGTTTTTCGTAATAAATGTTTTTCTTAAATCTCGGGTTGATATTATGATTTGGCTGCCGTGTCACGTGTCTAAATTTTGGGCCGTGACATTTTAATACATACTTTCTCAAAAAGAAACCTAGTATAAAAGCCATGTAAAATATAATACTAACTTTTAGTTGTCTTTTGGAGTATAACATAATGCATAATATACAAAATATTTACACTGCATTTTGTTTTTTTTCACAATCTCTTCAAGTCACTAACTTTAAAAGGTCAGCGGAAGACTTTTAGCAGGACCAAGTCCATGGTGAATTCCCTATCTCATCAGCACATGTGTACATCCTACTGCCATCCATAAAGTCGATTGGACAGGTTTCTTACCTGCAACATGAACAAACTGATGAGATAACAGGTTCAGTAAGTTCAAACATACTTAATGAGAATCATATGGATTCAAAAAATTAAAAACTCAATCTCCTATGAATAGTAGTATTCATCATGAATACTACTATTCATTATGAATAGTATTATTTATAATAAATAGTGACTTTGACCTTTGAATGATGAATAATAACTGTTACGATTACTAATTACTATTCACATAACCCTAATGAGGTATTATTCACATCATCCTAATTGAGTTTACTGCACTTAGTGTAAGCTTTGGTTATGCTCAATTATGGTTTTTATCATTTTATTGATTATTCTTTCTTTATTTATATTCTAGTGTAGAGCTCTTTTTATGGCAGTACTGATAAATTATTGCGCACTGACTGGGAGGGCCTAGGGAGCGACCCTAGAGCTTCAGTCTTCACAGCCCTTATATCCCCGTAGGATCTGAAAAAAAAAAAAAACCTCCACCACAATGTTGGAGGGGCGGTACGCCTTAAATGGTTTTATTACCATATTTCAGTTATAGTTTGGACCAAGTGACATCATTCGTCACCTCAAGGTCACTAACCTCCATCGCCCATAGGCCTTAGATATTCTTATCTTTAAAATGTGGGATATGTTATATCAACTAATCCCCAATGTCAATAGGATTTGATTCCTGATGAACAACTAATACATAACAAAGTAATACAGTATTTCATGTTACAGACATGAAAATGCTTGAACTTACCAATACTATGATAATGTCCACTTCCGAAACTCCTCCGCAGTTCTATCTCTAGTTTGGGTTCCTACATACATAATATTGTCTGTTAATATCCTACATTAATCGTCACTTTAAATATGTTTATTTTGTGATAAATTTTTCAACACAATTCAACTTATAACATGATACACGGCCTTCAACACGCCCATGTTCATGACCGTGTACCTCCTGGTTTCTTACCACATGGCCGTGTTTTTTACTATCTAGCCATGGAACTGTACACGGCTTGATACACACCCGTGTTCAAACCCGTGTACCTCTCGGGTTGTAAATTCTTTTCCTATACACAGCTGTGTATTCTTTTACACACCCGTGTTCTTTAAAATTTTTAGAATTTTAACTCCAAAATCTCTATTTTGGGTCCTAGAATTTTATTTAAGTCATTCTAGGTCCTTGTGGGTCCTTTTTTAGTCTTTCAGAAATTTTTGGTCAAAATGGCCATTTTGCCCCTAACGGGTCTCGGGACCGTAACTATTTCATTCTATTGTTTTTCTCAAATTTTCTAAGCCCAAATATCTTAAAATAATATTCCCTAGGCTTATCCATTATTTTTACAGCTCAATTTACTATAAATTCTCAATTATCTATTTTCCTGGCCCTCGATTACTATTCATCTATTACCTAGGGTCGTTTCTTGTTTTTTGAGCGTTTTGGAGCCTCAAATGGCCGTTTCACTACTCTTGAAACACTTTTTATCCCATCCCTGACCCTCGGTCCTCAAGAGGTTTAGGTTTCCTATCCCGACCCAATATTTTTCCCCGTTTTCCAAAATACCCCTAACATAAAAATTTCTCCTGTTTTAGGCATTTTAGACATTAAGGGTTGGTTTACTATTCCTTTTGGGTTGGTTTTCCATTTTCAATCTTAATCTACCGAGGGGTCTCGGTTTCCTTCCCGAGTTCAATATTTTTACCCATCGTTTCCTGAAATGCTCTTATGCCGTTTTAAAAATTTCGACAGCATTTCCGCTTTTATTTTTAGGATTCTCGATGTTAGGTACACCTCAGAACTTTTGTACCTGCCACGTGCTATACTAGAGGCCTATGTTATACAAAGTTTCCAAACTTTGTATAAAAATTTTCCACATTGAACAATATTCAAGAATCAATACACAATATTAAATTTTTTTTTCCAAACCTAGTCTTGGTTTATCATATTAATCATCACAACATTTCAAGTATTGCATGTTACTCTTAGGTTTTCTAATGTGTAAGACAACATCAAAACGTAACCAAATTTTCATTTCAACCCTAGCATTGTCCACGGACTTTAGCATGAAAATACATCAAATAATCTTGTTCATTGATTCCATTTCATGCTTGATTCAATATATAACCCAATGATCATAAACACTGCACCAAAACATCATTTTCCAAACTATTTTTTCACACCAACAATGCCATGGATTTTTCATGGAAACATGCAAAATTTTTGCTTGTTTTTAAACCCTAAATCATGCTTCAAATTCTAAAACACCAAACAATTCATAGTATCACCAAAACATCAACTTTTTTTCAATGTTTTTTTACTTTACAAACCCATTGATTTTCTCTAAGAAAATCAAAGGAAATTGCTTCAATTTAGAAGCTCACCTTGTCTAGTTGATGGCTTGATACTAAAAATGCAATGAAATATAAGTTTGGTGTGGAATTTAAAACAAAATTTGGCTTAGAAAGGGGGAAAGGCTCACGGTTTTGGGCTGCAAGAAAAGAGCAAGAGGTTGGCTACTTTTTCCATTTTTTTTCTTATGAATTTTGATGCCTATTTATAGGCAAAAGCTAAGGACCACTTAGCAAAATTTTTTCAACAATTTGCTAATTGTTCAAGGATCAAAGTACAATATTTTTGGGCCAAAAATCAAATTTTTTTCTTCTTCATTTCCAAGTGGCCGAATGGCCTTTTCCCAAAATTTTTAAAAGTTTTTCAAATATCTTTTTGACAAAATCATGGCCATTGATCAAAAGGTAGGATGATCCTAGCCATACAACTTCATATTACTTTCCAAACCAAAAAATAAAAAATAGATTTATGACATCAACATGATGATGTCATCCTATTATATATATTAATTTACTAATTAATTCGTGGTCAAATTTTGATCGAAAGCCGAACCGAATGGAACTTTACCGAAATCGCGTAGGTGGGTTCTGGGTGCCTCCGGTGTGATCGATTTGTTTTATTTTGCTTCCGTTTGGTCAAAATTCTCTACTGTAGATTTCTATTATTTCAGTGCATTTCAGTGCACTTTCTAGGTTTTTTTTGGCTCTGTTTTCTAACCGTCTCACCTAATTATGTTCGGTAGGATTTTCCATCCCCAAACTCACTCACTTTAATACTGCTGGATCATTTTTATACTATTCTCAACAGTATTAAAACACAACCATTTTTCATAATTTATTGATTAAATTCACATATACATGCAATTTTAACCTGCTCCGAGAATTTGAAATTCTCGGTTATCACAATATCTTAGAAAATTCTTATTGTTTGGGTTTACTTATAAAAATTCTTAGAAAAATATTATGTATTTGGAACCTATCCCCTTAGCACCCCGTTGGAAGGTGAAGGACGTTTTTATGAAAACCATGTTTAGATTTTAAAGTCTTAAAACACATTTTTATTTTGAAACATGCAAAGCACATTTTTTAAGCTTGTATTAAAAGGTGGTTTTTAAACCACTTTTGAAAACTATTTTGAAATTTAGTCGAAACAACTTTGTTTACGATTTTGAAAACATGAAAGTTTTCGTTCTCGACGAGACGAACAATTCTTGTGTTCACTCGGAGCTCAAATCTAACTCTAACGGCTCCTAATTTCATTAAACCCATGGGCTAAGTGCCCAGTTTTTTGTAAAAGTCCCAGATTTACATCACTTTGAAAATGTCTCTGTTTGGGGCCAGAAACGGCCAAATTTTTAAAACATCCACACATTGTCTTCAAGGTTCGACATGCTCTACAACTTTTGCGTTGAGCCTGAGAACCAGTTCAGCTTCTAAGTGGTCTATTTTTAATAAAATCCGAGGCTAATTACTGGGTTTGGATTTTTGGTCCCAGTTTTGGGCACCGAGTGAAAACCACTCTAAAAACCTATCTTAACGTCGTTTTTCGCCGAAGGCTATTTGATGCAAAAATGACCGTAACGAAATTTCCTTACAATATCGTATTTTACCAAATCCCAAATTTGGACATCAATAGGTCAAAATGGCAAAAATCTGTTGCCTTTCTTGGGGATAGATTTGTGTTTGGCCATATCCCTATATGTTCATCGCATCACACATACTAATAACTATTCGTAAAAATTGTAAACATAACCACAACCACATAAACATAAAAATGGAAGGCTAACGGCTCAAATAAAATTATTACAAACCATTTGCATAAACAACTACACATAAATGGCCTTGATCAAGATCTTAAAATCACTAAATCACCAAAGGTAGGGTTTTCAGTTATTATCTTTGTACTTTGAACCAAGCACAATTTTGAACCAAGTCTTGATGACCAAAGTGGCCATGTGGATTCAAGAGGATAGGGATCGGTTTTTGTGCTACCAAAACACTAAAATAATTTCTTTTAAGATCAAACCAAAACTAAGACTAAAACCACAAAGGTTGGATTATAAAACTTGCCCTTGATCACTTTGGAAAAGGCTTGGAAATGAAATCACCTACACAAACATGAAGAGGCTAGATTTTTGGTGAACTTTTGGTATGATTTTAGCTTGAAAATGTGAGGATTTGGGGACTTAAAGGTAGTCGGCAGCAGCTTGAAGAAAGGGAGAAATGGTTGTGGTGTTTTGGGAGCCAAAAGAGAGAAATGGTAGCCCTAAGACATGTGTGCCTTTTATAGGCAAAGCTAACCAAAGTTGCTTAAGCTTAATCCTAATTAATTGTCCACTATTTTAGCCTAATCATGGGACAAAATTGCTACCCATTTTAAGCTACACAATAGCCAAGGGCTGCGGCCATTTAAGGGGGGGTATTAAAAAAAATTTCCATGGCCATATGTTGAAAAGTTTGAGTATTTTATTCAACAAATGGTCCAACACATCCCTAACTTTAGGGAAAACTTTTCCCACTTGTTAGGGCTGTGTTTAGGGGCTTTCTAGCTGATGGCACACATGTTTTCTAAGGGGAGAATTCATCTACAAAGTCTTCTCTTCGCAGTCTAATCCCTACTATTCAGTATCCAACCCTTTTTCGGTAGTGTTCTAGTTTTCACCCGAAATTGGGTTTTCTGAATCCGATTTTGACACTGCCAATCCCTTTTTTTTTTATAGTGTCTAAGAGCCTATTATCAGTCTAATTTACTGTTCACATCCTATACTGTGGTTGTGTCTACACTGTGTTGTCCTTTCACATGCAAACCGAGGCGTTCTCCGGTGAAATTTCAGACACAGTCTCTCTTAGCTAATTTGGACGTATTGATTCCATTTTTATCAGTCTTACATCCATCGGAGGTCATCTGGACCAGTTTTCAAGATCTGTATTACCCCCTCTCAAAAAACGTGTCAGGTGCTCGATTGACTAATTTGGACGTTCTAAGTCCAAATATATCAGTTTTGGGGTGAGTAAAGGTCGTCTTGACCCTCATCTTGATACTGCGTATCTCTCACACTAAAATTCTCATTTTGTGCTCAATCGACTAGATTAAGTCTACTAACCGTTCATATATCCGTTTTAGGTCAAATTAAAGCCGTCTTGGCCATTAACTTGACACTACATTTCTCACTATTCACTATTTATTGTTTTCCACTTAACTGACTAGTCTGAGTGCTCTGACTCTGATTTTGTTAGTCTCTAGTGAGAAGAGGTCATCCAGACCATTTCCTTGATACAATACCCTTGATAGGGTCATCCACTGTTGTTATGCTCAGACGTTCGATCCGAGTGTTTTAGTGATCTACTCACCTGTCTTGTGGCAAGAAATGGTCGTCCAGACTAGTTTCCTGATACTGTTTGTCTCATACACTTATATATACAATAGGGTGGATCGGGTTTACTTTCGATCGCCCTTTCACTGCATGAATAGTATTTAAACAGTACCGTACCTGTTTAATCTATTCAACTGGAAAATATACTATATTTTTCAACTTAATTACTCATTACATAGCAATTAGGTTGCACACATTTTGAGGGTCGATGTAACTGCTCTCTACTCATTACACAGCCTTCTACATGGGTTTTAACACGGGCATGTACAAGGCTACACGGGCATGTACTAGTTGAGCATACTCAACACGACCATGTCCTGGAACACATTCATTTACCTGAGCAGTACACGGCTATTTACACCGTCATGTACCTAACCGTGTCATACCACACGGCTATGTACACTTACACGGCTCCTCTCACACACACGTAGTTTGAACAGTACACGACAACTTACACGGCCGTGTACCTAAATGTGTTCTCCAAATGTGCACCCCAAAGCTCTCAAAATACTCTAATTTTATTCCTTAATATCTCATTACATGGTAAGTAGGTGCCATGAAAATGGCGGTCCTTACAACCTACTCTCCTTACAAAATTTTCGTCCTCGAAAATTAGAATAGTTCCAGAAAGCTTCTTTTCATATACTCTTCCCGTTCCCATATGGCTTCTTCTATGTTGTGATTCCACTACAATACTTTTACAAGTAGTATCACTCTATTCCCAAGTTCTTTGTCTTCCTTGGCTAGGATTCGCACAGTTTCTCTTCGTATGTCAGATCGACATGCACTTCGTGCAGTCTCACTAGCTATGCTCCATAAATTTCTACTAGTCTTCCTACCGAGTAGCTCACTTTCATGGTTAAAAATTGAGCTGATTTTATCAATCGGTCCACAATCGCCCAAATTGCGTTGTTGCCGCTTGACGCTCTTGGCAATCTATCTACGAAATCCATCGTAACCTGCTCCCATTTCCACTCAGCAGCTTAGTTTTTTTTTTGCAATCCTTCAGCTGGTCTTTGATTTCTTACCTTAAATCTCTGGCATGTGGGACATCTTGCTATGAACTCGGCGATGTTGTTTTCCATTCCCGGCCACCAAAAACTCTCTTTTAAGTCTGTATATCTTATTTGCTCCTGGATGTCCAGAGTATGGCATTTTGTGGCTTCCGAAAGGATTCACTTCCTGAGTTCCTCATCCTTCAGAACGCATACTCTATCTTTTTAATAGAGTATACCGCCTTACAGACCTTAAACTCAGAACTCTCGTCCTCCGTTCAGCTCCTGAAAGTTCTCCTCACACTTATTGATCCACTAATACCTCTTTCCTTTCTTGGTAAGTGCTGAAAATGGAACGGCTAACTTTGAAAAGCTTCGACGAAGTGTCGATAATATCCTGTTAAGTCTAGGAAACTGTGAATCTTTGTCACATTTTCTTGGAGTTGGCCATGCACTATCTGCCTCAATTTTCATTGGTCAATGAATACTCCTTCCTTGGAGAGCTTGGCATACCGCTTATAGTCCTTTAATATGCGTAATACTATCCTCAATGGTTCTTCTTGCTCCTTCTTTTGTCTTGGGGTATAATAGTATGTCATCGATGAAATAATGACAACCTTATCCCAAGGTCCTTGAACACCCAGTTTATGAAGGTTGCTGGAGCGTTTGTCAGTATTAGCCTCGTCATTATTGACTATAATGACTTGAGGCTCATACATCTTAATCCATTAGCCTTTGTCATAGTAGTTGGGGCTTTCCTCCTCTTCATCATCACCCATCTCCTCATCCTCGGGATGTGCGTCAAGAAGGTCCTCATCATCGTCATCATTAACCTCTACCTCTAAAAGGTGTTCTGGTGATGAAGGGGCTGGTTCGGGTTCTTCCATGGGTTCCCCTGACGTCCTCAAGTGCTTCTGGCTAGTGCTCGGCCTTGGTTTCATCATGAGTGTTCTTCAATATGTGTTGTAGAAGTCCATATCAGTTTCCTTATGGCGCATAGCATACTTTAGAATTGCATCACCAGACATCAACTGTAATCTCTTAGTCCGATAAGCAAATCCTCGTATGTCTGCTACTTTAAGGAACTTAGGTGGTTTCATTCCCCTGCTTGCCCATAAAGAAAAATTGGGGCTGATGCTGGACTCCTTTAAGAGATTTGCTCGATCGTGGTATGGCAAAAATCGACCCAGTTAAGAGCTCATCCTGGTCACGAGAATCCCCATACACATGAGAGTACCTACCTGAGAGATATCAACAGCCAACAAGACTTAGTTATCTTGATCAATGGTGTATAACCGGGGGATCACCTTGATAGCACGAAACCAGTCCTGACATTCCCATGGAGTGTAGGAGTACTATTTATCCCTCAAAACTTAGTGGATAACTAGCCCTAAAAATCGGTACATAATGTGTCCAGTACTAGACAACAAAACTTCCCCTGAGGGAAGTGCTGTTCTAAGAGTCTATTTCATCCTATCCAAGGCCCTATCTAGTTTTCTAGCAAGTCTGACAATGCAACTATTAGGTGACTCCATCACAATCATACTCCCTTGGCGCCGGTTCGTGAACTCATCCTGTAGTGCTACTAACGCCTTGCCATTGAAGTACATCCTCTTGAATTCAGTCTAGCTTATCTTGCTGACATTTCTTCTAATCACTACTGTCTTTTACTACTGACGTGCCTTTTCCTCAAGGTAAGGGATACGTATATCATCTTCTCTCTGTCGGCCAATCTCCTAGAATCCAAAACTACTTGGATATCTGCTAACCCGTCATTGGCTCCTATAGGGTTGATGGTTCCTTCGAACTCTATCATATAGCAGAAAAGGATTTATAAGTCCTTCGTTCCGTACTAAGAATCATGTCACTTATCATTTCCCTTCTTACTCACGTGTGAAAATGTTAATTCTAAGCTCTTGGGCAAAACAATACTGCATTTCATAATATTTCTAAAAATGTGTACAAGCTTATAGTTTGGTGAGAGTGGCACACACTTCCCAACATGCAGTCTTGAAGAAGATATACTAGGATAGGTCCAGTGGAAGTAAGCTACTGCTTTCCATCATGCTTATATACATAGTCAAAAGTTTTGCTAATATGGGTTACTACTACTTGGAGGTTAGTACTGATTCCGCGTCGGAGATATCCTCGTCATCATTCCCATTGACGAAAAACTACTTTGGGTTTTCCTCATTTTCTGGACCAAAGCTGGCCTCATCATCGCTGGCTAAGGTTCCAGTTCGTACTCTATCCCTTCATCATTGTTCTCCACATCGGGGTAATATACTGCTAATGGTATAGCCGGAATGGGGTCCTCACCGACCGATCCATAGTGGTTGAGGAGGTCCCAACGGAAATCCTCCCAATGTACGATTGGGTCTTTATCCCTACGATATTGACTCCACTAGGCCATAGCTGACCCCTCTAGCCTGTTGCCCACTAAAACTGCCTGTAGGTGTGGTAAGATATGGCAGGTTTGGAAGATAACCTCCATATTGTGAATCCATAGTAGGAGCTCATCTAGACAATACCCGTCGTATCTGTCTGGGTGTATGGCGACGAAAGCCGTACTCGCCCGACGATCTTCTTGTATCTGGTAAGGGTCTATGAGAGCAGGTGTTGCTAGTGCATGTTCTGTCGGTGCAGGTTCTATTAGGAAATGCCCTAAGCATTAGAGACATTTTTATGTATTTATTTTGAACTGGATAATAAAATTAAAATATAAAGGACATTCGTTACATTGCTGTTTGTCCTTATTCTATTTACGTGTTAAAGAAAATGTAAGCAAATATGTCCTTATTCCTCACTGACTGCTTGTGTTAAAACTGCTAGAACGTTGCATGCAATGGACTTGTTTGAATCCTACTTGAATTTTGAATCCCAATCCTAACTAACTTGCACGAAAATATTGAGGAATATCCTCCTAGATTTTTCAGTTTTTGTATGGATAAGATTCAAGGAAAAATTCTAGTCTCAATCCCAGTTGAATTTGGATTCTCTCCTCCCTAAAAGTGGCTGAAATTTTTGACGAAGATCTCATGCAGATTTTCGATTTTTTATGGATAAGGATGAGATAAAATTCAAGCTTGAAAATCCTAATTGAATTTTGATTCTCTCCTTACTTTTTGTGGTTGAAAATTTTTAAGGAAATCGTAAAAGGGATTTTCGGTTTTTGTTAGTTAATGGTGAGATAAGATTCAAGTTAAAATCCTGTTTGAATTTTGAACGCAAAATCCTAGAAGGTGGTCGAATTTTTTAGTTAGATTTTTTGGCTTGAAAAATTCAGATTTTGTGTTGTGGATAAGGGAGAAAATCTTCTCCTAATCCAATTCAAATTCAGAGGATCACCTCATGCAAGTCTATAAATAGAGGTCATGCCACTCCAGTTCTCTTAAGACCACAAACTTCAGGTGAGCAGGCTTATTATTGTACAACTCACCGTGACAATAAGTTCTTTAGAGATCTGGGTGGTCAGAAAAAGACTAGCAGTGCTAGCATACCGATCGAGGAATTGAGTGCCCATGCACTCTACCATCCGGGAATTGTAGAAGAGTAGAGAAGGCTAGTTGGTTGAAGCCCTCCAGTCATTCTCCTCCTATAGTTGGCATCCTCTTGAGGTATGAGTTTTATTGTTGTTAATTTATTGTATATGGCATCACGAGATATTTAACGATCTTGAAAAATTTTTGTTGTTCCACTGCACCGCTCTGATGCATTTTTATCGATTTTATTCCTACAATTGGTATCAGAGCCATCTCATGATTATGCCATGTACATAAATTAGACAATTAGTTAGTCTTTTTATTTATGTATGGATTTGATATTTAGAAAGTGGCATTCTAGGATTCCTTTATGGTGCTATCATGTATTGTATATGTAGTATGTGGTTATTCTAATTTTTTAAATTATTACAAGCATGCTTGTTTTATGCCGGTTATGGTTCCTTAGAATTTAAAAAATTGTATCTAGGAATTTTTATGTAACCATGGGAGCGGTTTATTATCACCGTAATTTTTCCATGGATTTTAATTTTTTGTCTCTTAGAATTATTATGATTACAATTTTTGTACACCGGAAATAGTTTAGGAAATTTTATGTAATTATTCCTGGAGGAGATTGAAGTTTGAAGACTGTAATTTATTTTTCCCAAAAGTTAAATTTAATTTAAAGGTTGAAATTTTGATTGTGTGGAAAATTCCAATTTAATTAGGATTCAAATTAATTTTTGGAGATCCTAATGGGTAAATTGGAATATGATACGGAAATCGAGGATCGACCCCTCGGGATGTACCACCAACTGTGGTGGGGCTGCAGCCCCTGCCCTCGGCCAGGATGGGACTGTGGCAGCCCCTGCTCACAGCTACACCACCCACAGCCGCAGCTGCCTGCAGCCAAGGGTGGCCGTGGCCCCCCAAAGGCTGGCCGCAGCGGGGGGCTGGCAGCCCATGGCTACAAGCTACGCCTACAGCCTGGTAGGCTGCTGTGCCAACCCTGGCATGCAGCCGGCGGGACTACCCTCGGCTTGTGGCCGTGGGCTGCCAGCCTCCCGGGGGGCAGGGGGCTGCCCATGACAGCTGCGGGCCTTCGAGGCACGTGGGCCGACGAGCCGAAAAATGAAAATTTTGATTTTTAAATTTGAGATTTAATTTTAAAATTCGAATTTGAAATTTGAATTTGAAATTTAAATTTTTGGAATTTAAATTTTAAATGACTCTTGAGATGAGAAATAAATGGAGAGGCTACATAAAGATGGATATAAGAAGACAGAACAAAATTCAAGACCCAAAGAATGCTTTGGATGGAATTTTGTAATCTTTATTTTCTTTGTTCTAGGATAGAACCATGGCTTGGTTATTATTTTGTCAATTATTTTTTCTGTGATATGTCATGGATGTATAAATATGTATTGATAGATGTTTTATATGCATATTTGATAACATGTCATATAGGATAGGTGAGTGCCGCTCATACTATATTGATCATACATATTTGCCAAAACTTGCATGTTTTTCAAAATATTGAGTGGGAGAGGGTTTCAAACCAAACCCACGGCCTCCATTGTTGATCTATACACAAAAGCATGGTAACCCCTCGTATCAGTTCTGCCCTGACCACACCCCTCGGTAGGTGTTTACCACCGTCGGTATACAAGGTTGGATCTCCAATGTGGAAAACGTGTTGGGGCATGATCCTATTCACGACCACCCCTCGGTGGCTTGGTGTTAGGAAATGCCCTAAGCATTAGAGACACTTTGATGTATTTATTTTGAACTGGACAATAAAATTATATATAGAGGTTATTCATTACATTGCTATCTGTCTTCAATTTATTTACATGTTAAAGTAAATGTAAGCAAATATGGCTCCCTGACTGCTTGTGTTAAACTGTTAGAACGTTCCATGCAATGGACTTTTGTATGCGAGAAGACAATGTTCTAAAGTTAGCGGTCTAAACTATGGTCTGTAGTCTATGGGGTTAGGCCGAGCATCTAACTCATGTTAAGACTATTATGTTGTCTAAAGCCTTGGAGGCGATGGTTTGTCTTGACTTTCTAGAGCTGGACTCCCAAGTAGAGACATAGATATATTGCTTGGTGGTGACATATTAGACCGGCTTTTGACGTTCATTATGCAGTAACCTTAATCCTGAGTAAAAGGACAGCTTCATGTATATGACTTGTGTACTTTGATGTTCCAATGGCTAAAGTGTCTCAGAGGTAGTAAGCTTATAGACCGGGTCGTTGGGTGCGTGACTTGTATACGATGAAGGGTTCGTTTACAGATATCGGAATCATAGCTCTAATGAGGAGTTAAGGGTATCCTCTTAAAGAAATTATACTGAATGTGAAAATGGACAAGGCCTTAGGTCGTCTGCTGGGCGGATGACTTCTTATTCACATATGGTGAATAATCATGTTCTTTATTCAGTAGTATAATGGAACTTTAAGATAGCCTGATCAGTAGAATTAAACGGACTTTGGCCTAAGGCTAATCATGGATATCATACGAGGGTTCTGCATACATGACAAGGTCATTGGACGATAGCTTGTTACAGCTTACGTAATACGGTATATAATTGGGAGTTCAGTTTCAGGTTTATAGTGGTGTGACTCTGAAATTAGTGATCATATGATTGAGTTGTTCGGTAAAAGAATAATGATCATATGGATTTACAGGAGCCCGATTATATATGTCCAATCAGTCCCTCTACTAGCTCCACATAATTTCTCAATGTTTGGCAAATTGATTTGTGTATGCTCTTGGCTGGTTTATTATGCACGGATGGTGATGACACAGGATTAGGATGGTAGACAAGATTCTCTCCAATTGGATTCAGATTTTGTTTTGGATAATAGAGTACACAATTATTCAAACTCCAAATAAAGTTACCATGATTTTATTTTAGATTGGATTGGAGTTGTAGAAAATTATCCATGAGAACAAGAATTTGAAACACAACTGTTTTGTGGATTTTGAAATTTGAATTTTGAAATTTTAAATTTTAAATTTGAAATTTGAAATTGAAATTTGAATTTGAAATTCGAATTTGAAATTCGAATTTGAAATTCGAATTCGAATTTGAAATTTGAAATTTAAATTCAAATTTTTCCAAGTGGTATTCGAATTTGTTGTGGAAAATCCACAGGGTTTGAAATTCGAATTTGAGTTGGATATGGAGAGGATAATCTTGTTAGAATCCTACTTGAATTTTGAATCCAAATCCTAACTAAAAGTTGGACGAAATTTTGAGGATAATCCTCAATGGATTTTCGGTTTTTATGGATAAGGTTCAAGGAAAAAATTCAAGTTTCAATCCCAGTTGAATTTAGATTCTCTCCTCCCCAGAAAGTGGCCGAAATTTTGGAGAATATCTCCTAGGAATATTTGGTTATTTTGGATAAGGATGAGATAAAATTTAAGCTTGAAAATCCTTGTGGAATTTTGATTCTCCCTTATCCTAAATGTGGCCGAATTTTTTGAGGAGATTTTCTCCTAGGAAATATCAGAATTTTTGGTTGAAAAAGGGAGATAAAATTCTTGTTAAATCTTTTTTAGATTTGGATCGGATTTATCCTAAATGCCCGAATTTTATTGTTGGGATTTTCCCTTGGAAATTCAGATTTTATGGTTATGGATAAGGGAGAATATCTTTTCCTAATTCAATTCGAATTCAGAGAATCACCTCATGCAGGTCTATAAATAGAGGTCCTGCCACTCTAGTTCTCTCAGACCTTAGACTCTCAGGTAAGCAGGCTTATTGTTGCACAGCCCACCATGATAATAAAGTTCTTTAGAGATCTGGGTGGTCAGTGTTAGGAAATGCCCTAAGCATTAGAGACATTTTGATGTATTTATTTTAAACTGGATAATAAAATTATATATATATAGAGGTTATTCATTACATTGCTATCTGTTCTCGACCTGCTTTTGACATTCATTATGCAGTAACCTTAATCCTGAGTAAATGAACTACTTCATGTATATGACTTGTGTACTTTGATGTTCCAATGGCTAAAGCGTCTCAGAGGTAGTAAGCTTATAGACCAGTTCATTGGGTGCATGACTTGTATACGATGAAGGGTTTGTTTGTAGATATCGGAATCATAACTCTAAGGAGTTAAAGGTATCCTCTTAAAGGCATTATACTGAATGTGAAAATGGACAAGGCCTTGGGTCGTCTGCTGGGCGGATGACTTCTTATTCACATATGGTGAATAATCATTTTCTTAATTCGGTAGTATAATGGAACTTTAAGATAGCCTGATCAGTAGGATTAAACAGACTTTGACCTAAGGCTGATCATGGATATCATATGAGGGTTTTGCATATATGACAAGGTTATTGGATAGTAGCTCGTCACAGGCTTACGTAATACGGTATATAATTGGGAGTTCAGTTTCAGGTTTATAGTGGTGTGACTCTGAAACTAGTGATCATATGATTTAGTTGTTCGGTAAAGAATGATGATCATATGGATTTGCGGGAGCCTGATTATATATGTCCAATCAGTCCCTCTACTAGCTCCACATAATTCCTTAACGTTTGGCAAGTTGATTTGTGTATGCTATTGGCTAGTTTATTATGCATGGATGGTGATGACACAGGATTACAATGGTAGACAAGATTCTCTCTGGTTAGATTCAGATTTTGTTTCGGATAATAGAGTACACAATTATTCGAACTCCAAATAAAGTTGCGATGATTTTATTTGAGTTTGGATTGGAGTTGTAGAAAATTATCCATGAGAACAAGAATTTGAAACACAACCGTTTTGTGGATTTTGAAATTTGAAATTTGAATTTTGAATTTGAAATTTGAATTTGAAATTTGAATTTGAAATTCGAATTTGAAATTTAAATTTGAAATTTGAAATTTAAATTTGAAATTCGAATTTGAAATTTGAAATTCCACAAGGTTTGAAATTCGAATTTGAGTTGGATTTGGAGAGGATAATCTTGTTAGAATCCTACTTGAATTTTGAATCCAAATCCTAACAAATTATGGACAAAATTTTGAGGATAATCCTCAATGGAATTTCGGTTTTTATGGATAAGATTCAAGGGAAAAATTCAAGTTTCAATCCCAGTTGAATTTGGATTCTCTCCTTCCCTGAAAAGTGGCCGAAATTATTGGGGAAATCTCCTAGGAAAATTCGGTTATTTTGGATAAGGTTGAGATAAGATTCAAACTTGAAAATCTTAGTGGAATTTTTATTCTCCCTTATCCTAAAAGTGGCCAAATTTTTTGAGGAGATTTTCTCCTAGGAATTTCGGATTTTTTGGTTGAAAAAGGGAGATAAAATTCTAGTTAAAATCTAGTTTAGATTTGGATTGGATTTATCCTAAATAAACCGAATTTTATTGTTAGGATTTTCCCATGGAAAAATTCAGATTTTATGGTTATGGATAAGGGAGAATATCTTTTCCTAATCCAATTCAAATTCAGAGAATCACCTCATGCAGGTCTATAAATGGAGGTCCTGCCACTCCAGTTCTCTCAGACCACAGACTCTCAGGTGAGCAGGCTTATTGTTGCACAGCTCATCGTGACAATAAGTTCTTTAGAGATCTGGGTGGTCGGAAGAAGACTAGCAGTGCTAGCATACCGATCGAGGTTCAGAGTGCCCACACACTCAGCCATTCGGAAATTGGAGAATAGTAGAGAAGGCTAGTTGGTTAAAGCCTCCAGTCATTCTCCTCCTACAAGATTGGCGTCCTTGAGGTATGAGTTTTAATTGTTGTTGGTTTATTGTATATGGCATCATGATATATTTAACGATCTATAAAATTTTTATTGTTCCGCTGCGCCACTCTGATACGTTTTTACCGATATATTTTCCTTCAATTGGTATCAGAGCCATACATAATTTAGACAATTACTTAGTCTTTTTATTTATGTATGGATTTGATATTTAGAGAGTAGCATTCTAGGGTTCCTTTATGTTGTTATCATGGATTATTTATAAAGTATGTGGTTATTTTAATTTTTTGAATTATTATAAGCATGCTTGTTTATACCGGTTATGGTTCCTTAGAATTTACAAAAATTGTATCTAGGAATTTTTATGCAACCATGGGAGCAGTTTCTTAACACTGTAATTTTCCCATGGTTTTTATTTTTTGTCTCTTAGAATTTTTATGGTTAGAATTTTTGTACACCGGAAATGGTTTAGGAAATTTTATGTAATTATTCTTGGAGGAGATTGAAGATTGAAGGCCGTAATTTTTTATTTTCCCAAAAGTTAGAATTGATTTAAAGGTTGAAATTTTGATTGTGTGGAAAATTCAATTTAATTGGGATTCAAATTAATTTTTGGAGATCCTAATAGATAAATTGGAATATGACACGAAAATCGAGACACGACCCCTCGAGATAGGCCGACGGACCTTGGTGGGGCTGCAGCCCCTGTGCAGGCCAACACCACCCACGGCCACAGGCTTGGCCTGCAACCAAAGGTGGCCGTGGCCTGCCCAAGGCTGGCCGCAGCCTGGGCGTGCAACCTCTGGCTGCAGGCACTGCCTGCAGCCTGTCGGCTGCTGCACCTAGCCTGGGCGTGCAGCCTGGCGCTGCAGGCTTGGCCTGCAGCCGGGCGAGGCTGCACAAAGGGGGCAACCGTGGGCTGCCAGCCCCTTTGGGGCTGGTGGCTGCCCACGGCGGCTGCCGCCCTCGGGGGCGGCGGTGCGACGGTCTAAAAATCGAAAAATTTTGATTTTTAAATTAGAGATTTAATTTTAAATCATGTTTAAAAATATGTAATTGAAAATTTGAAATTTTGAAATTACATATTATTACACATGATGTTTAAAATTGTTTAAAATTTGAATTGGAAATTTAAATTTGAAATTCGAATTTGGAATTTGAATTTGAAATTTAAATTTTTGGAGATTTAAATTTTAAATAATTCTTGGGATGAGAAATAAATGGAGAGACTACATAAAGATGGATACAAGAAGACGGAACAAAATTCAAGACCCAAAGAATGCTTTGGATGGAATTTTGTCATCTTTATTCTCTTTGTTCTAGGATGGAACCATGGCTTGGTTATTCTGTCAATTATATTTTTTTGTGATATTGTCATAGATGTATAAATATGTATTGATGGATGTTTTATATGCATATTTGATAACATGTCGTATAGGATAGGTGAGTGCCGCTCATACTATATTGATCATACATAATTTGTCAAAACTTGCATGTTTTGTTTTTCAAAATATTGAGTGGGAGAGGGTTTCAAACAAAACCCACGGCCTCCATTGTTGATCCATATGTGAAAGCATGGTAACGCCTCGTGTCAGTTCTGCCCTGACCACACCCCTCGGTAGGTGTTTACCGCCGTCGGTATACTATATTGGATCTCCTATGTGGAAAACGTGTTCGGGTACGATCCTATTCATGACCACCCCTCGGTGGCTTGGTAGGACGTGGATCGGGCTACATAAACAATGGTTATACACTCAAGACTCGTTTAGTTATTAACCTTCCCTAGAAGCTCTGTTAACTAAACTGGTGGCCAAATAAGCGGTTATTAATATATGTCTTAACCTTGGTGGATTTAAAGCAACATATATTAATTGGACGGGGTCCATGTTCCGGCTATTTGTTTTCATGACCACCCCTCGGTGGCTTGGGGCAATGGGTGTTGAGAATTACCATTGCAATGCTACATGTTTTTCAAGTTTCATGTAGGAACATACTTGTATGTTTTATTTGCTAAATTATTTGTATATTTGCTTGGGCTTTGTAATGATGTCTAGTATAATTTTATTTCAGTTCAAATGTCACCGACACCCCTCATTTCAATACTTTCTGAAAATAAGTTGAATGGCGACAATTATAAAGATTGGAAAAGAAATCTATTAATAGTTCTCAGCTGCGATAGACACAAGTTCATACTAGACGAACCATGCCCACCAGGGCCAAAACTTGACACACCGATTGAGGAGGTCCCGGTTGCCTATACTCATTGGAGAGAATCCAATGATATAGCTCGATGCTACACACTTGCTAGCATGACGAGTGCTTTACAAAAGCAGCATGAGACTTATCAAATTGCTGGGGAGATCATGGAAAATCTGGAGGACATGTTCGGAGGCCAAGAAAAATTGGCTCGACAGTCCGCTATCACCAGTATTATGAACTCTAAGCAGAAGGCGGGTACTCCGGTGAAGGACCATATGATCACTCTAATGGGATTCTTCACTGAGGCTGCCGAAAACAGTGCTGAGTTGGACTACAATACCCAGATCGAGATGGTGTTCAAACTCTGTCTAAAGATTTTGTGGGGTTAAAGGCCGCATACAATCTGGCGACAAGGGAGTTAGGACTAACCGAGCTCATAAAGCAACTCCAAGCTTATGAGCGGATGATCAGGGATGGGGATGCTGTCCAACCCAAAGGTGAGGCTAATTTGGCGGAATCTTCCAAACCCTCAAGAAAGAGGAAGAGGCCAAATCAGAAGCAAGCGGCTTCCAGTTCTTCTAATCCTCCTGTCTCGGATGGGAAGAAGAAGAAGAAGAGCAAGAAGCCCAGGGACCCTAAAAAGTCCAAGTGCTTCCGTTGTGGGAAGGTAGGTCACTTCAAGAAGGCTTGCCAGGAAATCCTAGCCGCCAAGGGCAACGAAGGTAAGGAACTTCTTTACTTAGAAGCGTGTTTGGTGGAAGAATCGAAAGACACTTGGGTCATTGATTCGAGAGCCACTAATCATGTTTGTGTTTCTATGTAGGGGTTCATGGAAACGAGAAATCTACATGATAGGAGCCTCTCGTTGCGGACTGGAGATGGTAGCTTTGTGGTGGCTGAAGCAGTGGGAGATGTTTACCTTTATTTTGATCAATTTAGGTTTATTTTATTGAAAGACTGTTTTTATGTTCCTAATTTTAGGAGGAACCTTATATCAGCAGCTTGTTTAATAAAGGATTCTTATTCAGTTTCTTTTGGTAAAAGAGTTGATATTCGTAGAAATAAGTCTTTATCTATTCTGGATGGATGGATGGAAACTTATATTTGATCAAACCAAAGATGTACTCACTGCTTGACACTGAATTAATTGATAACTCTAAAAGGTCGAAAGTTTCTCACTCTAACAAGGCGTATCTTTGGCATTTAAGACTTGGTCATATTAATCAGGATAGGATTCAAAGATTGGTGAAAGACGGTCCTTTAGAATCTCTGGAGGAGGTACGTCTTCCCCAATGTGAGTCTTGTCTAGAGGGTAAGATGACTAAGAGGTCTTTTGGAGCTAAGGGTACAAGGGCTTAGGAGCTCTTAGAAATTGTGCACACTGACGTATGTGGCCCCATGAACGTCACAGCACAAGGAGAGTTTGAGTATTATGTCTCTTTTATAGATGATTACTCGAGGTATGGATATACGTATCTGATGCACTGCAAGAGCGAAACCTTTGACAAGTTCAAAGAGTATCGTGCGGAAGTGGAAAAGCAATTGGATAAATCCATAAAGACACTTCGATCTGATCGAGGTGGTGAATACCTCTCCGATGAATTTTTAGGACATCTTGTAGAGAACGGGATATTATCCCAATTGACTACACCTGGTACTCCACAACAGAATGGTGTAGCCGAAAGGAGAAACAGGACCTTATTGGATACGATACGGTCCATGATGAGTTATTCAACGCTGCCATTATCATTTTGGGGATATGCTTTACAAATGGCATGCTATATTCTGAATCAGGTTCCAAGCAAATCAATTCCCAAAACTCCGTATGAATTGTGGCATGGCAAAAAGCCCTCCCTTGGACATATGAGAATATGGGGCTACCCGGCGCATATACTGAATGGGGATACGAAGAAGTTGGAACCAAGATCAGAATTGTGCATGTTTGTAGGGTATCCAAAAGGAACTAAAGAGGTCTGTTCTATAACCCGAAGGAACAAAAAGTCATTGTCTCAACCCAAGCGACATTCTTGGAGGAAAGTCACATGAATGACTTTAAGCCTCGAAGCAAAGTGGTGCTAGAGGAGTTATCGAGTGAAAGAACTGCTCAACAGATTTTAGTCTTGGATGCAAGTCCGAGTTCCGGTGAAAGACCTGCAGACGATCAACAATTTAGGGTGCCTCGTCATAGTGGGAGGGTTTCGAAGAAACCTAATTTCTTCATGTATGATGCTGAGGTATACCAGGCCGAGGCTCATGAGCATGAGGATGATCCGGTCACCTACGATGAAGCTATAAATGATGTTGATTCTAAATCTTGGAAACAGGTTATGAACAATGAGATGGATTCTATGAAATCCAACTCTGTTTGGGAACTTGTAGATTTATCGGATGGGATAAAACCCATTGGATGCAAATGGGTCTACAAAAGAAAGAAGGATGCGGAAGGGAGAGTGGAAACTTTCAAAGCTAGACTGGTTACAAAGGGATACACGCAAAAGGTTGGAATCGATTACGATGAAACCTTTTCGCCTGTTGCTATGCTGAAGTCTATTCGTATTCTTCTGTCCGTTACTGCGGCTCTCGATTACGAGATCTGGCAAATGGATGTCAAGATGGCATTCTTGAATGGCCATCTTGAAGAGTGTATCTATATGATACAACCCGAAGGGTTCGTAGTGAAAGGCCAAGAAAGGAATGTCTGCAAGTTGCTTAGATCCATTTATGGATTAAACCAAGCATCCCGCTCATGGAACCAGAGGTTTGATCAAGCGATTAAGACATTTGGTTTTGAGCAGAACGTTGATGAACCCTGTGTTTATAAATGTATTAAGGATGGAAAAGTGGTCTTTCTGATACTCTATGTCGATGATATACTACTCATTGGAAATGATGTAGGGAACTTATCATCGGTCAAGCTTTGGTTACACCAACAATTTGACATGAAGGACTTGGGAGAAGCTAATTATGTTCTAGGCATTCGTCTCTTTAGAGATTGAAAGAACAAAATGATAGTGTTATCCCAAGCTTCATACATAGATAAAATAATTGACAAATATGCAATGCAAGAGGCAAAGAAAGGCTCACAACCTTCTATTGTTGGTCTAACTCTTTCATTGGATGACTGTCCTAAGACATCGGAAGAAAGAGAGCGTATGAGTGAGGTCCCTTATGCATCCGCTGTGGGTAGCCTTATGTACACTATGCTTTGCACTCGCCCGGATATATGTTTTGTAGTAGGTATGGTGAGTCAATATCAAGCAAATCCTGGAACCAAGCACTAACAAGCTGTAAAGCATATACTCAAGTATCTTAAGAGAACGAGGGATTATATGCTGGTGTATTTTGGAGGGGACCTAACACCCGTAGGATACATAGACTCAGACTTCCAGACTTGTAAGGATTCGAGGAAATCAACATCTGGATCCGTGTTTTTACTCGGAGGAGCGTGAAGCAGGGCAGCACAGCTGACTCTACTATGGAGGCTGAGTATGTGACTACAACTGAGACATCTAAAGAAGTAGTTTGGCTCCGCAAGTTCTTTAGAGACCTTGAGGCCATTCCGGGTGTTGACAAGCCTATCACACTTTACTGTGATAACACAGGGGCTATTGCCAACACAAGGGAATCTGGGCACCATAAGAGGACCAAGCACATCGATCGGAGATATCATATTATTAGAGGGCACGTGGAGACAGGACAAGTGGATGTATGTAAGATCGCGTCCAAGGACAACATCGCCGATCCCTTTACAAGGACTTTGGTGGCTAGAACCTTTGAGAGGCACGTAGAGGCGATGGGGATGCGTAACATGGCACATCTGCAAGCTTAGGACAAGTGGGAGATTGTTAGGAAATGCCCTAAGTATTAGAGACATTTTGATGTATTTATTTTGAACTGGATAATAAAATTATATATAGAGGTTATTCATTACATTGCTATCTGTCTTCAATTTATTTACATGTTAAAGTAAATGTAAGCAAATATGGCTCCCTGACTGCTTGTGTTAAACTGTTAGAACGTTGCATGCAATGGACTTTTGTATGCGAGAAGACAATGTTCTAAAGTTAGCGGTCTAAACTATGGTCTGTAGTCTATGGGGTTAGACCGAGCATCTAACTCATTTTAAGACTATTATGTTGTCTAAAGCCTTGGAGGGGACAGTTTGTCTTGACTGTCTGGAGCTGGACTCCTAAGTAGAGACATAGATATGTTGCTTGGTGGTGACATATTAGACCGGGACTAAAGCGTGATTGATCTACGAAGTTCGCTTCGAGTGGATCGATCTGCTTTTGACGTTCATTATGCAGTAACCTTAATCCTGAGTAAAAGGACAGCTTCATGTATATGACTTGTGTACTTTGATGTTCCAATGGCTAAAGCGTCTCAGAGGTAGTAAGCTTATAGACTGGTTCGTTGAGTGCATGACTTGTATACGATGAAGGGTTCGTTTACAGATATCGGAATCATAGCTCTAATGAGGAGTTAAGGGTATCATCTTAAAGGCAATAAACTTAATGTGAAAATGGACAAGGCCTTGGGTCATCTGCTGGGCGGATGACTTCTTATTCACATATGGTGAATAATCATTTTCTTTATTCTGTAGTATAATGGAAATTTAAGATAGCCTGATCATTAGGATTAAACGGACTTTGGCCTAAGGCTGATCATGGATATCATATGAGGGTTTTGCATACATGACAAGGTCATTGGACCATAGCTTGTCACAGGCTTACGTAATACGGTATGTAATTGGGAGTTCAGTTTCAGGTTTATAGTGGTGTGACTCTGAAATTAGTGATCATATGATTGAGTTGTTCGGTAAAAGAATGATGATCATATGGATTTGCAGGAGCCCGATTATATATGTCCAATCAGTCCCTCTACTAGCTCCACATAATTCCTTAACATTTGGCAAATTGATTTGTGTATGCTCTTGGCTGGTTTATTATGCACGGATGGTGATGACACAGGATTAGGATGGTAGACAAGATTCTCTCCGGTTGGATTTAGATTTTGTTTTGGATAATAGAGTACATAATTATTCGAACTCCAAATAAAGTTGCTATGATTTTATTTGAGATTGGATTGGAGTTGTAGAAAATAATCCATGAGAACAAGAATTTGAAACACAACTGTTTTGTGGATTTTGAAATTTGAATTTTGAAATTTGAAATTTGAAATTTGAATTTGAAATTTGAATTTGAAATTCGAATTTGAAATTTCAATTTGAAATTTAAATTTGAAATTTGAAATTTGAAATTTAAAATTTGAATTTGAAATTTGAATTTGAAATTTGAAATTCAAATTTTAAATCACAGTCCAAGTGGGATTCGAATTTGTTGTGGAAAATCCACAAGGTTTGAAATTTGAATTTGAGTTGGATATGGAGAGGATAATCTTATTAGAATCCTACTTGAATTTTGAATCCAAATCCTAACTAAAAGTTGGATGAAATTTTGAGGATAATCCTCAATGGATTTTCGGTTTTTATGGATAAGGTTCAACAGAAAAATTCAAGTTTCAATCCCAGTTGAATTTGGATTCTCTCCTCCCCAGAAAGTGGCTGAAATTTTGAAGAATATCTCCTAGGAGAATTCGGTTATTTTGGATAAGGATGAGATAAGATTCAAGCTTGAAAATCCTAGTGGAATTTTGATTCTTCTTTATCCTAAATGTGGCCCAATTTTTTGAGGAGATTTTCTCCTAGGAAATTTTGGATTTTTTGGTTGAAAAAGGAGATAAAATTCTAGTTAAAATCTTGTTTAGATTTAGATTGGATTTATCCTAAATGGTCGAATTTTATTGTTGGGATTTTCCCTTGGAAAATTCAGATTTTATGGTTATGGATAAGGGAGAATATCTTTTCTTAATCCAATTCAAATTCAGAGAATCACCTCATGCAGGTCTATAAATAGAGGTCCTGTCACTCCAGTTCTCTCAGACCACAAACTCTCAGATGAGCAGGCTTATTGTTGCATAGCCCACCGTGACAATAAAGTTCTTTAGAGATCTGGGTGGTCGGAAGAAAACTAGCAGTGCTAGCATACCAATCGAGGTTCAGAATGCCCACACACTCAGCCATTCAGGAATTGGAGAATAGTAGAGAAGGCTAGTTGGTTGAAGCCTCCGGTCATTTTCCTTTTATAGATTGACGTCCTTGAGGTATGAGTTTTAATTGTTGTTGGTTTATTGTATATGGCATCATGATATATTTAACGATCAAAAAATTTTTATTGTTCCGCTGCGCTACTCTGATACATTTTTACTGATTTATTTTCCTACACTTGGTAGGATGTGGATCGAGCTACGTAAACAATGGTTATACACTCAAGACTCGTTCAGTTATTAACGTTCCCTAGAAGCTATGTTAACTAAACTAGTGGTCAAAACAAGTGGTTATTAATATATGTCTTAACCTTGGAGGATTTAAGGCAACATATATTAATTGGACGGGGTCCATGTTCTGGCTATTTGTCTCATGACCACCCCTCGGTGGCTTAGGGCAATAGGTGCTGAGAATTACCGTTGCAATGCTACATGTTTTTCAAGTTTCATGTAGGAACATACCTGTATGTTTTATTTGCTAAATTATCTGTATATTTGCTTAGGCTTTGTAATGATGTCTAGCATAATTTTGTTTCAGTTCAAAATGTCACCGACACCCCTCATTTCAATACTTACTGAGAATAAGCTGAACGGCAATAATTACAAAGACTGTAAAAGAAATCTACTGATAGCGCTTAGTTGTGAGAGACACAAGTTCGTGCTGGACGAACCATGCCCACTTGGGCCCAAACCTGACACACCATTTGAGGAGGTCCCGGTTGCCTATACTCATTGGAAAGAATCTAATGAGATAGCTTGGGGCTACATTCTTGCCAGCATGACGAGTGCTTTACAAAAGCAGCATAAGACGTATTAAGTTGCTAGGGAGATCACGGAAAATCTGGAAGACATGTTCGGAGGCCAAGAAAAATTGGCTCGATAGTCTATAATCACCAGCATTATGAACTCCATGCAGAAGGCAGGCACTCTGGCAAAGGACCATATGATCACTCTAATGGGATTCTTTGCTGAGGCTACCGAAAACGGTGTTGAGTTGGACTACAACACCCAGATCGAGATGGTGTTCAAAACTCTATCAGAAGATTTTGTGGGGTTTAAAGCCGTATACAATCTGGCGACAAGGGAGTTAGGACTCACCGAGCTCATGAAGCAACTCCAAGCTTATGAGTGGATGATCAGGGATTGGGATGCGGTCCAACCCAAAGGAGAGGCCAATTTGACGGAATCTTCCAAACCCTCACGGAGGAGGAAGAGGCCAAATAAGAAGCAAATGGCTTCCAGTTCTTTAAATCCTCCTGTCTTGGATGGGAAGAAGAAGAAGAAGGACAAGAAGCCCAGGGACCCTAAAAAGTCCAAGTGCTTCCACTGTGGGAAGGTAGGTCATTCCAAGAAGGCTTGCTGAGAATTCTTAGCTGCCAAGGGCAATGAAGGTAAGGAACTTCACTATTTAGAAGCGTGTTTGGTGGAAGAATCAAAAGACACTTGGGTCATTGATTTGGGAGCCACTAACCATGTTTGTGTTTCTATGTAGGGGTTCGTGGAAGCAAGAATTCTACATGATAGGAGCCTCTCATTGCAGACTGGAGACAGTAGCTTTGTAATGGCTGAGGCAGTGAGAGACGTTTATCTTTACTTTGATGAATTTAGGTTTATATTATTGAAAGACTATTTTTGTGTTCCTAATTTTAGGAGGAACCTTATATCGATAGCTTGTTTAATAAAGGATTCTTATTCAGTTTCTTTTAGTAAAAGAGTTGATATTCATAAAAATAAGTCTTTTATCTGTTCTGGTTGGATGGATGGAACCTATATTTAATCAAACCAAAGATGTACTCACTGCTTGACATCGAATTAATAAATAACTCTAAAAAGTTGAAAGTTTCTCACTCTAACAAGGTATATCTTTGGCATTTAATACTTGGTCATATTAATTAGGATAGGATTCAAAGTTGGTGAAAAATAGTCCTCTAGAATCTCTGGAGGAGGTACGTCTTCCTCAATTTAAGTCTTGTCTTGAGGGTAAGATGACTAAGAGGTCTTTTAGAGGTAAGGGTACTAGGGCTCAGGAACTCTTAGAAATTGTGCACACTGACGTATGTGGCCCCATGAATGTCATAGCATGAGGAGGGTTCGAGTATTATGTCTCCTTTATAGATGATTACTCGAGGTATAGATATGTGCACCTGATGCACCGTAAGAACGAAACCTTTGATAAGTTCAAAGAGTATCATGCAGAAGTGAAAAAGAAATTAGGTAAATCCATAAAGACACTTCGATCAGATCGAGATGGCGAATATCTCTCTGATGAATTTCTAAGACATCTTGTAGGGAATGGGATTATATCCCAGTTGACTGCACCTGGTACTCAACAACAGAATGGTGTAGCCAAAAGGAGAAACAGGACCTTATTGGATATTGTATGGTCCATGATGAGTTATTCAACGTTACTGTTATCATTTTGGGGATATGCATTACAAACGGCGTGCTATATTCTGAACCAGGTTCCAAGCAAGTCAATTCCCAAGACTCCGTATGAATTGTGGCGTGGCAGGAAGCACTCCCTTGGACATATGAGAATATGAGGCTGCCCGGCACATGTACTGGATGGGGATGCGAAGAAGTTGGAACCAAGATTAGAATTGTGCATGTTTGTTGGGTATCCAAGGGGAACTAAGGGAGGTCTGTTCTATAACCCAAAGGAACAAAAAGTCATTATTTCAACCCATGCGACATTCTTAAAGGAAAGTCACATGAATGACTTTAAGCCTCGAAGCAAAGTGGTTCTGGAGGAGTTATCAGGTAAAAAAACTACTCCACAGGTTTTAGTCTTGGACGCAAGTCCGAGTTCTGGTGAAAGACCTGCAGACGATCAATAATTTAGGGTGCCTCATCGTAGTGGGAAGGTTTCAAAAAAGCCTAATTTCTTCATGTATGATTCTGAGGTATACCAGGCTGAGGCTCATGAGCATGAGGATGATCCGGTCACTTATGATGAAGCTATAAATGATGTTGATTCTAAATCTTGGAAATAGGCCTTGAACAATGAGATGGATTCTATGAAATCCAACTTTGTTTGGGAACTTGTAGATCTACTGGATGGGATAAAACCCATTGGATGCCAATGGGTCTATAAAAGAAAGAACAATGAGGAAGGAAGAGTAGAAACTTTCAAAGCTAGACTGGTTGCAAAGAGGTACACGCAAAAGGCTGGAATCGATTATGATGAAACCTTTTCACCTGTTGCTATGCTGAAGTCTATTCGTATTCTTCTGTCCGTTGCTACGGCTCTTGATTATGAGATCTGGCAAATGGACGTCAAGACGGCATTCTTGAATGGCCATCTTGAGGAATGTATCTACATGATACAGCCCAAAGGGTTCATGGGAAAAGGCCAAGAAAGAAAAGTCTACAAGTTGCTTAGATCCATTTATGGATTAAAGCAAGCATCCCACTCATGGAACCAGAGATTTGATCAAGCGATCAAGACATTCGGTTTTAAGTAGAACATTAATGAACCCTGTGTTTAAAAACATATTAAGGATGGAAAAGTGGCCTTTCTGATACTCTATGTTGATGATATACTACTCAATGGGAATGATGTAGGGAACTTATCATTGGTCAAACTTTGGCTGCACCAACAGTTTGACATAAAGGACTTAGGAGAAGCTAGTTATGTTCTGGGCATTCGTTTCTTCAGAGATCGAAAAAACAAAATGATAGGGTTATCCCAAGCTTCATACATAGATAAAATAATTGACAAATATGTAATGCAAGAGGCAAAGAAAGGTTCACAACCTTCCATTGCTGGTCTAACTCTTTCATTAGATGATTGTCCCAAGACATCGGAAGAAAGAGAGCGTACGAGTAAGGTCCCTTACGCATCCACTGTGGGTAGCCTTATGTATGCTATGCTTTGCACTCGCCCTGACATATGTTTTATAGTCGGTATGGTGAGTCGATATCAAGCGAATCCTGAAACCAAGTACTAGTAAGCAGTGAAGCATATACTCAAGTATCTTAAGAGAACGAGGGATTATATGCTAGTATATTCTGGAGGGGGCCTAACACCCATAGGATACACGGACTGAGTCTTCTAGACTTGCAAGGATTCAAGGAAGTCGGCATCAGGATCAGTGTTCTTGATCGGAGAGGGCACGTGGAGACAGGATTAGTAGATGTATGTAAGATCGCGTCTGAGGATAACATTCCCAATGCCTTTACTAAGACTTTGGTGGCTAGAAGCTTTGAAAGGCATATAGAGGTGATGGGGATGCATAACATGGCACATCTGCTGGCTTAGGGCAAGTGGGAGATTGTTAGGAAATGCCCTAAGCATTAGAGACATTTTTATGTATTTATTTTGAACTAGATAATAAAATTAAAATACAGAGTTTATTCATTACATTGTTATTTGTCCTTATTCTACTTACATGTTAAAGTAAATGTAAGCAAATATGGCTCACTGTCTGCTTGTGTTAAAACTGTTAGAACGTTGCATGCAATGGACTTTTGTATGTGAGAAGACAATGTTCTAAAGTAAGCAATCTAAACTAAGGTCTATAGTCTATGGGGTTAGACCGAGCATCTAACTCATGTTAAGACTATTATGTTGTCTAAAGTCATGGTGGGGACGGTTTGTCTTGACTGTCCGGAGCATAGACTCCCAAGTAGAGACATAGATATGTTGCTTGTTGGTGACATATTAGATTGGGACTAAAGCGTGATTAATCTACGTAGTCCGCTATGAGTGGATCAATCTGCTTTTGATGTTCATTCTGCAATAATCTTAATCCTGAGTAAATGAACCACTTCATGTATATGACTTGTGTACTTTGATGTTCCAATGTCTAAAGCGTCTCAGAGGTAGTAAGCTTACAGACCGGTTCCTTGGGTGCATGACTTGTATACGATGAAGGGTTTGTTTACATATATCGGAATCATAGCTCCAAGGAGTTAAAGGTATCCGCTTAAAGGCATTATACTAGATGTGAAAATGGACAAGGCCTTGAGTTGTCTGCTAGGCAGATGACTTCTTACTCACATATGGTAAATAATCATTTTCTTATTCAATAGTATAATGGAACTTTAAGAAAGCCTGATTAGTAGGATTAAACGGACTTTGACCTAAGGCTGATCATGGATATTGTATGAGGGTTTTGCATACATGACAAGGTCATTGGACATTTGCTTGTCATAGCTTTCGTCATATGGTATATAATTGGGAGTTCAGTTTCAGGTTTATAGTGGTGTGACTCTAAAATTAGTGATCATATGATTGAGTTGTTCGGTACAGAATGATGATCATATGGATCCACGGGAGCCCGATTATATATGTCTAATTGGTCCCTCTACTAGCTTCACATAATTCCTTAACAATTGGCAAATTGATTTGTGTATGCTTATTGGCTAGTTGATTATGCATGGATGGTGTTGACATAGGATTAGGATGGTGGACAAGATTCTCTCCGGTTGAATTCATATTTTATTTTGGATAATAGAGTACACAATTATTCGAACTCCAAATAAAGTTGCCATGATTTTATTTGAGATTGGATTGGAGTTGTAGAAAATTATCCATGAGGGCAAAATTTGAAATACAACTTTTTGTGGATTTTGAAATTTGAATTTTGAAATTTGAAATTTAAATTTTGAATTTGAAGTTTGATTTTGAAATTTAAATTTGAAATTCGAATTCGAAATTTGAATTTGAAATTTAAATTTAAAATTTGAATTTTGAAATTTGAAATTTGAATTTGAATTTTGAAATTTGAAATTCAAATTTTGAATCACAGTCCAAGTGGAATTCAAATTCTTTGTGAATAATTCCACAAGGTTAGAATTCGAATTTGAGTTAGATTATGATGAGGAAAATCTTGTTTGAATCCTACTTGAATTTTGAATCCCAATCCTAACTAACTTACACGAAAATATTGAGGAATATCCTCATAGATTTTTCGGTTTTTGTATCGATAAGATTCAGGGAAGAATTCAAGTCTCAATCCCAGTTGAATTTGGATTCTCTCCTCCTAAAAGTGACCGAAATTTTTGAGGAAGATCTCATGCAGATTTTCGATTTTTTATGGATAAAGATGAGATAAAATTCAAGCTTGAAAATCCTCGTTGAATTTTGATTCTCTCCCTACTTTTTGTGGCCGAAAATTTTTAAGGAAATCTTAAAAGGGATTTTCGGTTTTTATTAGTTAATGGTGAGATAAAATTTAAGTTAAAATGCTGTTTGAATTTTGAATGCAAAATCCTAAAAGGTGGCAGAATTTTTTAGTTAAATTTTTTGGCTTGAAAAATTCGGATTTTGTGTTGTGGATAAGGGAGAAAATCTTCTCCTAATCCAATTTGAATTCAGAGGATCACCTCAGGCAAGTCTATAAATATAGGTCCTGCTACTCCAGTTCTCTTAAGACCATAGACTCTCAGGTAAGCAGGCTTATTATTGCACAACTCACCGTGACAATAAGTTCGTTAGAGATCTGGGTGGTCAGAAGAAGACTAGCAGTGCTAGCATACTGGTCGAGGAACCGAGTGCCCACACACTCTGCCATCCTGGAATTGGAGAATAATAGAGAAGGCTGATTGGTTGAAGCTCTCCAGTGATTCTCCTCTTAAAGTTGGCATCCTTTTGAGGTATCGGTTTTGTTGTTGTTAATTTATTGTATATGGTATCACGAGATAATTAACGATCTTGAAAAATTTTTGTTGTTCCGCTGTGCCATTCTGATGCGTTTTTACCGATTTTATTCCGACAGGCTCCACTGGCATCGCCATGGTCGCCTACTGTAGCTTAATCATTAACTTATAAACTAATACTTTATGATAAAAACTAACTTACTTGGACAGAGGAGGCAGGCATACGGTGATGTGAGGTAGGGTGGTAGGAAATCGCTCTTGTGACAACCGGGAAATTCTGGCATTCTTGGAAGAAAATGTACAAATGTATGTATATAACAATTTTTACTATTTAAATAGTGAAATGAATGTATTTATATTTTTTAGAATATATTAAAATGTTCTAACAATACTGACGGGTAAGAATTCAGTGTTGATAAAGTTCACTGAATTGAAACGGGTAAAACGGTGCCAAAAATGGCATTGAAAACCTAATCGGTACATTATGGTGCACTAAAAAGATGAAAAACTTTCGGGATTTATTTTGATCAAACAGAAGCAGCATAAATTGATCCAACTGCACAGGAGACCTTAGGAACTCGCCGGGACGATTTCAGGAAAATTTCGGCTCAATCCGACATCGGTCAAAAAGTAGTCAAATTAATATGAATAATAAAGTCAAAGTCAAAGTTTTTACTTTGCATTTATGACATCATAAAGCCATTTATTTAATGGATTAAAATTTGGTGGTTGGTGGCATTAATGGCCAAGATTAAATTTGCTTTTGATCTAAAGGCTTAGATTTGGCCAAAATTAGCCAAATTAAATTTTGTGAAAATATGGAAAGAAATGGCATGAAATGTGTGGAATTTTCATTGGTCGGAAGCCAAATTAATTGGTTTCTTTGTTACTTAAGTCGGCCACTTTGATACAAAGGCACCCATAGCCTTTCAAAGCCAAAACAAAGAGAAAAAAATTTTCTAAGTGATTCCTAGAGTGAACCCGTGAGCAACCAAGGAGAACCATGCCAAACCTTCAAATTTTATTCACAAAAGTGGTAGCAAACTCTTCATTGAAGTCAAGGGAAGCAAGAAATCAAGGTAGCTATCTTTGGTTTGTATTTTCTCCTGCTTTTTCATTGAAAAATCCATGGGTTTGATGGCTTGAAGGATGAGAAAATTTGTGATTTATTTGGTTTAATTGGTGCTTGGGTTTTGTTAATGATTTGATTAGAAGAAAAACCATGCATTTTGTTTCAAGAAAAACAAATTTTTGGTTGGTTTTTCAATAGTAAAACCGTGCGTTACCTTGTGTGTTTGATGATGGATTCATTGTTGTTTAAGTGTTCTAATGCTTTAAATCATGTTTTGGTTAAATGGAAAGCATGATTTGCATGGTTAGAAAGCTTGGAAAAATTTTGGTATCTAAATTCCCTAATATAGCCATGTGGTGTAATTAGGGTTTGGTGAACATTTTTGCATGATTAACTTGATGTTTGGATAGTTTAAACCATGCATTGAATTATGGAAATGTTGGTTATGAGGTTGAAAGCATGAAACAAAATATTATGCATGTTTTACCTAAAATGGCCGTGGGTTCTGTGTGTTGAAAAACCCTAAGAATTGTGTTGTAAAATATATGGAAAATGGCTTGAAAATGTGTTAGGTAATAGCCTTTGAATAGCCTAAAATTTGGTTGAAAGATTGAAAAGTTTTGGTTACGTTTTGAGTATGAAAACCGTGGCTAAACCTAAGGGGTAAAATTTAAAGAATTTTGTTAATTGTGGTTCAAAATGTGAATTGAAAATTGTGTGAGCTTTTATGTAAAAGTTGGGGAAACTTTTACATAAAATAGGACTTTGGTATAGTACGTGGCAGGTACATATGGTTCGAGGCGTACCTAACGCCGGTAACCTTAAATTTACGCCGAAATGCTGTCGAAATTTCAAAAATGGCATTTGGGGTAAAAAGGGAATCGAGAGTAAAAGTTTAGGGTCAGGTCGGAAACCCGAGTCCCTAAAGGAAAATTGAATAAGGGAAACCTAAGGGGTGGTTCATGAATAGTAACCCATCCCCTTAAAAATGTAAAACGCGAGTGAAACTGAAAAACCGACCTCGAGGGGGGGCGTTTTTGGGAAACGAAGTAAATGTCTGAGTCAGGTACGGAAAATCCGAGCCTTGGAGACCTAAATCGAGAAAGTCTAGATGAACGTTTTAAATAAGTAAAACGTCCATTTGAGACTCCGAAACGATAGAAAATCACTAAACCGACGTAAGGGTCAGAATAGTGCTTCCCGAGGGTCGGGAAAGTGAAAAATGGAAATAAAATAGAATCGAACCTGGTAGTGAATAGAAAAGAATCAAAAAAGTTCCTGAGAGCCAAAAGTGCAGTCTAGATCGAGAAAATCCCATCAGAGGCATAATTGCAATTTTACCAAAATATAGGGGCAAAATCATAATTTTTCAAAAGTTGAGAAAAATGGGGAAAATGATAAATAAAGCCTAAAAAGTTACAAATAGGTTTTATTTAAGCTTTTTAATAAAAAATAAAAGTTATAAATGGAAATGCAATTAACAGACAAAGTTTTGTCTGTAGGATCCCAAAATCGACCCACAAGGAGAGCGATTAAAGATCCAGGAAGGAAAAGGAGATGAAACGGATAAGGTAAGTTTAGACATTTACTTGTCTACAACATGTAGCATTATTATTGCTAACCTTGATGTGCTAACTATAAGTTAGGTATATATGTGCTACGGGCACAATTTAGAATAGAGAGAGAGACGAAATGTGTTACGGGTACTATTAAAATGGGACACATAATAAATTGTGCTTCGGGCACTAGAGCGAGTTTTGATGAAACTCACTTACATGAAATTAAAATGTGAACCATTCCTAACCACGGGGCAATATGAAGTCACCGGGTTAGAACTTTAAAAAGTCGGTAATGAAACCACTTTTGGCATACCAGCCTTCCGTACAGGGAGGTAAACTTTGCCTTCGGGGCTATGATGATGAGATTAAGGTTGTGGAGGTGAACACTAATGTACCGCTCCCAGTCATGCACAATTTTGCCTTTGGGGCTATGATGATGAGATTAAGGCTGTGGAGGTCAGCACTAATGTACTGCTCCCAGTCATGCATACTAAAATGGTACTGCCAACATGAGCTCAAAACCAGAACATAAATAAAGATAATTACCTAAAACTGAAACTATGCTATAATTGAGCATAAGACAGTTCGTGAGAGTACTAACACTGTGGTTGATGTACTATTGATATACTATGTTGTAGTCAAAGATACTATTCATAGTGAATAATAGTCAATGTTACTATTTATGATGAATAGTACTATTCATAGAAATTATATTTCTTGCATGTTTGAACTTACTGAACCTGTAGCTCACCATTTTTGCTTATGTTGCAAGTAAGCAACCAGCTCACTAGCTTTGTATGGCTGAATGGCGGACGGGATAGCGAGTGTCAAATGGGATGGGAAGCCAAGGGATATGGTTCTGTCAGAGTCTTTCCGCTGAGCGTTAATGAAGAGAAGAAAAAGGAACAGTTCTTTTGTGATAATATATATTTTGTAAAAGTGCTGTATTATATAAATTACTTTGTACTTGTAAACAAAGTGATCAGTGGATAATGTTTTACATGATATTTTTAAAAAAAAATCCCCCAAAAACGTCATGTTTAAAGAGAGATAGATTAGCCAGTGATCTATGAGAGTACAATCTATCGCAGTTAGCCATGAAGCTTAACTGTAATAGTATTGTATGATCTCTACGAAGGGTGGGCAGCCACAGCTCTGATACCAACTATGAAGCCTCAGGCCCTTGGCGCCCCGGACCATCACATAAAAGCTCCTTCCTTAACTGATATTTATACTTTCTTGCAAACCATTTATACTTCCTTAAAATCCATTTACTTAGATACCCTAATTTTAGGGAATTTTTTTACATCGTACGTATTCACTATTCATGTACGTATACTTTAACTATTTACTACTCTAAAATACTGCTTAATGGTTACTATTTAAAAATACTATTTAACGGTTACTATTTATAAATACTGTGTAATGATTACTATTTAAAAATACCGTATAATGGTTACTATTCAAAAATACTATTTAATGGTTGCAATTCAAAATATACTATTCAACGATTACTATTCAAAATATACTATTCAACATTTACTATTCCTAAATACTGTTTACTCCAACTTTGCAGAAGAATACTCGCGGTGTATCCATAACCTTGCCTTCACATCCGCCTTCGCCGCCGTCATTGCCCATTGCTTTTTTTATGCCATAGGACGCTTACCTACAGCTTAAACACACTTCATGAACTTTACGCCCAGTAAGTACAACATGTTAACTATAAAACATATTTAAATCGTAAGCCATACTTATATACAAAACTGGCAATCTCATCACACATTCACACAGAACATAAAAACATATCATGTAGCATCTCAGAATGCATATCAAGTGGGCATGTCCTATCATGCAACTAGAAAGCTTGCTCTTATTGTATCTAGGGCATAACGTGTATACTACATGAACCGTTTATGATTAGCTTATGCTTTATTATCCCTTATCTTTAATTATGAACCTCGACTTGGGTTCATTATATCTTAGATCATTCTTTCTTTATGAGTCTCGACTTGGACTCGTTATGTGTTGTGAGCCTAGCCTAGATTATTCTTTCCTTATGAGCCTCGACTTGGACTCGTTATGTCTTGTGAGCCTCGGCTTGGACTCATTGCAGATTATGAGTCTAGATTATTATTTCTTTATGAGCCTCGACTTGGACTCGTTATGTATATATTATGAGTCTCGACATGGGCTCATTATATATATTATTAGCCTAGATTATTCTTTCTTTATGAGCCTTGACTTGGACTCGTTATGTTTTCATAAGTCTACGCAATTATGAAACTATATGCTATGCATCAACTGTGCAAGGTTTGTATACTTAACATAGTATAAAAACAATACTTTAAATTCATTTCATTTATGCCGTAGGCAGAGTTGTACTTACCTTGTTTTGCAAGCAATTGCGTACTCGTGCCTTTATCAAATTACAGGTAACCACCTGTCATTACTAACATTCCTCATTAGTACTCTCGTTGAGTCACTATTACTATTAGTGACTATTACTTGTGTTTCTATGTGATATCGAGGTCCCTCATTACCCCATTGGCCTACTTTAGGGATTTGGTATCTACTTCTACCATTGTTTGATTAATTATCTTCTTGACAGATTAATCATCGTTCCTCACAGTGTCGTTCAGAACACAATCCTTGACTGGTTGCCGACCAGTCAACTGACCAGTTACCTCATGCATTGATAACTAGGTAGCCTATCGAGTTACTATGCGTGAACTTAGTGTAGTAACCGACCAGGTTATTTTGCTTGTTGGGGTGTGGTAGCCTACCGGGCTACCTGCAGTATTTTACTTTGAAAAAAAAATTTTGTTTGGGTTTACTTATAAAAATTCTTAGAAAAATATTACGTGTTTGGAACCCATCCCCTTATCACCCCGTTGGAAGGTGAGAGATGTTTTTATAAAAGCCATGTTTATATTTTAAAGTGTTAAAACATATTTTTATTTTGAAACATGTAAAGCACATTTTTGATGCTTGTATTAAAAGGTGGTTTTTTAACCACTTTTGAAAACTATTTTGAAACTTAGTTGAAATGACTTTGTTTGTGATTTTGGTGAACATGAAAGTTTTCTTCCTCGATAAGATGAACAATTCTCGTGTTCACCTCGGAGTTAAAATCTAACTCTAACAGCTCCTAATTTCATTAAACCCATGGGCTAAGTGCCCAGTTTTTTGTAAAAGTCCAAGATTTACATCACTTTGAAAATGTCTTTGTTTGAGGCCTGAAACGGCCAAATTTTTAAAACATGCACAGGCTGTCTTCAAGCTTTTGGTATGTTCTACAATTTTTGTGTTGAGCCCGAGAACCAGTTCAGACTCTAAGTGGTCCATTTTTAATAAAATCTGAGGCTAATTACTGGGTTCGGATTTTTGGTCCCAGTTTTGGGCACCTAGTGAAAACCACTCTAAAAACCTATCTTAGTTCCGTTTTTGGCCAAGGGCTATTCGAAGTAAAAACAACCGTAATGAAATTTTCTTAAAGATTATATTTTACCAATCCCAAATTTAGACACTAAGTGGATCAAAATGGCCAAAATCCATGGCCTTTCCTGGGGATAGATTTGTGTCCAGCCACATCCTTATACGTTCATCGCATCACACATACTAGCAACCATTCGAAAAAATTGTAAACACAACCATAACCACAACCACATAAACTTAAAAATGGAAGGCAAAGAGCTCAAATAAAATTATTACAAACCATTTGCATAAACAATTTGTAATGACCGTCATTTTCATGGCACCTACTTACCATGTAATAAGTCACTAAGGAATAAAATGGACATAATTTAATGTCTTTTAGTACAAATTTAAGAAACACGGTCAAGTACACGGCCGTGTAAGAGGCTGTATACCGCTCAGATAGATGAATGTATTTCAAGGACATGGCCGTGTTGAGTAGTCTCAACTAGTACACGCCCGTGTCTGAAATGTACACGCCCGTGTTGCGTTGCACACGCACGCGTAAGAGTCCATGTAGAACGCTGTGTAATGAGCCGAGAGCCACTGTAATGACTCTCATGAATTATGAAACTTAATTACTATGTAATGATGTAATTAAGTTAATAAACACAGTGTGCTTTTTAGTTGAATGAATTAAACAGGAATAGTAACGTTTAATTACTATTCATACAGTGAAAGGGGCAATCGACAGTGAAATCAGTCCGCCCTATTATGTGAGTATGCGTTGAGATACGCAATATCAAGAAACCGGTCCAGACGACCATTTCATGATACAGAACTGATGAGTTAGTCATCAGTACGCTCAGACAGGTCATTTGAGCACAGCAACGATAATTACCCTAATGGATGTACAGTATCGCGAAAAGTGGTCTAAATGACCTCTTCTCGCCCAGAGACTGACAAAATCAAAGTCAGAACGCTCAGATTAGTCAGTCAGATAGTGAATAGTGAATAGTGAATAGTAAATAGTAAATAGTGAATAGTGAGAAATGCAGTGTCAAGTTAGTGGCTAAGACGGCCTTAATCTGGCATAAAACTGACATATTAATAGTCAGCAGGCTCAATCTGATCAATTGAGCATAAAATGTAGATTTTGTTTAAGTGATACGCAGTATCGGGATGAGGATCAAGACGACCTTTTCTCGCCCCGAAACTGATATATTTAAACTCAGCACGCCTAAATTAGTCAATCGGGCATCTGACACGTTTTTCAAGATAGGGTCATGCAGATCCCTAAAACTGGTCTAGAAGACCTCAGATGGACGTAAAACTAATAAATTTGAAATCAGCACGTCCAAATTAGTCAAGGGAGACTGCGTTTAAAATTTTGCACGAAAATACCTCGTTATACGTGCGCAGTGTCAACATAGTGTAGGCCTAACCACAGTATCAAGAAATTAGTCAAGATGACCTTTTCTTGATATAAAACTGATATATTTGGAATCAGCATGCTTAAATTAGTCATTTGAGCACAAAAAGTAATTTTTGACAAGGAGCCATGCAGTATCGGAAAACTGGTCGAGACGACCTCGGATGAAGATACAACTGATATATTTGGGTTCAGCATGCCCAAATTAGTCAGTATAGCCTAAATATTTCAAAAAATTAGTATAAAGGACGAAATTTTGGGGATTCTAGAAAAATAGCCCCCATATTTTTCCAAATCTCATTTTCTCCCTCCCCACACCACACGAGGATGAACAGTGACCGACTATCGAATCCGGTCTCCGTTTTCGACACTACCGGCACCATTGGAAAGCTCTCGACGAGTTGAGTCCAACGGTGTGCCGAGTCGATGGAACCAACGCCGGAGAACGCCGCACGCGCCGCCTAAAGCTGCTAGTGGCTGAACTTTTCAAACCGTGATTTCTCCGCCGTCCGACGTCCAAATGCCACGATTCTGGTCCCAATGGATTGGTGGTGAAGAGTAGAACAAAACCCGGGCTTCATTTCATGTCAACAGCCGCCGGATCGCGCTACCTAAGGTTTGCCGTCGCCATCGCCGCCGTCAAATCTCGCTATTCCGGCAGAGTTCAGTTGCAAGGTCAGTATCAAAATGCTCAGAACAACACGTAGATCAAAAGCCCCAAATCAATTTTGGGCAACGCCGCTGGAAAATGAAGATCCAACAACGCCGCCGTCGTCGACTTTTCGAGGGTTGATTTCCGGTGATAGGAGCCTCGATTGATGAAATTGACACCACCAATGGGTTCCTCTCATCGAGCTCTTCAAGATGGTGGTCGCCATTCCCATCGCCGTCGTGGTCAACGCCGGTCAACAGCGGTCAATGCCGGTCAACGGCGACCCGGAGACCGAAAATTGAAGAATGACCTGTTGGCCTATTTTCGACGTTCTGGTCACATCCGCGGCATTGGATTTGCAAATCGGAGTTTCAAAAGTGAAGAACAATGATTCAAAGATTGTGCGATCGAGATCGAACAGTTCACCCGATCGCCGACGAGAACGATTTTGGTAGTGGTTTTGATCCCTTGATTCCTAATTTATTATTGGAAATAATTATGTATTAATTATGGTTTACTGACTTGAGGAATTGTAAGAAAAAGTGATGAAATGTCGAAAAAGAGAATGTGGGGAAATGTAAATATTTTTACGTAAAAAGCTGAGCTTTTACGTAAAAATTAGACCTCTGGTTTAGCACGCAGCAGGTTAGAATAGGTTAGATGGTTGTAAGGCGTTTCCTAAACGCCGGAAACCCAAAAATTAAGCAGAAATGCTGCCAAAATTTCTAAAACGGCCAAAGGGGCATTTTAGGAAATGAGGGGTGAAAATGTGATCGGGATGGAAACCCGAGCCCTCTCGATGACCTAGGTCCGAGAAAGAAGGGCGAACATTTTGAAGATTAGTAAACCGCCCAATTAGAAATCTCGTAATGTAAGAAAGCGACCCCTAGGTCGGAATAGTACCACCCGAGGGACGGGTGCGATCTAAGTATAAAATTTGGGGCGATTACATCGGTAACGGTAACCCGACAGGCTAAATGGTCATACGGGAGGTATTCAGTCAGTTGACTGGTCGGTTAGCCAGTCAAGGACCAAGTCTGAATGGGATAGTGAGAGACAGTGATTAATTTGTCAAGTAGACAAATTAATCAAGCACGATTAGAAATTAGATATCAAATTCTCAAAGTAGAGTAGTTAGGTACCGATAGGCATCGGTATCACACAACGATAGTTTTATTAATTCCTATCGATAGAGTGACCTAAGAGCGACGTTAATTAATTTATTGAGCAAATAAATTAATTAACCATGATTAGAAATTAGAAAATTAAATTCTTAAGAGAAGGGCAATTAGTACCGATAAGGATTGGTACCACATAACAAGAATTTTTATTAGTCACTAATGACCACGGTGACCTAATAGTGAATGTTAATGAAATGCATTATGATTACAGGGAGGTACTTGTATTGTGACGAAGGCGAGAGCATAAACTATCTGATGACAGGTAATTACAACTCCGCCTGCAACATGAATAAAATGATGTTAAAATGATGCTTTTCCAGTATTTTAAGTATGTATGTTACACACGATGCTGCACAGCATACATAAGAGCATATAGTTTCACAATCGAGTAGATTGATGAAAGAACAAGATAGAAGTCATAGATCCCTATCACGTAGGACTGGGGACAACATAGAAAAGCGTATAGCTAGAACAGTTAAACAAGATGGAAATAAGTAGGTGTGTCGTACCGGCTCCTTCAATCGAAGGGGTTTCCAGTTCAAGAAAGTTAAGGCCAAAAGTTGAGCATCAGTTGATGGCTCTTCGGCATTAGTTGACCTCAGGCGTTACCGTTGGTCTGCGCACACACGGTACTGACACATGGGCCCTAAATAGACAAGAAAAGAAAAGAGAAGTTTGAAACATAAATGAACATAACCGGACCATGCATTAGTTATAATTTGTTATGCTTTCTTTTTCAGTAGAGTGCATACAGTACACAATGCTTCTGTCATGCATAAAGTATGTGAAGTGTTATATTTAGTATTATGACATGTTATGTGATGATATCATATGTGAGCTGATATGTGATATGCTTATATGGTATGTGATTTATTAAGTGATATATGTCATGCTTATGATTTTAAGCATGTGCTATGTTTTAAACATGTTTTGCGGTTAACATGTTGTACTCACTGGGCGTAAAGCCCACGGAGTGTGTTCATGCTGTAGGTAAGCATCCTATAGCATAAACATCAGGGGACAATGATGGCGGCGGAGGCGGATGTGAGGATGAGGTTATGGATACACCGCGAGTATTCTTCCACACAGTATGAGTAAATAATATTTTGAATGTTGACAGTTAAATAGTATTTTGAATAGTAAAGGTTAAATGGTGTTTTGGAACAGTAAACAGTATATGTATGGGTAGTATATTTAAATAGTATCTGGTAAATAGTAATCAGATAAACAAGTATATAATTGTGTATGTATAATTGAAATCCTTATGTTTTCCAAATTTCGCATTTTAATAGTATACGTATGTGAATAGTAAATACGTATGCGTATATAATCAAAAAAAAATCCCTATAAATTTATGGTATTAAATTCAATAAGTTTAAGTATCAGTTTTTGAAGAAGAAGTATAAGTAAAAGTTAAAGAAGCAAGTAATAGAGTTTTCAGTGACGGTCCAGGCCGCTGAGGGCACGGGGCGTCACAGTTGGTATCAGAGAGGTTTCTTGCCATCCTACCTCACATTGCCGCATGCCTGCCTCATTTGTCCAAGTAAGTTAGTTTTATTTTTAGTCAGTAAATGTTTATCTATTGAAGATAACATTTTTTAGTAATGAAATGATGAAATCTATGATGGCGAGGATAAGATGAAAAGACGCAGAGATCGTTATATAAAAAATCATGACCGTGCAGTGCTAGAGAACTGCTCAAATAAAGAACATAGATTGCTGCCCGAGTTGTACCGATCTTCAAGGCTAGTTGTCCACTAAGTTTCGAGTGGCAAACAGTACTCCTGCACTCCATGAGAATGTCAGGACTGGTTTCACGTTATCAAAGTGATTCCCCGATTGTACGCCATTGATCAGGATAACTGAGTCTTGTTGGCTGTTGATATCTCTCAAGAAGATACTCTCGTGTGTATCAGGATCCTTATGACTAGGATGAGCTCTTAACTGCATCGAGTTTCACCATACCATGATCGAGCCAATCTCTGAGAGGAGTCTAGCATTAGCCTCAGCTTTTCTTTATGGGTAAGCGGGGAGTGAAACTGCCTAAGTTCCCTATAGTTATGGATATATGAGAATTTGTTCATTGGACTGAAAGACTGCAGTTGATGTCCGGTGATACAGTTCTAACATATGCTGTTCGCTACAAGGAACCGATATGGACTTCTACAATACATGTCGAGACAAAAGTGGATCAAGACAGGAGAAGACCCAAAGAGAGAAAGAGACCTTGCCAAACAGAATTAGAAGAGCGATCAAGCAGGACTAGCAAGCCTTATCAAGGAGATAGTGAATGCCGAGAGAAAACTGCTCAACCCCGGGAACCCTGCACAAGACCAAGGCATTATAGCAGCCGCCATTATGGAGGGTGACCAGGTAGAACCAGCACCCCAACTGGCCGATGAAGAGTTCATGGCCGAGCACCAGCCAGAAGTACACGAGGGCAATAGGGAGCCGATGGAGAACCCCGAACCAGCCCGTATGTCTCCCGAACACCCCATGAAAGAGTAAAACAACGAGACTCTTTCCGACGCCCATCCCAACAATGAGGGAAAGGAGATCCCCAACCACTTTAGTAATGACGAATAGATGGGGATGTACGAACCCCAAGTCATCATAGCCAGCGATGATGAGGTCAGTTTCAGCTGAGAAGAAGAGGAGAACCCAGAGGAGTACTCACTCAGCAATAGTGACGATGAGGAGATGCCTGATACTGAATCAAGATTGTCCTTCCAATAGTAGTAACCCTTCTGCGGGAATGTTAGATATGAAAATATATAGAGGGAAGCAGTAGCTCTCCCCCGTCAGTTGTAGCATAATGTACTTGTTGGGATCATATAGGGGAAGTGTGTGTCATTCCCACTGAACTAGAATCTTGAATATATGTATATATATTGTGTGAAATATATTATGAGATAAGCAGTAAAGCTTTGCCCTAGGGGCCAGATATAATTTTTTTCCACAGTGTGAGTATGATATGACAGAAAGTACAGGACGAATCCTAGCACTCAGATGATGTCCCAATACAATGCGGCAATTGTATTGAACATCACAGTATAAGAGAAAGAAAGATGGATATAGTGTGCATTTTTATATCCATAATGTTTAAGTAAGATTGTTAAGTAAGAAAGAAAATGATATGTGATATGAGTCCCAAGTATAGAATTTAAGAGACTTATATTTTCCTTTCCCGCTGTATGATAAGGTTACATAGGAAAACATGGCAAGAACGAGAGCTTAGTTAAACCCAGCATCCCGAGAGGATGAGTTGATAGCACAGATCACAGCCATGCAAGAGATGATGGAGAACCAGCAACGGGAGCTAAACCAGCTTAAAGAACAACCGGGCCAGCAACCCCAGGCACCACAGTCAGTAGAGATGCCAGCACAGGAGGCTCTAGCAACCCAGAAACTCTGAGGGAGCAAGCAGCTCCTCCAGCTCAGGAAGCACTAGCACCCATAGTAATGGCTGCTTTTGTAGCAGTACTTGTTTTCTGTCAATCCCTAGGGAAGGTGACTTATATGAGAGATTCTGGCACATGAAAGCATTAGAATTCGAAGGAATCACCAACCCTATAGAGCCAATGACTGGCTAACGGATATCCAAGTAATCTTGGATTTTATAGGGCTAACAGATAGAGAGCAAGTGATGTGCGCATCCTTCACCCTGCCCAATGAGGCGCGTCAGTGGTGGAAGATGGTAACCATTAGGAGGAACATTAGAGAGATGAGCTGGAGCGATTTCATTGAGGAATTCAAGGAGATGTACTTCAATGAGGAAGCACTAGCACGCAGTAAGACGAGTTCAACAACCTGCGCCAAGGTAGTATGACTGTTATGGAGGCAGTCAAGAAATTTGAGCAGTTGGCTTAACTTTTTCCAGATTTGGTACCGACTAAAAGGAGAGAGTTAGATGAATACTAAAGATGTTTAGAATAGACATCGCAGTTTAGGTCTGTAGCGGAAGCCACGGACCAGTAACACTAGCAGAACATGTCAGTAAGGCTATCTAAGCCAAGTACTGGTTGGCTCAGGATAAGGAGCAAAAGGCACAGAATTTTAAGGCATGAAAGGAGGGAAAAACGCAAGTTGAGCAGGCTCAGGTGAAGCAGAACCCTGAGTTACAATACAGAGGACAGAACATGGGAACCGACCAGAATAGCAGGCATTCCAACAACAACAACAAGAGAAAAGGGGAACCAGGGCAACCAAGATTCATAGGAGAATTTCCCCCAGAAGAGAAACGATCTGGAAGGAAATGACAGCCAATACCCGATGTGAACGAAATACGAAAATAGGCACCCAGGAGAATGTAAGCAAGGAGTAAGTGGTTGTTTCATCTGTGACAAGGAAGGCTACTATGCCAAAATCTACTATTCTAACCCATGAAACTAACAGAATCAACCCCACACTGGGAATAATCAACTTGACACCATCCAAACCAGGATCGAAGGCCCTTTGATCACACAAGGCAGACTGAAAGCTTCAGACAGCTAAAGGAGAATCTCGGCTTACGCGAGGAGTGACGCTGAAGCTGTAACTTCTGTAGTGGTGATAGGCCAGCTTTCTATTACCAACTTTGATGTGTTAGTTCTACTTGATTCTGGAGCCACCCATTCGTTGCATCTTCAGATTCTGTTAAAAGCTTAGGTAGGACGAAATAGACGTTTAGAATATCATTTCCTTCAGGGGAAGTTTTATTGTATAATTACTAGACACGTCAGGTGCCAATAATTATCCGCGGGTGAGAATTGAGCGCTAACCTAATCATCAGTGACATGATCGATTATGACGGAATCTTGAGAATGGTTTTCCTCGTAGGACACAACGTTGTCATAAACTGTTGAAGGCGGAAAATCGTTTTCAAACCAATCGGATGTGAAAAGTTCATCTGCAAGTGTTTGTCACCAGAGCAACCAAAGACGATGATATCAGCAGTGAAGGCTCGCGAGATGCTATCCAGTGGATGCACGGACTTCCTAGTATATGTAGCAGATAAGACTTGAGGAATAAAGATAGGACCCGAGAACGTGCCGATAGTCAGGGAATTCATGGAGATATTTCCAAAAGGTCATCTAGAACTCTCATCAGAGCGCGAGATCTCGTTCGAGACTGAACGTTTACCAGAATCAGCCCCCATCTCCAAGGCCCTATACAGAATGGGCTCTACAAAACTAAAGGAGCTCCGAGCCCAGCTGACAGACTAAATAGACAAGGGATTCATTCGACAGAGCTGTTCACCCTAAAGAGCACCTGTACCATCCGTGAAGAAGAAGGACGGAACACTGAGAAGGTGCATCAAATACAGAAAGTTGAACGGGGTTACGACTAAGAACAAGAACCCGTTACTGTTGGTTAACAATTTATTTGATCAGCTTCGAGACACTGTAGTGTTCTCAAAGATCGATCTACGTTCCGAGTACCATCAACTACGAATCAGGAATGAAGATGTACCCAAAATAGCCTTTCAAATGTGGTACGGACATTACGAGTTTCTGTTCATATTGCTCAGATTGACGGACGTGCCAATAGCTTTCATAAACCAGATAAACCGCATGTTCAAGGGCTATTTGGATAAGTTTGTCATTGTGTTCATCGATGACATACTTATACACTTTAAGACGAAGGAAGAGCACGAAGAGCACTTAAGGATCATTTTGCGCATGTAACAGGACCATCAGCTATACGCCAAGTTACCCGAGTACGAGTTTTGGCTGGAGAAGGTCCATTTCCTAGGCCACGTAGTCCCCAAGGAAGGAGTATCTGTGAACCGGATGAAAATTGATGCAGTTAGCACGTGGCCAGCTCAGAGGAATGTAACGGGAATTCACAGTTTCTTTAAACTAACAGGATGTTACCTACACTTAGTCGAAGGTTACTCAAAGTTAGTTGCTCCGCTCACAGCGCTCACTAAGAAGGGAAAGAGGTATAAGTGAATCGACAAGTGTGAGGAAAGCTTTGAAGAGCTGAAATGAAGACTCATAAGCGCTCCAATGCTGACCATTTCAAATGTTGGTCAGGAAAGCTTTGTGATTTAAGCGCCACATCTAAAACCAAGTTGGAAACTGTGTTGATGCAGAGTGGTATAGTAGTCACGTATGCTTCACGACAACTCAAAAACCTTGAGAAGAGCTACCCAACGCATGATCTGGAGCTAGTAGCGATAGTTTTTACGATAAAAGCATGGAGGCACTACCTGTACGGAGTCACATGCGAGATTTACATCGACCACTAGAGCCTCAAATGTATCTTCATGCAGAAAGAGCTCAACATGAGGCAGCGTAGATGGCTAGAGTTGGTAAGGATTACGACCGTGAGATCCTATACCATCCGGGGAAAGCCAATAAGGTGGCCGATGCACGGAGTCAGAAGTATATTACTATGCCTATGACTATTAGTGCCTTGTCAGGAGCGCTACAAAGGAGCTATGTGACAGCGAGATCAAGATGTTGATAGGGAGATTGTCTGGACCCTCCAATCGACGCTCCAAGAAGAGATCAAGATCGATGAAGGTTTCGATTTGTCCCTGCTTAAGTCCAGAAAGAAAGCTATAGAGGACAAGGATTCAGAGTTTAAGATCCTTAAGGATGACATACTCTCAACTAGTACACGCCCGTGTCTGAAATGTACACGCCCGTGTTGCGTTGCACACGCACGCGTAAGAGTCCGTGTAGAACGCTGTGTAATGAGCCGAGAGCCACTGTAATGACTCTTATGAATTATGAAACTTAATTACTATATAATGATGTAATTAAGTTAATAAACATAGTGTGCTTTTCAGTTGAATGAATTAAACGAGAATAGTAACGTTTAATTACTATTCATGCAGTGAAAGGGGCAACCGACAGTGAAATCGGTCCACCCTATTATGTGAGTATGCGTTGAGATACGCAATATCAAGAAATCGGTCCAGACGACCATTTCATGATACAGAACTGATGAGTTAGTCATCAGTATGCTCAGACTGGTCATCAGAGCAAGCAGCGATAATTGCCCTAATATATGTACAGTATCGCGAAAAGTGGTCTAGATGACCTCTTCTCACCCAGAGACTGACAAAATCAAACTCAGAACGCTCAGATTAGTCAGTCAGATAATGAATAGTGAATAGTAAATAGTGATTAGTGAATAGTGAGAAATGCAGTGTTAGGTTAATGGCCAAGACAGCCTTAATCTGGCATAAAACTGACATATTAATAGTCAGCAGGCTCAATCTGGTCAATTGAGCATAAAATGTAGATTTTGTTTAAGAGATACGCAGTATCGGGATGAGGGTCAAGACGACCTTTTCTCACCCCGAAACTGATATATTTAGACTCAGCACGCCTAAATTAGTCAATCGGGCATCTGACACGTTTTCGGAGATGGGGTCATGCAAATCCCAAAAACTGGTCCAAAAGACCTCAGATGGACGTAAAACTGATAAATTTGAAATCAGTACGTCCAAATTAGTCAAGGGAGACTGCGTTTGAAATTTTACGCGAAAATACCTCGTTATATGTGCGCACTCAACACAGTGTAGGCCTAACCACAATATCAAGAAATTTGTCAAGTTGACCTTTTCTTGATATAAAACTGATATATTTGGAATCAGAATGCTTAAATTAGTCATTTGAGCACAAAAAGTAATTTTTGACTAGGAGCCATGCAGTATCGGAATACTGGTCGAGACGACCTCGGATGAAGATAAAACTGATATATTTGGGTTCAGCACGCCCAAATTAGTCAGTATAGCCTATCTTAAAATTTTTTCAAAAAATTAGTATAAAGGACGAAATTTTGGGGATTCTAGAAAAATAGCCCCCATATTTTTGCAAATCTCATTTTCTCCCTCCCCACACCACATGAGGATGAACAGTGACCGACCATCGAATCTGGCCTCCGTTTTTGACACCGCCGGCACCATTGGAAAGCTCTCTACGAGCTAAGTCCAACGGTGTGCCGAGTCGACGAAATCGACGCCGGAGAACGCCGCACGCGCCGCCTAAAGCCGCCGGTGGCCGAACTTTTCAAACCGTGATTTCTCCGCCGTCCGACGTCCAAATGCCATGATTCTAGTCCCAATGGATTGCTGGTGAAGAGTAGAACAAAACCCAGGCTTTATTTCACGTCAACAGCCGCTGGATCGCGCCGCCTAAGTTTTGCCATCACTGTCACCGTCGAATCTCGCTATTCCAGCGGAGTTCAGTTGCAAGGTCGGTATCAAAATGATCAGAACAACACGTAGATCAAAAGCCCCAAATCAATTTTGTGCTACGCCGCCAGAAAATGAAGATCCAACACCGCTGCCGTCGTTGACTTTTCGAAGGCCGATTTCCGGTGATAGGAGCCTCGATTGATGAAATTGACACCACCAATGGGTTCATCTCGTTGAGCTCTTCAAGATGGTGGTCGTGTAGGAAAATAAATCGGAAAAAACGTATCAGAGTAGCGCAACGGGACAATAAAAAATTTTTAGATCGTTAAATATCTCATGATGCCATATACAATAAACCAACAACAATTAAAACTCATACCTCAAGGACGCCAATGTGCAGGAGGAGAATGACCGGAGGCTTCAACCAACTAGCCTTCTCTACTATTCTCCAATTCCCGAATGGCTGAGTGTGTGGGCACTCTGAACCTCGATCGGTATGCTAGCACTACTAGTCTTCTTCCGACCACCCAGATCTCTAAAGAACTTATTGTCACGATGAGCTGTGCAACAATAGGCCTCCTCACCTGAGAGTCTGTGGTCTGAGAGAACTGGAGTGGCAGGACCTCTATTTATGGACCTGCACGAGGTGATTCTCTGAATTCGAATTGAATTAGGAAAAGATATTCTCCCTTATCCATATCCATAAAATCTGAATTTTCCATGGGAGAATCCCAACAATAAAATTCGGCCATTATGGGATAAATCCAATCCAAATCTAAACAAGATTTTAACTAGAATTTTATCTCCCTTTTTCAACCAAAAAATCTGAAATTTCCTAAGAGATTTTTCCTCCAAAAATTTGGCCACATTTAGGATAAGGAAGAATCAAAATTCCACTAGGATTTTCAAGCTTGAATCTTATTTCATCCTTATCCAAAATAACCGAATTTTCCTAGGAGATATTCTCCAAAATTTCGGCCACTTTCTGGGGAGGAGATAATCTAAATTCAATTGGGATAGAAACTTGAATTTTTCCCTTGAACCTTATCCACAAAAACCGAAAATCCATTGAGGATTATCCTTAAAATTTCGTCCAACTTTTAGTTAGGATTTGGATTCAAAATTCAAGTAGGATTCTAACAAGATTATCCTTTCCATATCCAACTCAAATTTGAATTTCAAACCTTATGGATTTTCCACAACAAATTCGAATCCCACTAGGACTGTGATTCAAAATTTGAATTTCAAGTTTCAAATTTAAATTTCAAATTCAAATTTTAAATTTCAAATTTCAAATTTCAAATTTCAAATTTAAATTTCAAATTCAAATTTCAAATTCAAATTTCAAATTCAAATTTCAAATTCAAAATTCAAATTTCAAATTTCAAAATTCAAATTTCAAAATCCACAAAACAGTTGTGTTTCAAATTCTTGTTCTCATGGATAATTTTCTACAACTCCAATCCAATCTCAAATAAAATCATGGCAACTTTATTTGGAGTTTGAATAATTGTGTACTCTATTATCCAGAACAAAATCTGAATCCAACTGGAGAGAATCTTGTCTACCATCCTAATCTTGTGTCATCACCATCCATGCATAATAAACCAGCCAAGAGCATACACAAATCAATTTGCCAAACGTTAAGGAATTATGTGGAGCTAGTAGAGGGACTGATTGGACATATATAATCGGGCTCCCGCAAATCCATATGATCATCATTCTTTATCGAACAACTCAATCATATGATCACTAGTTTTAGAGTCACACCACTATAAACCTGAAACTGAACTCCCAATTATATACTGTATTATGTAAGCCTGTGACGAGCTACTATCCAATGAACTTGTCATATATGCAAAACCCTCATATGATATCCATGATCAGCCTTAGGTCAAAGTCTATTTAATCCTACTGATCAGGCTATCTTAAAGTTCCATTATACTACCGAATTAAGAAAATGATTATTCACCATATGTGAATAAGAAGTCATCCGCCCAGTAGACGACCCAAGGCCTTGTCCATTTTCACATTCAGTATAATGCCTTTAAGAGGATACCTTTAACTCCTTAGAGCTATGATTCCGATATCTGCAAACAAACCCTTCATCGTATACAAGTCATGCACCCAACGAACCAGTCTATAAGCTTACTATCTATGAGACGCTTTAGCCATTGGAACATCAAAGTACACAAGTCATATGCATGAAGTAGTTCATTTACTCAGGATTAAGGTTATTGCACAATGAACATCAAAAGCAGATTGATCCACTCATAGCGGACTACGTAGATCAATCATGCTTTAGTCCCGGTCTAATATGTCACCACCAAGCAACATATCTATGTCTCTACTTGGGAGTCTAGCTCCAGACAGTTAAGACAAACCGTCCCCTCCAAGGCTTTAGACAACATAATAGTCTTAACATGAGTTAGATACTCGGTCTAACCCCATAGACTACAGACCAAAGTTTAGACCGCTAACTTTAGAACATTGTCTTCTCGCATACAAAAGTCCATTGCATGCAACGTTCTAACAGTTTTAACACAAGCAGTCAGTGAGCCATATTTGCTTACATTTACTTTAACATGTAAATAAACCGAGGACAAATAGCAATGTAATGAATAACCTCTATATAAAATTTTATTATCCAGTTCAAAATAAATACATCAAATGTCTCTAATGCTTAGGGCATTTCCTAACAATCTCCCACTTGCCCTAAGCCAGTAGATGTGCCATGTTACTTATCCCCATCACCTCTACGTGCCTCTCAAAACTTCTAGCCACCAAAGTCTTAGTAAAGGGATCAGCAATGTTGTCCTCGGACGCGATCTTACATACATCCACCAATCCTGTCTCCACGTGCCCTCTAATGTCGACTTCCTCAAATCCTCGCAAGTCTGGAAGACTCAGTCCGTGTATCCTACGGGTGTTAGGTCCCCTCCAGAATACACCAGCATATAATCCCTCGTTCTCTTAAGAAACTTGAGTATATGCTTTACTGCTTGCCAGTGCTTGGTTCCAGGATTTGCTTGATATCGACTCACCATACCTACTGCAAAACATATATTCGGGCAAGTGCAAATCATAGCGTACATAAGGCTACCTACAGCGGATGCATAAGGAACCTTACTCATACGCTCTCCTTCTTCTGATGTCTTGGGACAGTCATCCAATGAAAGAGTTAGACCGGCAATAGAAGGTTGTGAGCCTTTCTTTGCCTCTTGCATTGTATATTTGTCAATTATTTTATCTATGTATGAAGCTTAGGATAACGCTATCATTTTGTTCTTTCGATATCTAAAGAGACGAATGCCTAGAACATAATTAGCTTCTCCCAAGTCCTTCATGTCAAACTGTTGGTGTAACCAAAGCTTGACCAATGATAAGTTCCCTACATCATTCCCAATGAGTAATATATCATCGACATAGAGTATCAGAAAGACCACTTTTCCATCCTTAATACGTTTATAAACACAGGGTTCATCAACGTTCTGCTCAAAACCAAATGTCTTAATCGCTTGATCAAACCTCTAGTTCTATGAGCGGGATGCTTGCTTTAATCCATAAATGAATCTAAGCAACTTGCAGATTTTCCTTTCTTGGCCTCTCACTATGAACCCTTCGGGCTGTATCATATAGATACACTCTTCAAGATGGCCATTCAGGAATGCTATCTTGACATCCATTTGCCAGATCTCGTAATCGAGAGCCGCAGCAATGGACAGAAGAATACGGATAGACTTCAGCATAGCAACAGGTGAAAAGGTTTCATCGTAATCGATTCCAGCCTTTTGCGTGTACCCCTTTGCAACCAGTCTAGCTTTGAAAGTTTCCACTCTCCCTTCCGCATCCTTCTTTCTTTTGTAGACCCATTTGTATCCAATGGGTTTTATCCCATCCGGCAAATCTGCAAGTTCCCAAACAGAGTAGGATTTCATAGAATCCATCTTATTGTTCATAGCCTGTTTCCAAGATTTAGAATCAACATCATTTACAGCTTCATCATAGGTGACCGGATCATCCTCATGCTCATGAGCCTCGACCTGGTATACCTTAGCATCATATATGAAGAAATTAGGTTTCTTAGAAACCCACCCACTACGACAAGGCACCCTAAATTGTTGATCGTCTGTAGGTCTTTCACCGGAACTCGGACTTGCGTCCAAGACCGAAATCTGTGGAGCAGTTCTTTCACCCAATAATTCCTCTAGCACCACTTTGCTTCGAGGCTTAAAGTCATTCATGTGACTTTTCTCCAAGAATGTCACACGGGTTGAGACAATGGCCTTTTGTTCCTTCGGGTTATAGAACAGACCTCCTTTAGTTCCTTTTGGATACCCTACAAACATGCATAATTCTGATCTTGATTCCAACTTTTTTGCATCCCCATCCAGTACATGCGCCGGGCAGCCCCATATTCTCATATGTCCAAGGGAGGGCTTCTTGCCACGCCACAATTCATACGGATTTCTAGGAATTGATTTGCTTGGAACCTGGTTCAGAATATAGCACGCCGTTTGTAAAGCATATCCCCAAAATGATAATGGCAGCGTTGAATAACTCATCATGGACCGTACCATATCCAATAAGGTCCTATTTCTCCTTTCGGCTACACCATTCTGTTGTGGAGTACCAGGTGCAGTCAATTGGGATAATATCCCATTCTCTACAAGATGTCCTAGAAATTCATCGGAGACGTCTTCGCCACCTCGATCAGATCGAAGTGTCTTTATGAATTTATCCAATTGCTTTTCCACTTCCGCACGATACTCTTTGAACTTGTCAAAGGTTTCGCTCTTGCGGTGCATCAGATTCACATATCCATACCTCGAGTAATCATCTATAAAAGAGACATAATACTCGAACCCTCCTCGTGCTGTGACGTTCATGGGGCCACATACGTCAGTGTGCACAATTTCTAAGAGCTCCTGAGCCCTTGTACCCTTAGCTCCAAAAGACCTCTTGGTCATCTTACCCTCCAGACAAGACTCACATTGGGGAAGTCGTACCTCCTCCAGTGATTCCAGAGGACCGTCTTTCACCAATATTTGAATCCTATCCTGATTAATATGACTAAGTCTTAAATGCCAAAGATACGCCTTGTTAGAGTGAGAAACTTTCAGCCTTTTAGAGTTATCTATTAATTCAGTGTCAAGCAGTGAGTACATATTTGGTTTGATCAAATATAGGTTTCCATCCATCCATCCAGAACAGATAAAAGACTTATTTCTGTGAATCTCAACTCTTTTACTAAAAGAAACTGAATAAGAATCCTTTATTAAACAAGCTACCGATATAAGGTTCCTCCTAAAATTAGGAACATAAAAACAGTCTTTTAATAAAATAAACCTAAAATTGATCAAAATAAAGGTAAACATCTCCCACTGCTTTAGCCACCACAAAGCTACCATCTCCAGTCCGCAACGAGAGGCTCCTATCATGTAGACTTCTCGTTTCCACGAACCCCTGCATAGAAACACAAACATGATTAGTGGCGCTCGAATCAATGACCCGAGTGTCTTTCGATTCTTCCACCAAACACGCTTCCAAGTAATGAAGTTCCTTACCTTCCTTGCCCTTGGCGGCTAGGAATTCCTGGCAAGCCTTCTTAAAGTGACCTACCTTCCCATAATGGAAGCATTTGGACTTTTTAGGGTCCTTTGGCTTCTTGTTCTTCTTCCCGTCCGAGACAGGAGGATTAGAAGAACTGGAAGCCACTTGCTTCTTATTTGGCCTCTTCTTCTTCCGTGAGGGATTGGAAGATTCCGCCAAATTGGCCTCTCCTTCTTCCGTGAGGGATTGGAAGATTCCGCCAAATTGGCCTCTCCTTTAGGTCGGACCACATCTTCATCCCTGATCATCCGCTCATAAGCCTGTAGTTGCTTCATGAGCTCGGTTAGTCCTAACTCCTTTGTCGCCAGATTGTATGCGGCCTTAAACCCCACAAAATCTTTAGACAGAGTCTTGAACAACATCTCGATCTGGGTGTTGTAGTCCAACTCAGCACCATTCTCGGCAGCCTCAGTAAAGAATCCAATTAGAGTGATCATATGGTCCTTCACCGGAGTACCCGCCTTTTGCTTAGAGTTCATAATGCCGGTGATAGCGGACTGTCGAGCCAATTTTTCTTGGCCTCCGAACATGTCCTCCAGATTTTCCATGATCTCCTCAGCAACTTGATAAGTCTCATGCTGCTTTTGTAAAGCACTCGTCATGCTAGCAAGGATGTAGCATCGAGCTATTTCATTGGATTCTCTCCATCGATTATAGGCAACCGGGACCTCCTTAAGTGGTGTGTCAGGTTTGGGCCCAGTGGGCATGGTTCATCCAGTATGAACTTGTGTCTCTCGCAGCTGAGAACTATTAATAGATTTCTTTTCCATTCTTTATAATTATCGCCATTCAGTTTATTCTCAGTGAGTATTGAAATGAGGGGAGTCGGTAACATTTTGAACTGAAATAAAATTATACTAGACATCATTACAAAGCCCAAGCAAATATACAGATAATTTAGCAAATAAAACATACAAGTATGTTCCTACATGAAACTTGAAAAAACATGTAGCATTACAACGGTAATTCTCAGCACCTATTGCCTCAAGCCACCAAGGGGTGGTCATGGAAACAAATAGCCGGAACATGGACCTCATCCAATTAATATATGTTGCCTTAAATCCTCCAAGGTTAAGACATATATTAATAACCGCTTATTTGGCTACCAGTTTAGTTAACAGAGCTTCTAGGGAAGGTTAATAACTAAACGAGTCTTGAGTGTATAACCATTGTTTACGTAGCCCGATCCACGTCCTACCAAGCCACCGAGGGGTGGTCATGAATAAGATCGTACCCAAACGCGTTTTCCACATAGGAGATCCAATCTAGTATACCGGTGGCGATAAACACCTACCGAGGGGTGTGGTCAGGGCAGAAATGACGCGAGGCGTTACCATGCTTTCACATATGGATCAACAATGGAGGCTGTGGGTTTTGTTTGAAACCCTCTCCCACTCAATATTTTGTAAAACATGCAAGTTTTGACAAATTATGTATGATTAATATAGTATGAGCGGCACTCACCTATCCTATATGACACGTTATCAAATATGCATATAAAACATCCATCAAAACATATTTATACATCCATGACATATCACAGAAAAAATAATTGACAGAATAACCAAGCCATGGTTCCATCCTAGAACAAAGAAAATAAAGATTACAAAATTCCATCCAAAGCATTCTTTGGGTCTTGAATTTCGTTCCGTCTTCTTGTATCCATCTTTATTTAGCCTCTCATTTTATTTCTCATCCCAAGAATTATTTAAAATTTAAATCTCCAAAAATTTAAATTTCAAATTCAAACTCCAAATTCGAATTTCAAATTTAAATTTCAAATTTAAATTTTAAACAATTTTAAACATCATGTGGAATAATATGTAATTTCAAAATTTCAAATTTTCAATTACATATTTTTAAACATGATTTAAAATTAAATCTCAAATTTAAAAATCAAAATTTTCTGATTTTTAAACCGTCGCACCACCGCCCCCAAAGGCGGTAGCCGCCGTGGGCAGCCACTAGCCCCGGAGGGGCTGGCAGCCCACGGCCGCCCCCTATGTGCAGCGCCTGCAGCGCCAGGCTACACGCCCAGGCTGGGCGCAGCAGCCGGCAGGCTGCAGGCAGCGCCTGTAGCCAGAGGCTGCACGCCCAGTCTGCGGCCAGTCTTGGGTAGGCCACGGCCACCCTCGGCTGCAGGACAAGCCTGCGGTCGTGGGTGGTTATGGCCTGCACAGGGGCTGCCGCAGCCTCATCCTGCCCGAACCCCACCAAGGCCCATCGGCCTATCCCGAGGGGTCGTGTCTCGATTTTCGTGTCATATTCCAATTTACCTATTAGGATCTCCAAAAATTAATTTGAATCCCAATTAAATTGAAATTTTCCACACAATCAAAATTTCAATCTTTAAATCAAATTTAACTTTTGGGAAAAATAAATTACGGCCTTCAATCTTCAATCTCCTCCAAGAATAATTACATAAAATTTCCTAAACCGTTTCCGGTGTACAAAAATTCTAACCATAAAAATTCTAAGAGACAAAAAATTAAAATCCATGGGAAAATTACAGTGTTAATAAACTACTCCCATGGTTACATAAAAATTCCTAGATACAATTTTTCTAAATTCTAAGGAACCATAACCGGTATAAACAAGCATGCTTATAATAATTCAAAAAATTAAAATAACCACATACTTTATACATAATTCATGATAACAACATAAAGGAACCCTAGAATGCCACTCTCTAAATATCAAATCCATACATAAATAAAAAGACTAAGTAATTGTCTAATTTATGTACATGGCATAGTTATGAGATGGCTCTGATACCAATTGTAGGAAAATAAATCAATAAAAATGTATCAGAGTGACGCAGCGGAACAATAAAAAATTTTTAGATCGTTAAATATCTCATGATGCCATATACAATAAACCAACAACAATTAAAACTCATACCTCAAGGACGCCAATGTGCAGGAGGAGAATGATCGGAGGCTTCAACCAACTAGCCTTCTCTACTATTCTCCAATTCCCGAAAGGCTGAGTGTGCAGGCACTCTGAAACTCGATCGGTATGCTAGCACTGCTAGTCTTCTTCCGACCACCCAGATCTCTAAAGAACTTATTATCACGATGAGCTGTGCAACAATAAGCCTCCTCACCTGAGAGTCTGTGGTCTGAGAGAACTGGAGTGGCAGGACCTCTATTTATATACCTGCATGAGGTGATTCTCTGAATTCGAATTGGATTAGAAAAAGATATTCTCCCTTATCCATATCCATAAAATCTGAATTTTCCATGAGAGAATCCCAACAATAAAATTCGGCCATTATGGGATAAATCCAATCCAAATCTAAACAAGATTTTAACTAGAATTTTATCTCCCTTTTTCAACCAAAAAATCCAAAATTTCCTAGGAGATTTTTCCTCCAAAAATTTGGCCACATTTAGGATAAGGGAGAATCAAAATTCCATTAGGATTTTCAAGCTTGAATCTTATCTCATCCTTATCCAAAATAACTGAATTTTCCCAGGAGATATTCTCCAAAATTTTGGCCACTTTCTGGGGAGGAGAGAATCCAAATTCAACTGGGATTGAAACTTGAATTTTTCCCTTGAACCTTATCCACAAAAACCGAAAATCCATTGAGGATTATCCTCAAAATTTCGTCCAACTTTTAGTAAGGATTTGGATTCAAAATTCAAGTAGGATTCTAACAAGATTATCCTCTCTATATCCAACTCAAATTCGAATTTCAAACCTTGTAGATTTTCCACAACAAATTCGAATCCCACTTGGACTGTGATTCAAAATTTAAATTTCAAATTTTAAATTCGAATTTCAAATTCAAATTTCAAATTTCAAATTTAAATTTCAAATTCAAATTTCAAATTCGAATTTCAAATTCAAATTTCAAATTTAAACTTCAAATTCAAAATTCAAATTTCAAATTTCAAAATTCAAATTTCAAAATCCACAAAACAGTTGTGTTTCAAATTCTTGTTCTCATGGATAATTTTCTACAACTCCAATCCAATCTCAAATAAAATCATGGCAACTTTATTTGGAGTTTGAAAAATTGTGTACTCTATTATCCAAAATAAAATCTGAATCCAACCGGAGAGAATCTTGTCTATCATCCTAATCCTGTGTCATCACCATCCATGCATAATAAACCAACCAAGAGCATATACAAATCAATTTACCAAACGTTAAGGAATTATGTGGAGCTAGTAGAGGAACTGATTGGACATATATAATCGGGCTCCCGCAAATCCATATGATCATCATCCTTTACCGAACAACTCAATCATATGATCACTAATTTCAGAGTTACACCACTATAAACCTGAAACTGAACTCCCAATTATATACCGTATTACGTAAGCCTGTGACGAGCTACTATCTAATGACCTTGTCATATATGCAAAACCCTCATATGATATCCATGATCAGCCTTAGGTCAAAGTCTGTTTAATCCTATTGATCAGGCTATCTTAAAGTTCCATTACACTACCGAATTAAGAAAATGATTATTCAACATATGTGAATAAGAAGTCATCCGCCCAGCAGACGACCCAAGGCCTTGTCCATTTTCATATTCAGTATAATGCCTTTAAAAGGATACCTTTAACTCCTTAGAGCTATGATTCCGATATCTGCAAACAAACCCTTCATCGTATACAAGTCATGCACCCAACGAACCGGTTTATAAGCTTACTACCTCTAAGACGCTTTAGCCATTGGAACATCAAAGTACACAAGTCATATACATGAAGTAGTTCATTTACTCAGGATTAAGGTTATTGCACAATGAACGTCAAAAGCAGATTGATCCACTCATAGCGGATTACGTAGATCAATCACGCTTTAGTCCCGGTCTAATATGTCACCACCAAGCAACATATCTATATCTCTACTTGGGAGTCCAGCTGCAGACAGTTAAGACAAACCATCCCCTTTAAGGCTTTAGACAACATAATAGTCTTAACATGAGTTAGATGCTCGGTCTAACCCCATAGACTACAGACCAAAGTTTAGACCGCTAACTTTAGAACATTGTCTTCTCGCATACAAAAGTCCATTGCATGCGACGTTCTAACAGTTTTAACACAAGCAGTCAGTGAGCCATATTTGCTTACATTTACTTTAACATGTAAATAAACCGAGGACAGATAGCAATGTAATGAATAACCTCTATATATAATTTTATTATCTAGTTCAAAATAAATACATCGAATTTCTCTTATGCTTAGGGCATTTCCTAACAGGTCGCCATTCCCATCGCCGCCGTGGTCAACGCCGACCTGGAGACCGAAAATTAAAGAATGGCCTGTTGGCCTATTTTCGACGTTCCGGACACATCCGCAGCATCGGATTTGCAAACCGGAGTTTCAAAAGTGAAGACGATTCAAAGATTGTGCAATCGAGATCGAACAGTTCACCCGATCGTCGACGAGAACAATTTTGGTAGTGGTTTTGATCCCTTGATTCCTTAATTTATTATTGGAAATAATTGTGTATTAATTGTGGTTTACTGACTTGAGGAATTGTAAGAAAAAGTGATGAAATGTCGAAAAAGAGAATGTGGGGAAATGTGAATATTTTTACGCAAAAAGTTGAGCTTTTACGTAAAAATTAGGCCTCTAGTTTAGTACGTGGCAGGTTAGAATAGGTTAGATGGTTTTGAGGCGTTTCCTAAACGCCGGAAACCCAAAAATTAAGCGAAAATGCTGCCGAAATTTCTAAAACGGCACAAAGGGGCATTTTAGGAAATAAGGGGTGAAAATGTGATCGGGATGGAAACCCAAGCCCTCTCGATGACCTAGGTCCGAGAAAGAAGGACGGATGTTTTGAAGATTAGTAAACCGCCCAATTAGAAATCTCGTAATATAAGAAAGCGACCCCTAGGTCGGAATAGTACCACCCGAGGGATGGGTGTGATCTAAGTATAAAATTTGGGGCGATTACATTGGTAACGGTAACCCGACAGGCTAAATGGTCATACGGGAGGTATTCAGTCAGTTGACTGGTCGGTTAGCCAGTCAAGGACCAAGTCTGAATGGGATAGTGAGAGACAGTGATTAATTTGTCAAGTAGACAAATTAATCAAGCACGATTAGAAATTAGATATCAAATTCTCAAAGTAGAGCAGTTAGGTACCGATAGGCATCGGTATCACACAACGATAGTTTTATTAATTTCTATCGATAGAGTGACCTAAGAGCGATGTTAATTAATTTATTGAGCAAATAAATTAATTAACCATGATTAGAAATTAGAAAATTAAATTCTTAAGAGAAGGGCAATTAGTACCGATAAGGATTGGTACCACATAACAAGAATTTTTATTAGTCACTAATGACCATGGTGACCTAAGACTGAATGTTAATGAAATGCATTATGATTACAGGGAGGTACCTGTATTGTGACGAAGGCGAGAGTATAAACGGTCTGATGACAGGTAAGTATAACTCTGCCTGCAACATGAATAAAATGATGTTAAAATAATGCCTTTCCAGTATTTTAAGTATGTATCTTGTACACGATGCTGCACAGCATACATAAGAGCATATAGTTTCGCAATCGATTAGATTGATGAAAGAACAAGATAGAAGCCATAGATCCCTATCACGTAGGATTGGGGACAGCTTAGAGAAGCATATGGCTAAAACAGTTAAACAAGATGGAAATAAGTAGGTGTGTCGTACCGGCTCCTTCAGTCAAAGGGGTTTCCAGTTCAAGAAAGTTAAGGCCAAAAGTTGAGCATCAGTTGATGGCTCTTCGGCATTAGTTGACCTCGGGCATTACTGTTGGTCTGTGCACACACGGTACTAACACATGGGCCCTAAATAGACAAGCAAAGAAAAGAGAAGTTTGAAACATAAATAAACATAACCGGACCATGCATTAGTTATAATTCGTTATGCTTTCTTTTTTAGTAGAGTGCATACAGTACACAATGCTTCTGTCATGCATAAAGTATGTGAAGTTTTATATTCAGTGTTATGACATGTTATGTGATGACATGATATGTGAGCTGATATGTGATATGCTTATATGGTATGTGATTTATTAAGTGATATATGTCATGCTTATGATTTTAAGTATGTGCTATATTTTAAACATGTTTTGCGGTTAACATGTTGTACTTACTGGGCGTAAAGCTCACGGAGTGTGTTCATGCTGTAGGTAAGCATCTGATAGCGTAAACATCAAGGGACGATGATGGCGGCAGAGGCAGATGTAAGGATGAGGTTATGGATACACCGCGAGTATTCTTCTGCACAGTATGAGTAAATAATATTTTGAATGGTGACAGTTAAATAGTATTTTGAATAGTAAAGGTTAAACGGTATTTTGGAACAGTAAACAGTACATGTATGAGTAGTATATTTAAATAATATCTGGTGAATAGTAATCAGATAAACAAGTGTATAATTGTGTATGTATAATTGAAATCCTTATTTTTGTCAAATTTCGTATTTTAATAGTATACGTATGTGAATAGTAAATACGTACGCGTATATAATCAAAAAAAATCCCTCTAAATTTATGGTATTAAATTCAGCAAGTTTAAGTATCAGTTTTTAAAGAACAAGTATAAGTAAAAGTTAAAGAAGCAAGTAATAGAATTTTCAGTGATGGTCCGGGCCGCTGAGGGCACGGGGCGTCACACAATTACACATAAATGTCTTTGATCAAGATCTTAAAGTCACTAAATCACCAAAGGTAGGGTTTTCGGTTATTACCTTTGTGCTTTGAACCAAGCACGATTTTGAACTAAGGCTTAATTACCAAATTAGCCAGGTGGATTCAAGAGGATAGTGGTCAGTTTTTGTGCTAACAAAACACCAAAATAATTTCTCTTAAGATCAAACCAAAACAGAAACTAAAACCACAAAGGTGGGATTACAAAACTTACCCTTGATCACTTTGGAAAAGGCTTGGAAATGAAATCACCTACATGAACTTGAAGAGGCTAGATTTTTGGTAAGCTTTTGGTGTGATATTAGATTGAAAATGTGAGGGTTTGGGGACTCAAAGGCAGTCAACTGTAGCTGGAAGAAAGGGAGAAATGGTTGTGGTGTTTTGGGAGCCAAAAGAGAGAAATGGTAGCCTAAGTCATGTGTGCCTTTTATAGGCAAAGCTAACCAAACTTGCATAAGCTTAATCCTAAATAATTGTCCACCATTTTAGCCTAATCATTGGACCAAATTGCTGCCCATTTTTAGTTGCACAACAGCCAAGGGATACGGCCATTTAAGGTGGGAAATTAAAAAAAATTTCCTTGGCCATGTGTTGGAAAGTTTGAGTATTTTATTCAACAAATGGTCCAACACATCCCTAACTTTAGGGAAAACTTTTCCCACTTATTAGGGCTGTGTTTGGGGGCTTTCTAGTTAATGGCACACAATTTTCTAGAGGGAGAATTCATCAGTAAAGTCTTTTCTTCGTAGTCTAATTCCTACCATTCGGTACACCACCCTTTTTCGGCAGTGTTCTGGTTTTCACCCGAAATTGGGTTTTCTGAATCTGATTTTGACACTATCAATTCCTGATTGTTATATACTATCTAAAACCCCATTATTAGTCTAATTTACTGTTCACATCCTATACTGTGGTTGTGTCTACACTGTGTTGTCTTTTCGCATGCAAACCGAGGCGTTCCCAGGTGAAATTTCAGACACAGTCTTTCTTGGCTAATTTGGACATTCTGATTCCATTTTTATCAGTCTTACATCCATCAAAGGTCATCTGGACTAGTTTTTAAGATCTGTTTGACCTGCCTCGAAAAACATGTCAGGTGTTCGATTGACTAATTTGGACGTTTTTCTTGATACTGCGTGTCTCTCACACTAAAATTCTCATTTTGTGCTCAATCGACCAGATTGAGTCTACTAACCAGTCATATATCAGTTTTAGGTCAAATTAAAGCCGTCTTGGCAATAACTTGACACTGCGTTTCTTACTCTTTACTGTTTTCTACTTAACTAACTAGTCTGAGTGCTCTGACTCCGATTTTGTCAGTCTCTAGGTGAGAAGAGGTCATCGGGACCATTTTCTTGATATCATATCCTTACTAGGGTTATCCACCGTTGTTGTACTTAGACATTCGGTCCGAGCATTTTAGTGATCTACTCACTCGTCTCGTGTTAAGAAATGGTTGTCAGAACCAGTTTCCTAGCACTGCGTGTCTCATACACTCATACATATAATAGGGTGGACCGGGTTCAATTTCGGTTGCCTCCTTCACTGCATGAATAGTATTTAAACAGAACCGTACCTGTTTTATCTATTTAACTGGAAAATATATTGTATTTTCCAACTTAATTACTTATTACATAGCAATTAGGTTTCATACATTTTGAGGGTCGGTGTAACGGCTATCTGCTCATTACACAGCCTTCTACACAGGCGTGTACAATGCTACACAGGCTTGAATTGCTCGGACACGGGTGTGTATTGCTCGGACACGGGCGCGTACTAGTTGAGCTAGCTCAACACGACCATGTCCTGGAACACGTCCATTTACCCGAGCGGTACACGGCTACTTACATGATCGTGTCCTTGACCATGTCACACCACATGGTCATGTACACTTACGCAGCTTCTCTCACTCGTACACAGTTTGAACAGTACATGACCACTTACACGGTCGTGTGCCTGACCATGTTCTCCAACTGTGCATCTGAAAGCTCTCAAAATACTCTAATTTTATTCCTTAATGTCTCATTACATGGTAAGTAGGTGCCATGAAAATGGTGGTCCTTACAGTCTTGACCCTCTCCCCGATACTGCGTATCTCTCAAACAAAAATTCTTGTTTTATGCTCAATTGACTATTAACATATCAGTTTTAGGTCAAATTAAGGCCATCTTGGCTATTAACCTGACACTGCATTTCTACTAATTACTATTCACTTTCTTCTACTTAACTGACTAGTCTAAGTGTTCTGACTCTGATTTTGTCAGTTTCTAGGCAAGAAGAGGTCATCTAGACCATTATTCTTAATACTATACCCCTGCTAGGGTTACTATCACTATTATGCTCGGATGGCTGGTCCAAGTGCATGGATGACTTGTTCACCAGTTTTGTATCAAGAAATGATCGTCTGGACCATTTTCCTGACACTGCATGTCTCATACGCATATATACATAATAGGGTGGATCGAGTTCACTGTCGATCACCCCTTTCACTTTGTGAATAGTAATTAAACAATACTATACCTGTTTAATCTATTCAACTGGAAATATACTGTAATTTTTATCGTAATTACTCATTATATAGTAATTAGGTTTCATAATTTCTGAGAGTCTTTTTAGTGGCTCTCTACTCAGTATACGGCCTCTTACATGGGCATGTACAAGGCAACACGGGTATGTACTAGTTGAAGTTTCTCAACATGGCCATGTTATGAATCACGGCTTTTTACACATATACAGTTCACTCGGCATACGGCCATTTACACAGCCATGTACCTGACTGTATTCCCTGAGTTTGCACTAAAAGACACCGATTTATTCCAAAATTCATTTCTCGAATTCTCATTCAATAGTACTTAGGTTACATGAATGGGGTGGTCTTTACAATCTACCCCCCTTACAAAATTTTCGTCCTAAAAAATTAGAATAGTTCTAGGAAGTCTCTTTTCATACCCTCTTCCCGTTCCCATGTGGCTTCTTCGATATTGTGGTTTTGCCACAACATTTTTATGAGCGGTATTACTTTATTCCTAAGGACTTTATCTTCCTTGGCTAAAATCCGCACAGGTTTTTCTTCATATGTCAGATCGACATGGACTTCTACAGGTTCTTGGCTTAAGATGTGGGAGCTATCTGGCACGTACTTCTTCAGTATTGAGACATGGAAGACATTATACACTGAAGCTAATTCAAGAGGGAGTGGTAATATGTAAGCCACTTTTCTGACTCCCTCGATGACCTTGAAGGGTCCTATATATCTAGGACTGAGCTTTCCTTTCTTCCCAAAGCACATCACCCCTTTTGTGGGTGCCACTTTGAGAAAAACTGAGTCTCCTTCTTGAAACTCAAGGGGTCTGTGACATTTGTCTACATAGCTTTTCTAGTGACTGTGTGCCATATGCAGCCTCTCTCGTATCAGCTTTACGTCTGCAATTATATTCTTGATGAAATCCGTGCTAGTAAGCTGTTTCTCTCCAGTGTTGTACCAGTGAATCGGAGATCGGCATTTTCTTCCATAGAGTGCCTCAGACGGTGCCATCCCGACCGAGGAATGGTAGCTGTTATTGTACGAGAACTCGACTAGTGGTAGCTTCTGGTCCCAGTTTCCCTTGAAGTCTAGGACACAAGCCCTCAGCATATCCTCTAATGTATGAATGGTTTTCTCGGACTGGCCATCAGTCTGAGGATGGAAAGCTATGCTGAACTTCAATTTAGTTCCCAATGAAGCTTGAATGCTCTGCCAAAACCTAGAAGTGAAGCATCCATCGTGATCTGAAATGATCAATTTTGGTACACCATGCAGTCTCACTATCTGAGCTACATACATTTTTTCCAGTCTCTCTACCGAGTAGCTCAGTTTTATTGCTAGAAATCAAGCTGATTTCGTCAATCGGTCCATAATTACCCAGATTGTGTCATTGTCGCTTGACATTCTAGGCAATTTGACCACAAAATCCATTGTAATCTGCTCCCATTTCCACTCGGGTAGATTGATTTTCTGCAGTTCTCCAGCAAGCCGTTGATGTTCCACTTTAATCCTCTGACACGTGAGGCATCTAGCAACGAACTCGGCGACGACGTTCTTCATCTTAGACTATCAAAAACTCTCTTTTAAGTCCTTGTACATCTTATTTACCCCTGGATATATAGAGAATGGTTTTAATGAGCCTCTAAAAGGATCTGCTTCCTGAGTTCTTCATCCTTCGAAACACATACTCTATCCCCATAATAGAGTATGACATCCTTAGTGACTCTAAACGAATTCTGGCCCTTTGTAGCTTCCGTTCTGAGCTTGTTCAAGGACAAATCGAGGTCCTAGCCGGCCTTAATCTCTTCCAGGAGCATTGATTGGAAGGTCATTTCAGACAACCTCCTCGCTAAAATCTCGATCCTGCTACTACGTAGCTCCTTTTGTAGTGCTTCTAACAAGGCATGGACAGCCATAAGCGATGAAGAGTGCTTTCTACTTAGCACATCAGCCACCTTATTGGCCTTCCCTTGATGGTATAGGATCTCACAATCGTAATCCTTTCCCAGTTCCAGCCATCTTTATTTCCTCATGTTAAGCTCCTTCTGCATGCAGATGCACTTGAGGCTTTGGTGGTTCGTATAAATTTGCACTTGACACCATATAAGTACTGCCTCCAAATCTTGAGCATAAAAATGACCGCTGCAAGCTCTAGGTCGTGTGTTAGATAATTTTTTTCATGGTCCTTGAGTTGTCGCGAAGCGTATATGACCACTCTACCATTCTGTATCAATACGGCTCGTAGTGTAGTCTTAGACGTGTCATTGTAGATCACAAAATTTCCCTATCCAGCATCTAGTATGGTCAGGATTGGGGTGCTTATGAGTCTGTGTTTCAACTCCTGAAAACTCTTTTCACACTTATCCGTCCACTCATACTTCTTTTCCTTCTTGGTTAGTGCTGTGAATGGTATAGCTAGCCTTGAGAAACCTTCGACGAAGCACTGGTAATAACCCACTAGTCCTAGGAAACTATGGATCTCCATCATGTTCCTTAGGGTTGGCCATGCATTAACTACTTCGACTTTCATTGGGTCTACTGACACTCCTTCCTTGGAGACTATGTGGCCAAGGAAGTGAACTTTCTCCAGCCAAAACTCACACTTGGAAGATTTGGTGTATGTCTGATAGTCCCTTAGCTTATGTAAGATGACTCTTAAATGCTCCTCGTGTTAGGAAATGCCCTAAGTATTAGAGACATTTTGATGTATTCATTTTGAACTGGATAATAAAATTATACATAGAGGTTATTCATTACATTGCTATCTGTCCTCGTCTTATTTATATGTTAAAGTAAATGTAAGCAAATATGGCTCACTGACTGCTTGTGTTAAAACTGTTAAAATGTTGCATGCAATGGACTTTTGTATGTGAGAAGACAATGTTCTAAAGTTAGCGGTCTAAACTATGGTCTGTAGTCTATGGGGTTAGACCGAGCATCTAACTCATGTTAAGACTATTATGTTGTCTAAAGCCTTGGAGGGGACGGCTTGTCTTGACTGTCTGGAGCTGGACTCCCAAGTAGAGACATAGATATGTTGCTTTGAGGGGACATATTAGACCAGGACTAAAGCGTGATTGATCTACGTAGTCTGCTATGAGTGGATCAATATGCTTTTGATGTTCATTGTGCAATAACCTTAATCCTGAGTAAATGAACTACTTCATGTATATGACTTGTGTGCTTTGATGTTCCAATGGCTAAAGCATCTCAGAGGTAGTAAGCTTATAGACCGGTTCGTTGGGTGCATGACTTGTATACGATGAAGGGTTTGTTTGCAGATATCGGAATCATAGCTCTGAGGAGTTAAAGGTATCCTCTTAAAGGTATTATACTGAATGTGAAAATGGACAAGGCCTTGGGTCGTCTGCTGGGCAGATGACTTCTTATTCACATATGGTGAATAATCATTTTCTTAATTCGGTAGTATAATGGAACTTTGAGATAGCCTGATCAGTAGGATTAAACGGACTTTGACCTAAGGCTGATCATAGATATCATATGAGGGTTTTGCATATATGACAAGGTCATTGAATAGTAGCTCGTCACAGGCTTACGTAATACGGTATATAATTGGGAGTTCAGTTTCAGGTTTATAGTGGTGTGACTCTGAAATTAGTGATCATATGATTGAGTTGTTCGGTACAGAATGATGATCATATGGAATCACGGGAGCCCGATTATATATGTCCAATCAGTCCCTCTACTAGCTCCACATAATTCCTTAACGTTTGGCAAATTGATTTGTGTATGCTATTGGCTAGTTTATTATGCATGGATGGTGATTACACAGGATTAGGATGGTAGACAAGATTCTCTCCGGTTGGATTCAGATTTTGTTTTGGATAATAGAGTACACAATTATTCGAACTCCAAATAAAGTTGCCATGATTTTATTTGAGATTGGATTGGAGTTGTAGAAAATTATCCATGAGAACAAAAATATGAAACACAACCGTTTTGTGGAATTTGAAATTTGAATTTTGAAATTTGAAATTTGAATTTTGAAATTTGAAATTTGAATTTGAAATTTGAATTTGAAATTTGAATTTGAAATTTAAATTTGAAATTTGAAATTTGAAATTTGAAATTTGAAATTTGAAATTTGAATTTGAAATTTGAATTTGAAATTTGAAATTCAAATTTTGAATCATAAGTCCAAATGGGATTCGAATTTGTTGTGGAAAATCCACAAGGTTTGAAATTCGAATTTGAGTTGGATTTGGGGAGGATAATCTTGTTAGAATCCTACTTGAATTTTGAATCTAAATCCCAACAAAAGTGGACGGAATTTTTGAGGATAATCCTCAAGGAAATTTCAGATTTTTGTGGATAAGATTCAAGGGAAAATTCAAGTTTCAATCCTAGTTGAATTTGGATTCTCTCCTTCCCTGAAAAGTGGCCGAAATTAGGGAGAAAATCTCCTAGGAAATTCGGTTATTTTTGGATAAGGTTAAGATAAGATTCAAGCTTGAAAATCCTAGTGGAATTTTTGATTCTCCCTTATCCATAATGGCCGAAATCTTTAGGAGAGATTCTCCTTGAAATTTTCGGATTTTTTAGGTTGAAAAGGGAGATAAAATTCTAGTTAAAATCTTGTTTAGATTTGGATTGGATTTATCCTAAGAAAACCGAATTTTATTGTGGAGATTCTCCCTTGGAAAAATTCAGATTTTATGGATATGGATAAGGGAAAATATCTTTTCCTAATCCAATTCAAATTCAGAGAATCACCTCATGCAGGTCTATAAATAGAGGTCCTGTCACTCCAGTTCTCTCTGACCACAGACTCTCAGGTGAGCAGGCTTATTGTTGCACAGCTCATCGTGACAATAAAGTTCTTTAGAGATCTGGGTGGTCGGAAGAAGACTAGCAGTGCTAGCATACCGATCGAGGTTCAGAGTGCCCACACACTCAGCCATTCGGGAATTGGAGAATAGTAGAGAAGGCTAGTTGGTTGAAGCCTCCGGTCATTCTCCTCCTGCAAGATTGGCGTCCTTAAGGTATGAGTTTTAATTGTTGTTGGTTTATTGTATATGGCATCATGAGATATTTAACGATCTAAAAATTTTTATTGTTCCGCTGCGTCACTCTGATACGTTTTTATCGATTTATTTTCCTACACCTCGTGCTCCTCCTTCTTCTTTGAGTATACAAGTATGTCATCGATAAACACAATGACAAAATTGTCTAAGAAGTACTTAAACACACGGTTCATTAGGTCATGAAGGCTGCTGGGGTGTTAGTCAGTCTGAATGATATAACGAGGAACTCATAATGCCTATATCGTGTTCGAAAAGCCGTCTTGGGTATATCTTCATCCCGAATTCGCAACTGGTGGTACCCGGAATGTAGGTCAATCTTTGAGAACATTGCAGCACCTCGAAGCTTGTCAAACAGATCGTCGATCTATGGTAACGGATACTTGTTCTTTATTGTGATCTTGTTTAGCTCTCGATAGTCTATACACATCCTTAACGTTCTGTCCTTTCTCTTAACAAACAAGACAGGTGCTCACCATGGTGAATAGCTCTGTTGGATGAAGCCATTGTCTATCAGATCCTTCAACTGAGTCTGAAGTTCCTTGAACTCTGCTGGGGCCATTCTGTTGGGGGCCTTGGAAATAGGGGTTGATCCTGGTAACAGCTCGATCTTAAATGATATTTCTCGCTCTAGTGGAACTCTTGGAAGATCCTTTGGGAATACTTCCATGAATTCTCGAACTACTGGTACGCCTTCCGGTCCTATCTCTGCCTCCTGAGTCTTGTCTATTATATCCGCTAGGAAACTGGTGCATCCACTGGATAATAGCTTGTGACCCTTCATTGTCGATATCATCATCTTTGTTTGCTTCAATGATAGCCCCTTGTAGGCAAACTTCTTATGCCCAATTGGTTTGAAGGTAACCTCCCGTCTTCGACAGTCTATGACGGCGTTGTACTTTGTGAGAAAGTCCATTCCCACAATTATGTCATAGTCATGCATATCGAGGATGATACTTAACTCTCATCCGTAGATAATTACTGGTACGTGGCATAGCAAATAATTAGACGACAAAAGTTCCTCGGAGGGAAGAGCAGTTTGGAAAGTTTGTTCTGTTCTATCTACATTATGGTCTATCTTCCTAGCGAACTTTGATAATGCAAATGAATGTGTAGCTCCAGAATTAAACAATACTAGTGCAGTTGAGTTGGCGATAGAAAGCTGACCTGTCACCACAGTCGAGGTTCTAGCTTCTGCATCCTCTCTGGTGAAGGCGTAGATTCTTCCCTGAGCGTCTGCTGCCTCCAATCTTCCCTAAGCGATTGAAGGGCGATTGAAGGGCCTTCGATCCTAGTCTGGGCAGCATCCAATTGACTACCAGTGGTGCAGGCTTAACCTTGCTGATTCTGTGGGTTAGAGCGGCAATTCTTGGCATAGTGGCTTTCCTTACCACATATATAGTATCCACTTGTTCCTTGCTTGCACTCTCCTAGATGATTCCTCCCACATTTTGGGCATGGTGAGTGTTGATTGCCATTTTTACCCTAGTTGTTCTTCTTCTAGGAAGTTCCTCTACTACCCTTGGTTACTTTGGTTCCCCTTTATCTTGTTGTTGTTGTGGGATTGCCTGTTGTGTTAGCTGTTTCCTATATTTTGACCCTTATGCTGAGTCTCGAGGTTCTGTCTGCCCTTAGTCTGCTTGGCTGATGTCTTCTCCTCCTTTCTAGCCTTGAAGATCTGAGTCTTCCTCTCTTTGTCCTGAGCTAACCAGTGCTGTGACAGCCTGCCCTTCATGGAGGCTAACAGTAGTAGCATAGTCGAGCCTTAGAGTCTACTATGATAGACTGTCACCTTGTTGGGTCATCGATAACTTACTTTTAACTTACTTTTAACTTATTCTGATACCACATGTGACGGCTGGTATCTTGGTTTTAACATAATTATTTTAACATATTCATTTTAACTTTCCATTTTAAGGAGAAACTGGAAATAAATTTCTTTTTTCTTTCTTAATCTTTAAACTTGCAAATCGTATCATGGTAAAAGTAAATGTTTTACATTACCGTAACTTGATATACATTATAAAACATCATTTCAATATTCTTTTCATTCCTCTTTTAAACAGCTCAGCGGAAGACTCATAGCAGTACCATAACCCTCGCCCAGTCCCTTGGCATATGCAGATCTCATTCGTCATCCATCACTTGTCTTATCGTCGTGCAGGATGCTTAACTGCAACATACACAAACTTGTGAGCGATAGGCTTAGTAAGTTCAAACATACACATAAACATATCATACACATAAACTTATATTTCATAATACATCTCATACATAACATCACATAAATCACATCAACTAACAACAAAGGTTAGTCATATTATGCTTACTTAATGTTCTTCTTGTTTCTCATTGTCTTACTTTCTTTCTTATTCTTCTGTTCTTTTCTTTTCTTTTCTTAGCTTTTCTTAACTTTTCTTTAGTTTACTTTCTTAACTTTTCATAGCTTTTCTTTGCTTTACTTTCTTTTCTTTTCTTTTCTTCTCTTTCTTTTCTTTCTTTTCTTTCTTTCTTTTGTTTCTTTTCTTTCATTGATCTTTACTTGTCTTTTCATTCATTTTCTTTCTTTCACTTTCTTTTGTGGGCCTTGTGTTGGACGTACCGTCTTACACGCGGACCAGTGGGAGGAAGGGGGAGCGACCCATTTCATTAACCTACCTTACAATCGATCATTAAACTTTATGCCATTAACCTCACACTTTTGGGAGGTAGCGTTGCCATTAACCTTAAACTTTTGGAAGGTAGCGTTCCACTACAAGCCATTAACCTCACACTTTTGGGGAGGTAGCATTTTACGATAGTGGAAAATTAGAACTTAAAACCTCATTTTAGGGAGACCGATACGCCCAGCACTTAAATTTTCAGTCTTATTATCTTGCTTATCTTTTTCTTTCTTTATTTTATCTTTTCTTTAACTTTTTGTTCTTTTTGACTTTGTGAACATGTTAGATTTTCATGTCACCATGCATGTTTCTTAATAATTGCATGGTCCAAAAACTTTTCTTATCGTTTTATAAAACATTTCTTTTACTAACATGCTATTCATAATGTCACATCATCATATAATCCTATGGCAAGTCAGTTCATGAGTAGATAATTAAATGCCTGTACTTACAAATACATTACTCGTATCTCCTTCTTCGCTTCTGGAGCCGCAGACGTTCCTTTGTTACGTTTAGATCAGGTTCCTATAACCGAAACAATAATAACGGTTATTTAAATCTTTATTCTTATGTAATACTTAGTAAAACATAAAAATTCTACGTTTAACTTCCCGATCTTGAACTTAGGGTCTAAAATCCCATTTATAACTTTTCTACTAACTTTTGGCAAAATTACCGTTTTGCCCTTTGCCTGACCCTTTCATTATAACTTTGCTTTTCTTTGACTTACAACTTAATTTTGACCCTTAGAATCTTGATTAAGCCATTCTAAGTACTTTTTCTATCATTCCTGAAATTTTCTGTCCAAATGATCGTTTTGCCCCTGACAGGTCTTTGGGCCGTATCATTTTCATTTTTATGCTTAAACTGGATTTTCAAAACCCAAAAATCATGAAATCATCTTTGTTAAGCCTTTTCGAGCTTTTTCAGCATTAATTGCCGAAATGGTCGTGTTACTATTCACCGACCCTTGAGCGGGACTATTCTGACCCTAGGTCGTTAATCCTCTTTTTCAGGTTTAAATCACCAAGGGGGGCTCGGGTTTCCATCCCAACCATATTTTTACCCATCGATTCCTAAAATACCCCTTTATGCCGTTTTTGAAATGTCAACAGCATTTCTGCTTAATTTTTGGGTTCCCGATGTTTAGGAAACACCTCAAAAGCATCTAACCTAGTTCTATTCTACCACGTACTATACTAGAGGCCTATATATTTATGTAAAATTCAACTTTTATGTAAAAATCTTCACATTGTACACTTTTTCTTATTTGACTATTTTTTATACGTACAGTCTATTTTTCTTACAATTTCACATGCCAAAAATACATAATTAATACATAATCCTTCCAAAACAATAAATAAGGAATGAAGGACCGAAATCACTATCGAAATCATCCCACCGACGATCAAACAGACCGTTCGATCTCGCGTGCATAAACTTTGATTCTTAGTTCTTTGCTTTTGAAATTCTGTCTTGAAATTCTGATGCTACGAACGTGTCCGGAATGTCAAAAATAGGCCAACGAGCCATTCTTTAATTTTTGGTCACCGATCACCGTTGACCATGTTGACCGGTGTTGACTCGCCATTGATAGGCATTGACCGGTGGCAGTGAGAAAAAAGGAGGCCACCATCTCGTAGATCTCGACATAAGGAACTCATTGGTGGTGTCAATTTCACCAATCGACGCTCTTATGGCCAGAAACTAACCCTCGAAAAACCGACGGCGGCGACAAGCTTCAATCTCTGTTTTCCTGACTTTTTTGCGCAAAATTGATTAAGGCCATTTTATCTACGTGAAATTCTGAGCATTTTGGTACTGATGGTGGAGCTCAACTCTGCCAGAAATGATGAATTTCATGGCGGTGATGGCGAAGCTTCGGACGGCGTGATCCGGTGGCTATTAAGGTGAAATGAGCTATGGGTTTTGTTCTCTTCTTCACCACGAATCCATTGGGACCAGAATCGATCGGACGTCGGACGGCGGAGATACGGGTGATCGAAATTTCTGGCCATCGTGACCTTCAAGTGGTGCGTGCGGCTTCCTCCAGTGTCTGCTCCGTCGCGTCAGCACACTGTTGGACTCAGCTTGGCGAGAGCTTTCCAACGAGACCGGCGGTGTCAAAAATGAACACCATTTTCGATGGTCAGTTACTATTCATCGACGGTGTGGGGAAGAAAGTGAGGGAATGTGAAAATTATGAAGGCCATTTTACAAATTACTGATTTTTCGCCCTTTATATATTTTTTTGCCTAAAATTTCAACATGGACTATCCTGACTAATTTGGATGCGCTGAATCCAAGTATATCAGTTTTATTTTCATCTGAGGTCATCTTGACCAGTTTCCGGTACTACGAATTCCCGGTCAAAATTTACCTTTATACTCAATTAACTAATTTGAGTATATTGATAGGCTATCCTGACTAATTTGGATGTTCTGAACCCAAATTTATCAGTTTCAACTTCATCTTGACCAGTTTTCTGGTACTGCATATTTCTAGGCCAAAATTTACATTTTGTGCTCAATTACTAATTTAAGCATTCTGATTCCAAATATATCAGTTTTATATCAAGAAAAAGCCATCTTAACCAATTTCTTGATACTGCATATGACACACATGCATACACACATAAAATCACTATATTTTCACATTTTAAACATAAAATTCATCATGTACATTCTATGTACCAATTTTTTGAGAATGATGAAATTTCCTGGTTGTCACAAATACTCTACTTGAATGGCCCTACTGACACATTCTGCCATGGTTGCTGGCTCGTGGCTTCCATTGTAGACTTGGGCGACGATACCTACCCAGAACATCTGTAGCATCCTCTTAACCTTTTCCTTTTCTATCGGCACTAGGTTTGGGCAAAGTTGGGCTAGCTGCTTGAATTTTTGGACTGCCTCCATCACGATCATACTACCCTAGTGTAGGTTATTGAACTCGTCCTATTGGGCTGCTAGGGCCTCGTCGTTAAAGTATATTTCTTTAAACTCGTCCACAAAGCCTGTCCAACTCATCTCATTAACGTTTTTTCTGATGGCCACTGTTTTCCACCATTACCGTGCCCCCTTGCATAGAGCAAAGGATGCACATAACACTTTCTCCCTGTTGGTCAATCCCACGAAGTCCAAGATGACCTAGATATCAGTCAACCAATCGTCAGCTTCAATAGGATTCATGGTTCCTTCGAATTCTGGCACCTTCAAGCATTGAAATTTCTAATACAAATTGCCTTCCCTAGGGGTAGTAGAAGAGCGTTGGCTACGGAAGGGACTGTCGCTACTAGGGGTGTTAATGCTGTCGGGGCTAAATGAGCTGCTTGCTCCCTTGGAGTATCAAAAGCTGTTGGAACTTCCTGTTGTGATGACCAGAGAATTCTAACAGTGTAACTTAGTTTAATCTAGGGTTCTCTATAAGTTCTGTAAGCAAGAATGTAAAGAAACACTATGTTTGTAATTAGAGAAATTATAGTGTTGATAGTAATAAATAGATGTTTTGGAGGAATTAAAATCTCCAAAAATAAGTAGAGAATAAAGTATATGAGTAAGAAAGTGATTTCAGGCCAAAACGCTAAAAAAGGAGTAGTTTCGGTATCCGAACAGTGTAAAGATAAGAATATGGCAAGTCAAAGTAAGAGCACAGTAAGAAAAGTAATTTAGGTTTTTTAAGAGTTTTAAGACAGTATTAGAATAATTTGACAGTACGGATGGCTAGATAAGTCCTCTGGTATGTCACCCCAGAAATTTCATCATCTTCGGAAAAATTATGAAGCATTTTGGGGCCAAAGAAGCCAAGAGATTACCCTAGGTAAAACCTAAGGTTACTAAAGGATGAAAAACTTTGTCATTGATTTTTAGCCTAACGACCGTAGAATAAGGTAAACCGATCGCACAGGAAGCGTCAGAAACCCGCCTACGCGATTTCGACAAAGTTTGGTTCGTTTTGACTTTTGGTCAAACTTTGACCTATTGATTAATTAGATGACATCATGGATGATGTCATAATTAGGAATAAGAAATTAGAAGAAAAAGGGTGGTAGGTAGGATGAATGGCTAAGATTAAAGGTTGGTAAGATCAAGGGCTAAGATTAAGCCAAAAATGCAAAGTTGATTTTTTAAAAAATTTTGTGGATAAAGGCTGAAGTAGGTCGGTTTTACAGCTGGAAAGACAGCCAAAATAATTATATTTTGACGCCAAAAAGTTTGCAAATAAGCCTTTAAAAAGTTGCTAAAAAGTCCCTAAAGAAAATTGCAAAAAAGCCCTCCTTTTTGGCCTCCCTTTTTAAAAACGTTTTTGGCTTCATGAAATCAGAAAATTTTCTGAAATTACAGACCCTTTGCTACCCTTTGAAGCCGTGACTTTCCCCCTCCATTGAGCTTGAGTTTCTTCAAAGTTTGGTGTCAAAATCTTAAGCAAAGTTCTTCCTAAGCAAGTGTTGAGTAACATAGCAAGGTAAGCTTGAAATTTCAAGCTTTTCTTTGGTATTTTGAAGCAAAAAATCTATGGCTATGTTGAGTAGAAAGAATGAGAAAAGTTTAGCTCAAACCTTGTTGTTTAAGGTTAATTAGTTTGCATGATAGTTAAAGAGTAATTTAGAAGTTTGAAACAAGAATTTTTCATGTTAGTTTTATGAGGAACCCATGACTAAGTGTATGGGTGGGGTTCAAGAAATTTCAAGTTTGGTTTAATTAAATTGTTGTTTTAAAGTGTGTTTGATATGTAAAACAACTAGAAAGAAAATTTGAAAGCTTAAAACCAAAGTGGGATTCGGTTTGTTTCAAGAAAAACCGTGTATGTTACTAGGGTTTGGAAAGAATTTTGAGTTGGTTTTGGTTGATTTAAACATGTGTTTTGATGTGTAAAATGTTTAGAAAGAAAAGTTTAAAAGTTTAAAACAAAATTTTGTAAAAGTTTTCTAAAAAGGAACCATGTATACCTAGTGTGAAGAACATGTAAAAATCATGTGATTTTAGTGTTGTGGTAAGTTAGAATCATGTAGAAGATAAGCTTGTGTGAGTGGTTGAATTGAAAACCAAAGTTTGGTTAGGGTTTAGCATAAAAACCCATGGCTTTATAAAGAGATTTCAATAAGAATTTTAGTTAGTTTTAGTATTGAATATGCCTTAAAAACCATGAAGAAAAGTAAGAGAAAGAATATTTGAACGAAAGAAAATTTTGGTGTTGGAATCCTAGACAAAATCGTGGTCAAGGTGATTGAAAAACAAAGATTTTGTATGTGAATTGTACAATGAGAATGTGGAAAGTTTTTACGAAAAAGTTTAGAAACTTTTGCGTAAATAGGCCTCTAGTATAGTACGTGGTAGGTTTAGATTAGGATAGATGGTTTTGAGGCGTTTCCAAAATGCCAGAAGCCTAAAACTTAAGCGGAAATACTGCTGAAATTTTTAAAGCGGCATTAAGGGCATTTCAGGAAACGAGCGATAAAAATATGCTCGGAAATGAAAACCGAGATCCCTTGGTACCTTAGAGTTTGAAGTAAGAAAGCAAGTCTAGCAGAATAGTAAACCGACCCCTAAAATCTAAAATGCCGAGAGGACGGGAAAAAAAATAACGTCAAGGGCGTTTTGGGTAACAAGGGTAAAGTTTAGGGTCGAGATGGAAAAACCCGAGCCCCTCGGAGACCTAGGTTGGAAAGAGAACAAGGAACGTTTTTAAGATTAGTAAAAAGCTCGTTTGAATCTCCGAAACGCTAGAAAAACGAGCCATGACCCTAAGGGTTGAAATAGTACCACCCGAGGGACGGGTGATAAGTAAATAGTGTAATCGCAACAATTAAGTTGTAAAAATTTACCGAGACCTAGAAAAGATTGTTTTAAGATTTTAGGGACTCAGAAAATCCTGTTTAAGCACCAAAATGAGAATGTTATGACCCCAAAACCCGTTAGGGGCAAAATGGTCATTTTGACGAAAATGTCTAGAAAAGTTAAGAAAAGGGGCGTTAAACCCTCCAGTTAGCTGTTTTATGGTTCTCGGACTTAGGGAACCTAGTCTAAACAGAAAAATAAAAACGTCCCCTGGCCCAATTACTATTTATGTGCATAGTACTATTCACGTACATGGCACTATTCACGTGAATAATACTATTCACTGTCAGAAGTTACTATTCACTAAGTTTATCAAAATTTCTGAAATGCTCGGAAATAGTTGCTAGAGCCCTAGAAAAGCCTAAATAGAGTCGTTAGGACTTTAAATGTCGTCATAATATTTTAATTAAGATTTTAAAAGCGAAAGTTCAGATTTTAGTATAATAAAGTCAGTTAATGAAAATGTATTAACTGATGACATTGTGTCTTTAGGAAACTCAATTAGAGACAGGCAAAGGAGCTCGACGGACCCATAGAAGTTTACACTAGCATAAGTGCTGTAAGTACAGACATTTAATTGTCTACTCACGAATTGACTTGCCATAGAGTTGTATTATATATATACACCTTTAAGTTATTCAGTTTGTGACATGATACTAACATGTTCATGAGAATAGTTAAGCAAGATCAGATAAAGAAAAGAAGAATAAGATAAGTCAGATAATAAGACTTAAAAGTTAAGGTTGGCATACCAGCCTCCCCAGTTTTGAGGTTCAAAGATAGCCTCCACCCCAGTTGTGTGGCACTGCCTCATTAATAATGAGGTAGTTGATGGCTTGACTTGCTACCCATAGGTAGTAGTCCAGAGATGACCTTAGGGTTGATTGGTAGGTCGCTCCCCTAATCCTTTATTAGTCTGCACGCATTAGGTATGTCCAACCATGGCCCCACAAGTGAAAGATTAAACAAGATAAAGTAAAGCAAAGAAAAGAAAGAGATAGAATAGAAAGAATAAGTAAAGCATAGAAATAAGCAAGTAATTGGTCATAAGTTGACTAACCCTAAGTGTGGTGTATTCAACTTATTTATTTGTATGTTTGTACTTACTGAGCTTTAGCTCATTACTCTATTCGTGGTGTAGGTAATAAAGGTAAGCAACCAGCAATATGAAACAAGAGTAGCGGACTGGCAAGCAGATCCCAGCAATGTCATGGATGGGTTATGGTTCCGTTTCACAGAGTTCCGCTGTAATTAAAGTGTAAAAGAAAGAAAGTGTAATAGTAATGAATATGTATAAAGATAAGACAAGAGTGTAGTATGTAAAGTAGTGAAACAAGATTAAAAGTATGTTTTTATTTTTACGTACTTTAAAGTAACAAGACCGTAAAATATATTTTGGGAAAAAAAATTAAGTAGTACATATATATTTATGTATATACGATTTCAAAGAACTAATAGTTTTATTCAGTCAAGTTTAAAAAAAAAATAATATTCATAGTTTTTCAAGTACAAATCTTTTAAACCCTAAAGAAGAAAGTTCTAAAGACAAACAAGCTAAGAAAGAATAAGCAAAGAATAACGAAAGAAAGCAAGATAAGGTGGACGACCCAAGCTAGAGGGGTCGCTCCCCCAACTGTACTGGCACCTAAGCCATCTGGGGTGCCTGAGGTTGTTGGTTCAATTGCTCCCTGAGCTGAGCAAGTTCCTTTTGCTGGTTTAGCATCATATCTCACATGGCTACGAGCTGTGCCATTAACTCGTCTTCACAGGTGGCTTGGTTGGCCTGGGATCTAGTTCTTACCATGATTGCCTATGTAACCCTATCACACAGCAGGAAAGAAAACATAAGTCTTTTAAACTCTGTACTTAGGACTTGTATCACATGTTATCTTTTCTTACTTAACAATCTTACTTAAACATCTAGATATAAGTACACATATTATATCTTTCTTTTCTTTTCTTATTTTTTGATGTTCAATACAATTGCCGCATCATATTGGGACATCGTTTGAGTGCCAGGAACTGTCCTGCACTTTTTGTCTCACTACGGACATGTGTGGAAATCATCAAATTTAGGCCCTTAGGGCAAAATGACACTACTTTTCACAATATTTCTCAATACAAGCTTCTAGTTTGGTGGGAGTGTCGCACACTTCCCAATATACAATCCCAACAAGTACATTAAGCTAAGTCTGACGGGGAAAGCTACTGTTTCCCTCGTTATATTTACAAAATCAAAATTCCTGCAAAAAGGGTTACTACTACATGGAGGATACTCCTGATTTGGCGTCAGACATCTCCTCGTCATCACTATCAATGAGCAAGAACTCCTTTGGGTCCTCCTCCTCGTCTCCCCAGATAATACTAGCTTCATTGTCGTTGGCGATGATGAGTTGGGGCTCATACATGCCCATCCACTCATCGTCACTGAAGTGATCGGGGATCTCCTCCCCCTCATCGTCGGGTTAGGCATCAGGGAGAGCCTCATCATTGTCCCCTTCCATGTGGTATTTAGGAGACAGAGTGTGACGCCTTAAATTTTATTTAAGGGTCAATATATAATTTAAATAAAATTAGTGTGCTAAAAAATTAATTAAAAATCTTTTGGAAACCCTAGGTTGGTTTCCTAGTCAAATTTCACTCAAAAAGTCAACAATTTTGACTTCAAAAACCCTAAAATATTCGGCCATTACTTGGGATTTTTAATTAAAATTTAAATCCCACAGATCCAAGGAGGATTCAAACTCAAATTTCATCTCTTAAATATAAAGAAGAAATTCGGCCATAAAGTGTAGGAAATAAAGGAGATTTGATTTGAATTAAAAGCTAGGTCAAAACTCAATCAAAATTCAAATTATTTTTCCTTAAAAAAAAAACTAATGGATAATTTCGGCCACTTAAGGAAAAATAAGGAAAGAAAAACCCTAGCCCCAAAACAGCACAAAATTTCCCCTTTTGCCCCTCAAAATATTCGGCCAAGCAAGGAATCAAAAAGGAAAGAAAAAAAAAACCTAGTATAAGAACCCTCTTTCAACTCTCATTCGCCTTTCCTTTCACTCTCAAAATTCGGCCAGCCTACCTTATTTCCTCTCTGAATTCTTCTCTCCCAAAACACACCAAAACAGCAAGCAAAACCTACCTAAAGGCAGCTCAAAGATTCAACAATTTTTGAGATAAAAACAAGGTAAGAAATCAACTTTTTCCTTCCTTTTCATTTTGATTTAAACCCCAAAATTTATAAGGTTTTTCTCCACTGTTTTCCCTACTGTTTTGAAGACTCCAACACTCACACAAATTCAGCCAAAAAGGAGACCAAGCATCAAAAATAGTGCAGCACAAACAAGGTGTGAATTTCTCTCTCTAAAACCCTAAAAATTTTGCCTCATTGATCCCCTTTCAAAAACCCTATTATCACATGTGTAAAATTTTATGATTTTTCCCAATTTGATTCTTGGGTTGTGTTAATGACATATAAATAAGGTTCTCCACAAAATTCCATGATCATTGGATGAAAATTGAATTGGTTTGAGGCTAATTGAAATTCGGAGAGAAAAACGAAAATCTGGAAAATTACCATATAAACAGTAAACTTGTGTCAGCCATAACTTGAGTTTTAAAAATGATTTTTGAGTGAATCTTGAGACTAAAATTAAATTCAAGATGTCCCCTTAATGCCTGCAAAATTTCAGAACCAAACTCATCCGGTGGCCTAGTCAAAATATTTTTCTAAAATAGGTGGACAGAACTGCCAGTTTTTGAACTGAAACTGAAACCCTAATTTTATGCCTGAAAACAACCCCTCGGTTTTTGGCCTAATTGAATAACCAAACGATGTCTAAAAATTATAAAAATTATATAGAATTAAAGCTACGGATGTCTAGTTTAACATATTAAAACTTTAGAATTTTTGGGATTAAAAATGAATTAATATTGATTTTACAGTCAGCCTAGGTCAGTCTGCCCATGTCCAGTAATATCCTAACTTAGGGTTTTTCACAAATTTTAAATCCCAAATGTTTATTAAACATTTTAAAAATCCTTTTGTGGCACACTAAAATGATTGGATGATTATGTCTAGACCTAGACTGATCATATGTTGTGATTATAGGATTTATTTGACGTTCTTGCTTGATTTGTGGATCACGTTATCGCAACGCTTGTGCGATAATCGAGGTAGGACTTTCTAGCATTTTCTGGGAGTAGTCAAGTGTTTTAAATTTCCCTGTTTTATCGATGGCATGCTGTTTTTAGTTTATGAAATTATTATACTGTTTTTGATGAAATAAACGCATGTAAAGTGTTTTGTAATAAATGTGTATTTTAAAGCGTGTTTTGATTAATAGCATAATATAACTTGGTAAATACCATCTTTTGAATAATCCGGTGAACATAATTGAGCTCTAGTTCATGATCATTATAAATGATGCGTGCGTCCCAAAGTTTACGCCACGGGGGAAGCTCCCTAAACCTGCGCAGGGCCGTTCGGCCTATTTAGACTGTAACGAGATGATCTAGGATAATTCAATTCGAGGCACGTATATTATAGCTACGACAAGTCCTCACTCAAAATATGATGGTTTATTTTAATGATTTGTTATTTTTAATATTGGGGCACGTATATTGCAGCTACGCTAAGTCCTCAGCAGAATAAAACTTGTATTAAAAATGTTTTCACGAAATTGTTGATTATTTTTGGAAATGATTATTATGCCATGTATTCTTAAATTGTTGATTATTTTTGGAAACGAATATTATGTCATACTTTTAAATGTTGCCTGTTTAATCCACCTTTGTTTCTGTCCTACTGAGCCAGCGCTCACGTCCCTTTTCTTTGTGATTTCGAAATGACTACTTCTAGGTGCAGGAGGTAGCAGTTCCGAAAATCGTTGAGCAATCCGTTTCTACTGAAAATGATGCTATCCGTTTTCTCCATCTTCTTCTTTCTGTTTCTCATTCTGATGTAATGAGACTTTAAGTTTGGACTTTATTTCACGTTATTTAAATTTCATGCTTGGGAATATTTTATGGTTGGTAATTTCTTTTGAAGACCGATTTTGTGTTTGGTTTCCGCATTAAAAAGTATTTATTTTCTACTTTATTTTATTACGTGGTTATGTTGCTACTTTATAAATAATTAGGCTTAGTTAAATTATGATGTTGACCCGCTTTTCGTAATAAATGTTTTTCCTTAAATATCGGGTTGATATTATGATTTGGCTGCCGTGTCACATGTCTAAATTTTAGGCCGTGACACAGAGGGGCTGGCTCAGGGTCTTCCATCGGTTCCCTATTGTCCTCGGGTGCTTCGGGCATGATCTCTTTGTTGGCCAGTTGGGGTGTAGGGTCTACTAGGTTGCCTTCCATGTCAGCAGCTACTATAAGGCCTTGGACTAGTGTAGGGTTTCTGGGTTGAGCACTTCCCTTTCTATGTCCACTATTTCTCGGACAAGGTACCCTAGATTTTCATGTTGCGGAGGGTAGTGGATGAGATCCCTTACATACCACGGAGTCCCTCTCCACAGCAGGTCAGCTACCTCTACAAATGGGCTGTCTAAGGGGATGTACAGTAACATGACATCCGAAAACCTCTGGCAGTAGTGTGCCATGGCTTCTCCCTCATAAACATCCCAGATGTCAGAAAGGACCTGGTATCTCCTCACATACACATCGTTCCAGATATCTACATCTCTAGCTAGGCCATCAGAATTGTGGAGGTCTTGGCAAAATTTGGCCCATTGCATCACCAGATCCCTGATCCTACGTCATTCATTCTACCATTCCATCGCTAGTTCCTCCAACTGGCTACTGGCCAATACCACTCATAGGTGAGGTGGGATATGGCAAGCTTCGAAAATCACCTCCATGTGGTGGATCCAACAAGCAAGCTCATATAGGTGGCGACCATCATATAGGTCCGGTCACATGGCGGTGAAAGCCAGACTCGCTTATCAGTCATTTTGTAGTTGGCAAGGGTCAACCGGCATGACCATTATCTCCTATTGTAATTTAAATGTCAACTTATATACTAACACAGAAGGAAAAATGAAACTAACTTACTTGGACTGATGAGGCAAGCATGCAATGATGTGAGGTAGGGTGGCAGGATACCGCTCTGATACCAATTGTGACGCCCCGTGCCTTGAGTGACTTGGACCATCACTTAAAAACTACTACTTATACTGATACTTATACTTACTTTCAAAACCATTAATTGTGACAACCGGGAAATTCTGGCATTCTCGGAAGAAAAAGTACAATTGTATATGTGTGACAACTTGTACTGTTTAAAGAGTGAAATAAATAAATTTATATTGTTTAGAATGTATTAAAATGTTCTGACAATGTTGATGGATAAAAATTTGGTGTTGAGAAATTTTACCGAAGCAAAACAGGCGAAACGGTGTCAAAATGACATTAAAAACCCTAATCGATGCCTATGGTGCACTAAAAGATGAAAAACTTCCGGGATTGATTTTGATCAAACGGAAGTAGTATAAATTGATCCAACTACACTGGAGACCTCAGGAACCCATCGGGACGATTTCAGGAAAATTTCGGCTCAATCCGACTTTGGTCAAAAAGTAGTCGAATGAATATGAATAGTGAAGTCAAAGTCAAATTTTTTACTTTGTATTTATGACATCATTTAAGCCATTTATTAAATACTTTTAAAAGGGAGGTTGGTGGCATTAATGGCCAAGATTGAAATTACTTTTGATCTAAAGGCCTAGATTTGGCCAAAATTAGCCAAATTAATTTTGGCAAAAATGTGGAAAGAAATGCCATGAAAGGTGTCCATTTCTCATTGATTTTCATGGATGACTCATGCCAAAATTGCCAAATTAATATGGCTTTCTTGGAAACAAGATTCGGCCATTTTGAAGTAAAAAGCCCGTAGCCACCAAAGCCATAAGCAAAACCAAGAGAAAATTTTTCTAAGTGTTGGCAAGAGAGAACCGTGAGCAACCAAAGGAGAACCAAGCAAAAATTTCAAACCTTCTTCATAAAAGTAGTAGCAAACTCATCATTGAAGTCAAGGGAAGCAAGAAATCAAGGTAGCCATCTTTGGTTTGCATTTTTCCTTGAAATTTCATTGAAAAATCTGTGGGTTTGTTGGCTTGAAGGATGAGAAATTTTGTGGTTGATTTGGTTGATTTGGTGCTTGGGTTTTGTTAAGGGTGTAATTAGTAGAAAAACCATGTATTTTGTTTAAAAAAAACAAAGTTTTGGTTGGTTTTTCAATGGTAAATCCGTGGATTACCTTGTGTGTTTGTTCATGGATTGTTGTTAATTAAGTGTTGTGATGTTTTAAATCATGTTTTGGTTATATGGAAAGCATGATTTGCATGGTTAGAAAGCTTGGAAAAATTTTGGTATCTAAATTTCCTAATATGGTTGTGTGGTGTAGTTAGGGTTTGGTGAACATTATTGCATGATTAACTTGATGATTGATTAGTTTAAATCATGCATTGGACTATGGAAATGTTGGTTATGTAGTTGAAAGCATGAAACAAAAATTTGGTACATGTTTTCCCTAAAATGGCCGTGGGTTATGTGTGTTAAAAAACCCTAAGAAATTGTATTGTAAAGTGTGAGAAATTGGCTTGAAAATGTGCTAGGTAATAGCCTTTGGATGGCCTAGAAATTTGGTTGAAAGATTGAAAAGTTTTGGCTAGGTTTTGGATAGGAAAACCGTGGCTAAACCTAAGGGTAAAATTGAAAGAATTTTGTTGAATTGTGGTTCAAAATGTGAATTGGAAAATGTGTGAGCTTTTATGTAAAAGTTTGGGAAACTTTTACATAAAATAGGACTTTGGTATAGTACGTGGCAGGTACACATGGTTCGAGGCATACCTAACGCCGGTAGCCTTAAATTTATGTCGAAATGCTACCGAAATTTCGAAAAACGGCATTTAGGGCAAAAAGGGAATCAAGAGTAAAAGTTTAGGGTCGGGTCAGAAACCCGAGTCCCTTGAGGAAAATTGAATAAGGGAAACCTAAGGGGTGGTTCGTGAATAGTAACCCATCCCCTTAAAAATGTAAAACGTGAGTGAAACTGAAAAACCGACCCTGAGGGGGGGCGTTTTTAGGAAACGAAGTAAAGGTCCGAGTCGGGTATGGAAAATCCGAGCCTCGAACACCTAAATCGGGAAAGTCTAGATGAATGTTTTAAATGTTAGTAAAACGCTAATTTGAGACTCCGAAACGATAGAAAATCACTAAATCAACGTAAGGGTCGGAATAGTGCTTCCGAAGGGTTAGGAAGGTGAAAAATAGAAATAAAATAGAAACGAACCCGGTAATGTGTGATAAAAGAGTCAGAAAAGTTCCTGAGAGCCAAAAGTGCAGTCTAGATCGAGAAAATCCCGTTAGGGGCATAATTGTAATTTTGCTAAAATACAGGGGTAAAATCGTAATTTTTAAAAAGTTGAGAAAAATGGGAAAAATGATAAATAAAGCCTAAAAAGTTATAAATAGCTTTTATTTAAGCTTTTTAATAAAAAAATAAAAGCTATAAATAGAAATGAAATTAACAGACAAGGTTTTGTCTGTAGGATCCCAAAATCGACCTAAAGGAGAGCGATTAAAGATCTAGGAAAGAAAAGGAGAAGAACCGAATAAGGTAAGTTCAGGCATTTACTTGTCTGCAACATGTAGCATTATTATTGCTAACTTTGATGTACTAACTATAAGTTAGGTACATATGTGCTACGGGCACTATTATAGAATAGAGAGAGAGATGAAATGTGCTACGGGCACTATTGAAAATGGGACACATAATAAATTGTGCTTCGGGCACTAGAGCGAGGTTAATGAAACTCACTCACATGAAATTAAAATGTGAACCATTCCTAACCATGGGGCAATATGAAGTCACTGGGTTAGAACTTTAAAAAGTCGGTAATGAAACCACTTTTGGCGTACCAGCCTTCCGTACAGGCAGGTAAACTTTGCCTTCGGGGCTATGATGATGAGATTAAGGCTGTAGAGGTCAGCACTAATGTACCACTCCCGGTCATGTACAGCTTTGCTTTCGGGGCTATGATGATGAGATTAAGGCTGTGGAGGTCAGCATTAATGTACCGCTCCCAGTCATGCGCACTAAAATTGTACGGCCAATATGAGCTCAAAACCAGAACATAAAGAAGATAATTACCTAAAACTGAAACTATGCCATAATTGAGCATAAGACAATTTCGTGAGAGTACTAACACCGTGAATGATGTACTGTTGATATATTGTGTTGTGGTCAGAGTTACTATTCATGGTGAATAGTGGTCAAAGTTATTATTTATGATAAATAGTACTATTCATAGAAATTCTATTTCTTGCATGTTTGAACTTACTGAGCTTGTAGCTCACTATTTTTGCTTATGTTGCAGGTAAGCAACCAGCTCACTAGCTTTGTATGGCTGGATGGCGGACAGGAAAGTGAGTGTCAAATGGGATGAGAAGCCTAGGGATATGGTTCTGTGAGAGTTTTTCCGCTGAGCGTTAACAAAGAAAGGAAAAAAGAAACAGTTCTTTTGTAATAATATATATTTTACAAAAGTACTATATTATGTAAATTACTTTGTACTTGTAAACAAAGTGATTAGGGGATAATGTTTTACATGATGTTTTAAAAAAAAAACCCCAAAAATGTCATGTTTTAAAGAGAGATAGATTACCCCGCGACCCATGAGAGTACAATCTATCACAGTTAGCTATGAAGCTTAATTGTAATAGTATTGTATGATCTCTACGAAGGGTGGGCCGCCACAGTTGGTATCAGAGCAGTGTTGACCATATCCTGATTTGACACTTCTCGCATCCTGCACCGCAATCCAAGTAAGTAGTTTACTTAAGTTTAGTCAATTATTTTCTTATATGAAAATAATTATCTTATAGGTAGCAAGATGACTAGACCTCCTTATGTGAGACCGCCGCTACCACGACGAAGAGGATTGTTACGAGTATAGACGAGACCTATTGTGAGGCCATCTATTTCCCAACGTCCGGCACTTAGACCCCCGGTGCTAGAGAGACCTGCAGTACCAGCACCAACCCCTGTAGATGTAGTACATCCTCAACCGGTACTTCATCCACCTGTAGTAGTAGACATTCTAGTTATTGGTGGACGCCAACATATTGATGTGAGAGTTCAGCTCAAGCGGTACAGGCATTTAGAGCTAGTAGTCCCCCTATGTTTGATGGTGGACGATAGTCAATGTAGACAAAGAATTGGCTCCATGCAATAGAGAGGATTATGGTGATGTGTGATATTGATCAAGAGATGTGGATCCAGTTGCCAATAAGTATGTTTCAGGGAAATGCTCGATTGTTTTGGGATTATTGTGATCAAGAGATTCTATTGGGATTCAGTTGGGCTGAGTTTCGACAGTGATTGGCTGATCAGTTTCAGCCTAAGGATCCGACACTGACTCCTACACCTCCAGAGAGACGAGAGGTAGTTACACCCACGTATCCAGGATTTGATGAGGTTAAGGACTATATTCTCTAGACAAAGAGGATGGTCATATTGTCTGGTGGGACAGTTATGTCTTACGTAGCACGATTTGAGGAGAATATTAGGAGAAGATGTCCGTTGCCCAACCTCACTGAAGCAAACTGTTGTGAGCTTTTCTGGAAAGGTTTACCTATGGAGTTGAGATAGAGGATGATTAAGCTATATCCTCGTACGCTCTAAGAGTTTGTAGTGACAATTAGGATGATTGAGAGGGAGATTTTGATTGAACATCTGTCACAGAGTCGACGAGAGACACTGTGTCAAGATGAGATGATGGCACGCATCTTTGGGCCGAGAAGGATGATGAACGATCATGAGGCTGGATCGTCTAGACCATGAGGAGGTGATGACTCAGGACAGGGAGCATTGCCTAGGGGTGGTGATGACTTAGATGATTCAGATGACGATGAGGATCCAAAAGAATATCCTCTAGTCCCAGACGCAGGAGATGTGTGACCTGTAGATGTATTCATGTACATAAGTAGCTTATAGAGAAAAGCTCTTTTGTATAGACTTATGACCAAGATGTATATGATGGCCGATGTATATATGACTGATGATGGTTATGTATGATATATAAACATTTTGCTATGAATGAAATATCAAAATGATAATATGTTGTACGATGATGTGTTACGATGATGTGGCTTTACATTACCCTGAATTTCGTAAATTTATATGATTTTATGAATGTGGTCATGGAAAAGTTAATGGTGAATTGTTGTGCCATAATAGGATAATAGGCAAGATGGTGGATTTGCGAAATCAACCAGAGAGATGAGAATGACGTCCTAATCTCATGGAAAGAATAAAGTAGATACAAGCTTTACTAGAAGCTCAGATGCAAGAAAATGCTAATCTAAGACAACGAGTAGAGGATTTAGAACAAAGGCAAGGTTCTGAAGGCACCCAAATGGAACAGGAAGCTAAGGTAGATCCGGTTATTCCTCCAGATGCTGTACATGAGAGAGTTCCTGAACCGCCACCAGTAGTAAATCTGGAACCCCTCTATGAAAGATTCAGGCATATGAGGCTGCCAGAATTTGAAGGTTATATTAATCCTCTAGAGGTTGAAGACTGGTTGTCAACATTACAAGTGATCCTGGAATTCATGAATTTAACTGATCAGATAAGGTCGCATGTGCGTCTTTTGTGTTGAGGAAAGATGCTCGTTTTTGGTGGGACACTGTGTAACTAAGAAGAAATGTGTCTACCATGAGTTGGATAGAATTTCTAGAAGAATTTAACCAGAAATACTATGATCTTGCATCTATGAGGCTACAGCAGAAAGAGTTCTCAGAATTGAACTAGGGAAATATGTCAATGAGCAAAATTTGTCGAAAGTCCGATCAGTTATCCCGCTTATGTCCCTATGTAGTCCCTACTGAGAGGGAGAAAATACAGAAAATGATCGAGATGTTCAGGCCAGAAATTATGGCATTGGTAGATAGGGGACAGATATTACCTACTTCTGTAGCAGATTGTGTTAGTCATGCCATAAGAGCTGAGTTTCATGTAGCCCAACAGAAGGAGGAAAGAGAAAAGAACTGGGAGGCCAAGAAGAAGGAGAGGGCTTTGGCTAAGTCTACACAAGCTGATCAATCTAGCAAGCCTAATCAGAATGCTAAACTAGGCTAGGGAAATACTCAAGGATCCCAGCAAAACAAGAGGAAAGGCAATTTTACTAGAAATCACCAGGCAAATAATCGAAACCAACAGCGAAGAACAGTTGGTAATGCGGAATCTAATGTACCAAATTATCCTACATGCAGGAAGAGACATTCTGGACAATGCAGATTTGGGCCACTTGTTTGTTATGAATGTGGAAAGGAAGGTCATTATGCCAGAAACTGTCCAAGCAACAGGTAGGGTGTACAAGGTACTTCCCAACCGCACCAGACACGCCTACAAGCTCATTCCCTTCAGGCCAGAGTTGAAGAGTCTCCAGTAAGGCCGCAACGCTAGGAGCGTGTGCCACGTGTTGATGCTCGTGTAATGGCCTACACCAAGGAGGATGCAGAGGTAGGAACATCAAATGTGGTGACAGGTCAGCTTCTTGTCGCTAGTCATGTAGCCTCTGTACTATTCGATTCCGATGCTATGCATTCTTTTGTTTCCTATGAATTTGTTGACAAGATAGGGCATCCTAAGGACTATATGGAAAAAATATTTAAGATAGCTTTACCCTCTGGGGAAGTATTGTTGTCCAATTACTGGCTACCTCATGTACCAGTATATGTGGCAAATAGGGAGCTATATGTTGAGTTGATCACAATGAAGATCGTGGATTATGATGTGATTCTAGGCATGGATTTCCTAGGGAAATATCAAGCTACGATCGACTGTGAAAATTGAAAAATAGTATTCCAACCCTAGGAAGAAGAGAGTTTTAAGTACGCCGATGCTTCTTGAAAACCCAGGAAGATGATGATCAGTTCACTGAAAGCAAGTAAGCTGATGGCCAGTGGTTGTATAGGATATCTAGCATATGTGATGGATACTACAGAGGAACAGAAGGTTCAACCTGAAGATGTTCCTGTTGTTAATGAATTTCTTGACGTTCTTCTAGAAGAGTTACCAGGGATACCTCTAGAGAGGGAAATCTCATTCGAAATTCAGTTGATGCCTGGAACGGCACCTATTTCCAAAGCACCATATCGCACGACTCCAGTGGAGTTAAAGGAGCTGCAGGAACAATTGAAGGAGCTTTTGGACTAGGGGTTCATCAGACTGAGTTATTCTCCATGGGGTGCACCTGTGTTGTTCGTCAAGAAAAAGGATGGAACGTTCCTTTTGTGCATTGATTACTGGGAGTTGAATAAGGTTACGATCAAAAATAGGTATCCGTTACCTAGAATTGATAACTTATTCGACCAGTTAAAAGGCGTAACGATATTTTCCAAGATCGACTTATGATCAGGATATCACCAGTTGAGAATTAAAAAAAGTGATATTCCTAAGACGGCATTCAGGACTTGTTATGGTCATTATGAGTTCCTTGTGATGCCATTCGGATTAACAAATGCGCCAGCAGCGTTCATGGACTTGATGAACAGAATCTTTAAAGAGTATTTATATAAGTTTTTCATTGCATTCATTGATGATAATTTTATATACTCAAAGACTCATAAGGAGCACAAGGAGCACCTGAGAATCGTGTTGCATACGATAAGGAAGCATCAACTGTATGCCAAATTCTCAAAATGTGACTTTTGGCTGAATAGAGTATATTTCCTTGGACATGTTGTATCCCAGGAAGGTATTACTGTAGATCCGACGAAGGTAGATGCAATTAACCAATGGCCTACACACAAGAGTGTGATGGAAATATGCAGTTTCTTGGGGTTAGCTGGTTATTATCGGAGGTTTGTAGAGGGATTCGTGCGTTTAGCTGCACCTCTTACTGCTCTTACATGCAAGGAAAGAAAGTATGAGTGGACGATGGAATGCGAAAGAAGCTTCCAGGAGTTAAAGAGATGGCTGACAAGCGCACCAATCCTTACGCTTCCCACTGAAGGGGAGAAGTTTGTGATCTACAGTGATGCATCTAAAATAGGATTGGGAGCAGTTCTGATGCAAGGTGGCAAGGTGATTGCCTATGCTTCACGTCAATTAAAGGATCATGAAAAGAATTACCCTACACATGACCTTGAACTTGCTACAGTAGTGTTTGCACTTAAAATTTGGCGATACTATCTCTATGGAGCCCAGTGTCAGATTTTTACTGATCATCAAAGCCTAAAGTATTTCTTCACGCAAAAAGAGCTTAATATGTGACAAAGGCGATGGTTGGAACTGGTAAAGGATTATGATTATGAAATCCTATATCATCTAGGGAAGGCCAACCGAGTAGCAGATGCTTTAAGTAGAAAGTCTACCATATCGCACCAACTACCGATAAAAAGGCTTCCGAAACGATTACAGCAAGAGATAAATTCTTTGAACTTGGAGCTGATATCCGAAAGATTGGCTGCACTCCAAGTGGAATCATCGTTGTTTAAGGATATCGAGGAAGCTCAATGACGAGATCCAAGAATGACAAATTCTCAAGAAAGAATTTCCAAGGTTGGAATAATCCTCTATCAACGAAGAATTAATGTTCCGACTGATGAGGAACTTAGAAGACGGATCATGTCAAAAGCCCATAAGACACCATATTCGGTTCATTCCGGAGCTAGTAAGATGTATAAAGACTTGAAGTTACAGTTCTGGTGGAAAGGGATGAAGAACGATATAGCAAAGTTCGTGAGCAGATGCATAACCTGTCAGAGAATCAAAGCTGAACATAAACATCCAGCAGGAAGATTGGAACCTTTGGAGATTCCCGAATGGAAATGGGAACACATTACAATGGATTTTGTAATGGTACTACCCAAGAAGGTTATGATGCCATCTGGGTTATTGTGAACAGACTGACCAAGACGGCATGGTTTATAGCTGTCAAGATGACTTTTTCGTTGGAAAAGTTTGCTCAGTTGTATATAGCTCATGTCGTCAGATTACATGGAGTACCAAAATCCATTATATCAGATTGAGATGCACGATTCATTTCAAATTTCTGGAAGTGTGTGCAAGAAGCAATGGGAACTGAATTGAGACTCAGTATGGCATTTCACCTGCAAACAGACGGACAGTCAGAGCGGACCATTCAGACATTAGAGAACATGCTTCAAGCTTGTGTAATGGATTTTATGGGAATTTGGAATGAGAAGTTACCATTAATAGAATCCTCGTACAATAATTGTTACCAAGCTTCCATAGGAATGGCACCTTATGAGGCTGTTTATGGACAGAAATGCAGATCACCGAAACACTGGTATGACTTGCGAGAGAAACAACTGCATAAGATGGATTTTTTACGAGAAACTTCCGATGCCGTTGCAAGAATTCAGCGTCAAATGAAAATTACGCAAAGTCGACAAAAGAGTTATGTGGATAAGAGGCAAAGATCCTTAGAGTTTAATGAAGGAGACTTCGTGTTTCTTAAGGTATCGCCCAGGGGATTATGCGTTCTGGTAAGAAGGGAAAACTGAGTCCAAGATATATCAGGCCTTATGAAATTATAGAACGCATTGGAAGGGTCGCTTACAGATTAGCGTTACCTCCCGAATTGTCGGCAGTACATAATGTATTTCATGTGTCGATGCTGGGAAAGTATGTACCAGATCCGTCCCATGTGTTGAAGCATGAACCTATTCAGATCCACGAGGATTTGACATATGAAGAACAACCTATTCAAGTACAAGCTCGTGAAGAGAAAGTACTAAGGAATAAGACAATCCCACCAGTGAAGATTTTGTGGAAAAATCACAACATTGAAGAAGCTATGTGGGAACGAGAAATAGAGATGAGGAGTTTATACCCCCACTTGTTCTAATTTTCAAGGACGAAAATTTTATAAGGAAGGGTGAATGTGACAACCGGGAAATTATGGCATTCTCGAAAGAAAAAGTACAATTGTATATTTGTGACAACTTGTACTGTTTAAAGAGTGAAATAAATAAATTTATATTGTTTAGAATGTATTAAAATGTTCTGACAATGCTGACGGATAAAAATTCGATGTTGAGAAATTTTGCCGAAGCAAAACAGGTGAAACGGTGTCAAAACGACATTAAAAACCCTAATCAGTGCCTATGGTGCACTAAAAGATGAAAAACTTTCGGGATTGATTTTGATCAAACGGAAGCAGTATAAATTGATCCGACTGCACTGGAGACCTCAGGAACCCGTCGGGACGATTCCAGGAAAATTTAGACTCAATCCGACTTTGGTCAAAAAGTAGTTGAATTAATATGAATAGTGAAGACAAAGTCAAATATTTTACTTTGTATTTATGACATCATTTAAGCCATTTATTAAATACTTTAAAAAGGGAGGTTGGTGGCATTAATGGCCAAGACTAAAATTACTTTTGATCTAAAGGCCTAGATTTGGCCAAAATTAGCCAAATTAATTTTGGCAAAAATGTGGAAAGAAATGCCATGAAAGGTGTCCATTTCTCATTGGTTTTCATGGATGACTCATGCCAAATTGCCAAATTAATATGGCTTTCTTGAAAACAAGTTTCAGCCATTTTGAAGCAAAAAATCCGTAGCCGCCAAAGCCATAAGCAAAACCAAGAGAAAAATTTTCTAAGTGTTGGCAAGAGAGAACCGTGAGCAACCAAAGGAGAACCAAGCCAAAATTTCAAACCTTCTTCACAAAAGTAGTAGCAAACTCATCATTGAAGTCAAGGAAAGCAAGAAATCAAGGTAGTCATCTTTGGCTTTCATTTTTCCTTGAAATTTCATTGAAAAATCTGTGGGTTTGTTGGCTTGAAGGATGAGAAATTTTGTGGTTGATTTGGTTGATTTGGTGCTTGGGTTTTGTTAAGGTGTGATTAGTAGAAAAACCATGTATTTTGTTTAAAGAAAAACAAAGTTTTGGTTGGTTTTTCAATGGTAAATCCGTGGCTTACCTTGTGTGTTTGTTCATGGATTGTTGTTAATTAAGTGTTGTGATGTTTTAAATCATGTTTTGGTTATATGGAAAGCGTGATTTGCATGGTTAGAAAGCTTGGAAAAATTTTGGTATCTAAATTCCTTAATATGGCTGTGTGGTGTAGTTAGGGTTAGGTGAACATTATTGCATGATTAACTTGATTATTGATTAGTTTAAATCATGCATTGGACTATGGAAATGTTGGTTATGTAGTTGAAAGCATGAAACAAAAATTTGGTGCATGTTTTCCCTAAAATGGCCGTGGGTTATGTGTGTTGAAAAACTCTAAGAAATTGTATTGTAAAGCATGAGAAATTGGCTTGAAAATGTGCTAGGTAATAGCATTTGAATAGCCTAAAAATTTGGTTGAAAGATTGAAAAGTTTTGGCTAGGTTTTGGATAGGAAAACCGTGGCTAAACCTAAGGGTAAAATTGAAAGAATTTTGTTGAATTGTGGTTCAAAATGTGAATTGGAAAATGTGTAAGCTTTTATGTAAAAGTTTGGGAAACTTTTACATAAAATAGGACTTTGGTATAGTACGTGGCAGGTACACATGGTTCGAGGCGTACCTAACGCCGGTAGCCTTAAATTTACGTCGAAATGCTGCCGAAATTTTGAAAAACGGCATTTAGAGCAAAAAGGGAATCGAGAGTAAAAGTTTAGGGTCGGGTCAGAAACCCGAGTCCCTTGAGGAAAATTGAATAAGGAAAACCTAAGGGGTGGTTCATGAATAGTAACCCATCCCCTTAAAAATGTAAAACGTGAGTAAAACTGAAAAACAAACCCTGAGGAGGGTGCGTTTTTGGGAAACGAAGTAAAGGTCCGAGTCGGGTACGGAAAATCCGAGTCTCGAAAATCTAAATCGAGAAAGTCTAGATGAACGTTCTAAACGTTAGTAAAACGCTCATTTGAGGCTTCGAAACGATAGAAAATCACTAAACCGACGTAAGGGTCAGAATAGTACTTCCCGAGGGTCGGGAAGGTGAAAAATGGAAATAAAATAGAAACGAACCCGGTAATGTATGAGAAAAGAGTCAGAAAAGTTCCTGAGAGCCAAAAGTGCAGTCTAAATCGAGAAAGTCCTGTTAGGGGCATAATTGTAATTTTGCCAAAATACAGGGGCAAAATCGTAATTTTTCAAAAGTTGTGAAAAATGGGGAAAATGATAAATAAAGCCTAAAAAGTTATAAATAGCTTTTATTTAAGCTTTTTAATGAAAAAATAAAAGCTATAAATAGAAATGAAATTAACAGACAAGGTTTTGTCCGTGGGATCCCAAAATCGACCCGCAAGGAGAGCGATTAAAGATCCAGGAAAGAAAAGGAGAAGAACTGAATAAGGTAAGTTCAAACATTTACTTGTCTGTAATATGTAGCATTATTATTACTAACTTTTATGTACTAACTATAAGTTAGGTACATATGTGCTACGGGCACTATTATAGAATAGAGAGAGAAACGAAATGTGCTATGGGCACTATTGAAAATGGGACGCATAATAAATTGTGCTTTGGGCACTAGAGCGAGGTTAATGAAACTCACTCACATGATATTAAAATGTGAACCATTCCTAACCACGGGACAATATGAAGTCACTGGTTTAGAACTTTAAAAAGTCGGTAATGAAACCACTTTTGGTGTACCAGCCTTCCGTACAAGGAGGTAAACTTTACCTTCGGGGCTATTATGATGAGATTAAGGCTGTGGAGGTCAGCACTAATGTACCGCTCCCAATCATGCACACTAAAATAGTATGGCTAACATGAGCTCAAAACCAGAACATAAATAAAGATAATTACCTAAAACTGAAACTATGCCATAATTGAGCATAAGACAGTTTCGTGAGAGTACTAACACCGTAGTTGATGTACTGTTGATATATTGTGTTGTGGTCAAAGTTACTATTCATGATAAATAATAGTCAAAGTTACTACTTATGATAAATTGTACTATTCATAGAAATTCTATTTCTTACATGTTTGAACTTACTGAGCCTGTAGCTCACCATTTTTGCTTATGTTGCAGGTAAGCAACCAGCTCACTAGCTTTGTATGGCTGGGTGGTGAACGGGATAGCGAGTATCAAATGGGATGGGAAGCTTAGGGATATGGTTCTGCTAGAGTTTTTCCACTGAGCGTTAACAAAGAGAGGAAAAAAGAAACAGTTCTTTTGTAATAATATATATTTTGTAAAAGTACTGTATTATGTAAATTACTTTGTACTTGTAAATAAAGTGATTAGAGGATAATGTTTTACATGATGTTTTAAAAAAAAAATCCCCCAACCATGTTTTAAAGAGAGATAGATTAGCCGGCGACCCATGAGAGTACATTCTATCGCAATTAGCTATGAAGCTTAACTATAATAGTATTGTATGATTTATACGAAGGACGGCCTACCACATTAATACTTGCTTAAACTTATTAACTTAGATACCATAATTTTAGGGATATTTTTTTTAGGGTCGTGCGTATTTACCATTCACATACATATACTTAAATATACATCGTCTAAATCACTGGGAGTTCATTTTTACATATGTACTTATAACTTGTTCAACTGATTACTATTCAAAATATACTATATAAATATACTATTACTGTTCTGAAATATACTGTTACTCAAAACTATGTGGAAGATTTAAACTTACGGTAGTATCCATAACTTTGCCCTCACATCCGCCACCGCTGCCATCATCGGCCATTGATGTTTAAGCCGTAGGACGCTTACCTACAGCATGAACGCACACTGTGAGCTTTATGCCTACTAAGTCCAACATGTCATCCTCAAAACACGTTTAAATCATAATACATACTTAAAATCATATAAGCATGTCAGGTATCAACATATACCATTGAAACATTCATCATATCAGAACATCACATATCATTGATTATAGAACATCTTATACTTGAATGCATAATAGAAAACATCGTGTACTGTGTGCATATCTACTGGAAGCAAAGTGAACTATAACTAATGCATACTATGAACAATGCATGATCCGGTTATGCTCATTTATGCTTCAATATTCTTTTCTTTCTTATGTCTAACTAGGAGTCTGTGTGTTAGTACCGAGTGCACGAAGAGCCGTCAACGGATACTCAACTTACTTTAACTTAAAAAATAAAAACTCTTCAATGGAAAAGGCCAGTACGACACGCTTATTCAATTTCTAACTTATTTATCTGATCTAGCCATATGCTCTACTAAGCTGTCCCTAATCTTACGTGATCAGGATGTTTGGCATCTAACTTGTTCTTTCATCAATCTAAGCGATTGGGAAACTATATGCTCTAATACATGCTGTGTAACAACTTGTGCATGGTATGTATACTTAACATACTGTAAAAACCATCATTTAAAATCATTTTGCTCATGCTGTAGGCAGAGTTGTACTTACCTAGTTTGCAAGCAAACTTGTACTCTCGCCTTTGTCAACTTACAGGTTACTACTTGTCATCAATAACGTTTCTCATTAACACTTTTGCTAGTCACTAATACTGTTAGTGACTAAAGCAAATAAAATCATTTGGTACCGATTGCCGTCAGTGCTAACTCGCTCTCTTTTCAGAGTTTGATTCTCTAGGCGTGGTTAATTAATTTATTACACAATAAATTAATTAATATTGTTCTTTGGTCACTATTACCTTTAGTAACTGTAACTCATGTTTTTTTATGTTACCAAGGCCCATCGATACCCTATTGATCTACTTTGGGAATTTGGTGTCTAACTTCTATCGTGTTTGATTAATTGTCTACTTGATAGGTTAATCATCGTTTCTCACCATATCATTCAAGCTCGATCCTTGACTGGTTGACAGAACAATCATCTGACTGGTTACCTCGTGTGTCGATAACTAGGTAGCCTACCGAGTTACTAACCTTATTTGATGTGATAGCCTACCAGGCTACTGCTATTGTTTTGTTTATTTTGCAAAATTGTTTTGGTTGCCTTATAAAATCCTTGGGAAAATTATGTGCTTTAAAGCCGTCCCCTCATCACCCCGTTGGATGGTGGGGGCATTTTATTAAAACCATGTTTTTATTTCGAAGGGTAGAACACATTTGGTGTTTGCATTTTAAAGGTGGTTTTTAAACTAGTTACTGAAACTATTTTAAAAACGTGTTTGAAACGACTTAGTTTGTAAATTTGGAAAACATAAAACTTTTCGTTCTCGATGAGATGAACAACTCTTATGTTCACCTTGAAACTCAAATCAAATTCTAATGGCTCCTAAACTCACTAAACCCGTAGCTACTTATGCCTAGTTTTTGAAAAGTTTCTAGTTTTATACTATTTTGAAAATGGTTGTGTTTAAGGCCTGAAATGGCCAAAATTTTAAAATATGCATAGGTTGTCTTAAAGATTTCAATGAGATCTACAACTTTTGTGTTGAGCTCAAGATCCGATTCAGACTTTAATTGGGTCATATTTAACAAAACCGGAGATTGTTTCTAGATTCAGATTTTTAGTCCCAATTTTGGACACCAAATGAAAAACACTCGAAAAACCTATCTTAGTGTCTTTTTTGGCCAAAACCTATTTGATGCAAAAACGACCATAACAAAATTTTCTTAAAACTCCATGTTTTACTAAATCCCAAATTCGGAATCTAACATGGTCAAAATGGCCAAAACCTGTGGCCTATTTCTGGGGATAGATTGTGTGTCCAGCCATTTTTAAACATCCATGCTCACACATACACATATCCATTCGTAAAAATGTAAACCACAACCACACAACCATATAACTTAAAAATGAAATGCTAAGGGCTCAAGATAAACTTATTACAACCCATGGCATAAACAAATATACGTAAATTCCCTGATCCAAAACTTAAAAATAACTAACCAAAAAAAATGGAGGGGTTTCAGTTTTTACCTTAGGTACTATGAACCAAGCACACTGAATCAAAGCTTTGGTGACCAAAATGGCCATGTGAACCAAGAGGGATTGGGGTCAGTTTATGCTAGTAAAGACACTACAAATTTTCTCTTAACATCAACCCAAAATAATAACTAAAAATCACAAAGATAGGTTCTAAAAACTTACCCTTGAATATCCTTGAAATGTCTTGAGAGTATGGCTTCAACACAACCTAGGTGGGGGCAGATTTTTGGCAAGCCTTTGGCTGGGTTTTAGCTTGCAAATGGATGGTTTTGGCTGAAGTGAGGGGTCAGATTTTTGGTTGATAGAGAGGGGAAGAATTTGTGTCTTTAGGGTGTGCAAAAAGAAAGGAACATAATCTAAAGCCATGCTCACCCTTTTATAGACAAAATCTAAGCAAACTTAACCAACCATAAGCTCAATTAATCAAGCCAATCTTATACTAATTTGGGAATAAATTTGCTACCATTTCAACCCTCAAAACCAAGGAGGCTGCATGCATTGAAAGAGGGCCAAATAAAAAATTTTGTTGTTGGCCATGTGCTTGAATGCTTGAATTTTTTATTCAAAAGGTGTCGTACTATTGTATTATTTTCTTGCCACCTTTTGGGCTATGTGTGTAGCTAATTGCAACTACTTTTATAGATAAGATTCATGGATTTTGAGGGTGGATTTTATCTATGTTGACTTCTCTTTGTAGTCTAATTTTCTACCATAGTGCTCGATCCTTTCTTGGCAGTGTTCTAGTTTTCACCCAGAATTAAATTTTCTGAATCCGATTTTTGTACTAATCATTCCTAATTGAGTTTTACTGCCTATAAGCCCACTCAGTGTCTATTTCACTATTCATTTCCTGTACTGTAGTTGTGTCTACACTATGTTATCCTTGCGCATGCAAAACAAGGCATTCTCTTGCAAAATTTCAAACACAGTCTATCCTGACTAATTCGGATGTGCTTATTTCAATTTTATCAATTTTACATCCATCTGAGGTTGTCTGGACTAGTTTTTAGGATCTGTGTGATCCTACCTCAAAAAAATGTCAGATGCCTAATTGACTAATTTGGACGTTCTGAGTCTAAGTATATCAGTTTCGGGGCAAAAAAAGGTCGTCTTGACCTTCTCCCTGATACTACGTATCTCTTAAACAAAAATTCTTGTTTTATGCTCAATAGACTAGATTGAGCTTGCTAACTGTTAATATATCAGTTTTAGGTCAAATTAAGGCCGTCTTGATCATTAACCTAACACTGCGTTTCTACTATTCACTGTCTTCTGCTTAACTAACTAGTCTGAGTGTTCTGACTCCGATTTTGTCAGTTTCTGGGCGAGAAGAGGTCATCTGGACCATTGTTCTCGATACTATACCCCAGCTAGGGTTACTATCACTATTGTGCTTGGATGACCGATCCAAGTGCATGGATGACTTGTTCACCAGTTTTATGTTAAGAAATGATCGTCTGGACCATTTTCCTAATACAGCATGTCTCATATGCATATACACATAATAGGGTGGACTGAGTTCACTGTCCATCACCCCTTTCACTGCACGAATAGTAATTAAACAGTACTGTACCTGTTTAATCTATTTAATTGGAAATGTACTATATTTTTCAACGTAATTACTCATTCCATAGTAATTAGGTTTCATAATTTACGAGTCTTTTCAGCGGCTCTCTGCTCAGTATACAGCCTTCTACAAGGCCTCTTACATAGGTGTGTACAAGGCAACACGGGCGTGTACTAGTTGAAGTTTCTCAACAAGGCCATATTCTAAAACACAACCTTTTACACACAAACAGTCCACTTGGCACCTGACCATTTACACAATCGTGTACCTAAACATGTTCCTTGAGTTTTCACTAAAAGACACCAATTTATTCCAAAATTCATTTCTCGAATTCTCATTCAACAGTACTTAGGTTACATGAATGGGGCGGTCTTTATAGTTTTTGGCTGAATTTTCGACTGAGGAAATGGTCAGTTTTAGGAGCTAGAAGGGGCGAAAATTTCTGAAGAGAAAGGGAGAGAAATGGCTTGGTTTCTCGGGAGCAAAAAGAAGAAAATGGACCCTTAGGTGAGCACACCTATTGATAGGAAAAACTAAGCAACATTAATTAACATTAAGCAACCTTAATTAAGCCCAAAACTAAGCTAAAAGGGGGACGAATTTTCTACCTCTTAGTTGCAGAAAACCGTGGGTGACTACTGCACAAAAAGGGGCAAAATTTGCATTAAATACCTTGTAAAGTTACTAGTAACTTGTCTCCCATCTTTTGCATTTGTTATTCCCATGTGCCATAAGCCTATATAATATTTTAATGCCAACTTTTGGGCTACTTTGTAGCATTTTCTGCAACTTTTTAGCAGGGATTCACGGTTTTGATGGGGGAAATTCGTTTGTGTTAGCTTCTCTTTGCAGTCTAATTTTCCACAGCGGTGTTCGGTCCTTTCTCAATAGTGTTCTAGATTTTCACCGAAATTGGATTTTCTGAATCCGATACTTATACTGATAATTCCTAGTTGGGTTGTAATGCCTATGAGCCCATTTTGTGTCCATTTTACTGTTTATTTCCTATACTGTGGTTGTGTCTACACTGCGTTGTCCTTGCACACACATAACGAGTCGTTTTCACGTGAAATTTCAAGCACAGTCTCTCCTGATTAGTTTGGATGTGCTGATTTCAATTTTACCAGTTTTAGGTCCATCTGAGGTCGTCTACATCAATTTTCAGGATCCGTGTGGCCCTACCTCAAAAAATGTGTTTTGCGCTCAATTGACTAATTTGAGTGTTCTGAGTCTAAATATATCAGTTTTGGGAAGAGAAAAGGTCATCTTGACCCCTCTCCCGATACTGCGTATCTACTATTCACTATTTTCTATTTAACTGACTAGTTTGAGCATTCTAGTTCTGATTTTGTCAATTTCTGGGCGAGAAGAGGTCATCTGGACCATTTTTCTCGATATTGTACCTCTATTAAGGTAATCATCGATACTGTGCTTAGATAACCGGTCCGAGCATACTGATAACTGACTTATCAATTCTATGTCAAGAAATGGTCATCTGGACTGGTTTCTTGATACTGCGTGTCTCACATGCACATACACATAATATGGTGGACCGATTTCATTGTTGATTGCCCCTTTCACTGCATGAATAGTAATTAAACGTTTCTGTACCCATTTAATTTATTCAAACTGACAATTTATACTGTATTCACTAACTTAATTACTAATTACATAGTAAGTAGGTTTCAAGAACATCAGGGTCATTACATTTAGCTTAGGATTTGGATTCAAAATTTAAGTAGGATTCAAACAAGATCTTCCTTTCCATTGTCCACACAAAATCCAAATCTTTCCATGCGGAATTATCCACAAAAAATTCGATTTTCACTTGGGTTGTGATTCAAATTTTGGATTTAAATTTCAAAGTTCAATTTTCAAAATTCAAACTTCAAATTCAAATTTCGAATTTAAATTTTGAATTCAAATAAATTTAAATTTCAAATTCAAAATTTAAATTTCAAATTTCAAATTTCAAACTCCACAAAAAGTTGTATTTCAAATTTTGTCCTTATGGATAGTTTTCTACAACTCCAATTCAAACTCAAATAAAATCATGGCAACTTTATTTGGAATTCAAACAATTGTGTACTCTATTATCCAAAACAAAATCCGAATTCAACCAGAGAAAATCCTGTCTTCTATCCTAATCCTATGTCTACACCATCCATGCATAGTCAACTGGCCAATAAGTATACACAAATCAATTTGTCATTCGTTAAGGAATTATGTGGAGCTAGTAGAAGGACTAATTGGACATATATAATCGGGCTCTTATGATTCCATATGATCATCATTCTGTACTAAACAACTCAATCATATGATCACTAATTTTAAAATCACAACACTATAAACCTGAAATTGAAATCCCAATTATATACCGTATTATGAAAGGCTGTGACAAGCTAATGTCTAATGACCTTGTCATGTATGCAAAACCCTCATATGATATCCATGATCAACCTTAGGTCAAAGTCCGTTCAACCTACTGATCAGGCTATCTTAAAGTTCTATTATATTACTAAATAAAAAAATGATTATTCACCATATGTGAATAAGAAGTCATCTACCTAGCAGACGACTCAAGGCCTTGTCCATTTTTATATCCAGTATAATGCCTTTAGGAGGATACCCTTGTAGGAAAATAAACCGGTAAAACGTATCAGAGTGGCGCAGCGGAACAATAAAAAAATTTTAGATCGTTAAATATCTCATGATGCCATATACAATAAATCAACAACAATTAAAACTCATACCTCAAGGACGCCAATGAACAGGAGGAGAGTGACTGGAGGCTTCAACCAACTAGCCTTCTCTACTATTCTCCAATTCCCGAATGGCTAAGTGTGTGGGCACTCTGAACCTCGATCGGTATGCTAGCACTGCTAGTCTTCTTCCGACCACCCAGATCTCTAAAGAACTTTATTGTCACGATGAGCTGTGCAACAATAAGCCTGCTCACCTGAGAGTCTGTGGTCTGAGAGAACTGGAGTGGCAGGACCTCTATTTATAGACCTGCATGAGGTGAATCTCTGAATTTGAATTGGATTAGGAAAAGATATTTTCCCTTATCCAAACCCATAAAATCCGAATTTTTCCAAGGGAGAATCTCCACTAAAAATTCAGTTTTCTTAGGATAGATCCAATCCAAATCTCAACAAGATTTTAACTAGAATTTTATCTCCCTTTTTCAACCAAAAAATCTGAAAATTTCAAGGTGTAACTTCCCTAAAGATTTCGGCCACTTTTAGGATAAGGAAGAATCAAAATTCCACTAGGATTTTTCAAGCTAAATCTCATCTCAACCTTATCCAAAAATAACCGAATTTCCTAGGATTAAGGCTCCAAAATTTCGGCCACTTTTAGGGAGTAGAGAGAATCCAAATTCAACTAGGATTGAAGCTTGAATTTACCCTTGAATCTCATCCACTAAAACCGAATTTTCCATTGAGGATTATCCTCAAAAAATTCGCCCACTTTTGTTGGGATTTTGATTCAAAATTCAAGTAGGATTCTAACAAGATTATCCTCTCCAAATCCAACTCAAATTCGAATTTCAAACCTTGTGGATTTTCCACAACAAATTCGAATCCTACTTGGACTGTGATTCAAAATTTGAATTTCAAATTTCAAATTCAAATTTCAAATTCAAATTTCAAATTTCAAATTTAAATTTCAAATTCAAATTTCAAATTCAAATTTCAAATTCAAAATTCAAATTTCAAATTTCAAAATTCAAATTTCAAATTTCAAAATTCAAATTTCAAATTCCACAAAACGGTTGTGTTTCATATTCTTGTTCTCATGGATAATTTTCTACAACTCCAATCCAATCTCAAATAAAATCATGGCAACTTTATTTGGAGTTCGAATAATTGTGTACTCTATTATCCAAAACAAAATCTGAATCCAACCGAAGAGAATCTTGTCTACCATCCTAATCCTGTGTCATCACCATCCATGCATAATAAACTAGCCTATAGCATACACAAAGCAATTTGCCAAACGTTAAGGAATTATGTGGAGCTAGTAGAGGGACTGATTGGACATATATAATCGGGCTCCCGTGATTCCATATGATCATCATTCTGTACCGAACAACTCAATCATATGATCACTAATTTCAGAGTCACACCACTATAAACCTGAAACTGAACTCCCAATTATATACCGTATTACGTAAGCCTGTGACGAGCTACCATCCAATGACCTTGTCATATATGCAAAACCCTCATATGATATCCATGATCAGCCTTAGGTCAAAGTCCGTTTAATCCTACTGATCAGGCTATCTTAAAGTTCCATTATACTACCGAATCAAGAAAATGATTATTCACCATATGTGAATAAGAAGTCATCCGCCCAGCAGACGACCCAAGGCCTTGTCCATTTTCACATTCAGTATAATGCCTTTAAGAGGATACCTTTAACTCCTCAGAGCTATGATTCCGATATATGCAAACAAACCCTTCATCGTATACAAGTCATGCACCCAACGAACCGGTCTATAAGCTTACTACCTCTGAGACGCTTTAGCCATTGGAACATCAAAGTACACAAGTCATATACATGAAGTAGTTCATTTACTCAGGATTAAGGTTATTGCACAATGAACGTCAAAAGCAGATTGATCCACTCATAGCGGACTACGTAGATCAATCACGCTTTAGTCCCGGTCTAATATGTCACCACCGAGCAACATATCCATGTCTCTACTTGGGAGTCCAGCTCCAGACAGTCAAGACAAACCGTCCCCTCTAAGGCTTTAGACAACATAATAGTCTTAACATGAGTTAGATGCTCGGTCTAACCCCATAGACTACAGACCATAGTTTAGACTGCTAACTTTAGAACATTGTCTTCTCGCATACAAAAGTCCATTGCATGCAATGTTCCAACAGTTTTAACACAAGCAGTCAATGAGCCATATTTGCTTACATTTACTTTAACATGTAAATAAGACGAGGACAAATAGCAATGTAATGAATAACCTCTATGTATAATTTTATTATCCAGTTCAAAATGAATACATCAAAATGTCTCTAATACTTAGGGCATTTCCTAACAACCCTTAACTCCTTCTTAGAGCTATGATTACGATATCTGCAAATAAACCCTCTATCATATACAAGTCATGCACCTAACGGACCAGTCTATAAGCTTACTACCTTTGAGACACTTTAGCCATTGAAATATCAAAGTACACAAGTCATATACATGAAGTAGTTCATTTACTCAGGATTAAGGTCATTGCATAATGAACGTCAAAAGCAGATTGATCCACTCATAGCAGACTGCGTAGATCAATCACGCTTTAGTCCCAGTCTAATATGTCACCATCAAGCAACATATCTATGTCTCTACTTGGGAGTTAATGCTCCAGGCAGTTAAGACAAACCATCCCCATCATGACTTTAGATAATATAATAGTCTTAACACGAGTTAGATGCTCGATCTAACCCCATAGATTACGGACCATAATTTAGACTACTTACTTTAGAACTTTGTCTTCTCGCATGCAAAACTCCATTGCATGCAATATTCTAACGTTTAACACAAGCAGTCGGTAAGCCATATTTACTTACATTTATTTTAACAAGTAAATAAAATAAGGACAAACAGAAATGTAATGAATAACCTCTGTATATAATTTTATTATCCAGTTCAAAATAAATGAAATACATCAAAATGTCTTTCATGCTTAGGGCATTTCCTAATAGTTAGAAGGATACAAGCCATGCTAAATACGAATCAAGTAAATGGGTGCCCACATACTCAACTGTCTTAGAATTAGAGAATAGTGGAGAAGGCTAGTTAGTTGAAGCCCTTTCTAGTGTTGTCCTCTGGTGTTTCTGACATTCCTTTCGGCATCTTGATGTTTTCTCTAAAATGTATAAAAAATTGTTGGTAATTTATTATATATGGCAACATGAGTTCTAATAATCTTTGAAAAATTTTTAAAATTCAGCTATGCATATTTTTCATTTTTTCCAACACTGGGGTTACCCAAGGAGGGTTGTGGGCATTCAAGCCCATGGCCCAATAGGTCGAGGTTAAGAAATTTTTTAATTTTTTAATTTGAGATTTAATTTTAAATTGTATATAAAATTATGTAATTGTAAATTTAAATTTGAAATTACATATTATGTAATTGTAAATTTATATTTTGAAATTACATGTTATTATATATGAAATTTAAAATTAGTTAAAATTTGAATTTTAAATAATTTTTGGGATGAGAAATAAATGGAGGACCTACATGAAGATACGTAATGATAGAACAAAATTCAAGACCCAAAGAATGCTTTGGATGTAATTTTGTAATTTTTCCATGGTGGGGCCATAGCTCTATTGTTTAAATTTTCCGTCATTTATTTTCTTTATGTTATGTCATGTACATGACAATTTTAATGTATAAAATAAGAAAAAAAATTGTGTTTTAATACGGTTGAGAATGCAGTAAAATATTCTAACAGTGTTAAGGAAAGGGAGTTGGAAGATGAAAAATCTTCCTAAACTGAAACGGGTGAAACGACCTTAAATCGGAGCCAAAAGGCCTAGAGAGAGCACCGAATGCACTAAAAGATGAGAATTTACGATAACAATTTTTAGTCAAACGGAAGCAAAATAAGGCAAACCGGTCACACAGGAGGCGTTAGAAACTCGCCTACGTGATTTCGGTAGATTTCTGTTTGGTTTAACTTTTGGTCAAATTTTGACCACGAATTAATATGTGAATTAATTGGATGATGTGATGTGTGACATCAAATAATGAGGTAATAATTGATTAATATAAGGCTAAAAAGGGGTGATTGGTAGATCCAATGGTGGAGATTAGTTGTAATCTTAAATTAAGGGCTAGGATTAGGCCAAAATTACAGAAGAATTTTCAGCAAAAATTTGATTCATTTGGGCTGTTTTGAGTCAGTAAAGAGGGCTGGAAAATACCCAAGAATTTTGCCAATTAATCCCTAGAAAATTTGCTAAAAAGTCCCTAAACAATTTCCATATTGTTGGGAAAATTGCAACTTGGCCCTCTACCCATTTGCCTATAAATAGATGCGAGAAATTCATTTGGAAATCAGAATATTTTGGCAAGTGTTGCCATTTTGAAACCGTGTATCTCTATCCCTTTTCAAGCAAAATTTTAGCAAAATTTCTTTACCAAATTAGATTCCAAACCTATTTCAAGCATCAAGGATGCAAGCTCTTGAGGTGAGCCACCATTTTGAAACTTTCTTGCCATTTTTCTCTTCCAAATTCCATGGCATGTAGGGTGATAGAATGATAAAAATTTGATGATTTATTTTGGTGTTGATAATGGTTGAATGATGTAGTGTTTTAAGTATGTTTTAGAAACTTGAAATAAGAAAATTCTATACATGGTTTCTTGAAAAATCCGTGGGCTATGTGTTGAAGAATATGGAAATTTTTGTGATAAAAATTGGTGAAGAAATGTTTGGTAAAGGATTATAAGATTTAGAAAAATATTCCTATGGTTTTGGACATGAAAACCATGGCTTAAAGGCAAGGGTTGGAATGAAATTTTCTTAGGTTTTCGATGTTGAAATTTGCAGTAGAAACCCTAGATTTAAAGGTGATAAATGAGCTTTGTGATAAAAATTTTTGGTGTTGAATTCCATAAGAAAACCGTGGCCTATTATTGAGGAAAATGGTGAAATTTGTGATTGAATTGAATGGTTGTTAATATGAAAAATTTTACATAAAGTTTGGTAACTTTACGTAAAATAGGCCTTTGGTATAATACATGGCAGGTACTAAGGTTCTGAGGTGTACCTAACACTAGGAAAACCAAAAATTTAAGCAGAAATGCTGTCGAAATTTTTAAAACGAGATAAAGGGCATTTCAGGAAATGAGGGGTAAAATTGTAGGCTCCGAAATAAAACCCGAGACCCCTCACTAGGTTAGAGTTGGTAATGGAAGATTAAACTTAAGAGGATTAGTAAAACGACCCTCTAATGTATAAAACACCGAGAACGGGAAAAAAATTACGTTAGGGGTATTTTAGGAAACGAGGGGAAAAATTTATGGATGAGATGGAAAACCCGAGCCCATCAGGAACGGGATGATAAACATTTGAAGAGTAGTGAAATACCCATTTGAGGCTCTGAAATGCTAGAAAAACGAGAAACGACCTTAGGTGTCTGAATAGCACCTCCGAGGGTCGGGTGAGGAATAGTTATTGATTTTGCAACAAATAATGATATAAAAATATATTGAAGCCTAAAAAATATTATTTTATGATATTTGGGCTTAGAAAATCCCAAAAAAAGGATAAATTGGAAATGTTACTGTCCCGAGACCTGCTAGGGGCAAAATGGTTATTTTGATTAAAAATTTTTGAAAGGCTCGGAAAGGACCGTCAAGGACCTAGAATGCCTTAAATAAAATTCTAGAGGTCATAACTAAGATTTTAAACTTAAAAATCTAAAGTTTATGAGTACACGAGCGTGTACTCTGGAACACGGGCGTGTAAGAAAAACCCGAGGTACACGGGGGTGTATCAAGCTATTTATCACATAAAGAGATGAAATGTGTTGTAATGCTAACAACAAAATGAATATATGTGAAGTGATAAATGATGCTGGGTATTAACAGACAATATTTTGTCTGTAGGGTCTCAAATTAGAGAAGGTACAATATGAGCTCAAAACCAGAACTTAATGAAGATAATGACTGAAAATTTAATGAAAGCCATAAATGAGCATAATTGAGCATAACTAACACTAACGTTACCTGTAGTGTACTCGGTCAAAGTGACATGAATAGTACTCAATTAGAGTCAAAGTTACTATTTACTAGTCAAAAGTTAAAGTACTGTTCATAGATGAATAGTACTATCATGGATGAATACCACTATTCATAGAAAATTTTATTATTGATATTTTTGAATCATGTAATTCATAGTATGTATGTTTGAACTTACTGAGCCTGTTAGCTCACTTGTTTGTTCATGTTGTAGGTACAAAACCTGTCCAGTAGAGACTCTATCACTCAGGGAAGGCCAATCGTGTTGTCGATCTGGAGCTTGCCGCAGTAGTGTTCGCATTAAAGATCCGGCGTCACTATTTATATGGAGCTCAGTGTCAGATTTATACGGACCACCAGAGTCTGAAATATTTCTTCACACAGAAGGAGCTAAATATGCGGCAAAGGTGATGGCTGGAGTTGGTAAAGGATTATGATTGCGAAATCCTCTATCACCCAGGGAAGGCCAATCGCGTTGCAGATGCGTTAAGTAGGAAATCTACTATTCCACAACAACTGCCGATTGAAAAATTTCCAAAGCCATTATAGCAGGAAATCAACATGTTGGAGATGGAGCTGATAACCGGAAAGCTAGCTGCGATACAACTGGAGTCAACATTGTATAAAGACATTAGAGAAGCTCAGAAGCAAGATCTGACACTAGCAAGCCCGCAAGAAGAAGCATCTGAAGATGGATTAATCCTATATCAGGGGAGAATTCAAGTTCCAGATAATGAAGGATTAAGAAGGCAAATCATGGTTGAAGCTCATAAAATGCCTTACTCAATACATCCCGGAGTCAGCAAAATGTACCAAGATCTGAAGTTACAATTCCGGTGGAAAGGGATGAAGAAGGATATAGCGGAGTTTGTAAGCAAGTGTATGATGTGCCAGAAAGTTAAGGCTGAACATCGTTATCCAGGTGGAAAGCTGGAGCCGTTAGAGATTCCTGAGTGGAAGTGGGAGCATATCACGATGGACTTTGTGATGGGACTACTAAAGACCTGAGAAGGCTATGATGCCATCTGGGTTATTGTACATAGATTGACAAGTACGGCAAGGTTCATCATAGTAAAGATGACCTTCTCGTTGGAAAGGTTGGCAGACTTGTATGTTAACCATATAGTCAGGCTACATGGAGTTCCTAAATCCATTGTGTCAGATCGTGATCCAAGATTCACTTCAAACTTCTGGACATGCGTACAAAAGGCTATGGGAACAGAAGTACGAATGAGCACAGTATTTCATCCGCAGACAGACGGGTAATTCAAGCGAACCATCTAGACTCTCGAAGACATGTTGCGTGCATGTACAATAGATTTTCTAGGGAGCTGGAATGAGAAACTTCCATTGGTAGAATTTTTGTAAAACAACAGCTACCAAGCTTCGATAAGTATGGCACCTTATGAAGCCTTGTACAGAAGAAAGTGTAGATCACCAGTTCATTGGTACGACCTACAAGAGAAACGAATACATAAGACTGATTTCGTCCAAGAAACAGTACATGCAGTTACAAAAATACAGCAGCGGATGAAAGCAGCCCAGAGCCAACAGAAAAGCTACGTGGACAAAAGATGAAGATTCCTGGAGTTCAATGAAGGGGATTTCATATTCCTAAGAGTTTCCCCGATGAAAGGAATAATGCGGTTCGGAAAGAAGGGAAAGTTAAGTCCAAGATATATTGGACCATACGAGATCATCGAACGCATTGGTAAAGTCACCTATAGTTTAGCATTACCTCCAGATATGTCAGTAGTACATAATGTGTTTCATGTGTCGATGCTACGGAAGTACATATCGGATCCATCCCACGTACTAAAACATGAACCAATCCACATTCAGGAAGATCTGACCTATGAGGAGAGACCTGTTCAGATACTAGCACGTGAAGATAAAGTCTTGAGGAATAAAACGATCCCATTAGTCAAAGTGTTGTGGAGAAATCACAACATTGAAGAGGTTACATGGGAGCGTGAGGACAAAATAAAGAACTTATACCCCTACTTGTTTTAAATTTTTGAGGACGAAAATTCTATAAGGAGGGGTGAATGTGATAACCGGGAATTTTAGATTCTCGAATTATGTTAAAATTGTATGTGTATAACAATTTTAATGAACAAAATGTGAAAAAGTTTTATTCCAATACTATTATGAATAGTGTAAAAATGTTCTAGTAGTGTTAAAGTGTGTGAGTTCGGGGATGGAAAATCTTACCGGATATAATTGGGTGAGACGGTTCGAAATCAGAGCCGAAAACCCTAGAGAATGCATTGAAATGTACTAAAACAATAGAAATTTACGGTAGAGAATTCTCATCAAATGGAAGCAAAATAAGACAAACCGACTGCACGGGAGGCGCTGAGAACTCGCCTACGCGATTTTGGTAAAGTTCCGTTCGGATCGGATTACAGTCAAAAATTGACTACGAATTAATTAAGGAATTAATATGAATAGTTGATGACATCAACTTGATTATGTCATAATACAAATTGTTTTCTTAAAATTAGAAAGTAATTTTGAAAGGTGTATGGTATAGATTAACCTACTTTATGATCAATGACTAAGATCATGCCAAAAAGCCATAAAAAAAATTTTGTAAAAATATTTAAAAGGCCATTCGGCCACTTGGAAAGGGAGAAGAAAAAAAATTTGATTTTTGCCCCAAAATATTTACTTTTTAGTCCTTGGAAAATTAGGAAATTGTTGGAAAAAAATTACAAAAAAGCCCTTGGTTTTTGCCTATAAATAGGCATCAAAATTCAAGCAAAAAAATGGAAAAACCAAGTAAACTCTTGCTCTTTTTCGTCAGCCCAAAACCGTGAGCTTTAACCCCCCTTAAACCAAAAATTTTGTTTTCAATTTCACATCAAACCTAGCTTGAATTGCATTTCCAATCTCAAGGCATCAACTAATCAAGGTAAGCTTCAAATTTGAAGCATTTTTCCTCGATTTTTCATAGAAAATCCGTGGGTTTGAAGGGTTGAAAAACAATGAAAAAAAATTATTGATTTGTTGATTCTATGATTGGTTTAATGTTGTACTATTTAAAGCATGAATTAGGATTGAAAAACAAGCAAAAATTTTGCATGTTTCCCTTGAAAATCCGTGGCTTCAATGGTGTGAAAATTTCATGGGTTTTTTTGTTTTGATTTGGTATTAATGTTCATTCAATTATGTGTTGAATTAAGCATGAATTGGACTAAAGAAACAATAAAATTTTGATGTAAATTTGTTGCTAAAACCGCGGGCATGAATATTAGGAAATGGAAAATTTTTAATGTTGAAGAATGTTGATAAAAACCCTAGGAAAGAAAATGAAATTTTCCTTGTGTTTATGCATAAAATCCGTGGCTATAACTAGGGTTAGAATGCATGTTTTGTTAGGTTTTTGGATGTTGTTTTATACATTGGAAAGCCTAAGAATGATGTGATGTGATGAAAATTAATTAGATGTGATTAACTAGTAAACCAAGGCTAGTTTGAAACAAAAATGCATTGGTTTGTGTTGATTTCTAAAATGTTGAATCATGTGGAAAATTTTTATACAAAGTTAGAAACTTTGTATAAGATAGGCCTCTGGTATAGTACGTGGTAGGTACAAAGGTTCTGAGGTGTACCTAATGTCGGGAAACCTTAAAATATAAGCGAAAATGCTGCCAAAATTTCTAAAATCGACTTAAGGGCATTTCGGGAAACGAGGGGTAAAAATATTGAACTCAGGAAGGCAACCGAGACCCCTCGGTGAATTATGATTAGAAATGGAAAAGCAACCCAAAAGGAATAGTAATCCGACCCTAAATCACTAAAATGCCTAAAACAGGAAAAAAATTCATATTAGGGGTATTTTGGGAAATCAGGGAAAATTTTAGGTCGGGATAGGAAACCCTGACGGGATAAATAACGTTTAATAAGTAGTGAAAGGGCCATTTGAGGCTCCGAAACGCTCGAAAAATGAAAAAACGACCTTAGGTGATGGATGAATAGTAACCGAGGGCCAGGAAAAATGAAGTTGAGATTTTGCAGCAATTCAAGCTGTAAAATGATACAAAGGCCTAGGAAATATTACTTTAAAATGATTAGATTTGGAAAATTTGGAAAAAAATGATAGAACGAAACAAATTACGATCTCGAGACCCGTTAGGAGCAAAATGGTCATTTTGACCAAAAATTTCTGAAAAGGCTCGGAAAGTGTGACAACTGGGAAATTCAGGCAATTCTCGGATGAAAATGTACAATTGTATGTATATAACAATTTGTACTATTTAAAGAGTGAAATAAATGTATTTATATTGTTTAGAATATATGAAAATGTTCTAACAATACTGACGAGTAAGAATTCAGTGTTGGAAAAATTCACTGAGTTGAAACGGGTGAGACGGTGCAAAACCGGCATTGAAAACCCTAACCGAGGCAATAAAAGACGGAAAACTTCCGGGATTGATTTTGATCAAACGGAAGCAATTTAAGTTGATCCGACTGCACAGGAGACCTCAGAAACACGCCGGGACGATTTCAGGAAAATTTCAGCTCGAACCGGTATCGGTCAAAAAGTAGTCGAATTAATGTGAATAGTAAAAGTCAAAGTCAACTTTTACTTTAGCAATTATGACATCATTAATCCATTTAATAAATGGGATTAAAATGGTGGTTGGTAGCATTAATGGCCATGATTCATTTACTTTTTGATCTAAAGGCCAAGATTTGGCTAAAATTCACCATTTTTAATTTTTGAAAAATATGGAAAGAATTAGGCATGAAAGGTGTTTAATTCTCATTGGTTGATAGCCAAATTAATTGGCTTTCTTTCATGCATAAGTCGGCAAAACTTGGGAATGAAATGGCCGAAACATTTGAAAGACAAAAACTAAATAAAAAAATTCTAAGGCATTTCTTCCATGGTGTACATGAGCAACCCAAAGAGAAACCAAGATATCTCTTCAAATTTTCTTCACCAAATTTGTGCCAAAACATTCCTTGAAGGCAAAGGAAGCAATTGACTAAGGTAACTTCCCTTGCACTTGACTTTTTGTTGGTTTTTCTTCATGAAAACCGTAGGTGAATAGTGGGAAAAAGATGGAAAATTTTTGGTTGTTTTTCCATGGTTTGATGCTTGGGTTTTGTTAAGGGTGTAATAAGGAAGAAAACCATGCAATTGGTTTAAAGAAAAACCGAAATTTTGTTGGTTTTTCAAGGGTAAATCCGTGGGTTACCTTAAGTAAATAATGAGAAAATTTTGTGGTTTAATTGTTAACTTGCTTCCAAGTTAAATTTTGTGAAGAATAAAGCTTAAATTTCATTGTGGAAAGTTTGGAAAAAAAATTTTGGTGAACCTAACCTAATGTGGCCGTGGGGTTAACAAGGTTTGGAAGAAAAATTTTCATGATTTTATGTGATGTTTGATTGATTGAAGTCATGCATTTTACAATGTAAATAAAGGAATTGTGATTGAAAGAATGAAACAAAAATATTTGGCATGTTTTTCATTCATTGGCCGTGGGTTATATAAGGATAAAAACCCTAGGAAATTTGGTTGAAAATGCATTGAAAATGGGCTTGAAAATGTGTTAAAAAAATGGCATTGAATAGCCTAAAAAGTGGTTGAAAAGTTTGACAAATTTTGGTTCGGTTTGGTTGTGAAAAAAAAACCGAAACCAAACTATGGACAAAATTGTGAAAAAATGTTGTAATGTGGGTCAAAATATGAAATTGGAAATTTGTGAGCTTTTATGTAAAAGTATTCCAAACTTTTACATAAAATAGGCTTGTGGTATAGTACGTGGCAGGTACATATGGTTCGAGGCGTACCTAACGCCGGAAGCCTTAAAATTACGCCGAAATGCTGCCGAAATTTCGAAAACGGCATTCGGGGCAAAATGGGAAATAAAAATAAAAAAAAAAAGTTTAGGATCGGGTCGGAAACCCGAGTCCCTAACGAAAAATTGAATAAGGAAAACCTAAGGGGTGGTTCAGGAATAGTAACCCGTCCCCTTAAAAATTTAAAACGCGAGTGAAATTGAAAACCGACCCCGAGGGGGGGCGTTTTTGGAAACGAAATAAAGGTCCGAGTCGGGAACGGAAAACGTGAGCCTCGGAGACCTAGGTCGGGAAAGTCTAGGTGAACGTTTTAAATACTAGTGAAACGTCCATTTGAGGCCCCGAAACGATAGAAAATCACTAAACCGACGTAAGGGTCGGAATAGTGCTTCCCGAGGGTCGGGAAAGTGAAAAATGGAAATAAAATATAAATGAACCCGGTAATGATTAGAAAAGAGTCAGAAAAGTTCCTGAGAGCCAAAAATGCAGTCTGGATCGGGAAAATTTCTATCAAGGGCAAAATTGTAATTTTGCCAAAATATAGGGGTAAAATCGTAATTTTGCCAAAATACAGGGGCAAAATCGTAATTTTGTAAAAGTTGAGAAAAAATGGGGAAAATGATAAATAAAGCCTAAAAAGTTATAAATAGGTTTTATTTAAGCTTTTTAATGAAAAATAAAAGCTATAAATGGGAATGAAATTAACAGACAAAGTTTTGTCTGTAGGATCCAAAGAATCGACCTACAAGGAAGGCGATCTGAGATCCAAGAGAGAAAGAAAGGAAAGAGACTGATAAGGTAAGTTCAGACATTTACCTGTCTGCAACATATAGCATTATTGTTGCTAACTTTAATGTACTAACTATAAGTTAGGTACATATGTGCTACGGGCACTATTATACAGTAGAGAGAGACGTAATGTGCTACGGGCACTATTGAGAATGGACACATTGTTAATTGTGCTTCGGGCACTAGAGTGAGGTTAATGAAACTCACTCACCTAAAATTAAAATGTGAACCATTCCTAACCACGGGACAATGTGAAGTCACCGGGTTAGAATTTTAAAAAGTCGGTAATGAAACCACTTTCTGGCGTACCAGCCTTCCGTACAGGGAGGTATTTTTGCCTTCGGGGCTATGAGACTAAGGCTGTGGAGGTCAGCACTGATGTACCGCTCCCAGTCATGTACTATTTTGCCTTCGGGGCTATGAGATTAAGGCTGTGGAGGTCAGCACTAATGTACCGCTCCCAGTCATGCGCACTTAAATGGTACTGCCAACCTGAGCTCAAAACCAGAACATAATGAAAGATAATTACCTAAAACTGAAACTATGCCATAATTAAGCATAAGACAGTTTAGTGAGAGTACTAACATCGCGGTAGATGTACTGTTGTGACGCTGTGTTGTGGTCAAAGTTACTATTCACGTATGAATAGTGGTCAAAGTTACTATTCACATATGAATAGTATCAAAGGTACTATTCATGATGAATAGTCTATTCATAGAAATTTTATTTCTTGCATGTTTGAACTTACTGAGCCTGTAGCTCACCATTTTTGCTAATGTTGCAGGTAAGCGACCAGCTCAGTAGCTTGTTTGACTGGATGCCGACGGGATGGCGTGTGTCAAATCGGATAACTGGGCGAGGGATATGGTCCTGCCAGAGTCTTTCCGCTAAGCGATAAAAAGGGAAGAAAAAAAGAAAGAAACAGTCTTTTGTAATATTATATATTTTACGAAAGTACTGTAATATGTAAATTACTTTGTACTAGCCAACAAAGTAAATAGTGAGAAATGGTTACATGATGTTTAAAAGAAAAAAAAAATTTCCCTAAAAACGTCATGATTTAAAAAGAGAGAGAGATAAGCCGGCGACCCATGAGAGTACAATCTATCCCAGTTAGCGATAAAGCTCAACTGTAATAGTATTGTATGATCTCTACGAGGGGCGGGCCGTCACAGAAAGAATCCTAAAAGACCTAGAATAACTTAGATAAAATTCTAAAGCTCAAAATAAAGATTTAGAGTTAAAAGTCTAAAAATTTTGAGGAACACTGGCGTGTTGCAGACCGTGTACCGTAAACAAAATTTGAATGTGTAGAATTGTTAAGTAAAATAAATATATATTTAAAATGATAATAAAACGGGGTATTAACAGACACTATTATGTCTGTAGGAACCCAAAATAAAGATAGAACTGCGGAGGAGTTCCGGAAGTGGACACTAGCATAGTATTGGTAAGTTCAAGCATTTTCGTGTCTGCAACATGAAATACTGTGTTAATCTATTCTATACTAGCTGCACACTAGATATAAAATCCTTTGAGCATTTAAGGATTAGTTAGTATAACATATCCCAAATAACGAAAATAAGTAAGACCTACGGGTAATAGAGGATAGTGACCTTGAGGTAACATATATGATCACCTGGTCAAAACTATAAATTGAAAGATGGTAATGAAATCATTAAGGCATACCACCCCTCCAACATAGTGGTGGAGTTTTGTTTAAATCCTACGGGGTTATCAGGGCTGTGGAGGACGATGTTCTAAGGTCGCTCCTTAGACCCTCCTAGTCGGCGTACTAATAATCATCGGTACTACCATAAATAGAGCTCTACACTAGAAATCTAATAGAAAATAAGCAATCAACAAAATGGTAAAAATCATAATTGAGCATAACCGAAGTTTACGTTAGAGTAATGTAAGTTCGGTTAGGATATGTGAATAGTACACAGTTACGGTAACTGGTACTATTCATCGATCAAAGGTCAACTTTACTATTTATGGTGAATACTACTATTTATGGTGAATAGTATTATTTATAGGAGATTGAGTTTTTATTGTTTTTGAATCAATATGATTCTTACTATGGATGTTTGAACTTACTGAGCCTGTTAGCTCATCAGTTTGTTCATGTTGCAGGTAAGATGCCTGTCCAGTAGATTCCTGGATGGCGGCAGGATGAGAGCGTGTCAAAGGGATAGGGAACTCACCGTGGATTTGGTCTTGCCATAAGTTTTCCACTGAGCTTTTTGAGTAAAGAAAATATGTTGAAGACAAAATATACAGCACATATATATATTATATATGTTACCAAATATGTTGTATTTATTTTAGACATGAAAAAAAAAACCAGTATTATATTTTACATCACCTTCTTACTTGATAATCATAAGAAAAAGTATGTATTAAAGAAAAAAAAATTGTTGGGGTGAAATTTTAGGCCCTGGTGTTTAAGAAGTATGAGTAAAAGAGTTTAAAACTGACGACTCGGATTCAGCACACGAACGGTCTTGGTCGGCCGTAGAGTCGATTCATGACGGTTGCGAGTGGTTGGAATCGGGGATGTCACAGGTTGGTATCAGAGCGGTTGACAATATCCCTATTGACACGAAGCATGATCTGCTCATCAATCTAAGTAAGTTAGCTTCTTTAAGTTAGTTAACTTTTCGTTTATTTGAAATTATATATTTTTGTAGAACTTAAGATAACTAGACCACCATATGTGAGACCTCATCCATACCGACCTAGAGGACCGATCCGGGTATGGACTAGGCCTGTGATCAGACTGTCCATGATCAGACGAGAGATGCAGCGACCGCCTGTGCCTGAGCCACTAGCGCCAAGGATAGTAGCGCCAGCACCAGTACAAGCACCACCTCCGTGGCCGATAGTAAACCCTCCCGTGGCAGTAGACATACCAGTGGTGGGAGATCGAGCCCGTATAGGAGCCAGAGTATCAGTACGAGCTGTACATGCATTTAGAAGCAGTCATCCACCGGCGTTCGAGGGAGGTCAACAGGGGATCTCTACGAGAGACTGGCTGCATGACATTGAGGTCATCATGTGCCAGTGCGATGTCGATCAGGATTGCTAGGTTCTGATGGCCATTGGCACATTCCGTGAGGATGCACGGTTGTATTGGGAGTATTGCGATCAGGAGATGCTGCTAGCAATGGATTAGGTCGAGTTTCACCAAGTCATGCTAGAGCAGTTCCCACAAAAAAGCTCTGCACCAGTGGTAGGCCCTCCTGAGAGTAGGACAGTACCACCACCACCAGCCATGCCTAGTTATGTGGATGTCAGAGATTTTGTTCTGAAGGCAGAGAGGCAGTAGATGATGTTGAGTGACACTGTATTTTCATATGCGGTCAGATTTCAAAATAGTATCGTAAGGGTGTGTCCTCTAACCAACATTATAAATGATAACTTTTGTGATATATTTTGGAAGGGACTCACCCTAGACCTACGACAGAGAGTAACCCCTCTATACCCTACTACTTTACTCGAGTTTATTATTGATGTAGCAAAAGTAGAGGAGGAAATGATGATGGAGCGCATGGTGCATAAGAGGCATGAACAGTTGCTACAAGAGGCAATGTTAGACCGCCTATACAGATCTCAGCCGATGGCAAACGATCATGAGGCAGGTCTGTCGAGACAACCAGAGGGAGCAAATCCAGCTGAAGGTTCAACAACGTCTGAGGTCGGAAACGGAACAGACAATGAAGAAATGGATCCAATTGAGTTTTTGGCGATTCCAGAAGAACCCCAGCTGGGAAATTAGTGGTAGAAATACATGTGTCGTATAAATATGTATATATATAACTGTATATGTGTATATATAATAGTGTTGAAAGGCTATTTTGAGGAAAGCCTTCAAACTAATGTACTTTTGAAATGAAAAGAAATAATAACCATATTTTGACATATGCAATGTGTGAAATGTTGAAATTATGTGATGATTAAAATTATTTGTATTTATATTGTAAAAATATAAATGTGAAAAACCTAACGATTGACTCTTATGCGATTTTAGGAAATAGGATAAGATGGTGAACCCAAGAAATCTACGGAATATGCGAGGACATCCAGTGCTATTAGAAAGTGTGGACAAGCTAGAAGCCTTAATAGAAGCTCAAATGAGAGAAAATGCTGAGTTAAGACAAAGACTAGAGCAAATGGAGCAGAGACAGGAACAGGAAGAAGACCAAGCCCCTCAAATGGCCGCACCAGAACCAGAAGTACCTCTAGCGGCACAAGAAGAAGTGGTACAGCCCCAACCACAACCCAGGAACAATATCGAGCCATTATATGAAAGATTCCAACACATGAGGCCACTAGAGTTTGAGGGCTCCACAAACCCTCTGTATGCTGAGGAGTGGTTGTCTTCACTCCATACGATATTGGAGTTTATGGAGTTGAATGACTAAGAAAGGATTCTGTGTGCATCCTTTGTTCTAAAAAGGGATGCAAGGTTCTGGTGGGAGTCAGTTAAGTTAAGGAGAAACATGTATACCATGTCTTGGTTGGATTTTCTGGAGGAATTCAATCAGAAGTATTATAATCCGGCACTATTACGACCACAACAAAGAGAGTTCACAGAGCTAAAGCAAGGTGACATGACAGTAATAGAAGTCTGCAATAAGTTTGATCAGTTATCTAAACTATGCCCATACACTGTCACCATTGAGAGGGAGAAAATACAGAAGATGCTAGGGATGTTTCGTCCCAAGATTTCAGCATTGGTGGACAGTGGGTTGACGTCGCTTGACACCGTATCTGATTGTGTTAGCCGTGCATTAAGGGCAGAGTATTATCTGATCTGACAAAAGGAAGAAAGAGAGAAGGTCTGGGATGCAAGGAAGAAGGAAAAGATCTTGACCAAAACCATACAAGCTCGACCTGAAACTGGACAAAGCAGCAAGCAAAGTTCGATTGTCAAGGCTGGACAGTCAAGCACTTCTGGCCAGCAGTCTCAGGGAAAGAGAAAAGCAAATAATCCCGGGAACCAGAACCAGTAGAGGAGAACAAACAATAATGCTAGTCCTATGGTTCGAGACTGTGTGAACTGTGGGGAAAGACTTTCAGGTCGATGCAGACTTGCCCCAAATGCTTGTTTTCAATGTGGGAAGGACAGTCACTTCGCCAAAAACTACCCAGAAAATAGGCAGAATGTGCAAGGTTCATCTCAGTCACAACAACGTCCCCAGGCACATGCATTACAGATCAAAGCTAAAGGGTCATCCCATTCTGAGAGGCAGGAAAGACCAGAACGCTTACCTTGAGCAGATGCAAGTATTATGGTCTACACAAAGGAAGAAGCAGAAGCGGGAACGTCAAATGTAGTGACAGGTCAACTTTTTGTCGCTAATAATTTGGCGTCTGTTTTATTTGACTCTGGAGCTACGCATTCTTTCATTTCACACCAATTTGCTAATAGGATAGGATATCCTAAAGATAACATGGGTATGACATTTAAAACTGCATTACTCTCAGGGGAAGCCCTAATGTCCAATTACTGGTTACTGCATGTGCTGATAATTGTGGCAAATAGGGAGTTATTTACAGAATTGATCGTGATGGAGCTTGCAGACTACGATGTGATACTAGGAATGGATTTCCTAGGAAAGTATCGAGCTATGATCGATTGTCGAAAATGGATGATAAGGTTTCAACCTGATGAAGAAGAGGGATTTGAATACGTCGATACGTCACGAAGATCACAGAAGATAATCATCAACTCAATGGAAGCAAAAAGGATGATGTCTAGCGGTTGTGCTGCATACCTAGCATGTGTTCTAGACGTGACAAAGGAACCAAAGCTCCAACCCAAAGACATTCCTATTGTAAAGGAATTCATTGATGTCTTTCCAGAAGAATTACCAGGACCGCCACCTGAACGAGAAATTTCCTTCGAGATCGAGTTGATGCCAGGAACTGCACCAATCTCAAAGGCACCATACCGGATGGCGCCGGTAGAGTTAAAAGAATTACAGGAGCAACTGAAGGAACTTTTTGACAAAGGATTCATACACCCAAGCTATTCCCCATGGGGTGCTCCAGTGCTGTTTGTTAAGAAGAAAGATGGCTCATTCCAGATGTATATTGATTATCAGGAACTGAACAAGGTTACTATCAAGAATAAGTATCCGCTACCTAGGATTGATGACTTGTTCGATCAACTCACAGGTGCAGCCGTATTCTCCAAGATTGATCTGCGATCAGGATATCATCAACTGAAAATCAAGGAGAGTGACATCCACAAGACCGCATTTCAAACCCGTCACGGTCATTACGAATTTCTGGTAATGCCGTTTGGGTTAACAAATGCGCCAGCAGCTTTTATGGATCTGATGAATCGAGTCTTTAAGGAATATTTAGATAAGTTTGTTATTGTGTTCATCGATAACATTCTTATATATTCAAAGACTCGAGAGGAGCATGAAGAGCATTTGAGAATTGTTCTGCAAACGATAAGGGAACATCAACTCTATGCCAAGTTCTCTAAATATGAATTCTGGCTGAATAGAGTACATTTTCTCGGACATGTGGTTTCCAAGGAAGGAATCGCTATGGATCCTGTTAAAGTAGAGGCGATCAACAAGTGGCCCGTACCTAAGAGCGTGACAAAAATACGAAGTTTTTTAGGTCTGGCCGGCTATTATAGAAGATTCATTGAAGGATTTATAGGAAAATAAATCGGTAAAAACGTATTAGAGTGGCGCAGCGGAACAATAAAAATTTTTTGGATCGTTAAATATCTCATGATGCCATATACAATAAACCAACAACAATTAAAACTCATACCTCAAGGACACCAATCTTGCAGGAGGAGAATGACCGGAGGATTCAACCAACTAGCCTTCTCTACTATTCTCCAATTCCCGAATGGCTGAGTGTGTGGGCACTATGAACCTCGATCGGTATGCTAGCACTGCTAGTCTTCTTCCGACCACCCAGATCTCTAAAGAACTTTATTGTCACGGTGGGCTGTTTAACAATAAGCTTGCTCACCTGAGAGTCTGTAGTCTGAGAGAACTGGAGTGGCAGGACCTCTATTTATAGACCTGCATGAGGTGATTCTCTTAATTTGAATTGGATTAGGGAAAGATATTCTCCCTTATCCATAACCATAAAATCTGAATTTCCTATGGGAGAATCTCAACAATAAAATTCGGTCATTATGGATAAATCCAATCCAAATCTAAACAAGATTTTAACTAGAATTTTATCTCCCCTTTTTCAACCAAAAAATCCGAAATTCCTAGGAGAAAATCTCCTCCACAAATTCGGCCACTTTTAGGATAAGGGAGAATCAAAATTCCACTAGGATTTTCAAGCTTGAATCTTATCTCATCCTTATCCAAAATAACCGAATTTTCCTAGGGGAAAAGCTCCAAAATTTTGGCCACTTTTCAGGGAGGAGAGAATCTAAATTCAACTGGGATTGAAACTTAAATTTTTCCCTTGAACCTTACCCATAAAAACCGCAATTCTATTGAGGATTATCCTCAAAATTTCGTCCACCTTTTGTTAGGATTTAGATTCAAAATTCAAGTAGGATTCTAACAAGATTATCCTCTCCAAATCCAACTCAAATTTGAATTTCAAACCTTGTGGATTTTCCACAACAAATTCGAATCCCACTTGGACTGGGATTCAAAATTTGAATTTCAAATTTAAAATTCGAATTTCAAATTCAAATTTCAAATTTCAAACTTCAAATTTCAAATTTCAAATTTCAAATTTAAATTTCAAATTCAAATTTCAAATTCGAATTTCAATTTCAAATTTCAAATTCAAATTTCAAATTCAAATTTCAAATTTCAAATTTCAAAATTCAAATTTCAAAATCTACAAAACAGTTATGTTTCAAATTCTTGTTCTGATGGATAATTTTCTACAACTCCAATCCAATCTCAAATAAAATCATGGCAACTTTATTTGGAGTTCGAATAATTGTGTACTCTATTATCCAAAACAAAATCTGAATCCAACAGGAGAGAATCTTGTCTACCATCCTAATCCTGTGTCATCACCATCCATGCATAATAAACTAGCCAATAGCATACACAAATCAATTTGCCAAACATTAAGGAATTATGTGGAGCTAGTAGAGGGACTGATTGGACATATATAATCGGGCTCCCGCAAATCCATATGATCAACATTCTTTTACCGAACAACTCAATCATATGATCACTAGTTTCAGAGTCACACCACTATAAACCTGAAACTAAACTCCCAATTATATACCGTATTACGTAAGCCTGTGACAAGCTATCGTCCAATGACCTTGTCATGTATGTAGAACCCTCATATGATATCCATGATCAGCCTTAGGCCAAAGTCCGTTTAATCCTACTGATCAGGCTATCTTAAAGTTCCATTATACTACCGAATAAAGAAAATGATTATTCACAATATGTGAATAAGAAGTCATCCGCCCAGCAGACGACCGAAGGTCTTGTCCATTTTCACATTCAGTATAATACCTTTAAGAGGATACCCTTAACTCCTCATTAGAGCTATGATTCCGATATCTGTAAATGAACCCTTCATCGTATACAAGTCATGCACCTAACAAACCGGTCTATAAGCTTACTACCTCTGAGACGCTTTAGCCATTGGAACATCAAAGTACACAAGTCATATACATGAAGCTGTCCTTTTACTCAGGATTAAGGTTACTGCATAATGAACGTCAAAAGCAGATCGATCCACTCAAAGCGGACTTCGTAGATCAATCACGCTTTAGTCCCGGTCTAATATGTCACCACCAAGCAATATATCTATGTCTCTACTTGGAAGTCCAGCTCCAGATAGTCAAGACAAACCGTCCCCTCCAAGGCTTTAGACAACATAATAGTCTTAACATGAGTTAGATGCTCGGCCTAACCCTATAGACTACAGACCAAAGTTTAGACCGCTAACTTTAGAACATTGTCTTCTCACATACAAAAGTCCATTGCATGCAACGTTCTAATAGTTTAACACAAGCAGTCAGGGAGTCATATTTGCTTACATTTACTTTAACATGTAAATAAGATGAGGACAGATAGCAATGTAATGAATAACCTCTATATATATAATTTTATTATCCAGTTCAAAATAATAACATCAAAATATCTCTAATGCTTAGGGCATTTCCTAACAGGATTTGCACGACTTGCCGCTCCTATCATAGCTCTTACACGCAAGGAAAGGAAATATGAATGGACTGAACAGTGCGAGAAAAGTTTCCAAGAGCTGAAGAAACAACTAACGAGTACGCCAATACTTATACTTCTGACGGAAGGGGAGATGTTCGTGATATACAGCGACGCTTCAAAAATGGGATTAGGGGTTGTCCTAATGCAAGGCGATAGGATGATTGCCTATGCCTCGCATCAATTAAAGGACCATGAGAAGAATTATCCCATGCACGATCTGGAGCTTACCGCAGTAGTGTTCGCATTAAAGATCTGGCGTCACTATCTATATGGAGCTCAGTGTCAGATTTATACGGACCACCAGAGTCTGAAATATTTCTTCACATAGAAGGAGCTTAATATGTGCAAAGGTGATGGCTGGAGTTGGTAAAGGATTATGATTGCAAAATCCTCTATCACCCAGGGAAGGCTAATCGCGTTGTAGATGCGTTAAGTAGGAAATCTACTATTCGACAGCAACTGTCGATTGAAAAATTTCCAAAACCATTACAGCAAGAAATCAACATGTTGGAGATGGAGCTGATAACCGGAAAGCTAGCTGCGGTACAACTGGAGTCAACATTCTATAAAGACATCAGAGAAGCTCAGAAGCAAGATCCGACACTAGCAAGCTCGCAAGAAGAAGCATCATCTGAAGATGGATTAATCCGACATCAGGGGAAATTCAAGTTCCAGATGATGAAGGACTAAGAAGGCAAATCATGGCTGAAGCTCATAAAACGCCTTACTCAATACATCCCAGAGTCAGCAAAATGTACCAAGATCTGAAGTTGTAATTCTGGTGGAAAGGGATGAAGAAGGATATAGCGGAGTTTGTAAGCAAGTGTATGACGTGCCAGAAAGTTAAGGCTGAACATCGTTATCCAGGTGGAAAGCTAGAACCGTTAGAGATTCTTGAGTGGAAGTGGGAGCATATCACGATGGACTTTGTGATGGGACTACCAATGACCCGAGAAGGCTATGATGCCATCTGGGTTATTGTAGATAGACTGACAAAAATGGCAAGGTTCATTGCAGTAAAGATGACCTTCTCGTTGGAAAGGTTGGTAGACTTGTATGTTAACCACATAGTTAAGCTACATGGAGTTCCTAAATCCATTGTGTCAGATCGTGATTCAAGATTCACTTCGAACTTCTGGACATGCGTACAAGAGGCTATGGGAACAGAAGTACGACTGAGCACAGCATTTCATCCGCAGACAGATGGCCAATCCGAGCGAACCATCGAGACTCTCGAAGACATGCTGTGTGCATGTACAATAGATTTTCCAGGGAGCTGGAATGAGAAACTTCCATTGGTAGAGTTTTCGTGTAACAACAGCTACCAAGCTTCAATAGGTATGGCACCTTATGAAGCCTTATACGGAAGAAAGTGTAGATCACTGATTCATTGCAACGACCTACAAGAGAAACGAATACATAAGACTAATTTCGTCTAAGAAACAGTAGATGCAGTTACAAAAATATAGCAGCGGATGAAGGCAGCCCAGAGCCGACAGAAAAGCTACGCGGACACAAGACGAAGATTCCTGGAGTTCAATGAAGGGGATTTCGTATTCCTAAGAGTTTCCCCGATGAAAGGAATAATGAGGTTCGGAAAGAAGGGAAAGTTAAGTCTAAGATATATTAGATCATACGAGATCATCGAACGCATTGGTAAAGTCACCTATAGATTAGCACTACCTCCTGAAATGTCAGCAGTACATAATGTGTTTCACGTGTCGATGCTATGGAAGTACATATCGGATCCATCCTACATACTAAAACATGAGCCAATCCACATTCAGGAAGATCTGACCTGTGAGGAGAGACCTGTTCAGATGCTGGCACGTGAAGATAAAGTCTTGAGGAATAAAATGATCCCATTAGTCAAAGTGTTATGGAGAAATCACAACATTGAAGAAGCTACATGGGAGCGTGAGGACGAAATAAAGAACTTATACCCTTACTTGTTTTAAATTTTCGAGGACGAAAATTCTATAAGGAGGGGTGAATGTGATAACCAGGAATTTTAGATTCTCGAATTATGTTAAAATTATGTGTATAACAATTTTAATGAATAAAATGTGAAAAAATTGTATTCCAATACTATTGTGAATATTGTAAAAATGTTCTGGTAGTGTTAAAGTATGTGAGTTCGGGGATGGAAAATCTTACCAGATATAATTGGGTGAGATTATTCGAAATCAGAGCCGAAAACCCTAGAGAGTGCATTGAAATGTACTAAAACAATAGAAATTTACGGTAGAGAATTCTGATCAAACTGAACCAAAATAAGACAAACTGACCGCACTGGAGGCGCTGAGAACTCGCCTATGCGATTTCGGTAAAGTTCCGTTCGGATCAAATTACAGTCAAAAATTGACTACGAATTAATTAATGAATTAATATGAATAGTTGATGACATCACCTTGATTATGTCATAATACAAATTGTTTTCTTAAAATTAGAAAGTAACTTTGAAAGATGTATGGTGTAGATTAACCTACTTTATGATCAATGACTAAGATCATGCCAAAAAGCCATAAAAAAAAATTTTGTAAAAATTTTTAAAAGGCCATTTAGCCACTTGGAAAGGGAGAAGAAAAAAAATTTGATTTTTGCCCCAAAATATTTACTTTTTAGTCCTTGGACAATTAGGAAATTGTTGGAAAAAAATTACAAAAAAGCCCTTAGTTTTTGCCAATAAATAGGCATCAAAATTCAAGCAAAAAAATGGAAAAACCAACTAAACTCTTGCTCTTTTTCTTCAGCCCAAAACTGTGATATTTTAACCCCCCTTAAACCAAAAATTTTGTTTTCAATTTCATATCAAACCTAGCTTGAATTGCATTTCCAATCTCAAGGCATCAACTAATCAAGGTAAGCTTCAAATTTGAAGCATTTTTCCTGTATTTTTCATAGAAAATCTGTGGGTTTAAAGGATTGAAAAAAGATGAAAAAAATTGTTGATTTGTTGATTCTATGATTGGTTTGATGTTGTAGTATTTAAAGCATGAATTAGGATTGAAAAACAAGCAAAAATTTTGCATGTTTCCCTTGAAAATCCGTGGCTTCAATGGTGTGAAAATTTCATGAGTTTTGTTGTTTTGATTTGGTATTAATGTTCATTCAATTATGTGTTGAATTAAGCATGAATTGGACTAAAGAAACAATAAAATTTTGATGTAAATTTGCTGCTAAAACCATGGGCATGAACATTAGGAAATGGAAAATTTTTAATGTTGAAGAATGTTGATAAAAACCCTAGGAAAGAAAATGAAATTTTCCCTGTGTTTATGCATAAAATCCGTGGCTATAACTAGGGTTAGAATGCATGTTTTGTTAGGTTTTTGGATGTTATTTTATACATTGGAAAGCCTAAGAATGATGTGATGTGATGAAAATTAATTAGATGTGATTAACTAGTAAACCAAGGCTAGTTTGAAAGAAAAATATTGTGGTTTGTGTTGATTTCTAAAATGTTGAATCATGTGGAAAATTTTTATACAAAGTTAGAAACTTTGTATAAAATAGGCCTCTGGTATAGTACGTAGCAGGTACAAAGGTTCTGAGGTGTACCTGACGTCGGGAAACCTTAAAATGTAAGCGAAAATGCTGCCAAAATTTCTAAAATTGGATTAAGGGCATTTCGGGAAACGAGGGGTAAAAATATTGAACTCAGGAAGGAAACCGAGACCCCTCGGTGAATTATGATTAGAAATGGAAAAGCAACCCAAAAGGAGTAGTAAACCGACCCTAAATCACTAAAATGCCTAAAACAGGAAAAAAATTCATGTTAGGGGTATTTTGGGAAACGAGGGAAAATTTTAGGTCGGGATAGGAAACCCGAGCCTCTCGAGGATGGAGGGTCGGGAACGGGATAAATAACGTTTAATAAGTAGTGAAAGGGCCATTTGAGGCTCCGAAACGCTCGAAAAATGAAAAAACGACCCTAGGTGACGGATAAATAGTAACCGAGGGCTGGGAAAAATGAAGTTGAGATTTTGCAGCAATTTAAATTGTAAAATAATACAAAAGCCTAGGAAATAGTACTTTAAAATAATTAGATTTAGAAAATTTGGAAAAAAAGATAGAACGAAACAAATTACGATCCCGAGACCCGTTAGGGACAAAATGGTCATTTTGACCAAAAATTTCTGAAAAGGCTCGGAAAGAATCCTAAAAGACCTATAATAACTTAGATAAAATTCTAAAGCTCAAAATAAAGGTTTAGAGTTAAAAGTCTAAAAATTTTGAGGAACACGGGCGTGTAAAGGGATACACGGCCGTGTGTAGGAAAAATTTTATAACTCGAGAGGTACACGGGCTGGAACATGGGCGTGTTGCAGACCGTGCACCACAAACAAAATTTAAATGTGTGGAATTGTTAAGTAAAATAAATATATATTTAAAATGATAATAAAACAGGGCATTAACAGACACTATTATGTCTGTAGGAACCCAAAATAAAGATAGAACCGCGGAGGAGTTCTGGAAGTGGACACTAGCGCAGTATTGCTAAGTTCAAGCATTTTCGTGTCTGCAACATGAAATACTATGTTAATCTATTCTATACTAGCTGCACACTAGATATAAAATCCTATGAGCATTTGGGGAATAGTTAGTATAATATATCCCAAATAACGAAAATAAGTAAGACCTACGGGCAATGGAGGATAGTGACTTTGAGGTGACATATATGATCACTTGGTCAAAACTATAAATTGAAAGATGGTAACGAAACCATTAAGGCGTACCGCCCCTCCAACATAGTGGTGGAGGTTTGTTTAAATCCTACGGGGTTATCAGGGCTGTGTAGGACGATGTTCTAAGGTCGCTCCTTAGACCATCCTAGTCAGCGTGCTAATAATCATCGGTTACTGCCATAAATAAAGCTCTACACTAGAAATCTAATAGAAAATAAGCAATCAACAAAATGGTAAAAATCATAATTGAGCATAACCAAGGTTTATGTTAGAGTAATGTAAGTTCGGTTAGGATATGTGAATAGTACACAGTTAGGGTAACTGGTACTATTCATCGGTCAAAGATCAACTTTACAATTCATGGTGAATACTACTATTCATGGTGAATAGTACTATTCGTAGGAGATTGAGTTTTTATTGTTTTTGAATCAATATGATTCTTACTATGGATGTTTGAACTTACTGAGCCTGCTAGCTCATCAGTTTGTTTATGTTGTAGGCAAGAAACCTGTCCATTAGATTCTTGGATGGTGGCAGGATGCGAGCGTGTCAAGGGGATAGGGAACTCACCGTGGATTTGGTCCTGCCATAAGTTTTCCGCTGAGATTTTTGAGTAAAGAAAATATGTTGAAGACAAAATATACAGTACATATATATTATATATGTTACCAAATATGTTATACTTATTTTAGACATGAAAAAAAAAACCAGTATTATATTTTACATCGCCTTCTTACTTGATAATCGTAAGAAAAAGTATGTATTAAAGAAAAAAAATTTTTGGGGTAAAATTTTAGGCCCTGGTGTTTAAGAAGTGTGAGTAAAAGAGTTTAAAACTGATGACTTGGATTCAGTACATGAACAGTCTTGGTCGGCCGTAGAGTCGATTCATGACGATTGCGAGTGGTTGGAATCAGGGGACGTCACATGAGATACAAGTTGAGATAATGTATTTATGTAAATTATATTGTATTACAAAAGACGACTAAAGTATAGTTTTTAATTTTATATGGCTTTCATACAAGGCTTTCATGGAAGAAAAGTATTTTGGAAAAAAAAAATGAGCTCCAAAGTACAAAGATTTAAAAATGAGAGAAAGTTTTTGATGACTCAATGAAGTTCACGAGCTGTCACAATCGGCTACAGAGTTAGATTGTAACAGTTTTGCATGGCCGAAATTGGGGACGTCACAGGTTGGTATCAAAGCAGTTGACCATATCCTTACTGACACAAAACACAGCCTACTTGTCAATCCAAGTAAGTTAGCTTTCTTTAAGTTAGTTAGCTATTTGTTTATACAAGGTTATGTATTTTGTAGGATATATGATGACTAGGCCACCATATGTGCGACCTCAGAAGTATAGACCGAGAGGATCGATCAGGGTGTGGACTAGGTTTGTCATTAGGCCGTCCATGTCCCAGCGACCAGTACATAGACTGCCGACGCTTGAGCCACCAGTGCCACGGGCTAGAGCACCATCATTGATACAAGCGCCACCTCCTCAATTGGTACTTAATCCACCAGTCGACATAGACATCCCAGTTGTTGGAGGACGACCATATATAGGAGCTAGAGTATTAGCTCGCGCTGTGCATGCTTTTCGAGGTAGTCATCCACCCACCTTCAAGGGAGGTCAAGAAAGGATTGCTACTAGAGATTAGCTACATGATGTGGAGATGATCATGTGCAAATGCGACATCGAAGAGGATTACTAGGTCATGTTGGTAGTCAGTACATTTCATGGAGACGCACAGATGTTCTGGGAATATTGTGATCGAGACATGCTATTAGGCTTGACTGGGCTGAGTTTAGGCATATCATGATATAGTAATTTTTGCCAAAAAGCCCAACATCGGTTCCAGATCCTCCGAATAGCAGGTAGAAATGCCACCACCTGCCTTGCCCAGATACATGGATATCAGGGAGTTTGTTCTCCAGGCAGAGAGGCTCCAAATGTTGCTTAGTAATACAATCTTCACTTATGCGGTACGATTCGAGGAGAACATTGTAAGGAGATGTCCCCTATCCAACCTCACTAATGAGGATTTTTGCGATATATTCTGGAAGGGACTTATGATAGATTTACGACAAAGGGTAACCCCTCTATATCCTCTTACTTTACTAGAGTTTATAGTTACAGTAGCTAAAGTAGAAGAACAGCTACTGCTAGAGTGCATGGTACGCAATCGGCGTGAACAATTATTGCAAGAGGCAATGCTAGATCGTCTTTAGAGAGCGCGACCTATGGCTAATTACCATGAGGCTAGCCCATCTAGGCAATGAGAAGGAACAAGTCCTAATAGAGGAACGATGCCATCTGGGACCAGGAATGGTTCGGATAAGGAAGAAGAGGATCCGAAAGAATTTCTGATAGTTCTGAGCCAACTAGGGGATAAGTGTGGCGCCCCCGACCTCGGTCCACCGAAATTATTACAATCAAGCTCCTTAGCCGACTGAAATAGCTCGTGAACTTCGTCAAGTCACCTAAATTATTTTCTTTCCTTTAAACCCTTTGTGAAATTTAGAATCATTTTTTTTTCTTAAATACTTTTTCTTATTTGTAAACATAACATAATTAGACTGAACTATGTTTGACACTTTTAAAAGTACAAACATACTTTTTACACAATACATAATTCAAATCCTTTTGCAATACATGTCTTTTCTTTCTTCAAATCTCCTCTTTCAACGCTCAGTGGAAAACTTGTAGCAGGACCATATCTATAATGGATTCCCTATCCCCATTCGCATGATCGCATCCTACCGCCATCCAGAAATCTACTAGGCAGGTTTCTTACCTGCAACATGAACAAAACCGGTGAGCTAACAGGCTAAGTAAGTTCAAACATACTTTGTAAGAATCATACAGATTCAAAAACACTGAAAACTCAATTTCCTATGAATAGTACTATTCATGATCACATGAATAGTGACTTTGACCTTTGACTGATGAATAGTAACAGTTACCTTAACTGGTTACTATTCACTTTACCCTAACGGGGTACTATTCACATATCTTAACCGAAATTACTACACTTTAGTGTAAACTTCAGTTATGCTTAATTATGATTTTCATCATTTTATTGATTGTTTATTTTCTATTTGATTTCTAGTTTAGAGCTCTGTTTATAGCAGTACCGATGATTATTAGAGCGCTGACTGGGAGGGTCTAAGGAGCGATCTTAGAACATCGGCCTCCACAGCCCTGATATCCTCGTAGGATCTGAGAAAAACCTCCACTACTATGTTGGAGGGACGGTACGCCTTAATGGTTTCATTACCATCTTTCAATTTATAGTCTTGACCAAGTGATATCAATCATCGCCTCAAGGTCACTATCCTCCATCGCCCATAGGCCTTACATATTCTCTTTTCTCTTTATATGGAATATGTTATACTAACTAATCCCCAAGTGTCCATAGGACTTAATACTCTCTTTTCTCTTTATATGGGATATGTTGTACTAACTATTCCCCAAATGTTCATAGGATTTAATACCTAATGTACACTTAGTACATAATCAATATCACTGTATTTTATGTTACAGACAAATTTAAATGTCTGAACTTACTGTATATAACGCATCAATATAAATATGTCAAGTCAATTTATATATGACTTAGACATAACACATAATTCATAACATGACTTTCATAACATCTACATCATCGCATCTTGACATGAAAACAGACATACAATAGTCAGTTCATGTTACAGCCAATTAAATGCTTGAACTTACTGATACTTTTGCTAGCATTTCCTTCCTCAACTCCACAGACGTTCCTTTGCCGCGTCTGGATTGGGTTCCTATAACTGGAATAACCACTGTTATTTTAAATCTTCATTTCATATTCGAAATGTAGTAAAACATAAAAATTCTACATTTTATTTCCCGTAAATGGTCTTAGGAATCTAAAATCTCATTTTCCATTTTTACACTAACTCTTGGCAAAATTACCATTTTGCCCCTGATTTGATTTTTCATCATAAACCTATTTTTTCTTAGTTTAAGACCCATATTGAACTTTTATAATTACATTTTAACTATCCTTAGGCATTCACGGTCCTTTCTGAGCCTTTCAGAAATTTTTGATCAAAATGACCATTTTACCCCAGACGGGTCTCGGGACCGTCATATACTCACTGTGACTTTTAACAAGATTTTCTAAGCCCGAGTATTATAAAATAATATTTCTTAAACTTTTACACACTTTTACAGCATCCATTGCTGTTCCATAGATGACTGTTGGTCATCCGACCCTCGGGTGGTACTATTCCGACACCTAGGATCGTTTCTCGTTTTTCTCACATTTCAGAGCCTCAAATGGGTATTTCACTACTCCCGAAATGTTTGTTATGCTAATCCTGAGCCTTAGACGCCGGGTGGGCTCGGGTTTTCATCACGATTTCAAATTTACCTTTCGTTTCCTAAAATACCCTTAACATTAGTTTTCCCGTTCTCTTACATTTTCCCAACCTCGAAGGAATGGTTTACTATTCCTCAAAGGTTCATTTTCCCATTTTTCTGAGCTTAACTCATCGAAGGGTCTAGGTTTCCATTACCGAACACAATTTGCCTCCCGTTTTTCACCGAAATGCCCTTAGTGCCGTTTTCAAAATTTCGGCAGCATTTCTGCTAAATTTCTAGGTCTCCGGCGTTTAAGAAACGCCTCAAAATCATCTAACCTATTTTATTCTACCATGTGCTATACCGGAGGCCTAATTTTTACGTAAAACTCAATTTTTTACGTATAAATTTTCACATTTCCCATACATTTTCTTTTTCTGACATTTCATTCATTTTACTCTTTTTTTTATCTTTTCTTTTTACAATTTGAATACAAATTACATACAAATCATTCCAATACATAAATAAGGAATGAAGGGAAACGAAATCGCTATTGAAATCATCCCGTCAGTGATCGGACGAACCGTTCGATCTCGACCGCGTAAACTTTTTATCTCTGTTCTTCACGTTTAAAATCTCGGTTGGCAATTCTGATGCCGCGGATGTGTCCAGAACGTCGAAAATAGGCCAATAGGCCACTCTTCATTTTTTAGCCCCCAAGTTGCCGTTGACCAGCATTGACTGTGTTGACCGGCATTGACTCCGGCGTTGACCGGCGGCAAACGGTGGCGGCGTGAGGAACGGAGGTGTCCACCTTGAATATCTCGATGAGAGGAGTCCATTCACGATGTCAATTTCAACATTGGAGGCTCTGATTGTCGACAATCAGCCTCGAAAACTCGACCCATGGCAGCGGTGTTGAATCTCCACCGTGTCGGGGCTGTTGTCCATAATTACCTTGGGGCTTTTGTTCCCCATCATATTTTGAGTATTTTGACACCCACGGTGTCCCTCGACTCGGCCGGAAAAGGCGAGTTTCATGGTGGCGACGTCGTGGCTTCGGGCGGCGCAATCCGGCAGCCGTTGAGATGAACTACTGGCTGGGTTTTGTAGTGCTCTTCACCACGAGTCTTTTGGGACCAAAATCACCTTTATCGGAGGTCGGACGGTGGAGAATCGACGTCGAGAAGTTTCCACCACCGTTGACTTTCAGGCGGCACGTGCGGGCTGCTCCGGCATCGGTTCTGTTGCGTCGACCCACCATCAGACTCAACTCGTCGAGAGCTTTCCGATGACACCGGTGGTGTCAAAAACGGACACCGTTTTCGATGGTCGATCACTGTTCACTCTTAGGATTGTGTGTAGGGAAAAATATAGAAAAGGGAAATTATGAGGCCTTTTCTGTAATTTCGACCTTTTATACACTTTTGTCCAAAATTTCAACATGAGCTATCCTGACTAATTTGGGCATGCTGAACCTAAATATATCAGTTTTATATCAAGAAAGTGTCATCTTGACCAATTTCTTGATACTGCATATCTCCAGGTCAAATATTACTTTTCATGCTCAATTGACTAATTTGAGCGTGCTGAATCTAAATATATTAATTTTAGGTCAAGAACAGATCATCCAGACCAACTTGTCAATACTGTGTGTAACACACACACACACTCACGTCTAAAATCAATACTATTAGTATTTTATCTTTTTGTGCACTTAGCTTACCCTAAGTCACCTACTAGGGTTTATAGTTCATTGTTTTTCCCCAGCTCAATTCGGCATGCTTTTACATCACCGAATTCTTAATTTGTAATAATGTTAGAATATTGTATCTCGTTCTACACATTATTAATCATACATTTCACATTTTAAACATGAAATTCATCATGTACATGCAATTTACCATATTCTGAGAATAGTAAAATTTCCCGGTTATTACAATTAGATGTAAAAACATATGAGATGTATAAATGTATATATCTGTATATGTACATGTATGACTATATTGAAAGGCTATTTTGAGAAAAAGCCTTAAAGTTGATATGTATATGAAAATTATGAAATGAAATGATATGAAATTTTGATACGTTAAAATGATGAGATGCTTGAAATTATATGATGGTAAAAAACTATTTTTACTTATATTGCAAAATTATGTTGTTGAAAATTTAATGATTGATTTTCATGCAACTATAGGAAATAGAAAAGATGGTGAACACACGAAACCAAAGAAATATGAGAGGGCGTCCTCTCCTTTCAAAAAGGGTTGATGAACTACAAGCTCTTATAGAAGCTCAGATGAAGGAGAATGTTGAGCTAAGGCAAAGGTTAGAGCAAATGGAATAGTGGCAAGGCCAAAAAGAAGGCCAAGCCTAACAAATGGCTAAAACTGAACAACCAGTGCTGCTAGTTATGCCCGAAGTAATACTAGAACCCCAACCTCAACCCCGAGTAAATCAGGAACCTTTGTACGAATGATTTCGATGGACGAAGCAGCCAAAAATTTGAGGGCTCCACAAACCTACTAGAAGCAGAGGAGTGGCTTTCTTCGATCCAAATGATTCTAGAATTTATGGACTTAACCGAACAAGAAAAGGTCATATGTGCATCCTTTGTGCTAAGGAAGAATGCAAGATTTTGGTAGGACACTGTCAAACTGAGAAGAAATGTAGCCATGATGTCATGGATAGACTTTTTAGAAGAATTTAATCAGAAGTACTATGACCCCGCGCTACTGCGACCCTAAGAGAGGGAGTTTGCAGAATTGAAGTAGGGAAACATGACAGTAAGTGAAGTCTATCAAAAGTTTAACCAACTGTCCTGACTATATCCATATGTCATCCCTACTAAGAGGGAGAAAATACAAAAAATGCTCAGGATGTTCCGCCCCGACATCTTGGCTTTGGTAGATAATGGGTTAATGCCACCCACTATGGTAGCTGACTGTGTTAGTTGAGCTTTAAGAGCTGAGTATCACCTAGCTCGACAAAGGGAAGAGAAAGAGAAAATCTGGGATGCCAAGAAGAAGGAGAAAGTCATGGCAAAAGCTGCTCAAGCTGGACCCCAGGTTGGACAAGGTAGCAAGCCGATTCCGAACGTTAAGGCTGGATTGTCAAGCCAACAGTTGCAAGGCAAAAGGAAAGGAAATAATTCCAGAAATAGGAATCAGCAACGCAAGTTGAACGATAATGCCTTATCTGTTGTTTATGACTGTGTTACGTGCAGAAGGAGGCACCTAGGATGATGCAAATATGCTTCAAATGCATGTTTCCAATGTGGAAAATAAGGCATTTTTGCCAAGAATTGCCCCGAGAATCGACAAAATGTGCAGGGTACGTTTCAGCCATAGTAGTAACGTCCCCAACCTCATGCACTATAGGCTAATATTGAAGGGCCTTCGAAGACGCAAGAAAGATTGGAATGCATGCCTCGTGCAAATGCTCAAGTCATGGTCTACACTAAAGAGGATGTGAAAGTTCGGACATCCAATGTGGTGACAGGTCAGGTTTCTAATGCTAATCATTTAGCGTCTATTTTATTTGATTCTAGAGCTACGCATTCATTTATTTCATACGAGTTTGCAAATAGAACAGGATATCCTAAGGATAGTATAGATATGACATTTAGAACGGCTCTACCCTTAGGTGAAGTGTTGATGTCCAATTACTGGTTACCTTATGTACTAATAATTGTGGCAAATTGAGAGTTATATGCGGAACTGATCGTAATAGAGTTTGCTCATTATGACATAATACTAGGAATTGATTTCCTAGGAAAATATCAAGCCACGATCGATTGTGGCTTGATATTTTATGTCGGCTCATCACGTAAAATGAGAAACACAATGATTAATTTGATGAAAGTAAGAAGGCTAATATCTAGTAGCTGTGCTGGATACTTAACATACATAGTGTTAGGAAATGCCCTAAGCATTAGAGACTTTTTGAAGTATTTATTTTGAACTGGATAATAAAATTATATATAAATGTTATTCATTACATTGCTGTTTGTCCTCATTCTATTTACATGTTAAAGTAAATGTAAGCAAATATGGCTCCCTGACAGCTTGTGTTAAAATAGTTAGAATGTTGCATGCAATGGACTTTTGTATGCGAGAAGGCAATGTTCTAAAGTAAGCGGTCTAAACTAAGGTCTATAGTCTATGGGGTTAGACCAAGCATCTAACTCATGTTAAGACTATTATGTTGTCTAAAGCCATGGGGGGAACAGTTTGTCTTGACTGTCTGGAGTTGGACTTCCAAGTAGAGACACAGATATGTTGCTTGGTGGTGATATATTAGACCAGGACTAAAGCATGATTGATCTACGAAGTCTGCTTTGAGTGGATCGATCTGCTTTTGACGTTCATTATGTAGTAACCTTAATCCTGAGTAGATGGATAGCTTCATGTATATGACTTGTGTACTTTGATGTTCTAATGGCTAAAGCGTCTCAGAGGTAGTAAGCTTATAAATCGGTTCATTGGGTGCATGACTTGTATACGATGAAGGGTTCGTTTACAGATATCGGAATCATAGCTCTAATAAGGAGTTAAGGGTATCCTCTTAAAGGCATTATACTGAATGTGAAAATGTACAAGGCCTTGGGTCGTCTTCTGGGCGGATGACTTCTTATTCACGTATGGTGAATAATCATTTTCTTTATTCGGTTGTATAATGGGACTTTAAGATAGCTTGATCAGTAGGACTAAATGGACTTTGACCTAAGGCTAATCATGGATATCATATGAGGGTTCTGCATACATGACAAGGTCATTGGACAATAGTTTATCACAGGCTTACGTAATACGGTATATAATTGGGAGTTCAGTTTCAGGTTTATAGTGGTATGACTATGAAATTAGTGATCATATAATTGAGTTGTTTGGTAAAGAATGATGATCATATGAATTTGCGGGAGCCCGATTATATATGCTTAATTGGTCCCTCTACTAGCTCCACATAATTCCTTAACATTTGGCAAATTGATTTGAGTATGCTATTGGCTAGTTGATTATGTATGGATGGTGTTGACATAGGATTAGGATGGTAGAAAAGATTCTCTCCAGTTGAATTCAGATTTTGTTTTGGATAATAGAGTACACAATTATTCGAACTCCAAATAAAGTTGCCATGATTTTATTTGAGATTGGATTGGAATTGTAGAAAATTATCCATGAGAACAAGAATTTGAAATACAACTGTTTTGTGGATTTTGAAATTTGAAATTTGAAATTTGAAATTTGAATTTTGAAATTTGAAATTTGAATTTGAAATTTGAATTTGAAATTTGAAATTCAAATTTTGAATCACAGTCCAAGTAGGATTCGAATTTCTTGTTGTAAATCCATAAGGAATGAAATTCGAATTTGAGTTGGATATGGAAAGGAAAATCTTGTTAGAATCCTACTTGAATTTTGAATCCAAATTCTAACAATAATGGATGAAAATTTTGCGGATTATCCCCATGGAATTTTCAAATTTTTTATGGATAAGGTTCAGGGAAAAAATTCAAGTTTCAATCCTAGTTGAATTTGGATTCTCTCCTCCCTGATTATGGCCGAAATTATTGAGTGAATCTCATAAATGATTTTCGATTATTTTGGATAAGGATGAGATAAGATTCAAGCTTGAAAATCCTAGTGGAATTTTTGATTATTCCCTTATCTTAAAGTGGCCAAAATTTTGTTGGGATTTTCCCCTTGGATTTTTGGATTTTTTGGTTGAAAAAGGGAGATAAAATTCATGTTAAAATCTTGTTTGAATTTTGAATGGAAAAATCCTAAAGTGGCCAAATTTTCTTGTTGGTATTTGGCCTTGATAAATTTGGATTTTTTGGTTGTGGATAAGGGAGAATGTCTTCTCCTAATCCAATTCGAATTCAGAGAATCACCTCATGCAAGTCTATAAATAGAGGTCCTGCCACTCCAGTTCTTTAAGACCACAGACTCTCAGGTGAGCAGTCTTATTGTTGCATAACTTACCGTGACAATAAGTTCTTTAGAGATCTGGGTGGTCAGAAGAAGACTACCAGTGCTAGCATCCGATCGAGGTTCAGAGTGCCCACATACTCAACAATTTAGGAATTGGAGAATAGTAGAGAAGGCTAGTTGATTGAAGCCCTCTGGTCATTCTCTTCCTGCAGATTGGCATCCTTGAAGTATGAGTTTAAATTGTTGTTGGTTTATTGTATATGGCATCATGAGATATTTAACGATCTTGAAAATTTTTATTGTTCTGCTGTGCCACTATGATACGTTTTTATCGATTTATATCCTACAATTGGTATCAGAGACATCTCATGACTATGTCATGTATATAAATTAGGCAATTAATTAGTCTTTTTAATTTATGTATGGATTTGATATTTAGAGAGTGGCATTCTAGGATTCCTTTATATTGTTATCATGGATTATGTATATAGTATATGGTTATTTTAATTTTCTGAATTATTATAAGCATGCTTGTTTTTGCCAGTTATGGTTCCTTAGAATTTTGAAAATTGTATCTAGGATTTTTTTATGTAACCATGGGAGCAGTTTATTAACACTATAATTTTCCCATGGATTTTAATTTTTGTCTCTTAGAATTATTATGATTAGAATTTTTGTACACCAGAAACGGTTTAGGATTTTTTATGTAATTATTCTTGGAGGAGATCAAAAGTCTGAAGACCGTAATTCATTTTTTCTAAAAGTTAAATTTAATTTAAAGGTTGAAATTTTGATTATGTGGAAAATTTCATTTTAATTGTGATTCAAATTAATTTTTGGAGATCGTAATGGATAAATTGGAATATGGCATAAAAGTCGAGACACCCCTCAGGATAGGCCATCGGGCCTTGGTGGGGCTGCAGCCCTTGCCCTCGGGTCGGATGGGGCTGCGGTAGCCCCTGTACAGGCCATGACCACCCACAGCTGCAGGCTTGGCCTGCAGCCGAGGGTGGCCGTGGCCCTCCCAAGGCTGGCCGCAGCCTAAGTGTGCAGCCTGTTGACTGCTGTGCCCAGCCTAGGCGTGCAGCCTGGGGCTGCAAACTTGGCCGGCAGTCCGGCAGGGCTGCACATGGGGCTGCCGTCGGCTGCCAACCCAACGGGGGCTGGGGGCTGCCCACGGCGGCTGCTGGCCTATGGGGCGGTAGGGGTGACGGTCCAAAAATAAAAAATTTTGACTTTTATATTTGAGATTTAATTTTAAATCATGTTTAAAAATATGTAATTGAAAATTTGAAATTTTTTGAAATTACATATTATTACACATGATGTTTAAAATTGTTTAAAATTTGAATCTGAAATTTAAATTTGAAATTCGAATTTAGAATTTGAATTTGAAATTTAAATTTTTAGAATTTAAATTTTAAATAATTCTTAGGATGAGAAATAAATGGACAGGCTACATAAAGATGGATGCAAGAAGACGGAACAAAATTCAAGGCCCAAAGAATGCTTTGGATGGAATTTTGTAATCTTTAATTTTCTTTGTTCTCGAATGGAACCATGGCTTGGTTATTCCGTTAATTATTTTTTCTGTGATATGTCATGGATGTATATATATGTATTGATGGATGTTTTATATGCATAATTGATAACATGTCATATAGGATAGGTGAGTGTCGGTCATACTATATTGATCATACATATTTGTCAAAACTTGCATGTTTTTCAAAATATTGAGTAGGAGAGGGTTCCAAACAAAACCCACGGCCTCCATTGTTGAACCATATTGTAATAACCGGGAAATTTTACAGCTCTCGGAATATGGTAAATTACATGTACATGATGAATTTTATGTTTAGAAATTTGAAATATATGGTCAATATTGTGTAGAACGAGATAAAATGTTCTGATGATATTACAAATTAAGAATTCGGTGATGTAAAAGCATGCCGAATTGAGCTGGGGAAAAACAGTGAACTGTAAACCCTAGTAGGTGACTCAGGGTAAGATGAGTGCACAAAAAGATAAAATACTGATTGTAGTGATTTTAGACGTGAGTGCGTGTGTATTACACACAGTATCGAGAAGCTGTTCTAGATGACCTCTTCTTGACCTAAAATTAATATATTTAGATTCAGGATGCTCAAATTTGTCAATTGAGCATGAAAAGTAATAATTGACCCGGAGATATGCAGTATCAAGAAATTGGCCAAGATGACATTTTTCTGATATAAAATAGATATATTTGGAATCAGAATGCTCTAATTAGTCAATTAAGCACAAAACGGAAATTTTGACCTGGAAATGTATAGTACTGGAAACTGACCGAGATGACCTCGGATGGCGACGAAACTGATATATTTGGATTCAGGATGCCTAAATTAGTCAGGATAGCTCACATTGAAAATTTGAACAAAAAGTGTATAAAAGGTTGAAATTGTAGAAAAGACGCAATATTTTCCCTAATCTAGATTTTTCTCCCCCACACATACACCGTCGGTGAACAGTAACCGACCACAGGAAATGATGTCCGTTTTCGACACCGCCAGTGTCATGGGAAAGCTCTCGATGAGCTAAGTCCGATGGTTGGTCGACGCGATGGAACGGACGCCGGAGCAGCCCGCATGTGCCGCCCGAAAGTCGACGGTGGCAGAAACTTCCTGACGTCGATTCGCCACCGTCCAACACCCAAACGAGGTGATTCTAGTCCCGTTATCTTCATCTCGAAGAGGAGAATAAAACCCAGCCAGTGGTTCGTCTCAACGGCTGCCAGATTGCGCTGCCCGAAGCTGTGACGTCACCGCCGTGAAGCCACCTTGAAACTGGTCATTTCCGGCCGAGTCGAGGGACACCATGGGTGTCAAAACACCCAGAAGATGATGGGGAACAAAAGCCCTAAGGTAATCATGGACAACAACCCCGGCACGGCGGAGATTCAATGTCGCCGCCGTGCGTCGAGTTTTCGAGGCCGATTGTCGACGACCGGAGCCTCCAATGGTGAAATTGACACCACCAATGGACTCCTCTCGTCAAGATCTTCAAGACGGACACCTCCGTTGTTCGCGCCACCACCGGTCAATACCAAAGTCAACGTCGGTCAATGTGATCAACGCCGATCAACAACGACCTGGGGGCGGAAAAATGAAGAGTGGCCTGTTGGCCTATTTTCGACGTTCTGGACCCATCCGCGACATCAGAATTTCCAATCGGGATTCCAAACGTAAAGAACGGAGACAAAATGTTTGCGCGGTCGAGACCAAACGGTTCATCCGATCACTGACGGGACGATTTCAATAGTGATTTCATTTCCCTTCATTCCTTATTTATGTATTGGAATGATTTATATGTAATTTGTATTCAAATTGTAAAAAGAAAAGAAAAAAAAGAGTAAAATGAATGAAATGTCAGAAAAAGAAAATGTATGGGAAATGTGAAAATTTTTACGTAAAAAGTTGAGTTTTATGTAAAAATTAGGTCTCTGGTATAGTACGTGGTAGAATAAAATAGGTTAGATGGTTTTGAGGCGTTTCCTAAACGCCGGAGACCTAGAAATTTAGCGAAAATGCTGTCGAAATTTTGAAAATGGCATTAAGGCATTTCGGTGAAAAACGAGAGGCAAATTGTGTTTGGTAATGGAAACCGAGACCCTTCGATGAGTTAGGCTTGGAAAATGGGAAAATGAACCTTTGAGGAGTAGTAAACCATCCTTCCGAGGTTGTAAAATGTAAGAGAACGAAAAAACCGACGTCAAGGGTATTTTAGGAAACGAAAGGAAAATTTAAGGTCAGGATGAAAACCTGAGCCCACTCGATGTCTAAGGCTCGGGATTAGCATAGCAAACGTTTAAGGAGTAGTGAAATACCTATTTAAGGCTCTGAAACGTGAAGAAAACGAGAAACGTCCCTAGGTGTCAGAATAGTACCACCTGAGGGTCGGATGTGACGACCAGAGAATTTTAGCGGTGTGACCTAATTTAATCTAGGGTTTTCTATGAGTTCTGCAAGTAAGAATGTAGAGAAACACTATGGTTGTAATTAGACAAATTATAGTGTTGATAGAAATAAATAAATGTTTTGGAGGAAATTAAAATCTCCAAAAATAAGTAGAGAATAAAATATATGAGTAAGAAAGTGAATTCAGGCCCAAAACGCTCAAAAAGGAGTAGTTTCGGTATCTGAACAGTATAAAGATAAGAATATGGCAAGTCAAAGTAAGAGCACAATAAGAAAAGTACAAATATATGTATATAATAATTTGTACTATTTAAAGAGTGAAATAGATGTATTTATATTGTTTAGAATATATTAAAATGTTCTAACAATACTGACGAGTAAGAATTCAGTGTTGGAAAAATTCACTGAGTTGAAACGGGTGAAACGGTGCCAAAACCGGCATTGAAACCCTAACCGGAGCTCAAAAAGACGGTAAACTTCCGGGATTGATTTTGATCAAACGGAAGCAATTTAAATTGATCCGATTGCACAGGAGACCTCAGGAACACGCCGGGAAGATTTCAGGAAAATTTCGGCTCGAACCGGTATCGGTAAAAAAGTAGTCGAATTAATGTGAATAGTGAAAGTCAAAGTCAACTTTCACTTTAGTAACTATGACATCATAAATCCATTTAAGAAATGGAAAGAAATTGGTGTTAGGTAGGATGAATGGCCATGATTCATTTGCTTTTTGATCCAAAGGCCAAGATTTAGCCAAAAATTAACCTTTTTAATTTTTGAAAAATGGAGAAAGTATTAGGGTGAAAGGTGCCTAATTTTCATTGGTGGAAGCCAAATTAATTGGTCTTTTTGGTGGCTTAAGTCGACAAAATTTGGGGGATAAGTGGCCGAGACCATTTTGGAAGCAAAACATAACAAAAATTTTTGCTAAGTGCCTTCCATGGTGAGCCGTGGGTGATCAAAGAAGAACCAAGTAATTCCTTCAACTTTTCTACACAAAATTGGTGTCAAAACATTCCTTGAAGACAAAGGAAGCATTTGACTAAGGTAACTTCCCTTGCACTTGATTTTTCATGGTTTTTCTTCATGAAATCCGTGGGATGAATAGTGAATTAAGATGGAAAAATTTTGGGTGTTTTTCATTAAGTTGATGATGGGTTTTGTTAAGGGTGTAATAAGGAAGAAAACCATGCTATTGGTTTAAAGAAAAACCAATTTTTGGTTGGTTTACCAAAGGAAAATCTGTGGGTTACCATGGGTAATCAATGAGAAATTTGTGTGATTTATGTGTTAACATACTTTTAACTTATGTTTTGTTAAGAATAAAGCATGAATTTCACTATGGAAAAGCTTGGAAAAATTTTGGTGTTCATTTACTCAAAGTGGCCGTGGGGTTACTTAGGGTTTTGGAAGAAAAATTTTCATGCTTTTAGGTGATGTTTGGTTAATTGAAATCATGCATTTTGTGATGTGAATGATGAAATTTTGATTGAAAGAATGAAAAGAAAATTTGGCATGTTTTTCACTAATGAGGCCGTGGGTTTTAAGTGTTTAAAAACCCTAAGAATTTGGTTGAAAAGTACAAGGAAATGGGCTTGAAAAAGTGTTAGAAAAATGGCATTGAATAGCCTAAAAAGTGGTTGAAAAGTTTGAGAAATTTTGGTTCGGTTTGGTGGTGAAAACCGAAACCAAAACTAAGGGCAAAATTGTGAAAAAAATTTTGTAATGTGGTTAAAAATGTGAAATTGGAATTTGTGAGCTTTTATGTAAAAGTTTGGAAAACTTTTACATAAAATAGGCTTGTGATATAGTACGTGGCAGGTACATATGGTTCGAGGCGTACTTAACGCCGGTGAACTTAAAATTACGCCGACATGCTGCCGAAATTTCGAAAATGGCTTTTGGGGTAAAATAGGAATTAAAAATAAAAGTTTAGGGTCGGGTCGGAAACTCGAGTCCCTAACAGAAAATTGAATAAGGAAAATCTAAGGGGTGGTTCATGAATAGTAACCCGTCCCCTTGAAAATGTAAAACGCGAGTAAAACGGAAAAACCGACCCTGAGGGGGGGGCGTTTTTGAAAATGAAATAAAGGTCCGAGTCGGGTACGGAAAATCCAAGCCTCGGAGACCTAGGTCGAGAATGTCTATATGAACGTTTTAAATACTAGTGAAACGTCCATTTGTGTGACGGCCCGCCCTACGTAGGGTTAAACAGTACTATTACAGTCAGCCACTGTTGCCAACTGCGATAGACTGTAACCACTTGGGTCGTCGACAACTTACTTTTAACTTGTTTCTAACTTATTCTGATACCATCTGTAATAGCTGGTATCTTACTTTTAACATACTTTCTTTAACATGCTTACTCTACTTCCCATTTGAACATAAAAATATGGAATAAATTTTTTTTTCTTTTCTTAAACTTTACTTGGAAACTGTACCGTCGTAAAACATTTACTATAATAAATATTTTACATTGCCTTAACTTCATTTACATTATAAAACATCATTTTAATACTCTTTTAAACAGCTCAGCGGAAGACTCATAGTAGTACCATAACCCTCACCCAGTCCCTTGGCACATGCAGATTCCATCCCTCATCCATCACTTGTCTTATCTTCGTGCAGGATGCTTACCTGCAACATAAACAAACTTGTGAGCGACAGGCTCAGTAAGTTCAAACATACATTCATGACCAAATACTAACTCATACCTTTTGGACAGAACATGTCTGATACCAACTGTGGCATCAGAACATGAACATACATTATACTTTACTTTCAACTTCATATATATATATAACATATTCTAACACTGAGAGAACAATCTCAACGTTCTTTTAGCATAACATAATTTAAACATAACATACTCAACATCTTAAGCATAACATACTCAACATTATACAAAATATTGTATACACATATCAACTTAAATACAGCATACTTAATGTATGCTTAAACATCACAGATACACTTAAAATTGTATAACTGACTTATGCATATCAATTTATGCATAACATAGCATATGCACACATGTTAGTCGCATTATGCTTGTTTACTCTCATTCTTTCTTTCATGTCATACTTTTCTTCTTCTTTTCTTTTCTTGCTAAGCATATGCACACATATTAGTGGCATTATGCTTGTTTACTTTCATTCTTTCTTTCATGTCATACTTTTCTTCTTCTTTTCTTTTCTTGCTAAGCATATGCACACATATTAGTGGCATTATGCTTGTTTACTTTCATTCTTTCTTCTTCTAGCTTTTCTTAGCTTTTCTTAGCTTTACTTTCTTTTCTTAGCTTTTCTTTGCTAAGCTTTACTTTGCTTTACTTTATCTTGCTTAATCTTTCACTTGTGGGCCCGTGGTTGGACGTACCTAGTGCGCGTAGACCAATAGAGGATCAGGGGAGCGACCCACCGATCAACCCTAAGGTCATCTCTGGACTACTGACCTTATAGGTAGTAAGTCATGCCATAAACTACCTCATTATTAACGAGGCAGCGCCACACTTCTGGGGTGGAGGCAGGAAGTTAAGCCATAAACTACCTCATTATTAACAAGGCAGCACCACACTTCTGGGGTGGAGGCTATCTGGGAACCTCACAACTGGGGAGGCCGGTACGCCAACCTTAACTTTTAAGTCTTATTATCTGACTTATCTTATTCCTCTTTTCTATTTCTGATCTTGCTTACTATTCTCGTGAACATGTTAGTATCATGTCACAAACTGAATAGCTTAAATGTATATATATATATAACACAACTCTATGGTAAGTCCATTCGTGAGTAGACAATTAAATGTCCGTACTTACCACATATCATACTTAGACATAATAGTCTATTCATATTGCAGTCAATTAAGTATTCGAACTTACTACATAGAACACATAACATGACCAGTTCATTTATGTTGCAGTCAATTAAATGTTTGAACTTACTACATAGAACACATAACACATAACATGACCAGTTCATTTATGTTGCAGTCAATTAAATGCTTGAACTTACAAATACTTGCTAGCATCTCTTTTCTCGCTTCCTTGGTCCGCAGACGTCTCTTCATATCGTCTGGCGCGGATCCCTATAACCGAAATAATAACGGTTATTTTCCATGCTTCTTTCATGTATAAAACTTAATAAAACGTAAAAATTCTACGTTTCATTTCTCGATCATAAATTTAAGGATCTAATATCCAATTTATAACTTTTCTGCTAACTTTTAGTAAAATTACTATTTTACCCTGAACTTTTGGCAAAATTACCATTTTGCCCCTAATGGGATTTTTCTCATTATAACCTTACTTTTCTTTGATTCGCAACTTAGCTTTGGTCCTTATTTACCATAATGTCTTGGTTTACTATTTACTGACCCTCGGGTGGTACTATTCTGACTCTCGAGCGTTAATGCTCTTTCTCGGGTCTAGGTTACCGAAAGGGCTCGGGTTTCCATCCCGACCACGTTTTTACCTTTCGGTTCTTAAAATACTCTTTTGTGCCGTTTTCAAAATTTCGGCAGCATTTCCGCTTAATTTTTGGATTCCCGGCGTTTAGGAAACGCCTCGAAACCATCTAACCTCGTTCTATTCTACCACGTACTATACCAGAGCCTATATTTTTACGTAAAAACTCAACTTTTTACGTAAAAATCTTTACATTTTTCACTTTTTCTCATTTGACTATTTTCATACACATAGTCCAATTTTCTTACAATTTCACATTCCAGAATACATAATTCATATATACTCATTCCAAAAACATTAATTTCAGGAATGGAGGGACCGAAGTCACTACCGGAATCGTTCCACTAGCGATCGAACGAACTGTTCGGTTTCGCGCGGATAAACTTTAACTCTCCGTTCTTTGCCTTTGAGACTCCGTCTTGCAATTCTGACGTCGCGATGTGTCCGGAACATCGAGAATAGGCCAACGGGCCATTCTTAAATTTTTGGTCTCCGGTCGCCGTTGACCGCCGTTGACCGCCGTTGACCGGCGTTGACCGCCGTTGACCGGCGGTTGACGGCGGCGACGGTGGCAAATGAGTAGCCCATCTTGAAGAACTCGACGAGAGGAATCCATTGGTGACCTCAATTTCATGTTTGGAGGCCCCTATCGTCGGAAAATTCCCTCGAAAACCGCGGTCACGGCGGTGACGGTGGAACTCCGCCGTGCCGGACCTTTTCCCCAAAATTGGTTGAGGGCTTTTGCTCCCCTCAGCCCTGCGGTCATTTCTGCACCAACGGCGCACTTCAACTCGGCCTGAATCGGGCGTTTCGACGGCGGCTCCACGGCGGCGTTTCACCGACTTTTTCGAAGCTTGGACGGCGCGATTCCGCTGGTGTTGAGACGATCGGCGGCATGGGTTTTGCTCCTCTCTTCACCACGAAACTTTTGGGACCGGTTTCGTGGCAAACGGTGGCCGGACGGAGGAGATATCGACGATCGAATTTCTCGGCTCCGGCGGCATTCGAGCGGCGCGTGCGGCGGCGTGCGGCGGCTGTTCCGTCGAGTCGACCCACGTTGGACTCAGCTCGGTGAGAGCTTTCCGATGACACCGGCGGTGTCGAAAACGGACACCGTTTCCGATGGTCGGTTACTGTTCATTTTCGGGTAAGGGGTGGAAAGAGAAAATAAGAGAAAGTTATGGGCTTATTTCTTAAATTTCTGATTTTTCGCCCTTTATATACTTCTTCGCCCAAAATTTCAACATGGGCTATCCTGACTAATTTGGGCGTCCTGAATCCAAATATATCAGTTTTATTTTCATCTGAGGTCATCTTGACCAGTTTCCGATACTGTGAATTCTCGATCAAAAATTACCTTTGTGCTCAATTAGCTAATTTGAGCATACAAATAGGCTATACTGACTAATTTGGACGTGCTGAATCCAAATTTATCAGTTTCAACTTCATTCGAGGTCATCTCGATCAGTTTTCAGGATCTGTGTGATCCCGTTTCGAAAAACGTGTCAGGTGCCTGATTGACTAATTTGGGCATCCTGAGTCTAAATATATCAGTTTCATATCAAGAAAATGTCATTTTAACCAATTTCTTGATACTGCATATTTCCTGATCATCACAATTTGAGGCTTCGAAACGATAGAAAATCACTAAACCGACGTAAGGGTCGGAATAGTGCTTCCCGAGGGTCGGGAAAGTGAAAAATGGAAATATAATAGAAACGAACCCGGTAATGATTAGAAAAGAGTCAGAAAAGTTCCTGAGGGCCAAAAATGCAGTCTGGATCAATAAAATTCCGTCAGGGGCAAAACTGTAATTTTGCCAAAATATAGGGGCAAAATCGTAATTTTTCAAAAGTTGGGAAAAATTGGGAAAATGATAAATAAAGCCCAAAAAGTTATAAATAGGTTCTATTTAAGCTTTTTAATGAAAAATAAAAGCTATAAATGGAAATGAAATTAACAGACAAAGTTTGTCTGTAGGATCCAAAAATCGACCTACAAGGAGGGCGATCAAAGATCCTAGAAAGAAAAAGAGAAGAGATTGATAAGGTAAGTACAGACATTTAATTGTCTACTCACGAATGGACTTACCATAGAGTTGTGTTATATATATATACATTTAAGCTATTCAGTTTGTGACAGGATACTAACATGTTCATGAGAATAGTAAGCAAGATCAGAAACAGAAAAGAGGAATAAGATAAGTCAGATAATAAGACTTAAAAAGTTAAGGTTGGCGTACCGGCCTCCCCAGTTGTGAGGTTCCCAGATAGCCTCCACCCCAGAAGTGTGGCGCTGCCTCGTTAATAATGAGGTAGTTTATGGCTTAACTTCCTGCCTCCACCCCAGAAGTGTGGCGCTGCCTCGTTAATAATGAGGTAGTTTATGGCATGACTTACTACCTATAAGGTCAGTAGTCCAGAGATGACCTTAGGGTTGATCGGTGGGTCGTTCCCCTGATCCTCTATCGGTCTGCGCGCACCAGGTACGTCCAGCCACGGGCCCACAAGTGAAAGATTAAGCAAGATAAAGTAAAGCAAAGAAAAGAAAGAAATAGAATAGAAAGAACAAGCAGTATAGGACTAAAGAAAATAATTGGTCCTAAGTTGACTAACCCTAGAGTGGTGTATTCAGCTTATTTACTTGTATGTATGTTTGTACTTACTGAGCTTTAGCTTATTAGTCTATTCGTGATGTAGGTAATAAAGGAAAGCAACCAGCAAGATGAAACTAGAGTAGCGGACTGATAGGCAGATCCCAGCGATGTCATGGATGGGTTATGGTTCCGTTTCGCAGAATTCCGCTGTACTCAAGGTGTAAAAGAAAGAAAGTGTAATAGTGAGGTATTTGTGTAAAGACAAGACAAGAGTGTAGTATGTAAAGTAGTGAAACAAGTTTAAAAATGTGTTTCTATTTTTACGTACTTTAAAGTAACAAGACTCCAAAATATATTTTGGGAAAAAGTATTAAGAAGTACATATATATTTATGTATACACAATTTTCAAGAATTAGTAGTTTCCTCCAGTTAAAAAAAAAATATATTCCTAGTTTTTCAAGAACAAATCTTTTAAACCCCAAGGAGAGGAAAGTTATAGAGACAAGCAAGCTAAGTAAGACTAAGCAAAGAATAAAGAAAGTAAGCAAGATAAGGTGGACGACCTAAGCTAGAGGGGTCGCCCACAAGAGTTGGTATCAGAGCTAGCGGTTCTACTATCGACCTTCCATGACATCTCAGCATCTGCACCTGCTCAGTCCAAGTAAGTTAATTTTAGATAATCAATATCTAATTTAGCACTAAACCATGTCGCTATTGTTATAGGTCAGACACAGCAACATGGTTCGCACACGAGCTGAGCAAGCTCAAGAAGCAGACTTAGCCGCTGTCCTAGCTAACATACAAGCTCGGCTAGAGGCACAAGAAACACAGAACCAGAGACTGGAAGAGCTACTGGAACAGAGGAATGGGGCCCAAGCGAATTTCCCTCCACCTCAAGGACCAGTACCGGAGCCACAACCAGCTCCTGAACCAGTAGCACCACCATCCGAATGGTACCTGAAGTAGCAATAGGTGCCCGAGCTGGAGCCAACCAGGGATCATTGTATGAACGGTTCCGAAAGATGAAGCCAAAAGAGTTTGAGGGATCTATAGAACCCTTAGAGGCTGAAGAATGGTTAGCGTCATTGTAGACTATGTTTGAGTTTATGGACCTAACAGACCAAGAGAAGGTCCTTTGCGCCTCCTGCATATTAACGAAGAATGCTCGTTATTGGTGGGAGACAGTAAAGATGCGAAGGGACGTTAGAAGGATGACCTGGAATGACTTCCTGGGAGAATTTAACAGGAAGTATTTCAACCTTGACACCCTACGAGCTCAACAAAGAGAGTTCGATGAGCTGAGGCAAGGTGAGATGACAGTGACTGAAGCCTGCCATAAATTCGACAGATTAGCTCGACTGTGTCCACATTTGGTACCCACAGAAGAAGAGCGGGTACAGAGGATGATCAATATGTTCCGACAGGATATAGCCCTAAATGTGGAAAGTGGCGAGACCCCGCCAACCACTGTAGCAGACTGTGTAAGCAGAGCTATGAGGGTTGAGAATCGTCTGAATAGAGTTAAGGAAGAAAGAACAAAAGTCTGGGAGGAGAAGAAGAAAGAAAGAGATCTCGCGAAGCAGACTCAGAAGAACAACCAAGCTGGCCAAGGTAGTAAATCTGGTCAAGGAATGAAGCCTGGTCAGAAAAATAACCAGAACCAGCAGAATACCAATAAGCGAAAGGGAAACCCAAATGAAAATTGGGGCCAAAATACTCGCAACACTCAGCAAAGGCAAGGCTCAAAAGGAGTACAGAACAGACAGCCATGCCTAAAATGTGGAAGACTGCACAAGGGCGAGTGCAAGCTGGGGAATACCGCATGCTATGTTTGTGGTAGAGAAGGCCATTATGCTAGAGTCTGCCCATCCAATCAACAGAACCAGCCGGGATCCTTTCAGCCCCGACAGACGAGCCAGGTCCATGCTATACAAGGATCGAATACTCAACCTGGACACCAGGAGAGTATACCAAAGACCGAGGCACATCTATTAGCCTACACCAGGGAAGATGTAGATGCAGGCACCTCGAATGTGGTGACAGGTCAGCTTCTTGTCGCCCAAAGCCCTGCACTTGTTTTATTTGACTCCGGTGCATCGATTCATTTGCCTCACATAGCTTTGTAGAAAGAGTTAGTCATGCCAAGGATAAAATTGGCCAAGTGTTTAAAACCACCTTACCGTCTGGTGAGGTATTATTATCTGATTACTGGTTACATCACGTGCCAGTAATTGTTGCTGATAGGAAGTTGTACGTCGACTTAGTCATCTTAGAGTTAGTCGATTATGATGTTATCCTTGGAATGGATTTCCTTGCAAAACATCAAGCGACCATTGACTATCGACGACGAAAAGTAGTGTTCCAGTTTGGAGAAAAAGACCAGTTTGAGTATCAAGGGCATTCTCAGAAGCAGTTGAAAATGCTGATCAGTCCCCTGCGGGCAAGAAAGCTGATATCTAGTGGCTGTACCGGATATCTAGCTTATGTCAAGGATACCACCAAGAAAGTAGAACTACAACCGAACGAGGTACCAGTGATCAACGAGTTTGTGGAGGTATTTCCAGAAGAATTACCGGGACTTCCTCCTGATCGAGAGATTACCTTCGAGATCGAGCTGCTGCTAGGAACGTCTCCGATTTCAAAGGCCCCTTACAGAATGGCACCGGCCGAGCTTAAAGAATTACAAGCTCAGCTGAAGGAGTTATTAGAGAAAGGTTTTATACGGCCTAGTTATTCACCGTGGGGAGCTCCAGTTCTCTTCGTGAAGAAAAAGGATGGAACCCTCCGAATGTGCATAGATTATCGTGAGCTCAACAAAGTCACGATCAAGAATAAATATCCTCTACCAAGGATCGATGATTTATTCGATCAGCTAAAAGGAGCCACCGTCTTCTCGAAGATTGATCTTCGATCCGGCTATCACCAGTTAAAAATTAAAGAAAGAGACATTCCAAAGACTGCATTCCGAACACGATATGGGCACTACGAATTTCTCGTTATGCCTTTTGGATTAACGAATGCACCAGCCGCTTTTATGGATCTGATGAATCGAGTATTCAAGGAATTTTTAGACCAGTTTGTCATTGTGTTTATCGATGACATCCTTATATACTCGAAAGATTGGAAGGAGCATGAGAAGCATCTTTGAATTGTGTTACGCATTCTGAAGGAGCATCATATGTAAAGTTCTCCAAATGTGAATTTTAGCTAGGTAAGGTCCACTTCTTAGGACATGTCGTTTCCAAAGACGGAATCTCAGTAGACCCAGCAAAGATCGAAGCGGTAAGCAAGTGGTCTCCTCCAAAGAATGTGACCGAGATCCGGAGTTTTCTCGGATTAGCGGGCTATTATCGGAGATTTGTAGAGGGATTTGCCAGATTAGCTGCCCCTCTCACCGCTCTCACACGCAAAGAGAAGAAGTTCGAGTGGACAAAGAAGTGTGAAGAAAGCTTTCAAGAGTTGAAGAATCGGTTGACCAGTGCTCCAATTCTCACAATTCCAAAGGATGAAGGAGACTTCGACATTTATAGCGATGCCTCCAGGATAGGTTTAGGAGCTGTGCTGATGCAGGATGGAAAAGTAATAGCCTATGCATCAAGACAACTCAAAGAGCATGAAAAGAACTATCCGACTCATGATTTGGAGTTAGCAGCCATCGTATTTGCTTTGAAGATATGGCGACATTACCTATATGGAGTTCGGTGCAGAATTTTCACCGACCACCAGAGCTTAAAGTATTTCTTTACTCAGAAAGAGCTTAACATGAGACAAAGAAGATGGCTGGAGTTGGTAAAAGATTACGATTGTGAGATCTTATATCACCCCGGTAAGGCGAATAGAGTGGCAGACGCGTTGAGTCGTAAATCAACGATGCCAGAGCAAATAGCCATCGATAAGTTGCCCAAGCCACTTCAACATGAGATCTCCTTGTTGGGAGTGGAGATAATTTTAGGAAAATTAGTGGCAATGCAACTCAAACCAACAATTCTTGAGGAGATTAAAGAGGCTCAAGAGCTAGATGTTGCTTTCAAAAGGCTTAAAGAAGAGGCCTCTAAGAATGATAAGTCAGAGTTCCACCTCTCCAAAGACGTAACTTTACTCTTCCAAGGAAGAATCTGTATACCAGATGAAGAAGTTTTGAAGAAAAGAATCCTGACAGAGGCCCATGACACTCCATATTCAGTGCATCCGGGCAGTACGAAAATGTATCAGGATCTAAAGCAGCATTTTTGGTGGAAAAAGATGAAGAATGACATTGTTAAACACATCAGCAGCTGCTTAACATGTCAAAGAGTCAAAGCAGAGCATCAGCGGCCAGCCGGAGAGCTGCAGCCATTAGAGATTCCAGAGTGGAAGTGGGAGCACGTAACCATGGATTTCATGGTCAGGCTACCCAAGACAAGTGAAGGATTTGACATGATATGGGTAGTGGTGGATCGATTGACCAAATCTGCTCACTTTGTACCCGTAAAGATGACATACACATTAGAGAAATTCACAGAATTGTACATTGCCAACATTGTGAGATTACATGGAATACCGACAACAATAGTGTCAGATCGTGACAATCGGTTCACATCCAATTTCTGGAAAAGTGTACAAGAGGCAATGGGCTCCGAACTAAGATTCAGCACTGCATTTCATCCTCAGACTGACGGACAGTCTGAGCGTACGATCCAAACGCTAGAAGATATGCTTCGTGCTTGTATTTTAGATTTCAAGGGAGCCTGGAACAAGAAGCTGCCGTTGATAGAATTCTCCTACAACAACAGCTATCAAGCATCCATCGGGATGGCTCCTTATGAGGCATTATATGGACGAAAGTGTAGATCTCCCATTCACTGGTATGAACTCAGGGAGAAAGAACTTCATAAAACCGAGTTTATCCAAGAAACGATAGACGCGGTCCAAAAGATTCAGCAGAGAATGAAAACTGCACAAAGTCGTCAGAAAAGCTACGCAGATAAAAGACGAAGATTCCTAGAGTTTAACGAGGGTGACTTCGTATTCTTAAAAGTAGCACCAATGAAAGGTGTCATGCGTTTTGGAAAGAAAGGTGTCATGCCACGATTCCGTCAAATTGGCCTCACCTTTAGGTCGGACCACATCCTCATCCCTGATCATCCGCTTATAAGCCTGTAGTTGCTTCATGAGCTCGGTTAGTCCTAACTGTTTTGTCGCCAGATTGTATGCGACTTTAAACCCCACAAAATCTTTAGATAGAGTCTTGAACACCATCTCGATCTGGGTGTTGTAGTCCAACTCAGCACCATTCTCGGCAGCCTCAGCGAAGAATCCCATTAGAGTGATCATATGGTCCTTCACTGGAGCACCCGCCTTTTGCTTAGAGTTCATAATGCTGGTGATAGCGGACTGTCTAGCCAATTTTTCTTAGCCTCCGAACATATCCTCCAGATTTTCTATGATCTCCCCAGCAACTTGATAAGTCTAATGCTGCTTTTGTAAAGCACTCGTCATGTTAGTAAGGATGTAGCATCGAGCTATCTCATTGGATTCTCTCCAACGATTATAGGCAACCGGGACCTCCTCAAGTGGCGTGTCAGGTTTGGGCCCAGGTGGGCATAGTTCGTCCAGTACGAACTTGTGTCTCTCGCAGCTGAGAACTGTTAATAGATTTCTTTTCCAGTCTTTATAATTATCGCCATTCAGCTTATTTTCAGTACGTATTGAAATGAGGGGTGTAGGTGACATTTTGAACTGAAATAAAATAATACTAGACATCATTACAAAGCCCAAGCAAATATACAGACAATTTAGCAAATAAAACATACAAGTATGTTCCTACATGAAACTTGAAAAACATGTAGCATTGCAACGGTAATTCTCAGAACCTATTGCCCCAAGCCACCGAGGGGTGGTCATGAAAACAAATAGCTGGAACATGGACCCCGTCCAATTGATATATGTTATTTTAAATCCTCCAAGGTTAAGGCATATATTAATAACCGCTTATTTGGCCACCAGTTTAGTTAACAGAGCTTCTAGGGAAGGTTAATAACTAAACGAGTCTTGAGTGTATAACCATTGTTTACGTAGCCCGATCCACATCCTACCAAGCCACCGAGGGGTGGTCATGAATAGGATCGTACCCGAACACATTTTCCACATAAGAGATCCAATCTAGTATACCGGCGGCGGTAAACACCTACCGAGGGGTGTGGTCAGGGCAGAATTGACGCGAGGCGTTACCATGCTTTCACATATGGATCAACAATGGAGGCCGTGGGCTTTGTTTGAAACCCTCTCCCACTCAATATTTTGAAAAACATTCAAGTTTTGACAAATTATGCATGATCAATATAGTATGAGCGGCACTCACCTATCCTATCTGACATGTTATCAAATATGCATATAAAACATCCATCAATACATATTTATACATCCATGACATATCACAGAAAAAATAATTGACAGAATAACCAAGTTATGGTTCCATCCTAGAACAAACAAAATAAAGATTACAAAATTCCATCCAAAGCATTCTTTGGGTCTTGAATTCTGTTCCGTCTTCTTGTATCCATCTTTATGTAGCCTCTCCATTTATTTCTCATCCTAAGAATTATTTAAAATTTAAATCTCCAAAAATTTAAATTTCAAATTCAAATTCCAAATTCGACTTTCAAATTTAAATTTCCAATTCAAATTTTTAAACAATTTTAAACATCATGTGTAACAATATGTAATTTCAAAAATTTCAAATTTTCAATTACATATTTTTAAACATGATTTAAAATTAAATTTCTAATTTAAAAATCAAAATTTTTCGATTTTTAGACCGTCGTACCGCCGCCTTCGAAGGCGGCAGCAGCCGTGGGCAGCCACTTGCCCCAAAGGGGCTGGCAGCCCACGGCTGCCCCCTATGTGCAGCCTTGCCTGGCTGCAGGCCAAGCCTGCAGCGCCAGGCTGCATGCCCAGGCTGGGCGCAGCAGCCGGCAGGCTGCAGGCAGCGCCTGCAGCCAGAGGCTGCATGCCCAAGCTGCGGCCAGCCTTGGCTGCAGGCCAAGCCTGCGGCCGTGGGTGGTGTTGGCCTGCACAGGGGCTGCCTCAGCCCTATCCTGCCCGTGGGCATGGGCTGCAGCCCCACCAAGGCCCGTCGGCCTATCCCGAGGGGTCGTGTCTCGATTTTCATGCCATATTCCAATTTACCTATTAGGATCTTCAAAAATTAATTTGAATCCCAATTAAATTGAAATTTTCCACACAATCAAAATTTCAACCTTTAAATCAAATTTAACTTTTAGGAAAAAATAAATTATGGTCTTCAATCTTCAATCTCCTCCAAGAATAATTACATAAAATTTCCTAAACCGTTTCCGGTGTACAAAAATTCTAACCATAAAAATTCAAAGAGACAAAAATTAAAACCCATGGGAAAATTACAGTGTTAATAAACTGCTCCCATGGTTACATAAAAATTCCTAGATACAATTTTTCTAAATTCTAAGGAACCATAACCGGTATAAACAAGCATGCTTATAATAATTCAGAAAATTAAAATAACCACATACTTTATACATAATCCATGATAACAACATAAAGGAACCCTAGAATGCCACTCTCTAAATATCAAATCCATACATAAATAAAAAGACTAAGTAATTGTCTAATTTATGTACATGGCATAGTCATGAGATGGCTCTGATACCAATTATAGGAAAATAAATCGGTAAAAACGTATCAGAGTGGTGCAGCGGAACAATAAAAATTTTTAGATCGTTAAATATCTCATTATGCCATATACAATAAACCAACAACAATTAAAACTCATACCTCAAGGACGCCAATCTGCAGGAGGAGAATGACCGGAGGCTTCAACCAACTAGCCTTCTCTACTATTCTCCAATTCCCGAATGGCTGAGTGTGTGGGCACTCTGAACCTCGATCGGTATGCTAGCACTGCTAGTGTTCTTCCGACCATCCAGATCTCTAAAGAACTTTATTGTCACGATGAGCTGTGCAACAATAAGCCTGCTCACCTGAGAGTCTGTTGTCTGAGAGAACTGGAGTGGCAGGACCTCTATTTATAGACCTGCATGAGGTGATTCTCTGAATTTGAATTGGACTAGGAAAAGATATTTTCCCTTATCCATAACCAAAAAATCTGAATTTTTCCATGGGAAAATCCAACAATAAAATTCGATTTTCTTAGGATAAATCCAATTCAAATCTAAACAAGATTTTAACTAGAATTTTATCTCCCTTTTTCAACCAAAAATCTGAAATTTCCTAGGAGAAAATCTTATCCACAAATTCAGCCATTATGGATAAGGGAGAATCAAAAATTCCACTAGGATTTTCAAGCTTGAATCTTATCTCAACCTTATCCAAAACAACCGAATTTTCCTAGGAGATTATCTCCAAAATTTCGGCCATTCTTCATGGAGGAGAGAATCCAAATTCAACTTGGATTGAAACTTGAATTTTTCCCTAGAATCTTATCCATAAAAACCGAAATTCCATTGAGGATTATCCTCAAAATTTCGTGCATAGTTTGTTGGGATTTGGATTCAAAATTCAAGTAGGATTCTAACAAGATTATCCTCTCCAAATCCAACTCAAATTCGAATTTCAAACCTTGTGGATTTTCCACGACAAATTCGAATCCTACTTGGACTGTGATTCAAAGTTTGAATTTCAAATCTCAAATTCAAATTTCAAATTTCAAATTTCAAATTTCAAATTTCAAATTTCAAATTTCAAATTTCAAATTCAAATTTCAAATTTCAAATTTCAAATTCAAATTTCAAATTCAAATTTCAAATTCAAAATTCAAATTTCAAATTTCAAAATTCAAATTTCAAATTTCAAAATTCAAATTTCAAAATCCACAATACGGTTGTGTTTCAAATTCTTGTTCTCATGGATAATTTTCTACAACTCCAATCCAATCTCCAATAAAATCATGGCAACTTTATTTGGAGTTCGAATAATTGTGTACTCTATTATCCAAAACAAAATCTGAATCCAACCGAAAAGAATCTTGTCTTCCATCCTAATCCTGTATCATCACCATCCATGCATAATAAACTAGCCAATAGCATACACAAATCAATTTGCCAAACGTTAAGGAATTATGTGGAGCTAGTAGAGGGACTGATTGGACATATATAATCGGGCTCCCGTGGTTCCATATGATCATCATTCTGTACCGAACAACTCAATCATATGATCACTAATTTCAGAGTCACACCACTATAAACCTGAAACTGAACTCCCAATTATATACCGTATTACATAAGCCTGTGACGAGCTACCATCCAATGACCTTATCATATATGCAAAACCCTCATATGATATCCATGATCAGCCTTAGGTCAAAGTCCGTTTAATCCTACTGATCAGGCTATCTTAAAGTTCCATTATATTACCGAATCAAGAAAATGATTATTCACCATATGTGAATAAGAAGTCATCCGCCCAGCAGACGACCCAAGGCCTTGTCCATTTTCACATTCAGTATAATGCCTTTAAGAGGATACCTTTAACTCCTCAGAGCTATGATTCCGATATCTGCAAACAAACCCTTTATCGTATACAAGTCATGCACCCAACAAACCGGTCTATAAGCTTACTACCTCTGAGACGCTTTAGCCATTGGAACATCAAAGTACACAAGTCATATACACGAAGTATTTCATTTACTCAGGATTAAGGTTATTGCACAATGAACGTCAAAAGCAGATTGATCCACTCATAGCGAACTATGTAGATCAATCACGCTTTAGTCCCGGTCTAATATGTCACCACCAAGTAACATATCTATGTCTCTACTTGGGAGTCCAGCTCCAGACAGTCAAGACAAACAGTCCCCTCCAAGGCTTTAGACAACATAATAGTCTTAACATAAGTTAGATGCTCGGTCTAACCCCATAGACTACAGACCATAGTTTAGACCGCTAACTTTAGAACATTGTCTTCTCGCATACAAAAGTCCATTGCGTGCAACGTTCTAACAATTTTAACACAAGTAGTCAGTGAGCCATATTTGCTTACATTTACTTTAACATGTAAATAAAACGAGGACAGATAGCAATGTAATGAATAACCTCTATGTATAATTTTGTTATCCAGTTCAAAATGAATACATCAAAATGTCTCTAATACTTAGGGCATTTCGTAACAGCTTTTTAGGGAGATACTCTTGTGTGCAATGGATTCTTGTGATCAGGAGTAGCGCTTAACTGGACCAAGTTTCGCCATGCCACGATTGAGTAAATCTTCTCTCCGAAAGAGTCTAACATCAATCCCAATTCCTCAAGGGCAAATAGGGTGTCACTTCTAACGTCACCTAAGTTCCTTAGAGTTGCGAACATACGAGAATTAGTTCATCGGACTAAGAAACTGCAGTCAATGTCTGGTGACATAGTTCTAAGGTATGCTGTGCACTTCGAGGAACTGATGAATCCCCTCCAATTTGCATGGAATTCACGATGGAACTAAAACCGAGACGAACGTAGATCCAAGAATGTCTATAAGTGAACGATCTAGCCAAGGAAGAAGAGGACCCATAAAAGTTTCCTGTAGACCAGGAAAATTAGATGTATTAGGCTATATATATATATCCTTTATGTTATATCGAAATGTTATGTAATGACATGTGTATATAGTGACATGTGTGTGATGAATTGTTATGAACTATCAAAATGTGTTGATATAATATAATGAGTCTTGTTGTTCTATCCTGTATGAAAAGACATAATATACGATAAATGGGCCATGTGCAATTATTGTGCTAGAAATGGTCCAGATGAAGAGAAAGAAGATCCGAAGGAATTTCACTTTGAAACCGGATCGATAGAATGACTAAAATGTAGAGTGGTACATATGTGTATGTATGTATGCTCGTGTAAAAGAGGCTATTGTATATACAAGGCCTTAATATTGATATGTATGTGAACGTTATAAAACGAGTTATGATAATGCCTTACGATGATATGGCATTATGGTTTCTCTGAATTTTGGGAAATCTTAAAATTTTGTGAAATATATATATACATTGAAAATCTAATTATCGATTTTCAAATGATTATAGGGAAATAGATAATATGGTGAATACTTATGGTCAAGAAAGTATGAGTGAATGTCTCACCCTATCAAAAAGGCTGGAGAAATTATAAGGCCTTTTAGAGGTCTAGATGCAAGAAAATGCTAAATTAAGATGGCATTTAGATGAGATAGAACCTAGGTAAGGTGCTGAGGAGGTTCAGCCACCACTAGCCCTTATAGTTGAATAGGTAGTACATTATTGCTGTTCTTGAAAGGATACAGAACTAGAGTCAATAGTAAATCAAGAGCTATTATATGAGCGATTCTGTGGAATAAAGCCTCAAGAAATTGAGGGCTCTATAGATCTTTTGAAAGCAGAAGAATGATTTTCCTCTAAATAGATGATTTGAGTCTCCATAAACTTGATAGAGCAAGGAGAAGGTTCTGCATACGTCCATTGTTCTGATGAAGGATGCTAAGTTCTAATAGAACATTGTCAGAATGAGAAGAGATGAGACTACTGTGAACTAGAATGAATTTCTGGTTGAATTTCATTAGATATATTATGATCCTGCATTACGAAAACCATAACAAAAATGGGTTTACCGCATTAAAGCAAGGAAATGTATCACTGAGTGAAGTGCATAAAAAATTGATCAATTGTCCAAATGATGCCCTTATGTGGTAATTTTTAAGAGGGAAAAGATACAGAGAATGATTGGAATGTTCCGACCAGAGATCTTTGTTTTGGTGGATAGTGGTCTAATACCACCACCTTCAGTGATAGACTACGTCAGTCACGCTCGGTAGGTTAAATACCAACGGGCTAGATAGAAAGAAGAAAGGGTAAAAGTCTGAGAAACCTGGAAGAGGGAAAGGACTTTGAATAAATTTTTCCCAAGTTGGAACCTAAATTGGCTAAAGCAGTAAACCTAATCAGAATGTTAGGCCAGGACAGTTTAACGCTCTAGACCTATAGTCGTAGAATAAAGGAAAAGGCAAATTTTCTGGGAAAATGAAAACCTAACCTGGGATAATAGAAGGCAGCAAAGGAAGCTGACCAATAATATAGGATCAAATGTATATAGTTGCACTACAAGTGAGAAGAGGCACTAGCCATAAAACTGAATTGATCTCAGTACATGTTACCAATATGGGAAAAGAAGGCTGTTATACCAGAAATTGACCCAAAAATCGGTAGAATACACAGGAAACGTTTTAACTACAGCAATAACGTCCCAAGTTCACATGTGACAGGCTAGTTTTGAAGGGCCATCGGCAATACCGAAAAGACAAGAACACATAACACGTGCCAATGCTCGTGTCTTCGCGTACACTAAGGAGGATACGAAAGTAGGAACGTCAAACATAGTGACAGAATCGATTGTTATAAGGTTAGTTAATTGTGACATAATCCTAGGAATGATTTCTTCGGGAAATGTCAAATCACGACCGATTACTAGAATCAGACGATAGTGTTTCGACTGGACGACGAAGAAAGCTTTGAACATATGGATTCGTCATGTAAATCGAGGAAGATGACAATTAGCTCGTGAAGTGTGAGTAAGCTAATGTCCAATGAATGAATTGGATATTTGGCCTATGTGGTAGATGTAATAGAGGAACAGAAGCTTTAATCAGAAAATGTTCCCATTGTCCATGAATTTCTCGATGATCTTTTAAAGAAATTGTCTAGATTTCTGTAAGAACAAGAAATTTCCTTTGAGATAGAGCTCATACAAAGAACTGCACCTATTTTCAAAGGTGTGGTTGTATTCTCTAAAACTGATTTACGATTAAGATACCATCAGCTGAGTGTTCAAGAAACTCCTAGATAAGTTTTCATTGTGTTTATCAATGACGTACTTATATATTCATAGACTCATAAGGAGTATGAAGAGCATTTGAGAACTGCTTTGCACATTATAAGACAGTACCCACCCTATACAAAATTCTCCAAGTGCGAATTTTGGCTAGGTAAAGCGTATCTTCTCAGACACGTAGTCTCCGAACAAGGAATCATTGTAGATCCTGTCAAGGGGAGATGATTAACGAATGGCCTATACCTAAGACTGTAATGAGAATACGAAATTTCTTAGGTTTGGCTGGTAACTATAGAAAACTTGTGGAAAGGTTAGCTGTACTCCAATCAGAGTCATCGCTATTCGAAGACACTAAAATGGCTCTGAAACGAGATCAAATCTAATAAGTTATCAAGAAGGGATTTCCGAGGGTGGAATGATCCTACGTTAAGGAGGAATTCATATTCCAACTAATGAAGGATTAATGAGGTGAAATATGGCAAAAGCCCATAAAATGCCATATTTATTGCATTTCGGAATCAGTAAAGCATACCAGAAATTAAAATTGCAATTCTGGTGGAAAGAGATGACTAATGAAAGCACAAAATTTGTGAACCGATGCATGATCGTTAGAAAGTCAAGACTGAACATGGACATCCAGGTGAAAAACTGGAATCATTGGAAGTTCTCGAACGTAAGTGGGAACATATTACGATGAATTTTGTAGTGGAATTATCAAGGACCCAAGAGGGGTATAACGCCATCTGAATTATGGTGGATAGATTGATGAAAACAGCAAGAGTCATAGTAGTGAAAATGACTTTTCACTACAAAAGTTAGCAAATTTCTATGTAAACCATGTTGTCAGATAACATGGTGTTTCAAATTTATCATATTCGATTTAGATGCGCAATTCACTTCGAATTTCAGGAAGTGTGTACAAGAAGTCATGGGAACGAAATTGCATCTTAGTACGGCTTTTCATCTCTAGACGAAAGATCAATCTGAGTGAATTACTCAGACACTAGAAGACATGTTTCATGTCTAAGTAATGGATTTCCTAAGAATTGGAATGAGAAATTAATATTAGAGGAAATTCTCTTACAACAATAGCTACCAAACTTCTATAGAAATGGCACCCTGTAAAGCTTTATATGGACAAAAGTGCAGATTGCTTACCTATTGGTATGACCTGCGAGAGAAATAGTGGCACAAGACCGATTTCGTATATGAAACATCGGATGTAATTGTGAAAATACAGCGATGAAGAAAGATCGCACAAAGTTGGCAGAAGAATTATGTAGATAAACGCTAAAGATCCCTAGAGTTTAATGAAAGGGATTTCATATTCTTTAAAAGTGTTCCCAATGAAGGGAATAATGTGTTTGGTAAGAAAGGAAAATTAAGTCCAAGATATATTCGACCCGATGAAATTTTTGAGCGTGTTGAAAATGTTAACTATAAATTGGTACTACCTTCAGAACAGTTAGCAATACATAGTGTTTTTCACGAATGTATGCTAAGGAAACAGGTATCGAAATTATCTCATGTATTGAGGTACGAATCGATTCAGATTCAGGAGGATCCGACATATGAACAGCAACTTGTTTAGATCTTGCTTGGAAAGATGAAACGAGAATGTTGTACCCTTACTTGTGCTAAATTTTCGAGGACGAAAATTTTATAAGAAGGGGTGAATGTAATAACCGGGAAATTTTACTGTTCTCGGAATATGGTAAATTGCATGTACATGATGAATTTCATGTTCAAAAATGTGAAATGTATGATTAATATTGTGTAGAACGAGATAAAATGTTCTAACGATATTACAAATTAAGAATTCGATGATGTAAAAGCTTGTAGAATTGAGCTGGGGAAATACAGTGAACTATAAACCCTACTAGGTGACTCAGGGTAAGCTGAGTGCACAAAAAGATAAAATACTGATAGTAGTGATTTTACACATGAGTGCGTGTGTGTGTTACACACAGTATCAAGAAGTTGTTCTAAATGACCACTTCTTGACCTGAAATTAATATCTTTAGCTTCAGCATGCTCAAATTAGTCAATTGAGCATGAAAATTAATATTTGACTCGGAGATATGTAGTATCAAGAAATTGGTCAGGATAACATTTTCTTGATATAATACAGATATATTTGGAATCAGAATGCTCTAATTAATCAGTTGAGCAAAAAACGGAAATTTTGACTGGGAAATGTACAGTACCGGAAACTGACCGAGATGACCTCGGATGACGACGAAACTGATATATTTGGATTCAGGACGCCCAAATTAGTCAGGATAGCTCATGTTGAAATTTTGGGCAAAAAGTGTATAAAAGGTCGAAATTGTAGAAAAGGCGCCATATTTTCCCTAATCTAGATTTTTCTCCCCCACACATACACCGTCGGTGAATAGTAATCGACCACCAGAAATGGTGCCCATTATTGACACCACCGGTGTCATCGGAATGCTCTCGACGAGCTAAGTCCGATGGTGGTCGACGCGACGGAACAGACGTTGGAGCAGCTCGCACGCGCCGCCCAAAAGTCGACGGTGGTGGAATCTTCCTGACGTTGATTCTCCACCGTGCGACGTCCAAACGAGGTGATTCGGTTCCTGTTAGCTTCGTCTCAAAGAGGAGAACAAAACCCAGCCAGTGGTTCATCTCAACGACCGTCGGATCACGCCGCCCAAAGCCACGATGTCATCGCCATGAAGCCACCATGAAACTCATTGTTTCCGGCCGAGTCGAGGGACACCGTGGGTGTCAAAATACTTAGAAGATGATGGGGAACAAAAGCCCTAAGGTAATTGTGGGCAACAACCTTGGCACGACAGAGATTCAATGTCACCACTGTGGGTCCAGTTTTCGAGGTAAATTGTCGACGATCTGAGCCTCCAACGTTGAAATTGACACCACCAATGGACTCCTCTGGTCGAGATCTTCAAGGTGGACACCTCCGTTGTTCGCTCCGCTACCGGTCAATGTCGGTCAACGGCGACCCGGGGGTGGAAAAATGAAGAGTGGCCCATTGGCCTATTTTCGATGTTCTGGACACATCCACGACATCAGAATTTCCAACTGAGATTCCGAACGTAAAGAATGGAGGCAAAAAGTTTGCGCGATCGAGATCGAACGGTTTGTCCAATCACTGACTGGATGATTTCGGTAGCGATTTCGTTTCCCTTCATTCCTTATTTATGTATTGGAATGATTTATATGTAATTTGTATTCAAATTGTAAAAAGAAAAGAAAAAAAAGAGTAAAATGAATGAAATGTTAGAAAAATAAAATGTATGGGAAATATGAATATTTTTACGTAAAAAGTTGAGTTTTACATAAAAATTAGGCCTCTGATATAGTACGTGGTAGAATAAAATAGGTTAGATGGTTTTGAGGCGTTTCCTAAACTCTGGAGACCTAGAAATTTAGCAGAAATGTTGTCGAAATTTTGAAAACGGCACTAAGGGCATTTCGGTGAAAAACGAGAGGCAAATTGTGTTCAGTAATGGAAACCGAGACCCTTCGATGAGTTAGGCTCAGAAAATGGGAAAATGAACCTTTGAGGAATAGTAAACTATCCCTCCGAGGTTGTGAAATATGAGAGAATAGAAAAACCGACATCAATGGGTATTTTAGGAAACAAAAGGTAAATTTAAGGTCAGGATGAAAACCTGCGGCCACTCGATGTCTAAGGCTCAGGATTAGCATTACAAACATTTAAGGAGTAGTGAAATACCCATTTAAGGCTCCAAAATGTGAAAAAAACGAGAAATGACCCTAGGTGTCGGAATAGTACCACCCGAGGGTCGGATGACCAATAGTCGTCTATGGAACAACAATGGATGCTGTAAAAGTGTATAAAAGCTTAAGAAATATTATTTTATGATATTTGGGTTTAGAAAATCCTGTTAAAAGTCACAGTGAGCATATGACGATCCCGAGACCCTTCGGGGACAAAATGGTCATTTTGATCAAAATTTTCTGAAAGGCTCAAAAAAGACCGTGAATGCCTAAGGATAGTTAAAATAAAATTATAAAAGTCAAATTTGGGTCTTAAACCAACAAAAAGTAGGTTTATGATGAGAAGTCAAATTAGCGGCAAAATAGTAATTTTGCCAAGAGTTAGTGTAAAAATGGAAAATGGGATTTTAGATTCCTAAGACCATTTACGGGAAATAAAATGTAGAATTTTTATGTTTTACTAAATTTTGAATATGAAATGAAAATTTAAAATAACTGTGGTTATTCCGGTTATAGGAACCCGATCCAGATGCGGCAAAGGAACGTTTACGGAGCTGGGGAAGGAAATGCTATCGAAAGTATCTGTAAGTTCAAGCATTCATTTTTCTACTCATGAACATTCTGATGTTGTTCATTATATGAATGAATTGATTTGTTATGTGTAGGTTTATGTGCAACATGAATGTTTATAGCGCGATGCTATGATAAATGTTTGGTAAGCTCAGATATTTACATGTCTATAGCATGAATTACTATTTGACTGATTTAAGTATTTTTTGTACAAACGTGTAAAGTCCTACGGGCAACAGGGGTGTAGTTAAAATAACTCACCTAATGAAATGAGAAATTAAAAAGTGTATAAATAATACATTATGGAGAAGTGCTAGGGCACTATAGTGTGGTTAATTAAAAACACACATAAAGAAATAAATGTAAAGACCTACGGGCAATAAGGGTTCCACCATGGGATGATTCATATGAATATCGCCGTTGGGGAACTATAAGAAAGATGGTAATGAAACCACTAAGACGTACTGCCCCTCCAACATAGTAGTGGAGGCTTTTCTCAGATCCTACGAGGATATCAGGGCTGTGGAGGCTGATGTTCTAAGGTCGCTCCCTAGACCCTCCCAGTCAGCGCGCTAAAAATCATCGGTACTGTCATAAACAGAGCTCTAAACTAGAAATCAAACAGAGAATGAACAATCAATAAAATAATAAAAATCATAACTGAGCATAATCAAAATACGCTAAGTATAGTGATTTCGGTTGGGGTTTGTGAATAGTATCTAGTTATAGTAATATGAATAGTTACCCGTTAGGGTAAAGTGAATAGTAACCAGTTAGGGTAATGTTACTATTCATTAGTCAAAGGTCAAAGTTACTATTTATGATGAATAGTATTGTGTCGGCCCGCCCCTCGTAGAGATCATACAATACTATTACAGTTAAGCTTTATCGCTAACTGCGATAGATTGTACTCTCATGGGTCGCCGGCTAATCTATCTCTCTTGTAAAACATGACGTTTTTGGGGAAATTTTTTTTTTCTTTCTTTCTTTAAACATCATGTAAAACATTTTTCACTATTTACTTTGTTGGCAAGTACAAAGTAATTTACATAATACAGTACTTTCGTAAAATACATATTTACAAAAGACTGTTTCTTTTTCCCTTCCCTTTTATCGCTCAGCGGAAAGACTCTGGCAGGACCATATCCCTCGTCCCCTTCCCATTTGACACGTGCCATCCCGTCCACCATCCAGTCATACAAGCTACTGAGCTGGTCGCTTACTTGCAACATAAGCAAAAATGGTGAGCTACAGGCTCAGTAAGTTCAAACAAACAAGAAATAAAATTTATATGAATAGTACTATTTATCATGAATAGTATGTTGACTACTATTCATACATGAATAGTAATTTTGACCACAACACAATATATCAACAGTACATCTACCGCAATGTTAGTACCCTCATGAAACTGTCTTATGCTCAATTATGGCATAGTTTCAGTTTTGGGTAATTATCTTTCATTATGTTCTGATTTTGAGCTCAGGTTGGCAGTACCATTTAAGTGCGCATGACTAGGAGCGGTACATTAGTGCTGACCTCCACAGCCTTAATCTCATAGCCCCGAAGGCAAAATTATACATGACTGGGAGCGGTACATCAGTGCTGACCTCCACAGCCTTAATCTCATAGCCTCAAGGGCAAAATTTACCTCCCTGTAGGGAAGGCTGGTACGCCAAAAAGTGGTTTCATTACCGACTTTTTAAAGTTCTAACCCGGTGACTTCATATTGCCCCGTGGTTAGGAATGGTTCACATTTTAATTTTAAGTGAGTGAGTTTCATTAACCTCACTGTAGTGCCCGAAGCACAATTTACTATGTGTCCCATTCTCAATAGTGCCCGTAGCACATTTCGTCTCTCTCTCTATTCTATAATAGTGCCCGTAGCACATATGTACCTAACTTATAGTTAGTACATCAAAGTTAGCAACAATAATACTATATGTTGTAGACAGGTAAATGTCTGAACTTACCTTATCAGTCTCTTCCCCTTTTCTCTCTTGGATCTTTGATCGCCCTCCTTATAGGCCGATTTTGGGATCCTACAGACAAAACCTTGTCTGTTAATTTCATTTCGGTTTATAGCTTTTATTTTTCATTAAAAAGCTTAAATAAAACCTATTTATAACTTTTTAGGCTTTATTTATCATTTCCCCCATTTTTCTCAACTTTTACAAAATTACGATTTTACCCCTATATTTTGGTAAAATTACAATTATGCCCCTGATGGAATTTCTCGATCCAGACTGTATTTTTGGCTCTCAGGAACTTTTCTGACTCTTTTGTAATCATTACCGGGTTCGTTTCTATTTTATTTCCATTTTTCACTTTCCCGACCCTCGGGAAGTACTATTCCGACCTTTACATCGGTTTAGTGATTTTCTATCGTTTCGGAGCCTCAAATGGACGTTTTACTAGTATTTCAAACGTTCATTTAGACGTTCCCGATCTAGGTCTCCGAGACTCGGATTTTCCGTACCCGACTCGGACCTTTATTTCATTTCCCAAAAACGTCCCCCCCTCGGGGTTGGTTTTTCAATTTCACTCACGTTTTACACTTTTAAGGGGACGGGTTACTATTCACGAACCACCCCTTAGGTTTTCCTTATTCAATTTCCCTTTAGGGACTCGGGTTCCCGACCCGATCCTAAACTTTTATTTTTAATTCTCTTTTTACCCCAAATGCCGTTTTCGAAATTTCGGCAGCATTTCGGCATAATTTTAAGCCTACCAGCGTTAGGTATGCCTCGAACCATATGTACCTGCCACGTACTATACCACAAGCCTATTTTATGTAAAAGTTTTCCAAACTTTTACATAAAAGCTCACAAAATTCTAATTTACATTTTGAACAACATTACATAAAATTTCTTTCAATTTTACCCTTGGTTTTGGCCACGGTTTTCACACTCAAAACCTAACCAAAACTTCTCAATTTTTCCACCAAATTTTAGGCTATTCCAATGTCATTATCTAGCACATTTTCAAGCCAATTTTACATGCATTTTTCAACACAATTCCTAGGGTTTTTAACCACATATAACCCACGGCCATATTAAGAGAAACATGCACCAATTTTTTTGTTTCTTGCTTTCAATCACAATTCCATCATTTCCATAATAAAATGCATGATTTAAATCATCCAAACATCAAGTAAACCATGCAAAAATTTTTCCCCAAACCCTAATTAACCCACGGCCATATTAGGGTAAGTTCACACCAAATTTTTTTCCAAGCTTTCCATCATACAAATCATGTTTTATATTTGACCAACATATGATTTAAAGCATGTTAATACTTAAACCACAACAATTCCTCATTGACTACACTTGGTAACCCACGGTTTTACCCTTGGAAAACCAACCAAAATTTTGTTTTTCTTTAAACAAAATGCATGGCTTTTCTCCTACTTAATCCCTTAACAAAACCCAAGCACCAAATCAATCAAAACAAACCAAAAATTTTCCATCCTTTACACTATTCATTACATGGATTCTTGGAAGAAAAATCAAGAAAATTTTCAAGCCAAGGAAAGTTACCTTGTTCACTTGCTTCCTTTGTCTTCAATGAAGGTTTTGACACTAATTTTGTGAAGAAAACTTGAAGTATTCACTTGGATTCACTTGGTTTCTCTTGGGTTGCCTATGGTTCTTCTTGGGAGAACACTTAGACAAATTTTTTTGTTATGTTTTGCCTTGGAATAGTCTCGGCCATTTGTTCCCAAAAGTTGCCGACTTAACCACAAAGAAAGCCAACTAATTTGGCTTTCAACCAATCAAAAATCAACACCTTTCAAACCTATTTCTTTCCAAATTTTTCAAAAAATAAAATGATGGAATTTTGGCCAAATCTTGGCCTTTAGATCAAAAAGCAAACCAATCTTGGCCATTAATGCCACCAACCACCATTTTTCATTCATTTATTAAATGGATTTATGATGTCATAAATGCAAAGTAAAACTTTGACTTTTACTTTTACTATTCACATTAATTCGACTACTTTTTGACCGATACCGGTTCGAGCCGAAATTTTTCTGAAATCGTCCCGGCGGGTTCCTAAGGTCTCCTGTGTAGTCGAATCAATTTAAACTGCTTCCGTTTGATCAAAATCAATCCCGGAAGTTTTTCATCTTTTATTGCCCCGGTTAGGGTTTTCAATGCCGTTTTTGGCACCGTTCCGCCCATTTCAACTCAGTGAATTTTTCCAACACTGAATTCTTACTCGTCAGTATTGTTAGAACATTTTAATACATTCTAAACAATATAAATACATTTATTTCATTCTTTAAATAGTATAAATTGTAATATACATACATTTGTACATTTTCTTCCGAGAATGCCTGAATTTCCCGGTTATCACAAGTACTATTCATAGGAAATTGAGTTTTGAATGTTTTTGAATCCGTATGACTCTTTCTAACTATGTTTGAACTTACTGAGCTTGTTAGCTCACTAGTTTGTTCATGTTGTAGGTATGGAACCTATAAGTCAGAATATTGGTTATGGATGACGGTGGGAGTTGTGTGTGCCAAAGGGATAGGGAATCCATTGTGGATATGGTCCTGCTACAAGTTTTCCACTGAGCGTTGAAAGAGGAGATTTGAATAAAGAAAAGACATGTAATGCAAAAAGATTTGAAATATGTATTGTGTATAAAGTATGTTTGTACTTTTAAAAGTGACAAACATAGTTCAGTTTAATTACATTATGTATACAAACAAGAAAAAGTATTTAAGAAAAAAAAATGATTCCAAATTTCACAAAGGGTTTAAAAGAAAGAAAAGAATTTAGGCGACCCAACGAAGTTCACAAGCTATTTCAATCAGCTAAGGAGCTTGATTGTAATAGTTCGTTGGGCCGAGGTCGAGGGTGCCACATATATGTGAAAGCATGGTAATGCCTCACGTCAGTTCTGCCCTAACCACACCCCTCGGTAGGTGTTTACCACCGCTGGTATACTAGATTGGATCTCCTAAGTGGAAAACATGTTCGGGTATAATCCTATTCATGACCACCCCTCGGTGGCTTGGTAGGACGTGGATCGGGCTATGTAAACAATGGTTATACACTTAAGACTCATTTAGTTATTAACCTTCCCTAGAAGCTCTGTTAACTAAACTGGTGGCCAAATAAGCGGTTATTAATATATGTCTTAGCCTTGGAGGATTTAAGGCAACATATATTAATTAGACAGGGTCTATGTTTTGGCTATTTGTTTCATGACCACCCCTCGGTGGCTTGGGCCAATAGGTGCTGAGAATTATCGTTGTAATGCTACATGTTTTTCAAGTTTCATGTAGGAGCATATTTGTATGTTTTATTTGCTAAATTATCTGTATATTTGCTTGGGCTTTGTAATGATGTCTAGTATAATTTTATTTCAGTTCCAAATGTCACCGACACCCCTTATTTCAATACTTACTGAGAATAAACTGAATGGCGATAGTTATGACGATTGGAAAAGAAATCTGTTGATAGTTCTCAACTGCGAGAGACGCAAGTTCGTACTGGACGAACCATGCCCACCAGGGCCCAAACCTAACACACTGCTTGAGGAGGTCCCGGTTGCCTATACTCGTTGGAGAAAATCCAATGAGATAGCTCGGTGCTACATTCTTGCTAACATGACGAGTGCTTTACAAAAGTAACACGAGACTTATCAAGTTGCTGGGGAAATCATGGAAAATCTGGAGGACATATTCAGAGGCCAAGAAAAGTTGGCTCGATAGTCTGCTATAACCAGTATTATGAACTCTAAGCAAAAGGTAGGTACTCCGGTGAAGGACCATATGATCATTCTAATGGGATTCTTTGCTGAGGCTGTCGAAAATGGTTCTAAGTTGGACTACAATACCCAGATCGAGATGGTGTTCAAAACTCTGTCTAAAGATTTTGTAGGGTTTAAGGCCGCATACAATCTGGTGACAAGGGAGTTAGGACTAACTGAGCTCATGAAGCAACTCTAAGCTTATGAGTGTATGATCAGGGATGGGGATGCAGTCCAACCCAAAGGAGAGGTAAATTTGGCGAAATCTTCCAAACCCTCATGGAAGAGGAAGAGGCCAAATCAGAAGCAAGCGGCTTCCATTTCTTGTAATCCTCCTGTCTCGAATGGGAAGAAGAAGAAGAAGAACAAGAAGCCCAAGGACCCTAAAAAGTCCAAATGCTTTTGTTGTGGGAAGGTAGGTCACTTCAAGAAGGCTTACTGGGAAATTCTAGCCGCCAAGGGCAAAGAAGGTAAGGAACTTCACTATTTGGAAGCATGTTTGGTGGAAGAATTGAAAGACACTTGGGTCATTGATTCGGGCGCCACTAATCATGTTTGTGTTTCTATAAGGGTTCGTGGAAACGAGAAGTCTACATAATAGGAGCCTCTCGTTGCGGACTGGAGACGGTAGCCTGGTGATGGCTAAGGCAGTGGGAGATATTTATCTTTACTTTGATGAATTTAGGTTTATTTTATTGAAAGACTATTTTTAGGTTCCTAATGCACCGCAAGAGCAAAACCGTTGATAAGTTCAAAGAGTATCATGTGGAAGTGGAAAAGCAATTGTGTAAATCCATAAAGACACTTTGATCTGATCGAGGTGGTGAATACCTCTCCGACGAATTTCTAGGACATCTTGTAAAGAATGGGATATTATCCCTGCACCTGGTACTCCAAAACAGAATGGTGTAGCTGAAAGGAGAAACAGGATCTTGTTGGATATGGTATGATCCATGATGAGTTATTCAACACTGTCGCTATCATTTTGAGGATATGCTTTACAAACGGCATGCTATATTCTGAATCAGGTTCCAAGCAAGTCAATTCCTAGGACTCCGTATGAATTGTGGCATGGCAGGAAGCCCTCCTTTGGACATATGAGAATATGGGGCTGCCCGGCGCATGTACTGGATGGGGATGTGAAGAAGTTGGAACCAAGATCAGAATTATGCATGTTTGTAGGGTATCCAATGGGAACTAAAGGAGCTCTGTTCTATAACTTGAAGGAACAAAAAGTCATTGTTTCAACCCATGCGACATTCTTGGAGGAAAGTCACATGAATGACTTTAAGCCTCGAAGCAAAGTGGTGCTAGAGGAGTTATCGGGTGAAAGAACAACTCCATAGGTTTCGGTCTTGGATGCAAGTTCGAGTTCCAGTGAAAAACCTGCAGACAATCAACAATTTAGGTTGCCTCGTTGTAGTGGGAGGATTTCAAAGAAACCTAATTTCTTCATGTATAATGCTGAGGTATACCAGGCCGAGGCTAATGAGCATGACGATGATTCGGTCACCTATGATGAAACTACAAATGATGTTGATTCTAAATCTTGGAAACAGGCTATGAATAATGAGATAGATTCTATGAAATCCAACTCTATTTTGGGAACTCGTAGATTTGCTGGATGGGATAAAACCCATTGGATGCAAATGGGTCTATAAAAGAAAGAAGGATGTGGAAGGGAGAGTGGAAACTTTCAAAGCTAGACTGGTTGCAAAGGGGTACACGCAAAAGGCTAGAATCGATTACGATGAAACCTTTTCACCTGTTGCTATGCTGAAGTCTATCCGTATTCTTCTGTCCATTGCTGCGACTCTCGATTACGAGATCTGGCAAATAGATGTCAAGACGGCATTCTTGAATGGCTATCTTGAGGAAAGTATCTACATGATACAGCCCGAAGGGTTCGTAGCAAAAGGCCAAGAAAGGAAAGTCTACAAGTTGCTTAGATCCATTTATGGATTAAACCAAGCATCCCGCTCATGGAACTAGAGATTTTATCAAGCGATCAAGACTTTCAGTTTTGAGTAGAATGTTGATGAACCCTGTGTTTATAAATGTATTAAGGATGGAAAAGTGGTCTTTTTGATACTCTATGTCGATGATATACTGCTCATTGGGAATGATGTAGGGAACTTATCATCGGTCAAGTTTTGGTTACACCAACAGTTTGACATGAAGGACTTGGGAGAAGCTAATTATGTTCTAGGCATTCGTCTTTTCAGAGATCGAAAGAACAAAATGATAGCGTTATCCCAAGCTTCATACATAGATAAAATAATTGACAAATATGCAATGTAAGAGGCAAAGAAAGGTACACAACCTTCTATTGCCAGTCTAACTCTTTCATTGGATGACTGTCCAAAGACATCGGAAGAAAGAGAGTGTATTAGTAAGGTCCTTATGCATCCACTGTGGGTAGCCTTATGTACACTATGCTTTGCACTCACCCAGACATATGTTTTGCAGTAGGTATGGTGAGTCGATATCAAGTGAATCCTGGAACCAAGCACTGGCAAGCAGTAAAGCATATACTCAAGTATCTTAAGAGAACAAGAGATTATATGCTGGTGTATTATGGAGGGGACCTAACACCCATAGGATACACGGACTCAGACTTGCAAGGATTCGAGGACGTCGATATTAAGATCAATGTTCTTGATCGGAGAGGGCACGTGGAGACCGGATTAGTAGATGTGTGTAAGATCATGTCTGAGGGCAACATTGCCGATCCCTTTACTAAGACTTTGGTGGCTAGAAGCTTTGAGAGGCACGTAGAGGTGATGGGGATGCGTAACATGGCACATCTACTGGCTTAGTGTAAGTGGGAGATTGTTAGGAAATGCACTAAGCATTAAAGACTTTTTGATGTATTTATTTTGAACTAGATAATAAAATTATATATAAAGGTTGTTCATTACATTGCTTTTTATCCTCATTCTATTTACATGTTAAAGTAAATGTAAGCAAATATGGCTCCCTGACTGCTTATGTTAAAACTATTAGAATGTTGCGTGCAATGGACTTTTGTACGCGAAAAGACAATGTTCTAAAGTAAGCGGTCTAAACTAAGGTCTATAGTCTATGGGGTTAGACCGAGCATCTAAGTCATGTTAAGACTATTATGTTGTCTAAAGCCATGGTGGGGACGGTTTGTCCTGACTGTTTAGAGCTGGAATCCCAAGTAGAGACATGGATATGTTGCTTGGTGGTGCCATATTAGATCGAGACTAAAGCGTGATTGATCTACGAAGTCCGCTTTGAGTGGATCGATCTGATTTTGACGTTCATTGTGCAGTAACCTTAATCCTGAGTAGATGGACAGTTTCATGTATATGACTTGTGTACTTTGATGTTCCAATGGCTAAAGTATTTCAGAGGTAGTAAGCTTATAAACCGATTCATTGGGTGCATAACTTGTATACGATGAAGGGTTCGTATACAGATATCGGAATCATAGCTCCAATGAGCAGTTAAGGGTATCCTCTTAAAGGCATTATACTGAATGTGAAAATGGACAAGGCCTTGGGTCGTCTACTGGGCGGATGACTTTTTATTCACATATAGTGAATAATCATTTTCTTTAGTCGGTAGTATAATGGAACTTTAAGATAGCCTGATCAGCAGGATTAAATGAACTTTGACCTATGGCTGATCATGGATATCATATGAGGGTTCTGCATACATGACAAGGTCATTGGACGATAGCTTGTCACAGGCTTACATAATACGGTATATAATGTAGGAAAATAAATCGGTAAAAACGTATCAGAGTGGTGCAGCGAAACAGTAAAAATTTTTAGATCGTTAAATATCTCATGATGCCATATACAATAAATCAACAACAATTAAAACTCATACCTCAAGGACATCAATCTGCAGGAGGAGAATGACCGGAGGCTTCAACCAACTAGCCTTCTCTACTATTCTCCAATTCCCGAATGGCTGAGTGTGTGGGCACTCTGAACCTTGCATCGGTATGCTAGCACTGCTAGCCTTCTTTCGACCACCCAGATCTCTAAAGAACTTTATTGTCACGATGAGCTGTGCAACAATAAGCCTGCTCACCTGAGAGTCTGTGGTCCGAGAGAACTGGAGTGGCAGGACCTCTATTTATAGACTTACATGAGGTGATTCTCTGAATTTGAATTGGACTAGGAAAAGATATTCTCCCTTTTCCATAACCATAAAATCCAAATTTTTCCATGGGAAAATCCCAACAATAAAATTCGGTTTTTAAAGGATAATACCAATCCAAATCTAAACAAGATTTTAACTAGAATTTTATCTCCCTTTTCAACCAAAAAATCCGAAATTTCCTAGGAGATTTTCCTCCAAAAATTCAGCCACATTCAGGACAAGGAAGAATCAAAATTCCACTAGGATTGTCAAGCTTGAATCTTATCTCAACCTTATCCAAAATAACCGAATTTTCCTAGGAGATTTCCTCCATAATTTCAGCCACTTTTCAGGGAAGGAGAGAATCCAAATTCAACTAGGATTGAAACTTGAATTTTTCCCTTGAACCTTATCCACAAAAAACTGAAATTCCATTGAGGATTATCCTCAAAATTTCGTCCATAATTTGTTAGGATTTGGATTCAAAATTTAAGTAGGATTCTAACAAGATTATCCTCTCCAAATCCAACTCAAATTCGAATTTCAAACCTTGTGGATTTTTCACAACAAATTCGAATCCCACTTGGACTGTGATTCAAATTTCAAATTCAAATTTCAAATTCGAATTTCAAATTCAAATTTCAAATTTCAAATTTCAAATTTCAAATTTCAAATTTCAAATTTAAATTTCAAATTCAAATTTCAAATTTCAAAATTCAAATTTCAAAATCCACAGAACGGTTGTGTTTCAAATTCTTGTTCTCATGAATAATTTTCTACAACTCCAATCCAATCTCAAATAAAATCATGGCAACAAAATCTGAATCCAACCGGAGAGAATCTTGTCTACCATCCTAATCCTGTGTCATCACCATCCATGCATAATAAACTAGCCAATAGCATACACAAATCAATTTGCCAAACGTTAAGGAATTATATGGAGCTAGTAGAGGGACTGATTGGACATATATAATCGGGCTCTCGTGATTCCATATGATCATCATTCTGTATCGAGCAACTCAATCATATGATCACTAATTTCAGAGTCACACCACTATAAACCTGAAACTGAACTCCCAATTATATACCGTATTACGTAAGCCTGTGACGAGCTACTATCCAATGACCTTGTCATATATGCAAAACCCTCATATGATATCCATGACCAGCCTTAGGTCAAAGTCCGTTTAATCCTACCGATCAGGCTTTCTTAAAGTTCCATTATCCTACCGAATTAAGAAAATGATTATTCACCATATGTGAATAAGAAGTCATCCGCCCAGTAGACGACCCAAGGCCTTATCCATTTTCACATTCAGTATAATGCCTTTAAGAGGATACCTTTAACTCCTTAGAGCTATGATTCCGATATCTGCAAACAAACCTTTCATCGTATACAAGTCATGCACCCAACGAACCGGTCTATAAGCTTACTACCTCTGAGACGCTTTAGCCATTGGAACATCAAAGTACACAAGTCATATACATGAAGTAGTTCAATTACTCAGGATTAAGGTTATTGCACAATGAACGTCAAAAGCAGATTGATCCACTTATAGCGGACTACGTAGATCAATCACGCTTTAGTCCCGGTCTAATATGTCACCACCAAGTAACATATCTATGTCTCTACTTAGGAGTCCAGCTCCAGACAGTCAAGACAAAACGTCCCCTCCAAGGCTTTCGACAACATAATAGTCTTAACATGAGTTAGATGCTCGGTCTAACCCTATAGACTACAGACCATAGTTTGGACTGCTAACTTTAGAACATTGTCTTCTTGCATACAAAAGTCCATTGCATGCAACGTTCTAACAGTTTTAACACAAGTAGTCAGTGAGCCATATTTGCTTACATTTACTTTAACATGTAAATAAGACGAGGACAGATAGCAATATAATGAATAACCTCTATATATAATTTTATTATCCAGTTCAAAATAAATACATCAAAATGTCTCTAATGCTTAGGGCATTTCCTAACAATCTCCCACTTGCCCTAAGCCAGCAGATGTGCCATGTTACGCATCCCCATTGCCTCTACGTGCCTCTCAAAGCTTCTAGCCACCAAAGTCTTAGTAGAGGGATCGGCGATGTTGTCCTTAGACGTGATCTTACATACATCTACTTATCCTGTCTCCATATGCCCTCTAATGTCGACTTCCTCAAATCCTTACAAGTCTGGAAGTCTGAGTCCATGTATCCTACGGGTGTTAGGTCCCCTCCAGAATACACCAGCATATAATACCTCGTTCTCTTAAGATACTTGAGTATATGCTTTACAGCTTTCCAGTGCTTGGTTCCAGGATTTGCTTGATATCGACTCACCATACCTAGTGCAAAACATATATCCAGGTGAGTGCAAAGCATAGCGTACATAAGGCTACCCATAGCAGATGCATAAGGGACCTTACTCATACGCTCTTTTTCTTCCGATGTCTTGGGACAGTCATCCAATGAAAGAGTTAGACCGGCAATAGAAGGTTGTGAGCCTTTCTTTGCCTCTTGCATTGCATATTTGTCAATTATTTTATCTATGTATGAAGCTTGAGATAACGCTATCATTTTGTTCTTTCGATCTCTGAAGAGACGAATGCCTAGAACATAATTAGCTTCTCCCAAGTCCTTCATGTCAAACTGTTGGTGTAACCAAAGCTTGACCGATGATAAGTTCCCTACATCATTCCCAATGAGTAGTATATCATCGACATAGAGTATCAGAAAGACCACTTTTCCATCCTTAATACGTTTATAAACACAAGGTTCATCAACGTTCTGCTCAAAACCAAATGTCTTAATCGCTTGATCAAACCTTTGGTTCCATGAGCGGAATGCTTGCTTTAATCCATAAATGGATCTAAGCAACTTGCAGGCTTTCCTTTCTTGGCCTTTTGCTACGAACCCTTCGGGTTGTATCATATAGATACACTCTTCAAGATGGCCATTCAAGAATGCCGTCTTGACATCCATTTGCCAGATCTCATAATCAAGAGCCGCAGCAATGGACAGAAGAATATGGATAAACTTCAGCATAGCAATAGTCGAAAAGGTTTCATCGTAATCGATTCCAGCCTTTTGCACGTATCCCTTTGCAACCAATCTAGCTTTGAAAGTTTCCACTCTCCCTTCCTTATCCTTCTTTCTTTTGTAGACCCTTTTGCATCCAATGGGTTTTATCCCATCCGGCAAATCTACAAGTTCCCAAACAGAGTTGGATTTCATAGAATCCATCTCATTGTTCATAGCCTGTTTCCAAGATTTAGAATCAACATTATTTACAGCTTCATCATAAGTGACCGGATCATCCTCATGCTCATGAGCCTCGGCCTGGTATACCTTAGCATCATACATGAAGAAATTAGGTTTCTTAGAAGCCCTCCCACTACGACGAGGCACCCTAAATTGTTGATCGTCTGCAGGTCTTTCACTGGAACTCGGACTTGCGTCCAAGACGGAAATCTGTGGAGTAGTTCTTTCACCCAATAACTCCTCTAGCACCACTTTGCTTCGAGGCTTAAAGTCATTCATGTGACTTTCCTCCAAGAATGTCGCATGGGTTGAGATAATGACTTTTTGTTCCTTTGGGTTATAGAACAGACCTCGTTTAGTTCCTTTTGGATACCCTACAAACATGCACAATTCTGATCTTAGTTCCAACTTTTTCGCATCCCCATCCAGTACATGTGCCGGGCAGCCCCATATTCTCATATGTCCAAGGGAGGGCTTCCTGCCACACCACAATTCATACGGAGTTCTGGGAATTGATTTGCTTAGAACCTGGTTCAGAATATAGCACGCCGTTTGTAAAGCATATCCCTAAAATGATAATGGCAGCATTGAATAACTCATCATGGACCGTACCATATCCAATAAGGTCCTATTTCTCCTTTCGGCTACACCATTCTGTTGTGGAGTACCAGGTGCAGTCAATTGGGATAATATCCCGTTCTCTACAAGATGTCCTAGAAATTCATCGGAGAGGTATTCGCCACCTCGATCAGATCGAAGTGTCTTTATGGATTTATCTAATTGCTTTTCCACTTCCACACGATACTCTTTGAACTTGTCAAAGGTTTCGCTCTTGCGGTGCATCAGATACACATATCCATACCTCGAGTAATCATCTATAAAAGAGACATAATACTCGAACCCTCCTCGTGCTATGATGTTCATGGGGCCACATACATCAGTGTGCACAATTTCTAAGAGCTCCTGAGCCCTTGTACCCTTAGCTCCAAAAGACCTCTTAGTCATTTTACCCTCTACACAAGACTCACATTGGAGAAGTCGTACCTCCTCCAGAGATTCCAGAGGACCGTCTTTCACCAATCTTTGAATCCTATCCTGATTAATATGACCAAGTCTTAAATGCCAAAGATACGCCTTGTTAGAGTGAGAAACTTTCAACCTTTTAGAGTTATCAATTAATTCAGTGTCAAGCAGTGAGTACATCTTTGGTTTGATCAAATATAGGTTTCCATTCATCCATCTAGAACAGATAAAAGACTTATTTCTACGAATATCAACTCTTTTACTAAAAGAAACTGAATAAGAATCTTTTATTAAACAAGCTACCGATATAAGGTTCCTCCTAAAATTAGGAACATAAAAACAGTCTTTCAATAAAATAAACCTAAATTAATCAAAATAAAGGTAAACATCTCCCACTGCTTCAGCCACCACAAAAGCTACCATCTCCAATCCGCAACGAGAGGCTCCTATCATGTAGACTTCTTTGTTTCCACGAACCCCTACATAGAAACACAAACATGATTAGTGGCACCCGAATCAATGACCCAAGTGTCTTTCGATTCTTCCACCAAACACGCTTCCAAGTAATGAAATTCCTTACCTTCCTTGCCCTTGGCGGCTAGGAATTCCCAGCAAGCCTTCTTGAAGTGACTTACCTTCCCACAATAGAAGCATTTGGACTTTTTAGGGTCCTTCAGCTTCTTGTTCTTCTTCTTCTTCTTCCCGTCTGAGACAGGAGGATTAGAAGAACTAGAAGCCACTTGCTTCTTATTTGGCCTCTTCCTCTTCCGTGAGGGATTGGAAGATTCTGCCAAATTGACCTCTCCTTTAGGTCGGACCACATCCTCATCCCTGATCATCCGCTCATAAGCCTGTAGTTGCTTCATGAGCTCGGTTAGTCCTAACTCGTTTGTTGCCAGATTGTATGCGGCCTTAAACCCCACAAAATCTTTAGATAGAGTCTTGAACTGTGACGGCCCGCCCTACGTAGTGTTAAACAGTACTATTACAGTCAGCCACTGTTGCCAACTGCGATAGACTGTAACCACTTGGGTCGTCGGTAACTTACTTTTAACTTGTTTCTAACTTATTTTGATACCATCTATAACAGCTGGTATCTTACTTTTAACATACTTTCGTTAACATGCTTACTCTAACTTCCCATTTGAACATGAAAATATGGAATAAATTTTTTTTTTCTTAAACTTTACTTGGAAACTGTACCGTCGTAAAACATTTACTATAATAAACATTTTACATTGCCTTAACTTCCTTTACATTATAAAACATCATTTTAATACTCTTTTAAACAGCTCAGCGGAAGACTCATAGCAGTACCATAACCCTCACCCAGTCCCTGGGCACATGCAGATTCCATCCGTCATCCATCACTTGTCTATCTTCGTGCAGGATGCTTACCTACAACATAAACAAACTTGTGAGCGACAGGCTCAATAAGTTCAAACATACATTCATGACAAAATACTAACTCATACCTTTTGGACAGAACATGTCTGATACTAACCGTGGCATCAGAACATGAACATACATTATACTTTACTTTGAACTTCATATATAACATATTCTAACATTGAGAGAACAATCTCAACGTTCTTTTAGCATAACATAATTTAAACATAACATACAGGATATATGCTTAACATCTTAAGCATAACATACTCAACATTATACAAAATATTGTATACACATATCAACTTAAACACAGCATACTTAATGTATGCTTAAACATCACAGATACACTTAAAATTGTATAACTGACTTACGCATATCAATTTATGCATAACATAGCATATGCACACATGTTAGTCGCATTATGCTTGTTTACTTTCATTCTTTCTTCTTCGTGATGTTCTTTTGTTCTTTCTTTCTTTCATGCCATACTTTTCTTCTTCTTTTCTTTTCTTGCTAAGCATATGCACACATATTAGTGGCATTATGCTTATTTACTTTCTTTTCTTAGCTTTTCTTTGCTAAGCTTTACTTTCTTTTCTTTTCTTTTCTTTTCTTTTCTTAGCTTTGCTTTGCTAAGCTTTACTTTCTTTTCTTAGCTTTTCTTTGCTAAGCTTTACTTGCTTTTCTTAGCTTTACTTTGCTAAGCTTTACTTGCTTTTCTTAGCTTTACTTTGCTAAGCTTTACTTTCTTTTCTTTTCTTTGCTTTATCTGCTTAATCTTTCACTTGTGGGCCCGTGGTTGGACGTACCTAGTGCGCGCAGACCAATAGAGGATCAGGGGAGCGACCCACCGATCAACTCTAAGGTCATCTCTGGACTACTTACCTTATAGGTAGTAAGTCATGCCATGAACTACCTCATTATTAACGAGGCAGCGCCACACAACTGGGGTGGAGGCAGGAAGTTAAGCCATAAACTACCTCATTATTAACGAGGCAGCGCCACACAACTGGGGTGGAGGCTATCTGGGAACCTCACAACTGGGGAGGCCGGTACGCCAACCTTAACTTTTCAGTCTTATTATCTTGCTTATCTTTCTCGTTCTTTACTTTATTCATTCTTTCTCTCTTTCGTTCATTTTCTTTTCCTTTCTTTCTTTCGTTTGTATTTCATAAATCATTTATTTCTTAACGTAACTTTTCTATAGTGTGAATTATGTTAGTCACACTTTAGTGCATATAGCACTAACAGACATGAATTCCATATAACACTTAAACATAAACCTAACATAACATGTCAGTTCATGTTACAAACAAATCACATATTTGAACTTACCACATATCATACTTAGACATAATAGTCTATTCATATTGCAGTCAATTAAATATTTGAACTTACTACATAGAACACATAACACATAACATGACCAGTTCATTTATGTTGCAGTCAATTAAATGTTTGAACTTACTAATACTTGCTAGCATCTCTTTTCTTGCTTCCTTGGTCCGCAGACGTCTCTTCATATCGTCTGGCGCGGATCCCTATAACCGAAATAATAACGGTTATTTTCCATGCTTCTTTCATACATAAAACTTAATAAAACGTAAAAATTCTACGTTTCATTTCTCGATCATAAATTTAAGGATCTAATATCCAATTTATAACTTTTCTGCTAACTTTCAGTAAAATTACTATTTTACCCTGAACTTTTGGCAAAATTACCATTTTGCCCCTAATGGGTCTTTGAGTCATATCATTCTCATTTTATTGCTTAAACTGGATCTTCTAAGCTCAAAAATCATCAAATAATTTTTCTTGAGCTTTACTAAATTTTTTTTACGGCCTTATTTACCATAATTTCTTGGTTTACTATTTACCGACCCTCGGGTGGTACTATTCTGACTCTCGAGCGTTAATGCTCTTTCTCGGGTCTAGGTCACCGAAAGGGCTCGAGTTTCCATCCCGACCACGTTTTTACCCTTCGGTTCTTAAAATACTCTTTTGTGCCGTTTTCAAAATTTCGGCAGTATTTCCGCTTAATTTTTGGGTTCCCGGCGTTTAGGAAACGCCTCGAAACCATCTAACCTAGTTCTATTCTACCACGTACTATACCAGAGCCTATATTTTTACGTAAAAACTCAACTTTTTATGTAAAAATCTTTACATTTTTCACTTTTTCTCATTTGACTATTTTCCATACACAGTCCATTTTCCTTACAATTTCACATTCCAGAATGCATAATTCATATATACTCATTCCAAAAACATTAATTTCAGGAATGGAGGGACCGAAGTCACTACCGGAATCGTTCTACTGGCGATCGAACGAACTGTTCGGTTTCACGCGGATAAACTTTAATTCTCCGTTCTTTGCCTTTGAGACTCCGTCTTGCAATTATGACGTCGTGGATGTGTTCAGAACGTCGAAAATAGGCCAACGGGCCATTCTTAAATTTTTGGTCTTCGGTCACCGTTGACCGGCGTTGACCACCGTTGACTAGAGTTGACCCGCTGTTGACCGACGGTTGACGGCGGTGACGATGGCACATGAGTAGCCCATCTTGAAGAGCTCGACGAGAGGAATCCATTGGTGGCCTCAATTTCATGTTTGGAGGCCCCTATAGCCGGAAAATTCCCTCGAAAACCATGGTCACGGCGGCGACGGTGGAAGTCCGCCGTGCCGGAATTTTTTCCCAAAATTGGTTGAGGGCTTTTGCTCCCCTCAGCCCTGCGGTCATTTCTACACCAACGGCGTACTTCAACTCGGCCGGAATCTGGCGTTTCGACGGCGGCTCCACGGCGGCATTTCACCAACTTTTTTGAAGCTTGGGCGGCACGATTCCGCCGGTGTTGAGGCGATCGGTGGCATGGGTTTTGATCCTCTCTTCACCACGAAACTTTTGGGACCGGTTTCGTGGAAAACGGTGGCCGGACGGCGGAGATAGCGACGATCGAATTTCTCGGCTCCGGCGGCATTCAAGCGGCGCGTGCGGCGGCCGTTCCGTCGAGTCGACCCACCGTTGGACTCAGCTCGGCGAGAGCTTTCTGATGACACCGGCGATGTCGAAAACGGACACCGTTTCCGATGGTCGATTACTGTTCATTTTCGGGTAAGGGGAGGAAAGAGAAAATAAGAGAAAGTTATGGGCTTGTTTTTGAAATTTCTGATTTTTTTGCCCTTTATATACTTTTTCGCCCAAAATTTCAACATGGGCTATCGTGACTAATTTGGGCATCCTGAATCCAAATATATCAGTTTTATTTTCATCTGAGTTCATCTTGACCAGTTTCCGGTACTGTGAATTCTCGATCAAAAATTACCTTTGTGCTCAATTAGCTAATTTGAGCATACAAATAGGCTATACTGACTAATTTGGACGTGCTGAATCCAAATTTATCAGTTTCAACTTCATTCGAGGTCATCTCGATCAGTTTTCGGGATCTGTGTGACCTCATCTCGAAAAACGTGTCAGGTGCCTGATTGACTAATTTGGGCATCCTGAGTCTAAATATATCAGTTTCGGGCCAAGAAATTGTCGTCTTGACCCTTATCCCGATACTGCGTACCTTCCAACAAAATCTACATTTTGTTCTCAATTGACTAATTTTGAGCATTCTGATTCTAAATATATTAGTTTCATATCAAGAAAATGTCATTTTAACCAATTTCTTGATACTGCATATTTCCTGATCATCACATGAACACCATCTCGATCTGGGTGTTGTAGTCCAACTCAGCATCATTCTCGGCAGCCTCAGCGAAGAATCCCATTAGAGTGATCATATGGTCCTTCACCGGAGTACCCGCCTTTTGCTTAGAGTTCATAATACTGGTGATAGCAGACTGTTGAGCCAATTTTTCTTGGCCTCCGAACATGTCCTCCAGATTTTCCATGATCTCCCCAGCAACTTGATAAGTCTCATGCTGCTTTTGTAAAGCACTCGTCATGCTAGCAAAGATGTAGCATCGAGCTATCTAATTGGATTCTCTCCAACGATTATAGGCAACCGGGACCTCCTCAAGTGGTGTGTCAGGTTTGGGCCCAGGTGGGCATGGTTCGTCCAGTACAAACTTGTGTCTCTCGCAACTGAGAACTATTAATAGATTTCTTTTCCAATCTTTATAATTGTCGCCATTCAGTTTATTCTCAGTAAGTATTGAAATGAGGGGTGTCGGTGACATTTTGAACTGAAATAAAATTATACTAGACATCATTACAAAGCCCAAGCAAATATACAGATAATTTAGCAAATAAAACATACAAGTATGCTCCTACATGAAACTTGAAAAACATGTAGGATTGCAACGGTAATTCTCAGCACTTATTGCCCCAAGCCACCGAGGGGTGGTCATGGAAACAAATAGCCAGAACATGGACCCCATCCAATTAATATATGTTGCCTTAAATCCTCCAAGGTTAAGACATATATTAATAACCGCTTATTTGGCCACCAGTTTAGTCAACAGAGCTTCTAGGGAAGGTTAATAACTAAACGAGTCTTGAGTGTATAACCATTGTTTACGTAGCCCGATCCACGTCCGACCAAGCCACCGAGGGGTGGTCATGAATAGGATCGTACCCGAACACGTTTTCCACATAGGAGATCCAATCTAGTATACCGGCGGCGGTAAACACCTACCGAGGGGTGTGGTCAGGGCAGAACTGACGCGAGGCGTTACCATGCTTTCACATATGGATCAACAATGGAGGCCGTGGGTTTTGTTTGAAACCCTCTCCCACTCAATATTTTGAAAAACATGCAAGTTTTGACAAATTATGTATGATCAATATAGTATGAGCAGCACTCACCTATCCTATATGACATGTTATCAAATATGCATATAAAACATCCATCAATACATATTTATACATCCATGACATATCACAGAAAAAATAATTGACAGAATAACCAAGCTATGGTTCCACCCTAGAACAAAGAAAATAAAGATTACAAAATTCCATCCAAAGCATTCTTTGGGTCTTGAATTCTGTTCCGTCTTCTTGTATCCATCTTTATGTAGCCCCTCCATTTATTTCTCATCCGAAGAATTATTTAAAATTTAAATCTTCAAAAATTTAAATTTCAAATTCAAATTCCAAATTCAAATTTCAAATTTAAATTTCAAATTTAAATTTTAAACAATTTTAAACATCATGTGTAATAATATGTAATTTCAAAAATTTCAAATTTCCAATTACATATTTTAAACATGATTTAAAATTAAATCTCAAATTTAAAAATAAAAATTTTTCGAATTTTGGACCATCGCATCGCCGCCCCCGAAGGTGGCAACCCCCGTGGGCAGCCACCAGCCCCTAAGGGGCTGGCAGCCCACGGCTGCCCCCTATGTGTAGCCTTGCCGGGTTGCAGGCCAAGCCTGCAGCGCCAGGCCGCACACCCAGGCTGGGGGCAGCAGCCGGTAGGCTGCAGGCAGCGCCTGCAGCCAGAGGCTGCACGCCCAGGCTGCGGCCAGCCTTGGGCAGGCCACGTCCACCCTTGGCTGCAGGCCAAGCCTGCGGCCGTGGGTGGTGTTGGCCTGCACAGGGACTGTAGCCCCACCAAGGCCCGTCGGCCTATCCCGAGGGTTCGTGTCTCGATTTTCGTGTCATATTCCAATTTACTTATTAGGATCTCCAAAAATTAATTTGAATCCCAATTAAATTGAAATTTTCCACACAATCAAAATTTCAACCTTTAAATCAAATTTAACTTTTGGGAAAAAATAAATTACGGTCTTCAATCTTCAATCTCCTCCAAGAATAATTACATAAAATTTCCTAAACCGTTTCCGGTGTACAAAAATTCTAACCATAAAAATTCTAAGAGACAAAAATTAAAATCCATGGGAAAATTACAGTGTTAATAAACTGCTCCCATGGTTATATAAAAATTCCTAGATACAATTTTTCTAAATTCTAAGGAACCATAACCGGTATAAACAAGCATGCTTATAATAATTCAAAAAATTAAAATAACCACATACTTTATACATAATCCATGATAACAACATAAAGGAACCCTAGAATGCCACTCTCTAAACATCAAATCCATACATAAACAAAGAGACTAAGTAATTGTCTAATTTATGTACATGGCATAGTCATGAGATGGCTCTGATACCGATTGTAGGAAAATAAATCGGTAAAAATGTATCAGAGTGGCACAGCGGAACAATAAAAATTTTTAGATCGTTAAATATCTCATGATGCCATATACAATAAATCAACAACAATTAAAACTCATACCTCAAGGACACCAATCTGCAGGAGGAGAATGACCGGAGGCTTCAACCAACTAGCCTTCTCTACTATTCTCCAATTCCCGAATGGCTGAGTGTGTGGGCACTCTGAACCTCGATCGGTATGCTAGCACTGCTAGTCTTCTTTCGACCACCCAGATCTCTAAAGAACTTTATTGTCACGATGAGCTGTGCAACAATAAGCCTACTCACCTGAGAGTCTGTGGTCTGAGAGAACTGGAGTGGCAGGACCTCTATTTATAGACCTGCATGAGGTGATTCTCTGAATTTGAATTGGACTAGGAAAAGATATTCTCCCTTATCTATAACCATAAAATCTGAATTTTTCCATGGGAAAATCCCAACAATAAAATTCGGTTTTTAAAGGATAAAACCAATCCAAATCTAAACAAGATTCTAACTAGAATTTTATCTCCCTTTTCAATAAAAAAATCTGAAATTTCCTAGGAGATTTTCCTCCAAAAATTCGGCCACATTCAGGATAAGGAAGAATCAAAATTCCACTAGGATTTTCAAGCTTGAATCTTATCTCAACCTTATCCAAAATAACCGAATTTTCCTAGGAGATTTCCTCCATAATTTCGGCCACTTTTCAGGGAAGGAAAGAATCCAAATTCAACTAGGATTGAAACTTGAATTTTTCCCTTGAACCTTATCCACAAATTCAAATTCGAATTTCAAATTCAAATTTCAAATTTCAAATTTCAAATTTCAAAACCCACAAAACGGTTGTGTTTCAAATTCTTGTTCTCATGAATAATTTTCTACAACTCCAATCCAATCTCAAATAAAATCATGGCAACTTTATTTGAAGTTCAAATAATTGTGTACTCTATTATCCAAAACAAAATCTGAATCCAACCGGAGAGAATCTTGTCTACCATCCTAATCCTGTGTCATCACCATCCAGCATAATAAACTAGCCAATAGCATACACAAATCAATTTGCCAAACGTTAAGGAATTATGAGGAGCTAGTAGAGGGACTTATTGGACATATATAATCGGGCTCTGGTGATTCCATATGATCATCATTCTGTACCGAACAACTCAATCATATGATGACTAATTTCATAGTCACACCACTATAAACCTGAAACTGAACTCCCAATTATATACCGTATTACGTAAGCCTGTGACGAGCTACTATCCAATGACCTTGTCATATATGCAAAACCCTCATATGATATCCATGATCAGCCTTAGGTCAAAGTCCGTTTAATCCTACTGATCAGGCTATCTTAAAGTTCCATTATACTACCGAATTAAGAAAATGATTATTCACCATATGTGAATAAGAAGTCATCCGCCCAGCAGACGACCCAAGGCCTTGTCCATTTTTACATTCAGTATAATGCCTTTAAGAGGATACCTTTAACTCCTTAGAGCTATGATTCTGATATCTGCAAACAAACCTTCATCGTATACAAGTCATGCACCCAACGAACCGGTCTATAAGCTTACTACCTCTGAGACGCTTTGGCCATTTGAACATCAAAGTACACAAGTCATATACATGAAGCTGGCCATTTGCTTAGGATTAAGGTTACTACACAATGAACGTCAAAAGCAGATCGATCTACTCAAAGCGGACTTCGTAGATCAATCACGCTTTAGTCCCGGTCTAATATGTCACCACCAAGTAACATATCTATGTCTCTACTTGGGAGTCTATGCTCCAGACAATCAAGACAAACCGTCCCCTCCAAGGCTTTAGACAACATAATAGTCTTAACATGAGTTAGATGCTCGGTCTAACCCCATAGACTACAGACCATAGTTTATACTGATAACTTTAGAACATTGTCTTCTCACATACAAAAGTCCATTGCATGCAACGTTCTAACAGTTTTAACACAAGCAGTCAGTGAGCCATATTTGCTTACATTTACTTTAACATGTAAATAAGACGAGGACAGATAGCAATGTAATGAATAACCTCTATATATAATTTTATTATGCAGTTCAAAATAAATACATCAAAATGTCTCTAATGCTTAGGGCATTTCCTAACATATAATTGGGAGTTTAGTTTTAGGTTTATAGTGGTGTGACTCTGAAATTAGTGATCATATGATTGAGTTGTTCGGTAAAGAATGATGATCATATGGATTCACGGGAGCCCGATTATATATCTCCAATTGGTCCCTCTACTAGCTCTACATAATTCCTTAACGTTTGGTAAATTGATTTGAGTATGCTATTGGCTAGTTGATTATGCATAAATGGTGTTGATATAGGATTAGGATGGTAGACAAGATTCCCTCTGATTGAATTCAGATTTTGTTTTGGTAAATAGAGTGCATAATTATTCGAACTCCAAATAAAGTTACCATGATTTTATTTGAGATTGGATTAGAGTTGTAGAAAATTATCCATGAGAATAAGAATTTGAAATACAACTGTTTTGTTGATTTTGAAATTTGAATTTTGAAATTTGAAATTTGAATTTTGAATTTTGAATTTGAAATTTGAATTTAAAATTTGAATTTGAAATTCGAATTTGAAATTTAAATTTGAAATTTGAAATTTGTAATTTGAAATTTAAATTTGAATTTTGAATTTGAAATTTGAAATTCAAATTTTGAATCGAAGTCCAAGTAGGATTCGAATTTCTTGTGGTAAATCCACGAGGAATGAAATTCAAATTTGAGTTGGATATGGAGAGGAAAATCTTGTTAGAATCCTACTTGAATTTTGAATCCAAATCCTAACAATAATGGATGAAAATTTTGAGGATTATCTTCATGGAATTTTAGGATTTTTTGTGGAGAAGGTTCAGGGAAAAATTCATGTCTCAATCCCAGTTGAATTTGGATTCTCTCCTCCCTGATTATGGCCGAAATTATTAAGTGAATCTCATAAAGGATTTTCAGTTATTTTGGATAAGGATGAGATAAGATTCAAGCTTGAAAATCCTAGTGGAATTTTGATTCTTCCCTTATCCTCAAGTGGCCGAAATTTTGTTGAGATTTTTCCCTTGAATTTTCGGATTTTTTGGTTGAAAAAGGGAGATAAATTCATGTTAAAATCTTGTTTGAATTTTGAATGGAAAAATCCTAAAGTGGCCGAATTTTCTTGTTGGGATTTGGCCTTGATAAATTCAGATTTTTTGGTTGTGGATAAGGGAGAATATCTTCTCCTAATCCAATTTGAATTCAGAGAATCATCTCATACAAGTATATAAATAGAGGTCCTACCACTCTAGTTTTCTAAGACCACAGACTCTCAGGTGAGCAGGCTTATTGTTGCACGGCTCACTATGACAATAAGTTCTTTAGAGATCTGGGTGGTCAGAAGAAGACTAGCAATGCTAGCATACCGATCCAAGTTCAGAGTACCCACACACTCAGCCATTCGGGAATTGGAGAATAGTAGAGGAGGCTAGTTGGTTGAAGCCCTCCGGTCATTCTCTTCCTGCAGATTGGCATTCTTGAGGTATGAGTTTAACTTGTTATTGGTTTATTGTATATGGCATCATGAGATATTTAATGATCTTGAAAAATTTTTATTGTTCCGCTGCGCCACTCTGATATGTTTTTACCGATTTATATCCTACATATAGTGGATGTGATAAAGGAATAGAAACTTTAGCCTAAATATGTTCTAATCGTCAAAGATTTTCTCGACGTTTTCCCAAAAGAATTACCTGGATTACCGCCAGAGCGAGAGATCTCTTTTGAGATCGAATTGATGCCAGGAACTGTACCTGTCTCAAAGGCACCGTATCGAATGGCATCGGTGGAGCTAAAGGAGTTGCAAGAGCAACTAAAAGAGCTTCTTGACAAGGGATTCATCTATCCGAGCTATTCCCCATGGGTGCTTCTGTACTGTTCATCAACAAAAAGGATGGAGCATTTTGCATGTGTATCAATTACCAAGAATTGAACAAGGCCACTATCAAGAATAGGTATCCATTACCTAGAATTAACGACTTGTTCTACCAACTCAAAGGCACAACGGTATTCTCCAAGTTCGATCTACGATCAGGATATCGTCAGTTGTGAATCAAGGAAAGTGATATTCCTAAGATCGTGTTTAGGACCCGTTACGGTCATTATGAATTTCTTGTGATGCCGTTTGGGTTGACAAATGCGCCAGCTGCGTTCATGGACCTAATGAATTGAGTCTTCAAGGAATTTCTAGATAAGTTTGTCATTGTGTTTATCGATGACATACTTATATATTCAAAGACTCGTGAGGAGCATGTGGAACACCTGAGGATCGTTCTTCAAATAATAAGGAAGCACTAACTCTATGCAAAATTCTCTAAGTGCGAATTTTGGCTAGATAGAGTATATTTCCTCAGACATGTAGTCTCCAAGGAAGGAATCGTCATGGATCCTACTAAAGTGAAGGCGATCAATGAATGGCCTGCACCTAAGAATGTGACCGAAATACAGAGTTTCTTAGGTTTAACTAGCTATTATAGAAGATTTGTAGAGAGATTTGCACGACTCACTGCACCTCTCACAGCCCTTACGCTCAAGGAAAGGAGGTACGAGTGGACTGATGAGTGTGAAAGGAGCTTTCGAGAGTTGAAGAAGTGACTAATGAGCGCGCCAATCCTTACGCTTCCTACTGAAGGGGAGATGTTTGTGATATATAGCGACACTATGCATGGCGACAAGGTGATTGCCTATGCCTCACATCAATTAAAGGATCATGAGAAAAATTATCCAATGCACGATCTAGAACTAGCCGCCATAGTGTTTGCACTTAAGATCTAGCAACACTATTTATATGGAGCTCAGTGTTAAATCTATACTGACCATTAGAGCTTAAAGTACTTCTTCACACAGAAGGAGTTAAATATGCGGCAGAGGAGATGGTTGGAGCTGGTAAAGGACTACGACTGCGTGATCCTCTACCATCCCAAAAAAGCCAATCGTGTTGTAGATGCATTAAGTAGAAAATCTGCTATTTCATAGAAACTACCGATTGAAAAACTACCAAGGCCATTACAATAGGAGATCAACTTGTTGAAGATGGAGCTGATATCTGGAAAATTGGCTATACTTCAATTAGAATCATCGTTATTGATGGACATTAGAGAGGCTTAAAAACGAGATCCAAATCTAGCAAGTCCTTAGGAAGGAGTGTCCAAGGATGGATTAATCCTGCATCAGGGAAGAATTCATGTTCCCGATGATGAAGAATTAAGAAGGCGGATTATGGTAGAAGCTCACGAGACGCCATATTCAATGCATCTCGGAGCCAATAAGATATACCAAGATTTAAAGTTACAATTCAAGTGGAAGGTGATGAAGAATGATATCACTAAATTCGTGAGCTGATGCATGACGTGTCAAAGAGTTAAGGCCAAACACTGATACCCAAGCGAAAAATTAGAGCAGTTAGAAATTTCCAAATGGAAATGGGAAAATATTACGATGGATTTTGTAGTAAGATTACTGAAAACCCGAGAAGGCTATCATGCCATTTAGGTTATTTTTGATAGATTAACAAAAACAGCAAGGTCCATAGCAGTGAAAATGTCATTGTAAAAGTTAGCAAACCTTTATGTAACCCATATTGTTAGGTTACATGGTGTTCCTAAGTCCATTGTATCGGATCGCAATGCACGATGCACTTCAAATTTATGGAAGTGCGTGCAATAAGCTATGAGAATGGAATTACATCTAACTTTTCATCAACAGACGGACGGACAATCTGAGTGGACAATCCAAACATTAGAAGACATGCTTCACGCATGTATAATAGATTTTCTAAGAAACTGGAATGAAAAACTTCTATTTGTAGAATTTTCGTACAATAATAACTACCCAGCTTCTATAGGAATGGCACCCTATAAAGCTTTATATGGAAGGAAGTGTAGATCACCTGTCCACTGGTACAATGTACAAGAAAAGCAACTGTACAAAACAGATTTTATGTAAGAAACAACTAATGCAGTTGCAAAAATACAGCGACAAATGAAGATTGTGTAGAGCCGGTAGAAGAGCTATGAGGATAAATGACGAAGATCCCTAGAGTTTAACGAAGGGGATTTCGTATTCTTAAGGGTTTTGCCAATGAAAGTAATAATGCATTTCGGTAAGAAAGGAAAATTGAGTCCAAAATATATTGGACCTTTAGAAATTCTCGAACCCATTGGGAAGGTTACCTATAAGTTGGCATTACCTCCAGATATGTCGGCAGTGCATAATATGTTCCATGTGTCCATGTTGCAGAAATACATACATTTCCATCCCATGTACTGAAACATGAACCATGTCAGATCTAGGAAGATCTGATGTATGAAAGCGGCCTATTCAAATTTTGGCATGAGAAGAAAAATTATTAAGGAATAAAACGATCCCATTAGTCAAAGTTTTGTGGAAGAATCACAACGTTGAAGAGGCTACATGGGAGCACGAGGATGAAATTAGAGAATTGTACCCCCACTCGTTTTAAATTTTCGAGGACGAAAATTTTATAAGGAGGGGTGAATGTGATAACCGAGAATTTTATGATTCTTGAAACAATTTAAAATTGCATGTATATGACAATTTTAATGTATAAAATATGAAAAAAAAAATTGTGTTTTAATACTGTTGAGAATGCAATAAAATATTCTAATAGTGTTAAAGAGAGTGAGTTCGGAGATGGAAAATCTTCCCCAATCAAAACGGGTGAAACGACCCTAAATTGGAGCCAAAAGTCCTAGAGAGTGCACCGAATGCACTAAAAGATGAGAATTTACGGTAATATTTTTGGCCAAACGGAAGCAAAATAAGGCAAACTGATCGTACATGAGGCGTTAGAATCCCGCCTGTGTGATTTCGGTAGATTTCCATTTAGTTTGACTTTTGGTCAAACTTTGACCATGAATTAATATGTGAATTAATTGGATGATATCATATGTGACATCAAATAATGAGGTAAAAATTGATTAATATAAAGCTAAAAAGGGGTGGTTGGTAGATCTAATGGTGGAGATTAGTTGTAATCTTAAATCAAGGGTTAGGCAAAAATTACATGAGAATTTTTGGCCAAAATTTGGTTAATTTGGGCTGTTTTGAGTCGGTAAGGTGGGCTAGAAAACAGCCAAGAATTTGGCCAATTAATCCCTAGAAACTTTGTTAAAAAGTCCCTAAACAATTTACAAATTGTTCGAAAAAATTGCAACTTGGTCCTCTACCCATTTGCCTATAAATAGATGTGATAAAATTCATTTGGAAATCAGAAAAATTTGGCTAAGTGCTGCCATTTTGAAACCGTGTATATCTACCCCTTTTCAAGCAAAATTATAGCAAAATTTCTTCACCAAATTGGATTCCAAACCTATTCCAAGCATCAAGGATTCAAGCTCTTGAGGTGAGCCACCATTTTGAAGATTTCTTGCCATTTTTCTCTTCAAAAATCCATGGCATGTAGGGTGATAGAATGACAAAAATTTGATGATTTATTTTGGTGCTGATGATGGTTGAATGATGTAGTGATTTAAATATGTTTTAGAAACTTGAAACAAGCAAATTTTATGCATGGTTTCTTGAAAAATCCGTGGGCTATGTGTTGAAGAATATGGAAATTTTTGTGATGAAAATTGGTGAAGAAATGTTTGGTAAAGGATTATAAGATTTAGAAAAATTTTCCTATGGTTTTGGACATGAAAACCATGGCTTAAAGGCAAGGGTTGGAATGAAATTTTCTTAGGTTTTTGATGTTGAAATGTGCATTAGAAACCCTAAGATTTAAAGCTGTTAAATGAGCTTTGTGATAAAAATTTTTGGTGTTGAATTCCATAAGAAAACTGTGGCCTATGATTAAGGAAAAGGTGAAATTTGTGATTGAATTGAATGGTTGTTAATGTGAAAAAGTTTTATGTAAAGTTTGGTAACTTTGCATAAAATAGGCCTTTGGTATAGTATGTAGCAGGTACTAAGGTTCTGAGGCGTACCTAATGTCGGAAAAACCTAAAATTTAAGCAAAAATACTATCGGAATTTTTAAAACGGCATAAAGGACATTTTAGGAAATGAAGGGTAAAAATGTAGGCTTAGAAATAAAACCCAAGACCCTTCGGTAGGTTAGAGTTGGTAATGGAAGATTAAACTCAAGCGGATGTGACACCACGTGCCCTAAGCGGCCCGGATTGTCACTGTAAAACTACTATTTCTTTACTTATACTTATGCTCTCTTGCAATTGAATAATGTTTACTTAAAATATCTTTAATAGGTTACCCTAATTTTAGAAGTTTTTTTTTAAATACGTACGTATTTACTGTTCATGTACATGTACTATTAAAAGCGAAATTTGAAACATAATAAATTTAATCTTGCAAACATACTTATACCGTTAATTTTGTGGAATAGTATTTTCGAATAGTATCAATCGGCTGCTATTCAAAAATACTATTCAACTATTACTATTCAAAAATATTGTGTAACCATTACTATTCAAAAATACTATTTAATGATTACTATTTAAAAGTACCATTTATTGGTACTGTACTGTTACTGTTCAAAATACTGTTTACTTAAACTGTGCGGAAGTTAAACTCGTATGGTGTCCATAACCTCGCCTCACATCCGCCTCCATCGCCATCATTGCCCATCGTGGCTTATGCCATAGGACGCTTACCAGCAGCATGAACACACTCTGTGAGCTTTACGCCCAGTACGTACAATATGTTAACCACAAAACATGTTTAAACATAATACATACTTAAAAATGCATAAGCATGCAAGATAGTCACATATACCACTTAGCATATACCATATCATCACATATCATGTCATGTCATAGCATACAAACTTTACATACCATATGCATACAGATTACTTCATGTAAAAGCATGTATCTTACTGTAGCTGAAAGCATAGCGAACTAATGCGGACAGTGAACTATGCATGATCCGGTTATGTTCATTTATGCTTTAGTACTCTTTTCTTTCTCTTGTCTATTTAGGGCCCATGTGTCAGTACCGTGTGCATGTAGACCAACGGTAACGTCCGAGGTCAACTAATGCCGAAGAACCATCAACTGATGCTCAACTTTTGGCCTTAACTTTCTTTAACTGGAAACACCTTCGACTGAAGGAGCCGGTACGACACACCTATTTATTTCCATCTTGTTTAACTGTTCTAGCCATACGCTTCTCTAAGCTATCCCCAATCCTACGCGATAGGGATCTATGGCTTCTAACTTGTTCTTTCATCAATCTAAGCGATTGTGAAACTATATGCTCTTATGTATGATGTGCAACATCGTGTGCATGTAAGGCATACTTAACATACTGTAAAACCATCCTTTTAACATCATTTTATTCATGCTGCAGGCGGAGTTGTACTTACCTAATTGCAAGCACCTGTATTCGCACCTTTAGAAATTTGTAGGTTACTACCTGTCACCAATAACGTCTCTCATTAATACCTTCTCTAAGTCACCAATATTATTTGTGACTAAAGTAGATAACCACTTGGTACCGATTGTCGTCGGCACTACTTGCTCTCTATCTCGAGAGTTAACTTCTTCGTATGTGGTTAATTAATTTATGACCCTATAAATTAATTACCACGTCCTTAGGCTACTTTTGCCTATACTCGTCTTTCATGTGGTACCGAGGTCCCTCGGTACCCTATTGGCTTATCTGGGAATTTGGTATCTAATTTCCGTCATGTTTGATTAACTGTCTTCTTGACAGTTAAATCAAAGTTCCTCACAATGTTGCTATGAACACGGTCCTTAACTGATTTACTGATCAGTCAACTGACCGTTTACCTCGCGTTTTGGCAACTAGGTAGCCTATCGGGCTTCTATGTGTAGGCTTGGTATAGTAACCGTCCGGGTTACTTTACTTGTTTGGGTGTGGTAGCCTACCGGGCTACCTTGCATTATGGTGTAGTAGCTGACTAGGCTACCTCGACCATATCTATGGTGTAGTAGCTGACTATGGTGTAGTAAACGTCCCTTGTTCTTTGTGAAACTCCTTTGAAAACTTTGTTCAAATCTAGAAATTCTTACAAAAGGATTTTTCATTTTGAAAGGGGTATGGTGTCCCCGCATTTTTGAAAGCATAGTGTTTGAAATAGTTTGAAAGGGGTATGGTGTCCCCACATTTTTGAAAATGAGTCTCACCTCACCCCATTGGAGGATGAGGGTGTTTTTGTTGAAATCATTTCTAAGTTATTTAAAGGAAACACATTGTAAATGTGCTAAAAAATGTGGTGTTGGACCACTTTTGAAAATAATTTGAAACTTGTTCGAAATGACTTTGTTTGAGAAATTGGCGTTCATGAAACTTTTCGTTCTCGACGAAATGAACAATTCTCATGTTCATTTTAGAGCCTAATTCTAACTCTAACAGCTCCTAAATTCATCAAACCCGTGGCCTTTGTGCCCAGTTTTTTATAAAAGTTCCAGTTTTACGCACTTTTGAAAACAGGTCTGTTTGGGGCCTGAAACGGCAAATTTTTGAAACCTACAAGAGCTAGTTTCAAGATTTCATCGAGATCTAAAACTTTCATGTTTTGACCAAAGTCTGGTTTAGCCTCTAAAAGGGTCATTTTAATAAAAATCTGAGACCGTTCATTTGGTCTAGATTTGTTACTCCCAGTTTTGGACATCGAACCAAAACCAGCCGAAGAGTCTATTGTAGGTTCATTTTTGGCCAATGGCTATTTGAGGAAAAAACCACCGTATCGAAATTTCCTTAAAACTTCATGCTTTACCAAATCCCAGATTCGGACCCTAAGTGGGTCAAAATGGCCAAAATCCATGACTTATCCTGGGGACAGATTTTGTGTCCAGCCACCCTCTACACACTCGTGCACACACATATCTCAAACCACTTGTAAACTAAAGTAAACACAACCACAACCACAAAAACTTTAAAAACTGAAAGCTAAGGGCACAACTTGTTACAACCTATATGCATAACCAAATACACATAAATCTCCTTTGATCAAAAACTTAAAAAATAACTAACCACAAAAGATGGGGGTTTTTCGGTTTATACCTTAGAGTGCTTTGATCCAAGCACAACCGGGCCAAGGGTGTGACGTCCCCAGATTCGAACCACTCACAACCATCATGAATCGACTTTATGGCCGACCAAGACCGTTCATGTGTTGAATCCGAGTTGTCAGTTTTAAACTCTTTTACTAAAACTTCTTAAACACAAGGGCCTAAAATTTCGCCCCAAATTTTTTTTTTCTTTAATACATACTTTTTCTTATGATTATTAAGTAAGAAAGCGATGTAAAATATAATACTGGTTTTTCCGTGTCTCAAATAAGTACAACATATTTGATAACAGATATAATATTTATATGTATTGTAGGCTTTGGCTGCAAACATATTTTCTTGACTCAAAAAGGTCAGCAGAAAACTTATGGCAGGACTATGTCCACGGTGAGTTCCCTATCCCTTTAACACGTTCACATCCTGCCACCATCCATGTATCTATTGGACAGGTTTCTTAGCTACAACATGAACAAACTGATGAGTTAACAGGCTCAGTAAGTTCAAACATCCATAATAAGAATCATACTGATTCAAAAACAAGAAAAACTCAATCTCCTATGAATAGTGCTATTCACCATGAATAGTATTATTCACCATGAATACTATAGTTGACCTTTGACCGTGAATAGTACCAGTTACCCTAATTGGTTACTATTCACTTTACTCTATCGGGATACTATTCACATACCCTAATCAAATTTACATTACTCTAGCATAAGCTTCGGTTATGCTCAATTATGATTTTTACCATTTTGTGATTTCTGATTTTCTATTAGATTTCTAGTGTAGAGCTCTATTTTTGGTAGTACCGATGATTATTAGCGCGCTGACTGGGAGGGTCCAAGGAGCGACCTTAGAACATCGTCCCCCATAGCCTTGATAACCCCGTAGGATTTAAACAAACCTCCACCACTATGTTGGAGGGGCGGTACGCCTTAACGGTTTCATTACTATCTTTCAATTTATAGTTTTGACCAAGTGATCGCATATACCACCTCAAGGTCACTATCTCTCGTTGCCTGTAGGTCTTACTTATTCTCGTTATTTGGGGTATGTTATACTAACTAATCCCCAAATGTGCATAAGAACTTATATCTAGTGAGCAGCTAGTATAGAATATATTCACATAGTATTCCATGTTGCAGACACGGAAATGCTTGAACTTACCAATACTGCACTAGTTTTCACTTCCTGAACTCCTCCGCAGTTCTATCTTTATTTTGGGTTCCTACAGACATAATAGTGTCTGTTAATACCCTGTTTATTTATCTTTTTTTAAAATATATATTTATTTTACTTAACAATTCTACACATTTAAATTTTATTTGTGGTACACGGTTTGCAACACGCCCGTGTTCCAGCCCGTGTACCTCTCGGGTTATTCAATTTTTCCTATACACAGCTGTGTATCTACTTACACGCCCGTGTTCCTAAAAATTTTTAGACTTTTAACTCTATCATATTTATTGTGAGCCTTAGAATTTTATCTAAGTTATTCTAGGTCTTTTAGGGTTCTTTCCGAGGCTTTTTGGAAAATTTTGGTCAAAATGACCATTTTGCCCCTAACGGGTTTCGGAACCATAATTTGCTTCATTTTATCATTTTTTCGAATTTTCTAAGTTTAATTATTTTAAAATAATATTTGCTAAGCTCTCGTACCATTTTACAGCTTAAATTGCTGCAAAATCTCAACTTCATTTTTCCCGACCCTCGATTACTATTCATCCGTCACCTAGGGTCGTTTTTTCATTTTTCGAGCGTTTCGGAGCCTCAAATGCCCCTTTCACTACTTACTAAATGTTATTTATCCCGTCTCCCGACCCACGGTCCTCGATAGGCTCGGGTTTTCTATCCCGGCCTAAAATTTTCCCTCGTTTTCCAAAATACCCCTAACATCATTTTTTTTTCTGTTTTAGGCATTTTAGTGATTTAGGGTCGGTTTACTATTACTTTTAGGTTGGTTTTCCATTTCTAATCATAATTCACAGAGGGGTCTCGGTTTCCTTCCCGAGTTTAATATTTTTACCCCTCGTTTCCCGAAATGCCCTTAAGCCGATTTTAGAAATTTCGGTAGCATTTCCGCTTATATTTTAAGGTTTCCCGGTGTTAGGTACGCCTCAGAACCTTTGTACCTGCCACATACTATACCAGAGGCCTATTTTATACAAAGTTTCCAAACTTTGTATAAAAACTTTCCATATGTTTCAACATTTACAAGTCACATCACATATTTATTTTTTTTCCAGACTAACCTTGGTTTGCTAGTTTTTAATGTTTAATAAATTTTTGTCACACCACATTATCCTTATACTTCTCATTGTATAAAATAACATTCAAAAACTAAATAAAACATGCATTCTAACCCTAGTTATAGCCACGAATTTTATGCCAAAAATAGAAAGAAATTTTCACTTTCCTTCCTAGGGTTTTTATCAACTTTTATCAACATTGAAAATCATCCCATTTCATCATGTTCATGCCCATGGTTTTAGCAAGAATTCTACCTCAAACTTTTCTTGTTTCTTAAGTCCATTTCATGCTTAACTTAACATATAATTAAATGAACATTAATCACTAAATTAAAACAACAAAATTCATGAAATTTTTTACACCCTAGGAGCCACGGATTTTCAAGGAAAACATGCAAAATTTTTGCTTGTTTTTCTATCCTAATTCATGCTTTGAATATCACAACATCAAATCAATCCTAGAATCAACAATTCAACAATTTTTTTCCATTGTTTTCCAACCTTCCAAACCCATGGTTTTCAATGAAAAGAATCAAGGAAAATCCTTCAAATTTGAAACTTACCTTGCTTAGTTGTTGTCTTGATATTGGAGATGCAATTCAAGTTAGATTTGATGTGAAATTCAAAACAAAATTTTTGATTCAAGGGGGGTTTCACCCACGATTTTTCGCTGGAAAAATTTGACAGGAGTTTAGTTGTGTTTTTCAATTTTTTTCTTGAATTTTTGATGCCTATTTATAGGCAAAAACCAAGGGCCTTTTTGCAATTTCTTTTCAACAATTTCTTATTTGTTCAAGGACCAAAAAGTAAAGGTTTTGGGGTCAAAATAAAATTTTTCTTTCTCCCTTTCGACATGGCTAAATGGCCTTTCAACAAAATGCCATAAATTTTTTTAAATTTTTTTCCAAGTGAATTTTGGCATGATCTTGGCCTTTGATCAAAAAGCAAAACAATCCTAACCATACACCTTTCAAAATGATTTCTAATTTGCTAAAAATAAATTGGCTTTATTACATCATCATAGTGATGTCATCAACTATTCATATTCATTCTCAAATTAATTCGTGGTCAATTTTTGACTGTTATCTGATCCGAACGGAACTTTACCGAAATCGCGTAGGCGAGTTCTCAGCCCCTCCAGTGCGGTCGGTTTGTCTTATTTTGCTTCCGTTTGATCAGAATTCTCTACCGTAAATTTATATTGTTTTAGTACATTTCAATGCACTCTTTAGGGTTTTCGGCTCTGATTTGGAACCGTCTCACCCAATTATGTCTGGTAGGATTTTCTATCCCCAAACTCACACACTTTAACACTGCCAGAATATTTTTACACTATTCATAATAGTATTGAAATACAACTTTTCTTACATTTTATTCGTTAATATTGTTATTCACATACAATTTTAACATAATTCGAGAACCTAAAATTCCCGGTTATCACATTCACCCGTCCTTGTAGAATTTTCGTCCTCGAAAATTTAGAACAAGTAGGGGTACAAGTTCTTCATTTCGTCCTCACACTCCCATGTAGCCTCTTCAATGTCGTGATTTTTCGACAACACTTTAACTAATGGGATCGTTTTATTCCTCAAGACTTTATTTTTGCGTGCCAATATTTGAACAGGTCTCTCCTCATAAGTCAGATCTTCCTGAATCTAGATCAGCTTATGTTTCAGCATGTGGGATGGATCCGATATGTACTTCCGTAACATCGACACATGAAACACATTATGTACTGCTGACATTTATGGAGGTAATGCCAATCTATAGGCGACCTTACCAATGCGTTCAATGATCTCATATGGTCCAATATATCTTGGACTTAACTTTCCCTTCTTTCCAAACCGCATTATCCCCTTCATCGGGGAAACTCTTAGGAATACGAAATCCCCTTCATTGAACTCCAGAAATCTTCGTCTTTTGTCCGCGTAGCTTTTCTGTCGGCTCTGGGCTATTTTCATCCGCTACTGTATTTTTGTAACTGCTTCTACTGTTTCTTGGACGAAATCAGTCTTATGCAGTCGTTTCTCTTGTAGGTCATACTAGTGAACTGGTGATCTACACTTCCTTCCGTACAAGGCTTCATAAGGTGCCATACCTATCGAAGCTTGGTAGCTGTTGTTATACGAGAATTCTACCAATGGAAGTTTCTCATTCCAGCTCCCTGGGAAATCTATTGTACATGCACGTAGCATATCTTCAAGAGTCTGAATGGTTCTCTCAGATTACATGTCTGTCTGCAGATGAAATGCTGTGCTCAGTCGTACTTCTATTCCCATTGCCTCTTGTACACATGTCCAGAAGTTCGAAGTAAATCTTGGATCATGATCTGACACAATGGATTTAGGAACTCCATGTAGCCTGACTATGTGGTTAACATACAAGTTTGCCAACCTTTCCAATGAGAAGGTCATCTTTACTGCGATAAACCTTGCTGTTTTTGTCAATCTATCTACAATAACCCAGATGGCATCATAGCCTTCTCGGGTCTTTGGTAGTCCCATCACAAAATCCATCGTGATATGCTCCCATTTCCATTCCGGAATTTCTAACAGCTCTATTTTCCTACCTGGATAACGATGTTCAGCCTTAACCTTCTGACACGTCATACACTTGCTTACAAACTCTGCTATATCCTTCTTCATCCCCTTCCACCAGAATTGCTGCTTCAGATCCTGGTACATCTTGTTGACTTCGGGATGTATTGAGTAAGGTGTTTTATGGGCTTCGGCCATAATTTGCTTTCTTAATCTTTCATCATCTGGAACTTGAATTCTCCCTTGACGTAGGATTAATCCATCTTCAGATGCTTCTCCTTGCGGGCTTGCTAGTGTCGGATATTGCTTCTAAGCTTCTCTGATGTCCTTATACAATGTTGACTCCAGTTGTATTGCAGCTAACTTTCTAGTTATCAATTCCATCTTCAACATGTTGATTTCCTGCTGTAATGGCCTTGGAAGCTTTTTGATCGGTAGTTGCTGTGGAACAGTAGATTTCCTACTTAACGCATCTGCAACTCGATTGGCTTTCCTGGGTGATAGAGGATTTCGCAATCGTAATTCTTTACCACCTCCAGCCATCACCTTTGCCGCATATTTAGCTCCTTTTGTGTGAAGAAATATTTCAGACTCTAGTCGTCTGTATAAATCTGACATTGAGCTCCATATAGATAGTGACGCCAGATTTTTAATGTGAACACTACTGCGGTAAGCTCCAGATCGTGCGTGGGATAACTTTTCTCATGGTCCTTTAATTAACGCGAGGCATAGGCAATCACCTTATCGCCTTGCATCAGGACAGCCCCTAATCCCATTTTTGAAGCGTCGCTGTATATCATGAACATCTTTCCTTCCGTCGGAAGTGTAAGTATTGGCGCACTTGTGAGTCGTTTCTTCAGCTCTTGGAAACTTTTCTCACACTACTCAGTCCATTCATATTTCCTTTCTTTGCGCGTAAGAGCTGTGATAGGAGTGGCAAGTCGTGCAAATCCTTCAATGAATCTTCTTTAATAGCCGGCCAGACCTAAGAAACTTCGAATTTCTGTCACACTCTTAGGTACGGGCCACTCGTTGATCACCTCCACTTTAGCAGGATCCACAGTGATTCCTTCTTTTGAAACCACATGTCCAAGGAAATGTACTCTATTCAGCCAGAATTCGCATTTAGAGAACTTGGCATAGAGTTGATGTTCCCTTATTATTTGCAGAACAATTCTCAAATGGTCTTCGTGCTCCTTTTGAGTCTTTGAATATATAAGAATGTCATCGATAAATACAATAACAAACTTATCTAAATATTCCTTAAAGACTCGATTCATCAGATCCATAAAAGCTACTGGCGCATTTGTTAACCCAAACGGCATTACCAAAAATTCGTAGTGACCGTAACGGGTTCAAAATGCGGTCTTGTGGATGTCACTCTCCTTGATCTTCAATTGATGATATCCTGATCGCAGATCAATCTTGGAGAATACGGTTGCACCTGTGAGTTGATCGAACAGGTCATCAGTCCTAGGTAGCGGGTACCTATTCTTGATAGTAACCTTGTTCAGTTCCTGATAATCAATACACATCCGAAATGAGCCATCTTTCTTCTTAACAAACTGCATTAGAGCACCCCATGGGGAATAGCTCGGGCGTATGAATCCTTTGTCAAGAAGTTCCTTTAGTTGCTCCTGTAACTCTTTTAATTCTGCTGGTGCCATCCGATATGGTGCCTTTGAGATTGGTGCAGTTCCTGGCATCAACTCGATCTCGAAGGAAATTTCTTGTTCAGGTGGCAGTCCCGGTAATTCTTCTGGAAAAACATCAATGAATTCCTTTACAATAGGAATGTCTTCGGGTTAGAGCTTCGGTTCTTTCGTTATGTTTAGAATACATGCTAGGTATGTAGCAAAACTGCTAGACATCATCCTTTTAGCTTCCATTGAGTTGATCATTATCTTCTGTGATCTTCGTGACGTATCGAGATACTCAAATCCTTCTTCTTCATCAGGTTGAAACCTTATCATCCGTTTCCGGCAATCGATCGTAGCTCAATACTTCAGCAGGAAATCCATTCCTAGTATCACATCGTAGTCAGCAAGCTCCATTACGATCAATTCTGTAAATAACTCCCTATTTGTCATAATTATTGGCACATGTGGTAACCAGTAATTGGACATCAGGACTTCCCTCGAGGGTAATGTAGTTTTAAATGTCATACCCATGTGGTCTTGAGGGTATCCTATCCTATTAGCAAATTGGTGTGAAATGAAAGAGTGCGTAGCTCCACAGTCAAATAAAATAGACGCCAAATTATTAGCGATAGAAAGCTGACCTATCACTACATTTGACGTTCCCGCTTCTGCCTCCTCCTTTGTATAGACCATAATTCTTGCATCTACTCGAGGTAAGCGTTCTGGTCCTTCCTGCCTCTCTGAATGGGATGACCCTTGAGCTTTGACCTGTAATGCATGTGCTTGGGGACGTTGTTGTGTCTGAGATGAACTTTGCACATTCTGTCTATTTTCTGGGCAGTTTTTGGCGAAGTGACCGTCCTTCCCACACTGAAAACAGGTGTTTGGGGCCAGTCTGCATCGACCTGAATGTCTTTTCCCACAGCTCACACAGTTTCGAACCATAGGACTAGCATTATTGTTTGTTCTCCTTAGCTGGTTCTGGTTCCCGGGATTATTTGCTTTTCTCTTTCCTTAAGACTGCTGGCCCGAAGTGCTGGGCTGTCCAGCCTTGACAATCAAACTCTGTTTGCTACTTTGTCCAGTTTAAGGTCCAGCTTGTATGGCTTTGGTCAAGATCTTTTCCTTTTTCTTCGCATCCCAGACCTTCTCTCTTTCTTCCTTTTGTCTAATCAGATAATACTCTACCCTTAACGCACGGCTAACACAATCAGAAACTGTGTCAGGCGACGTCAACCCACTGTCCACCAATGCTGAAATCTCAAGACGAAACATCCCTAGCATCTTCTGGATTTTTTTCCCTCTTAGTGGTGACAGTGTAAGGGCAAAGTCTGGATAACTGATCAAACTTATTGCAGACTTCTATCATGGTCATATCTCCTTGCTTTAGCTCTGTGAACTCTCTTTGTTATGGTCACAACAGTGCTGGATTATAATACTTTTGATTGAATTCCTCCAGAAAATCCAACCAGGACATGGTATACATGTTTCTCCTTAACTTAACCGACTCCCACCAGAAACTTGCACCCCTTTTTAGAACAAAGGACGCACATAGAATCCTTTCTTGGTCATTCAACTCTATAAACTCCAGTATCGTATGGAGTGAAGACAACCATTCCTCAACATCCAGAGGGTTTGTGGAGCCCTCAAACTCTGGTGGCCTCATGCGTCGGAATCTTTCATACAATGGCTCGATATTGTTCCTGGGTTGTGGTTGGGGTTGTACCACTTCTTCTTGTGTCGCTGGAGGTACTTCCGGTTCTGGTACGACCATCTGAGGGGCTTGGTCTTCTTCCTGTCCCTGTTTCTGCTCCATTTGCTCTAATCTTTGTCTTAACTCCGCATTTTCCCTCATTTGAGCTTCTATCAAGGCTTCTAGCTCGTCCACTCTTTCTGATAGCACTGGATGTCCTCGCATATTCCGTAGATTTCTTAGGTTCACTATCTTATCCTATTTCCTAAAATCACATAAGAGTCAATCATTAGGTTTTTCACAATCATACTTCTACAATATAGGTTCAAATAATTTTAACCATCACATAATTTTAATATTTCACACATTGCATATGTCAAAATATGGTTATCATTTCTTTTTATTTCAAAAGTACATTAGTTTGTAGGCTTTCCTCAAAATAGCCTTTCAACGTTGTCATATATACACATATATAGTTATATATATACATACTTATACAACACATGCATTTCTATAACTAATCTTCTGGCCGAGGTTCCTCTGGGATTGCCAAAAACTCGATTGGATCCATTTCTTCATTATCTGTTCTGTTTCCGGCCTCAGTCGGTGTTAAACCTTCAGTTGGATCTGTTCCCTCTAGTTGTCTTGATGGACCTGCCTCATGGTCATTTGCCATTGGCCCAGATCCGTATAGGCGGTCTAACATCGCTTCTTGTAGTAACTGCTCTCGCCTCGTGCGCACCATGCGCTCCATCATCATTTCCTCCTCTACTTTAGCTACATCAATAATAAACTCGCGTAAAGTAGCAGGGTATAGAGGGGTTACTTTCTGTCATAAGTATAGGGTGAGTCCCTTCCAAAATATATTACAAAAGTTATCATTTGTGATGTTAGTTAGAGGACACGCTCTCACGATGCTATCTTGGAATCTGACTCCATATGAAAATACGGTGTCACTCAACATCATCTGCTACCTTTCTGCCTTCAGAACAAAATCTCTGATATCCACATTACTAGGCATGGTTGGTGATGGTGGCACTGTCCTACTCTCAAGAGGGCCTACAACTGGTGCAGAGCTCTTTTGTGGAAACTGCTCCAGCATGACTTGGCGAAACTCAGCCCAATCCATCGCTAGCAGCATCTCCTGATCACAATATTCCCAATACAGCCGTGCGTCCTCATGGAAAGTGCCAATGGCCATCAGGATCAAGCAATCCTGATCGATATCACACTGGCGCATGATGACCTCAATGTCATGTAGCCGGTCTCTCGTAGAGATCCCCTGTTGACCTCCCTCGAATGCCGGTGGATGACTGCCTCTAAATGCATGTACAGCCCGTACTGATACTCTGGCTCCTATACGGCCTCGATCTCCCACCACTGGAATATCTACTGCCACAGGAGGGTTTACTATTGGTCGCGAGGGTGGTGCTTGTACTGGCTCTGGTGCTACTATCCTTGGCGCTAGTAGCTCAGGTATAGGCGGTCGTTGCATCTCTCGTCTCGTCATGGACGGCCTAATCACCAGTCTAGCCCATACCCGGATCGATCCTCTAGGTCGATATGGATGAGGTCTCACATACGGTGGTCTAGTCATCTTAAATCCTACAAAAATATATAATTTTGAATAAATAAAAGTTAACTAATCTTAAAGAAGCTAACTTACTTGGACTGACGAGCAGATCGCGCTTCGTGTCAATAGGGATATTGTCAACCGCTCTGATACCAACCTGTGACGTCCCTAGATTCCAACCACTCGCAACCGTCATGAATCCACTTTATGGCCGACCAAGACCGTTCGTGTGTTGAATCCGAGTTGTCAGTTTTAAACTCTTTTACTAAAACTTCTTAAACAGAGGGCCTAAAATTTCACCCCAAAATTTTTTTTTCTTTAATACATACTTTTTCTTATGATTATTAAGTAAGAAAGCGATGTAAAATATAATACTGGTTTTTCTGTGTCTGAAATAAGTACAATATATTTGATAACAGATATAATATTTATATGTACTGTAGGCTTTGTCTACAAACATATTTTCTTTACTCAAAAAGCTCAGTGGAAAACTTATGGCAGGACTATGTCCACGGTGAGTTCCATATCCCTTTAACACGCTCGCATCCCGCCGCCATCCATGTATCTATTGGACAGGTTTCTTACCTGCAACATGAACAAACTGATGAGCTAACAGGCTCAGTAAGTTCAAACATCCATAATAAGAATCATACTAATTCAAAAACAAGAAAAACTCAATCTCTTATGAATAGTATAGTTGACCTTTGACAGGTGAATAGTACCAGTTACCCTAACTAGTTACTATTCACTTTACTCTATTGGGATACTATTCACATACCCTAACCGAATTTACATTACTCTAACATAAGCTTCGGTTATGCTCAATTATGATTTTTACCATTTTGTGATTTTTGATTTTCTATTAGATTTCTAGTGTAGAGCTCTATTTATGGCAGTACCGATGATTATTAGCACGCTGACTGGGAGGGTCCAAGGAGCGACCTTAGAACATCGTCCTCCACAGCCCTGATAACCCCGTAGGATTTAAACAAACCTCCACCACTATGTTGGAGGGGCGGTACGCCTTAATGGTTTCGTTACCATCTTTCAATTTATAGTTTTGACCAAGTGATCGCATATACCACCTCAAGGTCACTATCTCCCGTTGCCCGTAGGTCTTACTTATTCTCGTTATTTGGGGTATGTTATACTAACTAATCCCCAAGTATGCATAAGAACTTATATCTAGTGAGCAGCTAGTATAGAATATATTCACATAGTATTTCATGTTGCAGACACGGAAATGCTTGAACTTACCAATACTGCGCTAGTGTCCACTTCCTGAACTCCTCCGCAGTTCTATCTTTATTTTGGGTTCCTACAGACATAATAGTGTCTGTTAATACCTTGTTTATTTATCTTTTTTTAAAATATATTTTTATTTTACTTAACAATTCTACACATTTAAATTTTATTTGTGGTACGCGGTTTGCAATACGCCCGTGTTCCAGGCCGTGTACCTCTCGGGTTATTCAATTTTTCCTATACACAACCGTGTATCTCCTTACACGTCTGTGTTCCTTAAAATTTTTAGACTTTTAACTCTATCATATTTATTGTGAACCTTAGAATTTTATCTAAGTTATTCTAGGTCTTTTAGGGTTCTTTTCGAGCCTTTTCAGAAATTTTTGGTCAAAATGACCATTTTGCCCCTAACGGGTTTCGGAACCATAATTTGCTTCATTTTATCATTTTTTCAAATTTTCTCAGTTTAATTATTTTAAAATAATATTTGCTAAGCTCTCGTACCATTTTACAGCTTAAATTGCTGCAAAATCTCAACTTCATTTTTCCCGACCCTCGGTTACTATTCATCCATCACCTAGGGTCGTTTTTTCATTTTTCGAGCATTTTGGAGCCTCAAATGCCCCTTTCACTACTTACCAAACGTTATTTATCCCGTCCCCCGACCCTCGGTCCTCGAGAGGCTCGGGTTTCCTATCTCGACCTAAAATTTTCCCTCGTTTCCCAAAATACCCCTAACATCATTTTTGTTTTCTGTTTTAGGCATTTTAGTGATTTAGGGTCAGTTTACTATTCCTTTTAGGTTGGTTTTCCATTTCTAATCATAATCCACCGAGGGGTCTCAGTTTCCTTCCCGAGTTTAATATTTTTACCCCTCGTTTCCCGAAATGCCCTTAAGCCGATTTTAGAAATTTCGGCAGCATTTCCGCTTATATTTTAAGGTTTCCCGGTGTTAGGTACGCCTCAGAACCTTTGTACCTGCCACGTACTATACCAGAGGCCTATTTTATACAAAGTTTGGAAACTTTGTATAAAAACTTTCCATATGTTTCAACATTTACAAGTCACATCACATATTTATTTTTTTTCCAGACTAACCTTGGTTTGCTAGGTTTTTATGTTTAATAAATTTTTGTCACACCACATTATCCTTATACTTCTCATTGTATAAAATAACATTCAAAAACTAAATAAAACATGCATTCTAACCCTAGTTATAGCCACGAATTTTATGCCAAAAATAGAAAGAAATTTTCACTTTCCTTCCTAGGGTTTTTATCAACTTTTATCAACATTTAAAATCATCCCATTTCATCATGTTCATGCCCACGGTTTTAGCAAGAATTCTACCTTAAACTTTTCTTGTTTCTTAAGTCCATTTCATGCTTAACTTAACATATAATTAAATGAACATTAATCACTAAATTAAAACAACAAAATTCATGAAATTTTGTACACCCTAGGATCCACGGATTTTCAAGGAAAACATGCAAAATTTTTGCTTGTTTTTCTATCCTAATTCATGCTTTGAATATCACAACATCAAATCAATCCTAGAATCAACAATTCAACAATTTTTTTCCATTGTTTTCCAACCTTCCAAACCCACAGTTTTCAATAAAAAGAATCAAGGAAAATGCTTCAAATTTGAAGCTTACCTTGCTTAGTTGTTGTCTTGATATTGGAGATGCAATTCAAGCTAGATTTGATTTGAAATTCAAAACAAAAATACAGTTTTTGGCTGGAAAAATTTGATAGGAGTTTAGTTGTGTTTTTCAATTTTTTCTTGAATTTTTGATGCCTATTTATAGGCAAAAACCAAAGGCCTTTTTGCAATTTTTTTCCAACAATTTCTTAATTGTTCAAGGACCAAAAAGTAAAGGTTTTGGGGTCAAAATAAAATTTTTCTTTCTCCCTTTCCACATGGCCAAATGGCCTTTCAACAAAATGCCATAAATTTTTTTTAATTTTTTTCCAAGTGAATTTTGGCATGATCTTGGCCTTTGATCAAAAAGCAAAACAATCCTAACCATACACCTTTCAAAATAATTTTTAATTTGTTAAAAATAAATTGGCTTTATGACATCATCATAGTAATGTCATCAACTATTCATATTAATTCTCTAATTAATTCGTGGTCAATTTTTGACTGTTATCCGATCCGAACGGAACTTTACCGAAATCGCGTAGGCGAGTTCTCAGCGCCTCCAATGCGGTCGGTTTGTCTTATTTTGCTTCCGTTTGATCAGAATTCTCTACCATAAATTTCTATTGTTTTAGTACATTTCAATGCACTCTCTAGGGTTTTCGGCTCTGATTTCGAATCGTCTCACCCAATTATGTCCGGTAGGATTTTCCATCCCCGAACTCACACACTTTAACACTGCCAAAATATTTTTACACTATTCATAATAGTATTGAAATACAACTTTTCTTACATTTTATTCGTTAATATTGTTATTCACATACAATTTTAACATAATTCGAGAATCTAAAATTCCCGGTTATCACAAAAGGTGGCTATCAAGGCTTCATCGAAAACAAAGGGGGTTGAGGGGTCACTTGTGCTAGAATGAGAACACAAGGAAAACAAAACGTTTCTCTTAATATCAAGCCAAGATGAAAAACTAAACCATAGAAAAATTTTGGTTGTAGGATCTTACCGAAACTACATTGGAAGAGTGCACCTCTAGCAACTTGTGTGGCCAAGGTTTTGTGTGAAAGTTATGTGAAAATATAGGTGGTTTAGGGGCTGAAGAGGGGTCGGATTTTCTGAAGAGAAAGGGGAGAGAAAGCTGTATTTTTCTTGAGAGTTTTTGTGAGCAAATGGGAAAAGTGAGACTTAAGGGTGGTTGCACCTTTTTATAGGCAACTCTAAGCAACTTTGCTTAACTCTAAGCCCTCTTAATTAAGCCACAATTTAGCTCAATTGGGGGACAAAAAATATGTGCTGTAGCCCTTGAAATTTCGGAGCCATGATGGAGGGTGAAAGGGAGCAAGTTTGCATTAAATAGTCATGGTCCTCTTGTCCTTAAAACCCCATTTTTTAATCTAAAAACTCCAACACATCCCTTGATTTAAGGGATCATTTTCAGTTGGTTTTGCAGCTGGTTTTGTAGCTGTTTTCCTAACCAAAGGGGCACAGTTTGGTTCGGGTAAAGGTCCAACCGAATTGGTTCTGTGCAGTCTAGTTTTCTACTGCCTTTTTTAGCCCTTTCTCGGTAGTGTTCTAATTTTCATCCAAAAATTAGATTTTCTGAATCCGATTCTTGTACTGATGATTTCTAATTGTTTTATACTGTCTAAGAGCCCATTCTATGCCAAATCACTATTCATTTTCTATACTGCGGTTGTGTCTACACTTTGTTGTCCTTTCGCATGCAAACCGGGGTGTTCCTAGGTGAAATTTCAGACACAGTCTCTCTTGACTAATTCAGACGTTCTGATTTCAATTTTATCAGTCATATATCCGTCTGGGGTCTTCTGGACCAGTTTTCTGGATCTGTGTGGTCTCACCTCGAAAAACATGTTAGGTGCCCATTTAACTAATTTGGGCATCATGAGTCTAGATATATCAGTTTTAAGTCAAATTAAGGCTGTCTTGGCCAGTAACTTGACACTGCGTCTTGCACTGTTCACTATTCAATATTCATTATTCACTATTCATGGTTCATTGTTCTCTGTTCTAACTGACTACTCCGAGTGTTCTGACTCCGATTTTGTCAGTCTCTGGGTGAGAAGAGGTCATCCGGATCATTTTCTCGATACTGTACCCCTACTAGGGGGATTCTCATTATTGTGCACAGACGTTTGGTCTGAGCATTTCAGTGATCTGCTTACCAGTCTTGTGTCAAGAAATGGTCATCCAGACCAGTTTTATGACACTGCGTATCTCATATACTTATACACATAACAGGGTAGACCGGGTTCTCTGTCGGTTATCCCTTTTCACTGTATGAATAGTAATAAACAGTAATATGCCTGTTTATTCTATTCAACTGGAATTTATGCTACATTTATCAACTTAATTACTCATTTCATAGTAGTTAGCTTTCACGCATTACGAGAGTCTTCAAATTGGCTCTCTACTGAGTACACGGCCTTCTAACACGGGCGTTTATGGCTCGAGCACCGGCGTGTACTAGCCGGGCTTTCTCAACATGATCGTGTCTTGGACCATGCTCACTTTACCCGAGTAGTACACAGCCACTTACACAGCCGTGTACCTGACCATATAAAACTACACGGCCATGTTAACTCACACGGCCTCTCTCATAAAACAGTCCAATCAGTACACTATTTCTTACACGACCATGTACCTGACCGTGTTCGATGTATTTGGACTAAAAATGCATCAAATTATTCCTTAACTTCTCATTGAATAATTTGTTAAGTTACAGGGACGGGGTGGTCCTTACAGCGGATTAGTAAAATGACCCTCTAATGTCTAAAATGCCGAGAAGGGGAAAAAATTACGTTAGGGGTATTTTAGGAAACGAGGGAAAAATTTATGAAGGGGATAGAAAACCCAAGCCCCTCAGGAACAAAAGCTCTAGAATGGGATGATAAACATTTTAGGAGTAGTGAAATACCCATTTGAGGCTCCAAAATGCTAGAAAAACGAGAAACGACGCTAGTTGTCGGAATAGTACCTTCGAGGGTTGGGTGAGGAGTAGTTACCGATTTTGCAGTAAATAATGCTGTTAAAATACATCGAAGCCTAAGAAATATTATTTCATGATATTTGGGCCTAGAAAATCCCAGAAAAATGGTAGATTGGAAATGTTACGGTCCCGAGAGCCGCTGGGGGCAAAATGGTCATTTTGATCAAAAATTTCTGAAAGGCTCAGAAAGGACCGTTAAGGACTTAGAATGCCTTAAATAAAATTCTAGAGGTCATAACTAAGATTTTAAACTTAAACATCTAAGGTTTATGAGTACACAAGTGTGCACTCTCGAACACGGGCGTGTAAGAAAAACCCGAGAGGTACACGGCCGTGTATCAAGCCATGTATCACATAAAGAGATGAAATGTGTTGTAATGCTAACAACAAAATGAATACATGCAAGGTGATAAATGATGCTGGGTATTAACAGATAATATTTTATCTGTAAGGACCCAAACTAAAGAAGGTACAAGAACTGCAAAGGAAGTCAGAGATTGGACATTAGCGCAGTTCTAGTAAGTTTAACCATTTTTATGTCTGTGTCATGAAATACTATGATATTTAATTATGTACTAATTGTACATTAGATGCGAAGTCCTACAGGCACTAGGGTGTAGTTAGACTAACACTCCCAACAAATTGATAAAGAGAGATGTATACTGTGGGTACACTATGGAAAGAGTGTGACTAAATTGAAGATACACTCATAAAAGAAAAAATGTGTAAAGACCTACGAGCATGAAAGGTTCCTGACTTTAAAGTAATGATTAATGCCACCCGATCGAAACTATAATTAAAAGATGATAATGAAACCACTTTTGGTGTATCGGCCTCTAGTAAGGTAGACGTTTACAAGTCCTTTAGGGACACAAGAACTACTTCGGGTGATGATAGATTGGGGAGGATCAGCCTCAGGGTCGCTCCCAAGGCCCCCTCAAAGTCAGCATGAATATTAAATCGGTATGACCAATATGAGCTCAAAATCAGAACTTAATGAAGATAATGACCGAAAATATAATGAAAGCCATAAATGAGCATAACCAACGCTAACATTATGTGTAGTGTACTCGGTCAAAGTGACATGAATAGTGCTCGGTCAAAGTCAAAGTACTATTCATGAATGAATAGTAGTATTCATAGAAATTTTTATTATGGATATTTTTGAATTTATGTGATTCATAGTATGTATGTTTGAACTTGCTGAGCCTGTTAGCTCATCGGTTTGTTCATGTTGCAGATAAGAAACCTGTCCAGTAGGTACTCTAGATGGCAGTAGGATAAGCGGTGCCATTGGAATAGGGAGTTTCACTATGGACTATGGTCCTGCTTATAGTCTTCCATTGAGCGTTGAAAGAAGAAATTTGAAGAAATGTATTTGAGATACAAGTTGAGATAATGTATTTATGTAAATTATGTTATATTACAAAAGACGACTAAAGTATAGTTTTAAATTTTATATGGCTTTCATACAAGGCTTTTGTGCAAGAAAAGTATTTTGAAAAAAAACAAAAAGAGCTCCAAAATACAAAGATTTAAAAATTAGAGAAAGTTTTTGACGACTCAATGAGGTTCATGGGCTGTCGCAATCGGCTACAGAGTTGGATTGTAATAGTTTCATGTGGCCGAAATTGGGGGCGTCAGTGATTGAATATGTATTAATGGATGATTTGTATGCATACTTGATAATATGTCATATAATATAGAAGAATGTCACTCAAACTATATTGATCATACATGTTCATTAAAAAACTTGCATGTTTTTCAAAATATTAAGTAGGAGAGGGTTTCAAACAAAATTCTCGGCTTCCATTGTCGTTCCATATGTAAAAGCATGGTAACACCTCGCATCAGTTCCGCCCTAATCACATTCCTTGGTAGGTGTTTACCGTAGTCAATATAATAGGTTGGATCTCCTATACGGAAAATGTGTTCGAGCATGGTCCTCTTCATGACCATCTCTCGATGGCTTGGTGTCACAATCGAGAAATTTCATTGTTCTTGGAAAACATGTACATTATATATACAATTATTTTTATGTTTAAAATGTAAAATGTATGATTTAATGTTGTTTAGAATATAATAAAATGTTCTAACAATGTTAAAGGTAAGGAATTCGGTGGTAGATAATTTTACCGAACTGAAATGGGAAGACCGATGCCCTTTAGGGATCAAAAACCTCGAAGGTGACCTATGGTATACCAAGGGTAGGAAAAATTATGAAATGGATTTGTAGCCAAATGGAAGTTAATTAAGGCAAATCGATCGCACGGACGGCATTAGAAACGCACCGGCATGATTTCAATGAAGTTTTGTTTGGTTTGACTTTTGGTCAAATTTGGACTGATAATGTAAGGAATGATGACATCATGAGGATGTCATAAATGAATGAGTAAAAAAAAGGTTGTGGAAAGAATTAGGAAGATCCAAGGGTTTAGGTTTAAAGTAATCTTGAATCAATGGCCAAGATGGTGCCAAAATAGCATGCAAAATTTTGGAAATTTTTTTGGAAAAATGGGACAAGTTAGAGTCAGTGTTGATGAGGAAAAAAAAAACTAGCTTATTGCAAAACAACCCCTAAAGTTTGCCTAAATTACCCAAAAATTTTGCTAAATGGCCCCCAAAAATTTTGCTAACAAGCCCTTTTCTTTTTGGCCACTTAATACACAGATTTAGGCTAGAATACAGAGCAAATAATCAACAGCCAAACTCAATTCTCTATTGTCCTCCATGGCCGTGCACCTCCACCACCTGTAAGCTTGAGTTTTTCATAAGTTTTCGCACCAAACTTGTCTACCAAGCAAGGCTTGATCCTTTGTAGCAGGTTAAGCCTTTGAAAACTCAATTTTTCTTGAGTTTGATAAGTAGAATCCATGGGTTATGTGGGAGAATGGGTATGAAATTTTGAAGTTAAATCTTGCTAGTTTATGCTTTAAAGAGTTAAGTTAGCATGTGATTGAATTAAAGAATAGATTAAGTGCTTGAAACAAAATTTTCATGCACTTGGTTTAAGGGAAAATCCATGGGATAGCATTGGGATTGTGTTGTGAATTTTAAGTTGATAATCTTGTTAGATTGTGTTCTAAAAAGTTAGGTTGACATATGTTTGAGGTAGGGAATGAATTAGAAGCTTGAAAACAAAATTTTGATGCATGTTTTCAAGTGAAATCCATGGGCTTCCATGTGGGGGATGAATGAAATTCTAAGCTTGACCTTAGATGGTTTGTTGATTCAAAAATTAGTATTAGTATGTGTTTGAGTGAGGAAAGAAATTAGAAACTGAAAACCTCAATTTCTATGCATGAAATGAAAGAAAAACTGTGGGGTTATCATGTGAAGAAATGTGATTTTTGTAAGGAAAAATGTGTGTTGAAATGTGGACAAAAATGGATCAAATTGTAAATAGAAACGATTAGGTTTTATATGAAAATTTTAGCAAAAATTTAAGCAGAAACGCTATCGAAAATTTTAAAACTACCTGAAGGGTATTTTAGGAAATAAGGGGTAAAATATGGTCGGGATTTGAAAACCTGAGCCCTCTCGGTGTCCTAGGTCGGGGAAAGGATGACGGACATTTTCAAAATTAGTAAAACACCCATTCAAAGCCCCGAAATGCAAGAAAATGAGGATTAACGACCTAGGGTCAGAATACTGCCACCCGAGGGCCGGGTGAAATATAAATAGTGAAGGTACAGTGATTAATGCTGTGAAAACCTAATAAGGCCTTCGAAAGTTGATTTTATGATTTTTGGGCTTAGAAAATCCTATCAATACGTTAAAGTGAAAATAGTACGACCCAAAGACACGTTAGGGGCAAAATGGTCATTTTAACGAAAAGTTTTAGAAATGTTAGAAAAGGACCGTTAGGACCTTAGAATGGCTTAATTAATATTCTAAAGGCCAAAATTAATTTTTAAGTCAATGAAAAGTAGATTAAGAAGAGGAATCACACGAGGGACAAAATGGTCATCTTGTCAAAAGTTGGGGGCAAAATGGTCATTTTTTCAAAAGTTGGAAAAAGGGATGTTAAGGCTTTAAATAGTATCCTAAAGCCTTAATGAAGATTTTAAAGGCCAAAATCAAGTTTTAAGTCAAAGAAAAGTAAGAAAATTCCATTAGGGACAAATTGGTCGTTTTGGCCAAAAATTTAGGACATGGTCAAAATGAATCGTTAGGGCTTTAAATGTGATTCTGTAAGGACCGCCCCATTCATGTAACATAAGTACTACTTAATGAGAATTCGAGGAATGGATTTGAAATAAATTGGTGTCTTTTAGTGCAAATTTAAAGAACACGGTCGTGTAAACAGTTATGCACCATTTGGACTGTTGAAATGTTAGAGGCCGTGTGAGTGAACATGGCCGTGTAGTGTAACACAGTCAGGTACACAGCTATGTAAGTGACCGTGTACCATTGGGTAGATGAACATGTTTCAAAGACATGGGTATGTTGAGTAAGCCCATTGGAACACTCTCGTGTCCAGAATGTACACGCCCGTGTTGCCTTGTACACACCCATGTGAGAACCTGTGTAGAAGGCCGTGTACTGAGTAGAGAGCCACAGTCAAGACTCTCGTATTGCATGAAACCTAATTACTTTGTAGTGAGTAATTAAGTTGAAGAATACAGTATATTTTCTAGTTGAATAGATTAAACAGGAATGGTAATATTTAATTACTATTTATGTAGTGAAAGGGGCGATCGACAGTGAAATCAGTCCACCCTATTACGTGTATAAGTGTATAAGATACGCAATATCAAGAAACTGGTCTAGATGAACATTTCCTGACACAGGACTGGTGAGTAGATCATCAGTACACTTAGACTGGTTGTCTGAGCATAGTAGTGATAGTAACCCTATGTAAGGATCACCCCGTTCGTGTAACCTAATTTCTATGTAATAAGAAATTGAGGAATAATTTGATGTCTTTTAGTGCAAACTTTAGTAACATGTTTAGGTACACGGCCCTGTAAATAGCCGTGTACCGTTCGGACTATTGAAGTGGAACATGCCATGTGAGCAAACATGGTCGTGCGGTGTAGCACAGTCAGGTACACGCCAGTATAAGAGCTCGTATAGGAGGCCGTGTATTGAGTAGAGAGCCGCTATAAGACTCTCGTGATGCATGACACCTAATTACTATGTGATGAGTAATTAAGTTGAAAAATACGATATAATTTCCATTTGAATGGATTAAACAGGAACAGCAATGTTTAAAAACTATTCATGCAGCGAAAGGGGGGACCAGCAGTAAAATTAGTCCACCCTATTATGTGTATAAGTGTATAAGATACGTAGTATCAAGAAACTGGTCCAGACGACCATTTCCTGATACAGGACTGGTAAATAGATCACCAGAATGCTTGGATCGAACATCTGAGCACAACAGCCAAAAATACCCTAGTAGAGATATAGTACTGAGAATGAAGGTCCAGATGACCCCTTCTCACCTAGAAACTGACAAAATCAGAGTCAAAACACTCAGACTAGTTAGTCAGATAGAAAACAGTGAATAGTAAATAGTGAAAAACATAGTGGTAGGTTAATGGCCAAGACGGTCTTAATTTGGCATAAAACTGATATATCAATAATCAGAAGGCTCGATCTGGTCAATTGGGCACAAAATGTAGATTTTTGTTTGAGAGATACGTAGTATCAGGATGAGGGTCAAGACAACTTTTTCTCGCCTCGAAACTGATATATTTAGACTTAGAACACCCAAATTAGTCAATCTGGCACCTAACATGTTTTTTGAGACGAGGTCATACAAATCCCGAAAACTGGTCTAGATGACCTTAGATAGACGTAAAACTGATAAAATTGAAATCAGCACATCCAAATTAGTCACGAGAGACTGTGTTGAAAATTTCACATCAAAACGCCTCGTAATGCATGTGCAAGGACAACACAGTATAGACACAACCACAGTATAGAAAATAAATAGTAAATTGGTATAGAACTAGGAATTGACAGTATAAGAATCAGATTTAGAAAATCCAATTTTGGGTGAAAACTAGAGCACTGCCGAAAAAGGGTCGGATACCAAACGATAGAAATTAAACTACGAAGAGAAGACTTTGCAGATGAAATTTCCCCCTAGAAAACCATGTGCAATCAGCTAAGAAAGCCCCAAACACATCCGTAAAAAGTGGGAAAAGTTTGCCCTAAAGTTAGGGATGTGTTAGACAACTTTTGAATAAAAAACTCAAGCTTTCCATCACATGGCCAAGGGAAATTCTTGTTTATTTTGGCCTTCCCCATGCGTGCAGCCCACGACTCCTAAAGGGCTGAAATGGGCAGGTTTTTGTCCCTTGATTAGGCAAAAAATGTGGACAATTAAGTAGGTTTAAGCTTAAGCAAGATGGGTTACATTTGCCTATAAAAGGCATACATGACACAAGGTTTTGCTTTCTTACTTTTGGACCCAAAAACCACAACTCCTTTCTCTCTTTCTTTCTTACTGTGGCAAACCACCTTCAAGCCCTCAAAACCACCATTTTTCAAGCCAAAATCCTACCAAAAGCTCATCAAGCTTGTGTTAGGAGATTCGATCCAAACCATTTCAAGAGCGTTCAAGGGTAAGTTTTTAGAATCCAATCTTTGTGATTTTAGTTATTGTTTTGGTTCGATATTAAGAGGAAAATTTTTGACGTCTTTGCTAGCATAAAAATCAACCCTTAATCTCCTTGGTTCACATGGCCACCTTAGTCATGAAAGCCTTTGATTCAGATTTGTGCTTGGTTCATAGCACAAGAGGTAAAACCGAAACCCTTTTTGGAAGTTTAGCTATTTTAAGTTTTTGATCAAGAAATTTATGTGTATTTGTTTATGCAAATGGGTTGTAATAAGTTTATTTTGAGCCCTTAGGTTTTCATTTTAAGTTATGTGGTTGTGTGGTTGTAATAAGTTTATTTTGAGCAACTAAAGATGATGATATCGGCAATGAAGGCTCAAAAGCTACTATCCAGTGGATGCACCGGCTTCCTCACACACATAGTGGACAAGACCCAAGAAGCAGAGATAGGACCTAAAGGCGTACCAGTGGTTCGAGAGTTCATGGAAGTATTCCCAGAGGATCTTCCAGGGCTTCCGCTAGAGTGGGAGATATCATTCGAGATCGAGCTGTTACCAAGATCAGGCCTCATCTCCAAGGCCCCCGACTGAATGGCCCTAGCAGACTTAAATGAACTTCAGACTCAGTTGAAGGATCCGATGGACAAAGACTTCATCTGACAGAGTTGTTCACCGTGGGGAGTGCCTGTTTTATTCGTGTAGAAAAAGGACGGAATGCTGATGTGTATAAACTATAGGAAGCTGAACAAGATCATGATAAAGAATAAGTATCCATTATCATGAATCGACGATCTGTTCGACCGGCTCTGAGGTACTGCAGTCTTCTCCAAGATTGACTTATGTTTCGGGTACCATCAGCTACGAATCAAGTATGCAGACATACCCAAGACAGCTTTCTAAACACGATATGGACATTATGAGTTCCTCATTATGTCGTTCGGGCTGACGAACGCCCCTGCAGTCTTCATGGACCTAATAAACCATGTCTTCAAGGACTTCTTATACAAGTTTGTCATCGTGTTCATCGATGGCATACTTGTATACTCCAAGGTGAAAGAAGAGCACGAGAAGCATTTGAAGGCCATCCTACTCAAGCTACAAGAACATCAGCTATACACCAAATTCTCCAAGTGTGATTTTTGGCTAGAGAAGGTTCACTTCCTTGGCCACGTAGTCTCTAAGGAAGGAGTATCAGTAGACTTAGCAAAGGCTGAAGCAGTTGGTGAATGGCCGACCCCGAGGACCGTAACAGAAATTTACAGTTTCCTCAGACTAGCAAGATACTACCAATGCTTCGTCAAAGGCTTCTCAAAGTTAGTCGTACTACTCACAGCACTCACCAAGAAAAATAAGAAGTATGAGTGGATGGATAAGTGCGAAAGGAGCTTCCAGGAGTTGAAACAAAGACTCACGAGTACCCTAATATTGACTATTCTAGAAGCTAGTCAAGGAAATTTTACGATCTACAGTGACGTGTCCAAGACTGGACTAGGAGCCGTACTGATGCAAAATCGTAGAGTGGTCGAGTATGCTTCGCGACAACTTTAGAACCATGAAAAGGAACTATCCGACGCATGACCTGGAGCTAGCAGCAGTCATTTTTGTGCTTAAGATTTGAGGCACTACTTATATGGCATTAAGTGCAAGATCTATATGGACCACCAGAGCCTCAAGTATATTTTCACATAGAAGGAGCTTAACATGAGGCAGAGAAGATGGCTAGAACTGGTGAAGGACTATGACAGTGAAATCCTATATCATCTAGGAAAAGCCAACAAGGTGGTCGATGCCCTAAGTAGCAAGCACTTTTCATCGCTTATGTCTGTCCATGCCTTGCCAGAAGCACTACAAAAGGAGCTACGAAGCAGTGAGATAGAGATTTTAGTAGGGAGGCTATCCGAAATGACCCTCTAATCAACAATCCTAGAAGAGATCAAGGCCAGTCAGAACCTTGATTCGTCCTTGAACAAGCTCAAGAAGGAGGCAATGGAGGACCAGAGTTCTAAATTTAGAGCCTCTAAGGATGGCATACTCTATTTTAGAGACAGAGTGTGTGTTCCGAAGGATGAAGGAATCAGGAAAAAGATTCTTTTGGAAGCCCATGAAATGCCATACTCTGTACATCTGGGAGCAAACAAAATGTATAAAGACTTAAAAAAGAGTTTTTGGTGGCCAAATATCAAGAACGACGTCGCCGAGTTCTTTGCAAGATGCCTCACGTGCCAGAAAATTAAAGTAGAATATCAACGATCGGCTGGAGAACTACAAAAATCGAACTGGCCGAGTGGAAAAGCGAACAAATTACAATGGATTTCATGGCCAGGTTGCCCAAAACGTCAAGTGGCAACGATGCACGATTGATGAAATTAGCTCGATTTCTAGCGATAAAACTGAGCTACTCAGAAGAGAGACTGGCAGAAATATATATAGCTCAGATAGTGAGACTGTACAGTGTACCAAAATCATGTTAGGAAATGCCCTAAGCATTAGAGACATTTTGATTTATTTATTTTGAGCTAGATAATAAAATTATATATAGAGGTTATTCATTACATTGCTGTGTGTCCTCATTTTATTTCCATGTTAAAGTAAATGTAAGCAAATATGGCTCCCTGACTGCTTGTGTTAAAACTGTTAGAACGTTGCATGCAATGGACTTTTGTATGCGAGAAGACAATATTCTAAAGTAAGCAGTCTAAACTAAGGTCTGTAGTCTATGAGGTTAGACCGAGCATCTAACTCATGTTAAGACTATTATGTTGTCTAAAGCCATGGTGGGGATAGTTTGTCTTGACTATTTGGAGTATAGACTCCCAAGTAGAGACATAAATATATTGTTTGGCGGTGACATATTAGACCGGGACTAAAGCGTGATTGATCTATGAAATCCCTTTTGAGTGGATTGATCTGCTTTTGATGTTCATTGTGCAGTAACCTTAATCCTGAGTAGATGAATAGCTTCATGTATATGACTTGTGTACTTTGATGTTCTAATGGCTAAAGCGTCTCAGAGGTAGTAAGCTTGTAGATCGGTTCATTGGGTGCATGACTTGTATACGACGAAGGGTTTGTTTACAGATATCGGAATCATAGCTCTAATAAGGAGTTAAGGGTATCCTCTTAAAGGCATTATACTGGATATGAAAATGGACAAGGCCTTGCGACGTCTACTGGGTGGATGACTTCTTATTCACATATGGTGAATAATCATTTTCTTTATTCGGTAGTATAATGGAACTTTAAGATAGCCTGATTAGTAGGATTAAACGGACTTTAACTTAAGGCTGATCATGGATATCAAATGAGGGTTCTGCATACATGACAAGGTTATTGGACGATAGCTTGTCACAGGCTTACATAATATGGTATATAATTGGGAGTTCAGTTTCAGGTTTATAGTAGTGTGACTCTGAAATTTGTGATCATATAATTGAGTTGTTCGGTAAAGAATGATGATCATATGGATTCGCGGGAGCCCAATTATATATGTCTAATTGGTCCCTCTACTAGCTCCACATAATTCCTTAACGTTTGGCAAATTGATTTGTGTATGCTATTGGCTAGTTGATTATGCATGGATGGTGTCAACATAGGATGTGACGCTCCCTGATTCCGACCACTCACAACCGTCATGAATCGACTCTAAGGCCGACCAAGATGGCTCGTGTGCCGAATCTAAGTCGTCAGTTTTAAACTCTTTTGCTCACAACATTTAATTATCAGGGCCTAAAATTTCACCAATAATTTTTTTTTTCTTTAATACATACTTTATTTTAAGAAACTGAGTAAGAAAGTCATATAACATGCTAACTTTTGTATGTCTTAAATAAGTACAACATAATATACAACATATATAATATAAAGATGTAATGTATATTTTGTTTCTAAACTTATTTTCTTCAACTCAATAAGCTCAACAGAAAACTTATGGCAGGATCAAGTTCACAGTGAGTTCCCTATCTCCTTGACACGCTCGCATCCTACCACCATCCAGAAATCTACTGGATAGGTTTCTTACCTGCAACATGAACAAACTGGTGAGCTAATAGGCTCAGTAAGTTCAAACATACTAGTAAGAATCATACAGATCCAAAAATACTTAAAAACTCAATTTCCTATGAATAATACTATTCACCATAAATAGTAACTTTGACCTTTGATCGATGAATAGTAACAGTTACCCTAACTGGCTACTATTCACTTTACCCTAACAGGATACAATTTACATATCCTAACCAAACTTACGATGCTTTAGCGTAAACCTCGGTTATGCTCAATTATGATTTTTATCATTTTATTGATTGTTCATTCTCTATTTGATTTCTAGTTTAGAGCTCTGTTTATGGCAGTACCGATGATTATTAGCACGTTGACTGGGAGGGTCTAAGAAGCGACCTTAGAACATCGGCCTCCACAGCCCTGATATCCCCGTAGGATCCGAAACAAACCTCCACCACTATGTTGGAGGGGCGGTAAGCCTTAATGGTTTCATTACCATCTTTCAATTTATAGTCTTGACTAAGTGATATTAATAATCACCTTAAGGTCACTATCCTCCATTGCCTGTAGGTCTTACTTATTCTCACTATCTAGGATATGTTATTGTAACTAGTCCCCAAATGTCTATAAGACTTTATGTCTAGTGTACATCTAGTACAGAATAAATCAACACAGTGTTTCATGTTACAGACACGAAAATGCTTGAACTTACCAATACTATGCTAGTGTCCACTTCCAGAACTCCTTCGCAGTTATATTTCTATTTTGGATTCCTACAGACATAATATTGTCTGTTAATACCCTGTTTTAATTATCACTTTAAATATACATTTAATTTACTTAACAATTCAACACATTTAAATTTTGTTTATGGTACACGGCCTGTAACACGCCCGTGTTCCAGCCTGTGTACCTCTAGGATTTACTCTACACGGCCATGTTGTTTACTATCTAGCCATGTTACTGTACGTGGCTTGATACACGCCCATGTTCAAGCTCGTGTACCTCTCGGGTTGAAAAATTCTTTATGTACAAGGCCATGTATTTCTTCTACATGCCCGTGTTCTTCAAAATTTTTAGATTTTTAACTCTAAAACCTTTATTTTTAGTCTAAGAATTTTATCTAAGTTATTCTAGGTCTTTTAGGTTCCTTTCCGAGCCTTTCAAAAATTTTTGATCAAAATGACCATTTTACCCCTGACGGGTCTCTGGACTGTAACTATTCTGTTCTATCATTTTTTTTTAAATTTTCTAAGCCCAAATATTTTAAAATAATATTCCCTAGGCTTCTGTATCATTTTACAGCTTAAATTGTTGCAAAATCTCGATTTCATTTTTCCTGGCCCTCAGTTACTATTCATCCATCACCTAGGGTCTTTTTTTTCATTTTTCGAGCGTTTAGGAGCCTTAAATGGCCCTTTCACTACTTATTAAACATTATTTATCTCGTCCCCGACCCTCGGTCCTCGAGAGGCTCGGGTTTCCTATTCCGACTTAAATTTTTCCCTCGTTTTTCAAAATCCCCCTAACATGGATTTTTTTCCTATTTTAGGCATTTTAGTCTTTTAGGGTCGGTTTACTATTCTTTTGGGTTGGTTTTCCATTTCTAACTCTAATCCACCTAGGGATCCCGGTTTCCTTCCCAAGTCTAATATTTTCACTCCTCGTTCCCTGAAATGCCCTTACGATTTTAAAAATTTTGGTAGTATTTCCGCTTATATTTTAAGGTCTCCCGGCATTAGATACGCCTCAGAATCTTTGTACCTATCACGTACTATATCAGAGGCCTATTTTATACAAAGGTTCCAAACTTTGTATAAAAATTTTTCACATGAATACAATATTCAAGAATTAACACAAACAATACTATTTTTCTTTCAAACTAGCCCCGGTTTACTAGTTAATTATGCCAAAATAATTTTTATCACAACATATAATTCTTAGGTTTTCTAATGTATAATTCAACATCAAAACCTAACAAAACATGCATTCTAACCCTAGCATAGCCACGGATTTTCATGCATAAACACATAGAAAATCTTATTTTCTTTTCTAGGGTTTTTATCAACACTTTTCAGCATTAAAAATTTTCCATTTCTTAGTGTTCATACCCATGGTTTTAGAAAGAAAATTACATCAAATTTTTCTTGTTTCCTTATTCCAATTCATGCTTAATTCAACACATAATTGCATGAACATAAACACTAAACCAAAACATCAAAACTCATGCATTTTTTACCCCATTGAAGCCACGGTTTTTCAAGGGAAACATGCAAAATTTTTGCTTGTTTCTAAACCCTAATTCATGCTTTAAATACTACAACATCAAACCAATCATATAACCAACAAAACAACAATTATTTTCATTGTTATTCAACACTCCAAACCCATAGATTTTCTATGGAAAATCAAGAAAAAATGCTTCAATTTAGAAACTCACCTTAATTAATTGTTGGCTTGATGTTAGAAATGCAACGTAAGCTAAGTTTGGTGTGAATTTGGGAACAAAATTTTGGCTTACAAGGGGGGTTTTGTTCACGGTTTTTGGGCTAAAGAAAAGGCAAGAGTTTGGCTTGAATTTTTCATTTTTTGGATTGAATTTTGATGCCTATTTATAGGCAAAAACCAAAGGCTCTTAAGCAAATTTTTTTCAACAATCTGCTAATTATTCAAGGACTAAAAAGTAAGGATTTTGGGCAAAAGTCAAATTTTTTTCTTCTTCCTTTCCAAGTGGCCGAATGGCCTTTTCCAAATTTTGTAAAAAATTTTTCAATGGCTTTTTAGCATAATCTTGGCCATTGATCATAAAGTAACCTAATCTAGACCATACATCTTTCAAATTTGCTTTCTTAATTAAGGAAGATAATTTTGGTTTATGACATAATCATGGTGATGTCATCTTACTATTCATATTAATTCACTAATTAATTTGTGGTCAATTTTTGACTGTAATCCGATCCGAACGGAACTTCACCGAAATCGCGTAGGCGGGTTCTAGGTGCTTCAAGTGCGATCGGTTTGTCTTATTTTGCTTCCGTTTGATCAGAATTCTCTACCATAAATTCCTATCATTTTCGTGCATCTCAATGCATTTTCTAGGGTTTTCGGCTCTGATTTCGAACCGTCTCACCCAATTATGTCTGGTAAGAATTTCCATCCCCGAACTCACACACTTTAACACTGCCAGGACATTTTTACACTAATTATAACAGTATTAAACACAACTTTTTCCTATTTTATTCATTAAATTCGTTGTATACATAAAATTTTAACATACTCCGAGAATCTAAAATTCCCGGTTATCACATCACCCCTCCTTTTAGAATTTTTGTCCTCGAAAATTTAGAACAAGTGGGGGTACAATTTCTTCATTTCGTCCTCACGTTCCCATGTAGCCTCTTCAATGTTGTGATTTCTCCGCAGCACTTTGACTAACGGGATTATTTTATTCCTCAAAACTTTGTCCTCGCATGCCAGTATTTGAACAGGTCTCTCCTCATAGGTCAGGTCTTCCTGAATCTGGATCGGTTCATGTTTCAGCACATGGGACGGATCCGATATGTACTTCCGTAGCATCGACACATGAAACACATTATGTACTGCCGACATTTTTGGAGGTAATGCCAATCTATAGGCAACTTTACCAATGCCTTCGATGATCTCGTATGGCCCGATATATCTTGGACTCAATTTGCCCTTTTTCCTGAACCGCATTATTCCTTTCATCAGTGAAACTTTTAGGAATACGAAATCCCCTTCATTGAACTCTAGGGATCTTCGTCTCTTGTCCGCGTAACTCTTCTGTCGGCTCTGGGCTATCTTCATCTACTGCTGTATTTTTGTAACTGCATCCACTGTCTCTTGTGCAAAATCTGTCTTATGCAGTCATTTCTCTTGTAGGTCGTACCAGTGAACCAATGATCTACACTTCCTTCCATACAAAGCTTCATAAGGTGCCATACCTATCAAAGCTTGGTAGCTGTTGTTATACGAAAACTCTACCAATGGTAGTTTCTTATTCCAGCTCCCCGGGAAATCTATCGTACACGCACGCAGCATGTCTTCCAGCGTTTGGATGGTTCACTCAGATTGTTCATCTGTCTACGGATGAAATGCTATGCTCAGTTGCACTTTTGTTCCCATAGCTTCTTGTACACATGTCCAGAAGTTTGAAGTGAATCGTGGATCACGATCTGACACAATGGATTTAGGAACTCCATGTAGCCTGACTATGTGGTTAACATATAAGCACACTAACTTTTCCAATGAGAAGGTCATCTTTACTGTAATGAACCTTGCTGTCTTTGTTAGTCTATCTATAATAACCCAAATGGCATCATAGCCCTCTCAGGTCTTCGGTAGTCCTACCACAAAGTCCATCGTGATATGTTCCCATTTCCACTTAGGAATCTCTAGCAGCTCTAGCTTTCCACCTGGATGATGATGTTCAGCCTTCACTTTTTGGCACGTCATACATCTGCTTACAAACTCTGCGATATCCTTCTTCATCCTTTCCACTAGAATTACAGCTTCAAATCCTGGTACATCTTGCTGGCTCCGGGATGTACTGAGTAAGGCGTTTCATGAGCTTTGACCATAATTCGCCTTCTTAATCCTTCATCATCTAGAACTTGAATTTTCTCTTGATGCAGGATTAATCCATCTTCGGACGCTTCTTCTTGCAAACTTGCTAGCTTCGGATCTCGTTTCTGAGCTTCTCGGATATCTTCATATAGCGTCGACTCTAGTTGTAACGTAGCTAGCTTTCCGATTGTTAGCTCTATCTCCAGCATGTTGATTTCCTGCAGTAATGGCTTTGGAAGTTTACCAATCGACAGCTACTGCGAAGCAGTAAATTTCCTACTTAGCGCTTCTACAACACAATTGGCTTTTCCTGGGTGATAGAGGATTTCACAATCATAATCATTTACCAACTCTAGCCATCTTCTTTGTCGCATATTTAGCTCCTTTTGTATGAAGAAATATTTTAGACTCTGGCGGTCTGTATAAATCTGACACTGAGCTCCATATAGATAGTGTCGCCAGATCTTTAGCGCGAACACTACTACGGCAAGCTCCAAATCATGCGTGGGATAGTTATTCTCATGGTCCTTTAATTGACGCAAGGCATAACCAATAATCTTATCACCTTGCATTCGGACGATTCCTAATCCCATTTTTGAAGCGTCGCTGTATATCATGAACATCTCCCCTTCAGTTGGAAGTGGCGTGCTCATTAATTGCTTCTTCAACTCTTGGAAGCTTTTCTTGTAGGTAAATAAATTGGTAAAAACATATCAGAGTGGCACAGCGGAACAATAAAAATTTTTTAGATCGTTAAATATCTCATGATGCCATATACAATAAACTAACAACAATTAAAACTCATATCTCAAGGATGCCAATCTGCAGGAGGAGAATGACCGGAGGGCTTCAACCAACTAGTCTTCTCTACTATTCTCCAATTCCTGAATGGCTGAGTGTGTGGGCACTCTGAACCTCGATCGGTATGCTAGCATTGCTAGTCTTCTTCTGACCACCCAAATCTCTAAAGAACTTATTATCATGGTGAGTTATGTAATAATAAGCCTACTCACCTGAGAGTCTGTGGTCTTAGAGAACTGGAGTGATAGGACCTCCATTTATAGGCCTGCATAAGGTGATTCTCTGAATTCGAATTAGATTAGGAGAAGATATTCTTCCTTATCCACAGGCATAAAATCTGAATTTTCCAAGGGGAAAATCCCAACAATAAATTCGGTCACTTTAGGATAATTCCAATCCAAATCTAAACAAGATTTTAACTAGAATTTCATCTCCATTTTTCAACCAAAAAATCTAAAAATTCAAGGGAAAAATCTCAGCCAAGATTTCGGCCACTTTTGGACAAGGAAGAATCAAAATTCCACTAGGATTTTCAAGCTTGAATCTTATCTCATCCTTATACAAAATAACCAAAATTCTCCTAGGAGATATCCTCAAATTTTCGGCCATAATCAGGAAGGAGAGAATCCAAATTCAATTGGGATTGAAACTTGAATTTTTCCTTGAACCTTATCCGTAAAAATCTGAAAATTCATTGAGGATAATCCTTAAAATTTTCGTCCATATTTGGTTAGGATTTGGATTCAAAATTCAAGTAGGATTCTAACAAGATTTTCCTCTCCATATCCAACTCAAATTCGAATTTCATTCCTTGTGGATTTACCACAACAAATTTGAATCCCACTTAGACTATGATTCAAAATTTGAATTTTAAATTTCAAATTCAAGTTCAAATTCAAATTTCAAATTTCAAATTTCAAATTTCAAATTTCAAATTTCAAATTTCAAATTTAAATTTCAAATTCAAATTTCAAATTCAAATTGAAAATTGAAAATTCAAATTTCAAATTTCAAATTTCGAATTTCAAATTTCAAAATTCAAATTTCAAAATCCACAAAACATTTGTATTTCAAATTCTTGTTCTCATGGATAATTTTCTACAACTCCAATCCAATCTCAAATAAAATCATGGCAACTTTATTTGGAGTTCGAATAATTGTGTACTCTATTATCCAAAACAAAATCTGAATCCAACCGGAGAGAATCTTGTCTACCATCCTAATCCTGTGTCATCACCATCCATGCATAACAAACTAGCCAATAGCATACACAAATCAATTTGCCAAACGTTAAGGAATTATGTGGAGCTAGTAGAGGGACTGATTGGACATATATAATCGGGCTCCCGTGATTCCATATGATCATCATTCTTTACCAAACAACTCAATCATATGATCACTAGTTTCAGATTCACACCACTATAAACCTGAAACTGAACTCCCAATTATATACCGTATTACGTAAGCCTGTGACGAGCTACTATCCAATGACCTTGTCATATATGCAAAACCCTCATATGATATCCATGATCAGCCTTAGGTCAAAGTCCGTTTAATCCTACTGATCAGGCTATCTTAAAGTTCTATTATACTACCGAATAAAGAAAATGATTATTCACCATATGTGAATAAGAAGTCATCCGCCCAGCAGACGACCCAAGGCCTTGTCCATTTTCATATTCAGTATAATGCCTTTAAGAGGATACCCTTAACTCCTCATTAGAGCTATGATTCCTATATCTGTAAACGAACCCTTCATCGTATACAAGTCATGCACCCAACGAACCGGTCTATAAGCTTACTACCTCTGAGACGCTTTAGCCATAGGAACATCAACGTACATAAGTCATATACATGAAGCTGTCGATTTACTCAGGATTAAGGTTACTGCATAATGAACGTCAAAAGCAGATCGATCCACTCAAAGTGAACTTCGTAGATCAATCATGCTTTAGTCCCGGTCTAATATATCACCACCAAGCAACATATCTATGTCTCTACTTGGTAGTCCAGCTCCAGACAGTCAAGACAAGCCGTCCCCTCCAAGGCTTTAGACAACATAATAGTCTTAACATGAGTTAGATGCTCTATCTAACTCCATAGACTACAGACCATAGTTTAGACTGCTTACTTTAGAACATTGTCTTCTAGCATACAAAAGTCCATTGCGTGCAACGTTCTAATAGTTTAACACAAGCAGTCAGGGAGCCATATTTGCTTACACTTACTTTAACATGTAAATAAAACGAGGACAGATAGCAATGTAATGAATAACCTCTATATATAATTTTATTATCCAGTTTAAAATAAATACATCAAAATGTCTTTAATGCTTAGGACATTTCCTAACAATCTCCCACTTGCCTTAAGCCAGCAGATGTGCCATGTTACGCATCCCTATCACCTTTACGTGCCTCTCAAATCTTCTAGTCACCAAAGTCTTAGTAAAGGGATCGGTAATGTTGTCCTCAGATGCGATCTTACATACATCTACTTGTCCTGTCTCCACGTGCCCTCTAATAATATGATATCTACGATCTATGTGCTTGGTCCTCTTATCGTGCTGAGATTCCCTTGTATTGGCAATAGCCCCAGTGTTATCACGTAAAATGTGATAGGCTTGTCAACACCCAGAATGACCTCAAGGTCTCTAAAGAACTTGCGGAGCCAAACCGCTTCTTTAGATGCCTCAGCCATAGCCACATACTCAGCTTCCATAGTAGATTCAGCTGTGCAGCCCTGCTTCATGCTCCTCCACACAATGGCGCCTCCTTCGAGCAAAAACACTGATCCAGATGTCGATTTCCTCGAATCCTTACAAGTCTGGAAGTCTAAGTCAGTGTATCTTATGGGTGTTAGGTCCCCTCCAGAAGACACCAGCATATAATCCCTCGTTCTCTTAAGATACTTGAGTGTATGCTTTACTGCTTGCCAGTGCTTGGTTCCAGGATTCGCTTGATATCGACTCACTATAGCTACTGCAAAACATATGTTTGGGCGAGTGCAAAGCATAGCATACATAAGGCTACCCACAGCAGATGCATAAGAGACCTTACTCATACGCTCTCTTTCTTTCGATGTCTTAGGACAGTCATCCAATGGAAGAGTTAGACTGGCAATAGAAGGTTGTGTACCTTTCTTGGCCTCTTGCATTGCATATTTGTCAATTATTTTATCTATGTATGAAGCTTGGAATAACGCTATCATTTTGTTCTTTCGATCTCTAAAGAGACGAATGCCTAGAACATAATTAGCTTCTCCCAAGTCCTTCATGTCAAACTGTTGGTGTAACCAAAGCTTGACCGATGATAAGTTCCCTACATCATTCCCAATGAGTAGTATATCATCGATATAGAATATCAGAAAGACCACTTTTCCATTCTTAATACGTTTATAAACACAGGGTTCATCAACGTTCTGCTCAAAAGCAAATGTCTTAATTGCTTGATCAAACCTCTGGTTCCATGGGCGGGATGCTTATTTTAATCCATAAATGGATCTCAGCAACTTGCAGACTTTCCTTTCTTGGCCTTTCGCTACAAACCCTTCGGGCTGTATTATATAGATACACTCTTCAAGATGGCCATTCAAGAATGTTGCAGTAATGGATAGAAGAATACGGATAGACTTCAGCATAGCAACAGGCGAAAAGGTTTCATCGTAATTGATTCCAGCCTTTTGCATGTACTCCTTTGCAACCAGTCTAGCTTTGAAAGTTTCCACTCTCCATTCCGCATCCTTTCTTTCTTTTGTAGACCCATTTGCATCCAATGGGTTTTATACCATCCGACAAATCTACAAGTTCCCAAACAGAGTTGGATTTCATAGAATCCATCTCATTGTTCATAGCCTGTTTCCAAGATTTAGAATCACTATCATTTATAGCTTCATCATAGGTGATCGGATCATCCTCATGCTCATGAGCCTCGGTTTGGTATACCTCAGCATCATACATGAAGAAATTAGGTTTCTTTAAAACCCTCTCACTACGATGAGGCACTCTAAATTGTTGATCGTCTGTAGGTCCTTCACCGGAACTCGGACTTGCGTCTAAGACCAAAATCTGTGGAGTAGTTCTTTCACCCGATAACTCCTCTAGCATGACTTTGCTTCGAGGCTTAAAGTAATTCATGTGACTTTCCTCCAAGAATGTCACATAGGTTGAAACAATGACTTTTTGTTCCTTCTGGTTATAGAACAGACCTCATTTAGTTCCCTTTGGATACCCTACAAGCATGCACAGTTCTGATCTTGGTTCCAACTTCTTCGCATCCCCATCTAGTACATGTGTCGGGCAGCCCCATATTCTCATATGTCCAAAGGAGGGCTTCCTGCCACGCAAAAATTCATACGGAGTTCTGGGAATTGATTTGCTTGGAACCTGATTCAGAATATAGCACACCGTTTGTAAAGCATATCCCCAAAATGATAATGGCAGCGTTGAATAACTCATCATGGACCGTACCATATCCAACAAGGTCCTGTTTCTCCTTTCGGCTACACCATTCTATTATGGAGTACCAGGTGCAGTCAATTGGGATAATATCCTATTCTCTACAAAATGTCCTAGAAATTCATCGGAGAAGTATTCGCCATGTCGATCAGATCGAAGTGTCTTTATGGATTTATCCAATTGCTTTTCCACTTCCGCACGATACTCTTTGAACTTATCAAAGGTTTCTCTCTTGCGGTGCATCAGATACACATATCCATACCTCGAGTAATCATCTATAAAGTAGACATAATACTCGAACCCTCCTCGTGCTGTGATGTTCATGGGGCCACATACGTCAGTGTGCACAATTTCTAAGAGCTCTCGAGCCCTTGTACCCTTAGCTCCAAAAGACCTCTTAGTCATTTTACCCTCTGGACAAGACTCACATTGAGGAAGACGTACCTCCTCTAGAGATTCTAGAGGGCTGTTTTCCACCAATCTTTGGATTAATATGACCAAGTCTTAAATGCCAAAGATATGCCTTGTTAGAGTGAGAAACTTTCAACCTTTTAGAGTTATCTATTAATTCGATGTCAAGCAGTGAGTACATCTTTGGTTTGATCAAATATAGATTTCCATCCATCCATCCAGAACAGATAAAAGACTTATTTCTACGAATATCAACTCTTTTACTGAAAGAAACTGAATAAAAATCCTTTATTAAATAAGCTATCGATATAAGGTTCCTTCTAAAATTAGGAACATAAAAACAGTCTTTCAATAAAATAAACCTAAATTGATCAAAGTAAAGGTAAATATCTCCCACTGCCTCAGCCACTACCAAGCTACCGTCTCCAGTCTGCAATGAAAGGCTCCTATCATGTAGACTTCTCATTTCCACGAACCCCTGCATAGAAACACAAACATGATTAGTGGCGGCCGAATCAATGACCCAAGTGTCTTTCGATTCTTCCACCAAACACGCTTCCAAGTAGTGAAGTTCCTTACCTTCTTTGCCCTTGGCGGCTAGGATTTCCCGGCAAGACTTCTTGAAGTGACCTACCTTCCCACAGCAGAAGCACTTAAACTTTTTAGGGTCCCTGGGCTTCTTGTTCTTCTTTTTCTTCTTCCCATCTGAGACAGGAAGATTAAAAGAACTGGAAGCTGCTTGCTTCTGATTTGGCTTCTTCCTCTTCCGTGAGGGTTTGTAAGATTCTGCCAAATTGGCCTCTCCTTTGGGTTGGACCGCATTGCCATCCCTGATCATCCGCTCATAAGCTTGGAGTTGCTTCATGAGCTGGGTTAGTCCTAACTCCCTTGTCGCCAGATTGTATGCGGCCTTAAACCCCACAAAATCTTTAGACAGAGTTTTGAACACCATCTCGATCTGGGTGTTGTAGTCCAACTTAGCACCATTCTCGGCAGCCTCGGCGAAGAATCCCATAAGAGTGATCATATGGTCCTTCACCGAAGTACCTGCCTTTTGCTTAGAGTTCATAATGCTGGTGATAGCGGACTGTCGAGCCAATTTTTCTTAGCCTTCGAACATGTCCTCCAGATTGTCCATGATCTCCCTAGCAACCTCATAAGTCTCATGGTGCTTTTGTAAAGCACTCGTCATGCTAGCAAGCATGTAGCATCAAGCTATATCATTAGATTCTCTCCAATGAGTATAGGCAATCGGGACCTCCTCAAGTGGTGTATCAGGTTTGGGCCTGGTGGGCATGGTTCGTCCAGTATGAACTTGTGTCTCTAGTAGCTGAGAACTATCAACAGATTTCTTTTCCAATCTTTATAATTATCGCCATTCAGTTTATTCTCAATAAGTATTGAAATTAGGGGTGTCGGTGATATTTTGAACTGAAATAAAATTATACTAGACATCATTACAAAGCCCAAGCAAATATACAGATAATTTAGCAAATAAAACATGCAAGTATGTTCCTACATTAATCTTGAAAAACATGTAATATTGCAAAAATAATTCTCAGCACCTATTGCCCCAAGCCACCGAGGGGTGGTCATGAAAACAAATAGCCGAAACATGGACCCCGTCCAATTAATATATGTTGCCTAAAATCCTCCAAGGTTATCCTATATGACATATTATCAAATATGGATATAAAACATCCATCAATACATATTTATACATCCATGACATATCACAGAAAAAATTGACAGAATAACCAAGCCGTGGTTCCATCCTAGAACAAAGAAAATAAAGATTAAAAAATTCCATCCAAAGCATTCTTTGGGTCTTGAATTTTGTTCCGTCTTCTTGTATCCATCTTTATGTAGCCTTTCCATTTATTTCTCATCCCAATAATCATTTAAAATTCAAATCTCCAAAAATTTAAATTTCAAATTCAAATTCCAAATTCGAATTTCAAATTTAAATTTCAAATTCAAATTTTAAACAATTTTAAATATCATGTGTAATAATATGTAATTTCAAAAATTTTAAATTTTCAATTACATATTTTTAAATATGATTTAAAATTAAATCTTAAATTTAAAAATTAAAATTTGTTGATTTTTTGGAACCGTCGCTCCACCGCCCCCGGAGGCGGTAGCTGTTGTGGGCAGCCCCCAGCACCCGGGGGGCTGGCAACCCATGGCCGCCCCTTGTGCAACCCTGCTGGGCTGCTGGCCAAGCCTGCAGCGCCAGGCTGCACGCCCAGGCTGGGTATAGTTGCCGGCAGGCTGCACGCCCAGGCTGCAGCCAGCCTCGAGGAGGCCACGGCCACCCTCAGCTACAGGCCAAGCCTGTGGCCGTGGGTGGTTATGGCCTGCACAGGGGCTGTCGCAGCCTATCCTGCCCGAGGGCAAAGGCTACAGCCCCACCAAGGCCCGACGGCCTATCCCGAGGGGTCGCGTCTCGATTTTCGTGTCATATTTCAATTTACCCATTAGGATCTCCAAAAATTAATTTGAATCCCAATTAAATTGAAATGTTTTACACAATCAAAATTTCAACCTTTAAATTAAATTTAACTTTTAGGAAAAAATAAATTACGATCTTCAATCTTCAATCTCTTCCAAGAATAATTACATAAAATTTCCTAAATCGTTTTCGGTGTACAAAAATTCTAACCATAATAATTCTAAAAGACAAAAATTAAAATCCATGGGAAAATTACAGTATCAATAAACTGCTCTCGTGGTTACATAAAAAATCCTATATACAATTTTTTCTAAATTCTAAGGAACCATAATCGGCAAAAACAAGCATGCTTATAATAATTCAAAAAAATTAAAATAACCACATACTTTATACATAATACATGATAACAACATAAAGGAATCCTAGAATGCCACTTTCTAAATATCAAATCCATACATAAATAAAAAGACTAAGTAATTGTGACGACCAGAGAATTTTAGCAGTGTAACTTAGTTTAATCTAGGGTTTTCTATGAGTTCTGCAAGCAAGAATGTAAAGAAACACTATGTTTGTAATTAGACAAATTATAGTATTGATATTAATAAATAGATGTTTTGGAGGAATTAAAATCTCCAAAAATAAGTAGAGAATAAACTATATGAGTAAGAAAATGATTTCAAGCCAAAACGCTCAAAAAGGAGTAGTTTCGGTATCCGAACAGTGTAAAGATAAGAATATGGCAAGTCAATGTAAGAGCACAGTAAGAAAAGTAATTTAGGGTTTTTAAGAGTTTTAAGACAGTATTAGAATAATTTGACAGTGCGGATGGCTAGACAAGTCCTCCGATATTTCACCCCAGAAATTTCGTCATCTTCAGTAAAATGATGAAGCATTTTGGGGCCAAAGAAACCAAGAGATTACCCTAGGTAAAACTTAAGGTTACTAAAGGATGAAAAACTTCGTCATTGAATTTTAGCCCAATGACAGTAGAACAAGGTAAACCGATCACACAGGAGGCGTCAGAAACCCGCCTACGCGATTTCGGTAAAATTTGGTTCGGTTTGACTTTTGGTCAAACTTTGACCTATGGATTAATTAGATGACATCATGGATGATGTCATAATTAGGAATAAGAAATTAGAAGAAAAAGGGTGGTAGGTAGGATGAATGGCTAAGATTAAAGGTAGGTAAGATCAATGGCTAAGATTAAGCCAAAAATGCAAAGTTGAATTTTTTTAAAAATTTTGTGGATAAGGGCTGAACAGGTCAGTTTTACAGCTGGAAAGACAGCCAAAATAATTAGGTTTTGACCCCAAAAAGTTTGCAAATAAACCCTTAAAAAGTTGCTAAAAGTCCCTAAAGAAAATTGTTAAAAAGCCCTCCTTTTTGGCCTCCCTTTATAAAAACGTTTTTGGCTTCATGAAATCAGAATTTTTTTTTCTGAAATTACAGCCCCTTTGCTGCCCTTTGAAGCCATAACTCTTCCCCTCCATTGAGCTTGAGTTTCTTCAAAGTTTGGTGTCAAAATCTTAAGCAAAGTTCTTCCTAAGCAAGTGTTGAGTAACATAGCAAGGTAAGCTTGAAATTTCAAGCTTTTCTTTGGTATTTTGAAGCAAAATCCGTGGCTATGTTGTGTAGAAAGGAATGAGAAAAGTTTAGTTCAAACCTTCTTGTTTAAGGTTAATTAGTTTGCATAATAGTTAAAAGTAATTTAGAAGCTTGAAACAAGAATTTTCATGTTAGTTTTGTGAGGAACCCGTGGCTAAGTGTATGGGTTCAAAGAATTTCAAGTTTGGTTTAATTAAATTGTCGTTTTAAAGTGTGTTTTGATATGTAAAATAACTAGAAAGAAAATTTGAAAGCTTTAAACCAAAGTAGGATTCGGTTTGTTTCAAGAAAAACCGTGTATGTTACTAGGGTTTGGAAAGAATTCTGAGTTGGTTTTGGTTGATTTAAACATGTGTTTTAATGTGTAAAATGTTTAGAAAGAAAAGTTAAAAAGTTTGAAACAAAATTTTGTAAAATTTTTCTAAAAAGAAACCATGTATACCTAGTGTGAAAAACATGTAAAAATCATGTGATTTTAGTGTAGTGGTAAGTTAGAATTATGCAGAAGATAAATTTGTGTAAGTGGTTGAATTGAAAACCAAAGTTTGGCTAGGATTTGGCATAAAAACCCGTGACTTTATAAAGGGATTTCAATAAGAATTTTAGTTGGTTTTGGTATTGAATATGCCTTAAAAACCAAGAAGAAAAGTAAGAGAAAGAATGCTTGAAAGAAAGAAAGTTTTGGTGTTGGAAACCTAAACTAAAATCGTGGCCTAAGTGATTTAAAAATAAAGACTTTGTGTGTGAATTGTACAATGAAAGTGTGGAAAATTTTTACGTAAAAGTTTAGAAACTTTTGCCTAAAATAGGCCTCTGGTATAGTACGTGGCAGGTTTAGATTAGGATAGATGGATTTGAGGCGTTTCCTAAACGTCGGAAACCTAAAATTTAAGAGGAAATACTGCCGAAATTTTTAAAGCGGCATTAAGGACATTTCAGGAAACGAGCGATAAAAATATGCTCAGAAATGAAAACCGAGATCCCTCGGTACCTTAGAGCTAGAAGTAAGAAAGCAAGTTTAGTAGAATAGTAAACCGACCCTAAAAATCTAAAATGCCGAGAGGACGGAAAAAAAAAAATAAAATAACGTCAAGGGCGTTTTGGGTAACAAGGGTAAGTTTAGGGTCAGGATGGAAAAAAAAAAACCCGAGCCCTCAGAGACCTAGGTCGAGAAGAGAATAAGAAACATTTTTAAGATTAGTGAAAAGCTCGTTTGAAGCTCCGAAATGCTAGAAAAACAAGCCACGACCCCAAGGGTCAGAATAGTACCACTCGAGGGACGGGCGATAAGTAAATAGTGTAATCACAACAATTAAGTTGTAAAAATTTACCGAGACCTAGAAAAGATTGTTTTAAGATTTTAGGGACTCAGAAAATCCCGTTTAAGCACCAAAATGAGAATGTTACGACCCCAAGACCCGTTAAGAGCAAAATGGTCATTTTGACCAAAAAGTCTAGAAAAGTCAAGAAAGGGGTGTTAAACCCTCCAGTTAGCTATTTTATGGTTCTCGGACTTAGGGAACCCAATCTAAGCAGAAATATAGAAACGTCCTTTGGCCCAGTACTATTCACGTGCATGGTACTATTCACGTGCATGGTACTATTCACGTGCATAGTAGTATTCACCTAGTTTATCAAAATTTCTGAAATGCTCGGAAATGGTTGCTAGAGAGCTAGAAAAGTCTAAACAGAGTCATTAGGACTTTAAATGTCGTTATAAGACTTTAATTAAGATTTTAAAAGCTAAAGTTCAGATTTTAGTATAATAAAGTCAGTTAATGAAAATGTATTAACTGATGACATTATGTCTTTAGGAAATTCAACTAGAGACGGGCAAAGGAGCTCGACGGACCACAGAAGTTTACACTAGCACAAGTGCTGTAAGTACAGATATTTAATTGTCTACTCACGAATTGACTTACCATAGAGTTGTATTATATATATACACACATTTAAGTTATTCAGTTTGTGACATGATACTAACATGTTCACGAGAATAGTTAAGCAAGATCAGAAAAAGAAAAGAGGAATAAGATAAGTCAAATAATAAGACTTATAAGTTAAGGTTGGCGTACCGGCCTCTCTAGTTTTGAGGTTCAAAGATAGCCTCCACCCCAGTTGTGTGGCGCTGCCTCGTTAATAATGAGGTAGTTGATGGCTTGACTTGCTACCTATAGGTAGTAGTCCATAGATGACCTTAGGGTTGATTGGTGGGTCGCTCCCCTGATCCTCTATTGGTCTGCGTGCACTAGGTACGTCCAACCATGGGCTCATAAGTGAAAGATTAAGCAAGATAAAGTAAAGCAAAGAAAAGGAAGAAATAGAATAGAAAGAATAAGTAAAGCATAGGAGTAAGAAAATAATTGGTCATAAGTTGACTAACCCTAAGTGTGGTGTATTCAGCTTATTTACTTGTATGTTTGTACTTACTGAGCTTTGGCTCATTAGTCTATTCGTGATGTAGGTAATAAAGGTAAGCAACCAACAATATAAAACAAGAGTAGCGGACTGGCAGGCAGACCCCAGCGATGTCATGGATGGGTTATGGTTCCGTTTTGCAGAGTTACACTGTAATTAAAGTGAAAAAGAAAGAAAGTGTAATAATGATGTATATGTATAAAGATAAGACAAGAGTGTAGTATGTAAAGTAGTGAAACAAGCTTAAAAGTATGTTTTTATTTTTACGTGCTTTAAAGTAACGAGACCGCAAAATATATTTTGGGAAGAAAATATATTAAGTAGTACGTATATATTTATGTATACACGATTTCAAAGAATTAATAGTTTCATTCAATCAAGTTTAAAAAAAATAAAAAATATTCCTAGTTTTTTAAGAACAGATCTTTTAAAACCCCAAGAAGAAGAAAGTTATAAAGACAAGCAAGCTAAGTAAGAATAAGCAAAGAATAAAAAAAGCAAGCAAGATAAGGTGGACGACCTAAGCTAGAGGGGTCGCCCACAGTAATTGTCTAATTTATGTACATGGCATAGTCATGAGATGGCTCTGATTCCAATTGTAGGAAAATAAATTATTAAAAACGTATCAGAGTGGCGCAGCAGAACAATAAAAATTTTTTAGATCGTTAAATATCTCATGATGCCATATACAATAAACCAACAACAATTAAAACTCATACCTCAAGGACGCCAATCTGCAGGAGGAGAATGACCGGAGGGCTTCAACCAACTAGCCTGCTCTACTATTCTCCAATTCCTGAATGGCTGAGTGTGTGGGCACTCTGAACCTCGATCGGTATGCTAGCACTGCTAGTCTTCTTCTAACCACCCAGATCTCTAAAGAACTTATTGTCATGGTGAGTTGTGCAATAATAAGCTTGCTCACCTGAGAGTCTGTGGTCTTAGAGAACTGGAGTGGCAGGACCTCTATTTATAGACCTGTATGAGGTGATTCTCTGAATTCGAATTGGATTAGAAGAAGATATTCTCCCTTATCCACAAGCATAAAATCTGAATTTTCCAAGGGGAAAATCCCAACAATAAATTCGGTCACTTTAGGATAATTCCAATCCAAATCTAAACAAGATTTTAACTAGAATTTTATCTCCATTTTTCAACCAAAAAATATGAAAATTCAAGTAAAAAATCTCAACCAAGATTTCGGCCACTTTTGGATAAGGAAGAATCAAAATTCCACTAGGATTTTCTAGCTTGAATCTTATCTCATCCTTATCCAAAATAACCGAAATTCTCCTAGGAGATATCCTTAAATTTTTGGCCATAATTAGGAAGGAGAGAATCCAAATTCAACTTGGATTGAAACTTGAATTTTTCCTTGAATCTTATCCACAAAAATCTGAAAATTCATTGAGGATAACCCTCAAAATTTTCGTCTATATTTGGTTAGGATTTGAATTCAAAATTCAAGTAGGATTCTAACAAGATTTTCCTCTCCATATCTAACTCAAATTCGAATTTCATTCCTTGTGGATTTGCCACAACAAATTCGAATCCCACTTGGACTATGATTCAAAATTTGAATTTCAAATTTCAATTTCAAATTTCAAATTTCAAATTTCAAATTTCAAAATCCACAAAACATTTGCATTTCAAATTCTTGTTCTCATGGATAATTTTCTACAACTCCAATCCAATCTCAAATAAAATCGTGGCAACTTTATTTGGAGTTCGAATAATTGTGTACTCTATTATCCAAAACAAAATCTGAATCCAACCGGAGAGAATCTTGTCGACCATCCTAATCCTATGTCAACACCATCCATGCATAATAAACTAGCTAATAGCATACACAAATCAATTTACCAAACGTTAAGGAATTATGTGGAGCTAGTAGAGGGACTAATTGGACATATATAATCGAGCTCCCGCAAATCCATATGATCATCATTCTTTATCGAACAACCCAATCATATGATCACTAATTTCAGAGTCACACCACTATAAACCTGAAATTGAACTCCCAATTACATATCGTATTACGTAAGCCTGTGACAAGCCATCGTCCAATGACCTTGTCATGTATGCAGAACCCTCATATGATATCCATGATTAACGTTAGGCCAAAGTCTGTTTAATCCTACTGATCAGGCTATCTTAAAGTTCCATTATACTACCGAATAAAGAAAATTATTATTCACCATGTGTGAATAAGAAGTCATCTGCCCAGCAGACGACCCAAGGCCTTGTCCATTTTCACATTCAGTGTAATGCCTTTAAGAGGATACCCTTAACTCCTCATTAGAGCTATGATTCCGATATCTGTAAATGAACCCTTCATCGTATACAAGTCATGCACCCAACGAACCAGTTTATAAGCTTACTACCTCTGAGACGCTTTAGCCATTGGAACATCAAAGTACACAAGTCATATACATGAAGCTGGCCATTTGCTCAGGATTAAGGTTACTGCACAATGAACGTCAAAAGTAGATCGATCCACTCAAGGCGGACTTCGTAGATCAATCACACTTTAGTCCCGTTCTAATATGTCACCACCAAGCAACATATCTATGTCTCTACTTGGGAGTCTATGCTCCAGACAGTCAAGACAAACCGTCCCCACCATGGCTTTAGACAACAAAATAGTCTTAACATGAGTTAGATGCTCGGTCTAACCCCATAGACTACAGACCTTAGTTTAGACCGCTTACTTTAGAACATTGTCTTTTTGCATACAAAAGTCCATTACATGCAACGTTCTAACAGTTTAATGTAAGCAGTCAGGGAGCCATATTTGCTTACATTTATTTAACACGTAAATCAAACAAGAACAGATAGCAATGTAATGAATAACCTCTATATATAATTTTATTATCCAGTTCAAAATAAATACATCAAAATGTCTCTAATGCTTAGGGCATTTCCTAACATTTCTCGCACTATTCAGTCCATTCATACTTCTTACCCTTGCGTGTAAGTGCCATGATAGGAGCGGTAAGTCACGCAAATCCTTTAACAAATCTTTTATAATAGCCAGCCGGACCTAAGAAACTTCATATTTCCGTCATGCTCTTAGGTGCGGGCCATTCGTTGATCGCCTCTATTTTTGTAGGATCCACAGTGATTCCTTCCTTGGAAACCACGTGTCCGAGAAAATGTACTCTATCCAACCAGAATTCACATTTAGAGAATTTAGCATAGAGTTGATGCTCCCTTATTGTCTGCAGAACAATCTTTAGATGCTCTTCATGCTCCTCTCGAGTCTTTGAATATATAAGAATGTCATCAATAAATACAATGACAAACTTATCTAGATATTCCTTAAAGACTCGATTCATCAAGTCCATAAAGGCTGTTGGCGCATTTGTTAACCCAAACGGCATTACCAAAAATTCGTAATGACCGTAACGGGTCTGAAACGAGGTCTTGTGGATGTCACTCTCCTTGATCTTTAGTTGATGATATCCTGATCACAGATCAATCTTGGAGAATACTGCTGCACCTATGAGTTAATCGAACAGGTCATCAATCCTAGGTAATGAATACCTATTCTTGATCGTAACCTTGTTCAATTCTCGATAATCGATGCACATCCAAAATAAGCCATCTTTCTTTTTAACAAACAGCATTGGAACACCCCATGAGGAATAGCTCAGGCATATAAATCCTTTGTCAAGAAGTTCCTTCAGCTGCTCCTGTAACTCTTTTAACTCTGCCAATGCCATCCGGTATGGTGCCTTAGAGATTGGTGCAGTTCCTAGCATCAGCTCGATCTCAAAGGAAATTTCTCGTTCAGGCGGTAATCTTGGTAATTCCTCTGGAAAGACATCACTGAATTCCTTCACAATGGGAACGTCTTCGGGTTGGAGCTTTTGTTCCTTCGTCACATCCAATACGCATGCTAGGTAACCAGCACAACCACTAAACATCAGCCTTTTTGCTTCCATTGAGTTGATCGTCATCCTCTTTGATCTGCGTGATGTATCGACGTACTCGAATCCCTCTTCTTGGTCGGGTTGAAACCTTATCTTTCACTTCTGGCAATCGATCCTGGCTTGATACTTCCCTAGGAAATCCATTCCTAGTATTACATCGTAGTCGGCAAGTTCTATCACATTCAATTTTGCAAACAACTCCCTATTTGCCATAATTATTGGCACATGTGATAACCAGTAATTGGACATCAGGACTTCCCCAAGGGTAGTGCAGTTCTAAATTTCATACCCATATTGTCCTTAGGATATCCTATCCTATTCGCAAACTGATATGAAATGGAAGAATGCGTAGCTCCAGAGTCAAATAAGACAAACACTAAATTATTAGCGATAGAAAGCTGACCTGTCACTACATTTGACGTTCCTGCTTCCACTTCTTCCTTCGTGTAGACCATAACTCTCACATCTGCTTGAGGCAAGCATTCTTGTCTTCCCTGCCTTTCAAAATAGGATGACCCTTCAGCTTTGGCCTATAACGAATGTGCCTGGGGACGTTTTTGTGACTGCGACGAACCTTGCACATTCTGCCTATTTTCTAGACAGTTTTTGGCATAGTGACCATCATTCCCACATTAAAAACAGGCATTTGGGGCCAGTCTACATCGACCCGAATGTCTTTTCCCACAGTTCACGCAGTCTCAAACCATAAGGCCAGCATTATTGTTTGTTCTCCTCTGCTGATTCCTATTCCCAGAATTGTTTCCTTTCCTCTTCCCCTGGGACTGCTGACCAGAAGTGCTTAGCTATTCAGCCTTGACAATTGAACTTGGCCTGCTGGTTTGTCCAGCTTGAGACCCAGCTTTTACGGTTTTGGTCAAGACTTTTTCCTTCTTTTTTGCATCCCAGACCTTCTCTCTTTCTTCCTTCTATCAGATCAGATAATACTCTGCCCTTAGTGCATGACTAACACAGTCAGACACGGTGTCAGGTGGCGTCAACCCACTATCCACCAATGCTGAGATCTCAGGGCAAAACATTCCCAGCATCTTCTGGATTTTCTCCCTCTCAGTGATGATAGTGTATGGGCATAATCTGAACAACTGATCAAACTTGCTGCAGACTTCTATCACTGTCATGTCCCTTTGCTTCAACTCGGTGAACTCTCTTTGTTGTGGTCGCAACAGTGTCGAATTATAATACTTTTGATTGAATTCTTCCAGAAAATCCAACTAGGACATGGTGTACATGTTTCTCCTCAACTTAACTGACTCCTACCAGAACCTTGCATCCCTTTTTAGAACAAAGGACGCACACAGAATCTTCTCCTGGTCGTTTGGTTCCATAAACTCCAATATCATGTGGAGTGAAGACAACTACTCCTCAGCTTCTAGAGGGTTTGTGGAACCCTCAAACTCTGGTGGCCTCATATGTCTGAATCTTTCATATAATGGTTCCATATTGGCACTGGGTTGTGGTTGGGGTTGTACTATTTCCTCTGGTACCACTGGCGGCACTTCTGGTTCTGGTGCGACCATTTGTGGTTCTTAGTTTTCTTCATATTCTTGTCTCTGTTCCATTTGCTCGAGTCTTTGCCTTAACTCGACATTTTCTCTCATTTGGGCTTCGATTAAGGCTTCTAGCTTGTCCACTCTTTCTGACAACACTGGACGTCCTCGCATGTTCTGCAGATTTCTTGGATTCACCATCTTAACCTATTTCCTATAATCGCATGAAAATCGATCGTTAGGTTTTCAAAAACATATTTTTACAATATAAGTACAAATAGTTTTGATCATCACATAATTTCAACATTTCACACATTGAACATGTCAAAATATAGTTTTCATTTCCTTCTATTTCAAAAGTACATCAGTTCGAAGGCTTTTTTCAAAATAGCCTTTCGATACTATCATATATACACATATACAGTTATATATACACATTTGTACAACACATATATTTCTATAACTAATCTCCAAGTTGAGGTTGCTCTTGAATCGTCAAAAACTCGATTGGATCCATTTCATCATTGTCCGTTCCGTTTCCAGCCTCAGACGGCGTTAAGCCTTTAGTTGGATCTGCACCCTCTGGTTGTCTCAACGGACGAGCCTCATGGTTGTTTGCCATCGGTCCAGATCTGTATAGGCGATCTAACATTGCTTTTTGTGGTAACTATTCACGCCTCTTGTACACTATGCACTCCATTATCATCTCCTCCTCTACTTTAGCTACATCGATAATAAACTCACGTAAAGTAGTAGGGTATAAAGGGGTTACCCTCTGTCGTAGGTCTAGGGTAAGTCCCTTCCAAAATATGTCACAAAAGATATCATTTGTGATGTTGAATAGAGGACACGCCCCTACGATGCTATCTTGGAATCTGACTGCATACGAAAATACAATATCGTTCAACATCACCTGCTGCCTTTCTGCTTTCAAAACAAAGTCTTTGACATCTGCATAACTGGGCATAGCCGGTGGTGGTGGGACTGTCCTACTCTAGAAGGGTCTACCACTGGTGCTGCACTTTTATGTGGAAACTGCTCTAGCGTGACTTGGTGAAACTTAGCCCAATCCATTGCTAGCAGCATCTCATGATCGTAATACTCCCAATATAACCGTGCGTCCTCACGGAATATGCCAATGGCCATCAAAACCCAGTAATCTTGATCTATATCACACTGGCGCACGATAACCTCTATATCATATAGCCAGTCTCGCGTAGAGATCCCCTGCTGACCTCCCTTAAATGCAGGGGGTGACTACCTCTAACTGCATGCATAGCTTGTACTGACACTCTAGCTCCTATACGTGCTCAGTCTCCCACCACTGGAATGTCTACTGCTACTGGTGGGTTCACGATCAGTCGTGGAGGTGGTGCTTGTACCGATGCCGGTGCTACTATCCTTGGCGCTAATGGCTCAGGCACTGGTGGTCACTACATTACTCGGTGCATCATGGACGGTCTGATCACGGGTCTAGTCCATACCCAGATCGGTCCTCTAGGTCGGTATGAATGAGGTCTCATATACGGTGGTCTAGTCATCTTAAGTCCTACAAAAATATATAATTTTGAATAAATGTAAAGTTAACTAACTTAAAGAAAGCTAACTTATTTGAATTGACGAGTAGATCGTGCTTCGTGTCAATAGGGATATTGTCAACCGCTCTGATACCAACCTGTGACGTCCCCTGATTCCGACCACTCGCAACCGTCATGAATTGACTCTAAGGCCACCCAAGATGGCTCGTGTGCCGAATATGAGTCGTCAGTTTTAAACTCTTTTGCTCACAACATTTAATTATCAGGGCCTAAAATTTCGCCCATAATTTTTTTTTCTTTAATACATACTTTCTTTTAAGAAACTGAGTAAGAAAGTCATATAACATGCTAACTTTTATATGTCTTAAATAAGTACGACATAATATACAACATATATAATATATATAGATGCATTGTATATTTTGTTTCTAAACATATTTTCTTCAAATCAATAAGCTCAGCGGAAAACTTATGGTAGGATCAAGTTTACGGTGAGTTCCCTATCCCCTTGACACGCTCGCATCCTGCCGCCATCCAAAAATCTATTGGACAGGTTTCTTACCTGCAACATGAACAAACTAGTGAGCTAATAGGCTCAGTAAGTTCAAACATACTAGTAAGAATCATACAGATCCAAAAATACTGAAAACTCAATTTCCTATGAATAGTACTATTTACCATGAATAGCGACTTTGACATTTGACTAATGAATAGTAACAGTTACCCTAACTGGCTACTATTCACTTTACCCTAATAGGGTACTATTCACATATCCTAACCGAACTTACGACGCTTTAGCGTAAACCTTGGTTATGCTCAATTATTATTTTTATCATTTTATTGATTGTTCATTCTCTATTTGATTTCTAGTTTAGAGCTCTATTTATGGCAGTACCGATGATTATTAGAGCGCTGACTGGGAGGGTCTAAGGAGCGACCTTAGAACATTGGCCTCCACAGCCCTGATATCCCCATAGGATCCGAAACAAACCTCTACCACTATGTTGGAGGGGCGGTACGCCTTAATGGTTTTATTACCATCTTTCAATTTATAGTCTTGACCAAGTGATATTAATCATCACCTTAAGGTCACTATCCTCCGTTGCCCGTAGGTCTTACTTATTCTCATTATCTGAGATATGTTATTCTAACTAATCCCCAAATGTCTATAAGACTTTATGTCTAGTGTACATCTAGTACAGAATAAATCAACACAGTGTTTCATGTTGTAGACACGAAAATGCTTGAACTTACCAATACTGCGCTAGTGTCTACTTCCGAAACTCCTTCGCAGTTCTATCTATATTTTGGATTCCTACAGACATAATATTGTCTGTTAATACCATGTTTTAATTATCACTTTAAATATACATTTATTTTACTTAACAATTCAACACATTTAAGTTTTGTTTTTGGTACACGGCTTGCAACACGCCCGTGTTCCAGCCCGTGTACCTCTAGGATTTACTCTACATGGCCATGTTGTTTACTATCTAGCCGTGTTACTATACGCAACTTGATACACGCCTGTGTTCAAGCCCGTGTACCTCTCGGGTTGAAAAATTCTTTATGTACAAGGCCGTGTATTTCTTCTACACGCCCGTGTTCTTCAAAATTTTTAGATTTTTAACTCTAAAACCTTTATTTTGAGTCTTAGAATTTTATCTAAGTTATTCTAGGTCTTTTAGGTTCCTTTCCGAGCCTTTCCAAAATTTTTGATCAAAATGACCATTTTACCCCTGACAGGTCTCAAGACCGTAACTATTCTGTTCTATCATTTTTTTTTATTTTCTAAGCCCAAATATTTTAAAATAATATTCCCTAGGTTTCTGTATCATTTTACAGCTTAAATTGCTGTAAAATCTCAATTTCATTTTTCCCGGCCCTCAGTTACTATTCATCCATCACCTAGGGTTGTTTTTATTATTTTTCAAGCGCTTAGGAGCCTCAAATGGCCCTTTCACAGCTTATTAAATATTATTTATCCTGTCCTAGCCCTCGGTCCTCGAGAGGCTTGGGTTTCCTATTCCGATTTAAAATTTTCCCTTATTTTCCAAAATACCCCTAACATGGATGTTTTTTCCTGTTTTAGGCATTTTAGTCTTTTAGGGTCGGTTTACTGTTCCTTTTGGGTTGGTTTTCCATTTCTAACCCTAATCCACCTAGGAATCCCGGTTTCCTTCCCGAGTCTAATATTTTCACTCCTCGTTTCTCGAAATGCCCTTATGCCGATTTTAAAAATTTTGGTAACATTTCCGCTTATATTTTAAGATTTCCCGGTGTTAGATATGCCTCAGAACCTTTGTACCTACCACGTACTATACCAGAGGCTTATTTTATATAAAGTTTCCAAACTTTGTATAAAAATTTTTCACATGAATACAATATTCAAGAATTAATACAAACAACACTATTTTTCTTTCAAACTAGCCTCGGTTTACTAGTTAATCATACCAAAATAATTTTTATCACAACATATAATTCTTAGGTTTTCTAATGTATAATTCAACATCAAAACCTAACAAAACATGCATTCTAACCCTAGTATAGCCACGGATTTTCATACATAAACACATAGAAAATCTTATTTTCTTTTCTAAGGTTTTTATCAACACTTTTCAACATTAAAAATTTTCCATTTCTTAGTGTTCATACCCATGGTTCTAGCAAGAAAATTACATCAAAATTTTCTTGTTTCCTTATTCCAAATCATGCTTAATTCAACACACAATTGAATGGACATAAACACTAAACCAAAACATCAAAACTTATGCATATTTCACCCCATTGAAGCCACGATTTTTCAAGGGAAACATGCAAGATTTTTGCTTGTTTCTAAACCCTAATTCATGCTTTAAATACTACAACATCAAACCAATCATATAACCAACAAAACAAAAATTATTTTCATTGTTTTTCAACACTCTATACCCACAGATTTTCTATGGAAAATCAAGGGAAAATGCTTCAATTTAGAAGTTCACTTTAATTAATTGTTGGCTTGATGTTGGAAATGCAACGTAAGCTAAGTTTGGTGTGAATTTTGGAACAAAATTTTGGCTTACAAGGGGGGTTTTGCTCACGGTTTTTGGGCTGAAGAAAAGCAAGAGTTTGGCTTGAATTTTTCATTTTTTTGATTGAATTTTGATGCCTATTTATAGGCAAAAACCAAGGGCTCTTTAGCAAATTTTTTTCAACAATTTGCTAATTCTTAAGGACTAAAAAGTAAGGATTTTGGGGCAAAAGTCAATTTTTTTTCTTCTTCCTTTCCAAGTGGCCGAATGGCCTTTTCCAAATTTTTTTAAAAATTTTTCAATGGCTTTTTGGCATAATCTTGGCCATTGATCATAAAGTAACCTAATCTAGACCATACACCTTTCAAATTTACTTTCTTAATTATGGAATATAATTTTGGTTTATGACATAATCATGGTGATGTCATCCTACTATTCATATTAATTCACTAATTAATTTGTGGTTAATTTTTGGCTGTAATCCGATCCGAATGGAACTTCACTGAAATTGCATAGGCAGGTTCTAGGTGCCTCAAGTGCGATCGGGTTGTCTTATTTTGCTTTTGTTTGATCAAAATTCTCTATCATAAATTCCTATCATTTTCGTGCATCTCAATGCATTTTCTAGGGTTTTCGGCTCCAATTTCAAACCGTCTCACCCAATTATGTCCGGTAAGATTTTCCATCCCCGAACTCACATACTTTAACACTGCCAGAACATTTTTACACTAATCATAATAGTATTAAACACAACTTTTTCCTATTTTATTCATTAAATTCATTTTATACATACAATTTTAACCTACTCCGAGAATCTAAAATTCCCGGTTATCACATAGGATTAGGATGGTGGACAAGATTCTCTCCGGTTGAATTCAGATTTTGTTTTGGATAATAGAGTACAAAATTATTCGAACTCCAAATAAAGTTGCCATGATTTTATTTGAGATTGGATTGGAGTTGTAGAAAATTATCCATGAGAACAAGAATTTGAAATACAACTATTTTGTAGATTTTGAAATTTGAAATTTTAATTTGAATCCAATGAGATAGCTCGGTGCTACAAGAATCAGTTGCCTTTACTCATTGGAGAGAATCCAATGAGATAGCTCGGTGATACATACTTGCTAGCATGACGAGTGCTTTACAAAAGCAGCATGAGACTTATCAAGTTGCTGGGGAGATCATGGAAAATCTGGAGGACATGTTCGGAGGCCAAGAAAAGTTGGCTGACAGTCCGCTACAACCCGTATTATGAACTCTAAGCAAAAGGCAGGTACTCTGGTGAACGACCATATGATCACTCTAATGGGATTCTTTGCTGAGACTGCCGAGAATGATGCTTAGTTGGACTACAACACCCAAATCCAGATGGTGTTCAAAACTCTGTCTAAAGATTTTGTGGGGTTTAAGGCTGTATACAATCTGGCAACAAGGGAGTTAGGACTAACCGAGCTCATGAAGTAACTCTAGACTTATGAGCGGATGATCAGGGATGGGGATGCGGTCCAACCCAAAGGAGAGGCCAATTTGGCAGAATCTTCCAAACCATCACGGAAGAGGAAGAGGCTAAATCTGTGACGGCCCGCCCTACGTAGTGTTAAACAGTACTATTACAGTCAGTCACTGTTGCCAACTGCGATAGACTGTAACCACTTGGGTCGTCGGCAACTTACTTTTAACTTGTTTCTAACTTATTCTGATACCATCTGTAATAGCTGGTATCTTACTTTTAACATACTTTCTTTAACATGCTTACTCTATTTCCCATTTGAACATAAAAATATGGAATAAATTTTTTTTTTCTTTTCTTAAACTTTACTTGGAAACTGTACCGTCGTAAAACATTTACTATAATAAATATTTTACATTGCCTTAACTTCATTTACATTATAAAACATCATTTTAATACTCTTTTAAACAGCTCAGCGGAAGACTCATAGTAGTACCATAACCCTCACCCAGTCCCTTGGTACATGCAGATTCCATCCGTCATCCATCACTTGTCTTATCTTCGTGCAGGATGCTTACCTGCAACATAAACAAACTTGTGAGCGACAGGCTCAGTAAGTTCAAACATACATTCATGACAAAATACTAACTCATACCTTTTGGACAGAACATGTCTGATACCAACTGTGGCATCAGAACATGAACATACATTATACTTTACTTTCAACTTCATATATAACATATTCTAACATTGAGAGAACAATCTCAACGTTCTTTTAGCATAAGCTAATTTAAACATAACATACAGGATGTATGCTTAACATCTTAAGCATAACATACTCAACATTATACAAAATATTGTATACACATATCAACTTAAACACAGCATACTTAATGTATGCTTAAACATCACAGATACACTTAAAATTGTATAACTGACTTATGCATATCAATTTATGCATAACATAGCATATGCACACATGTTAGTCGCATTATGCTTGTTTACTTTCATTCTTTCTTTCATGTCATACTTTTCTTCTTCTTTTCTTTTCTTGCTAAGCATATGCACACATATTAGTGGCATTATGCTTGTTTACTTTCATTCTTTCCTCTTCTAGCTTTTCTTAGCTTTTCTTTACTATGCTTTACTTTCTCTTCTTTTCTTTTCTCTTCTTAGCTTTACTTTCTTTTCTTTTCTTTGCTTTTCTTAGCTTTACTTTGCTAAGCTTTACTTTCTGTTCTTAGCTTTTCTTTGCTAAGTTTTACTTTCTTTTCTTTTCTTTACTTTATCTGCTTAATCTTTCACTTGTGGGCCCGTGGTTGGACGTACCTAGTGCGCGCAGACCAATAGAGGATCAGGGGAGCGACCCACCGATCAACTCTAAGGTCATCTCTGGACTACTGACCTTATAGGTAGTAAGTCATGCCATAAACTACCTCATTATTAACGAGGCAGCGCCACACTTCTGGGGTGGAGGCAGGAAATTAAGCCATAAACTACCTCATTATTAACGAGGCAGCGCCACACTTCTGGGGTGGAGGCTATCTGGGAACCTCACAACTGGGGAGGCCGGTACGCCAACCTTAACTTTTAAGTCTTATTATCTGACTTAACTTATTCCTCTTTTCTATTTCTGATCTTGCTTACTATTCTCGTGAACATGTTAGTATCATGTCACAAACTGAATAGCTTAAATGTATATATATATATAACACAACTCTATGGTAAGTCCATTCGTGAGTAGACAATTAAATGTCTGTACTTACCACATATCATACTTAGACATAATAGTCTATTCATATTGCAGTCAATTAAGTATTCGAACTTACTACATAGAACACGTAACACATAACATGTCCAGTTCATTTATGTTGCAGTCAATTAAATGTTTAAACTTACAAATACTTGCTAGCATCTCTTTTCTCGCTTCCTTGGTCCGCAGACGTCTCTTCATATTGTCTGGCACGGATCCCTATAACCGAAATAATAACGGTTATTTTCTATGCTTCTTTCATGTATAAAACTTAATAAAACGTAAAAATTCTACGTTTCATTTCTCGATCATAAATTTAAGGATCTAATATCCAATTTATAACTTTTCTGCTAACTTTTGGTAAAATTACTATTTTACCCTGAACTTTTGGCAAAATTACCATTTTGCCCCTAATGGGATTTTTCTCATTATAACCTTACTTTTCTTTGATTCGCAACTTAGCTTTGGCCCTTATTTACCATAATTTCTTGGTTTACTATTTACCGACCCTCGGGTGGTACTATTCTGACTCTCGAGCGTTAATGCTCTTTCTCGGGTCTAGGTTACCGAAAGGGCTCGGGTTTCCATCCCGACCACGTTTTTACCCTTCGGTTCTTATTATACTCTTTTGTGCCGTTTTCAAAATTTCGGCAGCATTTCCGCTTAATTTTTGGATTCCCAGCGTTTAGGAAATGCCTCGAAACCATCTAACCTCGTTCTATTCTACCACGTACTATACCAGAGCCTATATTTTTACGTAAAAACTCAACTTTTTACGTAAAAATCTTTACATTTTTCACTTTTTCTCATTTGACTATTTTTCATACACATAGTCCAATTTTCTTACAATTTCACATTCCAGAATACATAATTCATATATACTCATTCCAAAAACATTAATTTCAGGAATGGAGGGACCGAAGTCACTACCGGAATCGTTCCACTGGCGATCGAACGAACTGTTCGGTTTCGCGTGGATAAACTTTAATTCTTCGTTCTTTGCCTTTGAGACTCCGTCTTGCAATTCTGACGTCGCGGATGAGTCCGGAACGTCGAAAATAGGCCAACGGGCCATTCTTAAATTTTTGGTCTCCGGTCGCCGTTGACCGGCGTTGACCACCGTTGACCGCGTTGACTCGCCGTTGACCGGCGGTTGACGGCGGCGACGGTGGCAAATGAGTAGCCCATCTTGAAGAACTCGACGAGAGGAATCCATTGGTGGCCTCAATTTCATGTTTGGAGACCCCTATCGCCGGAAAATTCCCTCGAAAACCACGGTCACGGCGGCGACGGTGGAACTCCGCCGTGCCGGACCTTTTCCCCAAAATTGGTTGAGGGCTTTTGCTCCCCTCAGCCCTGCGGTCATTTCTGAACCAACGGCGCACTTCAACTCGGCCGGAATCGGGCGTTTCGACGGCGGCTCCACGGCGGCGTTTCACTGACTTTTTCGAAGCTTGGCCGGCTCGATTCCGCCGGTGTTGAGGCAATCGGTGGCATGTGTTTTGCTCCTCTCTTCACCACGAAACTTTTGGGACCGGTTTCGTGGAAAACGGTGGCCGGACGGAGGAGATATCGACGATCGAATTTCTTGGCTCCGGCGGCATTCGAGCGGCGCGTGCGGCGGCGTGCGGCGGCTGTTCCGTCGAGTCGACCCACCGTTGGACTCAGCTCGGTGAGAGCTTTCCGATGACACCGGCGGTGTCGAAAACGGACACTGTTTCCGATGGTCGGTTACTGTTCATTTTCGGGTAAGGGGTGGAAAGAGAAAATAAGAGAAAGTTATGGGCTTATTTCTTAAATTTCTGATTTTTCACCCTTTATATACTTCTTCGCCCAAAATTTCAACATGGGCTATCCTGACTAATTTGGGCGTCCTGAATCCAAATATATCAGTTTTATTTCCATCTGAGGTCATCTTGACCAGTTTTCGATACTGTGAATTCTCGATCAAAAATTACCTTTGTGCTCAATTAGCTAATTTGAGCATACAAATAGGCTATACTGACTAATTTGGACGTGCTGAATCCAAATTTATCAGTTTCAACTTCATTCGAGGTCATCTCGATCAGTTTTCAGGATCTGTGTGATCCCGTCTCGAAAAACATGTCAGGTGCCTGATTGACTAATTTGGGCATCCTGAGTCTAAATATATCAGTTTCATATCAAGAAAATGTCATTTTAACCAATTTCTTGATACTGCATATTTCCTGATCATCACAAAATCAGAAGCAAGCAGCTTCCAGTTCTTCTAATCCTCCTGTTTCTAATGGGAAGAAGAAGAAGAATAATAAGAAGCCTAGGCACCCTAATAAGTCCAAGTGCTTCTGCTGTGGGGAGGTAGGTCACTTCAAGAAGGCTTGCCGGGAAATCCTAGCGGCCAAAGGCATAGAAGGTAAGGAACTTCACTACTTGGAAGCGTGTTTGGTGGAAGAATCGAAAGACACTTGGGTCTTTGATTCGGACGCCACTAATCATGTTTGTGTTTCTATGCAGGGTTTCATGGAAACGAGAAGTCTACATGATAGGAGCCTCTCATTGTGGACTGGAGATGGTAGCTTAGTGGTGGCTGAGGTAGTGGGAGATATTTACCTTTACTTTGATGAATTTAGTTTTATTTTATTGAAATACTGTTTTTATGTTCCTAATGTTAGGAGGAACCTTATATCGGTAGCTTGTTTAATAAAGGATTTTTATTCAGTTTCTTTTAGTAAAAGAGTTGATATTCGTAGAAATAAGTCTTTTATCTGTTCTTGATGGATGGTTGGAAACCTATATTTGATCAAACCAAAGATGTACTCACTGCTTGAGACCGAATTAAAAGATAACTCTAAAAGGTTGAAAGTTTCTCACTCTAACAAGGTGTATCTTTGGCATTTACGAATTGTTCATATTAATCAAGATAGGATTCAAAGATTAGTGAAAGACGGTCCTCTAGAATCTCTAGAGGAGGTACGTCTTCCTCAATGTGAGTCTTGTCTAGAGGGAAAGATGACTAAGAGGTCTTTTGGAGCTAAGGGTAGTAGGGCTCAGGAGCTCTTAGAAATTATGCACACTAACATATGCAGCCCCATGAACGTCACAGCACAAGGAGGATTCGAGTATTATGTCTCCTTTATAGACGATTACTCAAGGTATGGATATGCGTATCTGATGCACCGCAAGAGTGAAACCTTTGACAAGTTCAAAGAGTATCGTACGAAAGTGGAAAAGCAATTGAATAAATCCATAAAGACACTTTGATCTGATTGAGATGGTGAATATCTCTCCGACGAATTTCTAGGACATCTTGTAGAGAATGGGATATTATCCCAATTGACTGCACCTGGTACTCCACAACAGAATGGTGTAGCCGAATGGAGAAACAGGGCCTTGTTGGATTTGGTATGGTCCATAATGAGTTATTCAATGCTGCCGCTATCATTTTGGGGATATGCTTTACAAACGGTGTGCTATATTCTGAACGAGGTTCCAAGCAAGTCAATTTCCAAGACTCTGTGTGAATTGTGGCATGCCAGGAAGCCCCCCCTTGGACATATAAGAATATGGGGCTGCCCGGCATAGGTACCGGATGGGGATGCAAAGAAGTTGGAAGTAAGATCATAATTGTGCATGTTTGTAGGGTATCCAAAGAGAACTAAAGGAGGTCTATTCTATAACTCGAAGGAACAAAAAGTCATTGTTTTAACCCATGCGACATTCTTGGAGGAAAGTCACATAAATGACTTTAAGCCTCAAAGCAAAGCAGTGCTAGAGGAGTTATCAGGTGAAAGAACTGCTCCACAGGTTTCGGGCTTGGACGCAAGTTCAAGTTCCGGTGAAGAATCTGCAGACGATCAACAATTTAGGGTGCCTCGTCGTAGTGGGAGGGTTTCGAAGAAACCTAATTTCTTCATGTATGATGCTGAGGTATACCAGGCTGAGGCTCATGAGCATAAAGATGATCTGGTCACCTATGATGAAGCTATAAATGATGTTGATTCTAAATCTTGGAAATAGGCTTTGAACAATGAGATGGATTCTATGAAATCCAACTCTATTTGGAAACTTATAGATTTGCCAGATGGGATAAAGCCCATTAGATGCAAATAGGTCTACAAAAGAAAGAAGGATGCAGAAGGGAGAGTAGAAACTTTCAAAGCTGGACTGGTTGTAAAGGAGTACACACAAAAGGCTAGAATCGATTATAATGAAACCTTTTCACCTGTTGCTATGCTGAAGTCTATCTGTATTCTTCTGTCCGTTGCTGCGGCTCTCGATTACGAGATCTGGCAAATGGATGTCAAGACAGCATTCTTGAATAGCCATCTTGAGGAGTGTATCTACATGATACAGCCTGAAGGGTTCGTAGCAAAAGGCCAAGAAAGAAAAGTTTGCAAGTTGCTTAGATCTGTTTATGGATTAAAGCAAGCATCCCACTCATGGAACTAGAGATTTGATCAAGCGATCAAGACTTTCAGTTTTGAGCAGAACATTGATGAACCCTATGTTTATAAATGTATTAAGGATGAAGAAGTGGTCTTTTTGATACTCTATGTCGATGATATACTACTCATTGGGAATGATGTAGGGAACTTATCATTGGCCAAGCTTTGGTTACACCAACAGTTTGACATGGAGGACTTGGGAGAAGCTAATTATGTTCTAGGCATTCGTCTCTTTAGAGATCGAAAGAACAAAATGATAGCGTTATCCCAAGCTTCATACATAGATAAAATAATTGACAAATATGCAATGCCAGAGGCAAAGAAAGGTACACAACCTTCTATTGCCGGTCTAACTCTTTCATTGGATGACTGTCCAAAGACATCGAAAGAAAGTGAGCATATGAGTAAGGTCCCTTATGTATCTGCTGTTAGTAGCCTTATGTACGCTATGCTTTGCACTCGCCCAGACATATGTTTTGCAGTAGGTATGGTGAATCGATATCAAGCGAATCCTGGAACCAAGCACTGCAAGCAGTAAAGCATATACTCAAGTATCTTAAGAGAACGAGGGATTATATGCTACTGTATTCTGGAGAGGACCGAACACCCATAGGATACACAGACTCAGACTTCCAAACTTGTAAGGATTCGAGGAAATCGACATCAGGATTAGTGTTCTTGATCGGAGAGGGCACATGGAGACAGGATTAGTGGATGCACGTAAGATCGCATCTGAGGACAACAATGCCGATCCCTTTACTCAGACTTTGGTGGCTAGAAGCTTTGAGAGGCATGTAGAGGCGATGGGATGCATAATATGGCACATCTGCTAGCTTAGGGCAAGTGGGAGATTGTTCGGAAATGCCCTAAGCATTAGAGACATTTTGATGTATTTATTTTGAACTGGATAATAAAATTATATATAGAGGTTATTCATTACATTACTGTGTGTCCTCATTTCATTTTCATGTTAAAGTAAATGTAAGCAAATATGGCTCCCTGACTGCTTGTGTTAAAACTGTTAGAACGTTACATGCAATGGACTTTTATATGCGAGAAGACAATGTTCTAAAGTAAGCGGTCTAAACTAAGGTCTGTAGTCTGTGGGGTTAGACCGAGCATCTAACTCATGTTAAGACTATTTTGTTGTCTAAATCCATGGTGGGGACGGTTTGTCTTGACTGTCTGGAGCATAGACTCCCAAGTGAGAAACACCCTTACAGAGGTATTATACTGAGAACGAAGGTCTAGATGACCCCTTCTCACCTAGAAACTGACAAAATCAGAGTTAGAAGACTCAGACGAGTCAATCAGATAGAAAATAGTGAATAGTAAATAGTAAAAAATGCAGTGTCAGGTTAATGGTCAAGACGGCCTTAATTTGACATAAAACTGATATATCAACAATCAGCAGGCTCAGTCTGGTCAATTGGGCACAAAATGTAGATTTTTGTTTGAGAGATACACAGTATCGGGATGAGGGTCAAGATGACCTTTTCTCACCCTAAAATTGATATATTTAGACTTAGAACGCCAAAATTAGTCAATCGGGCACCTGATACGTTTTTCGAAACGTGTCGCACAGATCCCGAAAACTGGTCCAGATGACCTCAAATAGACGTAAAATTCGTAAAATTGATAAAATTGAAATCAGCATGTCTAAATTAGTCAAGAGAGACTATGTTGAAAATTTCAAACCTGAGCGCCTCGTAATACGTGCATAAGTGTAGACACAACCACGATATAAGAAATAAATAGTAAACTAGTACATAATGGGTTCTTAGATAGTACAAACCGACTAGGAATTGATAGTACAAGAATCAGATTCAGAAAATTTAATCTTGGGTGAAAATTAGAACACTACCGAACGGCAGAAATTAGACTGCGAAGAGAAGTTTTCCCTAAAGTTAGGGATGTGTTGGACAACTTTTGAATAAAAAACTCAAGCTTTCCATCATATGGCCAAGGGAAATTCTTGTTTATTTTGGCCTTCCACATGCGTGCTGCCCATGGCTCCCAAGGGGCTGACATGGGCAGGCTTTTGTCCCTTGATTAGGAAAAAAATATGAACAATTAAGCAGGTTTAAGCTAAAGCAAGATGGGTTACATTTGCCTATAAAAGCCATACATGACACAAGAGTTTGCTTTCTTACTTTTGCACCCAAAAACCATAACTCCTTTCTCTCTTTCTTTATTGCTATAGCCAACCACCTTCAAGCCCCCAAAACCACCATTTTTCAAGCCAAAATCCTACCTAAAGCTTACCAAAATTAACACCCATCAAGCTTGTGTTAGGAGATTCAATCCAAACCAATTCAAGAGCATTCAAGTGTAAGTTTTTAGAATCCAATCTTTGTGATTTTAGTTATTATTTCGGTTTGATGTTAAGAGGAAAATTTTTGGTGTCTTTGCTAGCATAAAAACCAACCCTCAATCTCCTTGGTTCACACGGCCACCTTAGTCACTAAAGCCTTTGATTCAGATTTGTGCTTGGTTCATAGTACAAGAGGTAAAACTGAAACCCTTTTTAGAAGTTTAGTTATTTTAAGTTTTTGATCAAGAAATTTATGTGTATTTGTTTACTCAAATGGGTTGTAATAAGTTTATTTTGAGCCCTTAGCTTTTCTTTTTAAGTTAGTGTTTTACCTTTTTTCGAATGGATGTGTGTATGTGAGAGCATGGACATTTTTAAGAATGGCTGGACACAATCTGTCCCCAGAAAAAGGCCACGGGTTTTGGTCATTTTGACCCTCTTAGGGTTTGAATGTAGGATTTGGTAAAACACAAAGTTTTAAGAAAATTTTGTTATAGTCGTTTTTGGATCAAATAGGTTTTGGCCAAAAATGACACTAAGATAGGTTTTTTGAGTGGTTTTCCTTCAATGTGCAAAACTAGGACTAAAATCTGAGCCTAGACGCAGTCTCAGGTTTTGTTATACGTCTGGGCTTTGTTAAAAATGGACCACTTAGAGTCCAAACCGGATCTTAAACTCAACATAAAAGTTATAGATCTCATGGAAACCTTTAAAAAGACCTACGCGTATTTAAAAATTTGACCGTTTCGGACCTCAAACAGAGCGATATTTAAAATAGCGTAAAACAAGGATTTTTACAAAAACTGGGCACAAGTGGCCACGGGTTTAGTGACATTAAGACCCATTCAAGTTAGAATTAAGCTCCGAGATGAACATGAGAATTGTTCATCTCATCGAGAATGAAAAATTTTATGTTCGTCAAATTTACAAACTAAGTCGTTTCAAACTTGTTTTTAAAATAGTTTTGGCAAGTGGTATAAAGACCACCTTTAAAATGTAACACCCAAAATCTGTTTTACACACTTTAAAATAAAAATATGGTCCTAATAAAATGCCCCCACCTTCTAACGGGGTGATAAGGGATGATTTCAAAATACATAATTTCTCTAAGAATTTTATAAGGCAACCAAAATAATTTTCAAAAATAACTAAAATAGTTTGGTTAGCCCAATAGGCTACCACACTAAACAAGCAATAGTAACCCAGTCGACTACCTAGTTATGACGTGCGAGGTAACCGGTCAGTTGACTGGTTGGTAATCAGATCTCGAAAACTGGTCTCGACGACCTTAGATGGACATAAAACTGATAAAATTGAAATCAGCATGTCTGATTAGTCAAGAGAGACTGTGTTTGAAATTTCCCATAAGAATGCCTTGTTTTATGCATGCAAGGACAACACAGTGTAGACACAACTATAGTATAGGAAATGAACAGTAAAATAGACTCAGAATGGGCTCTTGGGCAATATAACCCACCAGAAATTTACAATATAAAAATTGGATTCAGAAAATCCAATTTCCTGGTGAAAACTAGAACACTACCGAAAAAGGATCGAACACTGCTGTATAAAATTAGACTGCAAAGAGAAGCAAATGCAAATGAATTCCACCCCTTAAAACTAGTGTATCTTAATTGCAAAAGCAGCTACAATGAGCTGAAAAAATAGCCTAAAAGGTGGCAATAAAATAATGAAATAGGTATGACACCTTTTGATTAAATAATTCATGAATTCCATCACATGGCCAACCAAGGAATTTTTAAATTGGGCCCCTTATCCATACGCAGCCCCCTTGGTTTTTTAGGGCTGGAATTGCAGTAAATATTTCCCCAAATTAGCATAAGATTGGCTTGATTAATTAAGCTTAAGTTTGGTGAATTTTGCTTAAGTTTTGTCTATAAAAGGGTGAGCATGTCTTTAGGTTTTGTTCTTTCTTTCTGCACACCCCAAAGACACAAACTCTTCCCCTATCTATCAGCCAAAAATTTGACCCCTCCCTTTAGCCAAAACCATCCATTTGCAAGCCAAAAACCCGGCCAAAAGCTTGCTAAAAATCAGCCCCCACCTAGGTTGTGTTGGAGCCATACTCTCAAGCCATTCCAAGTTCATTCAAAGGTAAGTTTCTGGAACCTATCCTTGTGTTTTTAGTTATTAATTTGGGTTGATGTTAAGAGAAACTTTTTGGTGTCATTACTAGCACAAGCCGACCCTGATCCCTTGTAAGGACTACACCATTCTTGTAACTTGATTTTCATTTAATGAGAGATTGAGGGATGATTTGATGCATTTTAGTGTAATTTTTAAAGCACATGGTCCTGTACACGGCAGTGTATGTGGTCGTGTACCAATCGGACTGTGTACGTGTATGTAGCCGTGTAAGTATACATGGCTATGTAGTAGAACATGGTCAGGTACATGGCCATGTAAGAGGCCGTGTATCGCTCGGGTTGTGAACACGAGAAAAGCTGTGTAACTGAACATGACCATGTACCACTCAGGCAAATGAACGTGTAAAGGGTCGTGTTTCGAAACTGGGTCGTGTTGAAGAATTTCAACTGGTACACGCCCGTGTCTGGTGTATACACGCCCGTGTTGCCTTATGCATGCCCGTGTTAGAGGCCGTGTTGAAGGCTGTGTAATGGGTAGAAAGCCATTACATAGACCCTCAAAATGCATGAAACCTAATTACTATGTAATGAGTAATTAAGTTAGAAAAATACAGTATATCTTCCAATTGAATAGATTAAACAGAAACAGTACTGTTTAAGTGCTATTCATGCAATGAAAGGGGTGATCGATAGTGAACCTGATCTACCCTATTATGTGTATGTATGTATGAGACACGCAGTGTCAAGAAACTGGTCCGGATGACCATTTTTTGACACAAGACTGGTGAACAAATCACCAGAACGCTCGAACCGAACATCTGAGCACGATAGCGAGAGAAAACCCTAGCAAGGGTATGGTATCGAGAAAATGGTCTGGATGACCTCCTCTCACCTAGAGATTGACAAAATCGGAGTCAAGCATTCAAACTGGTCAGTTAAGTGATAGACAGTGAATAGTGAATAGTAAGTATCGCAGTGTCACGTTATTAGCTAAGACGGCCTTAAATTGACCTAAAACTGATATATGAAAGATTAGTAGGCTTAATCCAGTTGATTGAGCATAAAACGGGAATTTTAATTTGAGAGATACGTAGTATCAGGATGAAGGTCAAAATGACCTTTACTTGCTCCGAAACTGATATACTTAGACTCAAAATTTCCAAATTAGTCAATTGGGCACCTGATATGTTTTTTGAGGCAAGGTCGCGCAAATCCCAAAAAATTGGTCTAGATGACCTGTTAGGAAATGCCCTAAGTATTAGAGACATTTTGATGTATTTATTTTGAACTGGATAATAAAATTTTATATAAAGGTTATTCATTACATTGCTGTATGTCCTCATTCTATTTATATGTTAAAGTAAATGCAAGCAAATATGGCTCCTAAACTGCTCGTGTTAAAACTATTAGAACGTTGCATACAATGGACTTTTGTATGCGAGAAGACAATGTTCTAAAGTAAGCGGTCTAAACAAAGGTCTGTAGTCTATGGTGTTAGATCGAGCATCTAACTCATGTTAAGACTATTATGTTGTCTAAAGCCATGGTGGGGATGGTTTGTCTTGACCGTCTAGAGCATAGACTCCTAAATCGAGACATAGATATGTTGCTTGGTGGTGACATATTTGTAAGGACCACCCCGTCCCTGTAACTCAGTAAATTATTCAATGAGAAGCTAATGAATAATTTGATGCATTTTTAGTCCAAATACATCAAACACGGTCAGGTACACGGTCGTGTAAGAAACCGTGTACTGATCAGATTGTTTTATGAGAGAGGCCGTGTGAGTTAACATAGCCATGTAGTTTTATATGGTCAGGTACACGGCTGTGTAAGTGGCCGTGTACCACTCGGGTAAAGTGAGCATGGTCCAAGACACGGTCGTGTTGAGAAAGCCCAACTAGTACATGCCTGTGCTCAAGCCATACATGCCCGTGTTAGAACCCTTGTAGAAGGCCGTGTACTGAGCAGAGAGCCAATTTGAAGACTCTCGTAATGCGTGAAACCTAATTACTATGAAATGAGTAATTAAGTTGATAAATGTAGCATAAATTCCAGTTAAATAGACTAAACAGGTGCAGTACTGTTTATTACTATTCATACAGTGAAAAGGGGTAACCGACAGAGAACCCGGTCTACCCTGTTATGTGTATAAGAGTATGAGATACGCAGTGTCATGAAACTGGTCCGGATGACCATTTCCTGACACAAGACTGGTGAGCAGATCACTGAAATACTCAGACCAAACGTCTGAGCACAACAACGAGAATCTCCTAGTAGGGTATAGTATCGAGAAAATGGTCCGGATGACCTCTTCTCACCCAGAGACTGACAAAATCAGAGTCAGAACACTCGGACTAGTCAGTTAGAACAGAGAACAGTGAACCATGAATAGTGAATAATGAATAGTAAATAGTGAATAGTGCAAGACGCAATGTCAAGTTACTGGCCAAGACGGCCTTAGTTTGACTTAAAACTGATATATCTAGACTCAGGATGCCCAAATTAATCAAACGGACACCTGACACGTTTTTCGAGGTGGGACCCCACAGATCCTGAAAACTGGTCCAGACGACCTCAGACGGACATATGACTGATAAAATTGAAATCAGAATGTCTGAATTAGTCAAGAGAGACTGTGTCTGAAATTTCGCCTAGGAACGCCTCGGTTTGCGTGTGAAAGGACAACACAGTATAGACACTACCGCAGTATAAGAAATAAATAGTGATTTGGCATAGAATGGGCTCTTAGAGAGTATAAAACAATTAGAAATCATCAGTACAAAAATCAGATTCGGAAAATCCAATTTTTGGATGAAAATTAGAACACTGCCGAGAAAGGGCTGAAAAACGCAGTAGAAAACTAGACTGCACAGAACCGATTCAGTTGGACTTTTACCCCAACCAAACCATGCCCCCTTTGGTTAGGAAAACAGCTGCAAAACCAGCTGCAAAACCAGCTGAAAGTGATCCCTTAAATCAAGGAATGTGTTGGAGTTTTTAGATTAAAAAAATGGGGTTTTAAGGATAAGAGGACCATGACCATTTAATGCAAACTTGCTCCCTTTCACCCTCCATCATGGCTCTGAAATTTCAAGGGCTGCAGCACAGATTTTTGTCCCCCAATTGAGCTAAATTATGGCTTAATTAAGAGGGCTTAGAGTTAAGCAAAGTTGCTTAGAGTTGCCTATAAAAAGGTGCAACCACCCTTAGGTTTCACTTTTCCCATTTGCTCACAAAAACTCTCAAGAAAAATACAGCTTTCTCTCCCCTTTCTCTTCAGAAATCCGACCCCTCTTCAGCCCCTAAACCACCCATATTTTCACATAACTTTCACACAAAAGCTTGGCCACACAAGTTGTTAGAGGTGCACTCTTCCAAGGTAGTTTCGGTAAGACCCTAGAACCGAAATTTTTTCTATGGTGTAATTTTTCATCTTGGCTGGATATTAAGAGAAACATTTTGTTTTCCTTGTGTTCTCATTCTACCACAAATGATCCCTCAACCCTCTTTGTTTTCTATGGAGTCTTGACAGCCACCCTTGGCCTAGTTGTGCTTGGATCAAAGCACTCTAAGGTGTAAACTGAAAAACCCCCATCTTTTGTGGTTAGTTGTTTTTAAGTTTTTGATCAAAGGAGATTTATATGTATTTGGTTATGCACATGGGCTGTAATAAGTTATTTGAGCCCTTAGCTTTCAGGTTTTAAAGTTTTTGTGGTTGTGGTTGTGTTTACTTTAGTTTACAAGTGGTTTGAGATATGTGTGTGCATGAGTGTGTAGAGGGTGGCTGGACACAAAATCTGTCCCCAGGATCAGCCACGGATTTTGGCCAGTTTGACCCACTTACGGTCTGAATCTGGGATTTGGTAAATCATAAAGTTTTAAGGAAATTTCGATATGGTCATTTTTGCATGAAATAGCCATTGGCCAAAAATGAACCTATGATAGGCTTTTTGGCTAGTTTTGGTTCGGTGTCCAAAACTGGGAGTAACAAATCCGGACCAAATGAACAGTCTCAGATTTTAATTAAAATGACCCTTTTAAAGGCCGAACCAGAATTTGGTCAAAACACAAAAGTTTTAGATCTCGACGAAATCTTGAAATTGACTCACGTAGGTTTCAAAAATTCGGCCATTTCGGGCCCCAAACAGACCTGTTTTCAAAAGGTGTAAAACTGGAACTTTCATAAAAACTGGGCACAAAGGCCACGAGTTTGATGAATTTAGGAGCCGTTAGAGTTAGAATTAGGCTCCGAAATGAACACAAGAATTGTTCATTTTGTCGAGGACGAAAAGTTTCATGAACCCCAATTTCTCAAACAAAGTCATTTCGAATAAGTTTCAAATTATTTTCAAAAGTGGTCCAACACCACATTTTTTAGCACATTTACAATGTGTTCCCTTTAAATGATTTAGAAATGATTTCAACAAAAACACCCTCATCCTCCAACGGGGCGAGGTGAGACTAACTTTCAAAAATGTGGGGACACCATACCCCTTTCAAGCCATTTCAAACACTTTGCTTTCAAAAAAATGTGGGGACACCATACCCCTTTCAAAATGAAAAAAATCCTTTTGTAAGAATTTCTAGATTTGAACAAAGTTTCAAAGGAATTTCACAAAGAACAAGGGACGTTTTTAGTAAGATATGGTAGAGGTGGCCTAGTCGGCTACTACACCATAATGCAAGGTAGCCCGGTAGGCTACCACACCCAAACAAGCTGTGGGCGACCCCTCTAGCTTAGGTCGTCCACCTTATCTTGCTTGCTTTCTTTATTCTTTGCTTAGTCTTACTTAGCTTGCTTGTCTCTATAACTTTCTTCTCCTTAGGGTTTAAAAGATTTGTTCTTGAAAAACTAGGAATATTTTTTTTTTCTTTCTTTTTAAACTGGACTGGATGAAACTACTGATTCTTGAAAATTGTGTATACATAAATATATACGTACTACTTAATACTTTTTGTTTTTCCAAAATATATTTTTGGAGTCTTGTTACTTTAAAGTACGTAAAAATAGAAACATACTTTTAAGCTTGTTTCACTACTCTACATACTACACTCTTGTCTTGTCTTTATACATATATCTCACTATTACACTTTCTTTCTTTTACACCTTGAGAACAGCGGAATTCTGCGAAACGGAACCATAACCCGTCCATGACATCGCTGGGATCTGCCTGCCAGTCCGCTACTCTTGCTTCATACTGCTGGTTGTTTTCCTTTATTACCTACAGCACGAATAGACTAATGAGCTAAAGCTCAGTAAGTACAAACATACATACAAGTAAATAAGCTGAATAGACCACTCTAGGGTTAGTCAACTTAGGACCAATTATTTTCTTTAGTCCTATACTACTTGTTCTTTCTATTCTATTTCTTTCTTTTCTTTGCTTTACTTCATCTGCTTAGTCTTTCACTTGTGGGCCCGTGGTTGGACGTACCTGGTGCGCGCAGACCAATAGAGGATCAGGGGAGCGACCCACCGATCAACCCTAAGGTCATCTCTGGACTACTGACCTTATAGGTAGTAAGTCATGCCATAAACTACCTCATTATTAACGAGGTAGCGCCACACTTCTGGGGTGGAGGTAGGAAGTTAAGCCATAAACTACCTCATTATTAACGAGGTAGTGCCACACTTCTGGGGTGGAGGCTATCTGGGAACCTCACAACTGGGGAGGCCGGTACGCCAACCTTAACTTTTAAGTCTTATTATCTGACTTATTTTATTCCTCTTTTCTATTTCTGATCTTGCTTACTATTCTCGTGAACATGTTAGTATCATGTCACAAACTGAATAGCTTAAATATATATATATATAACACAACTTTATGGTAAGTCCATTCGTGAGTAGACAATTAAATGTATGTACTTACCTTATCAATCTCTTCTCTTTTTCTCTCTAGGATCTTTGATCGCCCTCCTTGTAGGTCGATTTTTGGATCCTACAGACAAACTTTGTCTGTTAATTTCATTTCCATTTATAGCTTTTATTTTTTTCATTAAAAAGCTTAAATAGAACCTATTTACAACTTTTTGGGCTTTATTTATCATTTTCCCAATTTTTCCCAACTTTTGTAAAATTACGATTTTGCCCCTATATTTTGGCAAAATTGCAGTTTTGCCCCTGACGGAATTTTATTGATCCAGACTGCATTTTTGGCCCTCAGGAACTTTTCTGACTCTTTTCTAATCATTACCGGGTTCGCTTCTATTTTATTTCCACTTTTCACTTTCCCGACCCTCGGGAAGCACTATTCCGACCCTTACGTCGGTTTAGTGATTTTCTATCGTTTCGGAGTCTCAAATGGACGTTTCACAAGTATTTAAAACGTTCATCTAGACTTTCCCGACCTAGGTCTCCGAGGCTCGGATTTTCCGTACCCGACTCGGACCTTTATTTCATTTCCAAAAACGCCCCCCCCTCGGGGTCGTTTTTTTTTTTTTTCCGTTTCACTCTCATTTTACATTTTTAGGGGACGGTCTACTATTCACGAACCACCCCTTAGGTTTTCCTTATTCAATTCTCCGTTAGGGACTCGGGTTTCCGACCCGACCCTAAACTTTTATTTTTAATTCCTATTTTAGCCCGAAAGCCGTTTTCGAAATTTTGGCAGCATTTCGGCGTAATTTTAAGGCTTCCGGCGTTAGGTACACCTCGAACCATATGTACCTGCCACGTACTATACCACAAGCCTATTTTATGTAAAAGTTTTCCAAACTTTTACATAAAAGCTCACAAATTCCAATTTCACATTTATAACCACATTACAAAATTTTTTTTACAATTTTGCCCTTAGTTTTGGTTTCGGTTTTCACCACCAAACCGAACCGAAATTTCTCAAACTTTTCAACCACTTGTTAGGCTATTAAATGCCATTTTTCTAACACTTTTCAAGCCCATTTTCTTGTTCTTTTCAACCAAATTTCTTAGGGTTTTACCCTTGTATAACCCACGGCCATTGAATGCTAAACATGTCAAACATTTTTGTTTCATTCTTTCAATCACATTTTCATCATTTACATCACAAAATGCATGATTTCAATTAAGCAAACATCACCTAAAAGCATGAAAATTTTTCTTCCAAACTATTAGGAAACCCACGGCCACTTTGAAATAAATGAACACCAAAATTTTTCCAAGCTTTTCCATAGTGAAATTCATGCTTTATTCTTAACAAAACATAAGTTAAAAGCATGTTAACACATAAATCACACAAATTTCTCATTGCTTACCAATGGTAACCCACGGATTTTCCTTTGGAAAACCAACCAAAAATTGGTTTTTCTTTAAACCAATTGCATGGTTTTCTTCCTCCTTACACCCTTAACAAAACCCATCATCAACTTAATGAAAAACACCCAAAATTTTTTCCATCTTAATTCACTATTCACCCCACGGATTTCCTAAAGAAAAACCATGAAAAATTTCAATCCAAGGGAAGTTACCTTGTTCACTTTCTTCCTTTGTCTTCAAGTGATGTTTTGCCACACTTTTTGTATAGAAAACTTGAAGAAATTAATTGATTTTCCTTTGGTCACCCACGGCTCCCATGGAAGAAAAGAGTTAGCAAAATTTTGTTATGTTTTGCTTGAAAATTGGCTTCGGCCACTTATCCCCCATGTTTTGCCGACTTAAGCCACCAAAAAGACCAATTAATTTGGCTTCCACCAATGAAAATTAGACACCTTTCACCCTAATACTTTCTCCATTTTTCAAAAATTAAAAAGGCATATTTTTGGCCAAATCTTGCCCTTTGGATCAAAAGCCAAATGAATCATGGCCATTCATCCTACCTAACACCAATTTCTTTCCATTTCTTAAATGGATTTATGATGTCATAATTACTAAAGTGAAAGTTGACTTTGACTTTCACTATTCACATTAATTCGACTACTTTTTGACCGATGCCGGTTCGAGTCGAAATTTTCCTGAAATCTTCCCGGCGTGTTCCTGAGGTCTCCTGTGCAGTCGGATCAACTTAATCTGCTTCCGTTTGATCAAAATCAATCCCGGAAGTTTACCGTCTTTTATTGGCTCCGGTTAGGGTTTCAATGCCGGTTTTGGCACCGTTTCACCCGTTTCAACTTAGTGAATTTTTCCAACACCGAATTCTTACTCGTCAGTATTGTTAGAACATTTTAATATATTCTAAACAATACAAATACATCTATTTCACTCTTTAAATAGTACAAATTATTATATACATATATTTGTACTTTTCTTACTGTGCTCTTACTTTGACTTGCCATATTCTTATCTTTATACTGTTCAGATACCGAAACTACTCCTTTTTGAGCGTTTTGGGCCTGAATTCACTTTCTTACTCATATACTTTATTCTCTACTTATTTTTGGAGATTTTAATTTCCTCCAAAACATTTATTTATTTCTATCAACACTATAATTTGTCTAATTACAACCATAGTGTTTCTTTACATTCTTACTTACAGAACTCATAGAAAACCCTAGATTAAACTAGGTCACACCGCTAAAATTCTCTGGTCGTCACATTCACCCCTCCTTAAAAATTTTCGTCCTCGAAAATCAGAACAGGTGGGGATATTTGGCTCTCATCTCATCTTCTCTTTCCCACGTGGCCTCTTCTACATTATGATTTCTCCATAGAACTTTGACTAGCGGAATGCTTTTATTTCTTAATATCTTCTCTTCTCGAGCAAGTATTTGCACTGGTTGCTCTTCGTAAGAGAGATCCTCTCGAGCTTGGATTGGCTCAGAATCTAGGACATGTGAAGGGTCCGAGATATACTTTCTTAGCATAGATACATGAAAGACATTATGCACTGAAGATAATTCCAGTGGCAAAGCTATCTTATAGGCTACTTTCCCAACCCAGCTAATAATTGGGAAAGGTCCTATGTATCTTGGGCTCAGCTTTCCTTTCTTTCCAAAACGCATGACACCTTTCATTGGTGCTACTTTTAAGAATACGAAGTCACCCTCGTTAAACTCTAGGAATCTTCGTCTTTTATCTGCGTAGCTTTTCTGACGACTTTGTGCAGTTTTCATTCTCTGCTGAATCTTTTGGACCGCGTCTATCGTTTCTTGGATAAACTCAGTTTTATGGAGTTCTTTCTCCCTGAGTTCATACCAATGAATGGGAGATCTACACTTTCGTCCATATAATGCCTCGTAAGGAGCCATCCCGATGGACGCTTGATAGCTGTTATTGTAGGAGAATTCTATCAACGGCAGCTTCTTGTTCCAGGCTCCCTTGAAATCTAAAATACAAGCACGAAGCATATCTTCTAGCGTTTGGATCGTACGCTCAGACTGTCCGTCGGTCTGAGGATGAAATGCAGTGCTGAATCTTAGTTCGGAGCCCATTGTCTCTTGTACACTTTTCCAGAATTTGGATGTGAACTGACTGTCACGATCTGACACTATTGTTGTCGGTATTCCATGTAATCTCACAATGTTGGCAATGTACAGTTCTGCGAATTTCTCTAATGTGTATGTCATCTTTACGGGTATAAAGTGAGCAGATTTGGTCAATCGATCCACCACTACCCATATCATGTCAAATCCTTCACTTGTCTTGGGTAGCCCGACCACGAAATCCATGGTTACGTGCTCCCACTTCCACTCTGGAATCTCTAATGGTTGCAGCTCTCCGGCTGGCCGCTGATGCTCTGCTTTGACTCTTTGACATGTTAAGCAGCTGCTGATGTGTTTAACAATGTCATTCTTCATCTTTTTCCACCAAAAGTGCTGCTTTAGATCCTGATACATTTTCGTACTGCCCGGATGCACTGAATATGGAGTGTCATGGGCCTCTGTCAGGATTCTTTTCTTCAAAACTTCTTTATCTGGTACACAGATTCTTCCTTGGAAGAGTAAAGTTCCGTCCTTGGAGAGGTGGAACTCTGACTTGTCATTCTTAGAGGCCTCTTCTTTAAGCCTTTTGAAAGCAGCATCTAGCTCTTGAGCCTCTTTAATCTCCTCAAGAATTGTTGGTTTGAGTTGCATTGCTGCTAATTTTCCTGAAATTATCTCCACTCCCAACAAGGAGATCTCATGTTGAAGTGGCTTGGGCAACTTATCGATGGCTATTTGCTCTGGCATCGTTGATTTACGACTCAACGCGTCTGCCACTCTGTTTGCCTTACCGGGGTGATATAAGATCTCACAATCGTAATCTTTTACCAACTCCAGCCATCTTCTTTGTCTCATGTTAAGCTCTTTCTGAGTAAAGAAATACTTTAAGCTCTGGTGGTCGGTGAAAATTCTACACCGAACTCCATATAGGTAATGTCGCCATATCTTCAAAGCAAATACGACGGCTGCTAACTCCAAATCATGAGTCGGATAGTTCTTTTCATGCTCTTTGAGTTGTCTTGATGCATAGGCTATTACTTTTCCATCCTACATCAACATAGCTCCTAGACCTGTCCTGGAGGCATCGCTATAAATGTCGAAGTCTCCTTCATCCTTTGGAATTGTGAGAATTGGAGCACTGGTCAACCGATTCTTCAATTCTTGAAAGCTTTCTTCACACTTCCTTGTCCACTCGAACTTCTTCTCTTTGCGTGTGAGAGCAGTGAGAGGGGCAGCTAATCTGGCAAATCCCTCTACAAATCTCCGATAATAGCCCGCTAATCCGAGAAAACTCCGGATCTCGGTCACATTCTTTGGAGGAGACCACTTGCTTACCGCTTTGATCTTTGTTGGGTCTACTGAAATTCCATCTTTGGAAAGGACATGTCCTAAAAAGTGGACCTTACCTAGCCAAAATTCACATTTGGAGAACTTTGCATATAGCCGATGCTCCTTCAGAGTGCGTAACACAATCCGAAGATGCTTCTCATGCTCCTTCCAATCTTTCGAGTATATAAGGATGTCATCGATAATCACAATGACAAACTGGTCTAAAAATTCCTTGAATACTCGATTCATCAGATCCATAAAAGCGGCTGGTGCATTCGTTAATCCAAAAGGCATAACGAGAAATTCGTAGTGCCCATACCGTGTTCGGAACGCGGTCTTTGGAATGTCTCTTTCTTTAATTTTTAACTGATGATAGCCGGATCGAAGATCAATCTTCGAGAAGACGGTGGCTCCTTTTAGCTGATCGAATAAATCATCGATCCTTGGTAGAGGATATTTATTCTTGATCGTGACTTTGTTGAGCTCACGATAATCTATGCACATTCGGAGGGTTCCATCCTTTTTCTTCACGAAGAGAACTGGAGCTCCCCATGGCGAATAACTAGGCCGTATAAAACCTTTCTCTAACAACTCCTTCAGCTGAGTTTGTAATTCTTTAAGCTCGGCCGGTGCCATTCTGTAAGGGGCCTTTGAAATCGGAGACGTTCCTGGCAGCAACTCGATTTCGAAAGTAATCTCTCGATCAGGAGGAAGTCCTGGTAATTCTTCTGGAAATACCTCCATGAACTCGTTGATCACTGGTACCTCGTTCGGTTGTAGTTCTACCTTCTTGGTGGTGTCCTTGACATAAGCTAGATATCCAGTACAGCCACTAGATATCAGCTTTCTTGCCCGCAGGGAACTGATCAGCATTTTCGACTGCTTCTGAGAATGTCCTTGATACTCAAACTGGTCTTTTTCTCCAGACTGAAACACTACTTTTCGTCGTCGACAGTCAATGGTCGCTTGATATTTTGCAAGGAAATCCATTCCAAGGATAACGTCATAATCGACTAACTCTAAGACGACTAAGTCGACGTATAACTCCCTATCAGCAACAATTACTGGCACGTGACGTAACCAGTAATCAGATAATAATACCTCACCAGACGGTAAGGTGGTTTTAAACACTTGGCCAATTTTATCCTTGGCATGACTAACTCTTTCTACAAAGCTATGTGAGGCAAATGAATGCGATGCACCGGAGTCAAATAAAATAAGTGCAGGGCTTTGGGCGACAAGAAGCTGACCTGTCACCACATTCGAGGTGCCTGCCTCTACATCTTCCCTGGTGTAGGCTAATAGATGTGCCTCGGTCTTTGGTATATTCTCCTGACCTCCAGGTTGAGTATGCGATCCTTGTATAGCATGGACCTGGCTCATCTGTCGGGACTGGAAGGATCCCGGCTGGTTCTGTGGGTTGGATGGGCAGACTCTAGCATAATGACCTTCTCTACCACAAACATAGCATGCGGTATTCCCCAGCTTGCACTCGCCCTTGTGCATTCTTCCACATTTTGGGCATGGCTGTCGGTTCTGTACTCCTTCTAGGCCTTGCCTTTGCTGAGTATTGCTAGTGTTTTGGCCCCAATTTTCATTTGGGTTTCCCTTTCGCTTATTAGTATTTTGCTGGTTCTGGTTATTTTTCTGACCAGGCTTCATTCCTTGACTAGATTTATTACTTTGGCTAGCTTGGTTGTTCTTCTGAGTCTGCTTCACGAGATCTCTTTCTTTCTTTTTCTCCTCCCAGACTTTTGTTCTTTCTTCCTTAACTCGGTTCAGATGATTCTCGGCCCTCATAGCTCTGCTTACACAGTCTGCTACAGTGGTTGGCAGGGTCTCGCCACTTTCCACATTTAGGGCTATATCTTGTCGGAACATATTGATCATCCTCCGTACCCGCTCTTCTTCTGTGGGTACCAAATGTGGACACAATCGAGCTAATCTGTCGAATTTACGACAGGCTTCGGTCACTGTCATCTCGCCTTGCCTCAGCTCATCGAACTCTCTTTGTTGAGCTCGTAGGGTGTCAAGGTTGAAATACTTCCTGTTAAATTCTCCTAGGAAGTCATTCCAGGTCATCCTTCTAACGTCCCTTCGCATCTTTACTGTCTCCCACCAATAACGAGCATCCTTCGTTAATATGCAGGAGGCGCAAAGGACCTTCTCTTGGTCTGTTAGGTCCATAAACTCAAACATAGTCTGCAATGACGCTAACCATTCTTCAGCCTCTAAGGGTTCTATAGATCCCTCAAACTCTTTTGGCTTCATCTTTCGGAACCGTTCATACAATGATCCCTGGTTGGCTCCAGCTCGGGCACCTATTGCTACTTCAGGTACCATTCGGACTGGTGGTACTACTGGTTCAGGAGCTGGTTGTGGCTCTGGTACTGGTGCTTGAGGTGGAGGGAAATTCGCTTGGGCCCCATTCCTCTGTTCCAGTAGCTCTTGCAGTCTCTGGTTCTGTGTTTCTTGTGCCTCTAGCCGAGCTTGTATGTTGGCTAGGACGGCAGCTAAATCGGCTTCTTGAGCTTGTGCAGCTCGTGTACGAACCATGTTGCTGTGTCTGACCTATAACAATAGCGACATGGTTTAGTGCTAAATTAGATATTGATTATCTAAAATTAACTTACTTGGACTGAGCAGGAGCAGATGCTGAGATGTCATGGAAGGTTGATAGTAGAACCGCTCGCTCTGATACCAACTCTTGTGGGCGACCCCTCTAGCTTAGGTCGTCCACCTTATCTTGCTTGCTTTCTTCATTCTTTGCTTAGTCTTACTTAGCTTGCTTGTCTCTATAACTTTCTTCTCCTTAGGGTTTAAAAGATTTGTTCTTGAAAAACTAGGAATATTTTTTTTTTCTTTCTTTTTAAACTGGACTGGATGAAACTACTGATTCTTGAAAATTGTGTATACATAAATATATACGTACTACTTAATACTTTTTGTTTTTACAAAATATATTTTTGGAGTCTTGTTACTTTAAAGTACGTAAAAATAGAAACATACTTTTAAGCTTGTTTCACTACGCTACATACTACACTCTTGTCTTGTCTTTATACATATATCTCACTATTACACTTTCTTTCTTTTACACCTTGAGTACAGCGGAATTCTGCGAAACGGAACCATAACCCGTCCATGACATCGCTGGGATCTGCCTGCCAGTCCGCTACTCTTGCTTCATACTGCTGGTTGTTTTCCTTTATTACCTACAGCACGAATAGACTAATGAGCTAAAGCTCAGTAAGTACAAACATACATACAAGTAAATAAGCTGAATAGACCACTCTAGGGTTAGTCAACTTAGGACCAATTATTTTCTTTAGTCCTATACTACTTGTTCTTTCTATTCTATTTCTTTCTTTTCTTTGCTTTACTTCATCTGCTTAGTCTTTCACTTGTGGGCCCGTGGTTGGACGTACCTGGTGCGCGCAGACCAATAGAGGATCAGGGGAGCGACCCACCGATCAACCCTAAGGTCATCTCTGGACTACTGACCTTATAGGTAGTAAGTCATGCCATAAACTACCTCATTATTAACGAGGCAGCGCCACACTTCTGGGGTGGAGGCAGGAAGTTAAGCCATAAACTACCTCATTATTAACGAGGCAGCGCCACACTTCTGGGGTGGAGGCTATCTGGGAACCTCACAACTGGGGAGGCCGGTACGCCAACCTTAACTTTTAAGTCTTATTATCTGACTTATTTTATTCCTCTTTTCTATTTCTGATCTTGCTTACTATTCTCGTGAACATGTTAGTATCATGTCACAAACTGAATAGCTTAAATATATATATATATAACACAACTTTATGGTAAGTCCATTCGTGAGTAGACAATTAAATGTATGTACTTACCTTATCAATCTCTTCTCTTTTTCTCTCTAGGATCTTTGATCGCCCTCCTTGTAGGTCGATTTTTGGATCCTACAGACAAACTTTGTCTGTTAATTTCATTTCCATTTATAGCTTTTATTTTTTTCATTAAAAAGCTTAAATAGAACCTATTTACAACTTTTTGGGCTTTATTTATCATTTTCCCAATTTTTCCCAACTTTTGTAAAATTACGATTTTGCCCCTATATTTTGGCAAAATTGCAGTTTTGCCCCTGACGGAATTTTATTGATCCAGACTGCATTTTTGGCCCTCAGGAACTTTTCTGACTCTTTTCTAATCATTACCGGGTTCGCTTCTATTTTATTTCCACTTTTCACTTTCCCGACCCTCGGGAAGCACTATTCCGACCCTTACGTCGGTTTAGTGATTTTCTATCGTTTCGGAGTCTCAAATGGACGTTTCACAAGTATTTAAAACGTTCATCTAGACTTTCCCGACCTAGGTCTCCGAGGCTCGGATTTTCCGTACCCGACTCGGACCTTTATTTCATTTCCAAAAACGCCCCCCCCTCGGGGTCGTTTTTTTTTTTTTTCCGTTTCACTCTCATTTTACATTTTTAGGGGACGGTCTACTATTCACGAACCACCCCTTAGGTTTTCCTTATTCAATTCTCCGTTAGGGACTCGGGTTTCCGACCCGACCCTAAACTTTTATTTTTAATTCCTATTTTAGCCCGAAAGCCGTTTTCGAAATTTTGGCCGCATTTCGGCGTAATTTTAAGGCTTCCGGCGTTAGGTACACCTCGAACCATATGTACCTGCCACGTACTATACCACAAGCCTATTTTATGTAAAAGTTTTCCAAACTTTTACATAAAAGCTCACAAATTCCAATTTCACATTTTTAACCACATTACAAAATTTTTTTTACAATTTTGCCCTTAGTTTTGGTTTCGGTTTTCACCACCAAACCGAACCGAAATTTCTCAAACTTTTCAACCACTTGTTAGGCTATTAAATGCCATTTTTCTAACACTTTTCAAGCCCATTTTCTTGTTCTTTTCAACCAAATTTCTTAGGGTTTTACCCTTGTATAACCCACGGCCATTGAATGCTAAACATGTCAAACATTTTTGTTTCATTCTTTCAATCACATTTTCATCATTTACATCACAAAATGCATGATTTCAATTAAGCAAACATCACCTAAAAGCATGAAAATTTTTCTTCCAAACTATTAGGAAACCCACGGCCACTTTGAAATAAATGAACACCAAAATTTTTCCAAGCTTTTCCATAGTGAAATTCATGCTTTATTCTTAACAAAACATAAGTTAAAAGCATGTTAACACATAAATCACACAAATTTCTCATTGCTTACCAATGGTAACCCACGGATTTTCCTTTGGAAAACCAACCAAAAATTGGTTTTTCTTTAAACCAATTGCATGGTTTTCTTCCTCCTTACACCCTTAACAAAACCCATCATCAACTTAATGAAAAACACCCAAAATTTTTTCCATCTTAATTCACTATTCACCCCACGGATTTCCTAAAGAAAAACCATGAAAAATTTCAATCCAAGGGAAGTTACCTTGTTCACTTTCTTCCTCTGTCTTCAAGTGATGTTTTGCCACACTTTTTGTATAGAAAACTTGAAGAAATTAATTGATTTTCCTTTGGTCACCCACGGCTCCCATGGAAGAAAAGACTTAGCAAAATTTTGTTATGTTTTGCTTGAAAATTGGCTTCGGCCACTTATCCCCCATGTTTTGCCGACTTAAGCCACCAAAAAGACCAATTAATTTGGCTTCCACCAATGAAAATTAGACACCTTTCACCCTAATACTTTCTCCATTTTTCAAAAATTAAAAAGGCATATTTTTGGCCAAATCTTGGCCTTTGGATCAAAAAGTAAATGAATCATGGCCATTCATCCTACCTAACACCAATTTCTTTCCATTTCTTAAATGGATTTATGATGTCATAATTACTAAAGTGAAAGTTGACTTTGACTTTCACTATTCACATTAATTCGACTACTTTTTGACCGATGCCGGTTCGAGTCGAAATTTTCCTGAAATCTTCCCGGCGTGTTCCTGAGGTCTCCTGTGCAGTCGGATCAACTTAATCTGCTTCCGTTTGATCAAAATCAATCCCGGAAGTTTACCGTCTTTTATTGGCTCCGGTTAGGGTTTCAATGCCGGTTTTGGCACCGTTTCACCCGTTTCAACTTAGTGAATTTTTCCAACACCGAATTCTTACTCGTCAGTATTGTTAGAACATTTTAATATATTCTAAACAATACAAATACATCTATTTCACTCTTTAAATAGTATAAATTATTATATACATATATTTGTACTTTTCTTACTGTGCTCTTACTTTGACTTGCCATATTCTTATCTTTATACTGTTCAGATACCGAAACTACTCCTTTTTGAGCGTTTTGGGCCTGAATTCACTTTCTTACTCATATACTTTATTCTCTACTTATTTTTGGAGATTTTAATTTCCTCCAAAACATTTATTTATTTCTATCAACACTATAATTTGTCTAATTACAACCATAGTGTTTCTTTACATTCTTACTTACAGAACTCATAGAAAACCCTAGATTAAACTAGGTCACACCGCTAAAATTCTCTGGTCGTCACACAAGCAAAGTAACCTGAACAGTTACTATACCAAGCCTACACATAGTAGCCCGATAGGCTACCTAGTTGCCAAAACGTGAGGTAACCGGTCAGTTGACTGATCGGTAAATCAGTTAAGCACCGTGTTCAGAGCAACATTGTGAGGAATGTTGATTTAACTGTCAAGAAGATAGTTAATCAAACGTGACGGAAATTAGACACCAAATTCCCAGATAGGCCAATAGGGTACCGAGGGACCCCGGTACCACATGAAAGACGAGTATAGGCAAAAGTAGCCTAAGGACGTGGTAGTTAATTTATGAGGCCATAAATTAATTAACCACATACGAATAAGTTAACTCTTGAGATAGAGAGTAAGTAGTGCCGACGGCAATCAGTATCAAGTAATTATCTACTTTAGTCACTAACAGTATTGGTGACTTAGAGAAGGTATTAACGAGAGACGTTATTGATGACAGGTAGTAACCTGTAAAATTCTAAAGGTGCGAATACAAGTGCTTGCAATTAGGTAAGTATAACTCCGCCTACAGCATGAATAAAATGATGTTAAAATGATGGTTTTACAGTATGTTAAGTATGCCTTACATGCACACGATGTTGCACATCATACATGTGACAACCGGGAAATTTAGGCAATTCTCGGATGAAAAATGTACAATTGTATGTATATAACAATTTGTACTATTTAAAGAGTGAAATAAATGTATTCATATTGTTTAGAATATATGAAAATGTTCTAACAATACTGACAAGTAAGAATTCAGTGTTGGAAAAATTCACTGAGTTGAAACGGGTGAAACGGTGCAAAATCGGCATTGAAAACCCTAACCGAACCAATAAAAGACGGTAAACTTCCGGGATTGATTTTGATCAAACGGAAGCAGATTAAATTGATCCGACTGCACAGGAGACCTCAGGAACACGCCGGGACGATTTCAGGAAAATTTCGGCTCGAACCGGCATCGGTCAAAAAGTAGTCGAATTAATGTGAATAGCGAAAGTCAAAGTCAACTTTCACTTTTGCATTTATGACATCATAAATCAAGACTAATAAATGAAATAAATATGGTGGTTGGTGGAATGAAAGGTCATGATTCATTTAGCTTTTGATCTAAAGGCCAAGATTTGGCCAAAATTTACCCTTTTTAATTTTTGAAAAATGGGGAAAGAAATGGTGTGAAATGTGACAACCGGGAAATTCAGGCAGTTCTCGGATGAAAAATGTACAATTGTATGTATATAACAATTTGTACTATTTAAAGAGTGAAATAAATGTATTTATATTGATTAGAATATGTGAAAATGTTCTAACAATACTGACGAGTAAGAATTCAGTGTTGGAAAAATTCACTGAGTTGAAACGGGTGAAACGGTGCCAAAATCGGCAGTGAAAACCCTAACCGGAGCAATAAAAGACGGTAAACTTCCGGGATTGATTTTGATCAAACGGAAGCAGATTAAATTGATCCGACTGCACAGGAGACCTCAGGAACACGCCGGGACGATTTCAGGAAAATTTCGGCTCGAACCGGCATCGGTCAAAAAGTAGTCGAATTAATGTGAATAGTGAAAGTCAAAGTCAACTTTCACTTTAGTAATTATGACATCATAAATCTAGATTAATAAATGAAAGAAAATGGTGGTTGGTGGAATGAAAGGCCATGATTCATTTAGCTTTTGATCTAAAGGCCAAGATTTGGCCAAAAATTTCCATTTTTAATTTTTGAAAAATGGGGAAAGAATTAGGCATGAAAGGTGTCAAATTGTCATTGGTTTCGAGCCAAATTAATTGGCTTTCTTGCATGGTTAAGTCGGCAACCTTGGGACATAAGGGCCGAAACCAAATTTCAAAGCAAAACCAAAGAGAAAAAAAATTCTAAGTTATCTTCCATGGCATGTACGTGAGCCACCCAAGGGAAACCAAGCTTTCTCTTCAATATTTCTTCACAAAAAGTGTGTCAAAACACTCCTTGAAGACAAAGGAAGCATTTAACTAAGGTAACTTCCCTTGCACTTGAATTTTTCATGGTTTTTCTTCACAAAATCCGTGGGTGAATAGTGATAGAAAGATGGAAAATTTTTGGTTGTTTTCCATTGAATTGATGTTGGGTTTTGTTAAGGATGAAATAAGTAAGAAAACCATGCAAATTGTGTAAAGAAAAACTGAAATTTGGTTGGTTTTTCAAGGGGAAATCTGTGGGTTACCTTAGGTAACCAATGAGGAAACTTTGTGGTTAATTGCTAATATGCTTTCTAAGCTTAATTTTGTGAAGAATAAAGCTTGTATTTCATTGTGGAAAGTTGAAAAAATTTTTGGTGTGAATTCCATTAAATGGCCGTGGGGTTGTTAATGGTTTGGAAGAAAATTTTGCTTGGTTTTATGTGGTATTTGGTTGATTGGAATTATGCATTTTAATATGCAAATGATGAAATTAAAATGGAAAGCATGAAACAAAAATGTTGAGCATGATTTTCATTAATAAGGCCGTGGGTTATAAGTGCATAAAACCCTAAGAATTTGGTTGAAAATGCCAAGAAAATGGGCTTGAAAATGTGTTAAAAACGTGACATTTGAATGGCCTAAAATGTGGTGAAAGTTTGACAAAATTTGGTTCGGTTTAGTTGTGAAAACCGAAACCAAATTAAGGGTAAAAATGTGAAAAAAATTTTGTAATGTGGGTGATAATGTGAAATTTAAAATTTGTGGGCTTTTATGTAAAAGTTTGGAAAACTTTTACATAAAATAGGCTTGTGGTATAGTACGTGGCAGGTACATACGGTTCGAGGCGTACCTAACGCCGGAAGCCTTAAATTTACGCCGAAATGCTGCCGAAATTTCGAAAACGGCATTCGGGGTAAAATAGGAATTTAAAATAAAAGTTAGGGCCGGGACGGAAACCCGAGTCCCTAACGGAAAAAATGAATAAGGAAAAAATTTAAGGGGTGGTTCGTGAATAGTAACCCGTCCCCTTGAAAATGAAAAACGTGTGTGAGATTGAAAAACCGACCCCGAGGGGGGGCGTTTTTGGAAATAAAATAAAGGTCCGAGTCGGGAACGGAAAACCCGAGCCTCGGAGACCTAGGTCGGGAAAGTCTAAATGAACGTTTTAAATACTAGTGAAACGTCCATTTGAGGCTCCGAAACGATAGAAAATCGGTAAACCGACGTAAGGGTCGGAATAGTGCTTCCCGAGGGCCGGGAAAGCAAAAAGTGGAAATAAAATAGAAACGAACCCGGTAATGATTAGAAAAGAGTCAGAAAAGTTCCTGAGAGCCAAAAATGCAGTCTGGATCAATAAAATTCCGTCAGGGGCAAAACTGCAATTTTGCCAAAATATTGGGGCAAAATCGTAATTTTGCAAAAGTTGGGGGAAAACGGTGAAAATAATAAATAAAACCTAAAAAGTTATAAATAGGTTTTATTTAAGCTTTTTAATGAAAAATAAAAGCTATAAATGGGAAAGAAATTAACAGACATAGTTTTGTCTGTAGGATCCCAGAATCGGCCTACAAGGAAGGCGATTCAAGATCCGAGAGAGAGAAAGGGAACAGTCCGATAAGGTAAGTTCAGACATTTACCTGTCTGCAACATATAGCAATATTGTGCTAACTTTAATGTACTAACTATAAGTTAGGTACATATGTGCTACGGGCACTATGATAGAATAGAGAGAGAGACGAAATGTGCTACGGGCACTATAAGAATGGGACACATGGTTAATTGTGCTTCGGGCACTAGAGCGAGGTTAATGAAACTCACTCACCTAAAATTAAAATGTGAACCATTCCTAACCACAGGACAATGTGAAGTCACCGGGTTAGAAGTGTAAAAAGTCGGTAATGAAACCACTTTCTGGCGTACCAGCCTTCCGTACAGGGAGGTACTATTTTTGCCTTCGGGGCTACGAGACTAAGGCTGTGGAGGTCAGCACTGATGTACCGCTCCCAGTCAATGTAAAATTTTGCCTTCGGGGCTATGAGATCAAGGCTGTGGAGGTCAGCACTAATGTACCGCTCCCAGTCATGCGCACTTAAATGGTACTGCCAACCGAGCTCAAAACCAGAACGTAATTAAAGATAATGACCTAAAACTGAAACTGTGCCATAATTGAGCATAAGACAGTTTAGTGAGAGCACTAACATCGCGGTAGATGTACTAGTGTGATGCAATGGTGTGGTCAAAGTTACTATTCACGTATGAATAGTAGTCAATGGTACTATTCACGATGAATAGTACTATTCATAGAAATTTTATTTCTTGCATGTTTGAACTTACTGAGCCTGTAGCTCACCATTTTTGCTAATGTTGCAGGTAAGTGACCAGCTCAGTAGCTTATTTGACTGGATGCGGACGGGATGGCGCGTGTCAAATGGGATAACTGGGCGAGGGATATGGTACTGCCAGAGTCTTGCCGCTGAGCGTTAAAGTGAAGAAAAAAAAAAAAGGAGAAACAGTTCTTTTGTAATTATATATATATTTTACAAAAGTACTGTATTATTTATATTACTTTGTACTTATCAACAAAGTAAATAGTGGAAGAAGATTTCATATGATGTTTAAAGAAAAAAAAAAAATTTTCCCCAAAAACGACACGATTTTAAAAGAGAGTGAGATAAGCCGGCGACCCACGAGAGTGCAATCTATCGCAGTTAGCGATAAGCTCAACTGTAATAGTATTGTATGATCTCTACGAGGGGCGGGCCGCCACATGAAAGGTGTTGAAATTTGATTGGTTTAGAGCCAAATTAAATGGCTTTCTTTCATGCATAAGTCGACAAAATGTGAACAAAAGTGGCCGAAGTCCATTTTCACACAAAAACCAAAGAAAATTTCTAAGTGTTTTCTTCCATGGTGTCTACATGAGGGACCAAAGGTGAACCAAGCTTTCTCTTCAATTTTTCTTCACAAAAAGTGTATCAAAACACTCCTTGAAGACAAAGGAAGCATTAGACCAAGGTAACTTCCTTTTTCACTTAACTTTTCATGGTTTTTCTTCTTAAAATCCGTGGGTGAATAGTGAGAAAAAGATGGAAAAGATGGAAAAAGATGGAAAACTTTTTGGTATGAATTACATAATGTGGCCGTGAGTTTCCTAAGGGTTTGGAAGAAAGATTTGTACGCTTTTATGTGATGTTTGGTTAATTTAAATCATGCAATTTAATGTGTAAATGGTGGCAATGTGATTGAAAGAATGAAACAAAAATGTTTGGCATGTGTTTCATTAAATGGCCGTGGGTTGTATAAGGGTAAAAACCCTAAGAAATTGGTTGAAAATGCCAAGAAAATGGGCTTGAAAATGTGTTAAAAACGTGACATTTGAATGGCCTAAAGTGTGGTGAAAGTTTGACAAAATTTGGTTCGGTTTGGTTGTGAAAACCGAAACCAAATTAAGGGTAAAATTGTGAAAAAATTTTGTTATGTGGGTGATAATGTGGAATTGGAATTTTGTGGGTTTTTATGCAAAAGTTTGGAAAACTTTTACATAAAATAGGCTTGTGGTATAGTACGTGGCAGGTACATACGGTTCGAGGCGTACCTAACGCCGGAAGCCTTAAAATTATGCCGAAATGCTGCCGAAATTTCAAAAACGGCATTCGGGGTAAAATAGGAATTTAAAATAAAAGTTAGGGCCAGGTCGGAAACCCGAGTCCCTAACGGAAAATTGAATAAGGAAAAATTTAAGGGGTGGTTCGTGAATAGTAACCCGTCCCCTTGAAAATGAAAAACGTGAGTGAAATTGAAAAACCGACCCCGAGGGGGGGGCGTTTTTGGAAATGAAATAAAGGTCTGAGTCGGGAACGGAAAACCCGAGCCTCGGAGATCTAGGTCGGGAAAGTCTAGATGAACGTTTTAAATATCAGTGAAACGTCCATTTGAGGCTCCGAAACGATAGAAAATCGCTAAACCGACGTAAGGGTCGAAATAGTGCTTCCCGAGGACCGGGAAAGCAAAAAGTGGAAATAAAATATAAACGAACCCGGTAATGATTAGAAAAGAGTCAGAAAAGTTCCTGAGAGCCAAAAATGCAGTCTGGATCAATAAAATTCCGTCAGGGGCAAAACTGTAATTTTGCCAAAATATTGGGGCAAAATCGTAATTTTGCAAAAGTTGGGGGAAAATAGTGAAAATAATAAATAAAACCTAAAAAGTTATAAATAGGTTTTATTTAAGCTTTTTAATGAAAAATAAAAGCTATAAAGGGGAAAGAAATTAACAGACATAGTTTTGTCTGTAGGATCCCAAAATCGGTCTACAAGGAAGGCGATTTCGGATCCAAGAGAGAGAAAGGGAACAGTCTGATAAGGTAAGTTCAGACATTTACCTGTCTGCAACATATAGCAATATTGTGCTAACTTTAATGTACTAACTATAAGTTAGGTACATATGTGCTACGGGCACTATGATAGAATAGAAAGAGAGACGAAATCTGCTACGGGCACTATAAGAATGGGACACATGGTTAATTGTGCTTCGGGCACTAGAGCGAGGTTGATGAAACTCACTCACCAAAAATTAAAATGTGAACCATTCCTAACCACGGGACAATGTGAAGTCACCGGGTTAGAATATTAAAAAGTCGGTAATGAAACCACTTTCTGGCGTACCAGCCTTCCGTACAGGGAGGTACTATTTTTGCCTTCGGGGCTATGAGACTAAGGCTGTGGAGGTCTGTACTGATGTACCGCTCCCCGTCATATAAAATTTTGCCTTCGGGGCTATGAGATTAAGGCTGTGGAGGTCAGCACTAATGTACCGCTCCCAGTCATGCGCACCTAAATGGTACTGCCAACCTGAGCTCAAAACCAGAACGTAATCAAAGATAATGACCTAAAACTGAAACTGTGCCATAATTGAGCATAAGACAGTTTAGTGAGAGCACTAACATCGCGGTAGATGTACTAGTGTGATTCAGTGTTGTGGTCAACTTTACTATTCACGTATGAATAGTGGTCAAAGTTACTATTTACGTATGAATAGTGGTCAAAGGTACTATTTACGATGAATAGTACTATTCATAGAAATTTTATTTCTTGCATGTTTGAACTTACTGAGCCTGTAGCTCACCATTTTTGCTAATGTTACAGGTAAGCGACCAGCTCAGTAGCTTGTTTGACTGGATGCGGACGGGATGGCGCGTGTCAAATGGGATAACTGGGTGAGGGATATGGTACTGGCAGAGTCTTCCCGCTGAGCGATAAAGTGAAGGGAAAAAAAAAAGGGAAACAGTTCTTTTGTAATTATACATATTTTACGAAAGTACTGTAACACTTAAATTACTTTGTGTTTGTCAACAAAGTAAATAGTGAAAAAAGATTTTATATGATGTTTAAAGAAAAAAAAAATTTCCCCAAAAACGACATGATTTAAAAAGAGAGTGAGATAAGCCGGCGACCCGTGAGAGTACAATCTATCGCAGTTAGCGATAAGCTCAACTGTAATAGTATTGTATGATCTCTACGAGGGGCGGGCCGCCACAGTTGGTATCAGAGCGAGGTTTACGGTTGGTAAAGTTTAAAATACCAACTGCTGCCACAGTTGGTATATCAGAGCAAGGTTTGCGACTGATTTGGTTTTGAATACCAACTGCTGCCACAGTTGGTATATCAGAGCAGTGTGACCATATCCTGATTTGACACTTTGCGCATCCTGTACCGCTATCCAAGTAAGTAGTTTACTTAAGTTTAGTTAATTATTTTCTTATATGAAAATAATTATGTTATAGGTAGCAAGATGACCAGACCTCCATATGTGAGACCACCGTTACCACGACCGAGAGGAGTATTACGGGTATGGACGAGATCTATTGTGAGGCCGTCTATGTCCCAACGACCGGTAGTCAGACCCCCGGTACCCGAGAGACCTCCAGCACCAGTGCCAGCATCAGTACCAGTGCCAGTAGATATAGTACAGCCACGACCGATAGTTCATCCACCGGTGGTAGTGGACATTCCAGTTGTTGGTGGACGCCAACATATTGGGGTGAGAGTGTCGGCACGGGCAGTACAGGCATTTCAAGCTAGCAGTCCCCCGATGTTCGACGGTGGACGACAGTCGATGGAGACCAAGGACTAGCTCCATGCTATTGAGAGGATTATGGTAATATGCGACATCGATCGAGATATGTGGATCCAGCTGGCAGTCAGTATGTTTCAGGGAGATGCTCGAGTGTTCTGGCAGTATTGCGACCAGGAGATTTTATTAGGATTCAGTTGGGCTGAGTTCTGTCAGTGGTTGGCTGATCAGTTTCCACCAAGAGATCCAACACCTACTCCAGCACCTCCAGAGAGACAAGAGACAGATACACCCGCGTATCCTGGATTCGATGAGGTTAGAGACTACATTCTCCAGACCGAGAGGATGGTCATGTTGTCTGGTGAGAAAGTGATGTCTTACGCAGCACGATTTGAGGAGACCATCAGGAGGAGATGTCCATTGCCCAACCTCACTGAAGCAAACTGTTGTGAGCTGTTCTGGAAAGGTTTACCCTTGGAGTTGAGACAGAGGGTAATCAAGCCGTTTCCTCTGACGCTCCAAGAGTTCGTGGTGACGATCAGGACGATTGAGAGAGAGATTCTGATCGAGCATCTGACGCAGAGTTGACGAGAGACACTGGGTCAAGATGAGATGTTTGCACGCATCTTCAGACCGAGGAAAATGATGAATGATCGTGAGGCTGGACCGTCGAGACCACGAGGAAGTGATGACTCAGGACAGGGAGCATTGCCTAGGGGCGGTGACGATTCAGATGACACCAATGACGATGAGGATCCGGAAGAATATCCTCTAGTCCCAGATGCAGGGAATGAGTGACCAGTAGATATGTATATATGTACATAAGTAGCTTAGAGAAAAGCTCTTTTGTATAGACTTGTGGCCATTTTGTACCTCAGGCCGATGTATATATGACTGGTGGTGGTTATGTATGACATATAAATGTTTTGCTATGAATGAAATATCAAAATGATTATATGTTGTACGATGATGTGTTACGATGATGTGGCTTTACATTACCCTAAATTTCGTGAATTGATATGATTTTACGAATGTGGTTATGGAAAAGCTAACGGTGAATTATTGTGCCATAATAGGACAATAGGCAAGATGGTGGATTTGCGTAATCGACCAGAAGGACGAGAGCGACGTCCTGATGTCATGGAGAGACTGGATCAGATACAAGCTTTGTTAGAAGCTCAGATGCAAGAAAATGCGAAACTGAGGCGACGGGTAGAGGAGCTAGAACAGAGACAAGGCTCTGAGGGCACCCAAGTAGAACAACAAACTGAGGTAGATCCAGTTATTCCTCCAGCTGCAGTACATGAGAGAGCTCCTGAACCACAACCAGTATTAAATCTGGAACCCCTCTATGAAAGATTCAGGCGCATGAAACCGCCAGAATTTGAAGGGTCTACAAATCCCTTAGAGGCTGAAGACTGGTTGTCGTCATTGCAAGTGATCATGGAGTTCATGAACCTAACCGATCGAGAGAAGGTTGCATGTGCGTCTTTTGTGCTAAGAAAAGATGCTCGTTTTTTGTGGGACACCATACGAATGAGAAGAGATGTGTCTACCATGAGTTGGGCGGAATTTCTGGAATAATTTAACCAGAAATATTATGACCCTGCATCTCTGAGACAGCAACAGAAAGAATTCTCAGAGTTGACACAAGGGAACATGTCGGTAAGCGAAGTCTGCCGAAAGTTCGATCAGCTATCCCGTTTGTGCCCTTATGTGGTCCCTACTGAGAGGGAAAAGATACAGAAAATGATCGGAATGTTCAGGCCAGAAATTGCTGCGTTAGTAGACACTGGACTAGTACCACCTACTTCTGTAGCAGACTGTGTGAGTCAGGCCATTAGAGCTGAGTTCCATGTAGCTAGACAGAAAGAGGAAAGAGAGAAACACTGGGAGGCAAAGAAGAAGGAGAGGGCTTTGGCGAAGTCTACGCAAGTTGGTCAATCGAGCAAGCCTAGTCAGAATGTGAAACCAAGCCAGGGCAATAGTCAAGGATCCCAGCAAAATAAGAGAAAAGGGAATTTTTCTGGGAATCGCCAGGGCAATAATCGAAACCAGCAGTGGAGAACAGCTGGCAATGCAGAGTCTAATGTGCAAAACTGCCCTACATGCGGGAAAAGACATTCTGGGCAATGCAGATTTGGGCCACTTGTTTGCTACGAATGTGGAAAGGAAGGCCATTACGCCAGGAACTGTCCAAATAAGCAGGGTGGACAAGGCACTTCCCAACCACACTAGACACGCCCACAAGCTCATTCCCTTCAAGCCAGAGTGGAAGAGTCACCAGTGAGGCCGCAACGCCAGGAGCGAATGTCACGTGCTGATGCTCGTGTGATGGCCTACAGCAAGGAAGACGCAGAGGCAGGAACATCAAACGTGGTGACAGGTCAGCTTCCTGTCGCTAGTCATGTAGCCTCTGTACTATTCGATTCCGGTGCTACGCATTAATTTGTTTCCTATGCATTTGCTGACAAGATAGGACTTCCTAAGGATAATATGGGAAGGGTATTTAAGACAGCTTTACCCTCTGGGGAAGTATTGTTGTCCAGTTACTAGTTACCCTATATACCAGTATATGTGGCAAATAGGGAACTATATGCGGAGTTGATCGTAATGAAGATCATGGATTACGATGTGATTCTAGGCATGGATTTCCTAGGGAAATACCAAGCTACAATCGACTGTCGAAATCGAAAGATAGTCTTCCAACCCGAGGAAGAAGAGAGTTTCGAGTATGTTGATACTTCTCGAAGACCCAGGAAGATGATCATCAGTTCGCTGAGAGCAAGCAAGCTGATAGCCAGTGGTTGCATGGGATATCTGGCATATGTGGTGGAGACTACAGAGGAACAGAAGCTTCAAGCTGAAGATGTTCCTGTGGTTAATGAGTTTCTTGACGTATTTCCAGAAGAGTTACCAGGGATACCTCCAGAGAGAGAAATCTCGTTTGAAATTGAGTTGATGCTTGGAACAGCACCCATTTCCAAAGCACCATACCGTATGGCTCCAATGGAGTTGAAGGAGCTGCAGGTACAATTAAAGGAGCTTTTGGATAAGGGATTCATCAGGCCGAGTTATTCTCCATGGGGTGCACCTGTGTTATTCGTCAAGAAAAAGGATGGAACATTACGGCTGTGCATTGATTATCGGGAGTTGAATAAGGTTACGATCAAAAATAGGTATCCGTTACCTAGAATTGATGACCTATTCGACCAGTTAAAAGGCGCAGCGGTATTTTCCAAAATCGATTTACGATCAGGATATCACCAGTTGAGAATTAAAGAAAGTGATATTCCTAAGACGGTGTTTAGGACTCGTTATGGTCATTACGAGTTTCTTGTGATGCCATTCGGATTAACAAATGCGCCGGCAGCGTTCATGGATTTAATGACCAGAATTTTTAAAGAGTATTTGGATAAGTTTGTCATTGTATTCATTGATGACATTCTTATATACTCGAAGACTCATGAGGAGCACAAAGAGCATCTGAGGATCGTGCTGAACACGATAAGGAAGCATCAACTGTATGCCAAATTCTCAAAATGTGAGTTTTGGCTGGACAGAGTACATTTCCTCGGACATGTTGTATCCCAGGAAGGTATTGCTGTAGATCCGACAAAGGTAGAGGCAATTAACTAGTGGCCTGCACCCAAGAGTGTGACTGAAATACACAGTTTCTTGGGGTTAGCTGGTTATTATCGGCGATTTGTAGAGGGATTTGCGCGACTAGCTGCACCTCTTACTGCTCTTACACGCAAGGAAAGGAAGTGCGAGTGGACTATGGAATGCGAAAGAAGCTTCCAGGAGTTAAAGAGGCGACTGACAAGCGCACCAATCCTTACGCTTCCCACTGAAGGGGAGAAGTTTGTGATCTACAGTGATGCATCGAAAATAGGATTGGGAGCAGTCCTAATGCAAGACGGCAAGGTGATTGCCTATGCTTCCCATCAATTAAAGGATCTTGAAAGGAATTATCCTACGCATGACCTTGAACTTGCTGCAGTAGTGTTTGCACTTAAAATTTGGCGACACTATCTCTATGGAGCTCAATGTCAGATTTTCACTGATCACCAAAGCCTGAAGTATTTCTTCATGTAAAAAGAGCTCAATATGCGGCAAAGACGATGGTTGCAACTGGTGAAGGATTATGATTGTGAAATCCTATACCATCCAGGGAAGGCCAACGGTGTAGCGGATGCTTTAAGTAGAAAGTCTACTATATCGCACCAGCTACCGATAAACAGGCTTCCGAAGCCATTGCAGCAAGAGATAAATTCTTTGAACTTGGAACTGATATCTGGAAGATTAGCTACACTCCAAGTGGAATCATCGCTATTTGAGGATATAAAGGAAGCTCAGAGGCGAGATCCAGCAATGACAAGTTCTCAAGAAGGAATTTCCAAGAATGGAATGATCCTTTATCAAGGAAAGATAAATGTTCCAGCTGGTGAAGAACTTAGAAGACGGATCATGCCAGAAGCCCACGAGACACCTTATTCGGTTCATCCCGGAGCTAGCAAGATGTATCAGGACTTGAAGTTACAGTTCTGGTGGAAAGGGATGAAGAATGATATAGCGAAATTCGTGAGCAAATGCATGACCTGTCAGAGAATCAAAGCGGAACATAAACATCCAGCGGGAAGATTGGAACCGTTGGAGATTCCTGAATGGAAATGGGAACACATTACGATGGATTTTGTAGTGGGACTCCTAAAAACCCGAGAAGGTTATGATGCCATTTGGGTTATTGTGGATAGACTGACCAAGACGGCACGGTTTATAGCTGTCAAGATGACTTTTTCGTTAGAAAAGTTTGCTCAGTTGTACATAACACATGTCGTCAGACTACATGGAGTACCAAAATCCATTGTATCAGATCGAGATGCACGATTCACTTTGAATTTCTAGAAGTGTGTGCAAGAAGCCATGGGTACTGAATTGAGACTCAGTACGGCATTCCATCCGCAAACAGACGGACAGTCGGAGCGGACAATTCAGACGTTAGAGGACATGCTTCGAGCTTGTGTTATGGATTTTGCGGGAAATTGGAACGAGAAGTTACCATTGATTGAATTCTCGTACAATAATAGTTACCAAGCTTCTATAGGCATGGCACCTTACGAGGCTTTGTATGGACGGAAGTGCAGATCACCATTACATTGGTATGATTTGCGAGAGAAGCAGTTGCATAAGACGGATTTCATAAAAGAGACTTCCGATGCAGTTGCTAGAATTCAGCGTCAGATGAAAATTGCGCAAAGCCGACAAAAGAGTTATGCGGACAAGAGGCGGAGATCCTTGGAGTTTGACGAAGGAGACTTCGTGTTTCTCAAGGTATCACCTATGAAGGGGATTATGCGGTTCGGTAAAAAGGGGAAACTGAGTCCAAGATACATTGGGCCCTATGAAATTATCGAATGCATTGGAAAGGTCGCTTACAGATTAGCGCTACCTCCAGAATTGTCGGCAGTGCATAACGTATTTCATGTGTCGATGCTGAGAATGTATATACCGGATCCGTCCCATGTGTGGAAGCATGAGCCTATTCAAATCCACGAGGATTTGACATATGAGGAATAGCCTATTCAAGTACTAGCTCGTGAAGAGAAAGTACTGTGGAATAAGGTAATCCCACTAGTGAAGATTTTGTGGAAAAATCACAATATTGAAGAAGCTACGTGGGAACGAGAAGATGAGATAAGGAAATTATACCCCCATTTGTTCTAATTTTCAAGGACGAAAATTTTATAAGGAGGGGTGAATGTGACAACCGGGAAATTCAGGCAATTCTCAGATGAAAAATGTACAATTGTATGTATATAACAATTTGTACTATTTAAAAAGTGAAATAAATGTATTCATATTGTTTAGAATATATGAAAATGTTCTAACAATACTAACAAGTAAGAATTCAGTGTTGGAAAAATTCACTGAGTTGAAACGGGTGAAACGGTGCAAAATCGGCATTGAAAACCCTAACCGAACCAATAAAAGACGGTAAACTTCCGGGATTGATTTTGATCAAACGGAAGCAGATTAAATTGATCCGACTGCACAGGAGACCTCAGAAACACGCCGGGACGATTTCAGGAAAATTTCGGCTCGAACCGGCATTGGTCAAAAAGTAGTCGAATTAATGTGAATAGTGAAAGTCAAAGTCAACTTTCACTTTTGCATTTATGACATCATAAATCAAGATTAATAAATGAAATAAATATGGTGGTTGGTGAAATGAAAGGTCATGATTCATTTAGCTTTTGATCTAAAGGCCAAGATTTGGCCAAAATTTACCCTTTTTAATTTTTGAAAAATGGGGAAAGAAATGGTGTGAAAGGTGTTGAAATTTGATTGGTTTAGAGCCAAATTAATTGGATTTCTTTCATGCATAAGTCGGCAAAATGTGAACAAAAGTGGCCGAAGTCCATTTTCACGCAAAAACCAAAGAAAATTTCTAAGTGTTTTCTGCCACGGTGTCTACGTGAGGGACCAAAGGAGAACCAAGCTTTCTCTTCAATTTTTCTTCACAAAAAGTGTGTCAAAACACTCCTTGAAGACAAAGGAAGCATTAGACCAAGGTAACTTCCTTTTTCACTTAACTTTTCATGGTTTTTCTTCTTAAAATCCGTGGGTGAATAGTGAGAAAAAGATGGAAAATTTTTGGTTGTTTTCCATTGGATTTGATGTTGGGTTTTGTTAAGGATGTAATAAGGAAGAAAACCATGCAAATTGTTTAAAGAAAAACCGAAATTTTGTTGGTTTTTCAAGGGAAAATCCGTGGGTTACCTTAGGTAACCAATGAGAAAAAGTTGTGGTTTAATTTCTAACTTGCTTCCAAGTTTAATTTTGTGAAGGATAAAGCTTGTATTTCATTATGAAAAGCTTGAAAAAAATTTTTGGTATGAATTACATAATGTGGCCGTGAGTTTCCTAAGGGTTTGGAAGAAAGATTTGCACGCTTTTATGTGATGTTTGGTTAATTTAAATCATGCAATTTAATGTGTAAATGGTGGCAATGTGATTGAAAGAATGAAACAAAAATGTTTGGCATGTGTTTCATTAAATGGCCGTGGGTTGTATAAGGGTAAAAACCCTAAGAAATTGGTTGAAAATGCCAAGAAAATGGGCTTGAAAATGTGTTAAAAACGTGACATTTGAATGGCCTAAAGTGTGGTGAAAGTTTGACAAAATTTTGTTCGGTTTAGTTGTGAAAACCGAAACCAAATTAAGGGTAAAATTGTGAAAAAATTTTGTTATGTGGGTGATAATGTGGAATTGGAATTTTGTGGGTTTTTATGTAAAAGTTTAGAAAACTTTTACATAAAATAGGCTTGTGGTATAGTACGTGGCAGGTACATACGGTTCGAGGCGTACCTAACGCCGGAAGCCTTAAAATTACGCCAAAATGCTGTCGAAATTTCAAAAACGGCATTCAGGGTAAAATAGGAATTTAAAATAAAAGTTAGGGCCGGGTCGGAAACCCGAGTCCCTAACGGAAAATTGAATAAGGAAAAATTTAAGGGGTGGTTCGTGAATAGTAACCCGTCCCCTTGAAAATGAAAAACATGAGTGAAATTGAAAAACCGACCCTGAGGGGGGGGGCGTTTTTGGAAATGAAATAAAGGTCCGAGTCGGGAACGGAAAACCCGAGCCTCGGAGATCTAGGTCGGGAAAGTCTAGATGAACGTTTTAAATATCAGTGAAACGTCCATTTGAGGCTCTGAAACGATAGAAAATCGCTAAACCGACGTAAGGGTCGGAATAGTGCTTCCCGAGGGCCGGGAAAGCAAAAAGTGGAAATAAAATAGAAACGAACCCGGTAATGATTAGAAAAGAGTCAGAAAAGTTCCTGAGAGCCAAAAATGCAGTCTGGATCAATAAAATTCCGTCAGGGGCAAAACTGTAATTTTGCCAAAATATTGGGGTAAAATCGTAAATTTGCAAAAGTTGGGGGAAAATGGTGAAAATAATAAATAAAACCTAAAAAGTTATAAATAGGTTTTATTTAAGCTTTTTAATGAAAAATAAAAGCTATAAAGGGGAAAGAAATTAACAGACATAGTTTTGTCTGTAAGATCCCAAAATCGGCCTACAAGGAAGGCGATTCCAGATCCAAGAGAGAGAAAGGGAATAGTCTGATAAGGTAAGTTCAGACATTTACCTGTCTGCAACATATAGCAATATTGTGCTAACTTTAATGTACTAACTATAAGTTAGGTACATATGTGCTACGGGCACTATGATAGAATAGAAAGAGAGACGAAATGTGCTACGGGCACTATAAGAATGGGACACATGGTTAATTGTGCTTCGGGCACTAGAGCGAGGTTAATGAAACTTACTCACCAAAAATTAAAATGTGAACCATTCCTAACCACGGGACAATGTGAAGTCACTGGGTTAGAATGTTAAAAAGTCGGTAATGAAACCACTTTCTGGCGTACCAGCCTTCCGTACAGGGAGGTACTATTTTTGCCTTCGGGGCTATGAGACTAAGGCTGTGGAGGTCAGTACTGATGTACCGCTCCCAGTCATATAAAATTTTGCCTTCGGGGCTATGAGATTAAGGCTGTGGAGGTCAGCACTAATGTACCGCTCCCAGTCATGCGCACCTAAATGGTACTGCCAACCTGAGCTCAAAACCAGAACGTAATCAAAGATAATGACCTAAAACTGAAACTGTGCCATAATTGAGCATAAGATAGTTTAGTGAGAGCACTAACATCGCGGTAGATGTACAAGTGTGATACAGTGTTGTGGTCAACTTTACTATTCACATATGAATAGTGGTCAAAGTTACTATTTACATATGAATAGTGATCAAAGGTACTATTCATGATGAATAGTACTATTCATAGAAATTTTATTTCTTGCATGTTTGAACTTACTGAGCCTGTGGCTCACCATTTTTGCTAATGTTGCAGGTAAGCGACCAGCTCAGTAGCTTGTTTGACTGGATGCGGACGGGATGGCGCGTGTCAAATGGGATAACTGGGCGAGGGATATGGTACTGCCAGAGTCTTCCCGCTGAGCGATAAAGTGAAGGGAAAAAAAAAAGGGAAACAGTTCTTTTGTAATTATACATATTTTACGAAAGTACTGTAATACTTAAATTTTATATGATGTAGTACTGTAATACTTAATTTTCCACTATTTAAAGTACTTAAAGTAAATAGTGGAAAAAGATTTTATATGATGTTTAAAGAAAAAAAAAATTTCCCCAAAAAACGACATGATTTAAAAAGAGAGTGAGATAAGCCGACGACCCATGAGAGTACAATCTATCGCAGTTAGCGATAAGCTCAACTGTAATAGTATTGTATGATCTCTACGAGGGGCGGGCCGCCACAATACATAAGAGCATATAGTTTCACAATCGAGTAGATTGATGAAAGAACAAGTTAGAAGCCATAGATCCCTACCGCATAGGATTGGGGATAGCTTAGAGAAGCGTATGGCTAGAACAGTTAAACAAGATGGAAATAAATAGGTGTGCCGTACCGGCTCCTTCAGTCGAAGGGGTTTCCAGTTAAAGAAAGTTAAGGCCAAAAGTTGAGCATCAGTTGATGGCTTTTCGGCATTAGTTGACCTCGGGCGTTACCGTTGGTCTGCGCGCACACGGTACTGACACATGGGCCCTAACTAGACAAGAGAAAGAAAAGAGTACTAAAACATAAATGAACATAACCGGATCATGCATAGTTCACTGTCCGCATTAGTTCGCTATGCTTTCAGCTACAGTAAGATATATGCTTTTACATGAAGTAATCTGTATGCATATAGTATATAAAGTTTGTATGCTATGACATGATATGTGATGATATGGTATATGCTAAGTGTTATATGTGACTATCTTGCATGCTTATGCGTTTTAAGTATGTATTATGTTTAAACATGTTCTGCGGTTAACATGTTGTACTTACTGGGCATAAAGCTCACGGAGTGTGTTCATGCTGTAGGTAAGCGTCCTATGGCATAAGCCACGATGGGCAATGACGGTGGCGGAGGCAGATGTGAGGCGAGGTTATGGACACCATACGAGTTTAACTTCCGCACAGTTTAAGTAAACAGTATTTTGAACCGCAACAGTACAATACCAGTAAATGGTACTTTTAAATAGTAATCGTTAAATAGTATTTTTGAACAGTAATGCTTACACAATATTTTTGAGTAGTAATAGTTGAATAGTATTTTCGAATAGCAGCTGATTGATACTATTCAAAAATACTATTCCATAAAATCAACAGTATAAGTATGTTTGCAAGATTATTATTATGTTTCAAATTCTGCTTTTAATATTACATGTACATGAATAGTAAATACGTGTGCTAGAAAAAAAAAATTTTCTTCTAAAATTAGGGTAACCTATTAAAGATATTTTAAGTAAGCAATATTCAATTACAAAAAAGTATAAGTAAAAGTAAAGAAACAGTAGTTTTACAGGGATGGTCCGGGCCGCCTAGGGCTCGGGGCATCACAATATTAGACCGGGACTAAAGGGTGATTGATCTACATAGTCTGCTATGAGTGGATCAATCTGCTTTTGACGTTCATTGTGCAGTAACCTTAATCCTAAGTGGATGAATAGCTTCATGTATATGACTTATGTACTTTGATGTTCCAATGGCTAAAGCGTCTCAGAGGTAGTAAGCTTATAAACCTATTCGTTGGGTGCATGACTTGTATACAATGAAGGGTTTGTTTACAGATATCGAAATCATAGCTCTAATAAGGAGTTAAGGGTATCCTCTTAAAGGCATTATACAGATATTGAAAATGGACAACGTCTTGGGTCATCTGCTGGGGGGATGACTTCTTATTCGCATATGGTGAATAATCATTTTCATATTTGGAAGTATAATGTAACTTTAAGATAGCCTGATCAGTAAGATTGAACAGACTATGCCCTAAGGCTGATCATGGATATCATATGAGGGTTCTACATACATGACAAGGTCATTGGACGATTGCTTGTCACAGGCATACGTAATACGGCATATAATTGGGAGTTCAATTTCAGATTTATAATGGTGTGACTCTGAAATTAGTGATCATATGATTGAGTTATTCGGTAAAGAATGATGATCATATGGATTCATGGGAGCCCGATTATATATGTCCAATTGGTCCCTCTACTAGCTCCACATAATTCCTTAACATTTGGTAAATTGATTTGTGTATGCTATTGGCTAGTTGATTATGCACGGAACGTGTTGACATAGGATTAGGATGGTGAACAAGATTCTCTCCGTTTAAATTCAAATTTTGTTTTGCATAATAGAGTATACAATTATTCGAACTCGAAATAAAGTTGCCATGATTTTCTTTGAGATTGGATTGGAGTTGTAGAAAATTATCCATGAGAACAAGAATTTGAAATACAACTGTTTTGTGGATTTTGAAATTTGAATTTTGAAATTTGAAATTTGAAATTTGAATTTGAAATTCGAATTTGAAATTTAAATTTGAAATTCGAATTTGAAATTTAAATTTGAAATTTGAAATTCAAATTTTGAATCACAGTCCAAGTAGGACATGTTCGGAGGCCAAGAAAAATTTGCTCGACAGTCCGCTATAACCAGCATTATGAACTTTAAGCAAAAGGTAGGTACTTCGGTGAAGGACCATATGATCACTCTAATGCGATTCTTTGTTGAGGCTGTCGAGAACGGTGCTAAGTTGGACTACAACACCCAGATCGAGATGGTGTTCAAAACTCTGTCTAAAGATTTTTTGGGGTTTAAGGCCGCATACAATCTGGCGATAAGGGAGTTAGGACTAACCAAGCTCATGAAGCAACTCTAGGCTTATGAGCGGATGATCAGGGATGGGGATGTGGTCTAACCCAAAGGAGAGGCCAATTTGGCGAAATCTTCCAAACCCTCACGGAAGAAGAAGAGGCCAAATCAGAAACAATCAGCTTCCAGTTCTTCTAATCCTCCTATCTCAGATGGGAAGAAGAAGAAGAAGAACAAAAAGCCTAGGGACCCTAAAAAGTCCATGTGCTTCCGCTGTGGGAAGGTAGGTCACTTCAAGAAGGCTTGTCGGGAATTCCTAGTTGCTAAGGGCAAGGAAGGTAAGGAACTTCACTACTTAGAAGCGTCTTTGGTGGAAAAATCGAAAGACACTTAGGTCATTGATTCGGGCGCCACTAATCATGTTTGTGTTTATATGCAGGGGTTCGTGGAAACGAGAAGTCTACATGATAGGAGCCTCTCGTTACGGACTGCAGACAGTAGTTTGGTGGTGGCAGAGGCAGTGGGAGATATTTACCTTTACTTTGATGAATTTAGGTTTATTTTATTGAAAGGCTGTTTTTATGTTCCTAATTTTATGAGGAACCTTATATTGATAGCTTGTTTAATAAAGGATTCTTATTCAGTTTCTTTCAGCAAAAGAGTTGATATTCGTAGAAATAAGTATTTTATCTGTTCTTGATGGATGGATGGAAGCCTATATTCGATCAAACCAAAGATGTACTCACTGCTTGACAACGAATTAATAGATAACTCTAAAAGATTGAAAGTTTCTCACTCTAACAAGGCGTATCTTTGGCATTTAAGACTTGGCTATATTAATCAGGATAGGATTCAAAAGTTGGTGAAAGACGGTCCTCTAGAATCTTTGGAGGAGATACGTCTTCCTCAATGTGAGTCTTGTCTAGAGGGAAAGATGACTACGAGGTCTTTTGGAGCTATGGGTACTACGGCACAGGAGATCTTAGAAATTGTGTACACTGACGTATGTGGCCCCATGATCTTAGTATTATATCTCCTTTATAGACGATTACTCAAGATATTGATATGTGTATCTGATGCACCGCAAGAGCGAAACCTTTGACAAGTTCAAAGAGTATCGTGTGGAAGTAGAAAAGTAATTTAATAAATCCATAAAGACACTTCGATCTGATTGAGGTGGTGAATACCTCTCTGACGAATTTCTAGGACATCTTGTAGAGAATTGGATATTATCCCAATTGACTGCACCTGATACTCCACAACAGAATGGTGTAGTTGAAAGGAGAAATAGGACCTTATTGGATATGGTACGGTCCATGATGAGTTATTCAACACTGCCGTTATCATCTTGGGGATATGCTTTACAAACGGTGTGCTATATTCTAAACCAGGATCCAAGCAAATCAATTCCCAGGACACCGTATGAATTATGGTATGGCAGGAAGCCCTCCCTTGGACATATGAGAATATGGGCTGCGCGGTGCATGTACTGGATGGGGATGCAAAGAAGTTGGAACCAAGATTGGAGTTGGTCATGTTTGTAGGGTATCCAAAAGGAACTAAAGGAGGTCTATTTTGTAACCCGGAGGAAGAAAAAGTCATTGTTTCAACCCATGTGACATTCTTGGAGGAAAGTCACATGAATGACTTTAAGCCTCGAAGCAAAGTGGTGCTAGAGGAGTTATCGGGTGAAAGAATTGCTCCACAAGTTTCGATCTTGGACGCAAGTCTGAGTTCTAGTGAAAGACCTGCAGATGATCAACAATTTAGGTGCCTCGTCGTAGTGGGAGGTTTTTGAAGAAACCTAATTTCTTCATGTATGATGCTGAGGTATACTAGGCCGAGGCTCATGAGCATGAGGATGATCCGGTCACCTATAATAAAGCTATAAATGATGTTAATTCTAAATCTTGGAAATAGGCTATGAATAATGAGATGGATTCTATGAAATCTAACTCTGTTTGGGAACTTGTAGATTTGCCAGATGGGATAAAACCCATTGGATGCAAATGGGTCTACAAAAGAAAGAAGGATGCAGAAGGGAGAGTGGAAACGTTCAAAGTTAGACTGGTTGCAAAGGGGTACATGCAAAAGGCTGGAATCGATTACGATGAAACCTTTTCACCTGTTGCTATGCTGAAGTTTATCCATATTCTTCTGTCCGTTGCTGTGGCTCTCGATTACGAGATCTGGCAAATGGATGTCAAGACGGCATTCTTGAATGGCTATCTTGAAGAGTATATCTATATGATACAGCCCGAAGGGTTCGCATCGAAAGGCCAAGAAAGGAAAGTCTACAAGTTGCTTGGATCCATTTATGGATTAAAGCAAGCATCCCGCTTATGAAACCAGAGATTTGATCAAGCGATCAAGACTTTTGGTCTTGAGCAGAATGTTGATGAACCTTGTGTTTATAAACATATTAAGGATGGAAAAGTGGTCTTTCTGGTACCCTATGTCGATGATATACTACTCATTGGGAATGATGCAGGGAACTTATCATCGGGTAAGCTTTGGCTACACCAACAGTTTGACATGAAGGACTTGGGAGAAGCTAATTATGTTCTAGGCATTCGTCTCTTCAGAGATCAAAAGAACAAAATGATAGCGTTATCCCAAGCTTCATACGTAGATAAAATAATTGACAAATATGCAATGCAAGAGGCAAAGAAAGGTTCACAACCTTCTATTGCCAGTCTAACTCTTTCATTGGATGACTGTCCAAAGACATCGGAAGAAAGAGAGCGTATGAGTAAGGTCCCTTATGCATCCGCTTTGGGTAGCCTTATGTACACTATGCTTTGCACACGCCCGAACATATGTTTTGCAGTAGGTATGGTGAGTTGATATCAAGCGAATCTTGGAACCAAGCACTGGCAAGCAGTAAAGCATATACTCAAGTATCTTAAGAGAACGAGGGATTATATGCTGGTGTATTCTGGTGGGGACCTAACACCTATAGGATGCATAAACTTAGACTTCCAGACTTGCAAGGATTCGAGCAAGTCAGCATTAACTTCAGTGTTCTTGATCAGAGAGGGGATGTGGAGATAGGATTAGTGGATGTATGTAAGATCGCATCCGAGGACAACATTGTCGATCCCTTTACTAAGAATTTTGTGGTTAGAAGCTTTGAGAGACGTGTAGAGGCGATGGGGATGTGTAACATGGCACATCTACTGGCTTTGGCAAGTGGGAGATTGTTAGGAAATGCCCTAAGCATTAGAGACATTTTGATGTATTTATTTTGAACTGGATAATAAAATTATATATAGAGCTTCTTCATTAGATTGCTGTATGTCCTCATTCTATTTACATGTTAAAGTAAATGTAAGCAAATATGGCTCCCTGACTGCTTGTATTAAAACTGTTAGAACGTTGCATGCAATGGACTTTTGTATGCGAGAAGACAATGTTCTAAAGTAAGCGGTCTAAACTAAGGTCTGTTGTCTATGGGGTTAGACCGAGCATCTAACTCATGTTAAGACTATTATGTCGTCTAAAGCCCTGGAGGGGACAGTTTTTCTTGACTGTCTAGAGCATAGACTCCCAAGTAGAGACATAGATATGTTGCTTGGTGGTGACACATTAAACCGAGACTAAAGTGAGATTGATCTACGAAGTCCGCTTTGAGTGGATCGATCTGCTTTTGATGTTCATTATACAGTAACCTTAATCCTGAGTAGATGAATAGCTTCATGTATATGACTTGTGTACTTTGATGTTCCAATGGCTAAAGCGTCTCAGAGGTAGTAAGCTTATAGACCGGTTTGTTGGGTGCATGACTTGTATACGATGAAGGGTTTGTTTACAGATATCAGAATCATAGCTCTAATAAGTAGTTAAGGGTATCCTCTTAACGGTATTATACGGGATGTGAAAATGGACAAGGCCTTGGGACGTCTACTGGGCGGATGAATTCTTATTCACATATGGTGAATAATCATTTTCTTATTCGGAAGTATAATGGAACTTTAAGATAGCCCAATCAATACGATTGAACGGACTATGACCTAAGGCTGATCATGGATATGTTAGGAAATGCGCTAAGCATTAGAGACATCTTGATGTATTTATTTTCAACTTGATAATAAAATTAGATATAGAGGTTATTCATTACATTACTATCTGTTCTCAATTTATTTACATGTTAAAGTAAATGTAAGCAAATATGGCTCCATGACTACTTGTGTTAAAACTATTAGAACGTTGCACACAATGGACCTTTGTATGCGAGAAGACAATGTTCTGAAATAAGCAGTCTAAACTAAGGTCTGTAGTTTATGGGGTTAGACCGAGTATCTAACTCATGTTAAGACTATTATGTTGTCTAAAGCCTTGGAGGGGACGGTTTGTCTTGACTGTCTAGAGCATAGACTCCCAAGTAGAGACATAGATATGTTGCTTAGTGGTGACATATTAGACCGGGACTAAAGCGTGATTGATCTACGAAGTCCGCTTTGAGTGGATCGATCAGCTTTTGACATTCATTGTGCAGTAACCTTAATCCTGAGTAGATGAACAGCTTCATGTGCATGATTTGTGTACTTTGATGTTCCAATGGCTAAAGCGTCTCAGAGGTAGTAAGCTTATAGACCGGTTCGTTGGGTGCATGACTTGTATACGATGAAGGGTTTATTTACAGATATCGAAATCATCGCTCTAATAAGGAGTTAAGGGTATCCTCTTAAAGGCATTATACTAGATGTGAAAATAGACAAGGCCTTGGGTCGTCTGCTAGGCGAATGGCTTCTTATTCACATATGGTGAATAATCATTTTCTTTATTCGGTAGTATAATGAAACTTTAAGATAGCATGATCAGTAGCATTAAACAGACTTTGACCGAAGGCTGATCATGGATATCATATGAGGGTTTTGCATACATGACAAGGTCATTGGACGATAGCTTGTTACAGGCTTACGTAATATGGTATATAATTGGAAGTTTAGTTTCAGGTTTATAGTGGTGTGACTTTGAAATTAGTGATCATATGATTGAGTTGTTCGGTAAAGAATGATGATCATATGGATTTGCGGGAGCCCAATTATATATGTCCAATTGATTCCTCTACCAGCTCCACATAATTCCTTAAAGTTTAGCAAAAATTGATTTGAGTATGCTGTTGTCTAGTTGATTATGCATGGATGGTGTTGACATAGGATTAGGATGGTGGACAAGATTCTTTCCAGTTAGATTCAGATTTTGTTTTGGATAATAGAGTACATAATTATTCGAACTCCAAATAAAGTTGCCATGGTTTTGTTTGAGATTGGATTGAAGTTTTAGAAAATTATCCATGAGAATAAGAATTCGAAATACAACTGTTCCGTGGATTTTGAAATTTGAATTTTGAAATTCGAAATTTGAAATTTGAAATTTAAAATTCGAATTTGAAATTCGAATTTGAAATTTGAATTTGAAATTTAAATTTGAAATTTGAAATTTGAAATTTGAATTTGAAATTTGAATTTCAAAATTTGAATCACAGTCGAAGTAGGATTTGAATTTCTTGTGGTAAATCCACGAGGAATGAAATTCGAATTTGAGTTAGATATGGAGAGGAAAATCTTGTTGGAATCCTACTTGAATTTTGAATCCAAATCCTAACAATAATGGACGAAAATTTTGAGGATTATCCTCATGGAATTTTCAGATTTTTTGTGGATAAGGTTCAGGGAAAAATTCAAGTTTCAATCTCAGTTGAATTTAGATTCTCTCCTCCCTGATTATGGCCGAAATTTTTGAAGGATTATCCCAGGAGATTTTCTGTTATTTTGGATAAGGATGAGATAAGATTCAAGCTTGAAAATCCTAGTGGAATTTTGATTCTTCCCTTATCCTTTGTGGCTGAAAAATCTTGGAGGATTTTCTAAAGGGATTTTTGGATTTTTTTGTTGGATAAAAGGAGATAAAATTCTAGTCAAAATCCTGTTTCAATTTTGAATGGAAAAATTCTAAAGTGGCCAAATTTTCTAGTTGGGATTTGGCCTTGATAAATTTGGATTTTTTTGGTTGTGGATAAGGGAGAATATCTTCTCCTAATCCAATTTGAATTCAGAGAATCACCTTATGCAAGTCTATAAATAGAGGTCCTGCCACTCCAGTTCTCTTAGACCACAGACTCTCAGGTGAGCAGGCTTATTATTGCACAACTCACCGTGATAATAAGTTCTTTAGAGATTTGGGTGGTCGGAAGAAGACTAGCAGTGCTAGCATACCGATCGAGGTTCATAGTGCCCACACACTTAGCCATTCGGGAATTGGAGAATAATAGAGAAGTCTAGTTGGTTGAAGCCCTCCGGTCATTCTCCTCCTGCAGATTGGCTTCCTCGAGGTATGAGTTTAAATTGTTGTTGGTTTATTGTATATGGCATCATGAGATATTTAACGAGCTTGAAAATTTTTATTGTTCAGCTGCGCCACTATGATACATTTTTACCAAATTATTTCCCACAATTGGTATCAGAGCCATCTCATGACTATGCCATGTACATAAATTAGACAGTTAATTAGTCTTTTCATTTATGTATGGATTTGATATTTAGAGAGTGGCATTCTAGGATTCCTTTATGTTGTTATCATGGATTATGTATGCAGTATATGGTTATTTTGATTTTTTAAATTATTATAAGCATGCTTGTTTTTTGCTGGTTATGGTTCCTTAGAATTTAGAAAATTGTATCTAGGATTTTTTATGTAACCATGGGAGCAGTTTATAATTACTGTAATTTTTCTATGGATTTTAAATTTTATCTCTTAGAATTATTATGATTATAATTTTGTACACCAGAAATGGTTTAGGATTTTTTATGTAATTATTCTTGGAGGAGATTGAAGTTTGAAGACCGTAATTTATTTTTCCCAAAAGTTAAATTTAACTTAAAGGTTGAAATTTTGATTGTGTGGAAAATTTCAACTTAATTGGGAATCAAATTAATTTTTAGAGATGCTAATGGGTAAATTAAAATATGCACAAAAATCGAGACACGACCCCTCAGGATAGGCCATCGGGCCTTGGTGGGGCGGCAGCCCCTGCCCTAGGGCAGGATGGGGTTGCGGCAGCCCCTGTACAGGCCATGACCACCCACGGCCGTTGGCTTGGCCTGCAGCCGAGGGTGGCCATGGCCTCCCCAAGGCTGGCCGCAGCCTAGGCATGTAGCCTACCGGCTGCTGCGCCCAGCCTAGGCATGCAGACTGGGGCTGCAGGCTTGGCCTGCTGCCCGGCAAGGCTGCACATGGGGCGGCTATGGGCTGCCAGCCCCTCGGGTGTTGGGGGCTACCCACGGCGGCTGCCGGCTTCCAGGGCGGTGGAGCAACGGCTCAAAAATTGAAAATTTTGATTTTTAAATTTGAGATTTAATTTTTTAAATCATGTTTAAAAATATGTAATTTAAAATTTAAAATTTTGAAATTACATATTATTACACATGATATTTAAAATTGTTTAAAGTTTGAATTTGAAATTTAAATTTGAAATTCGAATTTGGAATTTGAATTTGAAATTTAAAATTTTGGAATTTAAATTTTAAATGATTATTGGAATGAGAAATAAATGGAGAGGCTACATAAAGATGGATACAAGAAGACCGAACAAAATTCAAGACCCAAAGAATGCTTTGGATAGAATTTCGTAATCTTTATTTTCTTTGTTCTAGGATGGAACCATGGCTTGGTTATTCTATCAATTATTTTTTCTGTGATCTGTCATGGATGTATAAATATGTATTGATGGATGTTTCATATGCATATTTGATAACATGTCGTATAGGATAGGTGAGTGCCTCTCATACTATATTGATCATACATATTTGTTAAAACTTGCATGTTTTTCAAAATATTGAGTAGGAGAGGGTTTCAAACAAAACCCACGACCTCCATTGTTGATCCATATGTGAAAGCATGGTAATGCCTCACGTCAGTTCTGCCCTGACCACACCCCTCGGGAGGTGTTTACCGCCGCCGGTATACTAGATTAGATCTCCTATGTGGAAAACGTGTTCGGGTACGATCCTACTCATGACCACCCCTCAGTGGCTTGGTAGGACGTGGATCGGACTACGTAAACAATGGTTATACACTCAAGACTCGTTTAGTTATTAACCTTCCCTAGAAGCTCTGTTAACTAAACTGGTGGCCAAATAAGCAGTTATTAATATATGTCTTAACCTTGGAGGATTTAAGGCAACGTATATTAATTGGACGGGGTCCATGTTCCGGCTATTTGTTTCATGACCACTCCTCCGTGGCTTGGGGCAATAGGTACTGAGAATTACCGTTGTAATGCTACATGTTTTTCAAGTTTCATGTAGGAACATACTTGTATGTTTTATTTGCTAAATTATCTGTATATTTGCTTAGGCTTTGTAATGATGTCTAATATAATTTTATTTCAGTTCAAAATGTCACCGACACCCCTCATTTCAATACTTACTGAGAATAAACTGAATAGTGATAATTATAAAGATTGGAAAAGAAATCTATAGATAGTTCTCAGCTGCGAGAGACACAAGTTCGTACTAGACGAACCATGCCCACCAAGGCCCAAACCTGACATGTCGCTTGAGGAGGTCCTGGTTGCCTATACTTGTTAGAGAGAATCCAATGAGATAGCTCGGTGCTACATACTTGCTAGCATGACGAGTGCTTTACAAAAGCAGCATGAGACTTATCAAGTTACTGGGGAGATCATGGAAAATCTAGAGGACATGTTCGGAGGCCAAGAAAAGTTGGCACGACAGTTCGCTATAACCAGCATTATGAACTCTAAGTAGAAGGCGGGTACTCCGATGAAGGTCCATATGATCATTCTAATGGGATTCTTTGCTGAGGCTGTCAAGAACGGTGCTGAGTTAGACTACAACACCCAGATCGAGATGGTGTTCAAAACTTTGTCTAAAGATTTTGTGGGGTTTAAGGCCGCATACAATCTGGTGACAAGGGAGTCGGACTAATCGAGCTCATGAAGAAACTCCAAGCTTATGAGCGGATGATCAGGGATGGCTATGTGGTCTAACCCAAATGAGAGGCCAATTTGGCTGAATCTTCCAAACCCTCACGGAAAAGAAGAGGCCAAATAAGAAGCAAGCGGCTTCCAGTTCTTCTAATCCTCCTATCTTGGATGGGAAGAAGAAGAAGAGGAACAAGAAGCCTAGGGACCCTAGAAAGTCTAAGTGCTTCCACTGTGGGAAGATAGGTCACTTCGAGAAGGCTTGTATGAAAATCCTAGCCGCCAAGGGCAAGGAAGGTAAGGAACTGCACTACTTGGAAGCGTGTTTGGTGGAAGAATCGAAAGACAGTTAGGTCATTGATTCGGGCACCATTAATCATGTTTGTGTTTCTATGCAGGGGTTCATGGAAATGAGAAGTCTGCATGATAGAAGGCTCTCGTTGGGGACTGGAGACGATAGTTTGGTGGTGGCTAAGGCAGTGGGAGATATTTATCTTTACTTTGATGAATTTAGATTTATTTTATTGAAATATTGTTTTGATGTTCCTAATTTTAGGAGGAACCTTATATCGGTAGCTTGTTTAATAATGAATTCTTATTCAGTTTCTTTTAGTAAAAGAGTTGATATTTGTAGAAATAACTCTTTTATTTGTTCTGGATGGATGGATGGATGGAAACCTATATTTAATCAAACCAAAGATGTACTCACTGCTTGACATCGAATTAATAGATAACTCTAAAAGGTTTAAAGTTTCTCACTCTAACAAGGTACATCTTTGGCATTTAAGACTTGGTCATATTAATCAGGATATGATTTAAAGATTGGTGAAAGACGGTCCTCTAGAATCTTTGGAGGATGTATGTCTTCCTCAATGTGAGTCTTGTCTAGAGGGAAAGATGACTAAGAGGTCTTTTAGAGCTAAGGGTACTAGGGCTGAGGAGCTCTTAGAAATTATGCACACTAACATATGTGGCCCCATGAACATCACAGCACGAGGAGGGTTCGAGTATTATGTCTCCTTTATAGAAGATTACTCAAGGTATGGATATGTGTATTTGATGCACCGCAAGAGCAAAACCTTTGACAAGTTCAAAGAGTATCGTGCAGAAGTGGAAAAGCAATTGGATAAATCCATAAAGAAACTTCGATCTGATCGAGGTGATGAATACCTCTCCGATGAATTTCTAAGACATCTTGTGGAGAAATGGATATTATTCCAATTGACTGCACCTGGTACTCCACAACAAAATGGTGTAGCCAAAAGGAGAAACAGGACTTTGTTAGATATGGTACGGTCTATGATGTGTTATTCAATGCTGCCGCTATCATTTTAGGGATATGCTTTACAAACGGCATGCTATATTCTGAACCAGGTTCCAAGCAAGTCATTTCCCAGGACTCCGTATGAATTGTGGTGTGACAGGAAGCCCTCCTTTGGACATATGAGAATATATGGGGCTGCCCGACGCATATACTGGATGGGGATGCGAAGAAGTTGGAACTAAGATCAGAATTGTGCATGTTTGTAAGGTATCCAAAGGGAACTAAAGGAAGTCTGTTCTATAAACCGAAGGAACAAAAAGTCATTGTTTCAACACATGCGACATTCTTGGAGGAAAGTCACGTGAATGACTTTAAGCCTCAAAGCAAAGTGGTGCTAGAGGAGTTATCAGGTGAAAGAATTGTCCATAGGTTTCGGTCTTGGATGCAAGTCTAAGTTCCGGTGAAAGACCTGCAGACGATCAACAATTTAGGGTGCCTCGTCATAGTGATAGGGTTTCGAAGAAACTTAATTTCTTCATGTATGATGCTGAGGTACACCAGGCTAAGGCTCATGAGCATGAAGATGATCCGATCACCTATGATGAAGTTATAAATGATGTTGATTCTAAATCTTGGAAACAGGCTATGAACAATGAGATGGATTCTATGAAACCCAACTTTGTTTGGGAACTTGTAGATTTGCCGGATGGGATAAAACCCATTGGATGTAAATGGGTCTACAAAAAAAAGAAGGATGCGGAAGAGGGAGTGGAAACTTTCAAACCTAGACTGGTTACAAAGGGGTACACGCAAAAGGGAGGAATTGATTACGATAAAACCTTTTTGCCTATTGCTATGCTGAAGTCTATCCGTATTCTTCTGTCCATTGCTGCAGCTCTCGATAACAAGATCTGGCAAATGGATGTCAAGACGGCGTTCTTGAATGGCCATCTTGAAGAGTGTATCTATATGATGTAGCCCAAAGGGTTCATAGCTAAAGGCCAAGAAAGAAAAGTCTACAAGTTGCTTAGATCCATTTATGGATTAAAGCAAGCATCCCGCTCATGGAACCAGAGATTTGATCAAGCGATCAAGACTTTCGGTTTTGAGCAGGACGTTAATGAACCTTATGTTTATAAACGTATTAATGATGGAAAAGTTGTCTTTCTGATACTCTATGTCGATGATATACTACTCATCGGGAATTATGTAGGGAACTTATCATTGGTCAAGCTTTGGTTACACCAATAGTTTCACATAAAGGACTTGGGAGAAGCTAATTATGTTCTAGGCATTCGTCTCTTCAGAGATAGAAAGAACAAAATGATAGCGTTATCCCAAGCTTCATACATAGATAAAATAATTGACAAATATGCAATGCAAGAGGCAAAGAAAGGTACACAACCTTCTATTGTTGGTCTAACTCTTTCATTGGATGACTGTCCAAAGACATTGGAAGAAAGAGAGCGTATGAGTAAGGTCCCTTATACATCCGTCATGGGTAGCCTTATGTACGCTATGCTTTGCACTCGCCCGAACATATGTTTTGTAGTAGGTATGGTGAGTTGATATTAAGCGAATCCTAGAACCAAACACTGGCAAGCAGTAAAGCATATACTTAAGTATCTTAAGAGAATGAGGGATTATATGCTGGTGTATTCTGGAGGGGACCTAACACCCGTAGGATGCACAAACTCAGACTTCCAGACTAACAAGGATTCGAGGAAGTTGAAATTGGCTTCAGTGTTCTTGATCGGAGAGGGGATGTGGAGACAGGATTAGTGGATGTATGTAAGATCGCATCTGAGGAAAACATTGCCAATCCCTTTACTAAGACTTTGGTGGCTAGAGGATTTGAGAGGTGTGTAGAGGCAATGAGGATGCCTAACATGGCACATCTGCTAGCTTAGGGAAAGTGTGAGATTGTTAGGAAATGCCCTAAGCATTAGAGATATTTTGATATATTTATTTTGAACTGAATAATAAAATTATATATAGAGGTTATTCATTACATTGCTATCTGTTCTCAATCTATTTACATGTTAAAGTAAATGTAAGCAAATAGGGCTCCCTGACTACTTGTGTTAAAACTGCTAGAACGTTACATGCAATGGACTTTTGTATGCGAGAAGACAATGTTCTAAAGTAAGCAGTCTAAACTAAGGTCTGTAGTCTATGGGGTTAGACCGAGCATCTAACTCATGTTAAGACTGTTATGTTGTCTAAAGACTTGGAGGGGACCGTTTGTCTTGACTGTCGGGAGCATAGACTCCTAAGTAGAGATATAGATATGTTGCTTGGTGGTGACATATTAGATCGGGACTAAACCGTGATTGATCTACGAAGTTCACTTTGAGTGGATCGATCTGTTTTTGACGTTCATTGTGCAGTAACCTTAATCTTGAGTAAATGAACAGCCTCGTGTATATGACTTGTGTACTTTGATGTTCCAATGGCTAAAGCATCTTAGAGATGGTAAGCTTATAGACCGGTTCATTGGGTACATGACTTGTATACGATGAAGGGTTTGTTTACAGATATCGGAATCATAGCTCTGATAAGGAGTTATGGGTATCCTCTTAAAGGCATTATACTAGATGTGAAAATGAACAAGGCCTTGGGTCATCTGCTAGGTGGATGGCTTCTTATTCACATATGGTGAATAATCATTTTCTTTATTCGGTAGTATAATGGAACTTTAAGATAGCCTGATCAGTAGAATTAAACAGACTTTGACCTAAGGCTGATCATGGATATCATATGAGGGTTCTGCATACATGACAAGGTCATTGGATGATAGCATGTCACAGGCTTACGTAATACGGTATATAATTAGGAGTTCAGTTTCATGTTTATAGTGGTATGACTCTGAAATTAGTGATCATATGATTGAGTTGTTCGGTAAAGAATGATGATCATATGGATTCACGGGAGCCCAGTTATATATGTCCAATTGGTCCCTCTACTAGCTCCACATAATTCCTTACCGTTTGGCAAAAATTGATTTGAGTATGATATTGGCTAGTTGATTATGCATGGATGGTGTTGACATAGGATTAGGATGGTGGACAAGATTCTTTCTGGTTGGATTTAGATTTTGTTTTCGATAATAGAGTACACAATTATTCGAACTCCAAATAAGGTTGCCATGATTTTATTTGAGATTGGATTGGAGTTGTAGAAAATTATCCATGAGAACAAGTATTTGAAATACAACTGTTTTGTGGATTTTGAAATTTGAATTTTGAATTTTGAATTTTGAATTTTGAAATTTGAAATTTGAAGTTTGAATTTGAAATTTGCATTTGAATTTTGAATTTGAAATTCGAATTTGAAATTTGAAATTTAAGTTGGAAATTTGAAATTCAAAATTTGAATCACAGTCCAAGTAGGATTCGAATTTCTTGTGGTAAATCCACAAGTAATGAAATTCGAATTTGAGTTGGATATGGAGAGGAAAATCTTATCAGAATCCTACTTGAATTTTGAATCCAAATCCTAACAATAATGGATGAAAATTTTGAGGATTACCCTCGTGGAATTTTCAGATTTTTTGTAGATAAGATTCAGGAAAAAATTCAAGTTTCAATCCCAGTTGAATTTGGATTCTCTCCTCCCTAATTATGGTTGAAATTTTTGAAGGATTATCCTAGGAGATTTTCGGTTATTTCGGATAAGGATGAGATAAAATTCAAGCTTAAAAATCCTAGTGGAAATTTGATTCTCTCCCTATTATCTATGGCTGAAAATTTGGAGGAAATCTGAAGATAGATTTTGGATTTTTGGTTGGATAATGACGAGATAAAATTCTAGTTAAAATCTTATTTGAATTTTGAACACAAATTCTAGAGAAAGTGGCCGAATTTTTTAGTGGGATTTGGCCTTGATAATTTCAGATTTTGTGAGTAGATAAGGGAGAAAATCTTCTCCTAATCCAATTTGAATTCAGAGAATCACCTCATGCAAGTCTATAAATAGAGGTCCTGCCACTCCAGTTCTCTCAGACCATAGATTTTCAGGTGAGCAAGCTTATTGTTGTACAACTCACCGTGACAATAAGTTCTTTAGAGATCTAGGTGATCAGAAGAAGACTAGTAGTGCTAGCATACCAATCGAGGTTCAAAGTTCGCACACACTTAGCCATTCTGGAATTAGAGAATAGTAGAGAAGGCTAGTTGGTTGAAGCCCTCCAGTCATTCTCCTGATGCAGATTGGCGTCCTTGAGGTATGAGTTTAAATTGTTGTTGGTTTATTGTATATAGCATCATGAGATATTTAACGATCTTGAAAAATATTTTTTGTTCCGCTATGCCACTCTGATACATTTTTATCGATTTATATCCTACACGACTTCTGATGGACGTAAAACTGATAAAAATGGAATCAGCACGTCCAAACCGAGAACGCCTTGGTTTGTGTGTGAAAGGACAACACAGTATAATCACAACCATAGTATAGGATATGAATAGTAAATTAGACTGATAATGGGCTCTTAGATAGTATAAAACAATAAGAAATTTACAGTACAAAAATCGGATTTACAAAAATCTAAAATTACAGTAAAAGGACTGAACACCGCAGTATAAAATTAGACTGCGATGAGAAGCCAACATAGATAAAATTTGTCCTTAGAAACCGTGCCCTTAGCTATAAAAGGCAGTTGAAAATGGCTGCTCCCATAGGCCAAAAGTGAGATTAAAAAATTACCCTAGCCATGACAACTTTCGAAAAAAAAAATTCAAGGGGTTTTGAAAGCTTGGTCAACAATCTTTGTTTATTCTTCTCTTCCTTCCATGAGCAGCCCACGCCCACTTTGATCTGAAAATGGCAGTAATTTGTCCCATAATTTGGCTAATTTGGCGGACAATTAATTAGGATTAAGTCTGAGTAAGCTTGATCAATTTTGCCTATAAAAGGCACTCCTCACACAAGTGAATCGCTTTCCTTTCTTTTGGCTCCCAAAACACATTTCATTCTCCCTTTTCTTCTAGCTACAGCCAAACCTTTCTAAGCCACAAAACCCTCATATTTTCAAGCTCAAATCACACCCAACAGCCTACCAAAAATTAAACCTCACAAGCTTGTGTTAGGAGAAGTCGAATCCAAGTCATTCTAAGGCACCAAGGGTAAGTCTTCAAAACCGATCCTTATAGTTTTTAGTTTTTGTTTTGATTTGGTTTTTAAGAGATATTTTTGGTATTGTTTCTAGAAAAAACAGACCCTACTCTCTCAGATTCCTATAACCATTTTTGGCTCCTCAAGCCCTAGTTGAAACCGTGCTTTGTTCAAGTCACAAAGGTAAACCAAAAACCCTATTTTGTGTTAGTTGGTTTTAAGTTTTGATCAAGGCCATTTATGTGTATTTGTTCATGTAAATGGTTTGTAATAATTTATTTTGAGCCCTTAAGTTTCCATTTTTTAGTTTATGTAGTTCTGGTTGTGTTTATAAATTTTTACGAACGGCTATGGTATGTGTGATGTTATGAACAAGTAGGAACGTGGCTGGACATAAATCTGTCCCTAGGAAAGGCCATGGATTTTGGCCATTTTAATCCATTTAGGATCCAAATTTGGGATTTTATAAAACATAGTGTTTTAAGGAAAATTTGATACCATTATTTTTGCAACAAGCATGCCTCGGCCAAAAACGAACCTAAGATAGGTTTTTAGAGTGTTTTTCACTCGGTGTCCAAAACTGGGTAGGCAGGGTGTTGAGGAAGTTCAGCCACCACTGACCCCTGTGGTTGAATAGGTAGTACATTACCACTGTTCTCGAAAGGATACAGGAACTACGGTCAATAGTAAATCAAGAATTATTATATAATCGATTCCGTGGAACAAAACCTCAAGAATTTGAGGGCTCTATAGATCTTTTGAAAGTAGAAGAATGATTTTCCTCTATATAGATGATTTGAGACTCATAAACTTGATAGAACAAGGAGAAAGTTCTACGTACGTCCGTTGTTAATGAAACTACTAAGGCGTACCGCCCCTCCAACATAGTGGTGGAGGTTTTTCTCAGATCCTACAAGGATATCAGGGCTGTGGAGGCTGATGTTCTAAGGTCGCTCCTTAGACCCTCCCAGTCAGCGCGCTAATAATCATCGGTACTGTCATAAACAGAGCTTTAAACTAGAAATCAAATAGGGAATAAACAATCAATAAAATGATAAAAATCCTAATTGAGCATAACCGAAGCTTACGCTAGAGTAATGTAAATTCGGTTAGGGTATGTGAATAGTACCCCGATAAAGTAAAGTGAATAGTAACCAGTTAGGGTAACTGTTACTATTCATGGTGAATAGTACTATTTATAGAAAATTGAGTTTTAGTGTTTTTGAATCAATATGATTCTTACTATGTATGTTTGAACTTACTGAGCCTGTTAGCTCATCAGTTTGTTCACGTTACAGGTAAGAAACCTGTCCAGTAGATTTCTGAATGGCGGCAGGATGCAAGCGTGTCAAAGGGATGGGGAATCCTGTGGCGGCCCGCCCCTTGTGGAGATCATACAATACTATTACAGTTGAGCTTTATCGCTAACTGCGATAGATTGTACTCTCATGGGTCGCCGGCTTATCTCTCTCCTCTATTTAAATCATGACGTTTTTGGGAAAATTTTTTTTTTCTTTAAACATCATATAAAATCTTTTTCCACTATTTACTTTGTTGATAGGTACAAAGTAATATAAATAATACAGTGCTTTTGTAAAATATATATAATTACAAAAGAACTGTTTCCCCCTTTTTTTTTTCTTCACTTTAACGCTCAGCGGCAAGACTCTGGCAGTACCATATCCCTCGCCCAGTTATCCCATTTGACACGCGCCATCCCGTACGCCATCCAGTCAAACAAGCTACTGAGCTGGTCGCTTACCTGCAACATTAGCAAAAATGGTGAGCTACAGGCTCAGTAAGTTCAAACATGCAAGAAATAAAATTTCTATGAATAGTACTATTCATCGTGAATAGTCGTTGACCACTATTCATACGTGAATAGTAACTTTGACCACTATTCATGGTGAATAGTAAGTTTGACCACAACACTGTCTCACACTAGTACATCTACCGCGATGTTAGTGCTCTCACTAAACTGTCTTATGCTCAATTATGGCACAGTTTCAGTTTTAGGTCATTATCTTTGATTACGTTCTGGTTTTGAGCTCAGGTTGGCAGTACCATTTAAGTACGCATGACTGGGAGCGGTACATTAGTGCTGACCTCCACAGCCTTAATCTCATAGCCCCGAAGGCAAAATAGTACATTGACTGGGAGCGGTACATCAGTGCTGACCTCTACAGCCTTATCCTCATAGCCCCGAAGGCAAAAATAGTACCTCCCTGTACGGAAGGCTGGTACGCCAGAAAGTGGTTTCATTACCGACTTTTTACACTTCTAACCCGGTGACTTCACATTGCCCCGTGGTTAGGAATGGTTCACATTTTAATTTTAGGTGAGTGAGTTTCATTAACCTCGCTCTAGTGCCCGAAGCACAATTAACCACGTGTCCCATTCTTATAGTGCCCGTAGCACATTTCGTCTCTCTCTCTATTCTATCATAGTGCCCGTAGCACATATGTACCTAACTTATAGTTAGTACATTAAAGTTAGCACAATATTGCTATATGTTGCAGACAGGTAAATGTCTGAACTTACCTTATCAGACTGTTCTCTTTCTCTCTCTCGGATCTTGAATCGCCTTCCTTGTAGGCCGATTTTGGGATCCTACAGACAAAACTATGTCTGTTAATTTCTTTCCCAATTATAGCTTTTATTTTTCATTAAAAAGCTTAAATAAAACCTATTTATAACTTTTTAGGTTTTATTTATTATTTTCACCGTTTTCCCCTAACTTTTGCAAAATTACGATTTTACCCCAATATTTTGGCAAAATTGCAGTTTTGCCCCTGACGGAATTTTATTGATCCAGACTGCATTTTTGGCTCTCAGGAACTTTTTTGACTCTTTTCTAATCATTACCGGGTTTGTTTATATTTTATTTCCACTTTTTTGCTTTCCCGGCCCTCGGGAAGCACTATTCCGACCCTTACGTTGGTTTAGCGATTTTCTATCGTTTCGGAGTCTCAAATGGACGTTTCACTAGTATTTAAAACGTTCATCTAGACTTTCCCGACCTAGGTCTCCGAGGCTCGGGTTTTCCGTTCCCGACTCGGACCTTTATTTTATTTCCAAAAACGCCCCCCCCTCGGGGTCGGTTTTTCAATCTCACACGCGGTTTTTATTTTTAAGGGGACGGGTTACTATTCATGACCCACCCCTTAAATTTTTTCTTATTCAATTTTTCCGTTAGGGACTCGGGTTTCCTTCCCGGCCCTAACTTTTATTTTAAATTCCCAATTTTACCCCGAATGCCGTTTTCGAAATTTCGGCAGCATTTCGGCGTAAATTTAAGGCTTCCGGCGTTAGGTACGCCTCGAACCGTATGTACCTGCCACGTACTATACCACAAGCCTATTTTATGTAAAAGTTTTCCAAACTTTTACATAAAAGCCCACAAATTTCAAATTTCACATTATCACCCACATTACAAAATTTTTTTCACAAATTTACCCTTAATTTGGTTTCGGTTTTCACAACAAAACCGAACCAAATTTTGTCAAACTTTCACCACATTTTAGGCCATTCAAATGTCACATTTTTAACACATTTTCAAGCCCATTTTCTTAGCATTTTTAACCAAATTTCCTAGGGTTTTTACACATTTATACCCCACGGCCATTGAATGAAAACATGCCAAAAAATTTTGTTTCATTCTTTCATTCATAATTCCATCACTTGCATATTAAAATGCATAATTCCAATCAACCAAATACCACATAAAACCAAGCAAAAGTTTTCTTCCAAACCATTAACAACCCACGGCCACCTTATGAATTTCACACAAGAAATTTTTTTTCAAACTTTCCACAATGAAATACAAGCTTTGTTCTTCACAAAATTAAACTTAGAAAGCATGTTAACCATTAACCACACACTTTTTTTCATTGGTTACCTAAGGTAACCCACGGATTTACCTTTGAAAAACCAACCAAAATTTGGTTTTTCTTTAATGAATTAGCATGGTTTTCTTTCTTAATACATCCTTAACAAAACCCAACATCAAATCCATGAAAAACAACCAAAAATTTCACATCTTTTTATCACTATTCATCCACGGATTTTGTGAAGAAAACCATGAAAAAATCAAGTGCAAGGGAAGATACCTTAATCAATTGCTTCCTTTGTCTTCTAGGAGTGTTTTGACACACTTTTTGTGAAGAAATGTTGAAGATAAAACTTGGTTTCCCTTGGTCCCTCACGTAGCCACCATGGAAGGAAGTTAGAAAAATTTTCTTATGGCTTTTGGCTTGAAATTTTGGTTTCGACCACTTTGTAAATGTTTTGCCGACTTATGCAAACCAAAAGCCAATTAATTTGGCTCTAAACCAATGACAATTTGACATCTTTCAAGCCATTTCTTTCCCCATTTTTCAAAAATTAAAAATGGTAATTTTTGGCCAAATCTTGGCCTTTAGATCAAAAGGTGATTAAATCCTAGCCATTAATGCCACCAACCACCTTATTTATTCCATTTAATAAACTTGATTTATGATGTCATAAATGCAAAAGTGAAAGTTGACTTTGACTTTCACTATTCACATTAATTCGACTACTTTTTGACCGATACCGGTTCGAGCCGAAATTTTCCTGAAATCGTCCCGGCGTGTTCCTGAGGTCTCCTGTGCAGTCGGATCAATTTAATTTGCTTCCGTTTGATCAAAATCAATCCCGGAAGTTTACCGTCTTTTATTAGCTCGGTTAGGGTTTTCAATGCCGATTTTGGCACCGTTTCACCCGTTTCAACTCAGTGAATTTTTCCAACACTGAATTCTTACTCGTCAGTATTGTTAGAACATTTTCATATATTCTGAACAATATAAATACATTTATTTCACTCTTTAAATAGTACAAATTGTTATATACATACAATTGTACATTTTCGTCCGAGAATTGCCTGAATTTCCCGGTTGTCACATTCACCCCTCCTTATAAAATTTTCGTCCTCGAAAATTAGAACAAATGGGGTTATAATTTCCTCATCTCGTCTTATCGTTCCCACGTAGCTTCTTCAATATTGTGATTTTTCCACAAAATCTTCACTAGTGGGATTACCTTATTCCTCAGTACTTTCTCTTCACGAGCTAGTACTTGAATAGGCTGTTCCTCATATGTCAAATCCTCGTGGATTTGAATAGGCTCATGCTTCAATACATGGGATGGATCTGGTATATACTTTCTCAGCATCGACACATGAAATACGTTATGCACTGCCAACAATTCTGGAGGTAGCGCTAATCTGTAAGCGACCTTTCCAATGCGTTCGATAATTTCATAAGGTCCAATGTATCTTGGACTCAGTTTCCCCTTCTTACCGAAACGCATAATCCCCTTCATAGGCGATACCCTGAGAAACACGAAGTCTCCTTCATCGAACTCCAAGGATCTCCGTCTCTTATCCGCATAACTCATTTGCCGACTTTGCGCAATTTTCATTTGACGCTGAATTCTAGCAATTGCATCGGAAGTCTCTTGCATGAAATCCGTCTTATGCAACTGCTTTTCTCGTAAATCGTACCAATGTAATGGTGATCTGCACTTCCGTCCATACAAAGCCTCGTAAGGTGCCATGCCTATCGAAGCTTGGTAACTATTATTGTACGAGAATTCAATCAATGGTAACTTCTCGTTCCAATTTCCCGCAAAATCCATAATGCAAGCTCGAAGCATGTCCTCTAACGTCTGAATTGTCCGCTCTGACTGCCCGTCTGTTTGCAGATGAAAAGCCGTACTGAGTCTCAATTCAGTACCCATGGCCTCTTGCACACACTTCCAGAAATTCGAAGTGAATCGTGCATCTCGATCTGATACAATGGATTTCGGTACTCCATGTAGTCTGACGACATGAGTTATGTACAGCTGAGCAAACTTTTCCAACGAAAAAGTCATCTTGACAGCTATAAACTGTGCCGTCTTGGTCAGTCTGTCCACAATAACCCAAATGGCGTCATAACCTTCTCGGGTTTTCGGGAGTCCCACTACAAAATCCATCGTAATGTGTTCCCATTTCCATTCAGGAATCTCCAACGGTTCCAATCTTCCCGCTGGATGTTTATGTTCCGCTTTGATTCTCTGACAGGTCATGCATCTGCTCACGAATTTCGCTATATCGTTCTTCATCCCTTTCCACCAGAACTGTAACTTCAAGTCCTGATACATTTTGCTCGCTCCGGGATGAACCGAATAGGGTGTCTCATGAGCTTCTGACATGATCCGTCTTCTAAGTTCCTCATCAGCTGGAACATTTATCCTTCCTTGATAAAGGATTATTCCATCCTTGGAAATTCCTTCTTGAGAACTTGTCATCATTGGATCTCACCTCTGAGCTTCCTTTATATCCTCAAATAGCGATGATTCCACTTGGAGTGCAGCTAATCTTCCAGATATCAGCTCCAAGTTCAAAGAATTTATCTCTTGCTGCAATGGCTTCAGAAGCCTGTTTATTGGTAGCTGGTGCGATACAGTAGACTTCCTACTTAGAGCATCCGCTACACGGTTGGCCTTTCCTAGATGGTAGAGGATTTCACAATCATAATCCTTCACCAATTCCAACCATCGTCTCTGTCGCATATTGAGCTCTTTTTGCGTGAAGAAATACTTCAAGCTTTGGTGATCAGTGAAAATCTGACATTGAGCTCCATAGAGATAGTGTCGCCAAATTTTAAGTGCGAACACTACTGCAGCAAGTTCAAGGTCATGCGTAGGATAATTCCTTTCATGCTCCTTTAACTGACGGGAAGCATAGGCAATCACCTTGCCGTCTTGCATCAGGACTGCTCCCAATCCTATTTTCGATGCATCACTATAGATCACGAACTTCTCCCCTTCAGTGGGAAGCGTAAGGATTGGTGCGCTTGTCAGTCGCCTCTTTAACTCCTGGAAGCTTCTTTCGCATTCCATAGTCCACTCGTACTTCCTTTCTTTGCGTGTAAGAGCAGTAAGAGGTGCAGCTAGTCGCGCGAATCCCTCTACAAATCACCGATAATAACCAGCCAATCCCAAGAAACTGCGTATTTCTGTCACACTCTTGGGTGCAGGCCACTGGTTAATTGCCTCTACCTTTATCGGATCTATAGCAATACCTTCCTGGGATACAACATGTCCGAGGAAATGTACTCTGTCCAGCCAAAACTTGCATTTTGAGAATTTGGCATACAGTTGATGCTTCCGTATTGTATTCAACACGATCCTCAGATGCTTCTTGTGCTCCTCATGAGTCTTCGAGTATATAAGAATGTCATCAATGAATACAATGACAAACTTATCCAGATACTCTTTAAAAATCCTGTTCATCAAGTCCATGAACGCTGCTGGCGCATTTGTCAATCCGAATGGCATCACAAGGAACTCGTAGTGACCATAACGAGTCCTAAACGCCGTCTTAGGAATATCACTCTCTTTAATTCTCAGCTGGTGATATCCTGACCGTAAGTCGATTTTGGAAAATACCGCTGCGCCTTTTAACTGGTCGAATAGGTCATCAATTCTAGGTAACGGATACCTATTTTTGATCGTAACCTTATTCAACTCCCGGTAATCAATGCACAGTCGGAATGTTCCATCCTTTTTCTTGACGAATAACACAGGTGCACCCCATGGAGAAAAACTCGGCCTGATGAATCCTTTATCCAAAAGCTCCTTTAATTGTACCTGCAGCTCCTTTAACTCCACTGGAGCCATACGGTATGGTGCTTTGGAAATAGGTGCTGTTCCAGGCATCAACTCAATTTCAAACGAGATTTCTCTCTCTGGCGGTATCCCTGGTAACTCTTCCGGAAATACGTCAAGAAACTCATTAACCACAGGAACATCTTCAGGTTGAAGCTTCTGTTCCTCTGCAGTATCCACCACATATGCCAGATATCCCATGCAACCACTGGCTATCAGCTTGCTTGCTCTCAGCGAACTGATCATCATCTTCCCGGGTCTTCGAGAAGTATCAACATACTCGAAACTCTCTTCTTCCTCGGGTTGGAAGACTATCTTTCGATTTCGGTAGTCGATCGTAGCTTGGTATTTCCCTAGGAAATCCATGCCTAAAATCACATCGTAATCCATGATCTCCATTACGATCAACTCAGCATATAGTTCCCTATTTGCCACATATACTGGTACATAGGGTAACCAGTAATTGGACAACAATACTTCCCCATAAGGTAAGGCTGTCTTAAATACCCTTCCCATATTATCCTTAGGAAGTCCTATCTTGTCAGCAAATGCATAGGAAACAAATGAATGCGTAGCACCGGAATCGAATAGTACAGAGGCTACATGACTAGCGACAGGAAGCTGACCTGTCACCACGTTTGATGTTCCTGCCTCTGCGTCTTCCTTGCTGTAGGCCATCACACGAGCATCAGCACGTTGCATTCGCTCCTGGCGTTGCGGCCTCACTGGTGACTCTTCCACTCTGGCCTGAAGGGAATGAGCTTGTGGGCGTGTCTGGTGCGGTTGGGAAGTGCCTTGTCCACCCTGCCTATTTGGACAGTTCCTGGCGTAATGGCCTTCCTTTCCACATTCGTAGCACACAAGTGGCCCAAATCTGCATTGCCCAGAATGTCTCTTCCCGCATGTAGGGCAGTTTTGCACATTAGACTCTGCATTACCAGCTGTTCTCCGCTGCTGGTTTCGATCATTTCCCTGGTGATTCCCAGAAAAATTCCCTTTTCTCTTATTTTGCTGGGATCCTTGATTGTTGCCCTGGCTTGGTTTCGCATTCTGACTAGGCTTGCTCGATTGACCAACTTGCGTAGACTTCGCCAAAGCCCTCTCCTTCTTTTTAGCCTCCCAGTGTTTCTCTCTTTCCTCTTTCTGTCGAGCTACATGAAACTCAGCTCTAATGGCCCGACTCACACAGTTTGCTACAGAAGTAGGTGGTACTAGTCCAGTGTCTACTAACGCAGCAATTTCCGGCCTAAACATCCCGATCATTTTCTGTATTTTTTTCCTCTCAGTAGGGACTACGTAGGGACATAGACGGGATAACTGGTCGAACTTTCGGTAGACTTCGCTTACCGACATGTTCCCTTGTGTCAACTCTGAGAATTCTTTCTGTTGCTGTCTCAGAGATGCAGGGTCGTAATATTTCTGGTTAAATTCTTCCAGAAATTCCGCCCAACTCATGGTAGACACGTCTCTTCTCATTCACACGGTGTCCCACCAAAACCGAGCATCTTTTCTCAGCACAAAAGACGCACATGCAACCTTCTCCGGGTCGGTTAGGTTCATGAACTCCATAATCACATTCGTAAAATCATATCAATTTACGAAATTTAGGGTAATGTAAAGCCACATTATCGTAACACATCATCGTACAACATATAATCATTTTGGTATTTCATTCATAGCAAAACATTTATATGTCATACATAGACATCACCAGTCATATATACATCGGCCGTTTATACAAAATGGCCACAAGTCTATACAAAAGAGCTTTTCTCTAAGCTACTTATGTACATGTACACATCTACTGGTCACTCGTTCCCTACATCTGGGACTAGAGGATATTCTTCTGGATCCTCATCGTCATTGGTATCATCTGAGTCGTTACCACCCCTAGGTAATGTTCCCTGTCCTGAGTCATCACCTCGTGGTCTAGACGGTCCGGCCTCATGATCATTCATCATTCTTCTCGGCCCGAATATGTGTGCAAACATCTCATCTTGACCCAGCGTCTCTCGTCGACTCTGCGTCAGATGCTCGATCAGAATCTCTCTCTCGATCGCCCTGATCGTTACCACGAACTCTTGGAGCGTCGGAGGAAACGGCTTGATCACCCTCGGTCTCAGCTCCAAGGATAAGCCTTTCCAAAACAGCTCACAGCAGTTTGCTTCCGTGAGATTAGGCAACGGACATCTCCTCCGAATGGTCTCCTCAAATCGCGCTGTGTAAGACATCACTGTTTCACCAGACAGCATGACCATCCTCTCGGTCTGGAGAATGTAGTCCCTGACCTCATCGAATCCAGGGTACGCAGGTGTATCAGCCTCTCGTCTCGCTGGAGATGCTGGAGCAGGTGCTGGATCCCTTGGTTGAAACTGATCAGCCAACCGCTGACAGAATTCGGCCCAACTGAATCCCAATAAAATCTCCTGGTCACAATACTGCCAGAACACTCGAGCGTCTCCCTGAAACATACTGACAGCCAACTGGATCCACATATCTCGATCAATGTCGCATATCACCATGATCCTCTCAATGGCATGGAGCCAGTCCTTGGTCTCCATCGACTGTCGTCCACCATCAAACATAGGAGGACTGCTGGCCCTAAATGCCTGTACTGCCCGTGCCGACACTCTCACCCCAATATGTTGGCGTCCACCAACAACTGGAATGTCCACTACCACCGGTGGATGAACTATCGGTCGTGGCTGTACTATCTCTACTGGCGCTGGCACTGGTGCTGGTACTGATGCCGGCACTGGTACCGGAGGTCTCTCGGGTACCGGGGGTCTGACTACCGGCCTTTGGGAAATGGGCGGCCTCACAATAGGTCTCGTCCATACCCGTAATACCCCTCTTGGTCGTGGTAGCTGGGGTCTCACATATGGAGGTCTGGTCATCGTGCTACCTATAAGATAATTATTTTCACATAAGAAAATAATTAGCTAAACTTAAGTAACTACTTACTTGGATAGCGGTGCAGGATGCGCGAAGTGTCAAATCGGGATATGGTCACACTGCTCTGATATACCAACTGTGACGGCAATTGGTATTCAAAACTTAGCCACTCGAAAACCACGCTCTGATACCAACTGTGACAGCAGTTGGTATTCTAAACTTCACCAATCTCAAACCAGGCTCTGATACCAACTGTGGCAGCCCGCCCCTTGTGGAGATCATACAATACTATTACAGTTGAGCTTTATCGCTAACTGCGATAGATTGTACTCTTATGGGTCGCCGGCTTATCTCTCTCCTCTATTTAAATCATGACGTTTTTGGGAAAAATTTTTTTGTTCTTTGGTTTTGCATGAAAATGGACTTCGGCTTTTTGCTCCAAAACTTGCCGACTTAAGCCACCAAAAAGACCAATTAATTTAGCCTTCCACCAATGACAATTTGACATCTTTCAAGCCATTTCTTTCCCCATTTTTCAAAAATTAAAAATGGTAATTTTTGGCCAAATCTTGGCCTTTAGATCAAAAGGTGATTAAATCCTAGCCATTAATGCCACCAACCACCTTATTTATTCCATTTAATAAACTTGATTTATGATGTCATAAATGCAAAAGTGAAAGTTGACTTTGACTTTCACTATTCACATTAATTCGACTACTTTTTGACCGATACCGGTTCGAGCCGAAATTTTCCTGAAATCGTCCCGGCGTGTTCCTGAGGTCTCCTGTGCAGTCGGATCAATTTAATTTGCTTCCGTTTGATCAAAATCAATCTCAGAAGTTTACCGTCTTTTATTAGCTCGGTTAGGGTTTTCAATGCCGATTTTGGCACCGTTTCACCCGTTTCAACTCAGTGAATTTTTCCAACACTGAATTCTTACTCGTCAGTATTGTTAGAACATTTTCATATATTCTGAACAATATAAATACATTTATTTCACTCTTTAAATAGTACAAATTGTTATATACATACAATTGTACATTTTCGTCCGAGAATTGCCTGAATTTCCCGGTTGTCACAAATCCACTGTGGATATGGTCCTGCTACAAGTTTTTCGCTGAGCGTTGAAAAAAAAGGGACATATATTGCAAAACGATTTGAATTATGTATTGTGTATAAACTATGTTTGTACTTTTAAAAAGTGACAAACATAATTCAGCTTAATTACGTTATGTTTACAAACAAGAAAAAGTATTTAAAAAAAAATGATTCCAAATTTCACAAAGGTTTTAAAGGAAATAAAAGAATTTAGGCGACCCGACGAAGTTCACGAGCTATTTCAGTCGGCTAAGGAGCTTAATTGTAATAGTTTCGGTAGACCGAGGTCGGGGGCGCCACAATAATGCTATCATTTTGTTCTTTCGATCTCTGAAGAGACGAATACCTAGAACATAATTAGCTTCTCCCAAGTCCTTCATGTCAAACTGTTGGTGTAACCAAAGCTTGACTGATGATAAGTTCCCTATATCATCGACATAGAGTATCAGAAAGACCACTTTTCCATCGTTGATACATTTATAAACAAAGGGTTCATCAACGTTCTGCTCAAAACCAAATGTCTTAATCGCTTGATCAAACCTCTGGTTCCATGAGGGGGATGCTTGCTTTAATCCATAAATGGATCTAAGCAACTTGCAGACTTTCCTTTCTTGACCTTTCGGTACAAACCCTTCAGGCTGTATCATATAGAAACACTCTTTAAGATGGCCATTCAAGAATACCTCTTGACATCCATTTGCTAGATCTGATAATCGAGAGCCGCAGTAATGGACAGAAGAATGCGGATAGACTTCAGCATAGCATCAGGCGAAAAGGTTTCATCGTAATCGATTCCAGCCTTTTGCGTGTACCCTTTTGCAACCAGTCTACCTTCGAAAGTTTCCACTCTCCCTTCCACATTCTTCTTTCTTTTGTAGACCCATTTGCATCCAATGGGTTTTATCCCATTTGGCAAATCTACAAGTTCCCAAACAGAGTTGGATTTCATAGAATCCATCTCATTGTTCATAGCCTGTTTCAAATATTTAGAATCAACATCATTTATAGCTTCATCATAGGTGACTGGATCATCCTCATGCTCATGAGCCTCGGCCTGGTATACGTCAGCATCATACATGAAGAAATTAGGTTTCTTCAAAACCCTCCCACTACGACGAGGCATCCTAAATTGTTGATCGTCTGCAAGTCCTTCACCGGAACTCGGACTTGCGTCCAAGACCGAAATCTGTGGAGCATTTCTTTCACCTGATAACTCCTTTAGCACCACTTTGCTTCGAGGTTTAAAGTCATTCATGTGACTTTCCTCCAAGAATGTCGCATGGGTTGAGATAATGACTTTTTGTTCCTTCGGGTTATAGAACAGACCTCCTTTAGTTTCCTTTGGATACCCTACAAACATGCACAATTCTGATCTTGGTTCCAATTTCTTCACATCCCCATCTAGTACATGTGCCGGGCAGCCCCATATTCTCATATATTCAAGGGAGGGCTTCCTGCCATGCCATAATTTATACGAAGTTCTGGGAATTGATTTGCTTGGAACCTGGTTCAGAATATAGCACGCCATTTGTAAAGCATATCCCCAAAATGATAGTGGCAGCGTTGAATAACTCATCATGGACCGTACCATATCCAACAAGGTCCTGTTTCTCCTTTCGACTATACCATTCTGTTGTGGAGTACTAGGTACAGTTAATTGGGATAATATCCCGTTCTCTACAAGATGTCCTAGAAATTCATCAGAGAGGTATTTGCCACCTCAATCAGATCAAAGTGCCTTTATGGATTTATCCAATTGCATTTCCACTTCCGCACGATACTCTTTGAACTTGTCAAAGGTTTCGCTTTTACGGTGCATCAGATACACATTTCCATACCTCGAGTAATCATCTATAAAAGAGACATAATACTCAAACCTTCCTCGTGCTGTGATGTTCATGGGGTCACATATGTCAGTGTGCACAATTTCCAAGAGCTCCTGAGCCCTTGTACCCTTTGCTCCAAAAGACCTCTTAGTCATCTTACCCTCTAGACAAGACTCACATTGGGGAAGACGTATCTCCTCCAGAGATTCTAGAGGACCGTCTTTCACCAATCTTTGAATCCTATCCTGATTAATATGACCAAGTCTTAAATGCCAAAGATACGCTTTAATTCCTCGTCCAATTAATATATGTTGCCTTAATTCCTCCAAGGTTAAGACATATATTAATAACTGCTTATTTGGCCACCAGTTTAGTTAACAGAGCTTCTGGGGAAGGTTAATAACTAAATGAGTCTTGAGTGTATAACCATTGTTTACATAGCCCGATCCACGTCCTACCAAGCCATCCAGGGGTGGTCATGAATAGGATCATGCCCAAACATGTTTTCCACATAGGAGATCCAATTTAGTATACCGGCGATGGTAAACATCTACCGAGGGGTGTGGTCAGGATAGAACTGACGCGAGGCGTTACCATCCTTTCACTTATGGATCAACAATGGAGGCCGTGGGTTTTGTTTGAAACCCTCTCCCACTCAATATTTTGAAAAAAATATGCAAGTTTTTGACAAAAAGTTTTTGACAAATTATGTATGATCAATATAGTACGAGCAGCACTCAGCTATCCTATATGACATGTTATCAAATATGCATATAAAACATCCATCAATACATATTTATACACCCATGACATATCACAGAAAAAATAATTAACAGAAAAATCAAGCCACGGTTCCATCCTAGAACAAAGAAAATAAAGATTACAAAATTTCATCCAAAGCATTCTTTGGGTCTTGAATTTTGTTCCGTCTTCTTGTATCCATCTTTATGTAGCCTCTCCATTTATTTCTCATCCCAATAATCATTTAAAATTTAAATCTCCAAAAATTTAAATTTCAAATTCAAATTCCAAATTCGAATTTCAAATTTAAATTCAAATTCAAATTTTAGACAATTTTAAACATCATGTGTAAAAATATGTAATTTCGAAAATTTCAAATTTTCAATTACATATTTTTAAACATGATTTAAAATTAAGTCCTAAATTTACAAATCAAAATTTTTCGATTTTTTTGAATCGTCGCACCACCGTCCCCGGAGGCGGCAGCCTCCGTGGGCAGCCCCCAGCCTCAGGGGGTTGGCAGCCCCCAGCCTCAGGGGGTTGGCAGCCCACGGCCGCCCCATGTGCAGCCTTGCCGGGCTGCAGGCAGTGCCTGCAGCCACAAGCTGCAGGCCCAGGCTGCGGCCAGCCTTAGGGAGGCCACGGCCACCCTCGACTGCAGGCCAAGCCTGCAGCCGTGGGTGATTATGGCCTGCACAGGGGCTACCATAGCCCATCCTGCCCGAGGGCAGAGGCTGTAGCCCCACCAAGGCCCGACGGCCTATCCCGAGGGGTCGTGTCTCGATTTACCTATTAGGATTTCCAAAAATTAAATTGAATCCCAATTAAATTGAAACTTTCCACACTATCAAAATTTCAACCTTTAAATCAAATTTAACTTTTGGGAAAAATAAATTACAGTCTTCAGTCTTCAATCTCCTCCAAGAATAATTACATAAAATTTCCTAAACCGTTTCCGGTGCACAAAAAATTCTAACTATAATAATTCTAAGAGACAAAAATAAAATTCATGGGAAAATTATAGTGTTAATAAACTGCTCCCATGGTTACGTAAAAACTCCTAGATACAATTTTTTCTAAATTCTAAGGAACCATAACCGGCATAAACAAGTATGCTTATAATAATTTAGAAAATTAAAATAACCACATACTACATACATAATCTATGATAACAACATAATGGAATCCTAGAATGCCACTCTCTAAATATCAAATCCATACATAAATAAAAAGACTAAATAATTATCTAATTTATGTACATGGCATAGTCATGAGATGGCTCTGATATCAATTGTAAGAAAACTAAAAAAAAAACGATAAAAATACATCAGAGTGGCACAGCGGAACAATAAAAATTTTTCAGATCGTTAAATATCTCATGATGCCATATACAATAAACCAACAACAATTAAAACTCATACCTCAAGGACGCCAATCTTGCAGGAGGAGAATGACCGGAGGGCTTCAACCAACTAACCTTCTCTACTATTTTCCAATTCCTGAATGGCTAAGTGTGTGGGCACTCTGAACCTCGATCGGTATGCTAGCACTGCTAGTCTTCTTCCGACCACCCAGATCTCTAAAGAACTTATTGTCATGGTGGGTTGTGCAATAATAAGCCTGCTCACCTGAGAGTCTGTAGTCTGAGAGAACTGGAGTGGCAGGATCTCTATTTATAGACCTGTATGAGGTGATTCTCTGAATTCGAATTGGATTAGGAGAAGATATTCTCCCTTATCCACAAGCACAAAATCCGAATTTTCCAACGGGAAAACCCCAACAATAAATTCGGCTACTTTAGGATAAATCCAATCCAAATCTAAACTAGAATTTTATCTCCCTTTTTCAACCAAAAAATCTGAAAATTCAAAGGAGAAAATCTCCTCAAAAATTCGACCACTTTTAGATAAGAGAGAATCAAAATTCCACTAGGATTTTCAAGCTTGAATCTTATCTCATCCTTATACAAAATAACTGAAAATCTCCCAGGAGATTCACTCAAAAAATTCGACCATTATCTGGGAGGAGAGAATCCAAATTCAACTGGGATTGAAACTTAAATTTTTTTCTTGAACCTTATCCACAAAAAATCTGAAAATCTATTGAGGATAATCCTCAAAATTTTCGTCCAGCTTTAGTTAGGATTTAGATTCAAAATTCAAGTAGGATTCTAACAAGATTATCCTCTCTATATCCAACTCAAATTCGAATTTCATTCCTTGTGGATTTACCACAACAAATTTGAATTCCACTTGGACTGTGATTCAAAATTTGAATTTCAAATTTCAAATTCAAATTTCAAAGTTCAAATTTGAAAATCCACAAAACAGTTGTATTTCAAATTCTTGTTCTCATGGATAATTTTCTATAACTCCAATCCAATCTCAAATAAAATCATGGCAACTTTATTTGGAGTTCGAATAATTGTGTACTCTATTATCCAAAACAAAATCTGAATCCAACCGGAGAGAATCTTGTCTACCATCCTAATCCTATGTCATCACCATCCATGCATAATAAACTAGCCAATAGCATACACAGATCAATTTTGCCAAACGTTAAGGAATTATGTGGAGCTAGTCTAGTAGAGGGACTAATTGGACATATATAATCAGGCTCCCACAAATCCATATGATCATCATTCTTTACCGAACAACTCAATCATATGATCACTAATTTCAGATTTACACTACTATAAACCTGAAACTGAACTCCCAATTATATAGCGTATTACGTAAGCCTGTGACAAGCTATCGTCTAATGACCTTGTCATGTATGCAGAACCCTCATATGATATCCATGATCAACCTTAGGCCAAAGTCCGTTTGATCCTATTAATCAGGCTATCTTAAAGTTCCATTATACTACTGAATTAAGAAAATGATTATTCACCACATGTGAATAAGAAGTCATCCGTCCAGCAGACAACTCAAGGCCCTGTCCAATTTCACATTCAGTATAATGCCTTTAAGAGGATACCCTTAACTCCTTATTAGAGCTATGATTCCAATATCTGTAAATAAACCCTTCATCGTATACAAGTCATGCACCCAATGAACCGGTCTATAAGCTTACTACCTCTGAGACGCTTTAGCCATTGGAACATCGAAGTACACAAGTCATATACATGAAACTGTCCTTTTACTCAGGATTAAGGTTACTACACAATGAACATCAAAAGCAGATCGATCCACTCAAAGCGGACTTCATAGATCAATCACGCTTTAGTCCTGGTCTAATATGTCACCACCAAGCAACAGATCTATGTCTCTACTTGGGAGTCCAGCTCCAAATAGTCAAGACAAACCGCCCCCTCCAAGGCTTTAAACAACATAATAGTCTTAACATGAGTTAGATGCTCGGTCTAACCCCATAGACTGCAGACCATAGTTTAGACCGCTAACTTTAGAATATTGTCTTCTTGCATACAAAAGTCCATTGCATACAACGTTCTAACAGTTTAACACAAGTAGTCAGGGAGCCATATTTGCTTACATTTACTTTAACATGTAAATAAACGAGGACAGATAGCAATGTAATGAATAACCTCTATATATAATTTCATTATCCAGTTCAAAACAAATACATCAAAATATCTCTAATGCTTAGGGCATTTCCTAACAATTATGAGTTTCTTGTTATGTCGTTTGGGCTGACGAATGCACCTGCAGCTTTCATGGACCTGATGAATCAAGTATTCAAGGAGTTCTTAGATAAGTTTTTCATTGTGTTTATCGATGACATACTCGTATATTCTAAGACAAAAGAGGAGCATGAGGAGCTGTATTAATGGAAGGTAGTAGAGTGGTCACGTACGCTTCGCGGCAACTCAAGAACCACGAGAGAAACTACCCAACGCATGACTTGGAGCTTGCAGCAGTCGTCTTTGCGCTCAAACTATGGGGGCATTACCTTTATGGAGTTAAATGTGATATCTACACAGACCACCAGAGCCTAAAATACATTTTCACGCAGAAGGAGCTTAATAAGAGGCAACGAAGATGGCTGGAACTGGTTAAGGATTATGACTGTAAAATCCTTTACCATCCAAGAAAAGTCGATAAGGTGGCCGACGCGTTGAGTAGAAAGCATACCTAGTCGCTTATGGCTATCCATGCCTTGCCAGAAGCACTACAAGATGACCTACGGAGCAGCAAGATTAAGATGGTCACAGGGAGGTTGTCTGAAACGACGCTCTAGTCGATGCTCCTAGAAGAAATTAAAGCCAGCCAAGACCTTGATTCATCCCTGGACAAGCTCAAAAAGGAGGTAGTAGAGGACTAGAATTCAGAGTTTAGAGTCTCCAAGGATGGCACACTCTACTACAAAGATAGAGTATGTGTTCCAAAGGATGAGGAACTCAGGAAGCGGATCATATCAGAAGCTCATGACATACCATACTCAGTACATCGAGGAGCAAATAAGATGTACCAGGGCTTAAAAAGAAGTTTTTGGTGGCTAAACATTAAGAATGACGTCATCGAATTCGTAGCAAAGTGCCTTACCTGCCAAAAAATTAAAGCAGAACATCAGCGACTGGGAGGAAAACTACAGAGGATCGAGCTACCAGAGTGGAAATACGAGCAAATTACCATAGACTTTGTGGTCAGATTTCCCAGGACCTTAAGCAGGAATGATGTCATCTGGGTAATTATGGACCGACTAACGAAATCAGCTCGATTTTTAGCCATAAAGTGGAGCTACGCGATAAAGAAGTTAGCAAAAATGTACATCACTCAAATAGTAAGACTACATGGAGTACCCAAATTGATCATCTCAGATCACGATGGATGCTTCACTTCAAGGTTTTAGCAGAGCGTTCAAGCCGTAATGGGAACTAAGCTGAAGTTCAACACGGCCTTCAATCCTCAGACTGACAACCAATCCGAGAGAACTATTTAGACTTTAAAAAATATGTTGAGAGCATGTGTCTTAGACTTCGAGGGGAGTTGGAATCAGAAGCTGCCTTTGATAGAGTTCTCGTACAATAATAGCTATCATTCCTCAATTGGGATGGCTCTGTATGAGGCACTCTACGGAAGAAGATGCCGATCTCCAGTTCCCTGGCATGAAACTAGAGAAAAATAGCTCACCAGCACCGACTTCGTCAAGGATACCACGGCAGACATGAAACTTATAAGACAGAGGCTGGATATAGCACATAGCTGCCAGAAGAGTTACGCAGATAAACAACAAATGCCTCTTGAATTTCAAGAAGGAGATTCAATTTTCCTCAAGGTGGCACCCATGAAAGGGTTGGTGTGCTTTGGGAAGAAAGCGAAGTTGAGTCCTAGGTACATAGGACCCTTCGAGATTATCGAGAAAGTCGGGAAGGTAGCATACCGACTAGTGCTTTACATAATGTTTTACCCTTCGAGATTATCGAGAAAGTCGGGAAGGTAGCATACCGACTAGTGCTTTACATAATGTTTTCCACGTCTCGATGCTGAAGAAGTACGTGCCAGATAGTTCCCACATTCTAAGGCAGGAACTCGTTGAAGTCCATGCCGACCTGACGTATGAGGAGAAACCCGTGTAGATTTTAGCTAGGGAAAATAAGGTCCTCAGGAATAAGGTTATTCCACTAGTAAAAGTATTATGGCAGAACCACAATATAGAAGAAGCCACGTAGGAATGGGAAGAGAATATGAAAAGAGACTTCCTGGACTTATTCTAATTTTTGAAGACGAAAATTTTGTAATGGGGGTAGATTGTAAGGACCACCCCATTCCTGTAACTTGATTTTCATTTAATGAGAGATTGAGGGATGATTTGATGCATTTTAGTGTAATTTTTAAAGTACGCGGTCCTGTACACAGCCGTGTAATGTGTACCAATCGGACTGTGTACATGTATGTAGCCGTGTAAGTATACATGGCCGTGTAATACAACACGGTTAGGTACACGGTCGTATAAGAGACCATGTAAGAGGCCGTGTACCACTTGGGTTATGAACACGTGAGAAGCTGTGTAACTGAACATGGTCGTGTATAGAGACATGATCAAGAACATGGCTGTGTAAGATGCCATGTACCACCTGGGCAAATGAACGTGTAAAGGGCTGTGTTTCAAAACAGGGCCTTGTTGAAGAATTTCAACTGGTACACGCTTGTGTCCGATGTATACATGCCCGTGTTGCCTTATGCATGCCCATGTTAGAGGCCATGTTGAAGGCCCTGTAATGGGCAGAAAGCTGTTACACAGACCCTTAAAATGCATGAAACCTAATTACTATGTAATGAGTAATTAAGTTAGAAAAATATAGTATATATTCCAATTAAATAGATTAAACAGATACAGTACTATTCATGCAATGAAAGGGGTGATCGATAGTGAACTCGGTCTACCCTATTATGCGTATGTATGTGTGAGACACGCAGTGTCAGGAAACTTGTCCGGATGACCATTTCTTAACATAAGACTGGTGAACAGATCACCAGAATGCTCGAACCGAACATCTGAGCATGATAGCAAGAGAAAATCCTAGCAAAGGTATGGTATCGAGAAAATGGTCTGGATGACCTCCTCTCACCTAGAGACTGACAAAATCGGAGTCAGAGCACTAAAATTGGTCAATTAAGTAATAGATAGTGAATAGTGAATAGTAAGTATCGCAGTGTCAAGTTATTGGCTAAGACGGCCTTAAATTGACCTAAAACTGATATATGAATGGTTAGTAGGCTTAATCCGGTCGATTGAACATAAAACGAGAATTTTAGTTTGAGAGATATGCAGTATCAGGATGAGGGTCAAAACGACCTTTACTTGCTCTGAAACTGATATGTTTGGACTCACAACATCCAAATTAGTCAATCGAGTACCTAACATGTTTTTCAAGGCGGGGCCACACAATCCTAAAAAAATTGGTCCAGACGACCTCCGATGGATGTAAAACTGATAAAAATGGAATCAACACCTCCAAATTAGCCAAGAAAGGCTGTGTCCGAAATTTCACCTGGGAACACCTCGGTTTGCATGCGAAAGGACAACATAGTGTAAATACAACTACAGTATAGGATGTGAATAGTAAATTAGACTGATAATAGACTCTTAGATAGTATAAAACAACCAGGAATTTATAGTACAAAAATCAGATTCAGAAATCTAATTTTCGGGTGAAAATTGGAACACTACCGAGAAAGAACTGAATACTGCAGTATAAAATTAGACTGCAATGAGAAGTCAACACAGATAAAATTGGCCCTTAGAAACCATGCCCCTAGCTGTAAAAGGCAGCTAAAAATGGCTGCTCGCATAGCCCAAAAGTGAGATTAAAAAATTACCCTACTCATGATAACTTTTGAAAAAAAAAATTCAAGGGGTTTTAAAAGCTTGGTCAACAATCTTTGTTTATTCTTCTCTTCCTTCCATAAGCAGCCCACGCCTACTTTGGCTTGAAAATGGGCAGTCATTTGTCCCATGATTTGGCTAATTTGGTGGACAATTAATTAGAATTAATTCTTGTCACGGCCCAAAATTTAGACACGTGACACGATAGCCAAATCATAATATCAACCCGAGATTTAAGGAAAACATTTATTACAAAAAACAACGGGTCAACATTATAATTTAGCTAAGCCTAATTATAAAGTAGCATCATAACCACAAAATAAAATAAAGGAGAAAATAAATGTTTTTTAATGTAGAAGTCAAACACAAAATCGGTTTTCAAAAGAAATTACCAACCATAAAATATTCCCAAGCATGAAATTAGAATAACATGAAATAAAGTACAAACTTAAAGTCTCATTACATCAGAATGAGAAACAGAAAGAAGAAGATGAAGAAAACGGATAGCATCATCTTTGGTAGTAACGGATATCTCAACAAATTTCGGAACTGCTACCTCCCGTACCTGGAAGTAGTCATTTCGAAATCACAAAGAAAAAGGGACGTGAGCGCTGGCTCAGTAGGATAGAAACAAAGGTGGGTTAACAGATAACATTTAAAAATATGGCATAATATTCGTTTCCAAAAATAATCAACAATTTAAAAAAAATACATGACATAATAATCATAACAAAAAAAAAAAATCAACAATTTCGTGAAAAACATTTTTAATGCAAGTTTTATTCTGCTGAGGACTTAGCGTAGCTGCAATATACGTGCCCCAATATTAAAATAATAAATCATTAAAACAACCATCTTATTATGAGTGAGGACTTGTCGTAGCTATAATATACGTGCCTCGAATTTGAATTATCCTAGATCATCTCGTTACGGTCTAAATAGGCCGAACGGCCCTGCGCAGGTTTAGGGACCTTCCCCCATGGCGTCAACTTTGGGACGCATGCATCATTTACAATGATCGTGAACTAGAGCTCAATTATGTTCACCGGATTATTCAAAAGATGGTATTTACCAAGTTATATTATGTCATTAATCAAAACACGCTTTAAAATACACATTTATTACAAAACACGTTGCATGCGTTTATTTCATCAAAAATAGTATAATAATTTCATAAACTGAAAAAAACAGCATGCCATCGATAAAATAGGGAAATTTAAAACACTTGACTACTCCCAGAAAAGGCTAGAACGTCCTACCTCGATTATCGCACAAGCGTTACGATAACGTGATCCACAAATCCAGCAAGAACGTCAAATAAGTCCTATAATCACAACATATGATCAGTCTAGATCTAGACATAATCATCCAATCATTTTAGTGTGCCACAAAAGATTTTAAAATGTTTAATAAACATTTGGGATTTAAGATTTGTGAAAAACTCTAAGTTAGGATATTTCTGGTCATGGGCAGACTGACCTAGGCTGATTGTAAAATCAATATCAATTCTTTTTTAATCCCAAAAATTCTAAATTTTTAATGTTAAACTAGACATCCGTAGCTTTAATTCCATATAATTTTTATAATTTTTAGACATCATTTGGTCATTCAATTAGGCCAAAAACCGAGGGGTTGTTTTCAGGCATAAAATCTGGGTTTCAGTTTCAGTTCAAAAACTGGCAGTTCCATCCGCCTATATTAGAAAAATATTTTGACTAGGCAAACGGATGATTTTGGTTCTGAAATTTTGCAGGAATTTAGGGGACATCTTGAATTTAATTTTAGTTTCAAGAATCACTCAAAAATCGTTTTTAAAACTCAAGTTATGGCTGACACAAATTTACTGTTCATATGGTAATTTTCCAGATTTCCGTTTTTCTGTGTCTGAATTTCGATTAGCCTCAAACCAATTCAATTTTCATCCAATGATCACGAAATTTTGTGGAAAACCTTATTTATATGTCATTAACACAACCCAAGAATCAAATTGGCAAAAATCATAAAATTTGCACATGTGATAATAGGGTTTTTGAAAGGGAACAAAGAGGCAAAATTTTTAGGGTTTGAGAGAGAGATTTACACCTTGTTTGTGCTACACTATTTTTGATGCTTGGTCTCCTTTTTGGCTGAATTTGTGTGAGTGTTGGAGTCTTCAAAACAGTAGGGAAAACAGTGGAGAAAACCATATAAAAATTCGGATTTAAAACCAAAAGGAGAAGGAAGGAAAAAGTTTGATTTCTCACCTTGTTTTTGTCTCAAAAATTGTTGAATCTTTGAGCTGCCTTTTGATAGGTTTTGTTTGCTGTTTTGGGTGTGTTTTGGGAGAGAAAATTCAGAGAGGAGAGAAGGGAAAGCTGGCCGAATTTTTGAGTGTGAAAGGAAGGGTGAATGAGAGTCAAAAGAGGGTTTTTATACTAGGTTTTCTTTCTTTCCCTTTTTATTCCTTGTTTGGCCGAAATTTCTAAGGGTAAAAGGGAAAGTTTTTGTGCTGTTTTGAGGCTAGGGTTTTCTCTCTTATTTCCCTTTAGGTGGCCAAAATTATCCCTTAGTTTTGAGGGAAAAATAATTTGAATTTTGGTTGAGTTTTGACCTAGCTTTTGATTCAAATAAAAATCTCCTTTATTTCCTATACTTTATGGCCGAAATTTCTTCTTTATATCTAAGGGATGAAATTTGAATTTTAAATCCTCCTTGGATTTGTGGAATTTAAATTTTAATTAAAATCTCAAGTGATGGCCGAATATTTTAGGGTTTCTTTTTGAAGTTCAAATTGTTGACTTTTTGAGCGGAATTTGACTAGGAAACCAACCTAGGGTTTCCAAAAGATTTTAATTAATTTTTGGCACACTAATTTTATTTAAATTATATATTGACCCTTAAATAGAATTTAAGGCGTCACAAGTCTAGGTAAGCTTGATCGATTTTGCCTATAAAAAACACTCTTCACACAAGTGAATTGCTTTCCTTTCTTCTGGCTCCCAAAACACATTTCATTCTCCCTTTTCCTCTAGCTATAGCCGAACCTTTCTAAGGCCCAAACCCCTCATATTTTCAAGCTCAAATCATACCCAAAAGCCTACCAAAAATTAAACCTCACAAGCTTATATTAGGAGAAGTCGAATCCAAGTCATTCTAAGGCACCAAGGGTAAGTCTTCAAAATCGATCCTTGTAGTTTTTAGTTTTTGTTTTGATTTGGTTTTTAAGTGAAATTTTTGGTATTGTTTCGAGCAAAACAGACCCCACTCTCTTGGATTCCCATGACCATTTTTGTCTCCTCAAGCCCTAGTTGAAACCGTGCTTGGTTCAAGGCAAAAAGGTAAACCAAAAAACCTATTTTGTGTTAGTTGGTTTTAAGTTTTGATCAAGGCCATTTATGTGTATTTGTTTATGCAAATGGTTTGTAATAATTTATTTTGAACCCTTATGTGACAACCGGGAAATTTAGGTAATTCTCAGAAGAAAATGTACAAATGTACGTATATAACAATTTGTTCTATTTAAAGAGTGAAATAAATGTATTTATATTGTTTAGAATGTATTAAAATGTTCTAACAATACTGACGAGTAAAAATTTAGTGTTGGAAAAATTCACTGAGTTGAAACGGGTGAAACGGGGCCAAAACCGGCATTGAAAACCCTAACCTGGACAATAAAAGACGGAAAACTTCCGGGATTGATTTTGATCAAACGGAAGCAGTTTAAATTGATCCGACTGCACAGGAGACCTCAGGAACACGCCGGGACGATTTCAGGAAAATTTCGGCTCGAACCGGTATCGGTCAAAAAGTAGTCGAATTAATGTGAATAGTAAAAGTTAAAGTCAACTTTTGCTTTAGCATTTATGACATCATAAATCCCTTTAATAAATAGGAAGAAATGGTGGTTGGTAGCATTAATGGCCATGATTTAGTGTCTTTTTGATCTAAAGGCCAAGATTTGGCCAAAATTCACCATTTTAAATTTTTGAAAATGTTGGAAAGAATTAGTGTTGAAAGGTGGTGAAATGTGATTGGTTGGTAGCCAAATTAATTGGCTTATTTCATGCATAAGTCGGTAACTTTGGGAAGAAATGGCCGAGACCATTTTGAAGCAAAAACCAAAGAGAAATTTTTTTTTGTTCTAAGTGTACCGTGAGCCACCAAGAGAGAACAAGTAATTTCCTCAATTTTCTTTCACAACATTGGTGTCAAAGCATTCCTTGAAGACAAAGGAAGCAAGTGAACAAGGTAACTCCCCTTGGATTGAACTTTTTCTTGGTTTTTTTTCAAGAAAACCGTGATGAATAGTGAAAAAGGATGGAAAAATTTTTGGTTGTTTTCATTGATTTGATGCTTGGGTTTTGTTAAGGGTGTAATTAGGAAGAAAACCATGTAATTGGTTCAAAGAAAAACCAAAATTTTGTTGCTTTTCCAAGGGTAAAACTGTGGGTTACCATGGGTGATCAATGAGAAATTTTTGTGGTTTAAGTGTTAACATGCTTTCAATTCATATTTTGTTAAGAATAAAGCATGATTTGCATTATGGAAAGCTTGGAAAAAAATTTTGGGTGTGAACTTACCTAAGAGGCCGTGGGTTACTTAGGGTTTGGAAGAAAATTTTGCACGGTTTACTTGATGTTTGGATAATTGAAATCATGCATTTTATAATGCAAATGATGAAATTGGGAATGAAAGCAAGAAAAGAAAAAAATTGGGGTATGTTTTATTAGTGTGGCCGTGGGTTATATGTGATTCAAAACCCTAGGAAAATTGTTGAAAAATGCAATGAAAATGGGCTTGAAAATGTGTTAGAAAATGACATTTTAATAGCCTAAGATTTGGTGAAAATTTGAGAAGTTTTGATTAGGTTTTGATTGTCAAAACCGTGGCAAAAAAAACTAAGGATGAAAATGAAAAATTTTTGTGTAATGTGGGTTAAAATGCAAATTGGAATTTTGTGAGCTTTTATGTAAAAGTTTGGAAAACTTTTACATAAAATAGGCTTGTGGTATAGTACGTGGCAGGTACATATGGTTCGAGTTGTACCTAACGCCGGTAGCCCTAAAATTACGCCGAAATGCTGCCGAAATTTCGAAAACAGCATTTGTGGTAAAATGGAAATAAAAAATAAAAAGTTTGGGGTCGGGTCGGAAACCCGAGTCCCTAACGGAAAATTTGATAAGGAAAACCTAAGGGGTGGTTCGTGAATAGTAACCCGTCCCCTTGAAAATGTAAAACACGAGTGAAATTGAAAAACCGACCCCGAGGGGGGGGCGTTTTTGGAAACGAAATAAAGGTCCGAGTCGGGAACGGATAATCCGAACCTCGGAGACCTAGGTCGAGAATGTCTAGATGAATGTTTTAAATACTAGTGAAACGTCCATTTGAGGCTCCGAAACGATAGAAAATCACTAAACCGACGTAAGGGTCGGAATAGTACTTCCCGAGGTTCGGGAAAGTGAAAAATGAAAATAAAATAGAAATGAACCCGGTAATGATTAGAAAAGAGTCAGAAAAGTTCCTGAGAGCCAAAAATGCAGTCTGGATCGGGAAAATTTCCGTCAGGGGCAAAATCGTAATTTTGCCAAAATATAGGGGTAAAATCGTAATTTTGCCAAAATATAGGGGCAAAATCGTAATTTTTGTAAAAGTTGAGAAAAATGGGGAAAATGATAAATAAAGCCTAAAAATTTATAAATAGGTTTTATTTAAGCTTTTAAATGAAAAATAAAAGCTATAAATGGAAATAAAATTAACAGACAAGGTTTTGTCCATAGGATAAAAAAAAAATCGACCTACAAGGAGGGCGATCAAAGATCCAAGAGAGAAAGAGGGAAGAGACTGATAAGGTAAGTTCAGACATTTACCTGTCTGCAACATATAGCATTATTGTTGCTAACTTTAATGTGCTAACTATAAGTTAGGTACATATGTGCTACGGGCAGTACTATAGAGTAGAGAGAAAGACGTAATGTGCTACGGGCACTATTGAGAATGGACACATTGTTTATTGTGCTTCGGGCACTAGAGCGAGGTTTATGAAACTCACTCCCCTAAAATTAAAATGTGAACCATTCCTAACCACGGGACAATGTGAAGACACCGGGTTAGAATTTTAAAAAGTCGGTAATAAAACCACTTTCTGGCGTACCAGCCTTCCGAACAGGGAGGTACTTTTGCCTTTGGGCCTGTGAGAATAAGGCTGTGGAGGTCAGCACTGATGTATCGCTCCCAGTCATATAAAATTTTGCCTTCGGGGCTATAAGATTAAGGCTGTGGAGGTCAGCACTAATGTACCGCTCCCAGTCATGCGCACTTAAATGGTACTGCCAACCTGAGCTCAAAACCAGAACATAAGCAAAGATAATTACCTAAAACTGAAACTATGCCATAATTGAGCATAAGACAGTTTAGTGAGAGTACTAACATCGCGGTAGATGTACTGTTGTGACACTGTGTTGTGGTCAACCTTACTATTCACGTATGAATAGTGGTCAAAGTACTATTTATGTATGAATAGTGGTCAAAGGTACTATTTATGATGAATAGTACTATTCATAGAAATTTTATTTCTTGCATGTTTGAACTTACTGAGCCTGTAGCTCACCATTTTTGCTAACGTTGCAGGTAAGCGACCAGCTCAGTAGCTTATTTGACTGGATGCAGACGGGATGGCGCGTGTCAAATGGGATAACTGGGCGAGGGATATGGTCCTGCCAGAGTCTTTCCGCTGAGCGATAAAAGAGAAGGGAAAAAGAAACAGTTTTTTGTAATATTATATATTTTACGAAAGTACTGTATTATGTAAATTACTTTGTACGTGCCAACAAAGTAAATAGTGGGAAATGTTTTACATGATGTTTAAAAAAAAAATTTCCCCAAAAACGTCATGATTTAAAGAGAGAGAGATAAGCCGGCGACCCATGAGAGTACAATCTATCACAGTTAGCTATAAAACTCAACTGTAATAGTATTGTATGATCTCTACAAGGGGCGGGCCGCCACAGTTGGTATCAGAGCAAGGTTTGAGATTGGTCTAGTTTATAATACCAACTGCCACCACAGTTGGTATCAGAGCGGAATTACGGTTGGTTAAATTTGGACTGCCAACTGCTGTCACAGTTGGTATATCAGAGCAGCATTGACCATATCCCGATTTGACACTTCGTGCATCCTGCACCGCTATCCAAGTAAGTAGTTTACTTAAGTTTAGTTAATTATTTTCTTATGTGAAAATAATTATCTTATAGGTAGCAAGATGACCAGACCTCCTTATGTGAGACCACCGCTACCACGACCGAGAGGAGTATTACGGGTATGGACGAGACCTATTGTGAGGCCATCTATTTCCCAACGACCGGTAATCAGACCCTCGGTGCCCGAGAGACCTCCAGCACCAGTACCAGCACCAGCACCAGTTCCAGTAGATGTTGTACAGCCACGACCGATAGTTCATCCACAGTAGTAGTGGACATTCCAGTTGTTGGTGGACGCCAACATATTGGGGTGAGAGTTTCGGCTCGGGCAGTACAGGCATTTTGAGCTAGCAGTCCTCCTATGTTTGACGGCGGACGACAGTCGATGGAGGCGAAGGACTAGCTCCATGCCATAGAGAGGATTATGGTGATATGCGACATCGATCGAGATATGTGGATCCAGTTGGCCATCAGTATGTTTCAAGGAGATGCTCGAGTATTTTGGCAGTATTGTGACCAGGAGATTTTATTAGGATTCAGTTGGGCTGAGTTCTCTCAGCGATTGGCTGATCAGTTTCCGCCTAGGGATCCAGCCCCTGCTCCAGCACCCCCAGAGACACGAGAGGTAGTTACACCCGCGTATCCTGGATTCGATGAGGTTAGGGACTATATTCTCCAGACGGGGAGGATGGTCATGTTGTCTGATAAGACAGTTATGTCTTATGCAGCACGATTTGAGGAGACCATTAGGAGGAGATGTCCATTACCCAACTTCACTGAAGCAAATTGCTGTGAGCTATTCTGGTGAGGTTTACCCATGGAGTTGAGACAGAGGGTAATCATGCTATTTCCTCCGGCGCTCCAAGAGTTTGTGGTGACGATCAGGACGATCGAGAGAGAGATTCTGATTGAGCATCTGACACAGAGTCGACGAGAGACACTGGGTCAAGATGAGATGTTTGCATGCATCTTTGGACCGAGAAGAATGATGAATGATCATGAGGCTGGACCATCTAGACCACGAAGAGGTGATGACTCAGGACAGGGAGCATTGCCTAGGGGCGGTAACGATTCAGATGATCCAGATGACGATGAGGATCCAGAAGAATATCCTCTAGTCCCAGATACAGGGGATGCGTGACCAGTAGATATGTATACATGTACATAAGTAGCTTAGAGAGAAAAGCTCTTTTGTATAGACTTGTGGCCAGGATGTATAAAATGGCCGATGTATATATGACTGGTGATGATTATGTATGACATATAAATGTTTTGCTATGAATGAAATATCAAAATGATTATATGTTGTACGATGATGTGTTACAATGATGTGGCTTTACATTACCCTAAATTTCATGAATTGATATGATTTTATGAATGTGGTTATGGAAAAGCTAACGGTGAATTATTGTGCCATAATAGGACAATAGGCAAGATGGTGGATTTACGTAATCGACCAGAGGGACGAGAGCGACGTCCTAATGTTATGGAGAGACTGGATCAGATACAAGCCCTACTAGAAGCTCAGATGTAAGAAAATGCTAATCTGAGAAGACGGGTAGAGGAGCTAGAACAAAGACAAGGCTCTGAGGGTACCCAAGTAGAACAAGAAGCTGAGGTAGATCCGGTTATCCCTCCAGCTGCTGTAAATAAGCGAGTTCCTGAGCCACAACCAGTATTAAACCTGGAACCCCTCTATGAAAGATTCAAGCGTATGAGGCCGCCAGAATTTGAAGGGTCTACAAATCCTCTAGAGGCTGAAGGCTGGTTGTCATCCTTGCAAGTGATCATGGAATTCATGAACCTAACTGACCGGGAGAAGGTTGCATGTGCGTCTTTTGTGCTGAGAAAAGATGCTCGTTTTTGGTGGGACACTGTACGAATGAGAAGAGACGTGTCTACCATAAGTTGGGCGGAATTTCTGGAAGAATTTAACCAGAAATATTACGACCCTGCATCTCTGAGACAACAGCAGAAAGAGTTCTCAGAATTGACGCAAGGAAATATGTCGGTAAGCGAAGTTTGCCGAAAGTTCGACCAGTTATCCCGGTTATGTCCCTATGTAGTCCCTACTGAGAGGGAGAAAATACAGAAAATGATCGGGATGTTCAGGCCAGAAATTGCTGTGTTAGTAGACACTGGACAAGTACCACCTACTTCTGTAGCAGATTGTGTTAGTCGGGCCATCAGAGCTGAGTTCCACGTAGCCCGACAGAAAGAGGAAAGAGAGAAACACTGGGAGGCCAAGAAGAAGGAGAGGGCTTTGGCAAAGTTTACACAAGTTGGTCAATCGAGCAAGCCAAATCAGAATGCCAAACCAAGCCAGGGCAATAATCAAGGATCCCAGCAAAACAAGAGAAAAGGCAATTTTTCTGGGAATCGGCAGGGAAATAATCGAAACCAGCAGCGGAGAACAGCTGGTAATGCGGAATCCAATGTGCAAAATTGCCCTACATGCGGGAAGAGACATTCTGGGCAATGCAGATTTGGGCCACTTGTTTGCTATGAATGTGGAAAGGAAGGCCATTACGCCAGAAACTGTCCAAATAGGCAGAGTGGACAAGGCACTTCCCAACCGCACCAGACACGCCCACAAGCTCATTCCCTTCAGGCTAGAGTTGAAGAGTCACCAGTAAGGCCGCAATGCCAGGAGCGTGTGCCACGTGCCAATGCTCGTGTGATGGCCTACAGCAAAGAGGATGCAGAGGCAGGAACATCAAACGTAGTGACAGGTCAGCTCACTGTCGCTAGTCATGTAGCCTCTGTACTATTTGATTCCGGTGCTACGCATTCTTTTGTTTCCTTTGCATTTACTGACAAGATAGGACTTCCTAAGGACTATATGGGAAGGGTATTTAAGACAGCTTTACCCTCTGGGGAAGTATTGTTGTCCAATTACTGGCTACCTCATGTACCAGTATATGTGGCAAATAGGGAACTATATGCAGAGTTGATCATAATGAAGATCATGGATTACGATGTGATTCTAGGCATGGATTTCCTAGGGAAATACCGAGCTATAATCGACTACCGAAATCGAAAGATAGTATTCCAACCTGAGGAAGAAGAGAGTTTCGAGTATGTCGACACTTCTCGAAAACCCGGGAAGATGATGATCAGTTCGCTGAGAGCAAGCAAGCTGATAGCCAGTGGTTGCATGGGATATCTGGCATATGTGGTGGATACTGCAGAGGAACAGAAGCTTCGACCTGAAGACGTTCCCGTTGTTAATGAATTTCTTGATGTATTTCCGGAAGAGTTACCAGGGATACCTCCAAAGAGAGAAATCTCGTTCGAAATTGAGTTGATGCCTGGAACGGCACCTATTTCCAAAGTACCATACCGCATGGCTCCAGTGGAGTTAAAGGAGCTGTAGGAACAATTAAAGGAGCTTTTGGATAAAGGATTCATCAGGCCGAGTTTTTCTCTATGGGGTGCACCTGTGTTATTCGTCAAGAAAAAGGATGGAACATTCCGTTTGTGTATTGATTATCGGGAGTTGAATAAGGTTACGATCAAAAACAGGTATCCATTACCTAGAATTGATGACCTATTTGACCAGTTAAAAGGCGCAGCGGTATTTTTCAAGATCGACTTACGATCAGGATATCACCAGCTGAGAATTAAAGAAAGTGATATTCCTAAGACGGCGTTTAGGACTCGTTATGGTCACTACGAGTTTCTTGTGATGCCATTTGGATTAACAAATGCGCCGGCAGTGTTCATGGACTTGATGAACAGAATTTTTAAAGAGTATTTGGATAAGTTTGTCATTGTATTTATTGATGACATTCTTATATGCTAGAAGACTCATAAGGAGCACAAGGAGCATCTGAGGATCGTGGTGAATACGATAAGGAAGCATCAACTGTATGCCAAATTCTCAAAATGTGAGTTTTGGCTAGATAGAGTACATTTCCTCGGACATGTTGTATCCCAGGAAGGTATTGCTGTAGATCCGACAAAAGTAGATGCAATTAACCAGTGGCCTGTACCCAAGAGTGTGACGAAAATACGCAGTTTCTTAGGGTTAGTTGGTTATTATCGGTGATTTGTAGAGGGATTTGCGCGACTAGCTGCACCTCTTACTGCTCTTACACGCAAAGAAAGGAAGTACGAGTGGACTACGGAATGCGAAAGAAGCTTCTAGGAATTAAAGAGACGGCTGACAAGCGCACCAATCCTTACGCTTCCCACTGAAGGGGAGAAGTTTGTGATCTACAGTGATGCATCTAAAGTAGGATTGGGAGCAGTTCTGATGCAAGGCGGCAAGGTAATTGCCTATGCTTCCCATCAATTAAAGGAACATGAAAGGAATTATCCTACACATGACCTTAGTGTTCGCACTTAAATTTTGGCGACACTATCTCTATGGAGCTCAGTGTCAGATTTTCACTGATCACCAAAGCCTGAAGTATTTCTTCACACAAAAGGAGCTCAATATGCGGAAAAGACGATGGTTGGAACTAGTGAAGGATTATGATTGTGAAATCCTATATCATCCAGGGAAGGCCAACCGTGTAGCGGATGCTCTAAGTAGAAAGTCTACCATATCACACCAGCTACCAATAAACAGGCTTCCGAAGCCATTGCAGCAAGAAATAAATTCTTTGAACTTGGAGCTGATATCTGGAAGACTAGCTGCATTCCAAGTGGAATCATCACTATTTGAGGACATAAAGGAAGCTCAGAGGCGAGATCCAACAATGACAAGTTCTCAAGAAGGAATTTCTAAGGATGGAATGATCTTCTATCAAGGAAGGATAAATGTTCCAGCTGATGAGGAACTTAGAAGACGGATCATGTCAGAAGCCCATAAGACACCCTATTCAGTTCATCCCGGAGCTAGCAAGATTATCAGGACTTGAAGTTACAGTTCTGGTGGAAAGGGATGAAGAATGATATAGCGAAATTCGTGAACAGATTAAAGCGGAACATAAACATCCAACAGGTAGATTGGAACCATTGGAGATTCCTGAATGGAAATGCGAACATATTACGATGGATTTTGTAGTAGGACTCCCAAAAACCCGAGAAGGTTATGATGCCATCTGGGTTATTGTGGACAGACTGACCAAGACGGCACGATTTATAGCTGTTAAGATGACTTTTTCGTTGGAAAAGTTTACTCAGTTGTACGTAACTCATATCATCAGATTACATGGAGTACCAAAATCCATTGTATCAGATCGAGATGCACGGTTCACTTCGAATTTCTGGAAGTGTGTGCAAGAGGCCATGGGTACTGAATTGAGACTCAGTACGGCTTTTCATCCGCAAACAGACGGACAGTCGGAGCGGACAATTCAGACATTAGAGGACATGCTTCGAGCTTGTGTAATGGATTTTGCGGGAAATTGGAATGAGAAGCTATCATTAATTGAATTCTCGTACAATAATAGTTACCAAGTTTCTATAGGCATGGCACCTTACGAGGCTTTGTATGGACGGAAGTGCAGATCACCATTCCACTGGTATGATTTGTGAGAGAAGCAGTTGCATAAGACGGATTTCATACAAGAGACTTCCGATGCAGTTGCTAGAATTCAGCGTCAAATGAAAATTGCGCAAAGCCGACAAAAGAGTTATGCGGACAAGAGGTGGACATCGTTAGAGTTTGATAAAGGAGACTTCGTATTTCTTAAAGTATCGCCCATGAAGGGGATTATGCGTTTCGGTAAGAAGGGGAAATTTAGTCCAAGATATATTGGACCTTATGAAATTATCGAGCACATTGGAAAGGTCGCTTATAGATTAGCGTTACCTCCTGAATTGTCGGTAGTGCATAATGTATTTCATGTGTCAATGCTGAGAAAATATATACCAGATCCGTCCCATGTGTTGAAGCATGAGCCTATTCAAATCCATGAGGATTTGACATATGAGGAATAACCTATTCGAGTACTGGCTCGTGAAGAGAAAGTACTGAGGAATAAGACAATCCCACAAGTGAAGATTTTATGGAAAAATCACAACATTGAAGAAGCTACGTGGGAACGAGAAGACGAGATGAGGAGTTTATACCCCCACTTGTTCTAATTTTCGGGGACGAAAATTTTATAAGGAGGGGTGAATGTGACAACCGGGAAATTTAGGTAATTCTCGGAAGAAAATATACAAATGTATGTATATAACAATTTATACTATTTAAAGAGTGAAATAAATGTATTTATATTGTTTAGAATGTATTAAAATGTTCTAGCAATACTGACGAGTAAAAATTTAGTGTTGGAAAAATTCACTGAGTTGAAACGGGTGAAACGGTGCCAAAACCGGCATTGAAAACCCTAACCGGGACAATAAAAGACGGAAAACTTCCGGGATTGATTTTGATCAAACGGAAGCAGTTTAAATTGATCCGACTACATAGGAGACCTCAGGAACACGCCGGGACGATTTCAGGAAAATTTCGGCTCGAACCGGTATCGGTCAAAAAGTAGTCGAATTAATGTGAATAGTGAAAGTCAAAGTCAACTTTTGCTTTAGCATTTATGACATCATAAATTCCTTTAATAAATGGGAAGAAAATGGTGGTTGGTAGCATTAATGGCCATGATTTAGTGTCTTTTTGATCTAAAGGCCAAGATTTGGCCAAAATTCAACATTTTAAATTTTTGAAAATGTTGGAAAGAATTAGTGTTGAAAGATGGTGAAATGTGATTGGTTGGTAGCCAAATTAATTGGCTTATTTCATGCATAAGTCGGCAACTTTGGGAAGAAATGGCCGAGACCATTTTGAAGCAAAAACCAAAGAGAAATTTTTTTTTGTTCTAAGTGTACCGTGAGCCACCAAGAGAGAACAAGTAATTTCCTCAATTTTCTTTCACAAAATTAGTGTCAAAGCATTCCTTGAAGACAAAGGAAGCAAGTGAACAAGGTAACTCCCCTTGGATTGAACTTTTTCTTGGTTTTTTTCAAGAAAACCGTGTGATGAATAGTGAAAAAATATGGAAAAATTTTTGGTTGTTTTCATTGATTTGATGCTTGGGTTTTGTTAAGGGTGTAATTAGGAAGAAAACCATGTAATTGGTTCAAAGAAAAACCAAAATTTTGTTGGTTTTCCAAGGGTAAAACCGTGGGTTACCATGGGTGATCAATGAGAAATTTTTGTGGTTTAAGTGTTAACATGCTTTCAATTCATATTTTGTTAAGAATAAAGCATGATTTGCATTATGGAAAGCTTGGAAAAAAATTTTGGGTGTGAACTTACCTAAGAGGTCGTGGGTTACTTAGGGTTTGGAAGAAAATTTTGCATGGTTTACTTGATGTTTGGATAATTGAAATAATGCATTTTATAATGCAAATGATGAAATTGGGAATGAAAGCAAGAAAAGAAAAAAATTGGGGCATGTTTTATTAGTGTGGCCATGGGTTATATGTGATTCAAAACCCTAGGAAAATTATTGAAAAATGCAATGAAAATGGGCTTGAAAATGTGTTAGAAAATGACATTTTAATAGCCTAAGATTTGGTGAAAATTTGAGAAGTTTTGGTTAGGTTTTGATTGTCAAAACCGTGGCCAAAAAAACTAAGGATGAAAATGAAAAATTTTTGTGTAATGTGGGTTAAAATGCAAATTGGAATTTTGTGAGCTTTTATGTAAAAGTTTGGAAAACTTTTACATAAAATAGGCTTGTGGTATAGTACGTGGCAGGTACATATGGTTCGAGGCGTACCTAACGCCGGTAGCCCTAAAATTACGCCGAAATGCTGTCAAAATTTCGAAAACAGCATTTGGGGTAAAATGGAAATAAAAAATAAAAAGTTTGGGGTCGGGCCGGAAACCCGAGTCCCTAACGGAAAATTTGATAAGGAAAACTTAAGGGGTGGCTCGTGAATAGTAATCCGTCCCCTTGAAAATGTAAAACATGAGTGAAATTGAAAAACCGACCCCGAGGGGGGGCGTTTTTGGAAACGAAATAAAGGTCCGAGTCGGGAACGGAAAATCCGAACCTCAGAGACCTAGGTCGGGAATGTCTAGATGAACGTTTTAAATACTAGCGAAACGTCCATTTGAGGCTCCGAAACGATAGAAAATCACTAAACCGACGTAAGGGTCGGAATAGTGCTTCCCGATGGTCGGGAAAGTGAAAAATGAAAATAAAATAGAAATGAACCCGGTAATGATTAGAAAAGAGTCAGAAAAGTTCCTGAGAGCCAAAAATGCAATCTGGATCGGGAAAATTTCCGTCAGGGGTAAAATTGTAATTTTGCCAAAATATAGGGGCAAAATCGTAATTTTACGAAAATATAGGGGCAAAATCGTAATTTTTGCAAAAGTTGAGAAAAATGGGGAAAATGATAAATAAAGCCTAAAAGGTTATAAATAGGTTTTATTTAAGCATTTAAATGAAAAATAAAAGCTATAAATGGAAATAAAATTAACAGACAAGGTTTTGTCCGTAGGATCAAAAAAAAAATCGACCTACAAGGAGGGCGATCAAAGATCCAAGAGAGAAAGAGGGAAGAGACTGATAAGGTAAGTTCAGACATTTACCTGTCTGCAACATATAGCATCATTGTTGCTAACTTTAATGTACTAACTATAAGTTAGGTACATATGTGCTACGGGCACTACTATAGAGTAGAGAGAGAGACGTAATGTGCTACGGGCACTATTGAGAATGGACACATTATTAATTGTGCTTCGAGCACTAGAGCGAGGTTTATGAAACTCACTCCCCTAAAATTAAAATGTGAACCGTTCCTAACCACGGGACAATGTGAAGTCACCGGGCTAGAATTTTAAAAAGTTGGTAATGAAACCACTTTCTGGCATACCAGCCTTCCGAACAGGGAGGTACTTTTGCCTTCGGGGCTATGAGAATAAGGCTGTGGAGGTCAGCACTGATGTACCTCTCCTAGTCATATAAAATTTTGCCTTCGGGGTTATGAGATTAAGGCTGTGGAGGTCAGCACTAATGTACCGCTCCCAGTCATACACACTTAAATGATACTGCCAACCTGAGCTCAAAACCAGAACATAAGCAAAGATAATTACCTAAAACTGAAACTATGCCATAATTGAGCATAAGACAGTTTAGTGAGAGTACTAACATCGTGGTAGATGTACTGTTGTGACACTATGTTGTGGTCAACCTTACTATTCACATATGAATAATTGTCAAAGTTACTATTCATGTATGAATAGTGGTCAACGGTACTATTCATGATGAATAGTCTATTCATAGAAATTTTATTTCTTGCATGTTTGAACTTGTTGAGCCTGTAGCTCACCATTTTTGCTAATGTTGCAGGTAAGCGACCAGCTCAGTAGCTTATTTGACTGGATGCGGACGGGATGGCGCTTGTCAAATGGGATAACTGGGCGAGGGATATGGTCCTGCCAGAGTCTTTCCGTTGAGCGATAAAAGAGAAGGAAAAAAGAAACAGTCTTTTGTAATATTATATATTTTACGAAAGTACTGTATTATGTAAATTACTTTGTACGTGCCAACAAAGTAAATAGTGGGAAATGTTTTACATGATGTTTAAAAAAAAAAAAATTTCCCCAAAAACGTCATGATTTAAAGAGAGAGAGATAAGCTGGCGACCCATGAGAGTAGAATCTATCGCAGTTAGCTATAAAGCTCAACTGTAATAGTATTGTACGATCTCTACAAGGGGCGGGCCGCCACACCTTAAGTTTCCATTTTTAAGTTTATGTGGTTGTGGTTGTGTTTACAAATTTTTACGAATGGCTATGGTATGTGTGATGTTATGAACGAGTAGGAACATGGCTGGACATAAATCTGTCCCTAGGAAAGGCCATGGATTTTGGCCATTTTGATCCACTTAGGATCCAAATTTGAGATTTGGTAAAACATGGTATTTTAAGGAAATTTCGATACCATTATTTTTGCAACAAGCATGCCTCGGCCAAAAACAAACCTAAGATAGGTTTTTAGAGTGTTTTTCACTCGGTGTCCGAAACGGGGAATAAACTGGGAACAAAATCTGAGCCCAGAAATAGGATCGGGTTTTAGTGAAAACGGACCCCTTAGAGTCTGAACCGGACTTCGGGCTCAACATGAAAATTGTAGATCTCGTCAAAACCTTTGAGATGACCCATGTGTTCTAACAATTTGGTCGTTTTGGGCCTCAAACAGAGCTGCTTTTACAGAGACATAAAAGTAGAAATTTCTCAAAAAACTGGGCACAAGCCCACGGGTTTAATGGAATTAAGAGCTGTTAGAGTTAGATTTAGGCTCTAAGGTGAGCATTAGATTTGTTCATCTTATCGAGAACGAAAACTTTCATGTTTGCCAAAATTGCAAACAAAGTCGTTTTGATCAAGTTTCAAAATGGTTTTAAAAAATGGTTCAAAAACCACCTTTAAAATATAACTTTAAAAATGTAATTTATACTCTTCAAAATAAAATGTGTTTTAACATTTAAAAATACAAACATGGTTTTTATAAAAACGTCCCCAACCTTCCAACGGAGTGATAAGGGGATGATTCCAAAAATAAAGAATTTTTCCCAAGAACTTTTAAGTTAGCCTACACTTTTTCAAAGAGAAACGGTGTGTTTAGCCCTGTAAGCTACCACACCAAACAAGCCATAGTAGCCTAGTAGGCTACTACCCCAAGCGAGCCATAGTGGCCCGGTGGGCCATTACACCAAACAAGGAATAATAGCTTGGTAGGCTACCACACCCCAATAAGCAAAGTAATCCAGTCGGTTACTATACTCGTTTACACATAGTAACCCGGTAGACTACTTAGTTACCAATACACGAGGTAACCGGTCAGTTGACTGATCGGTAAACCAGTCAAGTATCGCATTTCGAACAACACTGTGAGGAACGATTATTAATCTTTCAAGTAGACAATTGATCAAACACGATATGAGTTAGACACCAAATCCCCATAGTAGGCCAATAGGGTATCGATGGGCCTCGGTACCATATAGAAACACCAGCAATAGTCACTCGCAGTAGTAGTGACTCTACGGAAATGTTGAAAAGGAACGTTATTGGTGATATGTGGTCACCTGTAAATCGTTAAAGGCACGAGTACGCATTTTACTGGCAAATTTAGGTAAGTACAACTCCGCCTACAACCTGAATGGTGTTAAATGATGTTTTTCAGTATGTTCAAAAAATATGTATGCCATGCACACAATCTCGCACCACATATTTAGGAGCATATCGTTTCACAATCAAGTAGATTGACGAAAGAGCAAGTTAGATGCCATACGTCCCTACCACATAGGATTAGGGACAGCTTAGAAAAGCATATGGCTAGAAAAGATAAACAAGATGGAAATGTATAGGCATGTCATACCGACTCTTTCAGTTGAACGGGTATTAAAGTAAGTTAAAGCCAAAATTTGAGCATCCGTTGATGGCTCTCCGGCTTTTAACCATGGGCATTACCGACAATTTGTGCACATACAGTACTAATACACGGGCCCTAAATAGATAAGAAAAAGAAAGGAAAATATTCAAGCATAAATGAACATAACCCGATCATGCATTAGTTATAGTTCATCATGCTTTTAGAGACAGTAAGATGCACTCAATACACGATGTTTCTGTGATGCACATGTTATGTAAAGGTTCGTATTCACTGATATGTTATATGATGATTTGTTATGTGATATGTTAATACGGTATGTGTTGGTACCTGATATGTTATATGATTTTAAGTATGATTTATGTTTAAACATGTTTCACAATAAACATGTTGTACTTACTGGGCGTAAAGCTCACGTAGTGTGTTCATGCTATAGGTAAGCATCCTACGGCTTAAATCTCAATGGGCGATGGTAGTGGTAGAGGCGGATGTGAGGGCAAGGGTATGGAGACACCGCGAGTTTATCTTCCACAAATTTGAGTATCAACATTTTGAATAGTAATGGTTAAATAGTATTTTGAATAGTAACTGTCAAACAGTACTTGTGAATAGTAATCGCTAAACAGTAATTTTGAATGCTAACCGTTAAATAGTATTTTTAAATGGTAACCGTAAATTGTACTTTTAAATAGTAATCATTACATAGTATTTTTGAATAGTAATCGTAAACTATATTTTTAAATAGAACCGTTAAATAGTATTTTTGAATAGTAACTATTAAATAGTATTTTGAATAGTAATTGGTATACGTACGTACACAGTAAATACATACATGTTTAAAAAAAATCCCTAAATTTATGATATCTAGTTAAGTATCAAGTGCAAGAAAGTATAAGAAAAGAAAGCAAGTAAGCAAGTTTTTAGTGATAGTCCGGGCCATTGAGGGCACGGGGCGTCACATCCCTATTGGTTCACATGGCCATTTTTGTCACCCAAGCTTTGATTCGGTGTGCTTGGTTCATAGCATGTAAGGTAAAACCGAAAACCCTCCCTTTTTGTGGTTAGTTATTTTTAAGTTTTTGATCAAGGAATTTATGTGTATTTATTTATGCAATGGTTTGTAATAAGTTTATTTTGAGCCCTTAGCTTTTCATTTTTAAGTTTATGTGGTTGTGTGGTTGTGGTTTAATTTTTATGGATGGATATATATGTGTATGGATGTTTAAGTGGCTGGACACAAATCTGTCCCCAAATTTAAGCCACGGGTTTTGGCCATTTTTACCATGTTAGAGTCCGAATTTGGGATTTGTAAATCACAAAGTTTAAAGAAAATTTCGTTGCGGTAGTTTTTACGTAAAATATGTTTTGGCAAAAAATGACTCTAGGATAGACTTTTTAAGTAGTTTTGAACTGGTGTCCTGAATTGGGACTAAAAATCTGAGTCTAGGAACAATCTCGGGTTTTGTTGAAAATGACCCACTTAGTGTCTGAACCGGATCTCGGGCTCAACACGAAAGTTGTAGATCTTGTCGAAAGCTTGAAGACAACCTATGTTTGTTTAAAAAATTTGGCCGTTTTGGGTCTCAAATAGAGCTGTTTTTAAAATAGCGTATGAGACACCCCCGATTCTGACCACCCACAACTGTCATGAACTGACTCTATTGCCGATCAAGACAGCTCGTGTGTCAAATCTGGATCATCAATTTAAAGCTCTTTTTCTAAACTTTCATATCTTAGGACCCGAAAATTTTACCCATGAAATTTTTTTTTCCTTTTTAATACATACTTTCTCCAAAAGAAAGTTAAGTATAAAAGCCATATAAAACACAATACTACTTTTAGTCGTCTTTTTGAGTACAACATAATGTAAAATATACAAAACATTTATACTATATATATTTTTTTACAATCTTTTCAATTCATTAACTTTGAAAGCTCAGCGGAAAACTTATAGCAAGGCCAAGTCCATGGTGAATTCTCTATCCCTTAACACGCGCACATCCTGCCACCATCCATGTATTTACTGGATAGATTTCTTACCTGCAACATGAAAAAACTGGTGAGCTAACAGGCTTAGTAAGTTCAAACATACTTAGTAAGAATCACACGGATTCAAAAACATTAACTATTCAATTTCCTATATACTATTCATCATGAATAGACTATTCACCATGAATAGTGATTTCACCATGAATAGTACTATTCATCATGAATAGTACTATTCACCATGAATAGTGATTTTGACAACTGATCGATGAATTGTAACTGTACCATAATTGGTTACTATTCACATTACTTCAACCGGATACTATTCACACATCCTAACTGAAAACACTATACTAAGTATATTCTTCGGTTATGCTCAATTATGGCTTTCATCATATTATTGATGGTTCATTCTATATTTACTTTCTACTATAGCGCTCTTTTTATGGCAGTACTGATATATTATTGCACGCCAACTGGGAGGGCCTAGGGAGCGATCCTAGAGCTTCGAACTTCACAGCCCTTATATCCTCATAGGATTTGAAAAACCTCCGCCACTTTGTTGGAGGGGCGGTACACCTTAATAGTTTCATTACCATCTTTCAATTATAGTTTTGACTAAGTGACATTAATCGTCACCTCAAGGTCACTATCCTTTATCGCCCGTAAGCCTTACTTATTCTCTTTTCTCATTATATGGGATATGTTATACTAACTAATCCCCAAATGCCCATAGGACTTTATATCTAGTGTACATCTAGTACATAATAAAATAACACAGTATTTCGTGTTGCAGACATGAAAATGCTTGAACTTACCAATACTACGACAATGTCCACTTTCGGAACTCCTCCGCAGTTGTGTCTCTAGTTTGGGTTCCTACAGACATAATATTGTCTGTTAATACCCTATATTAATTATCACTTTAAATATATTTATTTTGTGATAAATTTTTCAACACAATTCAACTTGTAATATGGTACACGGTCTTCAACACACCCATGTTCATGACCGTGTTCCTCCTGGTTTCTTACTGGATGGCTGTGTTGTTTACTATCTAGCCGTGTAACTATACACGGCTTGATACATGCCCGTGTTCAAGCCTGTGTACATCTCGGGTTGTAAATCATTTCCTATACACGGCCACGTTGTTTACTATCTAACCGTGTAACTGTACATAGCTTGATACATGCCCATGTACCTCTCGGGGTGTAATTTTTTTTTCATATACACGGCTGTGTATTCTTTTACACACCCGTGTTCTTTAAAATTTTTAGATTTTTAACTCTAAAATCTTTATTTTAAGTCCTAGAATTTTATTTAAGTCATTCTAGATCCTTTTCGTTCCTTTCCAAGCTTTTCAGAAACTTTTGATCAAAATGACCATTTTGCCCCTAACAGGTCTCGGGACCATAACTATTTTGTTCTATCGTTTTGCTCAAATTTTCTAAGCCCAAATATCTTAAAATAATATTCTCTATGCTTCTGTATTATTTTTACAGCTCAATTTACTATAAATTCTTAATTATCTATTTTTTCGGCTCTCGATTACTATTCATCCATCACCTAGGGTCGTTTCTCATTTTTTGAGCGTTTCGGAGCCTCAAATGGCCATTTCACTACTTTTAAAATGTTTTTTTCACTTCGTCCCCCAGCCCTCGGTCCTCAAGAAGCTCGGGTTTCCTATCCCGACCTAACTTTTCCCCTCGTTTTCTGAAATGCCCTTATGCCGTTTTAGAAATTTCGACAGCATTTCCACTTGTATTTTTAGGTTTCCCAGTGTTAGGTACACCTCAGAACCTTTGTACCTGTCACGTACTATACCAGAGGCCTATTTTATATAAAGTTTCCAAACTTCATATAAAAATTTTCTACATAATCAATATTCAACAATCCATACACAATCAACAATATTTTCCACACTATCCTTGGTTTAACATGTTAATCATCACCAAATTAGTTTTCACCTCAACATTTCAAATATCACATGTTACTCTTAGGTTTTCTAATGTGTAGAACAACATCAAAACCTAACCACATTTTCATTTCAACCCTAGCATTGTCCACATATTTTAGCATGAAAATTCATCAAAATTTTCTTATTTCTTAATTCCAATTCATGCTTGATTCAACATATAATCAAATGGATCTAAACACCAAATCAAATCAATAATTTCCACTTTACTTTTCACACCAACTATGCCACAGTTTTTCAATGTAAACATGCAAAATTTTTTGCTTGTTTCTAAACCCTAAATCATGCTTCAAAATCTAAACATCAAACCAATCACAACATCAATCAAAACATCAACTTTGTCAATGTTTTTCTACTCTACAAACCCACGGATTTTCACTAAGAAAATCAAAGGAGATTGCTTCAATTTTGAAGCTTACCTTAACTAGTTGATGGCTTGATGCTAGAATTGCAATGAAAGCTAAGTTTGGTGTGAAATTTAAAACACAATTTTGGCTTAATGGGGGGAGAAAGGCCACAGATTATTGGCTAAAAAAATAGCAAGAGTTTAGCTAAGTTTTTCCATTTTTTTGAATGAATTATGATGCCTATTTATAGGCAAAAGCCAAGGGTTTTTTAGCAAAATTTTCCAACAATTTGCTAATTGGTCAAGGATCAAAATGCAATAATTTTGGGTCAAAAACCTAATTTTTTTGTTTTTCCCTTTTCACATGGCTGAATGGCCTTTTAGATAAATCTAATTATTTTTTTTTTATCATTTTGGCAAGATCCTAACCCTTGATCAAAAAGTGGGATAATCCTAGCCATACACCTTTCAAATTACTTTCCAAACTAAGAAAAATAAAATGGATTTATGACATCAACATGATGATGTTATCCTGCTATTCATATTAATTCACTAATTAATTCGTGGTCAAATTTTGACCGAAAGCCGATCCAAACGGAACTTTACTGAAATCGCGTAGGCGGGTTCTTGGCACCTCCAGTGCGATCGATTTGTTTTATTTTGCTTCCGTTTGGCCAGAGTTCTCCACCATAAATTTCTATCATTTTAGTGCATGTCGATGCATTCTCAAGGGTTTTCGGCTCTGATTTTGAACCGTCACACCCAAAAATGTTCGGTAAGATTTTCCATCCCCGAACTTACTTACTCTAACACTGCCAGAATATTTTTACAGTATTCTCAACAGTATTAAAACATAACTTTTTCGTATTTTATTCATTAAAATTGCTACATATATACAATTTTAAGCTACTCCGAAAATCTAAAATTCCCGGTTATCACATTCACCCCTCCTTATAGAATTTTTCTCCTCAAAAATTTAAAACAAGTGGGGGTACAAATTTCTAATTTCGTCTTCGCGTTCCCATATAGCCTCTTCAACGTTGTGATTTTTCCACAACACTTTGACTAATGGGATTGTTTTATTCCTCAAAACTTTATCTTCGCATGTCAAAATTTGAACACGTCTTTCTTCATAGGTCAGGTCTTCCTGAATCTGGATCGGTTCATGTTTTAGCACATGGGACGGATCCGACATGTACTTCCGTAGCATCGACACGTGAAACAAATTATGTACTGCCGACATTTCTGGAGGTAACGCCAATCTATAGGCAACTTTACCAATGCGTTCGATGATCTCGTATGGTCCAATATATCTTGGACTCAATTTCCCCTTATTCCCGAACCGCATTATTCCTTTCATCGATGAAACTCTTAGGAATATGAAATCCCTTTCATTGAACTCCAGGGATCTTTGTCTTTTGTCCGCATAACTCTTTTGTCGGCTCTGGGCTATCTTCATCCACTGTTGTAGTTTTGTAACTGCATCCACTGTCTCTTGTACAAAATCTGTCTTATGCAGTCGATTCTCTTGTAGGTCGTACAAATGAACCGGTAATCTACACTTCCTTCCATGCAAAGCTTCATAGGGTGCCATACCTATCAAAGCTTGATAGCTATTGTTATACGAAAACTCTACCAATGGAAGTTTATCGTTCCAGCTCCCTAGGAAATCTATTGTACATGCACGTAGCATGTCTTCTAGCGTTTGGATGGTTTGCTTAGATTGCCCATCTGTCTGCAGATGAAATACTGTGCTTAGACGCACTTCTGTTCCCATAGCTTCTTGCACACATGTCCAAAAGTTTGAAGTAAATCGTGGATCACGATCTGACACAATAGATTTAGGAACTCCATGTAGCTTGACTATGTGGTTGACATATAAGTTCACTAACTTTTCCAATGAGAAGGTCATTTTTACTGTAATAAACCTTGCCGTCTTTGTCAATCTGTCTACAATAACCCAAATGGCATTATAGCCTTCTCGGGTCTTCAGTAGTCCTACCGCAAAGTCCATCGTGATATGTTCCCATTTCCACTCAGGAATCTCCAACAGCACTAGCCTTCCGCCTGGATGATGATGTTCAGCTTTAACTTTTTGGCACATCACACATCTGCTTACAAATTATGCAACGTCTTTCTTCATCCCTTTCCACCAGAATTACAGCTTCAAATCCTGGTACATCTTATTGACTTTGAGATGTACTGAATAGGGTGTTTCATGGGCTTCTACCATAATTCACCTTCTTAATCCTTCATTATCTGGAACTTGAATTCTCCCCTGATGTAGGATTAGTCCATCTTTAGACGCTTCCTCCTGTGAACTTGCTAGCTTCGGATCTTGTTTATAAGCTTCTCTGATATCTTCATACAACGTTGACTCCAATTTTAGTGCAGCTACCTTTCCAGTTATTAGTTCCACCTTCAGCATATTGATTTCTCATTGCAATGGCTTTGGAAATTTTCCAATCGGCAGTTGCCACGGAGCAGTAGATTTCCTACTTAATGCATTTACAATGCGATTGGCTTTCCCGAATGATAGAGGATTTCATAATTATAATCCTTTACCAGCTCTAGTCATCTCCTTTGCCGCATATTTAGCTCATTCTGTGTGAAGAAATATTTTAGACTTTGGTGGTCAGTATAAATCTGACACTGAGCTCCATATAGATAGTGTCACTAGATCTTTAATACGAACACTACTACAGCAAGCTCCAAATCGTGCGTGGGATAATTTTTCTCATAGTCCTTTAATTAACGCGAGGCATAGGCAATCACCTTGTCGCCTTACATTAGGACAGCTCCAAATCCCGTCTTTAAAGCGTTGCTGTATATTATGAACATCTCCCCTTCAGTCGGAAGTGTAAGTATCAGAGCGCTCGTTAATCATTTCTTCAGCTCTTGGAAGCTTTTCTTGCACTGTTCAGTCCATTCATACTTTTTTTCCTTATGTGTAAGTGCCGTGATAGGAGCGGCGAGTCGCGTGAATCCTTTAACTAGGATAACTGGGAATTTCAGACTCTCAGAGTAGATTAAAATTGTATGTATGTATTAATTTTAATGAATAAAATATGTAAGTTGTGTTTTGATACTGTTGAGAATACTGTGAAAATGTTTCGGCAGTGTTAGAATGAGTGAGTTCAGGGATGGAAAATCTTACTGAACATTTTTGGGCGTGACGGTTCGAAATCAGTGCCAAAAACCTGAGAGAATGCATCGAAATGCACTAAAATAATAGAAATTTATGGTAGAGAATTCAGGCCAAACGGAAGTAAAATAAAACAAACTGATCGCACCGGAGGCACCTTGTGATAACCGGGAATTTTAGATTCTCGAATTATGTTAAAATTGTATGTGCATAACAATATCAATGAATAAAATGTGAAAAAGTTGTATTCCAATACTATTGTAAATAGTGTAAAAATATTCTGGTAATGTTAAAGTGTGTGAGTTTGGGGATGGAAAATCCTACCGGACATAATTGGGTAGACCGTTTGAAATCAGAGCCGGAAACCCTAGGGAGTACATTGAAATGTACTAAAATAATAGAAATTTACGGTAGAGAATTCTGATAAACAGAAGCAAAAAAGACAAACCGACCACACTGGAGGCGCTAAGAACTCGCCTACGCGATTTCGGTAAAGTTCCGTTCGGATCGGATAACAGTCAAAAATTGACCACGAATTAATTAGAGAATTAATATGAATAGTTGATGACATCATCATGATGATGTCATAAAGCCAATTTATTTTCATCAAATTAGAAAGCATTTTGAAAGGGGTATGGCTAGGATTGTTTTGCTTTTTGATCAAAGGCCAAGATCATGCCGAAATGCACCTTGAAAAAAATTAAAAAAATTTTTGGGATTTTGTTGAAAGGCCATTCGGCCATGAGGAAAGGGAGAAAGAAAAATTTTATTTTGACCCCAAAACCTTTACTTTTTGATCGTTGAACAATTAAGAAATTGTTGGAAAAAAATTGCAAAAAGGCTCTTGGTTTTTGCCTATAAATAGGCATAAAAAATTCAAGCAAAAAATTGAAAAAAACAACTAAACTCTTGCTCATTTTTTTTCAACCAAAATCGTGAGTTAACCCCCCCTTAAACCAAAAATTTTATTTTCAATTTCACATCAAATCTAGCTTGAATTGCATTTCCAACATCAAGGCAACAACTAATCGAGGTAAGCTTCAAATTTGAAGCATTTTCCTTGAATTTTTTCATTGAAAACCGTGGGTTTGGAAGGTTGAGAAACAATGGAAAAAAATTGTTGATTTGTTGATTCTAGGATTGGCTTGATGTTGTGATATTCAAAGCATGAATTAGGATAGAAAAACAAGCAAAAATTTTGCATGTTTTCCTTGAAAATCCGTGGCTTCCATGGTGTGAAAATTTCATGAGTTTTGTTGTTTTAATTTAGTGTTAATGTTCATTCAATTATATGTTAAGTTAAGCATGAAATGGACTTAAGAAACAAGAAAAGTTTGATGTAGAATTCTTGCTAAAACCGAGGGCATGAACATGATGAAATGGGAAAATTTTTAATGTTGATAAAAGTTGATAAAAACCATAGGAAAGAAAGTGAAATTTTCTTTCTATTTATGCATAAAATCCGTGGCTATAACTAGGGTTAGAATGCATGTTTTGTTTAGTTTTTGAATGTTGTTTTATACATTGGGAAGCATAAGGATAATATGTTGTGACGAAAACTAATTAGATGTGAATACATAGTAAACCAAGGCTAGCTTGGAAAAAAAAAAAAAATGTGTGTTGTGACTTGTGTTAATTTCTAAATGTTGAATCATATGGAAAGTTTTTATACAAAGTTTGGAAACTTTGTATAAAATAGGCCTCTGGTATAGTACGTGGCAGGTACAAAGGTTCTGAGGGGTACCTAACGCCGGGAAACCTTAAAATATAAGCGGAAATGCTGTCGAAATTTCTAAAATCGGCTTAAGGCCATTTCGGGAAACAAGGGGTAAAAATATTGAACTCAGGAAGGAAACCGAGACCCCTCGATGAATTATGATCAGAAATGGAAAACCAACCCAAAAGGAATAGTAAACCGATCCTAAATCACTAAAATGCCTAAAACAGGAAAAAAATTGATGTTAGGGATACTTTGGGAAACGAGGGAAAATTGTAGGTCGAGATAGGAAACCCGAGCCTCTCGAGGACTGAGGGTCGGGGACGGGATAAATAACGTTTAGTAAGTAGTGAAAGGGCCATTTGAGGCTCCGAAATACTCGAAAAATGAAAAAACGGCCCTAGGTGATGGATGAATAGTAATCGAGGGCCGGGAAAAATGAAGTTGAGATTTTGCAGCAATTTAAACTGTAAAATGATACGAAAGCTTAGGAAATATTATTTTAAAATAATTAAACTTGGAAAACTTGGAAAAAAATGATAAAATGAAGCAAATTATGATCTCGAGACCCGTTAGGGACAAAATGGTCATTTTGACCAAAAATTCCCGAAAAGGTACGGAAAGAATCCTAAAAGACCTAGAATAACTTAGAAAAAATTCTAAGGCTCAAAATAAATATGATAGAGTTAAAAGTCTAAAAATTTTGAGGAACACGGGTGCGCAAAGGGATACACGGCCGTGTATAGGAAAAATTTTATAACCCGAGAGGTACACGGGCTGGAACACGGGTGTGTTGCAGATCGTATGCCACAAACAAAATTAAAATGTGTAGAATTGTTAAGTAAAATAAATATATATTTTAGATGATAATAAAACAGGGTATTAACAGATATTATTATGTCTGTAGGAACCCAAAATAAAAATAGAACTGCAGAGGAGTTCCAGAAGTGGACACTAGCGTAGTATTGGTAAGTTCAAGCATTTTCGTGTCTGCAACATGAAATACTGTGTGAACCTATTCTATACTAGCTGCTCACTAGATATAAGTTCTTATGCACATTTGGGGATTAGTTAGTATAACATACACCAAATAATGAGAATAAGTAAGACCTACGGGCAATGAGGGATAGTGACCTTGAGGTGATATACATATGATCACTTGGTCAAAACTATAAATTGAAAGATGGTAATGAAACCATTAAGGCGTACCGCCCCTCCAACATAGTGGCGGAGGTTTGTCTAAATCCTACGGGGTTATCAGGGCTGTGGAGGACGATGTTCTAAGGTCGCTCCTTAGAAAACAAGCAATCACAAAATGGAACAAAAATCATAATTGAACATAACCAAAATTACGCTCGGTTAGGATAGGTAACTAGTACACAGTTAGGGTAACTAGTACTATTCACCGGTCAAAGGTCAACTATACTATTCATGGTGAATAGTACTATTCATAGAAGATTGAGTTTTTCTTGTTTTTGAATCAATATGATTCTTACTATGGGTGTTTGAACTTACTGAGCCTATTAGCTCATCGATTTGTTCATGTTGCAGATTGTTAGGAAATGCCCTAAGCATTAGAGACATTTTGATGTATTTATTTTAAACTGGATAATAAAATTATATATAGAGGTTATTCATTACATTGCTATCTGTCCTCGGTTTATTTACATGTTAAAGTAAATGTAAGCAAATATGGCTCCCTGATTGCTTGTGTTAAACTGTTAGAACATTGCATGCAATGGACTTTTGTATGCGAGAAGACAATGTTCTAAAGTTAGCGGTCTAAACTATGGTCTGTAGTCTATGGGGTTAGACCGAGCATCTAACTCATGTTAAGACTATTATGTTGTCTAAAGCCTTGGAGGGGACGGTTTGTCTTGACTGTCTGGAGCTGGACTCCCAAGTAGAGACATAGATATGTTGCTTGGTAGTGACATATTAGACCGGGACTAAAGCGTGATTTATCTACGTAGTCAGCTATGAGTGGATCAATCTGCTTTTGACGTTCATTGTGCAATAACCTTAATCCTGAGTAAATGAACTACTTCACGTATATGACTTGTGTACTTTGATGTTCCAATGGCTAAAGCATCTCAGAGGTAGTAAGCTTATAGACCCGTTCGTTGGGTGCATGACTTGTATACGATGAAGGGTTTGTTTGCAGATATCGGAATCATAGCTCTAAGGAGTTAAAGGTATCCTCTTAAAGGCATTATACTGAATGTGAAAATGGATAAGGCCTTGGGTCGTCTGCTGGGCGGATGACTTCTTATTCACATATGGTGAATAATCATTTTCTTAATTCGATAGTATAATGGAACTTTAAGATAGCATGATCAGTAGGATTAAATAGACTTTGACCTAAGGCCGATCATGGATATCATATGAGGGTTTTGCATATATGACAAGGTCATTGGATAGTAGCTCGTCACAGGCTTACGTAATACGGTATATAATTGGGAGTTCAGTTTCAGGTTTATAGTAGTGTGACTCTGAAATTAGTGATCATATGATTGAGTTGTTCGGTAAAAGAATGATGATCATATGAATTTGCGGGAGCCCGATTATATATGTCCAATTAGTCCCTCTACTAGCTCCACATAATTCCTTAACGTTTGGCAAATTGATTTGTGTATGCTATTGGCTGGTTTATTATGCATGGATGGTGATGACACAGGATTAGGATGGTAGACAAGATTCTCTCCGGTTGGATTCAAATTTTGTTTTCGATAATAGAGTACACAATTATTCAAACTCCAAATAAAGTTACCATGATTTTATTTGAGATTGGATTGGAGTTGTAGAAAATTATCCATGAGAACAAGAATTTGAAACACAACTGTTTTGTGGATTTTGAAATTTGAATTTTGAAATTTGAAATTTGAATTTTGAAATTTGAAATTTGAAATTTGAATTTGAATTTTGAATTTGAAATTTGAATTTGAAATTCGAATTTTAAATTTGAATTTGAAATTCGAATTTTAAATTTGAATTTGAAATTTGAATTTGAAATTCGAATTTTAAATTTGAATTTGAAATTTAAATTTTAAATTTGAAATTTGAAATTTGAATTTGAAATTCGAATTTGAAATTTGAAATTCAAATTTTGAATCACAGTCCAAGTGGGATTCGAATTTGTTGTGAAAAATCCATAAGGTTTGAAATTCGAATTTTAGTTGGATTTGGAGAGGATAATCTTGTTAGAATCCTACTTGAATTTTGAATCCAATTCCTAACAAATAGTGGATGAAATTTTGAGGATTATCCTCAATGGAATTTCGGTTTTTGTGGATAAGGTTCAAGGGAAAATTCAAGTTTCAATCCTAGTTGAATTTGGATTCTCTCCTCCCTGAAAAGTGGCCGAAATTATGGAGAAAATCTCCTAGGAAAATTCGGTTATTTTGGATAAGGATGAGATAAGATTCAAGCTTGAAAATCCTAGTGGAATTTTGATTCTCCCTTATCCTAAATGTGGCCGAATTTTTGGAGGAAAAATCTCGTAGGAAATTTTGGATTTTTTGGTTGAAAAAAGGAGATAAAATTCTAGTTAAAATCTTGTTTAGATTTGGATTGGATTTATCCCATAATGGCCGAATTTTATTGTTGGGATTTTCCATTAGAAAATTCGGATTTTATGGTTATGGATAAGGGAAAATATCTTTTCCTAATCCAATTCGAATTCAGAGAATCACCTCATGCAGGTCTATAAATAGAGGTCCTGCCACTCCAATTCTCTCAGACCACAGACTCTCAGGTGAGCAGGCTTATTGTTGCACAGCCCACCGTGACAATAAAGTTCTTTAGAGATCTGGGTGGTCGGAAGAAGACTAGTAGTGCTAGCATACCGATCGAGGTTCAGAGTGCCCACACACTCAGCCATTTGGGAATTGGAGAATAGCAGAGAAGGCTAGTTGGTTGAAGCCTCTGGTCATTCTCTTCCTGCAAGATTGGCATCCTTGAGGTATGAGTTTTAATTGTTGTTGGTTTATTGTATATGGCGTCATGAGATATTTAACGATCTAAAAATTTTTATTGTTCCGCTGCGCCACTCTGATACGTTTTTACGGATTTCTTTTCCTACAATTGGTATCAGAGCCATTTCATGACTATGCCATGTACATAAATTAGACAATTACTTAGTGTTTTTATTTATGTATGGATTTGATATTTAGAGAGTGGGATTCTACGGTTCCTTTATGTTGTTATCATGGATTATGTATAAAGTATGTGGTTATTTTAATTTTATGAATTATTATAAGCATGCTTATTTATGCCGGCTATGATTCCTTAGAATTTAGAAAAAATGTATCTAGGAAATTTTTATGTAACCATAGGAGCAGTTTATTAATACTGTAATTTTCCCATGGATTTTAATTTTTGTCTCTTAGAATTATTATGGTTAGAATATTGTACACCGGAAACGGTTTAGGAAATTTTATGTAATTATTCTTGGAGGAGATTGAAGACTGAAGACCGTAATTTATTTTTCCCAAAAGTTAAATTTGATTTAAAGGTTGAAATTTTGATTGTGTGGAAAATTTCAATTTAATTAGGATTCAAATTAATTTTTTGGAGATCCTAATAGGTAAATTGGAATATGGCATGAAAATCGAGACATGACCCCTCGGGATAGGCCGACGGGGGTTGGTGGGGCTACAGCCCCTGCCCTCGGGCAGGATGGGGCTGCGGCAGCCCTTGTGCAGGCCATTACCACCCACGGCCGCAGGCTTGGCCTGCAGCCGAGGGTGGCCGTGGCCTACCTAAGGCTGGCCGCAGCCTGGGCGTGCAGCCTGCCGGCTGCTGCGCCCAGCTTGGACGTGCAGCCTGGCGCTCCAGGCTTGGCTTGCAGCCCGGCAAGGCTGCACATAGGGGGCGATCGTGGGCTGCTAGCCCCTTCGGGGCTGGTGGCTGCCCACGACGGCTGCCTCCTTCGGGGGCGGCGGTGCGACGGTCTAAAAATCAGAAAATTTTGATTTTAAATTTGAGATTTAATTTTAAATCATGTTTAAAAATATGTAATTGAAAATTTGAAATTTTTGAAATAACATATTATTGCACATGATGTTTAAAATTGTTTAAAATTTGAATTTGAAATTTAAATTTGAAATTCGAATTTGGAATTTAAATTTGAAATTTAAATTTTTGGAGATTTAAATTTTAAATGATTCTTGGGATGAGAAATAAATGGAGAGGCTGCATAAAGATAGATACAAGAGGACGGAACAAAATTCAAGACCCAAAGAATGCTTTGGATGGAATTTTGTAATCTTTTTTTTCTTTGTTCTAGGATGGAACCATGGCTTGGTTATTCAATCAATTATTTTTTCTATGATATGTCATGGATGTATAAATATGTATTAATGGATGTCTTATATACATATTAGATAACATGTCATATAGGATAGGTGTGACGCCTTAAATTTTATTTAAGGGTCAATATATAATTTAAATAAAATTAGTGTGCGAAAAATTAATTAAAAATCTTTTGAAACCCTAGGTTGGTTTCCTAGTCAAATTCCACTCAAAAAGTCAATAATTTTAACTTCAAAAAAAAAAAAACTAAAATATTCGGCCATTACTTAGGATTTTAATTAAAATTTAAATCTTACAAATCCAAGGAGGATTCAAACTCAAATTTCATTCCTTAAATAAAAAGAAGAAATTCGGCCCTAAAGTGTAGGAAATAAAGGAGATTTTATTTGAATTAAAAGCTAGGTCAAAACTCAATCAAAATTCAAATTATTTTTCCTTAAAAACTAATGGGTAATTTTGGTCACTTGAGGAGAAATAAGGAGAGAAAAACCTTAGCCTCAAAACAGCACAAAAACATTCCCTTTTGCCCCTCAAAAGATTCGGCCAAACAAGGAAGCAAAAAGGAAAGAAAAACCTAGTATAAAAACCCTCTTTCAACTCTCATTCACCTTTCCTTCCTCTCCCAAAATTCGGCCAGCCTCCCCTTGTTTCCTCTCTGAATTCTCCTCTCCCAAAACACACCAAAATAGCAAGCAAAAACCTACCTAAAGGCAGCTCAAAGATTCAACAACTTTTGAGACAAAAACAACGTGAGAAATCAACTTTTTCCTTCCTTTTCCTTTTGATTTTAAATCTGAAATTTTTATGGTTTTTCTCCACTGTTTTCCCTACAGTTTTGAAGACTCCAACACTCACACAAATTCAGCCAAAAAGGAAACCAAGCATCAAAAATAGTGCAGCCCAAACAAGGTGTGATTTCTCTCTCTAAAACCCTAAAAATTTTGCCTCATTGATCCCATTCTAAAAACCCTATTATCACATGTGAAAATTTTATGATTTTTGCCAATTTGATTCTTGGGTTGTGTGAATGACATATAAATAAGATTCTCCACGAAATTTCTTGATCATTGGATGAAAATTGAATTGGTTTGAGGCTAATTGAAATTCGGACAGGAAAAACGGAAATCTGGAAATTACCATATGAACAGTAAACTTGTGTCAGCCATAACTTGAGTTTTAAAAATGATTTTTGAGTAAATATTGAGCCTAAAATTAAATTCAAGATGTCCCCTAAATGCCACCAAAATTTCAGAGCCAAATCCGTTGGCCTAGTCAAAATATTTTTCTAAGATAGGTGGACAGAACTGCCAGTTTTTGAACTGAAACCGAAACCCTGATTTTATGCCTGAAAACAACCCCCCGGTTTTTGGCCTAGTTGAATAACCAAACGACGTCTAAAAATTATAAAAATTATATGGAATTAAAGCTGCGGATGTCTAGTTTAACATATTAAAAATTTAGAATTTTAGGGATTAAAAATGAATTAATATTGATTTTATAGTCAGCCTAGGTCAGTCTGCCCATGACCAATAATATCCTAACTTAGAGTTTTTTACAAATTTTTTTTTAAAGCCCAAATGTTTATTAAATATTTTAAAATCCTTTTGTGGCACACTAAAATGATTGGATGATTATGTCTAGACCTAGACTGATCATATGTTGTGATTATAGGATTTATTTGACGTTCTTGCTTGATTCGTGGATCACGTTGTTGCAACGCTTGTGCAATAATCGAGGTAGGACTTTCTAGCCTCTTCTGGGAGTAGCCAAGTGTTTTAAATTTCCCTGTTTTATCGATGGCATGCTGTTTTTAGTTTATGAAATTATTATACTGTTTTTGACGAAATAAACGCATGCAACATGTTTTGTAATAAATGTGTATTTTTAAAGCGTGTTTTGATTAATGGCATAATATAACTTGGTAAATACCATCTTTTGAATAATCCGGTGAACATAATTGAGCTCTAGTTCATGATCATTGTAAATGATACGTGCGTCCCAAAGTTGACGCCATGGGGGAAGATCCCTAAACCTGCGCAGGGCCGTTCGGCCTATTTAGACCGTAACGAGATGATCTAGGATAATTCAATTCGAGGCACGTATATTATAGCTACGACAAGTCCTCACTCAAAATATGATGATTTATTTTAATGATTTATTATTTTTAATATTGGGCCACGTATATTGCAGCTACGCTAAGTCCTCAGCAGAATAAAACTTGTATTAAAAATGTTTTCATGAAATTGTTGATTATTTTTGGAAATGATTATTATGCCATGTATTCTTAAATTGTTAATTATTTTTGAAAACGATTTTTATGTCATACTTTTAAACGTTACCTGTTTAATCCACCTTTATTTCTGTCCTACTGAGCCAGTGCTCACGTCCCTTTTTCTTTGTGATTTCGAAATGACTACTTCCAAGTGCGGGAGGTAGTAGTTCCGAAAATCGTTAAGCTATCCGTTTCTACCGAAGATGATGCTATCCGTTTTCTCCATCTTCTTCTTTCTGTTTTTCGTTCTAATGTAGTGAGACCTTATGTTTGGACTTTATTTCACGTTATTTAAATTTCATGCTTAGGAATATTTTATGGTTGGTAATTTCTTTTGAAGACTGATTTTGTGTTTGATTTCCACATTAAAAAGTATTTATTTTCTACTTTATTTTATTTTGTGGTTATGATGCTACTTTATAAATAGTTAGGCTTAGCTAAATTATAATATTGACCCGTTTTTTGTAATAAATGTTTTCCTTAAATCCCGGGTTGATATTATGATTTAGCTGCCGTGTCACGTATCTAAACTTTGGGCCGTGACAAATAGTGGTATCAGAGCCCAGGTTTTCAAAAGGGTTTTCATCAAAACTTTTTCAAAATACCCAAGCATGGTTTTCCTTACTCTTAGAAACTTATAGGATTTCCTCTTCCTTCAATCTTATTCAGCAAAATGGCTCATCCCGACACGCGTAGTCAGAGGCAGCAGAGAGGCAACGACAAAGAGAACCCTGGGAACACGCAGCCTCAAGGGGGTCAGAATGCAGCGGTTCCTACACCGAATGATCAGCTAACGGCGATGCAGAATCTCAAGGCGGTGATACAGGCTCTCCTCACCGTCTTACCTTTTGGAACACCTAACCCAGCTCCTGTAGCCAATGTTGTTCCTAATGAGACCCAGAGAGCAGGGAGTTCTTCTCAGACTCCTCAACAAATGCCTACCATCGAAAACCCTACCTCTGGAGCAGTAACTACCTAGCCTATGATACATTCTAAACAGGCAGGCCTAACTCTTTTCTTTAAGCCTCACGTACCCACTTTCGATGGCACGGGCACAGAGATGGATGCCGACTACTAGTTTGATGCCATTCGCAAGCAGCTAAAGTTGACCGCCACACCCGCAGAGTTCTGGGTTGAGTTTGCTTCCAACAAGCTGGTGGGTCTAGCCTCTACCTAGTGGGCTAGTATCAAGGATGGTTTGACAGAGGAGCAGAGGTCTTCTTGGACAGTTTTCGAGGAGTGTTTTCATGAGCCTTTCTTTTCAGCTCAGTTCCACGACAGAAAAGCTAGGGAGTTCATCCGTTTGAAGCAAGGGTCAATGTCAGTGCGGGAATATGAAGCCAAGTTCACTGAGTTGGCCCGGTATGCGAAGAATCAGGTTTTGGATGAAGCTACTAAGTGTCTCCGCTTTGAGGAAGGGCTTAGCCTCTATGTGAAGAGGGGCGTACAACCATTCCAGATCAGGGATAGCTACCAGCAGATAGTTGCTAAGGCATTGACAGTGGAAGAGGGCGACAAGGAGTTCCTTGAAGCTCGTAACAGAAACAAGTCTGGACCAATCCGCAACAAGCCTCAGCACAAGTCATAGACTCCTTACCAGAAGAACCAGCAGTCTTAGAGATCGGGTTCTCATCAGTTTTCTGGACAGTGACAGGGTCGGGTGAATGTGATTACCTGCTTTGAGTGTGGTGATGAAGGCCACAAAAGAAATGTCTGCCCGAAGAGATAGTCAAGAGACAATGCTCATAGACATCATCATCAGCGGAATAAGAATGGTCTTCCACAGAGGCAACAGTTTACTTCCCAGTCTTCACAGTCACAGCGCCCTCAGCTTCCGGCTCCCCATCAGCCTCAGCGCACGAGCCAGTACACTGCGCCTTATGCTCCACATGCTACACTGCTACAGCAGTTCCCAGTGCCGAGTTATCAGAGACCACCACCACAGGGTCAGAGTACGGGCTCTCAGTGAGGGAATACAGCTTAAAATCGTGGTAAGGCACCACAGGTACACGCTCTTGGAGCTGACAGCATGGAGATAGATCATACACCGACTGCATTAGATGGTATAATTCCTATCTTTGGTACATATGCACATGTTTTGTTTGACACCGGGGCTACACACTCTTTTATAGCCCAACATTATGCTCGTTCACTTGGTTTAAAACTGTAAAATCTTGACTTTCCCTTTTGTGTGAAATCCCCGTTGGGCACGACTACCGTTAGTGATGGGTGTCAAGCCTATGTTTATGTTGGGGATGTTTGTTTGGAGGCATTACTTGTGGTAATGCCTATGTTTGCTTATGATGTTATTCTGGGATATGACTGGCTTTCCCGATATGGGATTATGCTTGATTGTCATAATCGTCGCGTTATCTTTACAACTGATTTCGGACATGTGGTGTCCTATCAGTTAAGCTTAGTTTCAGATGATGATAGATCTGCTTTGAGGTTAGTGCCAAAGAGTAGACAGGGTATTCTTTGCTTCTTATCCTTGTGTGCAGTGGAAGGATCCAATTCTGAAAAGAGTACCCAACCTATACCTGTTGTCGATAGTTTTCCAGATGTTTTTCCAAAAGCTCTTCCAGGTTTACCCCTTCATCGAGAAATAGAGTTTCGTATCGACTTAGTTCCCGGAATAGCTCCTTTTGCTTCTGCTCCGTATTGTATGGCACCTCTAGAGATGAAAGAGTTGAGCAAGCAGCTGGATGAGTTGAAATCACTGGGCTTTATCCGAGATAGTAACTCACCTTGGGGTTCGTCAATCCATTTTGTGAAGAAAGCCGACAGTTCGCTACGTCTCTGTGTGGACTACAGAAAGCTCAACAGTGTGACCATCAAAAATAAGTATCCATTACCACGTATAGATGACTTGTTCGATCAGTTGGGTGGAGCTTGTTTCTTCTCCAAGGATGATTTGAGATTCGGTTATCATCAGCTTTGTGTTAGAGAGGAGGATATCCCGAAGACAGCGTTAGTATGGTAGTTATGAGTTCTTAGTAATGCCTTTCAGTTTGACAAACGCACCAGCAGCCTTCATGGATATGATGAATAGAGTCTTCCGACCTTTTCTTGATAAGTTCGTCGTTGTACTCATCGACGACATCCTCATCTACTCCCAAACTCATGAAGATCATGCATAGCATTTCAGTATAGTTTTACAGACTCTTCGTGAACATCAGTTGTACACCAAGAAAGAAAAATGTGAGTTTTGGATGATAGAGGTTAAGTTTCTCGGGCATATCATCTCAGGAGATGGTATATCAGTTGATCCATCCAAGGTTGAAGCGATTCTTAAGTGGGAACGACCGAAGAATGTTCCAGAGATCCGAAGATTCTTGAGCTTAGCAGGATATTATTGACGTTTTGTACAGGACTTCAGCAAGCTCGCCGCTCCCCTCACCAATCTGATAAAGAAGGATGTACCTTTCGTTTGGGACAACAGCTGTGAGTCAGTTTTCCAGGAGCTAAAGAGTCGTTTGACGTTTGCACCTATCCTTATCATTCCAGATTAGGATCAAGTATATAACGTCTACACTGATGCTTCTCATCAAGGTCTTGGAGCAGTTTGATGCAACAGAACCGAGTTGTCGCTTATGCCTCATGACAGCTGAAATAACATGAACGAAACTACCCTACACACGGTCTAGAGTTAGCTGCAGTAGTGTTTGCGCTTAAGATTTGGCGTTGTTATTTGTATGGTGCCAGTTTTAGACTGTTTTCAGATCACAAGAGTTTGAAATACCTAGCTACACAGAAAGATCTCAACCTGTGTCAGAGAAGATGGGTAAAATATATGCAAGACTACGACTTCCAAGTCGAGTACCATCCGGGTAAAGCAAACGTGGTTGCAGATGCACTAAGTAGGAAAAGAGAGGCAGTTCCCAATCCTGATCATGATGCTTCTATAATGGCTATGCAGGTAGATGAGTAGGAAAAGGACAGAGTTCTTACAGATTATCAAGTTCGTTTTGGCGAAGTTCAGGGTCACCTAGTGTTGTACAACTTAGTGATGGAACCAGACTACGTGCAGCGGATCAAGGAGAATTAGTTGGCAGATACACGTTTCGTTGACATCCGAGATAGATTGTTAAAGGGCAAGCATGTTGCAGAGTGGTCAATGGATGCCAGTGGAATTCTTTACAACGAGGGTCGCTTAGCAGTGCCACACATCCCAGAGCTTATACAGGAGATCTTGACAGAGTTTCATCAGTCGAGGTTCGCCATGCACCTAGGTGGAAACAAGATGTATCAAAACCTAAGACGGTAGTTTTGGTGGAGAGGTATGAAGTTAGATGTAAAGAACTTTGTGGCCAACTGTTTGACGTGTCAGAAGGTAAAGGCAGTACGGACCCACAGGTCTGCTCCAACCACTTCCAATACCTCGGTGGAAGTGGGATAGTATAGGAATGGACTTCTTAACCGGCTTACCGAGAGCACAGGATGGATCTGATGGAGTCTGGGTAGTTGTAGATCGTCTCACGAAGACCGCACACTTCATCCCATTCAAGACGACTTGCAGCAGGAACTAGCTAGCCGAGCTTTACATGAGGAACATAGTCAGATTGCATGGAGTCCCTTCAGTGATCATTTTTGATCGTGATACGTACTTCAACGCTCGCTTTTGGAAAAGTCTACAGGAAGCTCTAGGCACAGAACTAAACTTCAGCACCGCTTTTCATCCACAGACAGATGGCCAGTCGAAGCGTCTCACACAGATTCTCGAAGATATGCTACGTGCCTGCGTTCTTGATCTTGGAGATGGATGGAGCAAACACCTCTACATGGCAGAGTTCGCATACAACAACAGTTATCAAGCGAGTATCGGAATGGCACCCTTTGAAGCGTTGTACAGAAAGCCTTGTCGATCACCCATCTATTGGGTTGACAACCAGGAAGCACCAGCGGGTGGACCCGATATGATCCTAGACCAGTACGAGAAGATTGCCATAATCAAACGATGACTTCTAACAGCACAGAGTCGACAGAAGAGCTATGCAGATCAATGCAGAAAGCCATTAGAGTTCGAGGTTGGAGAGTTTGTATTGCTAAAGGTGTCACCGAAGAAAGGTATCTCTCGTTTCGGAGTTAAAGGGAAGCTAGCACCGCGTTACATTGGACCTTTCGAGATCGTACGTAGAGTTGGTAAGGTTGCATATGAGCTGAAGTTACCCGACACCTTGGGAGTGCACAACGTTTTCCATGTATCGATGCTCAGGAAGAGTGCACGAACAGAGTCCGTAGTCATTTCAACAGATGATGTAGAAATCCAACCAAATGTCTCTTACGTCAAGGTTCCGGTGAAGATTTTGGATCGTAAGGTCAAGCAGCTGAGAACGAAAACAATACCCATGGTGAAGGTTCTTTGGAGTAACCATGGTGAAGAGGAAGCCACATGGGAAACCGAGAAAGATATGCGCGAGAACCATGCTGAATGGTTCGCTAAGTAATAGAGTACATGTAATGTAGTCAACCTAAGTTTGTTTTGTAACCCTACTCTGTTCATAGTGGTAGATATACCACTATATGTTTTGAAAGGTGCATTTAGATTGCTCAATGAAATGAGAAGTTATTCATATTCAAAGTTTCGAGGACAAAACTATTTTTAGTGGTAGATATTTGTGACGCCTTAAATTTTATTTAAGGGTCAATATATAATTTAAATAAAATTAGTGTGCCAAAAATTAATTAAAAATCTTTTGGAAACCCTAGGTTGGTTTCCTAGTCAAATTCCACTCAAAAAGTCAATAATTTTAACTTCAAAAAAAAAAAAACCCGAAAATATTCGGCCATTACTTGGGATTTTAATTAAAATTTAAATCCCACAAATCCAAGGAGGATTCAAACTCAAATTTCATCCCTTAAATAAAAAGAAGAAATTCGGCCCTAAAGTGTAGGAAATAAAGGAGATTTTATTTGAATTAAAAACTAGGTCAAAACTCAATCAAAATTCAAATTATTTTTCCTTAAAAACTAATGGGTAATTTTGGTCACTTGAGGAGAAATAAGGAGAGAAAAAACCCTAGCCTCAAAATAGCAGAAAAACTTTCCCTTTTGCCCCTCAAAAGATTCGGCCAAACAAGGAAGCAAAAAGGAAAGAAAAACCTAGTATAAAAACCCTCATTCAACTCTCATTCACCTTTCCTTCCTCTCCCAAAATTTGGCCAGCCTCCCCTTGTTCCTCTCTGAATTCTCCTATCCCAAAACACACCAAAACAGCAAGCAAATCCCTACCTAAAGGCAGCTCAAAGATTCAACAACTTTTGAGACAAAAACAAGGTGAGAAATCAACTTTTTCCTTCCTTCTCCTTGTGATTTTAAATCCGAAATTTTTATGGTTTTTCTCCACTGTTTTCCCTACTGTTTTGAAGACTCCAACACTCACACAAATTCAGCCAAAAAGGAGACCAAGCATCAAAAATAGTGCAGCACAAACAAGATGTGATTTCTCTCTCTAAAACCCTAAAAATTTTGCCTCATTGACCCCCTTTCAAAAACCCTATTATCACATGTGAAAATTTTATGATTTTTACCAATTTGATTCTTGGGTTGTGTGAATGACATACAAATAAGGTTCTCCACGAAATTTCTTGATCATTGGATGAAAATTGAATTGGTTTGAGGCTAATTGAAATTCGGACAGGAAAAACGGAAATCTGGAAAATTACCATATGAACAGTAAACTTGTGTCAGCCATAACTTGAGTTTTAAAAATGATTTTCGAGTAAATCTTGAGCCTAAAATTAAATTCAAGAGTCCCCTAAATGGTTACAAAATTTCAGAACCAAACTCACCCGTTGGCCTAGTCAAAATATTTTTCTAATATAGGTGGACAGAACTGCCAGTTTTTGAACTGAAACCCAAACCCTGATTTTATGCCTGAAAACAACCCCTCGGTTTTTGGCTTAGTTGAGTAACCAAACGATGTCTAAAAATTATAAAAATTATATGGAATTAAAGCTACAGATGTCTAGTTTAACATATTAAAAATTTAGAATTTTTGAGATTAAAAATGAATTAATATTGATTTTACAGTCAGCCTAGGTCAGTCTGCCCATGACCAGTAATATCCTAACTTAGAGTTTTTCACAAATTTTTTTTTAAATCCCAAATGTTTATTAAACATTTTAAAATCCTTTTGTGGCACACTAAAATGATTGGATGATTATGTCTAGACCTAGACTGATCATATGTTGTGATTATAGGATTTATTTGACGTTCTTGCTTGATTCGTGGATCACGTTGTTGCAACGCTTGTGCAATAATCGAGGTAGGACTTTCTAGCCTTTTCTGGGAGTAGTCAAGTGTTTTAAATTTTCCTGTTTTATCGATGGCATGCTGTTTTTAGTTTATGAAATTATTATACTGTTTTTGATGAAATAAACGCATGCAACGTGTTTTGTAATAAATGTGTATTTTTAAAGCGTGTTTTGATTAATGGCATAATATAACTTGGTAAATACCATCTTTTGAATAATCCGGTGAACATAATTGAGCTCTAGTTCATGATCATTGTAAATGATACGTGCGTCCCAAAGTTGACGCCATGGGAGAAGATCCCTAAACCTGCGCAGGGCCGTTCGGCCTATTTAGACCGTAACGAGATGATCTAGGATAATTCAATTCGAGGCACATATATTATAGCTATGACAAGTCCTCACTCAAAATATAATGGTTTATTTTAATGATTTATTATTTTTAATATTGGGCCACGTATATTACAGCTACGCTAAGTCCTCAGCAGAATAAAACTTGTATTAAAAATGTTTTAACGAAATTGTTGATTATTTTTGGAAATGATTATTATGCCATGTATTCTTAAATCGTTAATTATTTTTGAAAACAATTTTTATGTCATACTTTTAAATGTTACCTGTTTAATCCACCTTTGTTTCTGTCATATTGAGCCAGCGCTCACGTCCCTTTTTCTTTGTGATTTCGAAATGACTACTTCTAGGTGCGGGAGGTAGCAGTTTCCAAAATCGTTGAGCTATCCGTTTCTACCGAAGATGATGCTATCCGTTTTCTCCATCTTCTTCTTTCTGTTTTTTGTTCTGATATAATGAGACCTTAAGTTTGGACTTTATTTCACGTTATTTAAATTTCATACTTGGGAATATTTTATGGTTGGTAATTTCTTTTGAAGACCGATTTTGTGTTTGATTTCTGCGTTAAAAAGTATTTATTTTCTACTTTATTTTATTTTGTGGTTATGATGCTACTTTATAAATAATTAGGCTTAACTAAATTATAATGTTAACCCGTTTTTCGTAATAAATGTTTTCCTTAAATCCTGGGTTGATATTATGATTTGGCTGCCGTGTCACATGTCTAAATTTTAGGCCGTGACAATAGGTGAGTGCCGCTAATACTATATTGATCATACATAATTTATCAAAACTTGCATGTTTTTCAAGATATTGAGTGGGAGAGGGTTTCAAACAAAACCCACGGCCTCCATTGTTGATCCATATGTGAAAGCATGGCAACGCCTCGCGTCAGTTCTGCCCTAACCATACCCCTCGGTAGGTGTTTACCGCCGCCGGTATACTAGATTGGATCTCCTATGTGGAAAACGTGTTCGGATACGATCCTATTCATGACCACCCCTCGGTGGCTTGGTAGGACGTGGATCGGGCTACGTAAACAATGGTTATACACTCAAGACTCGTTTAATTATTAACCTTTCCTAGAAGCTCTGTTAACTAAACTGGTGGCCAAATAAGCGGTTATTAATATATGTCTTAACGTTAGAGGATTTAAGGCAACGTATATTAATTGGACGGGGTCTATGTTCCGACTATTTGTTTTCATGACCACCCCTCGGTGGCTTGGGGCAATAGGTGCTGAGAATTACCATTGCAATGTTATATGTTTTTCAAGTTTCATGTAGGAACATACTTGTATGTTTTATTTGCTAAATTATCTGTATATTTGCTTGGGCTTTGTAATGATGTCTAGTATAATTTTATTTCAGTTCAAAATGTCACCGACACCCCTCATTTCAATACTCACTGAGAATAAACTGAATGGCGATAATTATAAGGATTGGAAAAGAAATCTGTTAATAGTTCTCAGCTGCGAGAGACACAAGTTCGTACTGGACGAACCATGCCCACTTGGGCCCAAACCTGACACACCACTTGAGGAGGTCCCGGTTGCCTATAATCATTGGAGAGAATCCAATGAGATAGCTCGATGCTACATCCTTGCTAGCATGACGAGTGCTTTACAAAAGCAGCATGAGACTTATCAAGTTGCTGGGGAGATCATGGAAAATCTGGAGGACATGTTCAAAGGCCAAGAAAAATTGGCTCGACAGTCCGCTATCACCAGCATTATGAACTCTAAGCAAAAGGCGGGTACTCCGGTGAAGGACCATATGATCACTCTAATAGGATTCTTCGCTGAGGCTGCCGAGAATGGTGCTGAGTTGGACTACAACACCCAGATCGAGATGGTGTTCAAGACTCTGTCTAAAGATTTTGTGGGGTTTAAGGCCGCATACAATCTGGCGACAAAGGAGTTAGGCCGAGCTCATGAAGCAACTACAGGCTTATGAGCGGATGATTAGGGATGAGGATGTGGTCCGACCTAAAGGAGAGGCCAATTTGGCGAAATCTTCCAATCTCTCACGGAAGAGGAAGAGGCCAAATAAGAAGCAACTGGCTTCTAGTTCTTCTAATCCTCCTATCTCAGACGGGAAGAAGAAGAAGAAGAACAAGAAGCCAAAGGACCCTAAAAAGTCTAAATGCTTCCGTTGTGGGAATGTAGGTCACTTCGAGAAGGCTTGTCGGGAAATCCTAGCCGCCAAGGGCAAGGAAGGTAAGGAACTTCTTTACTTGGAAGCGTGTTTGGTGGAAGAATCGAAAGACACTTGGGTCATTGATTCGGGTGCCACTAATCATGTTTGTGTTTCTATGCAGGGGTTCGTGGAAACGAGAAGTCTACATGATAGGAGCCTCTCATTGCGAACTGGGGACGGCAGCTTGGTGGTGGCTGAGGCAGTGGAAGATGTTTACCTTTACTTTGATCAATTTAGGTTTATTTTATTGAAAGACTGTTTTTATGTTCCTAATTTTAGGAGGAACCTTATATCGGTAGCTTGTTTAATAAAGGATTCTTATTCAGTTTCTTTTAGTAAAAGAGTTGATATTCATAGAAATAAGTCTTTTATCTGTTCTGGATGGATGGATGGAAACCTATATTTGATCAAACCAAAGATGTACGCACTGCTTGACACTGAATTAATAGATAACTCTAAAAGGTTGAAAGTTTCTCACTCTAACAAGGCGTATCTTTGGCATTTAAGACTTGGTCATATTAATCAAGATAGGATTCAAAGATTGGTGAAAGGCGGTCCTCTGGAATCTCTGGAGGAGGTACGTCATCCCCAATGTGAGTCTTGTCTAGAGGGTAAAATGACTAAGAAGTCTTTTGGAGCTAAGGATACAAGGGCTCAAGAGCTCTTAGAAATTGTGCACACTGACGTATGTGGCCCCATGAACGTCACAGCACGAGGAGGGTTCGAGTATTATGTCTCTTTTATAGATGATTACTCGAGGTATGGATATGTGTATCTAATGCACCGCAAGAGCGAAACCTTTGACAAGTTCAAAGAGTATCGTGCGGAAGTGGAAAAGCAATTGGATAAATTCATAAAGACACTTCGATCCGATCGAGGTGGCGAATATCTCTTCGATGAATTTCTAGGACATCTTGTAGAAAACGGGATATTATCCCAATTGACTGCACCTGGTACTCCACAACAGAATGGTGTAGCAGAAAGGAGAAACAGGACCTTATTGGATATGGTACGGTCCTTGATGAGTTATTCAACGCTGTAATTATCATTTTGGGGATATGCTTTACAAACGGCGTGCTATATTCTGAACCAGGTTCCAAGCAAATCAATTCCTAGAACTCCGTATGAATTGTGGCGTGGCAAGAAGCCCTCCCTTGGACATATGAGAATATGGGGCTGCCCAGCGCATGTACTGGATGGGGATGCAAAAAAGTTGGAACCAAGATCAGAATTGTGCATGTTTGTAAGGTATCCAAAAGGAACTAAAGGAGGTCTGTTCTATAACCCGAAGGAACAAAAGGTCATTGTCTCAACCCATGTAACATTCTTGGAGGAAAGTCACATGAATGACTTTAAGCCTGGAAACAAAGTGGTGCTAGAGGAGTTATCAGGTGAAAGAACTGCTCCACAGATTTCGGTCTTGGACGCAAGTCCGAGTTCCAGTGAAAGACCTGCAGACGATCAACAATTTAGGGTGCCTCGTTATAGTGGGAGGGTTTCGAAGAAACCTAATTTCTTTATGTATGATGCTGAGGTATACCAGGCCGAGGCTCATGAGCATGAGGATGATCTGGTCACCTATGATGAAGCTGTAAATGATGTTGATTCTAAATCTTGGAAACAGGCTATGAACAATGAGATGGATTCTATGAAATCCAACTCTGTTTGGGAACTTGTAGATTTGCCTGATGGGATAAAACCCATTGGATGCAAATGGGTCTACAAAAGAAAGAAGGATGCGGAAGGGAGAGTGGAAACATTCAAAGCTAGACTGGTTGCAAAGGGGTACACGCAAAAGGCTGGAATCGATTACGATGAAACCTTTTCGCCGGTTGCTATGCTGAAGTCTATCCGTATTCTTCTGTCCATTGCTGCAGCTCTCGATTACGAGATCTGGCAAATGGATGTCAAGACGGCATTCTTGAATGGCCATCTTGAAGAGTGTATCTATATGATACAGAACGAAGGGTTCATAGCGAAAGGCCAAGAAAGGAAAGTCTGCAAGTTGCTTAGATCCATTTATGGATTAAAGCAAGCATCCCACTCATGGAACCAGAGGTTTGATCAAGTGGTTAAGACATTTCATTTTGAGCCAAACGTTGATGAACCCTGTGTTTATAAATGTATTAAGGATGGAAAACTGGTCTTTTTGATACTCTATGTCGATGATATACTACTCATTGGGAATGATGTAGGGAACTTATCATCGGTCAAGCTTTGGTTACACCAACAGTTTGACATGAAGGACTTGGGAGAAGCTAATTATGTTCTAGGCATTTGTCTCTTTAGAGATCGAAAGAACAAAATGATAGCGTTATCCCAAGCTTCATACATAGATAAAATAATTGACAAATATGCAATGCACGAGGCAAAGAAAGGCTCACAACCTTCTATTGCTGGTCTAACTCTTTCATTGGATGGCTGTCCCAAGACATCGGAAGAAAGAGAGCGCATGAGTAAGGTCCCTTATGCATCCGCTGTGGGTAGCCTTATGTACGCTATGTTTTGCACTCACCCGGATATATGTTTTGCAGTAGGTATGGTGAGTCGATATTAAACAAATCCTGGAACCAAGCACTGGCAAGCCGTAAAGCATATACTCAAGTATCTTAAGAGAACGAGGGATTATATGCTGGTGTATTCTAGAGGAGACCTAACACCCGTAGGATACACGGACTGAGTCTTCCAGACTTGTGAGGATTTGAGGAAGTCGACATTAGAGGGCACGTGGAGACAGGATTAGCGGATGTATGTAAGATCACGTCCGAGGACAACATTGCCGATCCCTCTACTAAGACTTTGGTGGCTAGAAGCTTTGAGAGGCACGTAGAGGCGATGGGGATGCGTAACATGGCACATTTGCTGGCTTATGGCAAGTGGGAGATTGTTAGGAAATGCTCTAAGCATTAGAGACATTTTGATATATTTATTTTGAACTGGATAATAAAATTATATATAGAGGTTATTCATTGCATTGCTATCTGTCCTCGGTTTATTTACATGTTAAAGTAAATGTAAGCAAATATGGCTCCCTGATTGCTTGTGTTAAACTGTTAGAACGTTGCATGCAATGGACTTTTGCATGCAAGAAGACAATGTTCTAAAGTTAGCGGTCTAAACTATGGTCTGTAGTCTATGGGGTTAGACCGAGCATCTAACTCATGTTAAGACTATTATGTTGTCTAAAGCCTTTGGAGGGGACAGTTTGTCTTGATTGTCTGGAGCTGGACTCCCAAGTAGAGACATAGATATGTTGCTTGGTGGTGACATATTAGACTGGGACTAAAAAGTGATTGATCTACGTAGTCCGCTATGAGTGGATCAATCTGCTTTTGACATTCATTGTGCAATATGAGGGTTTTGCATATATGACAAGGTCATTGGATAGTAGCTCGTCACAGGCTTACGTAATACGGTATATAATTAGGAGTTTAGTTTCAGGTTTATAGTGGTGTGACTCTGAAATTAGTGATCATATGATTGAGTTGTTCGGTAAAAGAATGATGATCATATGGATTTGCGGGAGCCCAATTATATATGTCCAATCAGTCCCTCTACTAGCTCCACATAATTCCTTAACGTTTGGCAAATTGATTTGTGTATGCTATTGGGTGGTTTATTATGCATGGATGGTGATTACATAGGATTAGGATGGTCGACAAGATTCTCTCCGGTTGGATTCAGATTTTGTTTTCGATAATAGAGTACACAATTATTCGAACTCCAAATAAAGTTGCCATGATTTTATTTGAGATTGGATTGGAGTTGTAGAAAATTATCCATGAGAACAAGAATTTGAAACACAACTGTTTTGTGGATTTTGAAATTTGAATTTTGAAATTTGAAATTTGAAATTTGAATTTGAAATTTGAATTTGAAATTCGAATTTGAAATTTGAATTTGAAATTCGAATTTGAAATTCGAATTTGAAATTTGAATTTGAAATTCGAAATTGAAATTTGAAATTTGAAATTTTAAATTTTAAATTTGAATTTGAAATTCGAAATTCAAATTTTGAATCACAGTCCAAGTGGGATTCGAATTTGTTGTGGAAAATCCACAAGGTCTGAAATTTGAATTTGAGTTGGATTTGGATAGGATAACCTTGTTAGAATCCTACTTGAATTTTGAATCCAAATCCTAACAAATAGTGGACGAAATTTTGAGGATTATCCTCAATGGAATTTCAGTTTTTGTGGATAAGGTTCAAGGGAAAAATTCAAGTTTCAATCCCAGTTGAATTTGGATTCTCTTCTCCCTGAAAAGTGGCCGAAATTATGGAGAAAATCTCTGAGGAAAATTCGGTTATTTTGGATAAAGATGAGATAAGATTCAAGCTTGAAAATCCTAGTGGAATTTTGATTCTCTCTTATCCTAAATGTGGCCAAATTTTTGGAGGAAAAATCTCCTAGGAAATTTTGGATTTTTTGGTTGAAAAAGGGAGATAAAATTCTATTTAAAATCTTGTTTAAATTTGGATTGGATTTATCCCATAATGGCCGAATTTTATTGTTGGGATTTTCCCTTAGAAAATTCAGATTTTATGGTTATGGATAAGGGAAAATATCTTTTCCTAATCCAATTCAAATTCAGAGAATCACCTCATGCAGGTCTATAAATAGAGGTCCTGCCACTCCAGTTCTCTCAGACCACAGACTCTCAGGTGAGCAGGCTTATTGTTGCACAGCCCACTGTGACAATAAAGTTCTTTAGAGATCTGGGTAGTCGGAAGAAGACTAGCAGTGCTAGCATACCGATCAAGGTTCAGAGTGCCCACACACTCAGCCATTCAGGAATTGGAGAATAGTAGAGAAGGTTAGTTGGTTGAAGCCTCCGATCATTCTCCTCCTGCAAGATTGGCGTCCTTGAGGTATGAGTTTTAATTGTTGTTGGTTTGTTGTATATGGCATCATGAGATATTTAACGATCTAAAAATTTTTATTGTTCCGCTGCGCCACTCTGATACGTTTTTACCGATTTATTTTCCTACACAGCTAAGAAACCTGTCCAGTAGATTTCTGGATGGTAGCAGGATGCGAACGTGTCAAGGGATAGGGAACTCACCGTGGACATGATCTTGCCATAAGTTTTCCGCTGAGCTTTTTGAGTAAAGAAAATATGCTTGTAGACAAAGCATACAATATATATAGATATTATATATGTTACCAAATATGTTGTACTTATTCTGACATGAAAAAGCCAGTATTATATTTTACATCGCTTTCTTACTTGACAATCATAAGAAAAAAAAAAGTATGTATTAAAGAAAAAAAAATTTTAGTGCGAAATTTTAGGCCCTAGTGTCTAAAAAGAATTAGTAAAAGAGTTTAAAACTGATGACTCGAATTCAGCACACGAACGGTCTTGGTCGACCATAGAGTCAATTCATGACGGTGGCGAGTGGTTGGAATCTGGGGACGTCACAGGTTGGTATCAGAGCGGTTGACAATATTCCTATTGACACGAAGCGCGACCTGCTCGTCAATCCAAGTAAGTTAGTTTCTTTAAGATTAGTTAACTTTCATTTATTCGAAATTCTATATTTTTGTAGGATTTAAGATGACTAGACCACCGTATGTGAGACCTCATCCATACCGACCTAGAGGACCGATCCGGGTATGGACTAGGCTCATGCTCAGACCGTCTATAATGAGATGAGGGATGCAGCGACTATATGTGCCTGAACCACTAGCACCGAGGATAGTAGCGCCAGCACCAGTACAGGCACCACCTCCGTGACCAATAGTAAACCCTCTTGTGGCAGTAGATATTCCAGTGGTGGGAGATCGAGGCCGTATAGGAGCTAGAGTATCAGTACGAGCTGTACATGCATTTAGAGGCAGTCATCCACTGGCATTCGAGGGAGGTCAACAGGGGATCTCTACGAGAGACTGGCTACACGATATTGAGGTCATTATGCGCCAGTGCGATATCGATCAGGATTGCTAGGTTCTGATGGCCATTGGCACATTTCGTGAGGATGCACGGTTGTATTGGGAATATTGCGACCAGGAGATGCTGCTAGCGATGGATTGGGTTGAGTTTTGCCAAGTCATGCTGGAGCAGTTTCCACAAAAGAGCTCTGCACCAGTTGTAGGCCCTCCTGAGAGTAGGACAGTGCCACCACCACCGGCCATGCCTAGTTATGCGGATATCAGAGATTTTGTCTGAAGGCAGAGAGGTAGCAGATGATGTTAAGTGACACTGTATTCTCATATGCAGTCCGATTTCAAGATAGCATCATAAGGGCGTGTCCTCTAACTAACATCACAAATGATAACTTTTGTGATATATTTTGGAAGGGACTCACCCTAGACTTACGACAGAGAGTAACCCCTCTATACCCTGCTACTTTACGCGAGTTTATTATTGATGTAGCTAAAGTAAAGGAGGAAATGATGATGGAGTGCATGGTGCGCAAGAGGCAAGAGCAGTTACTACAAGAAGCAACGTTAGACCGCTTATACGGATTCGGGCCGATGGCAAATGATCATGAGGCAGGTCCATCAAGACAACCAGAGGGAGCAGACCCAGTTGAAGGTTCAACGCCGACTGAGGCCGGAAACGGAACAGACAATGAAGAAATGGATCCAATCGAGTTTTTGGCAATCCCAGAGGAACCTCAGCCAGAAGATTAGTTGTAAAATGCATGTGTTGTATAATTGTGTATATATGTAACTGTATATGTGTATATATGACAACGTTGAAAGGCTATTTTAAGGAAAGCCTTCAAACTAATGTACTTTTGAAATGAAAAGAAATAATAACCATATTTTGACATATGCAATGTGTGAAATATTAAAATTATGTGATGATTAAAATCATTTGAACTTATATTGTAGAAATACGATTGTGAAAAACCTAATGATTGACTCTTATGTGATTTTAGGAAATAGGATAAGATGGTGAACCCAAGAAATATACGGAATATGCGAGGATGTCCAGTGCTATCAGAAAGAGTGGATGAACTAGAAGCTTTAATAGAAGCTCAAATGAGGTAAAATGCTGAGTTAAGGCAAAGACTAGAGCAAATGGAGCAGAGACAGGGACAGGAGGAAGACCAAACCCCTCAAATGGCCATACCAGAACCAGAAATACCTCCAGCGGCACAAGAAGAAGTGGTACAAGCCCAACCACAACCCAGGAACAATATCGAGCCATTATATGAAAGATTCCAATGCATGAGGCCACCAGAGTTTGAGGGCTCCCTCTTGATGCAGAGGAATGGTTGTCTTCACTCCATACGATATTGGAGTTTATGGAGTTAAATGACCAAGAGAGGATCCTGTGTGCGTCCTTTGTTCTAAAAAGGGATGCAAGGTTCTAGTGGGAGTCGGTTAAGTTAAGGAGAAACATGTATACCATGTCCTGGTTGGATTTTCTAGAGTAATTCAATCAGAAGTATTATAATCCGGCACTGTTGCAACCACAACAAAGAGAGTTCACAGAGCTAAAATAAGGGGACATGACTGTGATAGAAGTCTGCAATAAGTTCGATCAGTTATCTAGACTTTGCCCTTACACTGTCACCACTGAGAGGGAGAAAATCCAGAAGATGCTAGGGATGTTTCGTCCCGAGATTTCAGCATTGGTGGACAGTGGGTTGACGCCGCCTGACACCGTCTCTGATTATGTTAGCCGTGTGCTAAAGGCAGAGTATTATCTGATCCGACAAAAGGAAGAAAGAGAGAAGATCTGGGATGCGAAGAAGAAGGAAAAGATCTTAACCAAAGCCATACAAGCTGGACCTCAAACTAGACAAAGCAGCAGGCAGAGTTCGATTGTCAAGGCTGGACAGCCAAGCACTTCTGGCCAGCAGTCCCAAGGATAGAGGAAAGTAAATAATCCCGAGAATCGGAACCAATAGAGGAGAATAAACAATAATGCTAGCCCTATGGTTCGAGACTATGTGAGCTGTGGGAAAAGACATTCAGGTCGATGCAGACTGGGCCCAAACGCCTGTTTTCATTATGGGAAGGATGGTCACTTCGCCAAAAACTGCCCATAAAATAGGCAGAATGTGCAAAGTTCATCTCAGACACAACAACGTCCCCAGGTACATGCATTACAGGTCAAAGCTGAAGGGTCATCCCATTCTGATAGGCAGGAAAGACTAGAATGCTTGCCTTGAGCAGATGCAAGAATTATGGTCTATACAAAGGAGGAGGCAGAAGCGGGAACGTCAAATGTAGTGACAGGTCAGCTTTCTGTTGCTAATAATTTGGCATCTGTTTTATTTGAATCTAGAGCTACACATTCTTTCATTTCATACCAATTTGCTAATAGGATAGGATATCCTCAGGACCACATGCGTATGACATTTAAAACTGCATTACCCTCGGGGGAAGTCCTGATGTCCAATTACTGGTTGCCATATGTGCCAATAATTGTGGCAAATAGGGAGTTATTTACAGAATTGATCGTAATGGAGTTTGCTGACTACGATGTGATACTAGGAATGGATTTCCTAGGGAAGTATCGAGCTACGATTGATTGCCGGAAACGGATGATAAGGTTTCAACCTGATGAAGAAGAAGAATTCGAGTATCTCGACACGTCACGAAGATCACAGAAGATAATGATCAACTCAATGGAAGCTAAAAGGATGATGTCTAGCGGTTGTGCTGCATACCCAGCATGTGTTCTAGACATGACGAAAGAACCGAAGCTCCAACCTGAAGACGTTCCTATTATAGAGGAATTCATTGATGTTTTTCTAAAAGAATTTCCAGGACTGCCACCTGAATGAGAAATTTCCTTCGAGATCGAGTTGATGCCAGGAACTGCACCAATCTCAAAGGCACCATACCGGATGGCAACGATAGAGTTAAAAGAATTACAGGTGCAACTGAAGGAACTTCTTGACAAAGGATTTATATGCCCGAGCTATTCCCCATGGGGTGCTCCAATGCTGTTCATTAAGAAGAAAGATGGCTCATTTCGGATGTGTATTGATTATCAGGAACTGAACAAGGTTACTATCAAGAAAAGGTACCCGCTACCTAGGATTGATGACCTGTTCGATCAACTCACAGGTGCAGCCGTATTCTCCAAGATTGATCTGCGATCAGGAAATCATCAATTGAAGATCAAGGAGAGTGACATCCACAAGACCGCATTTCGAACCCGTTATGGTCATTACGAATTTCTGGTAATGCTGTTTGGGTTAACAAATGCGCCAGTAGCTTTTATGGTTCTGATGAATCGAGTCTTTAAGGAATATTTAGATAAGTTTGTTATTGTATTCATCGATGACATTCTTACATATTCAAAGACTCGAGAGGAGCACGAAGAGCATTTGAGAATTGTTCTGCAAACAATAAGGGAACATCAACTCTATGCCAAGTTCTCTAAATGCGAATTCTGGCTGAATAGAGTACATTTCCTCGGACATGTGGTTTCCAAAGAAAGAATCGTTGTGGATCCTGCTAAAGTGGAGGCGATCAACGAGTGGCCCATACCTAAGAGCGTGACAGAAATACGAAGTTTCTTAGGTCTGGCTGGCTATTATAGAAGATTCGTTGAAGGATTTGCACGACTTGTCGCTCCTATCATAGCTCTTACACACAAGGAAAGGAAATATGAATGGACTGAGCAGTGCGAGAAAAGTTTCCAAGAACTGAAGAAATGACTCATGAGTGCACCAATACTTACACTTTCGACGGAAGGGGAGATGTTCGTGATATACAGCGACACTTCAAAAATGGGATTAGGGGCTGTCTTGATGCAAGGCGATAAGGTGATTGCCTATACCTTGCGTCAATTAAAGGACCATGAGAAAAGTTATCACACGCACGATCTGGAGCTTGCCGCAATAGTGTTTGCATTAAAAATCTGGCGTCACTATCTAGATGGAGCTCAGTGTCAGATTTATATAGACCACCGGAGTCTGAAATATTTCTTCACACAAAAAGAGCTAAATATGCGGCAAAGGCGATGGCTGGAGCTGGTAAAGGATTATGATTACGAAATCCTCTATCACCCAGGAAAGGCCAATTGCGTTGCAGATGCGTTAAGTAGGAAATCTACTATTCCACAGCAACTGCCGATTGAAAAGTTCCCAAGGCCATTACAGCAGGAAATCAACATGTTGGAGATGGAGCTGATAACCAGAAAGCTAACTGCAATACAACTAGAGTCAACATTGTATAAGGACATCAGAGAAGCTTAGAAGCAAGATCCGACACTAGCAAGCCCGCAAGGAGAAGCATCTGAAGATGGATTAATCCTACATTAAGGGAGAATTCAAGTTCTAGATGATGAAGATTAAGAAAGCAAATTATGGCTGAAGCCCATAAAACACCTTACTCAATACATCCCGGAGTCAGCAAGATGTACCAGGATCTAAAGCTGTAATTCTAGTGGAAAGGGATGAAGAAGGATATAGCGGAGTTTGTAAGCAAGTGTATGACGTGTCAGAAGGTTAAAGCTGAACATCGTTATCCAGGTGGGAAGCTAGAGCCGTTAGAAATTCCAGAGTGGAAGTGGGAGCATATCACGATGGACTTTGTGATGGGACTACCAAAGACCCGAGAAGGCTATGATGCCATCTGGGTTATTGTAGATAGATTAACAGAAACGGCAAGGTTTATCGCAGTAAAGATGACCTTCTCGTTCGAAAGGTTGGCAGACTTGAATGTTAACCACATAGCCAGACTACATGGAGTTCCTAAATCCATTGTGTCAGATCGTGATCCAAGATTCACTTTGAACTTCTGGACATGCGTACAAGAGGCGATGGGAACAGAAGTACGACTGAGCACAGCATTTCATCCGCAGACAGACGGGCAATCTGAGTGAACCATTCAGACTCTTGAAGACATGCTGCGTGCATGTACAATAGATTTCCTAGGGAGCTAGAATGAGAAACTTCCATTGGTAGAATTTTCGTATAACAACAACTACCAAGCTTCGATAGGTATGGCACCTTATGAAGCCTTGTACGGAAGGAAGTGTAGATCACCAGTTCACTGGTATGACCTACAAGAGAAACGACTGCATAAGACTGATTTCATCCAAGAAACAGTAGATGCAGTTACAAAAATACAATAGCGGATGAAAACAGCCCAGAGCCGATAGAAAAGCTACGCGGACAAAAGACGAAGATTCCTGGAGTTCAATGAAGGGGATTTCGTATTCCTAAGAGTCTCCCCGATGAAAGTGATAATGCGGTTCGAAAAGTAGGGAAAGTTAAGTCCAAGATATATTGGACCATACGAGATCATTAAACGCATTGGTAAGGTCGCCTATAGATTAGCATTACCTCCAGAAATGTCGGCAGTACATAATGTGTTTCATGTGTCGATGCTATAGAAGTACATATCGGATCCATCCCACGTGCTGAAACATGAACCGATCCAAGTTCAGGAAGATCTGACCTATAAGGAGAGACCTGTTCAAATACTGGCACGAGAAGATAAAGTCTTGAGGAATAAGACGATCCCATTAGTTAAAGTGCTATGGAAAAATCACAACATTGGAGAGGCTACATGGGAGTGTGAGGACGAAATGAAGAACTTGTACCCCTACTTGTTCTAAATTTTTGAGGACGAAAATTCTATAAGGAGGGGTGAATGTGATAACCGGGAATTTTAGATTCTCGAATTATGTTAAAATTGTATGTGTATAACAATATCAATGAATAAAATCTGAAAAAGTTGTATTCCAATACTATTGTAAATAGTGTAAAAATATTCTGGTAATGTTAAAGTATGTGAGTTCGGGGATGGAAAATCCTACCGGACATAATTGGGTGAGACGGTTCGAAATCAGAGCCGAAAACCCTAGAGAGTGCACTGAAATGTACTAAAACAATAGAAATTTACGGTAGAGAATTCTGATCAAACGGAAGCAAAATAGAGAACTCGCCTACGCGATTTCAGTAAAGTTTCGTTCGGATTGGATAACAGTCAAAAATTGACCACGAATTAATTAGAAAATTAATATGAATAGTTGATGACATCACTATGATGATGTCATAAAGCCAATTTATTTTCATCAAATTAGAAAGCATTTTGAAAGGTGTATGGCTAGGATTGTTTTGCTTTTGGATCAAAGGCCAAGATCATGCCAAAATGCACCTTGAAAAAAATTAAAAAAATTTTTGGGATTTTGTTGAAAGGCCATTTGGCCATGTGGAAAGGGAGAAAGAAAAATTTTATTTTGACCCCAAAACCTTTACTTTTTGATCCTTGAACAACTAAGAAATTGTCGAAAAAAATTGCAAAAAGGCCCTTGGTTTTTGCCTATAAATAGGCATCAAAAATTCAAGCAAAAAATTGAAAAAAACAACTAAACTCTTGCTCATTTTTTTTTCAGCCAAAACCGTGAGTTAACACCACCCCCCCCCCCCCCCCTTAAACCAAAAATTTTATTTTCAATTTCACATCAAATCTAGCTTGAATTGCATTTCCAATATCAAGGCAACAACTAATCAAGGTAAGCTTCAAATTTGAAGCATTTTCCTTGATTTTTTTCATTGAAAACCGTGGGTTTGGAAGGTTGAAAAACAATGGAAAAAAATTGTTGATTTGTTGATTCTAGGATTGGTTTGATGTTGTGATATTCAAAGCATGAATTAGGATAGAAAAACAAGCAAAAATTTTGCATGTTTTCCTTGAAAATCTGTGGCTTCCATGGTGTGCAAATTTCATGAGTTTTGTTGTTTTAATTTAGTGTTAATGTTCATTCAATTATATGTTAAGTTAAGCATGAAATGGACTTAAGAAACAAGAAAAGTTTGATGGAGAATTCTTGCTAAAACTGTGGGCATGAACATGATGAAATGGGAAAATTTTCAATGTTAATAAAAGTTGATAAAAACCCTAGGAAAGAAAGTGAAATTTTCTTTCTATTTATGCATAAAATCCGTGGCTATAACTAGGGTTAGAATGCATGTTTTGTTAAGTTTTTGAATGTTGTTTTATACATTAGGAAGCAAAAGGATAATATGTTGTGACGAAAACTAATTAGACGTGAATACATAGTAAACCAAGGCTAGCTTGGAAAAAATAATAATAATAATGTGTGCTGTGACTTGTGTAAATTTCTAAATGTTGAATCATATGGAAAGTTTTTATACAAAGTTTGGAAAATTTGTATAAAATAGGCCTCTGGTATAGTACGTGGCAGGTACAAAGGTTTTGAGGCGTACCTAACGCCGGGAAACCTTAAAATATAAGCGAAAATGCTACCGAAATTTCTAAAATTGGCATAAGGGCATTTCGGGAAACAAGGGGTAAAAATATTGAACTCGGGAAGGAAACCGAGACCCCTCGGTGAATTATGATCAGAAATGGAAAACCAACCCAAAAGGAATAGTAAACCGACCCTAAATCACGAAAATGCCTAAAACAGGAAAAAAATTGATGTTAGGGGTATTTTGGGAAACGAGGGAAAATTTTAGGTCGGGATAGAAAACCCGAGCCTCTCGAGAATCGAGGGTCGAGGACGGGATAAATAACGTCTAGTAAATAGTGAAAGGGCCATTTGAGGCTCCGAAACGCTTGAAAAATGAAAAAACGACCCTAGGTGATGGATGAATAGTAACCAAGGGCCGGGAAAAATGAAGTTGAGATTTTGCAGCAATTTAAGTTGTAAAATAATACGAAAGCTTAGGAAATATTATTTTAAAATAATTAAACTTAGAAAACTTGGAAAAAATGATAAAATGAAGCAAATTATGATCTCGAGACCCGTTAGGGGTAAAATGGTCATTTTGACCAAAAATTCCCGAAAAGGTACGCAAAGAATCCTAATAGACCTAGAATAACTTAGAAAAAATTCTAAGGCTCAGAATAAATATGATAGAGTTAAAAGTCTAAAAATTTTGAGGAACACGGGCGTGCAAAGGGATACACGGCCGCATATAGGAAAAATTTTATAACCCGAGAGGTACACGGGCTGGAACACGGGCGTGTTGCAGACCGTATGCCACAAACAAAATTTAAATGTGTAGAATTGTTAAGTAAAATAAATATATATTTTAGATGATAATAAAACAGGGTATTAACAGGCACTATTATGTCTGTAGGAACCCAAAATAAAGATAGAACCGCGGAGGGGTTCCGGAAGTGGACACTAGCGCAGTATTGGTAAGTTCAAGCATTTTCGTGTCTGCAACATGAAATACTATGTGAACCTATTCTATACTAGCTGCTCACTAGATATAAGTTCTTATGCACATTTGGGGATTAGTTAGTATAACATACCCCAAATAACGAGAATAAGTAAGACCTACGGGCAATGGGGGATAGTGACCTTGAGGTGATATATATATGATCACTTAGTCAAAACTATAAATTGAAAGATGATAATGAAACCGTTAAGGCGTACCGCCCCTCCAACATAGTGGTGGAGGTTTGTCTAAATCCTACGGGGTTATCAGGGCTGTGGAGGACGATGTTTTAAGGCCGCTCCTTAGACCCTCCCGGTCAGCGCGCTAATAATCATCGGTACTGCCATAAATAGTGCTCTACACTATAAATCTAATAGAAAACAAGCAATCACAAAATGGAACAAAAATCATAATTGAGCATAACCAAAATTACGCTTGGTTAGGATAGGTGAATAGTACACAGTTAGGGTAATTGATACTATTCACCGGTCAAAGGTCAACTATACTATTTATGGTGAAAAGTACTATTCATGGTGAATAGTACTATTCATAGAAGATTGAGTTTTTCTTGTTTTTGAATCAATATGATTCTTACTATGGGTGTTTGAACTTACTGAGCCTATTAGCTCATTGGTTTGTTCATGTTGCAGGTAAAAAACCTGTCAAGTAGATTTCTGGATGGCAGCAGGATACGAACGTGTCGAGGGATAGGGAACTCACCGTGGACATGATCCTGCCATAAGTTTTCCGCTGAGCTTTTTGAGTAAAGAAAATATGTTTGCAGACAAAGCATACAATATATATAGATATTATATATGTTACCAAATATGTTGTACTTATTCTGACATGAAAAAACCAGTATTATATTTTACATCGCTTTCTTACTTGACAATCATAAGAAAAAAAAAGTATGTATTAAAGAAAAAAAAAATTTAGGGTGAAATTTTAGGCCCTAGTGTTTAAAAAGAATTAGTAAAAGAGTTTAAAACTAACGACTCGGATTCAGCACACGAACGGTCTTGGTCGACCGATTCATGACGGTGGCGAGTGGTTGGAATCTGGGAACGTCACACAGCTGGAACCCGCCTACACGATTTCGGTAAAGTTCCGTTCGGTTTGGTTTTCGGTCAAAATTTGACTACAAATTAATTAGTGAATTAATATGAATAGTAGGATGACATCATCATGTTGATGTCATAAATCCATTTTATTTTTTCTTGGTTTAGAAAGTAATTTGAAAGGTATATGGCTAGGATTGTGTAACAACCAAGAATTTTCGTTTTTCTCAGAATCATTTTTTTTAAGTAATGTAATGATATTTTTATACATATATATATGAATGATTTAATACTGCTAGAATAAAATAAAAATATTCTAACAGTGTTAAAAAAAAAAAGAGGATAATAATAATAATAATTTTTGAAAACTAGGGGCTTAAGATAAATTTAAAAAGTTTGGGGTAAGGCAAAAAAAGGGGGGGGGGGGGGGGGGGGACGTTTTTCTGATAAGGGAAAAAGGGGAGGGTGAGTTAATTAACTCACCACAGCCCCCTTCCCCTTAATTTTTCCTCAGCACACGCCGAAGAGAGAAAAAGAGAGAGAGAGATCCGGCGAGAGAGAGAGAGAGCCGGCGGAAGAGAGAGAGACTTCGGGGGGGAATCTTCTTCTTCTTCTTCTTCTTATTTTCTTCTTCTTCCTCCATTCGGTTGCAGGTACGAGTTTCGGTGGCAAGCCGAGACTTCGGCAGCGAACATAAGAGAAAGGGAGTGCGAGAAAAGGGAGATCAGGGGAGGGGGGGGGGTGAAAATGCTGACTGAGAAAGGGAGAAAACTAAGAGTACGCGAGCTCCTCTTCCCCTTTCTCCTTCCTCATGAAATCCGGCCCTGTACAGCCGTGTGGAAGCCGCGACTTCTGACCTCCCTAAACTCAGATTTTCTTCGAGTTTTCTTCCAAAAAACCGCGACTTTAGTTCCTCTAGAAGCAAAGGAACGTTTTTGAACAAAGGTAACCTTTTTTCCTTGAGTTTTTGGTGATTTTCAGATTCAAAATAGGGTAGTGTGAGGAAATGTTTAAATGGAAATGTTAGGGTCCGAAAATTGTAAAAATTGATTGACGATGGCTTAGGAAAGAATGTATGTGAATTTGGGAACTTGAATGCAAAAGTTTGAATGGGTTGTCTTGAGGAAAACGAAAATGTACGAAGTCAGGGTTTGAAAATTTGATGATTTTTCATGATGAATTTGTGGCTCTTTTTGGTGAAATAATTGAACTTTATGATTGTTAACTTGATGATTTAAGTGAAAAAAATGGTTATAAGGGTTATCTTAACAAATAAATGTATTTGGGTTCAATTTTGAACAAATATTGGTTAAATTCCTTAAGATGAATTGTGAAGATTTTGAAATGGGATTGTGAAATCTTTAAGCTAGTTTTGTTGAGATTAGAGTTAAGAAAAGAGATTGAAAATGGTTATGTAATTATTTGGAAGGGATTAGTTAAGTTGAAAGTTGAGTTGGAAGTTTTGGCTGTTGAAATTGAATGTTTTATATTGTTAGTGATTTTGAATGAATGAATAGATATGAAAAATGTAAGAAAGGATTTAATGAGAAAATAAAGTAGTGAATGGTAAGTTGGAAATGGATAATGAAAAAAAAAATGATGAAAGTGATGGTTAATTTTATGGATATGATTTGGAATGTGTTAATGAGTAATGTATGGGATTGATAAGCATTTTTCATAGAACGTTTTGAATGTTCTATGAAAAATTAGGCCTCTGGTATAGTAATTGACAGGTACCTAAGTTTTGAGGCGTTACTTAAATGCCGGGACCTTAGTTTTTAAGTGGAAATGCTGCTGAAATTTCGGTAACGATAATGAGGTGAATTAGTTGTAAGAAACTGAGAGTGTGGACATTATGGAGATTAGAATGTTAAGTAAAATTGGAATGTTAAGGAAAAGGGTGAAAACAAAATACTAAAGATAGTAACAACATTTTAAGAGTTAATTTCGAGAAAAAAGAGGAATAAGGAAAATGTAGAAATTTAATGTAAATCTTACTATGATTTAAATAGAAAGTGAATATGAGAAATAATCCATGATTATTTCTATTATAGGAAATACAAGAAGTGAAGGGGAAAGCAGTATCAAGGATCCAAAAGGAATCACACTTGCACAGATACTGTAAGTACAAACATTTACTTGTCTACGCACGAACGACTAACTTTGATGTGTTTTGTGACATGAGCTAGATAAAAGATCATGTTAGAGATGTCGTAGGAATGGTATGTATGCATGATAGGTTATGATCTAAAAGCTAAAAGAATGCAAGATAATAAGACTGAAAACTTAAGTTATTGGTGTACCGGTCTCCCTACAAGGTCGAGACTTCCGGTCTATATCCTCCGTGTAGATGTGGTGCTACCCCGAAGGTGCGGTAGATTATAGGATGGACCAACCCCGAAGGTGCAGTTTTTATGTGATTTTGAGGTAGGTTGGTGGGTCGCTCCCCCTCCTCCCACTGTTAGCGCACAAATAGGTACGTCCAACAACGGGCCCACCAATGAAAATGAAAAGAAAAGAAAAGAAAATAAAGGAAAAGAAAAGAAAAGTGATGATAAGAAAGAAAGGAAGACATGAAATGAAAATATGAGGATGTTGTGATAAGTTATTATAAAGAACCCCAAACACTAACCTATGAGGAATTAGAGTTGCATTATGTGACTAACCTTAGAGGCTATGCATATAAGTTCTTTGTTTGTATGTTTGTGCTTACTGAGTCTAGCTCACAAGTCTGTTTGTGGTGTAGGTGATAAAGGTAAGCAACCCAAGACATGATAGAGGGGCAGGGAGACTGGCAGACAAATTCCAGAAGTGTCATGGACAAGGGGACGGACCCACTATGTTTTCAGCTGCCAGAGCAATTTTTTTTGTATAAGCATATATTCAAATATATATATATATGCAAACAATATGCAAATGAAATGGAACAAAAATGAAAAAAAATATGTATATAAGCTAGTATGTTTTGAGGAAAACAGAAGTTATGTAAATATGTTAAAAAAAAAAGTTCCCAAAATTTTCACTCTATTTTTGAAAGTAAAGCTTTTAAATTACACTTCCGCAAATTAAAAGAAACGTTTATGTATGTAAAGTTAACAAGAAAAGAGATGGCGAACGTCGACTCGGGCGAGCTAGGTCGGCGGGCGCCACAGTTGGTATCAGAGCCCGGCGGTTGTCCATTGACCCTCCATGACATTTCAAGCATCTGCTTCGGCACAGTCCAAGTAAGATTGTTTTTAAATTAAGAGTTATTGTTGTTATGTAAGCACTGAACTATGTTATTGTTTCCAATAAGTAGTACACGACAATATGGTCAGACCATAATCTAAAGCGTCAAGAGTAGATCGAGATACCGAGATAACCAACCTTTTAGCCAATATACAGGCACGATTGGAGGCTCAAGAACAGGAAAACCAAAGGCTAAGGGAGTTGTTAGCTAAAAGAAATATAGAGCAAACTGATAGGGGTGGACCTTCCCAACCTCAAATGACTCCGTCCCAAACATCCATGCTAGAACCTCAACCAACTCCAAGGTCAGCCGCTCCAACAATGCCAGTTCCATCAGAAGGGAATATGGGTACTCCTACTCAGATGGTAATCAATCAGGAGTCCTTATATGAGCAGTTTAGGAAAACAAAACCGCCAGGATTTGAGGGGTCTACCGATCCCCTTGAGGCTGAAGAATGGTCTGCCTCCATACAGATGATCTTCGAGTTCATGAATCTCACGGATCAAGAACGAATTCTCTGTGCCTCCTACTTACTTAAGAAAGATGGCAGATATTAGTGGGAGATGGTGAAGATGAGAAAGGATTTGAAAAGCATGACATAGGATGACTTCCTGGAAGAATTTAATTGGAAAATTTTCAACTTAGACACTTTGCGAGCTCAACAGCGAGAATTTGATGGGTTAAAGCAAGGAGAAATATCGGTGACTGAAGCTTGTCATAAGTTTGATCGGCTAGCCCGCCTATGTCCGCAGATGGTACCAACAGAATGGGAACGGGTCCGTCGAATGATTGACATGTTTAGGCTCGATATTGCCACATTGGTAGAGAGTGGTGAGACCCCACCCACCACCGTAGCAGACTGCATTAGCAGGGCGATGAGAGCTGAGCATAGGTTGGCCCGAGCAAAAGAAGAGAAGGCTAAGGCTTGGGAGGACAAGAAGAGAGAAAGGGATTTGGCAAGGCTGACACAGAAAAGCAATCAACCAAGCCAAAGTAGCAAGCCTTTCTCAGGTTTGAGGCCTAGTCAGAGCGGCAATCAAAGTCAATCGAGCACGAACAAGCAGAAAACTAATACTAGTGATTCCGAAGGTCAGCATGTAAGGAATGTCCAAAGAAGGCCAAACCAGAGCACCAGCCAGAATAGACTCCCATGTCAACAATGTGGGAAGATGCATCTAGGGGAGTGTAAAGTGGGGACACATGCATGTTATTTATGTGGCAAGGAAGGCCATTTTGCCAGGAATTGCCCTACCAATTGTGACGCCCGTGCCCTCAGCGGTATACTTTATTCCTAAGTACCTTCTCCTCTCTGACGAGGATCCGCACGGGTCTCTCCTCGTATGTCGGATCAGCGTATACTACAACGGATTCTTGGCTAAGAACATGGGAGCTGTCTGGCACGTACTTCTTCAGCATGAAGACGTGAAAGACGTTGTGCACTGTAACTAACTCGAGAGGAAGTGCTAGTCTATAAGCCACCTTCTCGACTTTCTCTATTATCTCGAGGGTCCTATATACCTAGGACAGAGCTTTCCTTTCTTTTCAAAGTGCATCACCCCTTTCATGGGTGTTGCCTTGAAAAAAAAAACGAGTCTCCTACTTGAAACTCGAGGGGTCTATAGCACTTATCGTCAAAATATTTCTGTCGACTATGCGCTGTATCTAACGTTTCTCGTATCAGCTTCACGTTTGCCATGGTATTCTTGATGATGTTTGAGCTAACTAGGCGTTTCTCTCCAAACTCATACTAATGAGCCAGAGATCTGTATTTCCTTCCACAAAGTGTCTCGTACGGTGCCATTCCTATCTAGGAATGGTAGTTGCTGTTGTATGAGAACTCGCTCAATGGTAGCTTCTGATTCCAATTTCCTTTGAAGTCTAGGACGCAGGTCTCAACATGTCCTCTAACATCTGTATGGTCCTCTCAGACTAACTGTCGGTCTGAGGATAAAATGTTATGCTGAACTCTCATTTGGACCGTAATGCGGCTTAAACACTTTGCCAAAATCTGGAGGTAAAGCATCCATTACGATCTGAGACGATCGACTCTGGTACTCCGTGCCGTTTCACGAACTGTGCCGCATGGATTCTGCTAGCCGTTCCACCAAGTAGCTAACTTTCATTGCTAAAAATCTAGCTGATTTCGTCAGTCTATCTACAATCACCCAGATTACGTCATTATCGTTTGACGTCTTCGGTAGTCCGACTACGAAATTCATCGTAATCTGGTCCTATTTCCACTCAGGTAGCTTAATTTTCTATGCTTATCCTGCTGGGCGTTGGTGTTCTGCCTTAACCTTCTGACACGTAAGGTATCTGACAACGAACTCAACAATGTCATTCTTCATTTCAGGCCACCAAAAGCTTTCCTTCAAGTACTTGTACATCTTATTCGCTATCAGATGTATGGAATATGACGTCTCGTAAGGTTCCAAAAGGATTTGCTTCTTGAGTTCTTCATCTTTCAGAACACACACTCTATCTCTGTAGTAGAATATGTCATCCTTAAGGATCTTAAACTCTGAACCCTTGTCCTCTATAGCTTCCTTTCTGGACTTAAGCAGGGACAAATCGAAACCTTGATCGATCTTGATCTCTTCTTGAAGCGTCGATTAGAGGGTCATGTCAGACAATCTCCCTATCAAAATCTTGATCTCACTGTCGCATAGCTCCTTTGTAGTGCTTCTGACAAGGCACTAATAGTCATAGGCATAGTAATATGCTTCTGACTCTGCGCATTGACCACTTCCTTGGCTTTTTCTGGGTGATATAGGATTTTATAGTCGGAATCCTTTACCAACTCTAACCATTTACGCTGCCTCATGTTAAGCTCTTTCTGTGTGAAGATACACTTGGGGCTCTGGTGGTCAGTGTAAATCTCGTACTTGACTCCTTACAAGTAGTTCCTCCATTCTTTTAATGCAAAAACTACCGCTGCTAGCTTCAAATCACGCGTTGGGTAGCTCTTCTTAGGGTTTTTAAGTTGTCGCGAAGCAAACGCGACTACTCTATCACTCTGCATTAACACAATTTCCAACTCGGTTTTAGATGTGTTGCTTTAAATCACAAAGCTTCCCTGACCAGCATCTGGAATGGTCAGTATTGGAGTGCTTGTGAGTCTTCGTTTCAGCTCTTGAAAGCTTTTCTCACACTTATCGGTCCACTCATACCTCTTTCCCTTCTTGGTGAACATTGTGAGCTGTGCGGCAAGCTTTGAAAAACCTTCGACAAAACATCAGTAGTATCCCACTAAGCCTAGGAAGCTGCGGATCTTCGTCACATTTCTCGAAGATGGCCACGCACTAACTGCGTAAATTTTAGTCGGGTCCACAGATACTCCTTCCTTGGGTTCTACGTGACTAGGAATGGACCTTCTCCAGTCAAAACTCGTACTTGGAGAATTTGGCGTATAGCTGATGGTCCTATTACATGCGCAAAATGATCCATAAGTGCTCTTCGTGCTCTTCCTTCGTCTTAGAGTGTATAAGTATGTCATCGATGAACACAATGACAAACTTATCCAAATAGCCCTTGAACATGCGGTTCATCCGGTTTATGAAAGCTGCTGGCGCATCCGTCAATCTGAGCAACATGAACAGAAACTCTTAATGTCCGTACTATGTTTGAAAGGCTGTTTTGGGTACATCTTCATTCCTGATTCGTAGTTGATGGTACTCAGAATGTAGATCGATCTTCGAGAACACAGCAGCGTCCCGGAGCTGATCAAATAAATTGTTAACCAACAGTAATGGGTTCTTGTTCTTAATCGTAACCCCGTTCAACTTTCTGTATTTGATACACCTTCTCAATGTTCCGTCCTTCTTCTTCACGGATGGTGCAAGTGCTCTCTAGGGTGAATAGCTCTGTCGAATGAATCCCTTGTCTATTTAGTCTGTCAGTTGGGCTCAGAGCTCCTTTAGCTTTGCCGAGCCCATTCTGTATAGGGCCTTGGAGATGAGGGCTGATTCTGGTAAACGTTCAGTCTCGAACGAGATCTCGCGCTTTGACGAGAGTTCTAGAAGACCTTCTGCAAATATCTCTACAAATTCCCTGACTATTGACACGTTCTCTGGTCCTATCTCTATTCCTCGAGTCTTATCTGCTACATATTCTAGGAAGTCCGTGTATCCACTGGATAGCATCTCGCGAGCCTTCACTACTGATACCATCGTCTTGGGTTACTCTGGCGACAAACCCTTGTAGATGAACTTTTCGCATCTGATTGGTTCGAAAACGATTTTCTGCCTTCGATAGTTTATGACGACATTATGTTTTGTGAAGAAGTCCACCCTCATAATTACATCATAGTGTGACAACCGGGAAATTCAGGCAATTCTTGGATGAAAAATGTACAATTGTATGTATATAACAATTTGTACTATTTAAAGAGTGAAATAAATGTATTTATATTGTTTAGAATATATGAAAATATTCTAACAATACTGACGAGTAAGAATTCAGTGTTGGAAAAATTCACTGAGTTGAAACGGGTGAAACTGTGCCAAAATCGGCATTGAAAACCCTAACCGAGCCAATAAAAGACGGTAAACTTCTGGGATTGATTTTGATCAAACGGAAGCAGATTAAATTGATCCGACAGCACAGGAGACCTCAGGAACACGCCGGGACGATTTCAGGAAAATTTCGGCTCGAACCGGCATCGGTCAAAAAGTAGTCGAATTAATGTGAATAGTGAAAGTCAAAGTCAATTTTCACTTTTGCATTTATGACATCATAAATCAAGATTAATAAATGAAAGAATTAAGGTGGTTGGTGGCATTAATGGCTAGGATTTAATCACCTTTTGATCTAAAGGCCAAGATTTGGCCAAAAATTACCATTTTTAATTTTTGAAAATTATGGAAAGAAATGGTGTGAAAGGTGTTGAAATTTGATTGGGTTAGAGCCAAATTAATTGGCTTTTGGTTTGCATAAGTCGGTCACTTTGTAACAAAAGGGCCGAGACATTTTTTCAAAGCAAAACCAAAGACAAAAATTTCTAAGTTTTCTTCCATGGTGTCTACGTGAGGGACCAAAGGGAAACCAAGATTTTCTTCAACTTTTCTTCACAAAAAAGAGTGTCAAAGTGTTCCTTGAAGACAAAGAAAGCATTAGACCAAGGTAACTCCCTTTTTCACTAAATTTTTCATGGGTTTTCTTCACAAAATCCGTGGGTGAATAGTGATAGGAAGATGAAAAAAATTTTGGTTGCTTTTCATGGATTTGATGTTGGGTTTTGTTAAGGATGAAATAAGTAAGAAAACCATGCAAATTGTGTAAAGAAAAACCGAAATTTTGTTGGTTTTTCAAGGGAAAATCCGTGGGTTACCTTAGGTAACCAATGAGAAAAGTTTGTGGTTTAATTTCTAACTTGCTTCCAAGTTTAATTTTGTGAAGGATAAAGCTTGTATTTCATTATGAAAAGCTTGAAAAAAAATTTTGGTATGAATTACATAATGTGGCCGTGGGTTTGTTAAAGGTTTGGAAGAAAATTTTTCTTGGTTTTATGTGGTATTTGGTTGATTGGAATTATGCATTTTAATATGCAAATGATGAATTTATAATGGAAAGAATGAAACAAAAATGTTTGGCATGTGTTTCATTAAATGGCCGTGGGTTATACAAGGGTAAAAACCCTAGGAAAATTGGTTGAAAATGCAAAGAAAATGGGCTTGAAAATGTGTTAAAAACGTGACATTTGAATGGCCTAAAGTATGGTGAAAGTTTGACAAAATTTGGTTCGGTTTGGTTGTGAAAACCGAAACCAAATTAAGGGTAAAATTGTGAAAAAATTTTGTTATGTGGGTGATATTGTGGAATTGGAATTTTGTGGGTTTTTATGTAAAAGTTTGGAAAACTTTTACATAAAATAGGCTTGTGGTATAGTACGTGACAGGTACATACGGTTCGAGGCGTACCTAATGCCGAAAGCCTTAAAATTACGCCGAAATGCTGCCGAAATTTCAAAAACGGCATTCGGGGTAAAATAGGAATTTAAAATAAAAGTTAGGGTCGGGATGGAAACCCGAGTCCCTAACGGAAAAATTGAATAAGGAAAAAAAAAATTTAAGGGGTGAGTCATGAATAGTAACCCGTCCCCCTTAAAAATGAAAAACGCGTGTGAGATTGAAAAACCGACCCCGAGGGGGGGGCGTTTTTGGAAATGAAATAAAGGTCCGAGTCGGGAACGGAAAACCCGAGTCTCGGAGATCTAGGTCGGGAAAGTCTAGATGAACGTTTTAAATACTAGTGAAACGTCCATTTGAGGCTCCGAAACGATAGAAAATCGCTAAACCGACGTAAGGGTCGGAATGGTGCTTCCCGAGGGCCGGGAAAGCAAAAAGTGGAAATAAAATAGAAACGAACCCGGTAATGATTAGAAAAGAGTCAGAAAAGTTCCTGAGAGCCAAAAATGCAGTCTGGATCAATAAAATTCTGTCAGGGGCAAAACTGTAATTTTACCAAAATATTGGGGCAAAATCGTAATTTTGTAAAAGTTAGGGGAAAATAGTGAAAATAATAAATAAAACCTAAAAAGTTATGAATAGGTTTTATTTAAGCTTTTTAATGAAAAATAAAAGCTATAAAAGGGAAAGAAATTAACAGACATAGTTTTGTCTGTAGGATCCCAAAATTGGCCTACAAGGAAGGCGATTCCAGATCCAAGAGAGAGAAAGGGAACAGTCTGATAAGGTAAGTTCAGACATTTACCTGTCTGCAACATATAGTAATATTGTGCTAACTTTAATGTACTAACTATAAGTTAGGTACATATGTGCTACGGGCACTATGATAGAATAGAGAGAGAGACGAAATGTGCTACGGGCACTATAAGAATGGGACACATGGTTAATTGTGCTTCGGGCACTAGAGCGAGGTTAATGAAACTCACTCACCTAAAATCAAAATGTGAACCATTCCTAACCACGGGACAATATGAAGTCACCGGGTTAGAAGTGTAAAAAGTCGGTAATGAAACCACTTTCTGGCGTACCAGCCTTCTGTAAAGGGAGGTACTATTTTTGCCTTCGGGGCTATGAGACTAAGGCTGTGGAGGTCAGCACTGATGTACCGCTCCCAGTTATGTACTATTTTGCCTTCGGGGCTATGAGATTAAGGCTGTGGAGGTCAGCACTAATGTACCGCTCCCAGTCATGCGCACTTAAATGGTACTGCCAACCTGAGCTCAAAACCATAACATAATGAAAGATAATGACCTAAAACTGAAACTGTGCCATAATTGAGCATAAGACAGTTTAGTGAGAGCACTAACATCGCGGTAGATGTACTAGTGTGAGACAGTGTTGTGGTCAAACTTACTATTCATCATGAATAGTGGTCAAAGTTACTATTTATATATGAATGTGGTCAACGGTACTATTCACGATGAATAGTACTATTTATATAAATTTTATTTCTTGCATGTTTGAACTTACTGAGCCTGTAGCTCACCATTTTTGCTAATGTTGCAGGTAAGCGACCAGCTCAGTAGCTTGTTTGACTGGATGCGGACGGGATGGCGCGTGTCAAATGGGATAACGGGGCGAGGGATATGGTACTGCCAGAGTCTTCCCGCTGAGCGTTAAAGTGAAGGGAAAAAAAAGGAAAACAGTTCTTTTGTAATTCTATATATATTTTACAAAAGTACTGTATTATTTATATTACTTTGTACTTGCCAACAAAGTAAATAGTGGGAAAGGTTTTACATGATGTTTTAAGAAAAAAAAAATCCCCCAAAAACGACATGATTTAAAAAGAGAGAGAGATAAGCCGGCGACCCATGAGAGTACAATCTATCGTAGTTAGCGATAAAGCTCAACTGTAATAGTATTGTACGATCTCTCCGAGGGGCGGGCCGCCACACATAGTCATACATGTCATCGTTTAACGCTCAATTCTCACCCGCAAATAATTATTGGCACCTGATGTGTCCAGTAATTATACAATAAAACTTCCCCTGAAGGAAATGATATTCTAAATGTCTATTTCGTCCTACCTAAGCTTTTTAGCAGAATCTGATCATGCAACGAATGGGTGGCTCCAGAATCAAGTAGAACTAACGCATCAAAGTTGGCGATAGAAAGCTGACCTGTCACCATTGCAGAAGCTACAGCTTCAACGTCACTCCCCGTGTAAGCATAGATTCTCCCTTAGCTGTCTGAAGCTTTCAGTATACCTTGTGTGATTGAAGGGTCTTCAATCCTAGTCTGGTTGGTGTGAAGTTGATTATTCCCAGTGCGGGGTTGATTCTATCGATTCTGCAGGTTAGAGTGGCAATTTTTTGGCATAGTGGCCTTCCTTGCCACAGATGAAACAACCACTTACTCCTTGCTTACATTCTCCTGAGTGCCTCTTTCCGCATTTCGTGCACGTCGGGTATTGGCTATCATTTCCTTCCTGGGCGTTTCTCTTTTGGGGGAAATTCTCCTATGAATCTTGGTTGCCCTAATTCCCCTTTTCTCTTGTTGTTGTTGTTGGAATGTTTGCTATTCTAGCCGGTTCCCACGTTCTGTCCTCTGTATTGTAACTCAGGGTTCTGCTTCCCCTGAGCTTGCTCAGCTTGCATTTTCTCCTCCTTTCGTGCCTTAAAATTCTGCGCCTTTCGCTCCTTATCATGAGCCAACCAATACTCGGCTTAGATAGCCTTGCTGACACATTCTACTAGTGTCACTGGTTCGTGGCTTCAGCTACAGACCCAAACTGCGATTTCTGTTTTGAACATCTTTAGCATTCGTCTAACTCTCTCTTTTTAGTCGGTACCAAATCTGGACAAAGTTGAGCCAACTGCTCAAACTTTTTGACTGCCTCCATAACAGTCATACTACCTTGGTGCAGGTTGTCGAACTCGTCTTACTGCGCTACTAGTGCTTCCTCGTTAAAGTACATCTCCTTGAATTCCTCAGTGAAATCGCTTCAGCTCATCTCTCTAATGTTCCTCCTAATGGTTACCATCTCCCACCACTAACGCGCCTCATTGCGCAGGGTGAAGGATGCGCACATCACTTTCTCTCTCTATCTGTTAACCCTATAAAATCCAAGATTACTTGGATATCTGTTAGCCAATCATCGGCCTCTATAGGGATGGTGATTCCTAAGAATTCTAATGCTTTCATGCGTCGGAATCTCTCATACAAGTCGCCTTCCCTAGGGATTGGTAGAAAACAATTGTTGCTACGAAAGCAGCCATTACTATGGGTGCTAGTGCTTTTTGAGCTGGAGGAGCTGCTTGCTCCCTCAGAGTTTTTGGGGCTGCTAGAGCCTCCTGTGCTGACATCTTTACTGACTGTGGTGCCTGGTGTTGTTGGTCCAGCTGTTTCCTAAGCTGGTTTAGCTCCCGTTGCTGGTTCTCTATCATCTCTCGCATGGCTGCGATCTGTGCTATCAACTCATCCTCTCGGGATGCTAGGTTTAACTAAGCTCTCATTCTTGCCATGTTTTCCTATGTAACCCTATCGTACAGCGGGAAAGGAAAATATAAGCCTCTTAAATTCTATACTTGGTCTCGTATCACATATCATTTTCTTTCTTACTTAACAATCTTACTTAAACATCATAGATATAAATATACACACTATATCCATCTTTCTTTCTCTCATACTGTGATGTTCAATACAATTGCTGCATTGTATTGGGACATCGTCTGAGTGCTAGGATTCGTCCTGCACTTTCTGTCATATCATACTCACACTGTGGAAAAAAATTATATCTAGCCCCTAGGGCAAAGCCTTACTGCTTATCTCATAATATATTTCACATAATATATATATACATATTCAAGATTCTAGTTCAGTGGGAGTGATACACACTTCCCCTATACGATCCCAACAAGTACATTATGCTACAACTGACGGGGGAGAGCTACTGCTTCCCTCTATATTTTCTCATAACTAACATTCCCGCAGAAGGGTTACTACTATTGGAAGGACAATCCTGATTCAGTATCAGGCATCTCCTCATCATCACTATCGCTGAGTGGGAATTCCTCTGGGTTCTCCTCTTCTTCTCAGTCGAAACGGACCTCGTCATTGCTGGCTATGATGACTTGGGGTTCGTACATCCCCATCTATTCGTCATTACTAAAGCAGTTGGGGATCTCGTCTCCCTCATCGTCGGGATGGGTGTCGAAAAGAATCTCGTCATCTTCCTCTTTCATGGGGTGTTCGGGAGACATACGGGCTGGTTCAGGATTCTCCATCGGCTCCATGTTGCCCTCGTGTACTTCTGGTTGGTGCTCGGCCATGAACTCTTCATCGGCCAGTTGGGGTGCTGGTTCTACCAGGTCACCCTCCATAATGGCGGCTACTATAATGCCTTGGGCTTGTGTAGTGTTTCCGGGGTTGAGCACTTTTCTCTTGGCGTTCACTATCTCCTGGATAAGGCTTGCTAGTCTTGCTTGATCGCTCTTCTAATTCTGTTTGGTAAGGTCTCTTTCTCTCTTTGGGTCTTCTCCTGTCTTGATCCACTTTTGTCTCGGCATGTATTGTAGAAGTCCATATCGGTTCCTTGTAGCGAACAGCATATGTTAGAACTGTATCACCGGACATCAACTGCAGTCTTTCAGTCCGATGAACAAATTCTCGTATATCCATAACTCTAGGGAACTTAGGCAGTTTCACTCCCCACTTGCCCATAAAGAAAAACTGAGGCTGATGCTGGACTCCTCTCAGAGATTGGCTCGATCGTGGTATGGCGAAACTCGATGCAGTTAAGAGCTCATCCTGGTCATAATGATCCCGATACACACGAGAGTATCTTCCTGAGAAATATCAACAGCCAGCAGGACAGTTATCCTGATTAATGGCGTACAATCGGGGAATCACTTTGATAATGTGAAACCAGTCCTAACATTCTCATAGAGTGCAGGAATACTATTCGCCACTCGAAACTTAGTGGATAACTAGCCCTGAAGATCGGTACAACTCGGGCAGCAATCCATGTTCTTTCTCTGAGCAGTTCTCTAGCACTGCACGGTCGTGATTTTTCGTATAATGATCTCAGCATCTTTTCATCTTATCCTCGCCATCATAGATTTCGTCGTTTCATTACTATAAAATGTTATGTTCAATAGACAAACATTTACTGACTAAACAATAAAACTAACTTACTTGGACGATGAGGCAGGCATGCGGCGATGTGAGGTAGGATGGCAGGAAACCGCTCTGATACCAATTATGACGCCCCGTGCCCTCAGCGGCCCGGACTGTCACTGAAAGCTATTACTTGCTTCTTTAACTTTTACTTATACATCCTCTTTAAAACCGATACTTAAACTTGCTGAATTTAATATCATAAATTTAGAGGGATTTTTTTTAACATATGCGTACGTATTTACTATTCACATACGTATACTATTAAAATACGAAATTTGAAAAACATAAGGATTTCAATTATACATACACACTTATACACTTGTTTATCTGATTAATATTCACCAGATATTATTTAAATATACTATTCATACATATACTGTTTACTGTTCCAAAATACCAATTAATCTTTACTATTCAAAATACTATTTAATTGTCACCGTTCAAAATACTATTTACTCATACTGTACGGAAGAATACTCGCAGTATATCCATAACCTCATCCTCACATCCACCTCCGCCGCCATCATCGCCCCTTGGTGTTTGCGCTATAGGAAGCTTAACTACAGTATGAACACACTCTGTGAGTTTTACGCCCAGTAAGTACAACATGTTAACCGCAAATCATGTTTAAAACATAGCACATACTTAAAATCCTAAGCATGACATATATCACTTAATAAATCACATACCATATAAACATATCACATATCAGCTCACATATCATGTCATCACATAACATGTCATAACACTGAATATAAAACTTCACATACTTTATGCATGACAGAAGCATCGTGTACTGTACACACTCTACTGAAAAAGAAAGCATAACGAACTATAACTAATGCATGATCCGGTTATGTTCATTTATGCTTCAAACTTTTCTTTTCTTTTCTTGTCTATTTAGGGCCCATGTGTCAGTATCGTGTGCGCGCAGACCAACGGTAACGCCCGAGGTCAACTAATGCCGAAGAGCCATCAATTGATGCTCAACTTTTGGCCTTAACTTTCTTTAACTGGAAACCCCTTCGACTGAAGGAGCTGATACGACACACCTATTTATTTCCATCTTGTTTAACTGTTCTAGCCATACGCTTCTCTAAGCTATCCCCAATCCTACGCGGTAGGGATCTATGGCTTCTAACTTGTTCTTTCATCAATCTACTCGATTGTGAAACTATATGCTCTTATGTATGCTGTGCAGCATCGTGTGCAAGATACATACTTAAAGTACTAGAAAAGCATTATTTTAAATTCATTTTATCCATGCTATAGGTGGAGTTGTACTTACCTGTCATCAGACAATTTATACTCTCGCCTTTGTCACAATACGGGTACCTCCCTGTAATCATAATGCATTTCATTAACATTCACTCTTAGGTCACTATGGTTATTAGTGACTAATAAAAATTCTTGTTATGTGGTACCAATCCTTATCGGTACTAATTGCCCTTCTCTTAAGAATTTAATTTTCTAATTTCTAATCATGTTTAATTAATTTATTTGCGCAATAAATTAATTTACATCGCTGTTAGGTCACTCTATCGATAGGAATCAATAAAACTATCGTTGTGTGATACCGATGCCTATTGGTACCTAATTGCTCTACTTTGACAATTTGATATCTAATTTCTAATCGTGCTTGATTAATTTGTCTACTTGACAAATTAATCACTGTTTCTCACTATCCCATTTAGACTTGGTCCTTGACTAGCTAACCGACCAGTCAACTGACTGAATACCTCCCGTATGACCATTTAGCCAGTCGGGTTACCGTTATTGATGTAATCGCCCCAAATTTTATACTTAGATCGCACCCGTCCCTCGGGTGGTACTATTCCGACCTAGGGGTCGCTTTCTTACATTACGAGATTTCTAATTGGGCGGTTTACTAATCTTCAAAATGCCCATCCTTCTTTCTCGGACCTTGGTCATCGAGGGGCTCGAGTTTCCATCCCGATCACATTTTCACCCCTCGTTTCCTAAAATACCCCTTTGTGCTGTTTTAGAAATTTCGACAGCATTTCCGCTTAATTTTTGGGTTTTCGGCGTTTAGGAAACGCCTCAAAACCATCTAACCTATTCTAACCTATCACGTACTAAACCAGAGGCCTAATTTTTACGTAAAAGCTCCGCTTTTTACGTAAAAATATTCACATTTCCTCACATTCTCTTTTTCGACATTTCATCCCTTTTTCTTACAATTCCTCAAGTTAGTAAACCATAATTAATACATAATTATTTCTAATAATAAATTGAGGAATCAAGGGATCAAAACCACTACCAAAATCGTTCCCGTCGGCGTTCAGGTGAACCGTTCGATCTCGATTGTACAATCATTGAATCATTGTTCTTCACTTTTGAAACTCCAGTTTGCAAATCCGATGCCGCGGATGTGTCCAGAACGTCAAAAATAGGCCAACGGGCCATTCTTAAATTTTCTGTCTCCAGGTCGCCGTTGACTGGCGTTGACCACTGCGGCGATGGGAGTGGCGACCACCATCTTGTAGAGCTCGACGAGAGGAACCCATTAGTGGTGTCAATTTCACCAATCGAGGCTCCTATCGCCGGAAATCGACCCTCGAAAAGCCGACGACGGCGGTGGTGTTGGATATTCATTTTCCGGCGTTGTTGCCCAAAATTGATTTGGGGCTTTTGATTTACGTGCTGTTCTGAGCATTTTGATATCGACCTTGCAACTGAACTCCGCCGGAATAGCGAGATTCGACGGCGGTGATGGCGACGGCGATGGCAAACCTTGGGCGGCGCGATCCGACGGCTGTTGACTTGAAATAAAGCCTGGGTTTTGCTCTACTCTTCACCACGAATCCATTGGGACCAGAATCGTGGACGTCGGACGGCGGAGAAATCATGGTTTGAAAAGTTCGGCCACCGGCGGCTTTAGGCGGTGCGTGCAACGTTCTCCGGCATCGGTTCCGTCGACTCAGGACACCGTTGGACTCAGCTCATCGAGAGCTTTCCAATGGTGCCGGCGGTGTTGAAAATGGAGGCCGGATTCAATGGTCGATCATTGTTCATCCTCGTGTGGTGTGGTGAGGGAGAAAATGAGATCGGGATGGAAACTCGAGCCCCCTCGGTGACCTAGGTCCGAGAAAGAAGGACGGACATTTTGAAGATTAGTAAACCGCCCAATTAGAAATCTCGTAATGTAAGAAAGCGACCCCTAGGTCGGAATAGTACCACTCGAGGGACGGGTGCGATCTATGTATAAAATTTGGGGCGATTACATCGGTAACGGTAAGCCGACAGGCTAAATGGTCATACGGGAGGTATTCAGTCAGTTGACTGGTCGGTTAGCCAGTCAAGGACCAAGTCCGAATGGGATAGTGAGAGACAGTGATTAATTTGTCAAGTAGACAAATTAATCAAGCACGATTAGAAATTAGATATCAAATTCTCAAAGTAAAGCAGTTAGGTACCGATAGTGTGATAACCGAGAAATCTACGTTCTCGAAAATACTTTGTACAAATATGTAAATAAATGTACATTACAGTGATACAGATTACAGAATAAATAGCAGAGGAAAATTTTGATTAATCAAGTTTTAATCAAAATTTGAAAATGAATTAATGAATATAGTTTAAAAGCTAAGCATTAATTAAATTATGTTGTTTTAAAAAAAATTTATTAATAGAAAAGTATGTGGAAAATACATACTAAGAGATCTATGGTACACAAGTGAGCCACATGGATCAATGGCCAAAAGAACTTGCCAAACAAGCCCTTACACATTTAAAAATAAATAAAAGAAAGTAAGGGAGAGAGTGTGATGCACGTGAGCATGAGATAGAGAGGGAATTAATCCCCTTAGCTGCAGATGCAGCCGGCAGAAAGAGAAAAGAAAGAAAGAGAAAAGAAAGAAAGAAGAAAAGAAAGAAAGAAAAGAAAGAGAGAAAGGAAACCGAGAGAAAAGGGAAAGAAGAAGAAGAAATCCATTGAAGTTTGGATTTCTAGTTCAAGCAGCAGGTTGATCAAGATTCGGTCACAAATAAGCAGCAAGAAAAGCTCAAGATTCAAAGCAAGGTAAACCCTAGTTCTCACGTTTTTCGTTTGGGGAAAAATCTGGGGTTTTGAGAGAAAACAGAGAATGTGAGTGAATCACATTTAGGTTTTCGGTTAAAATCGAAATGTGATTCGAGCCTAGATATTTTCAGACACGAATCCATGAATAGATGGTTTAGAAAACCGAGTTTAGTGAAATTTCCTCACTAAAACGTAGATTTTTCAAAAGTTAAGTCAAGAGATGTTCATAAGCAAAATGTGGAATTTTTGCTTATGAAATCATGGATTTGTGATAGTAGGAATGTAGTAGATACCTTGAAACGGTCTTATGAAGATCGATTTCAAGTGTAAGAAGTAGAACAAAGGCCATAAAAGCCTTAGAAAAGCATAGCAGAGCAGTTCGGACCCAGAATCTTGATTCTGGTATGAACATGGGCGTGTACACAGGCATGTACAAGGGCGTGTTCAGAACACGGCCCCGAACATGCCCATACGCACGACCGTGTTGCAAGAAAAATCAGACCTGAGAGGTACACGGTCAAGAACACGGCCGTGTATCAGACCGTGTCAAGGGGCACACGGTCAAAGAGAGGCGTGTAAGTAACCGTGTAAGAGTCCAGAGGAGTACACGGTCAGAGACACGGCCGTGTACCCACCCGTGTAAGCATACACGGGCATGTTCTAGAAATTACACGGCCAGGCTTAAAAGTCCAGAGGGGTACACGGGCACGGACACGGCCGTGTAGGAGGGCGTGTTCGAGGCCAGAGAGTAAAAAAAAAAAGAGTCTGGAAAGGAAAAATTTCATGTTTTGCCATATTTTCAGTATAAGATAAATATGGTAAATAATCAGTGATTTTTTCATTTATAGGAGTCCAAGCCAGAGACCCCAAATCAGCAGTCCCAGAGCAGCAGCAGCTTACGCTAGAAGATTTTCTATAAGTTCAAGTATTGTCCTGACTGCAACGTGGACAAGCTTGCTTTATTACGATGTTATGTATGTTGTATGACGTGTTGTTAGACATTGATTGTCTGCATCACGATGTTATGTCAGTTTATGTCAGTCACAGCACAGGTCAGTTCACGTCAGTTCATGTCATGCATATAGAGTTGCATGTCCCAGTACACAGACCAGACAGTATCAGAACAAGAAAACAGTTAGGTGCACAAGGCACCCTAGTGTGTTAATTAATTCACACCCCAGTAATTTGATTATCAGGTTCCGACTGAGGGGGCAAGCAGTATGCTACCCAGTTGGAACACCAGCAAGATGGTAAATAAACCAGATATTGGCGTATCGGCCTCTCGACCCACGTTTAGCATGTTTAGCATCAGTTAAGACTGAGGAGGTCAGCACTAAAGTACCGCTCCCGGTTGTGCTAACATGTCGGTACGTCCAATCAGGGGCCCAAAACCTGAACTAAATAACAGATTAAAGTCCTAAGACTAAACCTTCAGCCAGTACCACATGTTTACAGAGTCCAGTTATGCATAAGCACAGCAGTACAGCATGAGCACAGCAGTACAGCATGAGCACAGCAGTACAGCATGAGCACAGCAGTACAGCATATTAGTTACATGTTTTTTTATGTTTGAACTTACTGAGCTCATAGCTCATCAGTTTGTTCACATGTCGCAGGTAAGAGACCTGTTCACCAGTAGTATTGTCGACGACGAACAGGGTAGACACATGCCGGGCAGGATTGGGCGAGAGATATTGGTCACAGTTAAATCTTCCGCTGTACATATATTTTGAATGTATTTTCAATGAGACAAGTTTTCAAGTCAGGAGTATGTGATAGGGGAATCATGATCAGTTGTTAATGTGATTTCTTTATCACATTCTTAAACAGTTTGTCTTTAAAGAAAAAAAAATTTTATTCCGCAAAATTAGCAGTAGTTTACAGTTCAGCATGACTACCGGCGACCCTAGAGGCCTGCAGACTATTGCGGTTGACTACAGAGTTGGTCGTAGTAGCACTGTAGAGCCTCTACAGTAGGGCGGGCCGCCACAGATAGGCATCGGTATCACACAATGATAGTTTTATTAATTCTTATCGATAGAGTGACCTAAGAGTGACGTTAATTAATTTATTGAGCAAATAAATTAATTAACCATGATTAGAAATTAGAAAATTAAATTCTTAAGAGAAGGGCAATTAGTATCGATAAGGATTGGTACCACATAACACGAATTTTTATTAGTCACTAATGACCACGGTGACCTAAGAGTGAATGTTAATGAAATACATTATGATTACATGGAGGTACCTGTATTGTGACGAAGGCGAGAGTATAAATTGTCTTATGACAGGTAAGTACAACTCCGCCTACAGCATGGATAAAATGAATTTAAAATGATGCTTTTCCAGTACTTTAAGTATGTATCTTGCACACAATGCTGCACAACATACATGAGAGCATATAGTTTCACAATCGAGTAGATTGATGAAAGAACAAGTTAGAAGCCATAGATCCCTACCGCGTAGGATTGGGGACAGCTTAGAGAAGCGTATGGCTAGAACAGTTAAACAAGATGGAAATAAATAGGTGTGTCGTACCGGCTCCTTCAGTCGAAGGGGTTTCCAGTTAAAGAAAGTTAAGGCCAAAAGTTGAGCATCAGTTGATGGCTCTTTGGCATTAGTTGACCTCGGGCGTTACCGTTGGTCTGCGCGCACACGATACTGACACATGGGCCCTAAATAGACAAGAAAAGAAAAGAGAAGTTTGAAGCATAAATGAACATAACTGGATCATGTATTAGTTATAGTTCGTTATGCTTTCTTTTTCAGTAGAGTGCATACAGTACACGATGCTTCTGCCATGCATAAAGTATGTGAAGTTTTATATTCAGTGTTATGACATGTTATGTGATGACATGATATGTGAGCTGATATGTGATATGCTTATATGGTATGTGATTTATTAAGTGATATATGTCATGCTTAGGATTTTAAGTATGTGCTATGTTTTAAACATGTTTTGCGGTTAACATGTTGTACTTACTGGGCGTAAAGCTCACGGAGTGTGTTCATGCTGTAGGTAAGCTTCCTATAGTGCAAACACCAAGGGGCGATGATGGCGGCGGAGGTGGATGTGAGGATGAGGTTATGGATACACCGCGAGTATTCTTCCGCACAGTATGAGTAAATAGTATTTTGAATGGTGACAGTTAAATAGTATTTTGAATAGTAAAGATTAATTGGTATTTTGGAACAATAAACAGTATATGTATGAATAGTATATTTAAATAGTGTCTGGTGAATATTAATCAGATAAACAAGTATATAAGTGTGTACGTATAATTGAAATCCTTATGTTTTTCAAATTCTGCATTTTAATAGTATACGTACGTGAATAGTAAATACGTACGCGTATATTAAAAAAAAATCCCTCTAAATTTATGCTGTTAAATTCAGCAAGTTTAAGTATCAGTTTTAAAGAGAAAGTATAAGTAAAAGCTAAAGCAGCAAGTAATAGGTTTTAGTGACGGTCCGAGCCACTGAGGGCACGGGGCGTCACACCAATCCCCAATACCAGCCATGATCTTTTCAACAGCGATCGACTGCTAGCCAAGCACATGCCATGCAGACAAGGTCCCAAGGAGCGCAGACTCACATGAACCAATTAGAAGACGCACCTCGAGCAGATGCACATATCTTGGCCTACTCCAAAGAAGACGTTGAGGCGGAAGCCTCAAATGTGGTGACAGGTCAACTTCCTGTTGCCCAAAGTTTTGCCTATGTATTATTTGACTCAGGTGCATCACATTCATTTGCTTCACATACTTTTGCTGCAAAAAGTAAGCATGTTAAGGAGAGGATTGGTCAAGTGTTTAAAACCACCCTACCATCTGGTAAGGTGATGTTGTCGGATCACTGGTTACGTAATGTTCCAGTGATTATTGCTGAATGAGAATTATACATCAATTTAGTCATACTAGAGATAGTTGACTATGATGTTATTTTCAGAATGGATTTCCTTAGCAAGTATCGAGCGACAATTGATTACCAGCAGCGGAAAGTAGTGTTTCAGTCAGGAGGAGATGACCAGTTCGAATATGTGAGTCATACTCCAAGATCGCCTGGTATGCTGATAAGTTCAATGAGGGCACAGAAACTGATAAAGAGTGGATGCACTGGTTACTTAGCTTACATCACAGATACAAGCATTGAAGCAAAACTCCAACCAAGTGAAGTACCGGTGATTAGGGACTTCTTAGAAGTATTTCCAGAAGAATTGCCATGACTTCCTCCAGACCGGGATATCTGTGACAACTGGGAAATTCAGGCAATTCTCGGATGAAAAATGTACAATTGTATGTATATAACAATTTATACTATTTAAAGAGTGAAATAAATGTATTCATATTGTTTAGAATATATGAAAATGTTCTAACAATACTGGCAAGTAAGAATTCAGTGTTGGAAAAATTCACTGAGCTGAAACGGGTGAAACGGTGCCAAAATCGGCATTGAAAACCCTAACCGGAGCAATAAAAGACGGTAAACATCCGGGATTGATTTTGATCAAACGGAAGCAGATTAAATTGATCCGACTGCACAGGAGACCTCAGGAACACGCCGGGACGATTTCGGGAAAATTTCGGCTCGAACCGGCATCGGTCAAAAAGTAGTCGAATTAATGTGAATAGTGAAAGTCAAAGTCAACTTTCACTTTTGCATTCATGACATCATAAATCAAGATTAATAAATGAAATAAATAAGGTGGTTGGTGGCATTAATGGCTAGGATTTAATCACCTTTTGATCTAAAGGCCAAGATTTGGCCAAAAATTATCATTTTTAATTTTTGAAAAATGGAGAAAGAATTAGGCATGAAAGGTGTCAAAATTCCATTGGTTTAGAGCCAAATTAATTGGCTTTCTTGCATGGTTAAGTCGGCAAAACGTGAACAAAAGTGGCCGAAGTCCATTTTCAAGCCAAAACCAAAGAAAAATTTTTTCTAAGTTTCTTCCATGGAGTCTACGTGAGCCACCCAAGGGAAACCAAGATTTTCTTCAACTTTTCTTCACAAAAAAGAGTGTCAAAGTGTTCCTTGAAGACAAAGGAAGCATTAGACCAAGGTAACTCCCTTTTTCACTAAATTTTTCATGGTTTTTCTTCATGAAATCCGTGGGTGAATAGTGAGAAAAAGATGGAAAATTTTTGGTTGTTTTCATGGATTTGATGTTGGGTTATGTTAAGGATGTAATAAGGAAGAAAACCATGCAAATTGTGTAAAGAAAAACCGAAATTTTGTTGGTTTTTCAAGGGAAAATCCGTGGGTTACCTTAGGTAACCAATGAGAAAAAGTTGTGGTTAATTGCTAACATGCTTTCAAAGTTGAAATTTGTGAAGAATAAAGCATGAATTTATTGTGAAAAGTTTGAAAAAAATTCTTGGTATGCATTACATTAAATGGCCGTGGTGTTGCTAATGGTTTGGAAGAAAAATTTTCATGGTTTTATGTGGTATTTGGTTGATTGGAATTATGCATTTCAATATGCAAATGATGAATTTATAATGGAAAGAATGAAACAAAATTGTTTGGCATGTTTTCATTCTTTGGCCGTGGGTTATACAAGGGTAAAAACCCTAGGAAAATTCGGTTGAAAATGCAAAGAAAATGGGCTTGAAAATGTGTTAAAAACGTGACATTTGAATGGCCTAAAGTGTGGTGAAAGTTTGAAAAAATTTGGTTCGGTTTGGTTGTGAAAACCGAAACCAAATTAAGGGTAAAATTGTGAAAATTTTTTGTTATATGGGTGATAATGTGGAATTGGAATTTTATGGGTTTTTATGTAAAAGTTTGGAAAACTTTTACATAAAATAGGCTTGTGGTATAGTACGCGGCAGGTACATACGGTTCGAGGTGTACCTAACGCCGGAAGCCTTAAAATTACGCTGAAATGCTGCCGAAATTTCAAAAACGGCATTCGGGGTAAAATAGGAATTTAAAATAAAAGTTAGGGCCGGGACGGAAACCTGAGTCCCTAACGGAAAAGTGAATAAGGAAAACCTAAGGGGCGGTTCGTGAATAGTAACCCGTCCCCTAAAAATGAAAAACGTGAGTGAAATTGAAAATCCGACCCCGAGGTGGGGGCGTTTTTGGAAATGAAATAAAGGTCCGAGTCGGGAACGGAAAACCCGAGCCTCGGAGACCTAGGTCGGGAAAGTCTAGAGGAACGTTTTAAATACTAGTGAAACGTTCATTTGAGGCTCCGAAATGATAGAAAATCGCTAAACCGACGTAAGGATCGGAATAGTGCTTCCCGAGGGCCGGGAAAGCAAAAAGTGGAAATAAAATAGAAACGAACCCGGTAATGATTATAAAAGAGTCAGAAAAGTTCCTGAGAGCCAAAAATGCAGTCTGGATCAATAAAATTCCATCAGGGGCAAAACTGTAATTTTACCAAAATATTGGGGCAAAATCGTAATTTTGTAAAAGTTGGGGGAAAATAGTGAAAATAATAAATAAAACCTAAAAAGTTATAAATAGGTTTTATTTAAGCTTTTTAATGAAAAATAAAAGCTATAAATGGAAATAAAATTAACAGACAAGGTTTTGTCTGTAGGATCCCAAAATCGGCCTACAAGGAAGGCGATTCCAGATCCAAGAGAGAGAAAGGGAACAGTCTGATAAGGTAAGTTCAGACATTTACCTGTCTGCAACATATAGCAATATTGTGCTAACTTTAATGTACTAACTATAAGTTAGGTACATATGTGCTACGGGCACTATTATAGAGTAGAGAGAGAGACGTAATGTGCTACGGGCACTATTGAGAATGGACACATTGTTAATTGTGCTTCGGGCACTAGAGCGAGGTTAATAAAACTCACTCAACTAAAATTAAAATGTGAACCATTCCTAACCATGAGACAATGTGAAGTCACCGGGTTAGAAGTGTAAAAAGTCGGTAATGAAACCACTTTTTGGCGTACCAGCCTTCCGTACAGGGAGGTACTATTTTTGCCTTCGGTGCTATGAGACTAAGGCTGTGGAGGTCAGCACTGATGTACCGCTCCCAGTCATGTACAATTTTGCCTTCGGGGCTATGAGATTAAGGCTGTGGAGGTCAGCACTAATGTACCGCTCCCAGTCATGCGCACTTAAATGGTACTGCCAACCTGAGCTCAAAACCAGAACGTAATCAAAGATAATGACCTAAAACTGAAACTGGGCCATAATTGAGCATAAGACAGTTTAGTGAGAGCACTAACATCGCGGTAGATGTACTAGTGTGAGACAGTGTTGTGGTCAAACTTACTATTCACCATGAATAGTGGTCAAAGTTACTATTTATGTATGAATAGTGGTCAACGATACTATTCATGATAAATAGTACTATTCATAGAAATTTTATTTCTTGCATGTTTGAACTTACTGAGCCTGTAGCTCACCATTTTTGCTAATGTTGCAGGTAAGCGACCAGCTCAGTAGCTTGTTTGACTGGATGCGGACGGGATGGCGCGTGTCAAATGGGATAACTGGGCGAGAGATATGGTACTGCCAGAGTCTTTCCGCTGAGCGATAAAAAGGGAAGAAAAAAAGAAAGAAACAGTCTTTTGTAATATTATATATTTTACGAAAGTACTGTAATATGTAAATTACTTTGTATTTGCCAACAAAGTAAATAGTGGAAAATGTTTTACATGATGTTTAAAGAAAAAAAAAATTTCCCCAAAAACGACATGATTTTAAACCAGAGAGAGATAAGCCGGCGACCCACGAGAGTACAATCTATCGCAGTTAGCGATAAACTCAACTGTAATAGTATTGTATGATCTCTACGAGGGGCGGGCTGCCACAGTTGGTATCAGAGCAAGGTTTACGGTTGGTGTAGTTTAGAATACCAACTACTGCCACAGTTGGTATATCAGAGCAAGTTTGAGATTGGTCTAGTTTATAATACCAACTGCTGCCACAGTTGGTATATCAGAGCAAGGGTTGTGACTGATTTGGTTTTGAATACCAACAGCCGTCACAGTTGGTATATCAGAGCAGTATGACCATATCCCGATTTGACACTTTGCGCATCCTGCACCGCTATCCAAGTAAGTAGTTTACTTAAGTTCAGTTAATTATTTTCTTATATGAAAATAATTATGTTATAGGTAGCAAGATGACCAGACCTCCATATGTGAGACCACCACTACCTCGACCGAGAGGAGTATTACGGGTATAGACGAGGTCTATTGTGAGGCCGTCTATGTCCCAATGACCGGTAAGCAGACCTCCGGTGCCCGAGAGACCTCCGGTACCAGTACCAGCACCAGCGCCAACGCCAGTAGATATAGTACAGCCACGACCGATACTTCATCCACCGGTGGTAGTGGACATTCCAGTTGTTGGTGGGCGCCAACATATTGGGGTGAGAGTGTCGGCACGGGCAGTACAGGCACTTCGAGCTAGCAGTCCCCCGATGTTTGACCGTGGACGACAGTCGATGGAGACCAAGGACTGGCTCCATGCCATTGAGAGGATTATGGTGATATGCGACATTGATCGAGATATGTGGATCCAGCTGGCCGTCAGTATGTTTCAGGGAGACACTCGAGTGTTCTGGCAATATTACGACCAGGAGATTTTATTAGGATTCAGTTGGGCTGAGTTCTGTCAGCGGTTGGCTGGTCAGTTTCCGCCTAGGGATCCAACACCTACTCCAGCACCTCCAGAGAGACGAGAGACTGATACACCTGCATATCCCGGATTTGATGAGGTCAGGGACTACATTCTCCAGACAGAGAAGATAGTCATGCTGTTTGGTGAGACAGTGATGTCTTATGCAGCACGATTTGAGGAGACCATCCGGAGGAGATGTCCATTGCCCAACCTCACTGAAGCAAACTGCTGTGAGCTGTTCTGGAAAGGTTTACCCTTGGAGTTGAGACAGAGGGTAATCAAGCCGTTTCCTCCGACGCTCCAAGAGTTCGTGGTGACGATCAGGACGATTGAGAGAGAGATTCTGATCGAGCATCTGACGCAGAGTCGACGAGAGACGCTGGGTCAAGATGAAATGTTTGCACGCATCTTCGGGCCGAGAAGAATGATGAATGATCATGAGGCCGGACCGTCTAGACCGCGAAGAGGCGATGACTCAGGACAGGGAGCATTGCCTAGAGACGGTGACGATTCAGATGATACCGATGACGATGAGGATCCAGAAGAATATCCTCTAGTCCCAGATGCGGGGAATGAGTGACCAGTAGATATGTATATATGTACATAAGTAGCTTAGAGAAAAGCTCTTTTGTATAGACTTGTGGCCATTTTGTACCTCAGGTTGATGTATATATATGATTGGTGGTGATTATGTATGACATATAAATGTTTTGCTATGAATGAAATATCAAAATGATTATATGTTATACGATGATATGTTACAATGATGTGGCTTTACAGTACCCTAAATTTCGTGAATTGATATGATTTTACGAATGTGGTTATGGAAAAGCTAACGGTGAATTATTGTGCCATAATAGGACAATAGGCAAAATGGTGGATTTGCGTAATCGACCAGAAGGACGAGAGCGACGTCCTGATGTTATGGAGAGATTGGATCAAATACAAGCTTTGTTAGAAGCTCAGATGCAAGAAAATGCGAATCTGAGGCGACGGGTAGAGGAGCTAGAACAGAGACAAGGCTCTGAGGGTACCCAAGTAGAACAACAAGCTGAGGTAGATCCGGTTATCCCTCCAGCTGCAGTACATGAGAGAGCTCCTGAACCATAACCAGTATTGAATTTGGAACCCCTCTATGAAAGATTCAGGCGCATGAGACCGCCAGAATTTGAAGGGTCTACAAATCCGCTAGAGGCTGAAGACTGGTTGTCGTCATTACAAGTGATCATGGAATTCATGAACCTAACCGACCGAGAGAAGGTTGCATGTGCATCTTTTGTGCTGAGAAAAGATGCTCGATTTTGGTAGGACACTGTGCGAATGAGGAGAGACGTGTCTACCATGAGTTGGGCGGAATTTCTGGAAGAATTTAACCAGAAATATTACGACTCTGCATCTCTGAGACAGTAACAGAAAGAATTCTCAGAGTTGACACAAGGGAACATGTCGGTAAGCGAAGTCTACCGAAAGTTCGATCAGCTATCCCATTTGTGCCCTTATGTGGTCCCTACTGAGAGGGAGAAGATACAGAAAATGATCGGGATGTTCAGGCCAGAAATTGCTGCGTTAGTAGATACTGGACTAGTACCACCTACTTCTGTAGCAGACTGTGTGAGTCAGGCCATCAGGGCTGAGTTCCATGTAGCTCGACAGAAAAAGGAAAGAGAGAAACACTGGGAGGCAAAGAAGAAGGAGAGGGCTTTGACGAAGTCTACGCAAGTTGGTCAATCGAGCAAGCCTAATCAGAATGCGAAACCAAGCCAGGGCAATAATCAAGGATCCCAGCAAAATAAGAGAAAAGGGAATTTTTCTGGAAATCACCAGGGCAATAATCAAAACCAGCAGCGAAGAACAGCTGGTAATGTAGAGTCTAATGTGCAAAACTGCCCTACATGCGGGAAGAGACATTCTGGGCAATGCAGATTTGGGCCACTTGTTTGCTACGAATGTGGAAAGGAAGGCCATTACACCAGGAACTGTCCAAATAGGCAGGGTGGACAAGGCACTTCCCAACTACACCAGACACGCCCACAAGCTCATTCCCTTCAGGCCAGAGTGGAAGAGTCCCCAGTAAGGCCGCAATGCCAGGAGCGTATATCACGTGCTGATGCTCGTGTGATGGCCTACAGTAAAGAGGATGCAGAGGCAGGAACATCGAACATAGTGACAGGTCAGCTCACTGTCGCTAGTCATGTAGCCTCTGTACTATTCGATTCCGGTGCTACGCATTTATTTGTTTCCTATGAATTTGCTGACAAGATAGGACTTCCTAAGGATAATATGGGAAGGGTATTTAAGACAGCTTTACCCTCTGGGGAAGTATTGTTGTCCAGTTACTGATTACCCTATGTACCAGTATATGTGGCAAATAGGGAACTATATGCTGAGTTGATCGTAATGGAGATCATGGATTACGATGTGATTCTAGGCATGGATTTCCTAGGGAAATACCAAGCTACGATCGACTGCCGAAATCGAAAGATAGTCTTCCAACCCAAGGAAGAAGAGAGTTTCGAGTATGTTGATACTTCTCGAAGACCCGAGAAGATGATCATCAGTTCGTTGAGAGCCAGCAAGCTGATAGCCAGCGGTTGCATGGGATATCTGGCATATGTGGTGGATACTACAGAGGAACAGAAGCTTCGACCTGAAGATGTTCCTGTGGTTAATGAGTTTCTTGACGTATTTCCGGAAGAGTTACCAGGGATACCTCCAGAGAGAGAAATCTCGTTTGAAATTGAGTTGATGCCTGGAACAGCACCCATTTCCAAAGCACCATACCGTATGGCTCCAGTGGAGTTGAAGGAGCTACAGGTACAATTAAAGGAGCTTTTGGATAAGGGATTCATCAGGCCGAGTTTTTCTCCATAGGGTGTACCTATGTTATTCGTCAAGAAAAAGGATGGAACATTCCGACTGTGCATTGATTTCCGGGAGTTGAATAAGGTTACGATCAAAAATAGGTATCCGTTACCTAGAATTGATGACCTATTCGACCAGTTAAAAGGTGCAGCGGTATTTTCCAAGATCGATTTACGATCAGGATATCACCAGTTGAGAATTAAAGAAAGTGATATTCCTAAGACGGCGTTTAGGACTCGTTATGGTCACTACGAGTTTCTTGTGATGCCATTCGGATTAACAAATGCGCCGGCAGCGTTCATGGATTTGATGAATAGAATTTTTAAAGAGTATTTGGATAAGTTTGTCATTGTATTCATTGATGACATTCTTATATACTCGAAGACTCAGGAGGAGCACAAAGAACATCTGAGGATCGTGCTGAACACGATAAGGAAGCATCAACTGTATGCCAAATTCTCAAAATGCGAGTTTTGGCTGGACAGAGTACATTTCCTCGGACATGTTGTATCCCAAGAAGGTATTGCTGTAGATCCGATAAAGGTAGAGGCAATTAACTAGTGGCCTGCACCCAAGAGTGTGACTGAAATACGCAGTTTCTTGGGATTGGCTGGTTATTATCGGCGATTTGTAGAGGGATTCGCGTGACTAGCTACACCTCTTACTGCTCTTACACGCAAGGAAAGGAAGTACGAGTGGACTATAGAATGCGAAAGAAGCTTCCAGGAGTTAAAGAGGCGACTGACAAGCGCACCAATCCTTACGCTTCCCACTGAAGGGGAGAAGTTTGTGATCTACAGTGATGCATCGAAAATAGGATTGGGAGCAGTCCTAATGCAAAATGGCAAGGTGATTGCCTATGCTTTCCGTCAATTAAAGGAGCATGAAAGGAATTACCCTACGCATGACCTTGAATTTGCTGCAGTAGTGTTCGCACTTAAAATTTGGGGACACTATCTCTATGGAGCTCAATGTCAGATTTTCACTGATCACCAAAGCCTGAAGTATTTCTTCACGCAAAAAGAGCTCAATATGCGACAGAGACGATGGTTGGAACTGGTGAAGGATTATGATTGTGAAATCCTCTACCATCCAGGAAAGGCCAACCGTGTAGCGGATGCTTTAAGTAAAAAGTCTACTATATCGCACCAGCTACCGATAAACAGGCTTCCGAAGCCATACAGCAAGAGATAAATGCTTTGAACTTGGAGCTGATATCTGGAAGACTAGCTGCACTCCAAGTGGAATCATCGCTATTTGAGGAAATAAAGGAAGCTCAGAGGCTAGATCCAGCAATGACAAATTCTCAAGAAGGAATTTCCAAGGATGGAATAATCCTTTATCAAGGAAAGATAAATGTTCCAGCTGATGAGGAACTTAGAAGACGGATCATGTCAGAAGCCCATGAGACACCCTATTCGGTTCATCCCGGAGATAGCAAGATGTATCAGGACTTGAAGTTACAGTTCTGGTGGAAAGGGATGAAGAATGATATAGCGAAATTCGTGAGCAGATGCATGACCTGTCAGAGAATCAAAGCGGAACATAAACATCCAGCAGGAAGATTGGAACCGTTGGAGATTCCTGAATGGAAATGGGAACACATTACGATGGATTTTGTAGTGGGACTCCCAAAAACCCGAGAAGGTTATGACGCCATTTGGGTTATCGTGGATAGACTGACCAAGACGGCACGGTTCATAGCTGTCAAGATGACTTTTTCGCTAGAAAAGTTTGCTCAGCTATATATAACTCATGTCGTCAGACTACATGGAGTACCAAAATCCATTGTATCAGATCGAGATGCACGGTTCACTTCGAATTTCTGGAAGTGTGTGCAAGAGGCCATGGGTACTGAATTGAGACTCAGTACGGCTTTTCATCCGCAAACAGACGGGCAGTCAGAGCGGACAATTCAGACGTTAGAGGACATGCTTCGAGCTTGTGTAATGGATTTTGCGGGAAATTGGAACGAGAAGTTACCATTGATTGAATTCTCGTACAATAATAGTTACCAAGCTTCGATAGGCATGGCACCTTAGGAGGCTTTGTATGGACGGAAGTGCAGATCACCATTACATTGGTACGATTTACGAGAAAAGCAGTTGCATAAGACGGACTTCATAAAAGAGACTTCCGATGCAGTTGCTAGAATTCAGCGTCAAATGAAAATTGCGCAAAGCCGGCAAAAGAGTTATGCGGACAAGAGGCGTAGATCCTTGGAGTTTGACGAAGGAGACTTCGTGTTTCTCAAGGTACCGCCTATGAAGGGGATTATGCGCTTCGGTAAGAAGGGGAAACTGAGTCCAAGATATATTAGGCCCTATGAAATTATCGAACGCATTGGAAAGGTCGCTTACAGATTAGCGCTACCCCCAGAATTGTCGGCAGTGCATAACGTATTTCATGTGTCGATGCTGAGAAAGTATATACCAGATCCATCCCATGTGTTGAAGCATGAGCCTATTCAAATCCACAAGGATTTGACATACCAGGAACAACCTATTCGAGTACTAGCTCATGAAGAGAAAGTACTGAGGAATAAGGTAATCCCACTAGTGAAGATTTTGTGGAAAAATCACAATATTGAAGAAGCTACGTGGGAACGAGAAGACGAGATAAGGAAATTATACCCCCATTTATTCTAATTTTCGAGGACGAAAATTTTATAAGGAGGGGTGAATGTGACAACCGGGAAATTCAGGCAATTCTCGGATGAAAAATGTACAATTGTATGTATATAACAATTTGTACTATTTAAAGAGTGAAATAAATGTATTCATATTGTTTAGAATATATGAAAATGTTCTAACAATACTGGCAAGAAAGAATTCAGTGTTGGAAAAATTCACTGAGCTGAAACGGGTGAAACGGTGCCAAAATCGGCATTGAAAACCCTAACCGGAGCAATAAAAGACGGTAAACTTCCGGGATTGATTTTGATCAAACGGAAGCAGATTAAATTGATCCGACTGCACAGGAGACCTCAGGAATACGCCGGGACGATTTCGGGAAAATTTCGGCTCGAACCGGCATCGGTCAAAAAGTAGTCTAATTAATGTGAATAGTGAAAGTCAAAGTCAACTTTCACTTTTACATTTATGACATCATAAATCAAGATTAATAAATGAAATAAATAAGGTGGTTGGTGGCATTAATGGCTAGGATTTAATCACCTTTTGATCTAAAGGCCAAGATTTGGCCAAAAATTACCATTTTTAATTTTTGAAAAATGGAGAAAGAATTAGGCATGAAATGTGTCAAAATTCCATTGGTTTAGAGCCAAATTAATTGGCTTTCTTGCATGGTTAAGTCGGCAAAACGTGAACAAAAGTGGCCGAAGTCCATTTTCAAGCCAAAACCAAAGAAAAAATTTTTCTAAGTTTCTTCCATGGAGTCTACGTGAGCCACCCAAGGGAAACCAAGATTTTCTTCAACTTTTCTTCACAAAAAAGAGTGTCAAAGTGTTCCTTGAAGACAAAGGAAGTATTAGACCAAGGTAACTCCCTTTTTCACTAAATTTTTCATGGTTTTTCTTCATGAAATCCGTGGGTGAATAGTGAGAAAAAGATGGAAAATTTTTGGTTGTTTTCATGGATTTGATGTTGGGTTATGTTAAGGATGTAATAAGGAAGAAAACCATGCAAATTGTGTAAAGAAAAACCGAAATTTTGTTGGTTTTTCAAGGGAAAATCCGTGGGTTACCTTAGGTAACCAATGAGAAAAAGTTGTGGTTAATTGCTAACATGCTTTCAAAGTTGAAATTTGTGAAGAATAAAGCCTGAATTTATTGTGAAAAGTTTGAAAAAAATTCTTGGTATGCATTACATTAAATGGCCGTGGGGTTGCTAATGGTTTGGAAGAAAAATTTTCATGGTTTTATGTGGTATTTGGTTGATTGGAATTATGCAGTTCAATATGCAAATGATGAATTTATAATGGAAAGAATGAAACAAAATTGTTTGGCATGTTTTCATTCTTTGGCCGTGGGTTATACAAGGGTAAAAACCCAAGGAAAATTCGGTTGAAAATGCAAAGAAAATGGGCTTGAAAATGTGTTAAAAACGTGACATTTGAATGGCCTAAAGTGTGGTGAAAGTTTGACAAAATTTGGTTCGGTTTGGTTGTGAAAACCGAAACCAAATTAAGGGTAAAATTGTGAAAAAAATTTGTTATGTGGGTGATAATGTGGAATTGGAATTTTGTGGGTTTTTATGTAAAAGTTTGGAAAACTTTTACATAAAATAGGCTTGTGGTATAGTACGTGGCAGGTACATACGGTTCGAGGCGTACCTAACGCCGGAAGCCTTAAAATTACGCTGAAATGCTGCCGAAATTTCAAAAACGGCATTCGGGGTAAAATAGGAATTTAAAATAAAAGTTAGGGCCGGGACGGAAACCTGAGTCCCTAACGGAAAAGTGAATTAGGAAAACCTAAGGGGCGGTTCGTGAATAGTAACCCGTCCCCTAAAAATGAAAAACGTGAGTGAAATTGAAAAACCGACCCCGAGGGGGGGCGTTTTTGGAAATGAAATAAAGGTCCGAGTCGGGAACGGAAAACCCGAGCCTCGGAGACCTAGGTCGGGAAAGTCTAGAGGAACGTTTTAAATACTAGTGAAACGTTCATTTGAGGCTCCGAAATGATAGAAAATCGCTAAACCGACGTAAGGGTCGGAATAGTGCTTCCCGAGGGCTGGGAAAGCAAAAAGTGGAAATAAAATAGAAACGAACCCGGTAATGATTAGAAAAGAGTCAGAAAAGTTCCTGAGAGCCAAAAATGCAGTCTGGATCAATAAAATTCCGTCAGGGGCAAAACTGTAATTTTGCCAAAATATTGGGGCAAAATCGTAATTTTGCAAAAGTTGGGGGAAAGTGGTGAAAATAATAAATAAAACCTAAAAACTTATAAATAGGTTTTATTTAAGCTTTTTAATGAAAAATAAAAGCTATAAATGGAAATAAAATTAAAAGACAATGTTTTGTCTGTAGGATCCCAAAATCAGCCTATAAGGAAGGCGATTCCAGATCCAAGAGAGAGAAAGGGAACAGTTTGATAAGGTAAGTTCAGACATTTACCTGTCTGCAACATATAGCAATATTATGCTAACTTTAATGTACTAACTATAAGTTAGGTACATATGTGCTACGGGCACTATTATAGAGTAGAGAGAGAGACGTAATGTGCTACGGGCACTATTGAGAATGGACACATTGTTAATTGTGCTTCGGGCACTAGAGCGAGGTTAATAAAACTCACTCAACTAAAATTAAAATGTGAACCATTCCTAACCACGGGACAATGTGAAGTCACCGGGTTAGAAGTGTAAAAAGTCGGTAATGAAACCACTTTTTGGCGTACCAGCCTTCCGTACAGGGAGGTACTATTTTTGCCTTCGGTGCTATGAGACTACGGCTGTGGAGGTCAGCACTGATGTACCGCTCCCAGTCATGTACAATTTTGCCTTCGGGGCTATGAGATTAAGGCTGTGGAGGTCAGCACTAATGTACCACTCCCAGTCATGCGCACTTAAATGGTACTGCCAACCTGAGCTCAAAACCAGAACGTAATCAAAGATAATGACCTAAAACTGAAACTGTGCCATAATTGAGCATAAGACAGTTTAGTGAGAGCACTAACATCGCGGTAGATGTACTAGTGTGAGACAGTGTTGTGGTCAAACTTACTATTCACCATGAATAGTGGTCAAAGTTACTATTCATGTATGAATAGTGGTCAACGATACTATTCATGATGAATAGTACTATTCATAGAAATTTTATTTCTTGCATGTTTGAACTTCTGAGCCTGTAGCTCACCATTTTTGCTAATGTTGCAGGTAAGCGACCAGTTCAGTAGCTTGTTTGACTGGATGCGGACGGGATGGCGCGTGTCAAATGGGATAACTGGGCGAGGGATATGATACTGCCAGAGTCTTTCCGCTGAGCGATAAAAAGGGAAGAAAAAAAGAAAGAAACAGTCTTTTGTAATATTATATATTTTACGAAAGTACTGTAATATGTAAATTACTTTGTATTTGCCAACAAAGTAAATAGTGAAAAATGTTTTACATGATGTTTAAAGAAAAAAAAAATTTCCCCAAAAACGACATGATTTTAAACCAGAGAGAGATAAGCCGGCGACCCACGAGAGTACAATCTATCACAGTTAGCGATAAGCTCAACTGTAATAGTATTGTATGATCTCTACGAGGGGCGGGCCGCCACAATATCACTTTTGAGATTGAGTTGTTGCCAGGCACAACCCCTATTTCAAAAGGACCTTACAGAATAGACCCTGTAGAACTGAAGGAATTACAGGTGCAGTTGAAAAAGTTGTTAGAAAAAGGATTCATCTGTAGGATAATAAATCGGTAAAAACATATCAGAGTGGCGCAGCGGAACAATAAAAATTTTTAGATCGTTAAATATCTCATCATGCCATATACAATAAACCAACAACAATTAAAACTCATACCTCAAGGATGCCAATCTTGCAGGAGGAGAATGACCGGAGGCTTTGTTAGGAAATGCCCTAAGTATTAGAGACATTTTGATGTATTCATGTTGAACTGGATAATAAAATTATACTTAGAGGTTATTCATTACATTGCTATTTGTCCTCGTCTTATTTACATGTTAAAGTAAATGTAAGCAAATATGGCTCACTGACTGCTTGTGTTAAAACTGTTAGAACGTTGCATGCAATGGACTTTTGTATGCGAGAAGACAATGTTCTAAAGTTAGCAGTCTAAACTATGGTCTGTAGTCTATGGGGTTAGACCGAGCATCTAACTCATGTTAAGACTATTATGTTGTCTAAAGCCTTGGAGGGGACGGTCTGTCTTGACTGTCTGGAGCTAGACTCCCAAGTAGAGACATAGATATGTTGCTTGGTGGTGACATATTGGACCGGGACTAAAGTGTGATTGATCTACGTAGTCCGCTATGAGTGGATCAATCTGCTTTTGACGTTCATTATGTAATAACCTTAATCCTGAGTAAATGAACTTCTTCATGTATATGACTTGTGTACTTTGATGTTCCAATGGCTAAAGCGTCTCAGAGGGTAGTAAGCTTATAGACCGGTTCGTTGGGTGCATGACTTGTATACGATGAAGGGTTTGTTTGCAGATATCGGAATCATAGCTCTGAGGAGTTAAAGGTATCCTCTTAAAGGCATTATACTGAATGTGAAAATGGACAAGGCCTTGGGTCGTCTGCTGGGCGGATGACTTCTTATTCACATATGGTGAATAATCATTTTCTTGATTCGGTAGTATAATGGAACTTTAAGATAGCCTGATCAGTAGGATTAAACGGACTTTGACCTAAGGCTGATCATGGATATCATATGAGGGTTTTGCATATATGACAAGGTCATTGGATGGTAGCTCGTCACAGGCTTACGTAATACGGTATATAATTGGGAGTTCAGTTTCAGGTTTATAGTGGTGTGACTCTGAAATTAGTGATCATATGATTGAGTTGTTCGGTACAGAATGATGATCATATGGAATCACGGGAGCCCGATTATATATGTCCAATCAGTCCCTCTACTAGCTCCACATAATTCCTTAACGTTTGGCAAATTGATTTGTGTATGCTATTGGCTAGTTTATTATGCATGGATGGTGATGACACAGGATTAGGATGGTAGACAAGATTCTCTCCGGTTGGATTCAGATTTTGTTTTGGATAATAGAGTACACAATTATTCGAACTCCAAATAAAGTTGCCATGATTTTATTTGAGATTGGATTGGAGTTGTAGAAAATTATCCATGAGAACAAGAATATGAAATACAACCGTTTTGTGGAATTTGAAATTTGAATTTTGAAATTTGGAATTTGAATTTTGAAATTTGAAATTTGAATTTTGAATTTGAAATTTGAATTTGAAATTTGAATTTGAAATTCGAATTTGAAATTTGAATTTGAAATTTAAATTTGAAATTTGAAATTTGAAATTTGAAATTTGAAATTTGAATTTGAAATTTGAATTTGAAATTTGAAATTCAAATTTTGAATCACAGTCCAAGTAGGATTCGAATTTGTTGTGGAAAATCCACAAGGTTTGAAATTCGAATTTGAGTTGGATTTGGAGAGGATAATCTTGTTAGAATCCTACTTGAATTTTGAATCAAAATCCCAACAAAAGTGGGCGAATTTTTTGAGGATAATCCTCAATGGAAAATTCGGTTTTTGTGGATAAGATTCAAGGGAAAATTCAAGTTTCAATCCTAGTTGAATTTGGATTCTCTCCCTCCCTAAAAGTGACCGAAATTTTGGAGCCTTAATCCTAGGAAATTCGGTTATTTTTTGGATTAGGTTGAGATGAGATTTAACTTGAAAATCCTAGTGGAATTTTGATTCTCCCTTATCCATAATGGCCGAAATCTTTTGGAGGATTTTCTCCTTATGAATTTCGGATTTTTTGGTTGAAAAAGGGAGATAAGATTCTAGTTAAAATCTTGTTGAGATTTGGATTGGATCTATCCTAAGAAAACCGAATTTTTAGTGGAGATTATCCCTTGGAAAAATTCGGATTTTATGGGTTTGGATAAGGGAAAATATCTTTTCCTAATCCAATTCAAATTCAGAGATTCACATCATGCAGGTCTATAAATAGAGGTCCTGCCACTCCAGTTCTCTTAGACCACAGACTCTCAGGTGAGCAAGCTTATTGTTGCACAGCTCATCGTGACAATAAAGTTCTTTAGAGATCTGGGTGGTCGGAAGAAGACTAGCAGTGCTAGCATACCGATCGAGGTTCAGAGTGCCCACACACTCAACCATTCGGGAATTGGAGAATAGTAGAGAAGGCTAGTTGGTTGAAGCCTCCGGTCATTCTCCTCCTGCAAGATTGGCGTCCTTGAGGTATGAGTTTTAATTGTTGTTGGTTTATTGTATATGGCATCATGAGATATTTAACGATCTAAAAATTTTTATTATTCCGCTGCGCCACTCTGATACGTTTTTACCGATTTATTTTCCTACAGGCTTCAACCAACTAGCCTTCTCTACTATTCTCCAATTCCCGAATGGCTGAGTGTGTGGGCACTCTGAACCTTGATCGGTATGCTAGTACTGCTAGTCTTCTTCCGACCACCCAGATCTCTAAAGAACTTTATTGTCACGATGAGCTGTGCAACAATAAGCCTGCTCACCTGAGAGTCTGTGGTCTAAGAGAACTAGAGTGGCAGGACCTCTATTTATAGACCTGCATGAGGTGATTCTTTGAATTTGAATTAGATTAGGAAAAGATATTTTCCCTTATCCATATCCATAAAATCCAAATTTTTCCAAGGGAGAATCTCCACAATAAAATTTGGTTTTCTTAGGATAAATCCAATCCAAATCTAAACAAGATTTTAACTAGAATTTTATCTCCCTTTTTCAACCCAAAAAATCTGAAAATTTCAAGGAGAATCTCTCCTAAAGATTTCGGCCATTATGGATAAGGGAGAATCTAAAATTCCACTAGGATTTTCAAGCTTGAATCTTATCTCAACCTTATCCAAAAATAACCGAATTTCTTAGGAGATATTCTCCCTAAATTCAGCCACTTTTCAGGGAAGGAGAGAATCTAAATTCAACTAGGATTGAAACTTGAATTTTCCCTTGAATCTTATCCACAAAAAATCTGAAATTTCCTTGAGGATTATCCTCAAAAATTTCGTCCACTTTTGTTGGGATTTGAATTCAAAATTCAAGTAGGATTCTAACAAGATTATCCTCTCCAAATCCAACTCAAATTCGAATTTCAAACCTTGTGGATTTTGCACAACAAATTCGAATCCTACTCGGACTGTGATTCAAAATTTGAATTTCAAATTTTAAATTCAAATTTCAAATTTCAAATTTCAAATTTCAAATTTAAATTTCAAATTCGAATTTCAAATTCAAATTTCAAATTCAAATTTCAAATTCAAATTTCAAATTTCAAATTTCAAAATTCAAATTTCAAAATTCAAATTTCAAAATTCAAATTTCAAATTCCACAAAACGGTTGTGTTTCATATTCTTGTTCTCATGGATAATTTTCTACAACTCCAATCCAATCTCAAATAAAATCATGGCAACTTTATTTGGAGTTCGAATAATTGTGTACTCTATTATCCAAAACAAAATCTGAATCCAACCGGAGAGAATCTTGTCTACCATCCTAATCCTATGTCATCACTATCCATGCATAATAAACTAGCCAATAGCATACACAAATCAATTTGCCAAACGTTAAGGAATTATGTGGAGCTAGTAGAGGGACTGATTGGACATATATAATCGGGCTCCTGTGATTCCATATGATCATCATTCTTTACCGAACAACTCAATCATATGATAACTAGTTTCAGAGTCACACCACTATAAACCTGAAACTGAACTCCCAATTATATACCGTATTACGTAAGCCTGTGACGAGCTACTATCTAATGACCTTGTCATATATGCAAAACCCTCATATGATACCCATGATCAGCCTTGGGTCAAAGTCCGTTTAATCCTACTGATCAGGCTATCTTAAAGTTCCATTATACTACCGAATTAAGAAAATGATTATTCACCATATGTGAATAAGAAGTCATCCGCCCAGCAGACGACCCAAGGCCTTGTCCATTTTCACATTCAGTATAATGCCTTTAAGAGGATACCTTTAACTCCTCAGAGCTATGATTCCGATATCTGCAAAAAAACCCTTCATCGTATACAAGTCATGCACCCAACGAACCAGTCTATAAGCTTACTACCTCTGAGACGCTTTAGCCATTGGAACATCAAAGTACACAAGTCATATACATGAAGAAGTTCATTTACTCAGGATTAAGGTTATTGCACAATGAACATCAAAAGCAGATTGACCCACTCATAGCGGACTACGTAGATCAATCACGCTTTAGTCCCGGTCTAATATGTCACCACCGAGCAACATATCCATGTCTCTACTTGGGAGTCCAGCTCCAGACAGTCAAGACAAACCGTCCCCTCTAAGGCTTTAGACAACATAATAGTCTTAACATGAGTTAGATGCTCGGTCTAACCCCATAGACTACAGACCATAGTTTAGACTGCTAACTTTAGAACATTGTCTTCTCGCATACAAAAGTCTATTGCATGCAACGTTCTAACAGTTTTAACACAAGCAGTCAGTGAGCCATATTTGCTTACATTTACTTTAACATGTAAATAAGACGAGGACAGATAGCAATGTAATGAATAACCTCTATGTATAATTTTATTATCCAGTTCAAAATGAATACATCAAAATGTCTCTAATACTTAGGGCATTTCCTAACAATCTCCCACTTGCCCTAAGCCAGCAGATGTGCCATGTTACGCATCCCCATCGCCTCTACATGCCTCTCAAAGCTTCTAGCCACCAAAGTCTTAGTAAAGGGATCAGCGATGTTGTCCTCGGACGCAATCTTACATACATCCACTTGTCCTGTCTCCACATGTCCTCTAATAATATGATATCTCCGATCGATGTGCTTGGTCCTCTTGTGGTGCCGAGATTCCCTTGTGTTGGCAATAGCCCTTGTATTATCACAGTAAAGTGTGATAGGCTTGTCAACACCCGAAATGACCTCAAGGTCTCTAAAGAACTTGCGGAGCCAAACCGCTTCTTTAGATGCCTCAGTCGCAGCCACATACTCAGCCTCCATAGTAGAGTCAGCTGTGCAGCCCTGCTTCACGCTCCTCCACACAATGGCGCCTCCTCCGAGTAAAAACACTGATCCAGATGTCGATTTCCTCGAATCCTTACAAGTCTGGAAGTCTGAGTCCATGTATCCTATGGGTGTTAGGTCCCCTCCAGAATACACCAGCATATAATCTCTCGTTCTCTTAAGATACTTGAGTATATGCTTTACTGCTTGCCAGTGCTTGGTTCCAGGATTCGCTTGATATCGACTCACCATACCTACTGCAAAACATATGTCCGGGCGAGTGCAAAGCATAGCATACATAAGGCTACCCACAGTGGATGCATAAGGGACCTTACTCATACGCTCTCTTTCTTCCGATGTCTTGGGACAGTCATCCAATGGAAGAGTTAGATCGGCAATAGAAGGTTGCGAACCTTTCTTTGCCTCTTGGATTGCATATTTGTCAATTATTTTATCTATGTATGAAGCTTGGGATAACGCTATCATTTTGTTCTTTCGATCTCTGAAGAGACGAATGCCTGGAACATAATTAGCTTCTCCCAAGTCCTTCATGTCAAACTGCTAGTGTAACCAAAACTTGACAGATGATAAGTTCCCTACATCATTCCCAATGAGTAGTATATCATCGACATAGAGTATCAGAAAGACCACTTTTCCATCCTTAATATGTTTATAAACACAAGGTTCATCAACGTTCTGCTCAAAACCAAATGTCTTAATCGCTTGATCAAACCTCTGGTTCCATGAGCGGGATGCTTGCTTTAATCCATAAATGGATCTAAGCAACTTGCAGACTTTCCTTTCTTGGCCTTTTGCTATGAATCCTTCGGGCTGTATCATATAGATACGCTCTTCAAGATGGCCATTCAAGAATGCCGTCTTGACATCCATTTGCCAGATCTCATAATCGAGAGCCGTAGCAATGGACCGAAGAATACTGATAGACTTCTGCATAGCAACAGGTGAAAAGGTTTCATCGTAATCGATTCCAGCCTTTTGCGTGTATCCCTTTGCAACCAGTCTAGCTTTGAAAGTTTCCACTCTCCCTTCCGCATCCTTCTTTCTTTTGTAGACCCATTTGCATCCAATGGGTTTTATCCCATCCGACAAATCTACAAGTTCCCAAACAGAGTTGGATTTCATAGAATCCATCTCATTGTTCATAGCCTGTTTCCAAGATTTAGAATCAACATCCTTTATAGCTTCATCATATGTGACCGGATCTTCCTCATGCTCATGAGCCTCAGCCTGGTATACCTCAGCATCATACATGAAGAAATTAGGTTTCCTCGAAACCCTCCCACTACGACGAGGCACCCTAAATTGTTGATCGTATGCAGGTCTTTCACTGGAACTCGGACTTGCGTCCAAGACCGAAATCTGTGAAGCAGTTCTTTCACCCGATAACTCCTCTAGCACCACTTTGCTTCGAGGCTTAAAGTCATTAATGTGACTTTCCTCCAAGAATGTCGCATGGGTTGAGACAATGACTTTTTGTTCCTTCGGGTTATAGAACAGACCTCCTTTTGTTCCTTTTGGATACCCTACAAACATGCACAATTCTGATCTTGGTTCCAACTTTTTCGCATCCCCATCCAGTACATGTGCCGGGCAGCCCCATATTCTCATATGTCGAAGGGAGGGCTTCCTGTCACGCCACAATTCATACGGAGTTCTGGGAATTGATTTGCTTGGAACCTGGTTCAGAATATAGCACGCCGTTTGTAAAGCATATCCCTAAAATGATAATGGCAGCGTTGAATAACTCATCATGGACCGTACCATATCCAACAAGATCCTGTTTCTCCTTTCGGCTACACCATTCTGTTGTAGAGTACCAGGTGCAGTCAATTGGGATAAAATCCCGTTCTCTACAAGATGTCCTAGAAATTCATCGGAGAGATATTCGCCACCTCGATCAGATCGAAGTGTTTTTATGGATTTATCCAATTGCTTTTCCACTTCCGCACGATACTCTTTGAACTTGTCAAAGGTTTCGCTCTTGCGGTGCATCAGATACACATATCTATACCTTGAGTAATCATCTATAAAAGAGACATAATACTCGAACCCTCCTCATACTGTGACGTTCATGGGGCCACATACGTCAGTGTGTACAATTTCTAAGAGCTCCTGAGCCCTTGTACCCTTAGCTCCAAAAGACCTCTTAGTCATTTTACCCTCTAGACATGACTCACATTAGGGAAGTCGTACCTCCTCCAGAGATTCCAGAGGACCGTCTTTCACCAATCTTTGAATCCTATCCTGATTAATATGACCAAGTCTTAAATGCCAAAGATACGCCTTGTTAGAGTGAGAAACTTTCAACCTTTTAGAGTTATCAATTAATTTAGTGTCAAGCAGTGAGTACATCTTTGGTTTGATCAAATATAGGTTTCCATCCATCCATCCAGAACAGATAAAAGACTTATTTCTACGAATATCAACTCTTTTACTAAAAGAAACTGAATAAGAATCCTTTATTAAACAAGCTACCGATATAAGGTTCCTCCTAAAATTAGGAACATAAAAACAGTCTTTCAATAAAATAAACCTAAATTGATCAAAATAAAGATAAACATCTCCCACTGCTTCAGCCACCACAAAGCTACCATCTCCAGTCCGCAACGAGAGGCTCCTATCATGTAGACTTCTCGTTTCTACGAACCCCTGCATAGAAACACAAACATGATTAGTGGCGCCCGAATCAATGACCCAAGTGTCTTTCGATTCTTCCACCAAACACGCTTCCAGGTAGTGAAGTTCCTTACCTTCCTTGCCCTTGGCGGCTAGGAATTCCCGGCAAGCCTTCTTGAAGTGACCTACCTTCCCACAATGGAAGCATTTGGACTTTTTAGGGTCCTTTGGCTTCTTTTTCTTCTTCTTTTTCTTCCCGTCCGAAACAGGAGGATTAGAAGAACTAGAAGCCACTTGCTTCTTATTTGGCCTCTTCCTCTTCCGTGAGGGATTGGAAGATTCCGCCAAATTGGCCTCTCCTTTAGGTCGGACCGCATCCTCATCCCTGATCATCCGCTCATAAGCCTGTAGTTGCTTCATGAGCTCGGTTAGTCCTAACTCCTTTGTCGCCAGATTGTATGCGGCCTTAAACCCGACAAAATCTTTAGACAAAGTCTTGAATACCATCTCGATCTGGGTGTTGTAGTCCAACTCAGCACCATTTTCGGCAGTCTCAGCGAAGAATCCCATTAGAGTGATCATATGGTCCTTCACCGGAGTACCCGGCTTTTGCTCGAGGTGCGTCTTCTAATCGGTTCATGTGAGTCTGCGCTCCTTGGGACCTTGTCTGCATGGCATGTGCTTGGCTAGTAGTCGATCCCTGCTGAAAAGATCTTGGCTGGTATTGGGGATTGGTGTGACGCCCCGTGCCCTCAGTGGCTCGGACCGTCACTAAAACCTATTACTTGCTTCTTTAGCTTTTACTTATACTTTCTCTTTAAAACCGATATTTAAACTTGCTGAATTTAATAGCATAAATTTAGAGGGATTTTTTTTTAATATACGTGTACGTATTTACTATTCACATACGTATACTATTAAAATGCGAAATTTAAAAAACATAAGAATTTCAATTATACGTAAGCACTTATATACTTGTTTATCTGATTAATATTCATCAGACACTACTTAAATATACTATTTATACATATACTGTTTATTGTTCCAAAATACCAATTAATCTTTACTATTCAAAATACTATTTAACTGTCACCGTTCAAAATACTATTTACTCATACTGTACGGAAGAATACTCGCAGTATATCCATAACCTCATCCTCACATCCACCTCCACCGCCATCATCGCCCCTTGGTGTTTGCGCTATAGGAAGCTTACCTACAGTATGAACACATTCTGTGAGCTTTACGCCCAGTAAGTACAACATGTTAACCGCAAATCATGTTTAAAACATAGCACATACTTAAAATCCTAAGCATGACATATATCACTTAATAAATCACATACCATATAAGCATATCACATATCAGCTCACATATCATGTCATCACATAACATGTCATAACACTGAATATAAAACTTCACATACTTTATGCATGACAGAAGCATCGTGTATTGTATGCACTCTACTGAAAAAGAAAGCATAACGAACTATAACTAATGCATGATCCGGTTATGTTCATTTATGCTTCAAACTTCTCTTTTCTTTTCTTGTCTATTTAGGGCTCATGTGTCAGTACCGTGTGCGCGCAGACCAACGGTAACGCCCGAAGTCAACTAATGCCGAAGAGCCATCAATTGATGCTCAACTTTTGGCCTTAACTTTCTTTAACTGGAAACCCCTTCGACTGAAGGAGCCGGTACGACACACCTATTTATTTCCATCTTGTTTAACTGTTCTAGCCATACGCTTCTCTAAGCTGTCCCCAATCCTACGCGGTAGGGATCTATGGCTTCTAACTTGTTCTTTCATCAATCTACTCGATTGTGAAACTATATGCTCTTATGTATGCTGTGCAGCATCGTGTGCAAGATACATACTTAAAGTACTGGAAAAACATCATTTTAAATTCATTTTATCCATGCTATAGGCGGAGTTGTACTTACCTGTCATCAGACAATTTATACTCTCACCTTTGTCACAATACAGGTACCCCCCTGTAATCATAATGCATTTCATTAACATTCACTCTTAGGTCACCATGGTTATTAGTGACTAATAAAAATTCTTGTTATGTGGTACCAATCCTTATCGGTACTAATTGCCCTTCTCTTAAGAATTTAATTTTCTAATTTCTAATCATGGTTAATTAATTTATTTGCTCAATAAATTAATTAACATCGCTGTTAGGTCACTCTATCGATAGGAATCAATAAAACTATCGTTGTGTGATACCGATGCCTATTGGTACCTAATTGCTCTACTTTGACAATTTGATATCTAATTTCTAATCGTGCTTGATTAATTTGTCTACTTGACAAATTAATCACTGTCTCTCATTATCCCATTCAGAATTGGTTCTTGACTAGCTAACCGACCAGTCAACTGACTGAATACCTCCCGTATGACCATTTAGCCAGTCGGGTTACCGTTACCGATGTAATCGGCCCAAATTTTATACTTAGATCGCACCCGTCCCTCGGGTGATACTATTCTGACCTAGGGGTCACTTTCTTACATTACGAGATTTCTAATTGGGCGGTTTACTAATCTTCAAAACGTCCATCCTTCTTTCTCGGACCTAGGTCATCGAGGGGCTCGAGTTTCCATCCCGATCACATTTTCACCCCTCGTTTCCTAAAATACCCCTTTGTGCTGTTTTAGAAATTTCGACAGTATTTCCGCTTAATTTTTGGGTTTTCACCGTTTAGGAAACGCCTCAAAACCATCTAACTTATTCTAACCTATCACGTACTAAACCAGAGGCCTAATTTTTACGTAAAAGCTCCGCTTTTTACGAAAAAATATTCACATTTCCTCACATTCTCTTTTTCGACATTTCATCCCTTTTTCTTACAATTCCTCAAGTCAGTAAACCATAATTAATACATAATTATTTCTAATAATAAATTGAGGAATCAAGGGATCAAAACCACTACCAAAATCGTTCCCGTCGGCGGTCAGGTGAACCGTTCGATCTCGATCATACAATCTTTGAATCATTGTTCTTCACTTTTGAAACTCCAGTTTGCAAATCCAATACCGCGGATGTGTCCGGAACGTCGAAAATAGGCCAAAGGGCCATTCTTAAATTTTCGGTCTCCAGGTCGCCGTTGACCGGCGTTGACCACGGCGGCGATGGGAGTGGCAACCACCATCTTGAAGAGCTCGACGAGAGGAACCCATTGGTGGTGTCAATTTCACCAATCGAGGCTCCTATCGCCGGAAATCGACCCTCGAAAAGTTGGCGACGGCGGCGGTGTTGGATCTTCATTTTCCGGCGTTGTTGCCCAAAATTGATTTGGGGCTTTTGATCTATGTGTTGTTTTGAGCATTTTGATACCGACCGTGCAACTGAACTCCGCTGGAATAGCGAGATTCGACGGCGGTGATGGCGACGGTGACGGTAAACCTTGGGCGGTGCGATCCAGCGTCTGTTGACGTGAAATGAAGCCTGGGTTTTGCTCTACTCTTCACCACGAATCCATTAGGACCAGAATCATGGCATTTGGACGTCGGACGGCGGAGAAATCATGGTTTGAAAAGTTCGGCCACCGGCAGCTTTAGGCGGTGCGTGCAGCGTTCTCCGGCATCGGTTCCGTCGACTCAGCACACCGTTGGACTCAGCTCATCGAGAGCCTTCCAATGGTGCCGGCGGTGTCGAAAATGGAGGCCGGATTCGATGGTCGATCCCTGTTCATCCTCGTGTGGTGTAGGGAGGGAGAAAATGAGATCGGGATAGAAACTCGAGCCCCCTCGATGACCTAGGTCCGAGAAAGAAGGACGGACATTTTGAAGATTAGTAAACCGCCCAATTAGAAATCTCGTAATGTAAGAAAGTGACCCCTAGGTCAGAATAGTACCACCCGAGGGACGGGTGCGATCTATGTATAAAATTTGGGGCGATTACATCGGTAACGATAACCCGACAGGCTAAATGGTCATACGGGAGGTATTCAGTCAGTTGACTGGTCGGTTAGCCAGTCAAGGACCAAGTCTGAATGGGATAGTGAGAGACAGTGATTAATTTGTCAAGTAGACAAATTAATCAAGCACGATTAGAAATTAGATATCAATTTCTCAAAGTAAAGCAGTTAAGTACCGATAGGCATCGGTATCACACAACGATAGTTTTATTAATTCTTATCAATAGAGTGACCTAAGAGTGACGTTAATTAATTTATTGAGCAAATAAATTAATTAACCATGATTAGAAATTAGAAAATTAAATTCTTAAGAGAAGGGCAATTAGTATCGATAAGGATTGGTACCACATAACACGAATTTTTATTAGTCACTAATGACCACGGTGACCTAAGAGTGAATGTTAATGAAATGCATTATGATTACAGGGAGGTACCTGTATTGTGACGAAGGTGGGAGTATAAATTGTCTTATGACAGGTAAGTACAACTCCGCCTACAGCATGGATAAAATGAGTTTAAAATGATGCTTTTCCAGTACTTTAAGTATGTATCTTGCACACGATGCTGCACAGCATACATAAGAGCATATAGTTTCACAATCGAGTAGATTGATGAAAGAACAAGTTAGAAGCCATAGATCCCTATCGCGTAGGATTGGGGACAGCTTAGAGAAGCGCATGGCTAGAACAGTTAAATAAGATGGAAATAAATAGGTGTGTCGTACCGGCTCCTTCAGTTGAATGGGTTTCCAGTTAAAGAAAGTTAAGGCCAAAAGTTGAGCATCAGTTGGTGGCTCTTTGGCATTAGTTGACCTCGGACGTTACCGTTGGTCTGCGCACACACGGTACTAACACATGGGCCCTAAACAGACAAGAAAAGAAAAGAGAAGTTTGAAGCATAAATGAACATAACTGGATCATGCATTAGTTATAGTTCGTTATGCTTTCTTTTTCAGTAGAGTGCATACAGTACACGATGCTTCTGTCATGCATAAAGTATGTGAAGTTTTATATTCAGTGTTATGACATGTTATGTGATGACATGATATGTGAGCTGATATGTGATATGCTTATATGTTATGTGATTTATTAAGTGATATATGTCATGCTTAGGATTTTAAGTATGTGCTATGTTTTAAACATGTTTTACGGTTAACATGTTGTACTTACTGGGCGTAAAGCTCACGGAGTGTGTTCATGCTGTAGGTAAGCTTCCTATAGCGCAAACACCAAGGGGCGATGATGGCGGCAGAGGTGGATGTGACGATGAGGTTATGGATATACCGCGAGTATTCTTCCGCACAGTATGAGTAAATAGTATTTTGAATGGTGATTGTTAAATAGTATTTTGAATAGTAAAGATTAATTGGTATTTTGGAACAATAAACAATATATGTATGAATAGTATATTTAAATAGTGTCTGGTGAATATTAATCAGATAAACAAGTATATAAGTGTGTACGTATAATTGAAATCCTTATGTTTTTCAAATTCTGTATTTTAATAGTATACGTACGTGAATAGTAAATACGTACGCGTATATTAAAAAAAAATCTCTCTAAATTTATGCTGTTAAATTCAGCAAGTTTAAGTATCGGTTTTAAAGAGAAAGTATAAGTAAAAGCTAAAGAAGCAAGTAATAGGTTTTAGTGACGGTCCGAGCCATTGAGGGCACGGGGCGTCACACCAATCCCCAATACCAGCCAAGATCTTTTCAGCAACGATCGACTGCTAGCCAAGCACATGCCATGCAGACAAGGTCCCAAGGAGCGCAGACTCGCATGAACTGATTAGAAGACACACCTCGAGCAGATCCACATATCCTGGCCTACTCCAAAGAAGACGTTAAGGCGGGAGCCTCAAATGTGGTGACAGGTCAACTTCCTGTCGCTCAAAGTTTTGCCTATGTATTATTTGACTCAGGTGCATCACATTCATTTGCTTCACATACTTTTGCTGCAAAAAGTAAGCATGTTAAGGAGAGGATTGGTCAAGTGTTTAAAACCACCCTACCATCTGGTGAGGTGATGTTGTCGGATCACTGGTTACGTAATGTTCTAGTGATTATTGCTGACCGAGAATTATACATCAATTTAGTCATACTAGAGATAGTTGACTATGATGTTATTTTCGGAATGGATTTCCTTAGCAAGTATCGAGCGACAATTGATTGCCAGCAGCGGAAAGCAGTGTTTCAGTTAGGAGGAGATGACCAGTTCGAATATGTGGGTCATACTCCAAGATCGCCTGGTATGTTGATAAGTTCAATGAGGGCATAGAAACTGATAAAGAGTGGATGCACTGGTTACTTAGCTTACATCACAGATACAAGCATTGAAGCAAAACTCCAACCAAGTGAAGTACCGGTGATTAGGGACTTCTTAGAAGTATTTCCAGAAGAATTGCCAGGACTCCCTCCAGACCGGGATATCACTTTTGAGATTGAGTTGTTGCCAGGCACAACCCCTATTTCAAAAGGACCTTACAGAATAGCCCCTGCAGAACTGAAGGAATTACAGGTGCAGTTGAAAGAGTTGTTAGAAAAAGGATTCATCCACCCCAGCTGTTTGCCATGGGGAGCACCAGTTTTGTTTGTGAAGAAGAAAGACAGAAGCTTGAGAATCTGCATTGAGTACCGTGAACTCAACAAGGCTACAATCAAGAATAGGTATCCACTGCCGAGGATCGATGATTTGTTTGATCAACTCAAGGGAGCTGCAATGTTTTCCAAGATTGATCTTCGATCCGGTTATTATCAGTTGAAGATCAAGGAAGGAGATGTTCCTATGATCGCCTTTCGCACAAGATATGGGCATTTTGAATTTCTTGTTATGCCCTTAGGATTGACAAATGCTCCAGCTGCCTTCATGGATCTTATGAATCGAGAATTTAAGGAATACTTGGACAAATTTGTCATCGTATTTATTGACGATATCCTCATATACTCGAAGAATCAAGAAGAGCATGAGGAACATCTTCGGACCACACTGTAGATGCTAAGGGAGCATCAGTTGTATGCCAAGTTCTCAAAATGTGAGTTTTGGTTAGATAAAGTCCATTTCCTCGGACACGTCGTCTCAAAAGACGGGATTGCAGTCGATCCTGTAGAAGTTGAAGCGATTAGCAAATGGGTACCTCTGAAGAACGTCACCGAGATACGGAGTTTCCTAGGATTGGCAGGTTACTACCGTAGATTTATGGAGGGATTTGCAAGGTTAGCTGCCCCTCTCATAGCTCTCACTCGCAAGGAGAAGAAATTTGATTGGACAAACAAATGCGAGGAAAGCTTTCAGGAATTGAAGAGACGGTTGACGAGTGCCCCAGTTCTCACTTTGCCTAAGGATAAAGGAGAATTTGATATCTACAGCGATGCATCCAAGATGGGATTAGGAGCTATATTGATGCAAGATGGAAAGGTGATAGCCTATGCTTCCAGACAGCTGACAGAACATGAGAAGAACTACCCGACTCACGATTTAGAATTGGCTACTGTAGTATTTGCTCTTAAGATATGGCGGCATTATTTATATGGAGTTCCGTGTAGGATCTTTACCGACCACCAGAGCTTGAAGTATTTCTTCACCCAGAAGGAACTCAACATGAGACAAAGCAGATGGCTTGAGTTGGTTAAAGATTATGACTGCGAGATCTTGTATCATCCCGGCAAAGCGAATAAGGTAGTGGATGCATTGAGCCGTAAGTCGACGATGCCGAAACGAATAGCCATCGATAAGCTGCCCAAGTCGCTACAACAAGAAATTTCTACTCTAAGAATGGAGCTAATTTCAGGAAAGTTCGCGGCAATGCAACTGAAGCCAACACTCTTTGAGGAGATTAAAGAAGCTCAAGAGGTTGACACTGTTCTGAGGAAATTAAAGGAAGAAGTTTCCAAGGGTGAAAAGATAGAGTTCCACATTGCTGACGATGGGGTACCACTTTTTCGAGGGAGGATTTGTGTGCCTGACAAAGGAGAATTGAGGAAGAGAATCCTAACGGAAGCCCACGAGTACATCTGGGTAGTACAAAGATGTATCAAGACCTAAAGCAGCAATTTTGGTGGAGAAACATGAAAAATGACGTAGTCTAACATGTTAGTCACTGTTTAACATGCCAAAGGGTCAAGGCGGAACATCAAAGACCAGCAAATGAACTGCAACCACTGGACATCCCAGAATGGAAATGGGAAAAAGTAGCTATGGATTTTCTTGTTGGACTACCAAGGACAATTGAAGGATTTGATGCCATATGGGTAGTGGTAGATCGATTAACTAAGTCTGCTCACTTTATACCCGTGAAGACGACGTATACATTGGAAAAGTTGGCAGAGCTGTACATCTCAAACATAGTGAGACTGCAGAATACCAACAGAGATAGTGTCTTATCGCGACAGCCGGTTTACATCAAACTTTTGGAAGAGTGTTCAAGCTGCAATGGGCTCAGAACTGAGATTCAGTACAGCATTCCACCCTCAGACAGATGGGCAATCTGAGCGCACAATCCAGACACTGGAAGATATGCTTCGTGCATGTACACTAGACTTCAAAGGAGCATGGAATAAGAAGTTACCACTGATCAAGTTTGCATGCAACAACAGTTTCCAGGCTTTTATTGGAATGGCACCATATGAATCATTGTATGGACGGAAATGCAGATCACCAATTCATTGGTATGACTTAAGAGAAAAGGAGTTACACAAGACTGAGTTTATCCAAGAGACAATTGATGCGGTTAAGAAAATCCAACAGAGGATGAAGACTGCACAGAGTCGCCAAAAGAGCTACACAGACCAGAGACGAAGACCCTTAGAATTCGAAGAAGGAGACTTCGTATTCTTGAAGGTTGCGCCAATGAAGGGTGTAATGCGATTTGGGAAGAAAGGAAAGCTGGGTCCCAGATACATAGGGCCTTTTCCCATTATCAGTCGAGTGGGAAAAGTGGCTTATAAGTTAGCGCTGCCACCTGAATTGTCTACCGTACATAATGTTTTCTATGTGTCAATGTTGAGGAAGTACATTTTAGACCCTTCACATATTCTTGAGTATGAACCAATCCAAGTCCAAGAAGACATGTCATATGAGGAGCAACCAGTTCAAATACTTGCTCGAGAGGAGAAGACGCTAAGAAATAAAAGCATCCCACTAGTCAAAGTGTTGAGGAGAAATCACGATGTAGAAGAAGCTACGTGGGAGCGTGAAGGAGAGATGAGAGAAAAATACCCCCACTTGTTCTAAATTTTCGAGGACGAAAATTTTATAAGGAGGGGTGAATGTAACAACTAAGAATTTCCGTTTTTCTCAGAATCATTTTTTTTTAAGTAATGTAATGATATTTTTATACATATATATATGAATGATTTTTTTGATGGTCACACTATTGAGCTTTCTGTAGTCCACACAGAGACGTAGCGAACCGTCGGCTTTCTTCACAAAAAGGACTAATGAACCCCAAGGTGAGTTACTGTCTCGGATAAAGCCCAGCGATTTCAACTCATCCAGCTGCTTGTGCAACTCTTTCATCTCTAGAGGTGCCATACGATACGGAGCAGAAGCAAAAGGAGCTGTTCCAGGAACTAAGTCGATACAAAACTCTATTTCTCGATGAGGTGGTAAACCTAGAAGAGCTTTTGGAAAAACATCTGGAAAACTATCGACAACAGGTATAGGTTGGGTACTCTTTTCAGAACTGGATCCTTCTACCGCACACAAGGATAAGAAGCAAAGAATACCCTGTCTACTCTTCGACACTGACCTCAGAGCAGATCTATCAACATTTGAAACTAAGCTTAACTGATAGGACACTACATGTCCAGAATCAGTTGTAAAGATAACGTGACGATTACGACAATCAAGCATAATCCCATATCGGGAAAGCCAGTCATATCCCAGAATAACATCATAAGCAAACATAGGCATTACTACAAGTGATGCCTCCAAACAAACATCCCCAACATAAACATAGGCTTGACACCCATCACTAACGGTAGTCGTGCCCAACGGGGATTTCACACATAAGGGAGAGTCAAGATTTTGCAGTTTTAAACCAAGCGTACGAGCATAATGTTGGGCTATAAAAGAGTGTGTAGCTCCGGTGTCAAACAAAACATGTGCATATGTACCAAAGATAGGAATTATACCATCTAATGTAGTCGGTGTATGATCTATCTCCATGCTGTCAGCTCCAAGAGCGTGTACCTGTGGTGCTTTACCACGATTTTGAGCTGTATTCCCTCGCTGATAGCCCGTACTCTGACCCTGTGGTGGCGGTCTCTGATAACTCGGCACTGGGAACTGCTGTAGCAGTGTAGCATGTGGAGCATAAGGCACAGTGTACTGGCTCGTGTGCTGAGGCTGATAGGGAGCCGGAAGCTGAGGGCGCTGTGACTGCGAAAACTGGGGAGTAAACTGCCGTCTTTGTGGAAGACCATTCTGATTCCGCTGATGATGATGTCTATGAGCATTGTCTCTTGACTGTCTCTTCGGGCAAACATTTCTTTTGTGGCCTTCATCACCACACTCGAAGCAGGTAATCACATTCACCCGACCCTGTCGCTGTCCAGAAGACTGATAAGAACCCGATCCCTGAGACTGCTGGTTCTTCTGGTAAGGAGTCTGCGGCTTGTGTTGAGGCTTGTTGCGGATTGGTCCAGACTTGTTTTTGTTACGAGCTTCAAGGAACTCCTTGTCGCCCTCTTCCACTGTCAACGCCTTAGCAACTATCTGCTGGTAGCTATCCCTGATCTGGAACTGTTGTACACCCCTCTTCACATAGAGGCTAAGCCCTTCCTCAAAGCGGAGACATTTAGTAGCTTCATCTAACACCTGATTCTTCGCATACCGGGCCAACTCAGTGAACTTGGCTTCATATTCCCGCACTGACATAGACCCTTGCTTCAAACGGATGAACTCCCTAGCTTTTCTGTCACGGAACTGAGCTGAAAAGAAACGCTCGTGAAAACGCTCCTCAAAAACTGTCCAAGAAGACCTCTGCTCCTCTATCAAACCATCCTCAATACTAGCCCACCAGGTAGAGGCTAGACCCACCAGCTTGTTGGAAGCAAACTCAACCCAGAACTCTGCGGGTGTGGCGGTCAACTTTAGTTGCTTGCGAATGGCATCAAACCAGTAGTCGGCATCCATCTCTGTGCCTGTGCCGTCGAAAGTGGGTACGTGAGGCTTAAAGAAAAGAGTTAGGGATGCCTGTTTAGGATGTATCATAGGCTGTGTAGGTACTGCTCCAGAGGTAGGGTTTTTGGTGGTAGGCGTTTGCTGAGGAGTCTGAGAAGAGCTCCCCGCTCTCTGGGTCTCATTAGGAACAACATTGGCTACAAGAGCTGGGTTAGGTGTTCCAAAAGGTAAGACGGTGAGGAGAGCCTATATCACCGCCGTGAGATTCTGCATCGCCGTTAGCTGATCGTTTGGTGTAGGGATCGCTGTATTCTGACTCCCTTGAGACTGCATGTTCCCGGGGTTCTCTTCGTCGTTGCCTCTCTGCTGCCTCTGACTACGCGTGCCGGGACGAGCCATTTTGCTATATGAGATTGAAGGAAGAGGAAATCCTATAAGCTTCTAAGAGTAAGAAAACTATGCTTGGGTATTTTGAAAACGATTTGATGAAAAACCCTTTTTGAAAACGTTTTGATGGAAAACCCTTTTGAAAACCTGGGCTCTGATACCATTATTTGTCACGGACCAAAATTTAGACACGTGACACGGCAGCCAAATCATAATATCAACCCGAGATTTAAGGAAAACATTTATTATAAAACAACGGGTCAACATTATAATTTAGCTAAGCCTAATTATAAAGTAGCATCATAACCACAAAACAAAATAAAGTAGAAAGTAAATACCTTTTAATGCGGAAATCAAACACAAAATCGGTTCTCAAAAGAAATTACCAACCATAAATATTCCCAAGCATAGAATTTAAATAACGTGAAATAAAGTCCAAACTTAATGTCTCATTACATCAGAATGAGAAACAGAAACAAGAAGATAGAGAAAACGGATAGCATCATCTTCGGTAGTAACGAATATCTCAACGAATTTCGGAACTGCTACCTCCCGCACCTGGAAGTAGTCATTTCGAAATCACAAAGAAAAAGGGACGTGAGCGCTGGCTCAGTAGGACAGAAACAAAGGTGGGTTAACAGATAACATTTAAAAATATGGCATAATATTCGTTTCCAAAAATAATCAACAATTTAAAAAAAATACATGACATAATAATCATAACAAAAAAAAAATCAACAATTTCGTGAAAAACATTTTTAATGCAAGTTTTATTCTGCTAAGGACTTAGCGTAGCTGCAATATACGTGCCCCAATATTAAAATAATAAATCATTAAAACAAACCATCATATTATGAGTGAGGACTTATCGTAGCTATAATATACGTGCCTCGAATTTGAATTATCCTAGATCATCTCGTTACGGTCTAAACAGGCCAAACGGCCCTGCGCAGGTTTAGGGACCTTCCCCCATGGCGTCAACTTTGGGACGCACGCATAATTTACAATGATCGTGAACTAGAGCTCAATTATGTTCACCGGATTATTTAAAAGATGGTATTTACCAAGTTATATTATGCCATTAATCAAAACACTCTTTAAAATACACATTTATTACAAAATACGTTGCATGCGTTTATTTCATCAAAAATAGTATAATAATTTCATAAATCGAAAACAGCATGCCATCAATAAAACAGGGGAATTTAAAACACTTGACTACTCCCAGAAAAGGCTTAAACGTCCTACCTCGATTATCGCACAAGCGTTGTGATGACGTGATCCACAAATCAAGCAAGAACATCAAATAAATCCTATAATCACAACATATGATCAGTCTAGGTCTAGACCTAATCATCCAATCATTTTAGTGTGCCACAAAAGATTTTAAAACGTTCAATAAGCATTTGGGATTTAAAATTTGTGAAAAACTCTAAGTTAGGATATTTCTGGTCATGGGCAGACTGACCTAGGCTGATTGTAAAATCAATATCAATTCATTTTTAATTCCAAAAATTCTAAATTTTTAACATGTTAAACTAGACATCCGTAGTTTTAATTGCATATAATTTTTATAATTTCTAGACATCATTTGGTCATTCAACTAGGCCAAAAACCGAGGGTTGTTTTCAGGCATAAAAATCTGGGTATCAGTTTTGGTTCAAAACCTGGCAGTTCTGTCCGCCTATCTTAGAAAAATATTTTGACTGGGTAAATGGAGGATTTTGGTTCTGAAATTTTGTATAAATTTAGGGGACATCTTGAATTTAATTTTAGCCTCAAGAATCACTCAAAAATCGTTTTTAAAACTCAAGTTATGGCTGACACAAATTTACTGTTCATATGGTAATTTTCCAGATTTCCGTTTTTCTGTGTCCGAATTTCGATTAGCCTCAAACCAATTCAATTTTCATCCAATGATCACGAAATTTTGTGGAAGACCTTATTTATATGTCATTAACACAACCCAAGAATCAAATTGACAAAATCATAAAATCTTACACATATGATAATAGGGTTTTTGAAAAGGGGATCAATGAGGCAAAATTTTAGGGTTTGAGAGAAAAATCACACCTTGTTTGTGCTGCCCTATTTTTGATGCTTGGTCTCCCTTTTGGCTGAATTTGTGTGAGTATTGGAGTCTTCAAAACAGTATGGAAATAGTGGAGAAAACCATATAAATTTCGGATTTAAAATCAAAAGGAGAAGGAAGGAAAAAGTTTGATTTCTCACCTTGTTTTTGTCTCAAAAGTTGTTGAATCTTTGAGCTGCCTTTTGGTAGGTTTTGTTTGCTGTTTTGGGTGTGTTTTGGGAGAGAAAATTCAGAGAGGGAAGAGGGGGAAAGCTGGCCGAAATTTTGAGGGGGAAAGGAGGGGTGAATGAGAGTTAAAAGGGGGTTTTTATACTAGGTTTTTCTTTCCCTTTCTCTTCCTTGTTTGGCTGAAAATTTTAAGGGGCAAAAGGGAAAGTTTTTGTGCTGTTTTGAGGATAGGGTTTTCTCTCTTATTTCCCCTTAAGTGGCCAAAATTATCCCTTAGTTTTTAAGGAAAAATAATTTGAATTTTAATTGAGTTTTAACCTAGCTTTTAATTCAAATAAAATCTCCTTTATTTCCTACACTTTATGACCGAATTTCTTCTTTATATCTAAGGAATGAAATTTGAATTTGAATCCTCCTTGGATTCGTGGAATTTAAATTTTAATTAAAATCCCAAGTGATGGCCCAATATTTTAGGGTTTCTTTTTGAAGTTCAAATTGTTGACTTTTTGAGCGGAAATTGACTAGGAAACCAACCTAGTGTTTCCAAAAGGATTTTTAATTAATTTTTGGCGCACTAATTTTATTTAAATTATATACTGACCCTTAAATAAAATTTAAGGCGTCACAAATATCTACCACTAAAAATAGTTTCGTCCTCGAAACTTCAAGAAATACTCCACACTAAAGAAGAGAATAAGAATATGAATAACTTCTCATTTCGTTAAGCAGTCTAAATACACCTTTCAAAACATATAGTGGTATATCTACCACTATGAACAGAGTAGGGTTACAAAACAAACTTAGGTCGACTACATTACATGTACTCTATTGCTTAGCGAACTATTCGGCATGGGTCTCGCGCATATCTTTCTCGGTTTCCCGTGTGGCTTCCTCTTCACCATGGTTACTCCAAAGAACCTTCACCATGGGTATTGTTTTCGTTCTCAGCTGCTTGACCTTACGATCCAAAATCTTCATTGGAACCTCGACGTAAGAGACATCTGGTTGGATTTCTACATCATCTGTTGAAATAACTTCGGACTTTGTTCGTGCACTCTTCCTCAGCATCGATACATGGAAAACGTTGTGCACTCCCAAGGTGTCGGGTAACTTCAGCTCATATGCGACCTTACCAACTCTGCGTACGATCTCGAAAGGTCTAATGTAACGCGGTGCTAGCTTCCGTTTAACTCCGAAACGAGAGATACCTTTCTTCAGTGACACCTTTAGCAATACAAACTCTCCGACCTCGAACTCTAACGGCTTTCTGCATTGATCTGCATAGCTCTTCTGTCGACTTTGTGCTGTTAGAAGTCGTTGTTTGATTATGGCAATCTTCTCATACTAGTCTAGGATTATATCGGGTCCACCCACTGGTGCTTCCTGGTTGTCAACCCAATAGATGGGTGATCGACAAGGCTTTCCGTACAATGCTTCAAAGGGTGCCATTCCGATACTTGCTTGATAACTGTTATTGTATGCGAACTCTGCCATGTAGAGGTGTTTGCTCCATCCATCTCCAAGATCAAGAACGCAGGCACGTAGCATATCCTCGAGAATCTGTATGAGACGCTCCAACTGACCATCTGTCTGCGGATGAAAAGCGGTGCTGAAGTTCAGTTCTGTGCCTAGAGCTTCCTGTAGACTTGCCAAAAGCGAGTGTTGAAGTACGTATCACGATCAAAAATGATCACTGAAGGGACTCCATGCAATCTGACTATGTTCCTCATGTAAAGCTCGGCTAGCTGGTTCCTGCTGCAAGTCGTCTTGAACGGGATGAAGTACGCGGTCTTCGTGAGACGATCTACAATTACCCAGACTCCATCAGATCCATCCTGTGCTCTCGGTAAGCCGATTAGGAAGTCCATTCCTATACTATCCCACTTCCACCGAGGTATTGGAAGTGGTTGGAGCAGACCTGCGGGTCTCTCCCGTACTGCCTTTACTTTCTGACACGTCAAACAGTTGGCCATGAAGTTCTTCACATCTAACTTCATACCTCTCCACCAAAGCTGCCGTCTTAAGTTTTGATACATCTTGTTTCCACCTGGGTGCATGGCGAATCTCGACTGATGAAACTCTGACAAGATCTCCTGTATAAGCTCTGGGATGTGTGGCACTGCTAAGCGACCCTCATTGTAAAGAATTCCACTGGCGTCCATCGACCACTCTGCAACATGCTCTCCCTTTAACAACCTATCTCGGATGTCAACGAAACGTGTATCTGCCAACTGATTCTCCTTGATCCTCTGCACGTAGTCTGGTTCCATCACTAAGTTGTACAATACTGGGTGACCCTGAACTTCGTCAAAATGAACCTGATAAGAACTCTGTCTTTTTCCCACTCATCTATCTGCATAGCCATTATAGAACTGTCATGATCAGGATTGGGAACTGCCTCTCTTTTCCTACTTAGTGCATCTGCAACCATGTTTGCTTTACCCGGATGATACTCGACTTGGAAGTCGTAGTCTTGCATGTATTCTACCCATCTTCTCTGACGCAGGTTTAGATCTTTCTGTGTAGTTAGGTATTTCAAACTCTTGTGATCTGAAAACAGTCTAAAACTGGCACCGTACAGATAACAACGCCAAATCTTAAGCGCAAACACTACTGCAGCTAACTCTAGATCGTGTGTAGGGTAGTTTCGTTCGTGTTGTTTCAGCTGTCGTGAGGCATAGGCGACAACTCGGTTCTGTTGCATCAAGACTGCTCCAAGACCTTGATGAGAAGCATCGGTGTAGACGTCATATACTTGATCCTGATTCGGAATGATAAGGATAGGTGCAGACGTCAAACGACTCTTCAACTCTTAGAAGACTGACTCACAGCTGTTGTCCCAAACGAAAGGTATATCCTTCTTTGTCAGATTGGTGAGGGGAGCGGCGAGCTTGTTGAAGTCCTGTACAAAACGTCGATAATATCCCGCCAAGCCTAAGAAGCTTCGGATCTCTGGAACATTCTTCGGTCATTCCCACTTAAGAATCGCTTCGACCTTGGATGGATCAACTGATATACCATCTCCTGAGATGATATGTCCGAGAAACTTAACCTCTGTCATCCAAAACTCACATTTTTCTTTCTTGGCGTACAACTAATGTTCACGAAGAGTCTGTAAAACTATACTGAGATGCCGTGCATGATCTTCATGAGTTCGGGAGTAGATGAGGATGTCGTCGATGAATACGATGACAAACTTATCAAGAAAAGGTCAGAAGACTCTATTCATCATATCCATGAAGGCTGCTGGCACGTTTGTCAAACCGAAAGGCATTACTAAGAACTCGTAACTGCCATACCTCGTTCGGAACGCCGTCTTCGGGATATCCTCCTCTCTAACCCGAAGCTGATGATAACCGGATCTCAAATCAATCTTGGAGAAGAAACAAGCTCCACCCAACTGGTCGAACAAGTCATCTATGCGTGGTAACAGATACTTATTTTTGATGGTCACACTATTGAGCTTTCTGTAGTCCACACAGAGACGTAGCGAACCGTCGGCTTTCTTCACAAAAAGGACTGATGAACCCCAAGGTGAGTTACTGTCTCGGATAAAGCCCAGCGATTTCAACTCATCCAGCTGCTTGTGCAACTCTTTCATCTCTAGAGGTGCCATACGATACGGAGCAGAAGCAAAAGGAGCTGTTCCAGGAACTAAGTCGATACGAAACTCTATTTCTCGATAAGATGGTAAACCTGGAAGAGCTTTTGTAAAAACATCTGGAAAACTATCGACAACAGGTATAGGTTGGGTACTCTTTTCAGAACTGGATTCTTCTACCGCACACAAGGATAAGAAGCAAAGAATACCCTGTCTACTCTTCAACACTAACCTCAGAGCAGATCTATCAACATCTGAAACTAAGCTTAACTGATAGGACACTACATGTCCAAAATAAGTTGTAAAGATAACGCGACGATTACGACAATCAAGCATAATCCCATATCGGGAAAGCCAGTCATATCCCAGAATAACATCATAAGCAAACATAGGCATTACTACAAGTGATGCCTCCAAACAAACATCCCCAACATAAACATAGGCTTGACACCCATCACTAATAGTAGTCGTGCCCAACGGGGATTTCACACATAAGGGAGAGTCAAGATTTTGCAGTTTTAAACCAAGCGTACGAGCATAATGTTGGGCTATAAAAGAGTGTGTAGCTCCGGTGTCAAACAAAACATGTGCATATGTACCAAAGATAGGAATTATACCATCTAATGTAGTCGGTGTATGATCTATCTCCATGCTATCAGCTCCAAGAGCGTGTACCTGTGGTGCTTTACCACGATTTTGAGCTGCATTCCCTCGCTGATAGCCCGTACTCTGACCCTGTGGTGGCGGTCTCTGATAACTCGGCACTAGGAATTGCTGTAGTGGTGTAGCATGTGGAGCATAAGGCACAGTGTACTGGCTCGTGTGTTGAGGCTGATAGGGAGCTGGAAGCTGAGGGCGCTGTGACTACGAAAACTGGGGAGTAAACTGTTGTCTTTGTGGAAGACCATTCTGATTCCGCTGATGATGATGTCTATGAGCATTATCTCTCGACTGTCTCTTCAGGCAAACATTTCTTTTGTGGCCTTCATCACCACACTCGAAGCAGGTAATCACATTCACCCAACCCTGTCGCTGTCCAGAAGACTGATAAGAACCCGATCCTCAAGATTGCTGGTTCTTCTGGTAAGGAGTCTGCGGCTTGTGTTGAGGCTTGTTGCGGATTGGTCCAGACTTGTTTTTGTTACGAGCTTCAAGGAACTCCTTGTCGCCCTCTTCCACTGTCAACGCCTTAGCAACTATCTACTGGTAGCTATCTGTGATCTGGAACAGTTGTACACCCCTCTTCACATAGAGGCTAAGCCCTTCCTCAAAAGCGGAGACACTTAGTAGCTTCATCTAACACCTGATTCTTCGCATACCGGGCCAACTCAGTGAACTTGGCTTCCTATTCCCGCACTGAAATAGACCCTTGCTTCAAACGGACGAACTCCCTAGCTTTTCTGTCGCGGAACTGAGCTGAAAAGAAACGCTCGTGAAAACGCTCCTTAAAAACTGTCCAAGAAGACCTCTGCTCCTTTATCAAACCATCCTCAATACTAGCCCACCAGGTAGAGGCTAGACCCACCAGCTTGTTGGAAGCAAACTCAACCCAGAACTCTGTGGGTGTGGCGGTCAACTTTAGTTGCTTGCGAATGGCATCAAACCAGTAGTCGGCATCCATCTCTATGCCCGTGCCGTCGAAAGTGGGTACGTGAGGCTTAAAGAAAAGAGTTAGGGCTGCCTGTTTAGGATGTATCATAGGCTGTGTAGGTACTGCTCCAGAGGTAGGGTTTTCGGTGGTAGGCGTTTGCTAAGGAGTCTGAGAAGAACTCCCCGCTCTCTGGGTCTCATTAGGAACAACATTGGCTACAGGAGCTGGGTTAGGTGTTCCAAAAGGTAAGACGGTGAGGAGAGCCTGTATCGCCGCCGTGAGATTCTGCATCACCGTTAGCTGATCGTTCGGTGTAGGGACCGCTGTATTCTGACTCCCTTGAGGCTGCGTGTTCCCGGGGTTCTCTTCGTCGTTGCCTCTCTGCTGCCTCTGACTACGCGTGCCGGGACGAGCCATTTTGCTATATGAGATTGAAGGAAGAGGAAATCCTATAAGCTTCTAAGAGTAAGAAAACTATGCTTGGGTATTTCGAAAACGTTTTGATGAAAAACCCTTTTTGAAAACGTTTTGATGGAAAACCCTTTTGAAAACCTGGGCTCTGATACCATTATTTGTCACGGCCCAAAATTTAGACACGTGACACGGCAACCAAATCATAATATCAACCCGAGATTTAAGGAAAACATTTATTACAAAAACAACGGGTCAACATTATAATTTAGCTAAGCCTAATTATAAAGTAGCATCATAACCACAAAACAAAATAAAGTAGAAAGTAAATACCTTTTAATGCGGAAATCAAACACAAAATCGGTTTTCAAAAGAAATTACCAACCATAAATATTCCCAAGCATAGAATTTAAATAACGTGAAATAAAGTCCAAACTTAATGTCTCATTACATCAGAACGAGAAACAGAAAGAAGAAGATGGAGAAAATGGATAGCATCATCTTCGGTAGTAACGAATATCTCAACGAATTTCGGAACTGCTACCTCCCGCACCTGGAAGTAGTCATTTCGAAATCACAAAGAAAAAGGGACGTGAGCGCTGGCTCAGTAGGACAGAAACAAAGGTGGGTTAACAGATAACATTTAAAAATATGGCATAATATTCGTTTCCAAAAATAATCAACAATTTAAAAAAAATACATGACATAATAATCATAACAAAAAAAAAATCAACAATTTCGTGAAAAACATTTTTAATGCAAGTTTTATTCTGCTGAGGACTTAGCGTAGCTGCAATATACGTGCCCCAATATTAAAATAATAAATCATTAAAACAAACCATCATATTATGAGTGAGGACTTATCGTAGCTATAATATACGTGCCTCGAATTTGAATTATCCTAGATCATCTCGTTACGATCTAAACAGGCCGAACAGCCCTACACAGGTTTAGGGACCTTCCCCCATGGCGTCAACTTTGGGACGCATGCATCATTTACAATGATCGTGAACTAGAGCTCAATTATGTTCACTGGATTATTCAAAAGATGGTATTTACCAAGTTATATTATGCCATTAATCAAAACACTCTTTAAAATACACAATTATTACAAAATACGTTGCATGCGTTTATTTCATCAAAAATAGTATAATAATTTCATAAATCGAAAACAGCATGCCATCAATAAAACAGGGGAATTTAAAACACTTGACTACTCCCAGAAAGGCTTGAACGTCCTACCTCGATTATCGCACAAGCGTTGTGATGACGTGATCCACAAATCAAGCAAGAACATCAAATAAATCCTATAATCACAACATATGATCAGTCTAGGTCTAGACCTAATCATCCAATCATTTTAGTGTGCCACAAAAGATTTTAAAACGTTCAATAAGCATTTGGGATTTAAAATTTGTGAAAAACTCTAAGTTATGATATTTCTGGTCATGGGCAGACTGACCTAGGCTGATTGTAAAATCAATATCAATTCATTTTTAATCCCAAAAATTCTAAATTTTTAATGTGTTAAACTAGACATCTGTAGCTTTAATTCCATATAATTTTTGTAATTTTTAGACATCATTTGGTCATTCAACTAGGCCAAAAACCGAGGGTTGTTTTCAGGCATAAAAATCTGGGTTTCAGTTTCGGTTCAAAACCTGGCAGTTCTGTCCGCCTATATTAGAAAAATATTTTGACTAGGCAAATGGAAGATTTTGGTTCTGAAATTTTTCAGGAATTTAGTGGACATCTTGAATTTAATTTTAGGCTCAAGAATCACTCAAAAATCGTTTTTAAAACTCAAGTTGTGGCTGACACAAATTTACTGTTTATATGGTAATTTTCCAGATTTCCGTTTTTCTGTGTCCGAATTTCGATTAGCCTCAAACCAATTCAATTTTCATCCAATGATCACGAAATTTTGTGGAAAACCTTATTTATATGTCATTAACACAACTCAAGAATAAAATTGACAAAATCATAAAATCTTACACATATGATAATAGGGTTTTTGAAAAGGGGATCAATGAGGCAAAATTTTAGGGTTTGAGAGAAAAATCACACCTTGTTTGTGCTGCCCTATTTTTGATGCTTGGTCTCCCTTTTTGCTGAATTTGTGTGAGTATTGGAGTCTTCAAAACAGTATGGAAATAGTGGAGAAAACCATATAAATTTCGGATTTAAAATCAAAAGGAGAAGGAAGGAAAAAGTTTGATTTCTCACCTTGTTTTTGTCTCAAAAGTTGTTGAATCTTTGAGCTGCCTTGTGGTAGGTTTTGTTTGCTGTTTTGGGTGTGTTTTGGGAGAGAAAATTCAGAGAGGGAAGAGGGGGAAAGCTGGCCGAAATTTTGAGGGGGAAAGGAGGGGTGAATGAGAGTTAAAAGGGGGTTTTTATACTAGGTTTTTCTTTCCCTTTCTCTTCCTTGTTTGGCTGAAAATTTTTAGGGGCAAAAGGGAAAGTTTTTGTGCTGTTTTGAGGCTAGGGTTTTCTCTCTTATTTCCCCTTAAGTGGCCAAAATTATCCCTTAGTTTTTAAGGAAAAATAATTTGAATTTTAATTGAATTTTAACCTAGCTTTTAATTCAAATAAAATCTCCTTTATTTCCTACACTTTATGGCCGAATTTCTTCTTTATATCTAAGGAATGAAATTTGAATTTGAATCCTCCTTGGATACGTGGAATTTAAATTTTAATTAAAATCCAAAGTGATGGCCGAATATTTTAGGGTTTCTTTTTGAAGTTCAAATTGTTGACTTTTTGAGCGGAAATTGACTAGGAAACCAACCTAGGATTTCCAAAAGGATTTTTAATTAATTTTTGGCACACTAATTTTATTTAAATTATATATTGACCCTTAAATAAAATTTAAGGCGTCACATTTCTTATTCCTAAGAGTTTCACCGATGAAAGGAATAATGCGGTTCGGGAAGAAGGGGAAATTGAGTCCAAGATATATTGGGCCATGCGAGATCATCGAACGTATTAGTAAAGTTGTCTATAGATTAGTGTTACCTCCAGAAATGTCAGCAATACATAATGTGTTTCACATGTCGATGCTACGGAAGTATATATCGGATCCGTCCCGTGTACTTGTGACGCCTTAAATTTTATTTAAGGATCAATATATAATTTAAATAAAATTAGTGTGCCAAAAATTAATTTAAAAATCTTTTGGAAATCCGAGGTTGGTTTCCTAGTCAAATTCCACTCAAAAAGTCAACAATTTGAACTTCAAAAAGAAACCCTAAAACATTCGGCCATCACTTGGGATTTTAATTAAAATTTAAATTCCACAAATCCAAGGAGGATTCAAATTCAAATTTCATTCCTTAGATATAAAGAAGAAATTCGGCCATAAAGTGTAGGAAATAAAGGAGATTTTATTTGAATTAAAAACTAGGTTAAAACTCAATTAAAATTCAAATTATTTTTCCTTAAAAACTAAGGGATAATTTTCGGCCACTTAATGGGAAATAAGAGAGAAAACCCTAGCCTCAAAACAGCACAAAAACTTTTCCTTTTACCCCTTAAAATTTTCAGCCAAACGAGGAAGAGAAAGGGAAAGAAAAACCTAGTATAAAAACCCCCTTTTAACTCTCATTCACCCCTCCTTTCACCCTCAAAATTTCGGCCAGCTTTCCCCTCTCCCCTCTTTGAACAAAACACACCCAAAACAGCAAACAAAACCTACCAAAAGGCAGCTCAAAGATTCAACAACTTTTGAGACAAAAACAAGGTGAGAAATCAAACTTTTTCCTTCCTTCTCCTTTTGATTTTAAATCCGAAATTTATATGGTTTTCTCCACTATTTCCATACTGTTTTGAAGACTCCAATACTCACACAAATTCAGCCAAAAGGGAGACCAAGCATCAAAAATAGGGCAGCACAAACAAGGTGTGATTTTTCTCTTAAACCCTAAAATTTTTCCTCATTGATCCCCTTTTCAAAAACCCTATTATCATATGTGTAATATTTTATGATTTTGTCAATTTGATTCTTGGGTTGTGTTAATGACATATAAATAAGGTTTTCCACAAAAGTTCGTGATCATTGGATGAAAATTGAATTGGTTTGAGGCTAATCGAAATTCGGACACAGAAAAACGGAAATCTGGAAAATTACCATATGAACAGTAAATTTTTGTCAGCCATAACTTGAGTTTTAAAAACGATTTTTGAGTGATTCTTGAGCCTAAAATTAAATTCAAGATGTCACCTAAATTCCTGCAAAATTTCAGAACCAAAATTCTCCGTTTGGACAGTCAAAATATTTTTCTAAGATAGGCGGACAGAACTGCCAGGTTTTGAACCGAAACCAAAACCCAGATTTTTATGCCTGAAAACAACCCTCGGTTTTTGGCCTAGTTGAATGACCAAACGATATCCAAAAATTATAAAAATTATGTGGAATTAAAGTTACGGATGTCTAGTTTAACATATTAAAAATTTAGAATTTTTGGGATGAAAAATAAATTGATATGGATTTTACAATCAGCCTAGGTCAGTCTGCCCATGACCAGAAATATCCTAACTTAGAATTTTCACAAATTTTAAATCCCAAATGTTTATTAAACGTTTTAAAATCTTTTGAGGCACACTAAAATGATTGGATGATTATGTCTAGACCTAGACTGATCATATGTTGTGATTGTAGGATTTATTTGACGTTCTTGCTGGATTTGTGGATCACCTTATCGTAACGCTTGTGCGATAATCGAGGTAGGACGTTCAAGCCTTTTCTGGGAGTAGTCAAGTGTTTTAAATTCTCCTGTTTTATTGATGGCATGTTGTTTTCGATTTATGAAATTATTATACTATTTTTGATGAAATAAATGCATGCAACGTATTTTGTAATAAATGTGTATTTTAAAGAGTGTTTTGATTAATGGCATAATAGAACTTGGTAAATACCATCTTTTGAATAATCCGGTGAACATAATTGAGCTCTAGTTCACGATCATTGTAAATGATGCGTGCGTCCCGAAGTTGACGCCATGGGGGAAGGTCCCTAAACCTGCGCAGGGCCGTTCGGCCTATTTAGACCGTAACGAGATGATCTAGTATAATTCAAATACGAGGCACGTATATTTTAGCTACGACAAGTCCTCACTCATAATATGATGGTTGTTTTAATGATTTATTATTTTAATATTGGGGCACGTATATTGCAGCTACGCTAAGTCCTCAGCAGAATAAAACTTGCACTAAAAATGTTTTTTTTAATTATTGATTATTTTTGGATACGAATATTATGCCATATTTTTAAATGTTATCTGTTAACCCACCTTTGTTTCTGTCCTACTGAGCCAGCGCTCACGTCCCTTTTTCTTTGTGATTTCGAAATGACTACTTCCAGGTGCGGGAGGTAGCAATTTCGAAATTCGTTGAGATATCCATTACTACCGAAGATGATGCTATCCGTTTTCTCCATCTTCTTCTTTCTGTTTCTCGTTCTGATGTAATGAGACTTTAAGTTTGTACTTTATTTCACGTTATTCAAATATCATGCTTGGGAATATTTTATGGTTGGTAATTTCTTTTGAAAACTGATTTTGTGTTTGACTTCCGCATTAAAAAGCATTTATTTTCTCCTTTATTTTATTTTGTGGTTATGATGCTACTTTATAATTAGGCTTAGCTAAATTATAATGTTGACCCGTTGTTTTTGTAATAAATGTTTTCCTTAAATCTCGGGTTGATATTATGATTTGGCTGCCGTGTCACGTGTCTAAATTTTGGGCCGTGACAGTACTAAAACATGAACCGATCCAGATTCAAAAAGACCTGACTTATGAAGAAAGACCTGTTCAAATTCTAGCACACAAAGATAAAGTTTTGAGGAATAAAACAATCCCATTAGTCAAGGTACTATAGAGAAATCACAACGTTGAAGAGGCTACATGGGAACGCGAAGACGAAATTAGAAATTTGTACCCCACTTGTTCTAAATTTTTGAGGACGAAAATTCTATAAGGAGGGGTGAATGTGATAATCGGGAATTTCAGACTTTCAGAGTAAATTAAAATTGTATGTATGTATTAATTTTAATGAATAAAATATGTAAAAGTTGTGTTTAATACTGTTGAGAATACTGTGAGAATGTTCCAGCAGTGTTAGAATAAGTGAGTTTGGGGATGGAAAATCTTATCGAACATTTCTGGGTGTGATGGTTTGAAATCAGAGCCGAAAACCCTAAAGAATGCAAAAAAATGCACTAAAATAATAGAAATTGATGGTAGAGAATTCTGACCAAACAGAAGCAAAATAAAACAAACCGATCACACTAGAGGCGCCCAGAACCCGCCTACGCGATTTCGGTAAAGTTTCGTTCAGTTCAGTTTTCGATCAAAATTTGACCACGAATTAATTAGTGAATTAATATAAATAGTAGGATGATATCATCACGTTGATGTCATAAATCCATTTTCTTTTTGTTTGGTTTGGAAAGTAATTTGAAAGGTGTATGGCTAGGATTATCCTATCTTTTGATCAAGGGTTAGGATCTTATCAAAATGATGAAAAAAAATTTTAGCATTTATTTAAAAGGCCTTTCGGCCATGTGGAAAGAAAGAAAGAAAAAAAATCTATTTTGGCCCCAAAATCATTACTTTTTAGTCCTTGAACAATTAACAAATTGTTGAAAAATAATTGCTAAATGGTCCTTGAGTTTTACCTATAAATAGGCATCAAAATTCATAAGAAAAAAAGTAGAAAAATCTAGCCAAACTCTTTTCCTTTTTCAATGTAAAAATCGTGGCCTTTCTCCCCCCATTAAGCCAAAATTTTGTTGCAAATTTCACACCAAAATAAGCTTCCATTACATTTGCAACACCAAGCCATCAAATAGTTAAGGTGAGCTTCTAAATTGAAGCATTTTTCCTTGATTTCCTTGAGAAAATCCGTGGGTTTGAAGTGTAGAAAAACAATAAAAAAAATTGTTGTTTTGTAGATGATTTGATTTGTTTGATGTTATAGAATTTAAAGCATGATTTAGGGTTTAGAAACAAGCAAAAATTTTGCATGTTTCCATAAAAAACCCGTGGCATAGTTGGTGTAAACAGTAAAGTGGACATGGATGATTTGATTTGGTGTTTAGAACCATTTGATTTCATGCTAAATTAAGCATAAATTGGAATAAGGAAACAAGAAAAATTGATGTAAAATTTCATGCTAAAACCATGGGTAATGAACCCTAAGAAATGGAAATTTTTAGTGTTGAAAAATGTTGATAAAAACCGTAGTAGAGAAAACAAAATTTTCTATGTAATTTGAATGAAAAATCCGTGGCTAATACTAGGGTTGGAATGAAAATTTTGTTAGGTTTTGGTGTTGTTTTGCACATTAGAAAACCTAAGAGTGATATGTGATATTTGAAATGTTTTAATGAAAAACTTTGGTGATGATTAACATGTTAAACCAAGGATAGTTTGGAAAATATTGTTGATTGTGTATGGATTTTTGAATATTGATTTATGTGGAAAATTTTTATACAATGTTTGGAAACTTTGTATAAAATAGGCCTCTGGTATAGTACGTGGCAGGTATAAAGGTTCTGAGGCATACCTAACGCCGAGGAAACCTTAAAATATAAGCGAAAATGCTATCGAAATTTCTAAAACGGCATAAGGGCATTTCGAGGAATGAGGGGTAAAAATATAGGACTCGGGAAGGAAACTGGGACCCTTCGGTGGATTAGGATTGAAAATGAAAAACCAACCCAAAAAGAATAGTAAACCGACCCTTAATGTCTAAAATGCCTAAAACAGGAAAAAAATTTCATGTTAAGGGTATTTTGGGAAACGAGGAAAAATATTACGTCGGGATAAGAAACCTAAGCCTCTCAAGGGCCGAGGGTTGGGGACGGGAGGAAAAGTGTTTTAAGAGTAGTGAAATGGCCATTTGAGGCTCCAAAACGCCCGAAAAACGAGAAACGACCCAACGTGGTGGATGAATAGTAATCGAGGGTCAGAAAATTAACAATCAGGGTTTTTAGCACCAAAAAGACTGTAAAATGATATAGAAGCCTAGGGAATGTTATTTCAAGATAATTAGGCTTAGAAAATTTGAGAAAAACGATAGAAAGAAATAATTACGGTCCCGATACCTGATAGGGGCAAAATGGTCATTTTGACCAAAAATATCCTAAAGGCTCGGAAAGGTCCGTAAAGGATCTAGAATAACTTACATAAAATTCTAGGATCCAAAATGAATATTTTAAAGTTAAAAATCTAGAGATTAAAGTGCACACGGGAGTGTACAGTGAAACACAGCTGTGTAAAATAAACCGATAGGTACACGGTTAGGGACACGGGCGTGTTGCAGACCGTGTGCCATATAATGAATTGAAATGTTTTGTAAAAATTATCACAAAGTAAATATATTTAAAGTGCTAATTAATAGAGAATATTAACAGCCAATATTATGTCTGTAGGAAGTCAAATTAGAGATAGAACTGCGGACGAGTTCCGGAAGTGGACGTTAGCATAGTATTGGTAAGTTCAAGCATTTTCATGTTTGCAACATAAAATACTGTGTTATTTTATCATGTACTAGATGTATACTAGGCATAAATTCATATGGATATTTGGGGATTAGTTAGTATAACATATCCTATATAATAATAAAAGGGAATATGTAAGGCCTGCGAGCGATGGAGGTTAGTGACCTTGAAGTGACGATTAATGTCACTTGGTCAAAACTATAATTGAAAGATGGCAATAAAAACCATTAAGGCATACCGTCCCTCCAATATATTGATGGAGGTCTCTCAGGTCCTACGGGGATATAAGGGCTGTGGAGGCCGAAGCTCTAGGTTCACTCCCTAGGCCTTCCTAGTCAACGCGTAAGATTATTAACGGTATTGCCATAAAAAGAGCTCTATACTAGAAAGTAAATAGAGAATGAACCATCAATAATATGATGAAAACCATAATTGAGCATAACCGAAGAATATACCAAGTATAGTGATTTTGGTTATGATATGTGAATAGTAACCAGTTAAGGTAACAATTACTATTCATCGATCAAAGGTCAAAGTCACTATTTATGATAAACAATACTATTCATGATAAATAGTACTATTCATAGGAGATTGAGTTTTCAATGTTTTTTGAATCCATGTGATTCTTACTAAGTATGTTTTAACTTACTGAGCCTGTTAGCTCATCAGTTTATTTGTGTTGCAGATAAGAAACATGTTTAGTAGATATATGGATAGCGATAGGATGTGTGCATGTCAAGGGATAGGGATTTCATCATGGACTTGGCCCTACCAAAAGACTTCCACTGAGCCTTTAAAATTAGTAAATTGAAGAGAACGTGTTAAAAAAAATGCAGTATAAATATTTTGTATATTATGCATTATGTTATACTCCAAAAGACAACTGAAAGTTGGTATTATATTTTACATGACTTTTGTACTTAGCTTTCTTTTCGAGAAGGTATGTTTTAAAACGAAAAAAAAAATTATGGGTGAAATTTTCGAACCCTGAAAAATGAAAGTTTAAGAGAAAGAATTTTAAATTGACAACCCAGATTCGGCACACGAGCTGTCTTGGTCGATAATAAAGTCGGTTCATGATAGTTGCGGGTGATCGGAGTCGGGGGCGTCACAATGGATGCTCTAATAGAAGCCTAAATGAGAGAATATGTCGAGTTAAGACAAAGACTCGAGCAAATGGAACAGAGACACGAACAAGGTGAGGGCTAGGACCCACAAATGGCCGCACCAGAACCGGAAGTGCCGCCGGTGGTACCAGAAGAATTAGTAGAAACCCAACCGCAACCCGGGGTCAATCCTGAGCCACTATATGAAAGATTTGGATGAATGAGACCGACAGAGTTTGAGGGCTCCACAAACCCTCTGGAAGCAGAAGAGTGGTTGTTTTCAGTCCACATAATATTGGAATTTATGGAGGAGAAGATTATGTGTGCGTCCTTTGTTCTGAAAAAGGGTGCGAGGTTTTGGTGGGAATCTGTCAAGATGGGAAGAAACATGTATATAATGTCTTGGTTGGACTTTGTGGAGGAGTTTAACCAGAAATATTATAATCCTGCACTGTTGTGACCACAACAACGAGAATTCACTGAGTTGAAGTAGGGGGACATGACAGTAATTGAAGTCTGCAGCAAGTTTGATCAGTTGTCCAGACTATGCCCATACACTGTCACCGCCGAGAGGGAGAAAAGTCAGAAGATGCTGGGAATGTTCCGTCTCGAGATCTCAACCCTGGTGTATCTCAACCCTGGTGGACAGTGGGTTGACGCCACCGAATACTATTGCTGATTGTGTTGGTCGTGCGCCGAGGGTAGAATATTATCTGGTCCGACAAAAGGAAGAGAGAGAAAAGATTTAGGACGCTAAGAAGAAGGAGAAGGTGTTAGCTAAAGCGGTACAAGTTGGATCCCAGGCCGGACAAAGCAACAAACTGAATCAGAATACTAAGGCTGGGCAGCCAAGTACTTCCGGTCAACAGTCCTAGGGGAAGAGAAAGGGGAATAATTATGGAAATAGGAACCAGCAGAGGAGAACAAATAATAATGCTGGCCCTACTGTTAGAGGCTGTGTAGTCTACGGAAAGAGACATGCAGGCCGATGCAGATTTGCTTTGAATGCTTGTTTCCAATGTGGGAAGGACGGTCATTTTGCTAGAAATTGTCAAAAAAATAGACAAAATGTGCAAGGTTTGTCTCAGCCACAACAGCAACATTCCCAAGCACATTCACTGCAGGCTAAAGCTGAAGGTTCATCCCATTCTGAGAGGTAGGAAAGATAAGAACGCTTGTGTGGGCGACCCCTCTAGCTTAGGTCGTCCACCTTATCTTGCTTGCTTTCTTTATTCTTTGCTTAGTCTTACTTAGCTTGCTTGTCTCTATAACTTTCTTCTCCTTGGGGTTTAAAAGATTTGTTCTTGAAAAACTAGGAATATTTTTTTTTCTTTCTTTTTAAACTGGACTGGATGAAACTACTGATTCTTGAAAAATTGTGTATACATAAATATATACGTACTACTTAATACTTTTTGTTTTTCCAAAATATATTTTTGGAGTCTTGTTACTTTAAAATACGTAAAAATAGAAACACACTTTTAAGCTTGTTTCACTACTTTACATATTACACTCTTGCCTTGTCTTTATACATATACCTCACTATTACACTTTCTTTCTTTTACACTTTGAGTACAGCGGAATTTTGCGAAACGGAACCATAACCCGTCCATGACATCGCTGGGATCTGCCTGCCAGCCCGCTACTCTTGTTTCATCTTGCTGGTTGCTTTCCTTTATTACCTACAGCACGAATAGACTAATGAGCTAAAGCTCAGTAAGTATAAACATACATACAAGTAAATAAGCTGAATACACCACTCTAGGGTTAGTCAACTTAGGACCAATTATTTTCTTTAGTCCTATACTGCTTGTTCTTTCTATTCTATTTCTTTCTTTTCTTTGCTTTACTTCATCTGCTTTATCTTTCACTTGTGGGCCCGTGGTTGGACGTACCTAGTGCGCGCAGACCAATAGAGGATCAGGGGAGCGACCCACCGATCAACCCTAAGGTCATCTCTGGACTACTGACCTTATAAGTAGTAAGTCATGCCATGAACTACCTCATTATTAACGAGGCAGCGCCACACTTCTGGGGTGGAGGCAGGAAGTTAAGCCATAAACTACCTCATTATTAACGAGGCAGCGCCACACTTCTGGGGTGGAGGCTATCTGGGAACCTCACAACTGGGGAGGCCGGTACGCCAACCTTAACTTTTAAGTCTTATTATTTGACTTAAATTATTTCTCTTTTCTTTTTCTAATCTTGCTTACTATTCTCGTGAACATGTTAGTATCATGTCACAAACTGAATAGCTTAAATGTGTATATATATATATCACAACTTTATGGTAAGTCCATTCGTGAGTAGACAATTAAATGTCTATACTTACCTTATCAATCTCTTCTCTTCTTCTCTCTAGGATCTTTGATCACCCTCCTTGTAGGTCGATTTTTGGATCCTATAGACAAACTTTGTCTGTTAATTTCATTTCCATTTATAGCTTTTATTTTTCATTAAAAAGCTTAAATAGAACCTATTTACACCTTTTTGGGCTTTATTTATCATTTCCCCAATTTTCCCCAACTTTTGCAAAATTACGATTTTGCCCCTATATTTTGGCAAAATTGCAGTTTTGCCCCTGACGGAATTTTATTGATCCAGACTGCATTTTTGGCCCTCAGGAACTTTTCTGACTCTTTTCTAATCATTACCGGGTTCGTTTCTATTATATTTCCACTTTTCACTTTCCCTACCCTCGGGAAGCACTATTCCGACCCTTACGTCGGTTTAGTGATTTTCTATCGCTTCGGAGCCTCAAATGGACGTTTTACTAGTATTTAAAACGTTCATCTAGACTTTCCCGACCTAGGTCTCCGAGGCTCAGATTTTCCGTACCCGACTCGGACCTTTATTTCATTTCCAAAAACGCCCCCCCCTCGGGGTCGGTTTTTCCGTTTCACTCTCATTTTACATTTTTAGGGGACGGTCTACTATTTACGAACCACCCCTTTGGTTTTCCCTATTCAATTCTCCGTTAGGGACTCGGGTTTCCGACCCGACCCTGAACTTTTATTTTTAATTCCTATTTTACCCCGAAAGCCGTTTTCGAAATTTCGGCAGCATTTCGGCGTAATTTTAAGGCTTCCGGCGTTAGGTACGCCTCGAACCATATGTACCTGCCACGTACTATACCACAAGCCTATTTTATGTAAAAGTTTTCCAAACTTTTACATAAAAGCTCACAAATTCCAATTTCACATTTTTAACCACATTACAAATTTTTTTCACAATTTTGCCCTTAGTTTTGGTTTCGGTTTTCACCACCAAACCGAACCAAAGTTTCTCAAACTTTTCAACCACTTGTTAGGCTATTAAATGCCATTTTTCTAACACTTTTTCAAGCCCATTTCCTTGTACTTTTCAACTAAATTCTTACGGTTTTTTAAACACTTAAACCCACGGCCTCATTAGTGAAAAACATGCCATCATTTTTGTTTCATGCTTTCAATCAAAAATTTCATTATTCACATCATAAAATGCATGATTTCAATCAACCAAACATCATATGAAACATGCAAAATTTTCACCAAAACCCTAAGTAAACCCACGGCCACTTTGAGTAAATGAACACCAAAATTTTTTTCAAGCTTTTCCATAATGAATTTCATGCTTTATTCTTAACAAAATTCAACTTGAAAGCATGTTAACACATAAATCACACAAATTTCTCATTGCTTACCAATGGTAACCCACGGATTTTCCTTTGGAAAACCAACCAAAAATTGGTTTTTCTTTAAACCAATTGCATGGTTTTCTTCCTCATTACACCCTTAACAAAACCCATCATCAACTTAATGAAAAACAACCAAAAATTTTCCATCTTAATTCACTATTCACCCCACGGTTTTCATGAAGAAAAACCAAGAAAAATGTCAATCCAAGGGAAGTTACCTTATTCACTTTCTTCCTTTGTCTTCAAGTGATGTTTTGCCACACTTTTTGTATAGAAAACTTGAAGGAATTACTTGGTTTTCCTTTGGTCACCCACGGCTCCCCATGGAAATGCCTTAGAAAAATTTTTGTTATGTTTTGCTTTCAATTTTTTGTCTCGGCCTTTATCCCCCAAGTTTTGCCGACTTATGCATGGAAGAAAGCCAATTAATTTGGCTCTAAACCAATGAAATTTTGACACCTTTCATGCCTAATACTTTCCACCTTTTTCAAAAATTAAAAAGGTATATTTTTGGCCAAATCTTGGCCTTTAGATCAAAAGCAAATTAAATCATGGCCATTCATCCTACCTAACACCAATTTCTTTCCATTTCTTAAATGGATTTATGATGTCATAATTACTAAAGTGAAAGTTGACTTTGACTTTCACTATTCACAATAATTCGACTACTTTTTGACCGATGCCGGTTCGAGCCGAAATTTTCCTGAAATCTTCCCGGCGTGTTCCTGAGGTCTTCTGTGCAGTCGGATCAATTTAAATTGCTTCTGTTTGATCAAAATAAATCCCGGAAGTTTACCGTCTTTCTTGAGCTCTGGTTAGGGTTTCAATGCCGGTTTTGGCACCGTTTCACCCATTTCAACTCAGTGAATTTTTCCAACACTGAATTCTTACTCGTCAGTATTGTTAGAACATTTTAATATATTCTAAACAATATAAATACATCTATTTCACTCTTTAAATAGTACAAATTATTATATACATATATTTGTACTTTTCTTGCTGTGCACTTACCTTGACTTGCCATATTCTTATCTTTATACTGTTTAGATACCGAAACTACTCCTTTTTGAGCGTTTTGGGCCTGAATTCACTTTCTTACTCATATACTTTATTCTCTACTTATTTTTGGAGATTTTAATTTCCTCCAAAACATTTATTTATTTCTATCAACACTATAATTTGTCTAATTACAACCATAGTGTTTCTTTACATTCTTACTTACAGAACTCATAGAAAACCCTAGATTAAACTAGGTCACACCGCTAAAATTCTCTGGTCGTCACAGCTTGCCCCGAGCAGATGCTAGAGTCATGGTATACACCAAGGAAGAGGTGGAAGCTGGAATGTCAAATGTAGTGACAGGTCAGCTTTCTGTCGCTAATAATTTGGCGTCTGTTTTATTTAACTCTGGAGCTATGCATTCTTTCATTTCATGCCAGTTTGCAAATAGGATAGGATATCCTAAAGACAATATGGGTATGACGTTTAGAACTGCACTATCCCCAAGGGAAGTCCTGATGTCCAATTATTGGTTACCGCATGTGCCAATAATTGTGGTAAATAGGGAATTGGTTGCAGAATTGATCGTGATGGAGCTTGCCGACTACGATGTAATACTAGGAATGGATTTCCTAGGGAAGTATCAAGCCACGATCGATTGCCGGAAGCGGAAGATAAGATTTCAACCCAACCAAGAAGAGGGATTCGAGTACATCGATACGTCACACAGATCAAAGAAGATAATGATCAACTCAATGGAAGCAAGGAGGCTAATGTCTAGCGGTTGTGCTGGATACTTAGCATGTATGCTGGACGTGATGAAGGAACGAAAGCTCCAACCTGAAGACATTCATATTGTGAAGAAATTCATTGATGTCTTCCCAGGGGAATTACCAAGATTGCCGCCTGAATGAGAAATTTCCTTTGAGATTGAGCTGATGCCAGGAACTGCACCTTTCTCAAAGGCACCGTACCGAATGGCACCGGCAAAGTTAAAAGAGTTACAAGAGTAGCTGAAGGAGCTTTTTGATAAAGGATTTATATGCCTGAGCTATTCCTCATGGGGTGCCCTAGTACTATTTGTCAAGAAGAAGGATGGATCATTCGGATGTGCATCGATTATCAGGAGTTGAACAAGGTCACTGTCAAGAATAGGTATCCATTACCTAGAATTGACGACTTGTTCGATCAACTAACATGCGTAGCAGTATTCTCCAAGATTGATCTGCGATCAAGATATCATCAACTGAGGATCAAGGAGAGTGACATCCTCAAAACCGCATTTCAGACCCGCTATGGTCATTACGAATTCCTTGTGATCGCGTTTAGGTTAACAAATGTGCCCGCAGCTTTTATGGACTTGATGAATCGAGTCTTTAAGGAATATCTGGATACGTTTGTCATTGTGTTTATCAATGACATTCTCATATACTCAAAGACTTGCGAGGAGCATGAGGAGCATTTGAAAGTTGTCTTGTAGACAATAAGGAAGCATCAACTCTATGCCAAATTCTCCAAATGTGAATTCTGGCTAGATAGAGTACATTTTCTTGGACACATGGTTTCCAAGGAAGGAATCGCTGTGGATCATGCCAAAGTAGTGGCGATCAACGAATGGCCTGCACCTAAGAATGTGACTGAAATACAAAGTTTCTTAGGTCTAGCCGGTTATTATGGAAGATTTATTGAAGGATTTGCGTGACTCGCTGCTCCTATCACAGCGCTTACACGCAAGGAAAAGAAGTATGAATGGACTGAACAGTGCGAGAAAAGCTTCCAAGAGCTGAAGAAATGATTAACGAGCGTGCCAATACTTAAGCTTCCGAATGAAGGGGAGATGTTTGTGATATACAGCGACGCTTCAAAGATGAGATTAGGAACTGTCCTGATGCAAGGCGACAAGGTGATTGCCTATGCCTCCTGTCAATTAAAATACCATGAAAAAAATTATCCCACGCATAATTTGGAGCTTGCTGTAGTAGTGTTCGCATTAAAGATCTGGCGACACTATTTATATGGAGCCCAGGGTCAAATTTATACAGACCACCAATGTCTAAAATATTTCTTAACATAGAAGGAGCTAAATATGTGGCAAAGGAGATGGCTGGAGCTGGTAAAGGATTATGATTGCGAAATCCTCTATCATCCAGGAAAAGCCAATCGCGTTGCAGATGCGTTAAGTAGGAAGTCTATGACTCTACAGCAACTGTCGAGTGGAAAATTTCCATAGCCATTGTAATAAGAAATCAACATGATGGAGATGGAGCTAATAATAGGAAAGCTAGCTGCATTACAATTGGAGTCAACGTTGTATGAAGATATCAGAGAAGCTCAGAAACGAGATCTGAAGCTAGCAAGTTCGTAGGAGGAAGAGTCTAAAGATGGACTAATCCTACATCAAGGGAGAATTCAAGTTCCAGATGATGAAGGATTAAGAAGGTGAATTATGGCAGAAGCCCATGAAACGCCCTATTCAATATATCTCGGAGCCAGTAAGATGTACCAGGACTTGAAACTGCAATTTTGGTGGAAAGGGATGAAGAAGGATATGACTGAGTTTGTAAACAGATGTATGACGTATCAAAAAGTTAAGGCTAAACATCGTCGTCAGGCAGAAAGTTAGAGCCATTGGAGATTCCTGAGTAGAAATGGGAACATATCACAATAGACTTTGTGGTAGGACTACCGAAGACCTGAGAAGGCTATGATGTGATTTGGGTTATTATAGACAGATTGACAAAGATGGCAAGGTTCATTACCGTAAAAACGACCTTCTCGTTGGAAAAGTTAGTGAGCTTATATGTTAACCATATAGTTAGGCTACATGGAGTTCCTAAATCCATCGTGTCGGATCGTGATCCATAATTTACTTCAAACTTCTGGACATGTGTGCAAGAAGCTATGGGAACAGAAGTGCGTCTGAGCATAGTATTTCATCTACAGACAGACGGTTTAACTGAACGAACCATCCAAACGCTAGAAGACATGCTGCGTGCATGTACAATAGATTTCCCAAGGAGCTGGAATGAAAAACTTCCATTGGTAGAGTTTTCATATAACAACGGCTACCAAGCTTCGATAGGTATGGCACCCTATGAAGCTTTGTATGGAAGGAAGTGTAGATCACCGGTTCACTAGTACGATCTATAAGAGAAACGACTGCACAAGACGGATTTTGTGGAAGAGACAGTGGATGCAATTACAAAAATACAGCAGCGGGTGAAGATAGCCCAAAGCCGACAAAAGAGCTATGCGGACAAAAGATGAAATCCCTAGAGTTCAATGAAGGGGATTTCATATTCCTAAGAGTTTCACCGATGAAAGGAATAATGTGGTTTGGGAAGAAGGGGAAATTGAGTCCAAGATATATTGGGCCATATGAGATCATCGAACGCATTGGTAAAGTTGCCTATAGATTGGCGTTACCTTCAGAAATGTCGGCAGTACATAATGTGTTTCACGTGTCGATGCTACAGAAGTACATATCGGATCCGTCTCATATGCTGAAACATGAACCGATCTAGATTCAGGAAGACCTGACCTATGAAGAAAGACCTGTTCAAATTCTAGCACGCGAAGATAAAGTTTTAAGGAATAAAATAATCCCATTAGTCAAGGTGCTATGGAGAAATCACAATGTTGAAGAGGCTATATGGGAACACGAAGACAAAATTAGAAAATTGTACCCCCACTTATTTTAAATTTTCGAGGACGAAAATTCTATAAGGAGGGGTGAATGTGATAACCGGGAATTTCAGACTCTCGGAGTAGATTAAAATTGTATGTATGTATTAATTTTAACGAATAAAATATGTAAAAGTTGTATTTTGAAACTGTTGAGAATACTGTGAAAATGTTTCAGCAGTGTTAGAATGATTAAGTTCAGGGATGGAAAATCTTACCGAATATTTTTGGGCGTGACTGTTTGAAATCAGAGCCGAAAACCCTAGAGAATTCATCGAAATGCACTAAAATAATAGAAATTTACGGTAGAGAATTCTGACCAAACGGAAGCAAAATAAAACAAACCGATCGCACCGGAGGTGCTCGGAACCCGCTTATGTAATTTTGGTAAAGTTCTGTTCGGTTCGGTTTTTGATCAAAATTTGACCACGAATTAATTAGTAAATTTATATGAATAGTAGGATGACATCATCATGTTGATGTCATAAATCCATTTTATTTCTCTTAATTTGGAAAGTAATTTGAAAGGTGTATGGCTAGGATTATCCTACCTTTTGATCAAAGGTTAGGATCTTGCCAAAATGATAAAAAAAAAAAAATTTAGCATTTATTAAAAAGGCCATTCGGCCATGTGGAAAGAAAGAAAGAAAAAAATGCTATTTTGGCCCCAAAATCATTACTTTTTAGTCCTTGAACAATCAACAAATTGTTGAAAAAGAATTGCCAAATGGTCCTTGAGTTTTGCCTATAAATAGGCATCAAAATTCATAAATAAAAATAGAAAAATCTAGCCAAATTCTTGCTCTTTTTCAACCCAAAAACCATGGCCTTTTTCCCCCCATTGGGCCAAAATTTTGTCGCAAATTTCACACCAAAAGAAGCCTCCATTACATTTCCAACATCAAGCCATCAACTAGTTAAAGTGAACTTCTAAATTGAAGCATTTTTCCTTGATTTTCTTTAGAAAATCCATGGGTTTGATGTGTGGAAAAACAATGAAAAAAACTGTTGTTTTGATGATGATATGATTTGTTTGATGTTGTAGAATTTAAAGCATGATTTAGGGTTTAGAAACAAGCAAAAATTTTGCATGTTTCCATTAAATAAACTGTGGCATAGTTGGTGTGAAAAGTAAAGTGGAAATTGATGATTTGATTTGGTGTTTATATCCATTTGATTTCATGTTATATTAAGCATGAATTGGAATAAGAAAACAAGAAATATTGATGTTAAATTTCATGCTAAAACTGTGGGTAATGAACACTAGGAAATGGGAAATTTTAGTGTTGAAAAATGTTGATAAAAACCCTAGTAGAGAAAACAAAATTTTCTATGAGATTTGAATGAAAAATCCATGGCTAATACTAGGGTTGGAATGAAAATTTTGTTAGGTTTTGGTGTTGTTTTACACAATAGAAAACCTAAGAGTGATATGTGATATTTGAAATGTTGTAATGAAAAACTTTGGTGATGATTAACATGTTAAACCAAGGATAGTTTGGAAAATATTGTTGATTGTGTATGGATTTTTGAATATTGATTTATGTGGAAAATTTTTATATAAAGTTTGGAAACTTTATATAAAATAGGCCTCTAGTATAGTACGTGGCAGGTTCAAAGGTTCTGAGACGTACCTAACACCGGGGAAACCTTAAAATATAAGCGGAAATGCTGCCGAAATTTCAGAAACGACATAAGGGCATTTCGGGGAACAAGGGGTAAAAATACAGGACTCGGGAAGGAAGCTGGGACCCCTCAGTGGATTAAGATTGAAAATGGTAAACCAACCCAAAAAGAATAGTAAACCGACCCTTAATGTCTAAAATGCCTAAAACAGGAAAAAAAATTTCATGTTAGGTGTATTTTGGGAAACGAGGAAAAATATTTGGTCGGGATAGGAAACTCGAGACTCTCGAGGACCGAGGGTCGGGGATGGGATGAAATGTGTTTCAAGAGTAGTGAAATGGCCGTTTGAGGCTCCGAAATGCTCGAAAAACGAGAAACGACCCTAAGTGATAGATAAATAGTAACCGAGGGTCAGAAAATGAATAATTGGGGTTTTTAGTGTCAAAAAGCTATAAAATAATACAGAAGCCTAGGGAATGTTATTTTAAGATAGTCGGGATTAGAAAAGTTGAGAAAAACGATAGAACGAATTAATTACTGTCCCGAGACCCAATAGGGGCAAAATGGTCATTTTGACCAAAAATTTCCTAAAGGCTTGGAAAGGTCCATAAAGGATCTAGAATAACATAAATAAAATTCTAGGATCCAAAATGAAGATTTTAAAGTTAAAAATCTAGAGTTTAAAGTGTACACGGGCATGTACAGTGAAACACAGGCGTGTAAAATAAAACCGAGAGGTACGCGGTTAGGGACACAGGCATGTTGCAGACCATGTACCATATAATGAATTGAAATATTTTGTAAAATTTATCAAAAAGTAAAGATATGTAAACTGATAATTAATAGAGAATATCAACAGACAATATTATGTATGTAGGAAGTCAAACTAGAGATAGAACTGCGGAGGAGTTCTGGAAGTGGACATTAGCGTAGCATTGGTAAGTTCAAGCATTTTCATGTCTGCAACATAAAATACTGTGTTATTTTATTATGTACTAGATGTATATGTGGCGGCCCGCCCCTCGTAGAGATCAAACAATACTATTACAGTTAAGATTTTTCGCTAACTACGATAGTTTGTACTCTCATGGGTCGCCGGCTAATCTCTCTCATGTAAAACATGACTTTTTTGGGGAAAATTTTTTTTTTTATTCAAACATCGTGTAAAACATTTCCCACTATTTACTTTGTTGGCAAGTACAAAGTAATTTACATATTACAGTACTTTCGTAAAATATATAATATTACAAAAGACTGTTTCTTTTTCCCTTCCCTTTTATCGCTCAGCGGAAAGACTCTGGCAGGACCATATCCCTCGCCCACTTATCCCATTTGACACGCGCTATCCCGTACGCCATCCAGTCAAACAAGCTACTGAACTGGTCGCTTACCTGCAACATAAGCAAAAATGGTGAGCTACAGGCTCAGTAAGTTCAAACATGCAAGAAATAAAATTTCTATGAATAGTACTATTCATCATCATGAATAGTACCGTTGACCACTATTCATACGTAAATAGTAACTTTGACCACTATTCATTATGAATAGTAAGTTTGACCACAACACAGTGTCACAACAGTACATCTACCGCGATGTTAGTACTCTCACGAAACTGTCTTATGCTCAATTATGGCATAGTTTTAGTTTTAGGTAATTATCTTTGCTTATATTCTGGTTTTGAGCTCAAGTTGGCAGTACCATTTAAGTGCGCATGACTGGGAGCGGTATATTAGTGCTGACCTCCACAGCCTTAATCTCATAGCCCCGAAGGCAAAAGTTACCTCCCTGTACGGAAGGCTGGTACGCCAGAAAGTGGTTTCATTACCTACTTTTTAAAATTCTAACCCGATGACTTCACATTGTCCCGTGGTTAGGAATGGTTCACATTTTAATTTTAGATGAGTGAGTTTCATTAACCTCGCTCTAGTGCCCGAAGCACAATTAACAATGTGTCCATTCTCAATAGTGCCCGTAGCACATTACGCCTCTCTCTCTACTCTATAATAGTGCCCGTAGCACATGTGTACCTAACTTATAGTTAGTACATCAAAGTTAGCAACAACAATGCTATATGTTGCAGACAGGTAAATGTCTGAACTTACCTTATCAGTCTCTTCCCCTTTTCCCTCTTGGATCTTTGATCGCCCTCCTTGTAGGTCGATTTTTGGATCCTACAGACAAAATCTTGTCTGTTAATTTTATTTCTATTTATAGCTTTTATTTTTCATTAAAAAGCTTAAATAAAACCTATTTATAACTTTTAGGCTTTATTTATCATTTTCCCCATTTTTCTCAACTTTTACAAAATTACGATTTTGCCCCTATATTTTGGCAAAATTGCAATTACGCCCCTAACGGAATTTTCTCGAACAAGACTGCATTTTTGGCTCCCAGGAACTTTTCTGACTCTTTTCTAATCATTACCGGGTTCATTTCTATTTTATTTTCATTTTTCACTTTCCCGACCCTCGGGAAGTACTATTCCAACCCTCACGTCGGTTTAGTGATTTTCTATCGTTTTGGAGCCTCAAATAGACGTTTTACTAGTATTTAAAACGTTCATCTAGATATTCCCGATCTAGGTCTCCGAGGCTCGGATTTTCCGTTCCCGACTCGGACCTTTATTTCATTTCCAAACACGCCCCCCTCGGGGTCGGTTTTTCAGTTTCACTCGCGTTTTACATTTTTAAGGGGACGGGTTACTATTCATGAACCACCCCTTAGGTTTTCCTTATTCAATTTTCCGTTAGGGACTCGGGTTCCCGACCCGACCCTAAACTTTTATTTTTAATTCTCTTTTTACCCCAAATGCCGTTTCGAAATTTCGGCAGCATTTCGGTGTAAATTTAAGGCTACCGGCGTTAGGTACGCCTCAAACCTTATGTACCTGCCATGTACTATACCACAAGCCTATTTTATGTAAAAGTTTTCCAAACTTTTACATAAAAGCTGACAAAATTCAATTCTCATTTTGAACCACATTACACAAAATTTTTTTTCAATTTTGCCCTTAGTTTTGGTCTCGGTTTTTTTTACAATCAAAACCTAACCAAAATTTCTCAATTTTTCAACCAAAATTTTAAGCTATTCCAATGTCATTTTCTAACACATTTTCAAGCCAATTTCATTGCATTTTCCAACACAATTCCTAGGGTTTTTCATCATTACAACCCACGGCCACATTAAGAGAAACATACCCCAAATTTTCTTTTCTTGCTTTCAATCACAATTCCATCCTTTACATAATAAAATGCATGATTTAAATCATTCAAACATCAAGTAAACCATGCAAAATTTTTTCACCAAACCCTAATTAACCCACGGCCATATTAGGGTAGTTCACACAAAATTTTTTTTTTTTCCAAGCTTTCCATAATGCAAATCATGCTTTATATTAGACCAAATTATGATTTAAAGCATGTTAACACTTAAACCACAAAAATTTCTCATTGATTACTCTTGGTAACCCACGGTTTTACCCTTGGAAAACCAACCAAAATTTGGTTTTTCCTTAAACCAAATACATGGTTTTTCTCCTAATTACTCCCTTAACAAAACCCAAGCACCAAATCAATCAAAACAACCAAAAATTTTTCCATCTTTTCCACTATTCATTACATGGATTTCTTGAAGAAAAATCAAGAAAAATTTCAAACCAAGGAGAGTTACCTTGTTCACTTGCTTCCTTAGGCTTCAATGAAAGGTTTGACACCAATTTTGTGAAGAAAAATTGAAGAAATCACTTGGTTCCTCTTGGTTTGTTCACGGTTCCCACCATAGACAACAGTTAGGCAATTTTTTGTTATGTTTTGCCTTGAAATTTTGTTTCGGCCACTTTATGCCAAGTTTTGCCGACTTATGCAACAAATAAGCCAGTTAATTTGGCTTTCAACCAATCAAAATTCACCACCTTTCAAGCCTAATTCTTTCCATATTTTTCAAAAATTAAAATGGTGAATTTTTGGCCAAATCTTGGCCTTTAGATCAAAAGCAACTAAATCATGGCCATTAATGCTACCAACCATCATTTTCCTTCCATTTATTAAATGGATTTATGATGTCATAAATGCAAAAGCATATGTTGACTTTGACTTTTACTATTCACGATACTGGTTCGAGCCGAAATTTTCCTGAAATCGTCCCGGCGGGTTCCTGAGGTCTCCTGTGCAGTTGGATCAATTTAAACTGCTTCTGTTTGATCAAAATCAATCCCGGAAGTTTTCCGTCTTTTAGTGCTCCGGTTAGGGTTTTCAATGCCGGTTTTGGCACCGTTTCACCCGTTTCAACTCAGTGAATTTTTCCAACACTGAATTCTTACTCGTCAGTATTGTTAGAACATTTTCATATATTCTAAACAATATAAATACATTTATTTCACTCTTTAAATAGTACAAATTGTTATACACATACATTTGTACATTTTCTTTCGAGAATGCCTGATTTTCCCGGTTGTCACAGTATACTGGGCATAAAGTCCTAAGGATATTTGGGGATTAGTTAGTATAACATAACCCATATAATTAGAAAAGAGAATAAGTAAGGCCTACGGGCGATAGAGGATAGTGACCTTGAGGTGACGATTAATGTCACTTAGTCAAAACTATAATTGAAAGATGGTAATAAAAACCATTAAGGCGTATCGTCCCTCCAACATACTGAAGTTAGGAAATGCCCTAAGCATTAGAGACATTTTGATGTACTTATTTTGAACTGGATAATAAAATTATATATAGAGGTTATTCATTACATTTTTATCTGTCCTCATTTTATTTACATGTTAAAGTAAATGTAAGCAAATATGGCTTCCTGACTGCTTGCGTTAAACTGTTAGAACGTTGCATGCAATGGACTTTTGTATGCGAGAAGACAATGTTCTAAAGTAAGCGGTCTAAACTATGGTCTATAGTCTATAGGGTTAGACCAAACATCTAACTCATGTTAAGACTATTATGCTGTCTAAAGCCTTGGAGGGAATGGTTTGTCTTGACTGTCTGGAGCTAGACTCCCAAGTAGAGACATAGATATGTTGCTTGGTGGTGACATATTAGACCGGGACTAAAGCATGATTGATCTATGAAGTCCACTTTGAGTGGATCGATCTGCTTTTGATGTTCATTGTGCAGTAACCTTAATCCTAAGTAGATGGACAGCTTCATGTATATGACTTGTGTACTTTGATGTTCCAATGGCTAAAATGTCTCAAAGGTAGTAAGTTTATAGACCGGTTCGTTGGGTGCATGACTTGTATACGATGAAGGGTTAGTTTATAGGTATCGGAATCATAGCTCTAATGAGGAGTTAAGGGTATCCTCTTACAGGCATTATACTGAATGTGAAAATAGACAAGGCCTTGGGTCGTCTACTGGGCAGATGACTTCTTATTCACATTGGGTGAATAATCATTTTCTTTATTCGGTAGTATAATGGAACTTTAAGATAGCCTAATCAGTAGGATTAAACGGACTTCGACCTAAGGCTGATCATGGATATCATATGAGGGTTCTGCATACATGACAAGGTCATTGGATGATAGCTTGTCATAGGCTTACAAATAAGGTATATAATTGGGAGTTCAGTTTCAGGTTTATAGTGGTGTGACTTTGAAATTAGTGATCATATGATTGAGTTGTTCGATAAAGAATGATGATCATATGGATTTGCAAGAGCCCGATTATATATGTCCAATTGGTCCCTCTACTAGCTCCATATAATTCCTTAACGTTTGGCAAAATTGATTTGTGTATGCTATTGGCTAGTTTATTATGCATGAATGGTGTTGACATAGGATTAGGATGGTAGACAAGATTCTCTCCGGTTGGATTCAGATTTTATTTTGGGTAATAGAGTACACAATTATTTGAACTCCAAATAAAGTTGCCATGATTTTATTTGAGATTGGATTGGAGTTGTAGAAAATTATCCATGAGAACAAGAATTTGAAATACAACTGTTTTGTGGATTTTGAATTTTGAATTTTGAATTTTGATATTTGAAATTTGAAATTTGAAATTTGAATTTGAAATTTGAAATTCAAATTTTGAATCACAGTCCAAGTGGGATTCGAATTTCTTGTGGTAAATCTACAAGGAATGAAATTCGAATTTGAGTTGGATATGGAGAGGAAAATCTTGTTAGAATCCTACTTGAATTTTGAATCCTAATCCTAACAATAATGGACAAAACTTTTGAGGATTATCCTCATGGAATTTTTAGATTTTTTATGGATAAGGTTCAAGGTAAAATTCAAGTTTAAATCCCAGTTTAATTTGGATTCTCTCCTCCCTGATAATGGCCGAATTTTTGAGTTAATCTCCTAGAAGATTTTCCGTTATTTTGGATAAGGATGAGATAAGATTCAAGCTTGAAAATCCTCATGGAATTTTGATTCTTCCCTTATCCAAAAGTGGTCGAAATTTTTGTTGGGATTTTCCCCCTTGGATTTTTGGATTTTTTGGTTGAAAAAGGGAGATAAGATTTATGTTAAAATCTTGTTTAGATTTGAATTGGATAATCCTAATGTTGGCCGAAATTTCATTGGGATTTTCCCCTTGGATAATTTTGGATTTTATGTTGTGGATAAGGGAGAAAATCTTCTCCTAATCCAATTCGAATTCAGAGAATCACCTCATACAAGTCTATAAATAGAGGTCCTGCCACTCCAGTTCTCTCAGACCACAGACTCTCAGGTGAGCAGGCTTATTATTACATAACTCACCGTGACAATAAGTTCTTTAGAGATCTGGGTGGTTAGAAGAAGACTAACAGTACTAACATACCGATCGAGGTTCAGAGTGCCCACATATTCAGCCATTCGGGAATTGGAGAATAATAGAGAAGGCTAGTTGGTTGAAGCCCTCCGGTCATTCTCCTCCTACAAGATTGGCGTCTTTGAGGTATGAGTTTAAATTGTTGTTAGTTTATTGTATGTGGCATCATGAGATATTTAACGATCATGAAAAATTTTTGTTGTTCTGTTGCACCACTTTGATACATTTTTACCGATTTATTTCCTACAATTGATAGAGGTCTCTCAGGTCCTATCGGGAATATAAGGGCTGTGGAGGCTGAAACTCTAAGGTCGCTCCCTAGGCCCTTCCAATCAACGCACAAGATTAATAACGATATTACCATAAAAAGAGCTCTATACTAGAAAGTAAATAGGGAATGAACCATCAATAATATGATGAAAACCATAATTGAGCATAACCGAAGAATATTCCAAGTATAGTGATTTCGGTTAGGATATGTGAATAGTATCCAGTTAAGGTAATGTGAATAGTAACCCGTTAAGGTAATAGTTACTATTCATCAATCAAATGTCAAAGTCACTATTCATGATAAATAGTACTATTCATAGGAGATTGAGTTTTTAATGTTTTTGAATCCGTGTGATTCTTACTAAGTATGTTTGAACTTACTTAGCTTATTAGCTTACCAGTTTGTTCTTGTTGCAGGTAAGAAACCTGTCCAGTAGATATATGGATGGCGGCAGGATGTGCGCATGTCAAGGGATAGGGATTTCACCGTGGATTTGGTCCTGCCAAAAGACTTCCGTTGAGCTTTTTAAGTTAGTGAATTAAAGAGTTTGTGAAAAAAAAATAAAAGGCAATCTAAATATTTTGTATTTTATGCATCATGTTATACTCCAAAAGACAACTGAAAGTTAGTATTATATTTTACATGGCTTTCATACTTAGCCTTCTTTTCGAAAAAGTATGTATTAAAAAGAAAAAAAATTATGGGCGAAGTTTTTGAACCCTGAAAAAATGAAAGTTTAAGAAAAAGAGTTTCAAACTGACGACCAGATTTGGCACACGAGCTGTCTTGATCGGCAATAGTGTTAGTTCATGATAGTTGTGGGTGATTAGAATCGGGGATGTCACATCAATAAATCTCCTATAATAGCCGGCTAGAAGAAACTCCGTATTTCCGTCACATTCTTAAGTGCGGGCCATTCGTTGATCGCCTCTACTTTTGTAGGATCCACAGCGATTCCTTCCTTGGAAACCACATGTCCAAGAAAATGTACTATATCTAGCCAGAATTCACATTTTGAGAATTTGGCATAGAGTTGATACTTGCTTATCATCTGCAAGATAGCTTTTAGATGCTCCTCATGCTCCTCGCGAGTCTTTGAATATATGAGAATGTCATCGATAAACACAATGACAAACTTATCCAAATATTCTTTAAAGACTCGATTCATCAAGTTCATAAAAGTTGCTGGCGCATTTGTTAACCCAAACAGCATCACAAGAAATTCATAATGACCGTAGCGGGTTCGAAATGCGGTTTTATGAATGTCACTCTCCTTGATCTTTAGTTGATGATATCCTGATTGCAGATCAATCTTAGAGAATACTGCTGCGCCTTTTAGTTGATCGAACAAGTCATCAATTCTAGGTAATGGATACCTATTCTTGATAGTGACCTTGTTCAACTCCCAATAATCGATGCACATCCGAAATGATCCATCCGTCTTCTTGACAAACAGCACTGGAGCACCCCATGGAGAATAGCTTGGGCATATGAATCTTTGTCAAGAAGCTTCTTCAGCTGCTCCTGCAACTCTTTTAACTCTGTCAGTGCCATCCGGTATGGTGCCTTTGAGATAGGTGCAGTTCCTGGCATCAGCTTGATCTCAAAGGAAATTTCTCGTTCAGGCGGTAATCCTGGTAATTCTTCTGGGAAGACATCAATGAATTCCTTCACAATAGGAATGACTTCGGGTTAGAGCTTTCGTTCCTTCATCACGTCCAGTATACATGCTAGGTATCCAGCACAACCACTAGACATTAGCCTCCTTGCTTCCATTGAGTTGATCATTATCTTCTTTGATCTGCGTTAAGTATCGACGTACTCAAATCCCTCTTCTTGGTCGAGTTGAAATCTTATCTTCCACTTTCGGCAATCGATCGTGGCTTGGTACTTCCGTAGGAAATCTATTCCTAGTATTACATCGTAGTCAGCCAACTCTATCATGATCAATTCTGCAAACAATTCACTATTTGCCATAATTATTGGTACATGCGGTAACTAATAATTAGACATTAGGACTTCCCCTGAGGGTAGTGTAGTTCTAAATGTCATACCCATATTGTCTTTAGGATATTCTATCCTATTTGCAAACTAGTATGAAATGAAAGAATGTGTAGCTCTAGAGTCAAATAAAACAGACGCCAAATTATTAGCGACAGAAAGCTGACTTGTCACTATATTTGACGTTCCAGCTTCTGCCTCTTCCTTTATGTACACCATGACCTTCGCATCTGCTCGAGGTAAGTGTTCTTATCTTTCCTACCTCTCAGAATGGGATGGACCTTCAGCTCTAGCCTATAGTGAATGTGCTTGGGGACGTTGTTGTCGTGAATGAGACGATCCTTGCACATTTTGCCTATTTTCTGGATAATTTCTGGCAAAATGACTATCCTTCCCACATTGGAAACAGGCATTTGGGGCAAATTTGCATCTGCCTGCATGTCTTTTCTCGCAGTTTACACAGTCTCATACAATAGGACCAGCATTATTGTTTGTTCTCCTTTGCTAGTTCCTATTCCCATAATTATTCCCTTTTCTCTTCCCTTGGGATTATTGATTGGAAGTACTTGGCTGCCTAGCCTTGACATTTGGACTAGGCTTGCTCCTTTGTCCAACTTGAGATCCAGCTTGTATTACTTTAGTCAAGACCTTTTCCTTCTTTTTGGCAACCTAAATCTTTTCTCTCTCTTCCTTTTGTCGGACTAGATAATACTCTGCCCTCAGCGCACGACTAAGACAATTAGATGCAGTGCCAGGTGGCGTCAACCCACTGTCCACTAATGCTGAGATTTCAGGACAGAACATTCCCAGCATCTTCTGGATTTTCTCCCTCTCAACGGTGATAGTGTATGGGCATAGTCTGGACAACTGATCAAACTTGCTACAGACTTCAATTACTGTCACGTCCCCCTGCTTTAATTCTGCGAACTCTCGTTGTTGTGGTCGCAACAGTGCAGGATTATAATATTTCTGATTAAACTCCTCCAGAAAGTCCAACCAAGACATCGTATACATATTCCTTCTCAACTTGACAGATTCCCACCAAAACCTCGCATCCTTTTTCAGAACGAAGGACACATACATAATCCTTTCCGGATCATTCAGCTCCATAAATTCCAATATCATGTGGAGTGAAGACAACCACTCCTCTGCTTCTAGAGGGTTTATGGAGCCCTCGAACTCTAGCGGCCACATTCGTCGAAATCTTCCATATAGTGGCTCAGGATTGGCCCTGGGTTATGGTTGGGTTTCTATTACTTCTTCTGGTACCACTGGTGGCACTTCTAGTTCTGGTGGGGCCATTTGTGGATCTTGGTCTTCACCTTGTTCTTGTCTCTGTTCCATTTGCTCGAGTCTTTGTCTTAACTGAGCATTTTCTCTCATTTGGGCTTCTATTAGAGCTTCCAATTTGTCCACTCTTTCAGAAAGGACTGGACGTCCTCTCATGTTCCTCAAGTTTCGCGGATTCACTATCTTTTCTATTTCCTATAATCGCATGAGAGTCGATCGTTAGATTTTCACAAACATATTTTTACAATATAAAAAATAATAATATGGTTTTTATCACCACATAATTTCAACATTTCATCCATTGAACATGTCAAAATATGATTGTCATTTCTTTCCATTTCAAAAATACATCAATTAGAAGGCTTTTCTCAAAATAGCCTTTTGATACAGTCATATGTACACATATACAAGCATATATATACATTAGTATAACACATATATTTCTACGCCTGATCTCCTAACTGAGGTTGTTCTGGGATCGTCAAAAACTCAATTGGATCCATTTCTTCCACATCTGTTCCATTTCTGGCCTCAGACGGCGTTGATCCTTCAGCTGGAATCATACCCTCTGGTTGTCTCAATGGACCAGCCTCATGGTTGTTTGCCATCGATTCAGATCCATATAGGCAATCTAACATTGCTTCCTGTAGCAACTATTCATGCCTCTTGTCCACCATGTGCTCCATCATCATTTCTTCCTCTACTTTTGCTACCATAACTATAAACTCATGTAAAGTAGTAGGGTATAAAAGGGTTACCCTCTGTCGTAGGTCAATGTTGAGTCCCTTCCAAAACATGTCACAAAAGTCATCATTTATGATGTTGGATAGAGGACGTGTCCTTAAGACGCTATCCTGAAATCTGACTGCATACGAGAATACAGTATCGCTCAACATCATTTGCTGTCTCTCTACCTTCAGAACAAAGTCTCTAACATCCGTATACTTGGGCACAGTCGGTGGTGGCGGTACTGTCCTGCTCTTAGGAGAGTCTACCACTGGTACTGCACTCTTCTACGGAAACTACTCTAGCATGACTCGGTGAAATTCGACCCAATCCATTGCTAATAGCATTTCCTGATCACAATACTCCAAATATAACTGTGCATCCTCACGGAATGTGCCCATGGCCATCAAAGCCCAGCAATCCTCATCTATATCACACTAGCGCATGATAACCTCAATGTCATGTAGCGAGTCTCGTGTAGAGATCCCCTTCTGACCTCCCTTGAATGCAGGTGGATGACTACCTCTAAAAGCATGTACGGCTCGCACTGACACCCTAGCTCCTATACGAGCTCGACCTCCCACCATTGGACTGTCTACTACTACCGGTGGCTTTACAATCGGTCGCGGAGGTGGTGCTTGTACCGGTGCCGGTGCTACAATCCTCGATGCTTATGGCTCAGGTACTGGTTGTCATTGTATTGGTCGCCGCATCATGGATGGTCTGATCACGGGCCTAGTCCACACCCTGATCGGTCCTCTCGGTCGGTATGGATGAGGTTTCATGTAAGGTGGTTTAGTCATCTTAAATCCTACAAAATATATATAATCTCGAATAAATGTAAAATTAACTAACTCAAAGAAAGCTAACTTACTTGGACTGACGAGCAAATCGCGCTTTGTGCCAATAGGGATATTGTCAACTGCTCTGATACCAACCTGTGATGCCCCCGATTCCGACCACCCATAACTGTCATGAACTGACTCTATTGCCGATCAAGACAGCTCATGTGCCGAATCTGGATCGTCAGTTTAAATATCTTTTTCTAAACTTTCATATCTCAGGGCCCGAAAATTTTGCCCATGAAATTTTTTTTTCTTTTTAATACATACTTTCCCCAAAAGAAAGCTAAGTATAAAAGCCATATAAAACACAATACTACTTTTAGTTGTCTTTCTGAGTATAACATAATATATAATATACAAAATATTTATACTACATTTTTTTTTACAATCTCTTCAATTCACTAACTTTGAAAGCTCAGCGGAAAACTTATGGGAGGACTAAGTCAATGGTAAATTCCCTATCCCTTGACACGCGCACATCCTGCTGCCATCCATGTATTTACTAGACAGGTTTCTTACCTACAACATGAAGAAACTGGTTAGCTAATAGGCTTAGTAAGTTCAAACATACTTAGTAAGAGTCATACATATTTAAAAACATTAACTATTAAATTTTCTATGAATAGTTCATTAATAGTACTATTTATCATGAATAGTGACTTTGACAACTGATCGATAAATAGTAACTATTACCATAACTGATTACTATGCACATTACTTCAACTGGATACTATTCACACATCCTAACCGAAATTACTATACTTAGTATATTCTTCGGTTATGCTCAATTATGTTTTTCATCATATTATTGATAGTTCATTCTCTATTTACTTTCTAGTATAGAGCTCTTTTTATGACAGTACCGATATATTATTATATGCTGATTGGGAGGGCCTAGGGACCGACCTTAGAGCTTCGACCGCCACAGCCCTTATGTCCACGTAGGATCTGAAAAACCTCCACCACTATGTTGGAGGGGCAGTACGCCTTAATGGTTTCATTATCATATTTCAATTATAGTTTTGACCAAGTGACATTAATCGTCACCTCAAGGTCACTATCCTCCATCACCCGTAGGCCTTACTTATTCTCTTTTCGAATTATATGGGATTTGTTATACTAACTAATCCCCAAATGTCCATAGGACTTTATATCTAGCGTACATCTAGTACATAATAAAATAACACAGTATTTCATGCTGCAGACATGAAAATGCTTGAACTTACCAATACTGCGACAATGTCCACTTCCAGAACTCCTCTGCAGTTCTATCTCTACTTTGGGTTCCTACAGACATAATATTGTCTGTTAATACCCTATATTAATTATCACTTTAAATATATTTATTTTGTGATAAATTTTTCAACACAATTCAACTTGTAACATGGTGCACGGTCTTCAACACACTCGTGTTCATGACCCTGTTCCTCCTAGTTTCTTACAACATGGCTGTGTTGTTTACTATCTAGTCGTGTAACTGTACACGGCTTGATACATGCCCGTGTTCAAGCCCGTGTACCTCTCGAGTTGTAAATCTTTTCCTATACACAGTCGTGTTGTTTACTATCTAGCCATGTAACTGTACACGGCTTGATACACGCTCGTGTTCAAGCCTGTGTACCTCTCGGGTCATAAATTTTTTTTCATATACACGGCGTGTATTCTTTTACACGCCTGTGTTCTTCAAAATTTTTAGATTTTTAACTCTAAAATCTTTCTTTTAAGTCCTATAATTTTATTTAAGTCATTCTAGATCCTTTTCAGTCCTTTCCGGGCTTTTTAGAAATTTTTGGTCCAAATGATCATTTTGCACCTAACAGGTCTCGGGACCATAACTATTTCATTCTATCATTTTTCTCAAATTGTCTAAGCCCAAATATCTTAAAATAATATTCTCTAGGCTTTTGTATTGTTTTTACAGCTCAATTTGCTCTAAATTCTCAATTATCTATTTTTCCGGCCCTTGTTACTATTCATTCATCACCTAGGTCGTTTCTTGTTTTTTGAGCGTTTCGGAGCCTCAAATGGCCGTTTCACTACTCCTAAAATGTTTTTTTCACTTCGCCCCCGGCCCTCGAGAAGCTCCGGTTTCCTATCCTGACCTAACTTTTCCCCTCGTTTCTTGAAATGCCCTTATGCCATTTTAGAAATTTCGACAGCATTTCCGTTTGTATTTTTAGGTTTCTCGGCTTTAGGAACGCCTCAGAAACTTTGTACCTGTCACATACTATACAAGAGGCCTATTTTATGCAAAGTTTCCAAATTTTGTATAAAAATTTGCCACATAATCAATACACAACAATCCATACACAATCAATAATATTTTCCAAACTAACCTTGGTTTAACATGTTAATCATCCCCAAATTAGTTTTCACCTCAACATTTCAAATATCACATGTTACTCTTAGGTTTTTTAATGTGTAGAACAACATCAAAACCTAACCACATTTTCATTTTAACCCTAGCATTGTCCACGGATTTTAGCATGAAAATTCATCAAAATTTTCTTATTTCTTGATTCTAATTCATGCTTGATTCAACATATAATCAAATGGATCTATACACCAAATCAAATCAACAATTTCCACTTTACTTTTCACACCAACTATGCCATGGTTTTTCAATGGAAACATGCAAAAATTTTTGCTTGTTTCTAAACCCTAAATCATGCTTCAAAATCTAAACATCAAACCAATCACAACATCAATTAAAACATCAACTTTTTCAATGCTTACCTTAACTAGTTGATGGCTTGATGCTAGAATTGCAATGAAAGCTAAGTTTGGCATGAAATTTAAAACAAAATTTTGGCTTAATGGGGGGAGAAAGGCCACGGATTTTTGGCTGAAAAAAGAGCAAGAGTTTAGCTAAGTTTTTCCATTTTTTTGAATGAATTATGATGCCTATTTATAGGCAAAAGCCAAGGGTTTTTTAGTAAATTTTTCCAATAATTTGCTAATTGTTCAAAGATCAAAATGCAATAATTTTGGGCCAAAAACCTAATTTTTTTTCTTTGTCCCTTTCCACATGGCCGAATGGCCTTTTAGATAAATCTAATTAATTTTTTTTGTCATTTTGGCAAGATCCTAACCCTTGATCAAAAAGTGGGATAATCCTATCCATACACCTCTCAAATTACTTTCCAAACCAAGAAAAATAAAATGGATTTATGACATCAACATAATGATGTCATCCTACTATTCATATTAATTCACTAATTAATTCATGGTCAAATTTTGACCAAAAGCCGATCCGAGCGGAACTTTACCGAAATCGTGTAGGCAGGTTCTGTAGGAAAATAAATCGGTAAAAACGTATCAGAGTGGCGCAGTGGAACAATAAAAAATTTTAGATCGTTAAATATCTCATGATGCCATATACAGTAAACCAACAACAATTAAAACTCATACCTCAAGGGCGCCAATCTTGTAGGAGGAGAATGACCAGAGGCTTCAACCAACTAGCCTTCTCTACTATTCTCCAATTCCTGAATGGCTGAGTGTGTGGGCACTCTGAACCTCGATTGGTATGCTAGCACTACTAGTTTTCTTCCGACCACCCAGATCTCTAAAGAACTTATTGTCACGATGAGCTGTGCAACAATAAGCCTGCTCACCTGAGAGTCTGTGGTCTAAGAGAACTGGAGTGGCAGGATCTCTATTTATAGACCTGCATGAGGTGATTCTCTGAATTTGAATTGGATTAGGAAAAAATATTCTCCCTTATCCATAACCATAAAATCTGAATTTTCTATGGGAGAATCTCAACAATAAAATTCGGCCATTATGGATAAATCCAATCCAAATCTAAACAAGATTTTAACTAGAATTTTATCTCCCCTTTTCAACCAAAAAATCCGAAATTACTAGGAGAAAATCTCCTCCATAAATTCGGCCACTTTTAGGATAAGGGAGAATCAAAACTCCACTAGGATTTTCAAGCTCGAATCTTATCTCATCCTTATCCAAAATAACTGAATTTTCCTAGTAGATACACTCCAAAAATTCGGCCACTTTTCAGGGAGGAGAGAATCCAAATTCAACTGGGATTGAAACTTGAATTTTTCCCTTGAACCTTATCCACAAAAAACTGAAATTCTATTAAGGATTATCCTCAAAATTTCATCCACCTTTTGCTAGGATTTGGATTCAAAATTCAAGTAGGATTCTAACAAGATTATCCTCTCAAAATCCAACTCAAATTCGAATTTCAAACCTTGTGGATTTTCCACAACAAATTCGAATCCCACTTAGACTGTGATTCAAAATTTGAATTTCAAATTTCAAATTCGAATTTCAAATTCAAATTCCAAATTTCAAATTTCAAATTTCAAATTCAAATTTCAAATTCGAATTTCAAATTCAAATTTCAAATTCAAATTTCAAATTTCAAATTTCAAAATTCAAAATTCAAAATCCACAAAGCAGTTGTGTTTCAAATTCTTGTTCTCATGGATAATTTTCTACAACTCCAATCCAATCTCAAATAAAATCATGACAACATTATTTGGAGTTCGAATAATTATGTACTCAATTATCCAAAACAAAATCTGAATCCAACTGGAGAGAATCTTGTCTACCATCCTAATCCTGTGTCATCACCATCCATGCATAATAAACCAGCCAAGAGCATACACAAATCAATTTGCCAAACATTAAGGAATTATGTGGAGCTAGTAGAGGGACTGATTGGACATATATAATCGGGCTCCCGTAAATCCATATGATCATCATTCTTTACCGAACAACTCAATCATATGATCACTAGTTTCAGAGTCACACCACTATAAACCTGAAACTGAACTCCCAATTATATACCGTATTACGTAAGCCTGTGACAAGCTATCGTCCAATGACCTTGTCATGTATGCAGAACCCTCATATGATATCCATGATCAGCCTTAGGCCAAATTCCGTTTAATCCTACTGATCAAGCTATCTTAAAGTTCCATTATACTACCGAATAAAGAAAATGATTATTCATCATATGTGAATAAGAAGTCATCCGCCCAGCAGACGACCCAATGTGACAACCGGGAAATTCAGGCAATTCTCGGATGAAAATGTACAATTGTATGTATATAACAATTTGTACTATTTAAAGAGTGAAATAAATGTATTTATATTGTTTAGAATATGTGAAAATGTTCTAACAATACTGACGAGTAAGAATTCAGTGTTGGAAAAATTCACTGAGTTGCAACGGGTGAAACGGTGCCAAAATCGGCATTGAAAACCCTAACCGAGCCAATAAAAGATGGTAAACTTCCGGGATTGATTTTGATCAAACGGAAGCAGATTAAATTGATCCGACTGCACAGGAGACCTCAGGAACACGCCGGGACGATTTCAGGAAAATTTCGGCTCGAACCGGCATCGGTCAAAAAGTAGTCGAATTAATGTGAATAGTGAAAGTCAAAGTCAACTTTTACTTTTGTATTTATGACATCATAATTCAAGATTAATAAATGAAAGAATTTTGGTGGTTGGTAGAATGGATGGCCATGATTCATTTAGCTTTTGATCTAAAGGCCAAGATTTGGCCAAAATATACCCATTTTAATTTTTGAAAAATGGGGAAAGAAATGGCATGGAAAGATGTCAAAATTTGATTGGTTTTGAGCCAAATTAATTGGCTTTCTTGCATGGTTAAGTCGGCAATCTTGGAACATATTGGCCGAAACCAAATTTCAAAGCAAAACCAAAAGAAAAAAAAATTCTAAGTGTTTCTTCCATGGCATGTACGTGAGCTACCAAGGAGAACCAAGATTTTCTTCAATTTTTCTTCACAAAAAAGAGTGGCAAAGTGTTCATTGAAGACAAAGGAAGCATTAGACTAAGGTATCTTCCCTTGCACCTCAAATTTTCATGGTTTTTCTTCACAAAATCCGTGGGTGAATAGTGATAGAAAGATGGAAAATTTTTGGTTGTTTTTCATGGATTTGATGTTGGGTTTTGTTAAGGATGTATTGAGGAAGAAAACCATGCTAATTCATTAAAGAAAAACCAAATTTTGGTTGGTTTTTCAAAGGTAAATCTGTGGGTTACCTTAGGTAACCAATGAGAAAAGTGTGTGGTTAATTGCTAATATGCTTTCTAAGCTTAATTTTGTGAAGAACAAAGCTTGTATTTCATTGTGGAAAGTTGAAAAAAAATTTTGGTATGAATTGTATAAAGTGGCCGTGAGTTTACAATGAGTTTGGAAGAAAAATTTTCATTGGTTTATGTGGAATTTGGTTGATTGAAATCATGCAATTTAATGTGTAAATGGTGGCAATGTGATTGAAAGAATGAAACAAAATTATTTGGCATGTTTTCATTCTTTGGCCGTGGGTTTTAAGTGTTTAAAAAACCCTAAGAAATTGGTTGAAAATGCCAAGAAAATGGGCTTGAAAATGTGTTAAAAATGTGACATTTGAATGGCCTAAAATGTGGTGAAAGTTTGACAAAATTTGGTTCGGTTTTGTTGTGAAAACCGAAACCAAATTAAGGGTAAATTCGTGAAAAAAATGTTGTAATGTGGGTGATAATGTGAAATTGGAAAATTGTGGGCTTTTACGTAAAAGTTTGGAAAACTTTTACATAAAATAGGCTTGTGGTATAGTACGTGGCAGGTACATTCGGTTCGAGGCGTACCTGACGCCGGAAGCCTTAAATTTACGCCGAAATGCTGCCGAAATTTCGAAAACGGCATTCGGGGTAAAATTGGGAATTTAAAATAAAAGTTAGGGCCGAAACGGAAACCCGAGTCCCTAACGGAAAAGTGAATAAGGAAAACCTAAGGGGCGGTTTGTGAATAGTAACCCGTCCCCTAAAAATGAAAAAAACGCGTGTGAGATTGAAAAACTGACCCCGAGGGGGGGGCGTTTTTGGAAAAAAAAAAAAAGGTCCGAGTCGGGAACGGAAAACCCAAGCCTCGGAGACCTAGGTCGGGAAAGTCTAGATGAACGTTTTAAATACTAGTGAAACGTCCATTTGAGGCTCCGAAACGATAGAAAATCGCTAAACCGACGTGAGGGTCGGAATAGTGCTTCCCGAGGGCCGGGAAAACAAAAAGTGGAAATAAAATAGAAACGAACCCGGTAATGATTAGAAAAGAATCAGAAAAGTTCCTGAGAGCCAAAAATGCAGTCTGGATCAATAAAATTCCGTCAGGGGTAAAACTGCAATTTTGCCAAAATATTGGGGCAAAATCGTAATTTTGCAAAAGTTAGGGGGAAATGGTGAAAATAATAAATAAAACCTAAAAAGTTATAAATAGGTTTTATTTAAGCTTTTTAATGAAAAATAAAAGCTATAAATGGGAAAGAAATTAACAGACATAGTTTTGTCTGTAGGATCCCAAAATCGGCCTACAAGGAAGGCGATTCAAGATCCAAGAGAGAGAAAGGGAACAGTCTGATAAGGTAAGTTCAGACATTTACCTGTCTGCAACATATAGCAATATTGTGCTAACTTTTATGTACTAACTGTAAGTTAGGTACATATGTGCTACGGGCACTATGACAGAATAGAGAGAGAGACGAAATGTGCTACGGGCACTATAAGAATGGGACACATGGTTAATTGTGCTTCGGGCACTAGAGCGAGGTTAATAAAACTCACTCACCTAAAATTAAAATGTGAACCATTCCTAACCACGGGACAATGTGAAGTCACCGGGTTAGAATGTTAAAAAGTCGGTAATGAAACCACTTTCTGGCGTACCAGCCTTCCGTACAGGGAGGTACTTTTGCCTTCGGGGCTATGAGATAAGGCTGTGAAGGTCAGCACTGATGTACCGCTCCCAGTCAATGTACTATTTTGCCTTCGGGGCTATGAGATTAAGGCTGTGGAGGTCAGCACTAATGTATCGCTCCCAGTCATGCGCACTTAAATGGTACTGCCAACTTGAGCTCAAAACCAGAACGTAATTAAAGATAATGACCTAAAACTGAAACTGTGCCATAATTGAGCATAAGACAGTTTAGTGAGAGCACTAACATCGCGGTAGATGTACTAGTGTGAGACAGTGTTGTGGTCAAACTTACTATTCACCATGAATAGTGGTCAAAGTACTATTTACGTATGAATAGTGGTCAAAGGTACTATTCATGATGAACTTACTGAGCCTGTAGCTCACCATTTTTGCTAATGTTGCAGGTAAGTGACCAGCTCAGTAGCTTGTTTGACTGGATGCGGACGGGATGGCGTGTGTCAAATGGGATAACTGGGCGAGGGATATGGTACTGCCAGAGTCTTGTCGCTGAGCGTTAAAGTGAAGAAAAAAAAAAGGGGGGAAACAGTTCTTTTGTAATTATATATATTTTACAAAAGCACTGTATTATTTATATTACTTTGTACCTATCAACAAAGTAAATAGTGGAAAAGATTTTATATGATGTTTAAAGAAAAAAAAAATTTCCCAAAAACGTCATGATTTAAAAAAAGGAGAGAGATAAGCCGGCGACCCATGAGAGTACAATCTATCGCAATTAGCGATAAAGCTCAACTGTAATAGTATTGTATGATCTCCACAAGGGGCGGGCCGCCACAGTTGGTATCAGAGCCAAGTTTGAGATTGGTTTAGTTTATAATACCAACTGCTGCCACAGTTGGTATCAGAGCGTGGTTTTCGAGTGGCTAAGTTTTGAATACCAATTGCCGTCACAGTTGGTATATCAGAGCAGTGTGACCATATCCCGATTTGACACTTCGCGCATCCTGCACCGCTATCCAAGTAAGTAGTTACTTAAGTTTAGCTAATTATTTTCTTATGCGAAAATAATTATCTTATAGGTAGCAAGATGACCAGACCTCCATATGTGAGACCCCAGCTACCACGACCAAGAGGGGTATTACGGGTATGGACGAGACCTATTGTGAGGCCGCCCATTTCCCAAAGGCCGGTAGTCAGACCCCCGGTACCCGAGAGACCTCCGGTACCAGTACCAGCACCAGTGCCAGCGCCAGTAGAGATAGTACAGCCACGACTGATAGTTCATCCACCGGTGGTAGTGGACATTCCAGTTGTTGGTGGACGCCAACATATTGGGGTGAGAGTGTCGGCACGGGCAGTACAGGCATTTAGGGCCAGCAGTCCTCCGATGTTTGATGGTGGGCGACAGTCGATGGAGACCAAGGACTGGCTCCATGCCATTGAGAGGATCATGGTGATTTGCGACATTGATCGAGATATGTGGATCCAGTTGGCTGTCAGTATGTTTCAGGGAGACGCTCGAGTGTTCTGGCAGTATTGCGACCAGGAGATTTTATTGGGATTCAGTTGGGCCGAATTCTATCAGCGGTTGGCTGATCAGTTTCAACCTAGGGATCCAGCACCTGCTCCAGCACCTCCAGAGAGACGAGAGGCTGATACACCTGCGTACCCTGGATTCGATGAGGTCAGGGATTACATTCTCCAGACCGAGAGGATGGTCATGCGGTCTGGTGAGACAGTGATGTCTTACGCAGCGCGGTTTGAGGAGACCATTCGGAGGAGATGTCCGTTGCCTAACCTCACGGAAGCAAACTGCTGTGGGCTGTTTTGGAAAGGTTTATCCTTGGAGCTGAGACCGAGGGTGATCAAGCCGTTTCCTCCGACGCTCCAAGAGTTCGTGGTAACGATCAGGGCGATCGAGAGAGAGATTCTGATCGAGCATCTGACGCAGAGTCGACGAGAGACGCTGGGTCAAGATGAGATGTTTGCACGCATATTCGGGCCGAGAAGAATGATGAATGATCATGAGGCCGGACCGTCTAGACCACGAGGTGATGACTCGGGACAGGGAACATTACCTAGGGGTGGTGACGACTCAGATGATACCAATGACGATGAGGATCCAGAAGAATATCCTCTAGTCCCAGATGTAGGGAACGAGTGATCAGTAGATGTGTATATGTATATAAGTAGCTTAGAGAGAAAAGCTCTTTTGTATAGACTTGTGGCCATTTTGTATAAACGGCCGATGTATATATGACTAGTGATGCCTATGTATGACATATAAATGTTTGGCTATGAATGAAATACCAAAATGATTATATGTTGTACGATGAAGTGTTACGATGATGTGGCTTTACATTACCCTAAATTTCGTAAATTGATATAATTTTACGAATGCGGTTATGGAAAAGCTAACGGTGAATTATTGTGCCATAATAGGACAATAGCCAAGATGGTGGATTTGAGAAATCGACCAGAGGGACGAGAGCGACGTCCTGATATTATGGAGAGACTGGATCAGATACAAGCTCTGTTGGAAGCTCAGATGCAAGAAAATGCGAATCTGAGGCGACGGGTAGAGGAGCTAGAGCAGAGACAAGGCTCTGAGGGTACCCAAGTAGAACAACAAGCTGAGGTAGATCCAGTTATTCCTCCAGCTGCAGTACATGAGAGAGCTCCTGAACCACAACCAGTATTAAATCTAGAACCCCTCTATGAAAGATTCAGGCGCATGAGGCCACCAGAATTTGAAGGGTCTATAAATCCCTTAGAGGCTGAAGACTGGTTGTCATCATTACAAGTGATCATGGAGTTCATGAACCTAACCGACCGGGAGAAGGTTGCATGTGCGTCTTTTGTGCTGAGAAAAGATGCTCGTTTTTGGTGGGACACTGTGCGAATGAGGAGAGACGTGTCTACCATGAGTTGGGCGGAATTTCTGGAAGAATTTAACCAGAAATATTACGACCCTACATCTCTGAGACAGCAATAGAAAGAATTCTCAAAGTTGACACAAGGGAACATGTCGGTAAGCGAAGTCTGCCGAAAGTTCGATCAACTATCCCGTTTGTGCCCTTATGTAGTCCCTATTGAGAGGGAAAAGATACAGAAAATGATCGGGATGTTCAGGCCAGAAATTGCTACGTTAGTAGATACTGGACTAGTGCCACCTACTTCTGTAGCCGATTGTGTGAGTCGGGCCATCAGGGCTGAGTTCCATGTAGCTCGACAGAAAGAGGAAAGAGAGAAACACTGGGAGGCTAAAAAGAAGGAGAGGGCTTTGGCGAAGTCTACGCAAATTGGTCAATCGAGCAAGCCTAATCAGAATGCTAAGCCAAGCCAGGGCAATAGTCAGGGATCCCAGCAAAACAAGAGAAAAGGGAATTTTTCTGGGAATCGCCAGGGAAATAATCGAAACCAGCAGCGGAGAACAGCTGGTAATGCAGAGTCTAATGTGCAAAACTACCCTACATGCGGGAAGAGACATTCTGGGCAATGCAGATTTGGGCCACTTGTGTGCTACGAATGTGGAAAGGAGGGCCATTACGCCAGGAACTGTCCAAATAGGCAGGGTGGACAAGGCACTTCCCAACCGCACCAGGCACGCCCATAAGCTCATTCCCTTCAAGCCAGAGTGGAAGAGTCACCAGTGAGGCCGCAACGCCAGGAGCGAATGCAACGTGCTGATGCTCGTGTGATGGCCTACAGTAAGGAAGATGCAGAGGCAGGAACATCAAACGTGGTGACAGGTCAGCTTCCTGTCGCTAGTCATGTAGCCTCTGTACTATTCGATTCCGGTGCTACGCATTCATTTGTTTCCTATGCATTTGCTGACAAGATAGGACTTCCTAAGGATAATATGGGAAGGGTATTTAAGACAGCCTTACCCTCTGGGGAAGTATTGTTGTCCAGTTACTGGTTACCTTATGTACCAGTATATGTGGCAAATAGGGAACTATATGCTGAATTAATCGTAATGGAGATCATGGATTACGATGCGATTTTAGGCATGGATTTCCTAGGGAAATACCAAGCTACGATCGACTGCCGAAATCGAAAGATAGTCTTCCAACCCGAGGAAGAAGAGAGTTTCGAGTATGTTGATACTTCTCGAAGACTCGGGAAGATGATCATCAGTTCGCTGAGAGCCAGCAAGCTGATAGCCAGTGGTTGCATGGGATATCTGGCATATGTGGTGGATACTGCAGAGGAACAGAAGCTTCAACCTGAAGATGTTCCTGTGGTTAATGAGTTTCTTGACGTATTTCCAGAAGAGTTACCAGGGATACCACCAGAGAGAGAAATCTCGTTTGAAATTGAGTTGATGCCTGGAACAGCACCTATTTCCAAAGCACCATACCGCATGGCTCCAGTGGAGTTAAAGGAGCTGCAGGTACAATTAAAGGAGCTTTTGGATAAGGGATTCATCAGGCCGAGTTTTTCTCCATGGGGTGCACCTGTGTTATTCGTCAAGAAAAAGGATGGGACATTCCGACTGTGCATTGATTACCGGGAGTTGAATAAGGTTACGATCAAAAATAGGTATCCGTTACCTAGAATTGATGACCTATTCGACCAGTTAAAAGGCGCAGCGGTATTTTCCAAGATTGACTTACGATCAGGATATCACCAGCTGAGAATTAAAGAGAGTGATATTCCTAAGACGGCGTTTAGGACTCGTTATGGTCACTACGAGTTCCTTGTGATGCCATTCGGATTGACAAATGCGCCAGCAGCGTTCATGGACTTGATGAACAGGATTTTTAAAGAGTATCTGGATAAGTTTGTCATTGTATTTATTGATGACATTCTTATATACTCGAAGACTCATGAGGAGCACAAGAAGCATCTGAGGATAGTGCTGAATACGATACGGAAGCATCAACTGTATGCCAAATTTTCAAAATGTGAATTTTGGCTGGACAGAGTACATTTCCTTGGACATGTTGTATCCCAGGAAGGTATTGCAGTAGATCCGATAAAGGTAGAGGCAATTAACCAGTGGCCTGCACCCAAGAGTGTGACAGAAATACGCAGTTTCTTGGGATTGGCTGGTTATTATCGACGATTTGTAGAGGGATTTGCGCGACTAGCTGCACCTCTTACTGCTCTTACACGCAAAGAAAGGAAGTATGAGTGGACTATGGAATGCGAAAGAAGCTTCCAGGAGTTAAAGAGGCGACTGACAAGCGCACCAATCCTTACGCTTCCCACTGAAGGGGAGAAGTTCGTGATCTACAGTGATGCATCGAAAATAGGATTGGGAGCAGTCCTGATGCAAGACGGCAAGGTGATTGCCTATGCTTCCCGTCAGTTAAAGGAGCATGAAAGGAATTATCCTACGCATGATCTTGAACTTGCTGCAGTAGTGTTCGCACTTAAAATTTGGCGACACTATCTCTATGGAGCTCAATGTCAGATTTTCACTGATCACCAAAGCCTGAAGTATTTCTCCACGCAAAAAGAGCTCAATATGCGGCAAAGACGATGGTTGGAACTGGTGAAGGATTATGATTGTGAAATCCTATACCATCCAGGGAAGGCCAACCGTGTAGCGGATGCTCTAAGTAGGAAGTCTACTGTATCGCACCAGCTACCAATAAACAGGCTTCCGAAGCCATTGCAGCAAGAGATAAATTCATTGAACTTGGAGATGATATCTGGAAGATTAGCTGCACTCCAAGTGGAATCATCGCTATTTGAGGATATAAAGAAAGCTCAGAGGCGAGATCCAATGATGACAAGTGCTCAAGAAGGAATTTCCAAGGATGGAATAATCCTTTATCAAGGAAGGATAAATGTTCCAGCTGATGAGGAACTTAGAAGACGGATCATGTCAGAAGCTCATGAGACACCCTATTCGGTTCATCCCGGAGCGAGCAAGATGTATCAGGACTTGAAGCTACAGTTCTGGTGGAAAGGGATGAAGAATGATATAGCGAAATTCGTGAGCAGATACATGACCTGTCAGAGAATCAAAGCGGAACATAAACATCCAGCAGGAAGATTGGAACAGTTGGAGATTCCTGAATGGAAATGGGAACACATTACGATGGATTTTGTAGTGGGACTCCCAAAACCCCGAGAAGGTTATGACGCCATTTGGGTTATTGTGGACAGACTGACCAAGACGGCACGGTTTATAGCTGTCAAGATGACTTTTTCGTTGGAAAAGTTTGCTCAGCTGTACATAACTCATGTCGTCAGACTACATGGAGTACCAAAATCCATTGTATCAGATCGAGATGCACGGTTCACTTCGAATTTCTGGAAGTGTGTGCAAGAGGCCATGGGTACTGAATTGAGACTCAGTACGGCTTTTCATCCGCAAACAGACGGGCAGTCAGAGCGGACGATTCAGACGTTAGAGGACATGCTTCGAGCTTGCGTTATGGATTTTACGGGAAATTGGAACGAGAAGTTACCATTGATTGAATTCTCGTACAATAATAGTTACCAAGGTTCGATAGGCATGGCACCTGACGAGGCTTTGTATGGACGGAAGTGCAGATCACCATTACATTGGTACGATTTGCGAGAAAAGCAGTTGCATAAGACGGATTTCATGCAAGAGACTTCCGATGCAGTTGCTAGAATTCAGCGTCAAATGAAAATTTCGCAAAGCCGACAAAAGAGCTACGCGGATAAAAGGCGGAGATCCTTGGAGTTTGACGAAGGAGACTTCATGTTTCTCAAGGTATCGCCTATGAAGGGGATTATGCGTTTCGGTAAGAAGGGGAAACTGAGTCCAAGATACATTGGACCTTATGAAATTATCGAACGCATTGGAAAGGTCGCTTACAGATTAGCGCTACCTCCAGAATTGTCGGCAGTGCATAACGTATTTCATGTGTCGATGCTGAGAAAGTATATACCAGATCCGTCCCATGTATTGAAGCATGAGCCTATTCAAATCCACGAGGATTTGACATATGAGGAACAGCCTATTCAAGTACTAGCTCGTGAAGAGAAAGTACTGAGGAATAAGGTGATCCCACTAGTGAAGATTTTGTGGAAAAATCACAATATTGAAGAAGCTACGTGGGAACGAGAAGACGAGATAAAGAAATTATATCCCCATTTGTTCTAATTTTCGAGGACGAAAATTTTATAAGGAGGGGTGAATGTGACAACCGGGAAATTCAGGCAATTCTCGGATGAAAATGTACAATTGTATGTATATAACAATTTGTACTATTTAAAGAGTGAAATAAATGTATTTATATTGTTTAGAATATGTGAAAATGTTCTAACAATACTGACGAGTAAGAATTCAGTGTTGGAAAAATTCACTGAGTTGAAACGGGTGAAACGGTGCCAAAATCGGCATTGAAAACCCTAACCGAGCCAATAAAAGACGGTAAACTTCCGGGATTGATTTTGATCAAACGGAAGCAGATTAAATTGATTCGACTGCACAGGAGACCTCAGGAACACGCCGGGACGATTTCAGGAAAATTTCGGCTCGAACCGGCATCGGTCAAAAAGTAGTCGAATTAATGTGAATAGTGAAAGTCAAAGTCAACTTTTACTTTTGTATTTATGACATCATAATTCAAGATTAATAAATGAAAGAATTTTGGTGGTTGGTAGAATGGATGGCCATGATTCATTTAGCTTTTGATCTAAAGGCCAAGATTTGGCCAAAATATACCCATTTTAATTTTTGAAAAATGGGGAAAGAAATGGCATGGAAAGATGTCAAAATTTGATTGGTTTTGAGCCAAATTAATTGGCTTTCTTGCATGGTTAAGTCGGCAATCTTGGAACATATTGGCCGAAACCAAATTTCAAAGCAAAACCAAAAGAAAAAAAAATTCTAAGTGTTTCTTCCATGGCATGTACGTGAGCTACCAAGGAGAACCAAGATTTTCTTCAATTTTTCTTCACAAAAAAGAGTGGCAAAGTGTTCATTGAAGACAAAGGAAGCATTAGACTAAGGTATCTTCCCTTGCACCTCAAATTTTCATGGTTTTTCTTCACAAAATCCGTGGGTGAATAGTGATAGAAAGATGGAAAATTTTTGGTTGTTTTTCATGGATTTGATGTTGGGTTTTGTTAAGGATGTATTGAGGAAGAAAACCATGCTAATTCATTAAAGAAAAACCAAATTTTGGTTGGTTTTTCAAAGGTAAATCTGTGGGTTACCTTAGGTAACCAATGAGAAAAGTGTGTGGTTAATTGCTAATATGCTTTCTAAGCTTAATTTTGTGAAGAACAAAGCTTGTATTTCATTGTGGAAAGTTGAAAAAAAATTTTGGTATGAATTGTATAAAGTGGCCGTGAGTTTACAATGAGTTTGGAAGAAAAATTTTCATTGGTTTATGTGGAATTTGGTTGATTGAAATCATGCAATTTAATGTGTAAATGGTGGCAATGTGATTGAAAGAATGAAACAAAATTATTTGGCATGTTTTCATTCTTTGGCCGTGGGTTTTAAGTGTTTAAAAAACCCTAAGAAATTGGTTGAAAATGCCAAGAAAATGGGCTTGAAAATGTGTTAAAAATGTGACATTTGAATGGCCTAAAATGTGGTGAAAGTTTGACAAAATTTGGTTCGGTTTTGTTGTGAAAACCGAAACCAAATTAAGGGTAAATTCGTGAAAAAAATGTTGTAATGTGGGTGATAATGTGAAATTGGAAAATTGTGGGCTTTTACGTAAAAGTTTGGAAAACTTTTACATAAAATAGGCTTGTGGTATAGTACGTGGCAGGTACATTCGGTTCGAGGCGTACCTGACGCCGGAAGCCTTAAATTTACGCCGAAATGCTGCCGAAATTTCGAAAACGGCATTCGGCGTAAAATTGGGAATTTAAAATAAAAGTTAGGGCCGGAACGGAAACCCGAGTCCCTAACGGAAAAGTGAATAAGGAAAACCTAAGGGGCGGTTCGTGAATAGTAATCCGTCCCCTAAAAATGAAAAAAACGCGTGTGAGATTGAAAAACCGACCCCGAGGGGGGGGCGTTTTTGGAAAAAAAAAAAAAGGTCCGAGTCGGGAACGGAAAACCCAAGCCTCGGAGACCTAGGTCGGGAAAGTCTAGATGAACGTTTTAAATACTAGTGAAACGTCCATTTGAGGCTCCGAAACGATAGAAAATCGCTAAACCGACGTGAGGGTCGGAATAGTGCTTCCCGAGGGCCGGGAAAACAAAAAGTGGAAATAAAATAGAAACGAACCCGGTAATGATTAGAAAAGAATCAGAAAAGTTCCTGAGAGCCAAAAATGCAGTCTGGATCAATAAAATTCCGTCAGGGGTAAAACTGCAATTTTGCCAAAATATTGGGGCAAAATCGTAATTTTGCAAAAGTTAGGGGGAAATGGTGAAAATAATAAATAAAACCTAAAAAGTTATAAATAGGTTTTATTTAAGCTTTTTAATGAAAAATAAAAGCTATAAATGGGAAAGAAATTAACAGACATAGTTTTGTCTGTAGGATCCCAAAATCGGCCTACAAGGAAGGCGATTCAAGATCCAAGAGAGAGAAAGGGAACAGTCTGATAAGGTAAGTTCAGACATTTACCTGTCTGCAACATATAGCAATATTGTGCTAACTTTTATGTACTAACTGTAAGTTAGGTACATATGTGCTACGGGCACTATGACAGAATAGAGAGAGAGACGAAATGTGCTACGGGCACTATAAGAATGGGACACATGGTTAATTGTGCTTCGGGCACTAGAGCGAGGTTAATAAAACTCACTCACCTAAAATTAAAATGTGAACCATTCCTAACCACGGGACAATGTGAAGTCACCGGGTTAGAATGTTAAAAGGTCGGTAATGAAACCACTTTCTGGCGTACCAGCCTTCCGTACAGGGAGGTACTTTTGCCTTCGGGGCTATGAGATAAGGCTGTGAAGGTCAGCACTGATGTACCGCTCCCAGTCAATGTACTATTTTGCCTTCGGGGCTATGAGATTAAGGCTCTGGAGGTCAGCACTAATGTACTGCTCCCAGTCATGCGCACTTAAATGGTACTGCCAACCGAGCTCAAAACCAGAACGTAATTAAAGATAATGACCTAAAACTGAAACTGTGTCATAATTGAGCATAAGACAGTTTAGTGAGAGCACTAACATCGCGGTAGATGTACTAGTGTGAGACAGTGTTGTGGTCAAACTTACTATTCACCATGAATAGTGGTCAAAGTTACTATTCACGTATGAATAGTGGTCAAAGGTACTATTCATGATGACTAGTACTATTCATAGAAATTTCATTTCTTGCATGTTTGAACTTACTGAGCCTGTAGCTCACCATTTTTGCTAATGTTGCAGGTAAGTGACCAGCTCAGTAGCTTGTTTAACTGGATGCGGACGGGATGGCGCGTGTCAAATGGGATAACTGGGCGAGGGATATGGTACTGCCAGAGTCTTGCCGCTGAGCGTTAAAGTGAAGAAAAAAAAAAGGGGGAAAACAGTTCTTTTGTAATTATATATATTTTACAAAAGCACTGTATTATTTATATTACTTTGTACCTATCAACAAAGTAAATAGTGGAAAAGATTTTATATGATGTTTAAAGAAAAAAAAAATTTCCCAAAAACATCATGATTTAAAAAGAGGAGAGAGATAAGCCGGCGACCCATGAGAGTACAATCTATCGCAGTTAGCGATAAAGCTCAACTGTAATAGTATTGTATGATCTCCACAAGGGGCGGGCCGCCACACCCAAGGCCTTGTCCATTTTCACATTCAGTATAATGCCTTTAAGAGGATACCCTTAACTCCTCATTAGAGCTATGATTCCAATATCTGTAAACGAACCCTTCATCGTATACAAGTCATGCACCCAATGAACCAGTCTATAAGCTTACTACCTCTAAGACGCTTTAGCCATTGGAACATCAAATTACACAAGTCATATACATGAAGCTGTCCTTTTACTCAGGATTTGTGACTCCCCGTGCCCTCAGCGACCCGGACCGTCACTGAAAACTCTATTACTTAACTTGCTTCTTTAGCTTTTACTTATACTTTCTCTTTAAAACCGATACTTAAACTTGCTGAATTTAATACCACAAATTTAGAGGGATTTTTTTTTTATATATACGCGTACGTATTTACTATTCACGTACGTATACTATTAAAATGCGAAATTTGAAAAACATAAGGATTTAAATTATACATACACAATTATATACTTGTTTATCTGATTACTATTCACCAGACACTATTTAAATATACTATTCATACATATACTGTTTACTGTTCTAAAATACCAATTAATCTTTACTATTCAAAATACTGTTTAACTGTCACCGTTCAAAATACTATTTACTCATACTGTGCGGAAGAATACTCGCGGTGTATCCATAACCTCATCCTCACATCCACCTCCGCCACCATCATCGTCCCTTGATGTTTACGCTATAGTATGCTTACCTACAGCATGAACACACTCCGTGAGCTTTACGCCCAGTAAGTACAACATGTTAACCGCAAAACATGTTTAAAACATAGCACATACGTAAAATCATAGGCATGACATATATCACTTAATAAATCACATACCATATAAGCATATCACATATCAGCTCACATATCATGTCATCACATAACATCTCATAACAGTGAATATAAAACTTCACATACTTTATGCATGACAAAAGCATCGTGTACTGTATGCACTCTACTGAAAAAGAAAGCATAGCGAACTATAACTAATGCATGATCCGGTTATGTTCATTTATGCTTCAAACTTTTCTTTTTTCTCTTCTTGTCTATTTAGGGCCCATGTGTCAATACCGTGTGCGTGCAGACCAACGGTAACTCCCGAGGTCAACTAATACCGAAGAGCCATCAACTGATGCTCAACTTTTGGCCTTAACTTTCTTTAACTGGAAACCCCTTCGACTGAAGGAGCCGTTATGACACACCTATTTATTTCCATCTTGTTTAACTGTTCTAGCCATACGCTTCTCTAAGCTGTCCCCAATCCTACGCGGTAGGGATCTATGGCTTCTATCTTGTTCTTTCATCAATCTACTCGATTGTGAAACTATATGCTCTTATGTATGCTGTGCAGCATCGTGTACAAGATACATATTTAATATACTGGAAAAGCATCATTTTAAATTCATTTTATCCATGCTGTAGGCGGAGTTGTACTTACCTGTCAGCAGACAGTTTATACTCTCGCCTTCGTCACAATACAGGTACCTCCCTGTAATCATAATGCATTACATTAACATTCACTCTTAGGTCACCGTGGTCATTAGTGACTAATAAAAATTCTCGTTATGTGGTACCGATCCTTATCGGTACTAATTGCCCTTTTCTTAAGAATTTGATTTTCTAATCATTGTTAATTAATTTATTTACCCAATAAATTAATTAACATCGCTCTTAGGTCACTCTATCGTTAGGAACTAATAAACTTATCGTTGTGTGGTACCGATGCCTATCGGTACCCAACTGCTCTACTTTGGGAAATTTGATATCTAATTTTTAATCGTGCTTGATTAATTTGTCTACTTGACAATTTAATCACTGTCTCTCACTATCCCATTCAGACTTGGTCCTTGACTGGCTAATCGACTAGTCAACTGACTGAATACCTCCCGTATGACCATTTAGCCTGTCGGGTTACCGTTACCGATGTAATCGCCCCAAATTTTATACTTCGATCGTACCCGTCCCTCGGGTGGTACTATTCTGACATAGGGGTCGTTTTCTTACATTACGAAATTTCTAATGAGACGGTTCACTAATCCTCACAACGTCCGTCCTTCTTTCCCGGACCTAGGTCATTGAGGGGGCTCGGGTTTCCATCTCGATCACATTTTCATCCCTCGTTTCCTAAAATATCCCTTTGTGCCGTTTTAGAAATTTCGACAGCATTTCCGCTTAATTTTTAGGTTTCCGGCGTTTAGGAAACGCCTCAAAACCATCTAACCTATTCTAACCTGCCACGTACTAAACCAGAGGCCTAATTTTTACGTAAAAGCTCTGCTTTTTACATAAAAATATTCACATTTTCTCACATTCTCTTTTTCAACATTTCATCCCTTTTTCTTACAATTCCTCAAGTCAGTAAACCATAATTCATATATAATTATTTCCAATAATAAATTGAGGAATCAAGGGATCAAAACCACTACCAAAATCGTTCTCGTCGGCGGTCAGACGAACCGTTCGGTCTCGACCGCACAATCTTTGAATCGTCGTTCTTCACTTTTGAAACTTCGGTTTGCAATTCCGATGCCGCGGATGTGTCCGGAACGTCAAAAATAGGCCAACAGGCCATTCTTCAATTTTCGGTCTCCGGTCGGCGTTGACCGGCGTTGACCACGGCGGCGATGGGAGTGGCGACCACCATCTTGAAGAGCTCGACGAGAGGGACCCATTGGTGGTGTCAATTTCACCAATCGAGGCTCCTATCACCGGAAATCGGCCCTCGAAAAGTCGGCGATGGCGGCAGTGTTGGATCTTCATTTTCCGGCGTTGTTGCCCAAAATTGATTTGGGGCTTTTGATCTACGTGTTGTTCTGAGCATTTTGATACCCACCTTGCAACTCAACTCCACCGGAATAGTGAGATCCGACGGCGGCGACGGCGACGGTGACGGTGAACCTTGGACGGCGCGATCCGGCGGCTGTTGACGTGAAATGAAGCCTGGGTTTTGTTCTACTCTTCACCACGAATCCATTGGGACCAGAATCGTGGCATTTGGAGGTCGGACGGTGAAGATACGGCGGTTTGAAAAATTCGGCCACCGGCGGCTTTGGGCGGCGCGTGCGGCGTGCTCCGGCATCGGTTCAGTCGACTCGGCCCACCGTTGGAATCAGCTCGTCGAGAGCTTTCCAATGGTGCCGGCGGTGTCGAAAACGGAGGTCAGATTCGATGGTTGGTCACTGTTCATCCTCGTGTGGTGTTGGGGGAGGAAATGGGATTTGAAAAAATTATGGGGGCTATTTTTCAATAGTCCCATAAATTCGTCCTTTTATACTAATTTTTTGAAAAATTTGAAGATAGGCTATACTGACTAATTTGGGCGTGCTGAACCCAAATATATCAGTTTTATCTTCATCCGAGGTCGTCTCGACCAGTTTCCCGATACCGCATGGTTCTCGGTCAAAAATTACTTTTTGTGCTCAAATGACTAATTTGAGCATTCTGATTCCAAATATATCTGTTTTATATCAAGAAAAGGTCATCTTGACCAATTTCTTGATACTGTGGTTAGGCCTACACTGTGTTGACACTGTGCACGCATAACGAGACTTTTTTACACGAAATTTCAAACACAGTCTCTCCTGACTAATTTCGACGTGTTGATTTCAAATTTATCAGTTTTACGTCCATCTGAGGTCTTCTAGACCAGTTTTCGGGATCTATATGACCCCGTCTCGAAAAACGTGTCAGGTGCCCGATTGACTAATTTGGGCGTCCTGAGTCTAAATATATCAGTTTCGGGGGGAGAAAAGGTCGTCTTGACCCTTATCCCGATACTGCGTATCTTTTAAACAAAATCTACATTTTGTGCTCACTTGACCAGATTGAACCTGCTAACTCTTAATACATCAGTTTTATGCCAGATTAAGGCCGTCTTGGCCACTAACCTGACACCGCGTATCACATTGTTCACTAGTCACTATTCACTATCTGACTGACTAATCTGAGCGTTCTGACTCCGATTTTGTCAGTCTCTAGGCGAGAAGAGGTCATCTAGACCACTTTTCTCGATATTGTACATCTATTTGGGCAATTATCACTACTGCGCTCAGATGACCAGTCTGAGCGTACTGATGACTAGCTCATCAGTTCTGTATCATGAAATGGTCGTCTAGACCGGTTTCTTGATATTGCGTGCCTCAACGCATACTCACATAATAGGGTGGACCGATTTCATTGTCGGTTGGCCCTTTCACTGCATAAATAGTAATTAAACGTCACTATACCCGTTTAATTCATTCAACTGAAAAGCACACTGTGTTTATTAACTTAATTACATCATTACATAGTAATTAAGTTTCATAATTCATGAGAGCCATTACAGTGGCTCTCGGCTCATTACACAGCCTTCTACACGGACTCTTACACGGGTGTGTACAAGGCAACACGGGTACATTTCAGACACGGGCGTGTACTAGTTGAGACTACTCAACCCGGCCATGTCTTTGAAATACATTCATCTATCTGAGTGGTGCACAGCCTCTTACACGATCATGTACTTGACCGTGTTTCTTAAATTGTACTAAAAGACATTAAATTATGTCCATTTTATTCCTTAATGACTTATTACATGGTAAGTAGGTGTCATGAAAATGGCGGTCATTACAGGATTAAGGTTACTGCATAATGAACGTCAAAAGCAGATCGATCCACTCAAAGCGGACTTCGTAGATCAATCACGCTTTAGTCCCAGTCTAATATGTCACCACCAAGTAACATATCTATGTCTCTACTTGGGAGTCCAGCTCCAGACAGTCAAGACAAACCGTCCCGTCCAAGGCTTTAGACAACATAATAGTCTTAACATAAGTTAGATGCTCGGTCTAACCCCATAGACTACAGGCCATAGTTTAGACCGCTAACTTTAGAACATTGTCTTCTCGCATACAAAAGTCCATTGCATGCAACGTTCTAACAGTTTAACACAAGCAGTCAGGGAGCCATATTTGCTTACATTTACTTTAACGTGTAAATAAGACGAGGACAGATAGCAATGTAATGAATAACCTCTATATATATAATTTTATTATCCAGTTCAAAATGAATACATCAAAATGTCTCTAATGCTTAGGGCATTTCCTAACAGGTTCCGGGCGCCTTCGGTGCAATCGGTTTGTTTTATTTTACTTCCGTTTGGCCAGAATTCTCTACCATAAATTTCTATCGTTTTAGTGCATTTCAATGCATTCTCTAGGTTTTTCAGCTCTGATTTTCAACCGTTACACCAAAAAATGTTCGGTAAGATTTTTCATCCCCGAACTCACTTACTCTAACACTGCCGGAACATTTTTACAGTATTCTCAACAGTATTAAAACACAACTTTTGCATATTTTATTCATTAAAATTGCTACATATATACAATTTTAACCTACTCCAAGAATCTAAAATTCCCGGTTATCATAGCGTAAAACTGGAAACTTTTCAACAACTGGGTAGGTACGAGTTTAGTAAGTTTAGGAGCCGTTAGAGTTTGATTTGAGCTCCAAGACGAACACGAGAATTGTTCATCTCATTGAGGATGAAAAAGTTTATTTTCGCCAAATTTACAAACTAAGTCGTTTCAAACATATTTTTAAAACAGTTTCGGTATGTGGTATAAAGACCACCTTTAAAATGCAAACACCAAATTGTATTCTAACCTTTTTAAAATAAGAATATGGTTTTAATAAAATGCCCCTACCTTCCAACGGGGTGATAAGGGGATGGTTTCAAAGCACATAATTTTCCCAAATTTTTATAAGGCAACCAAGACAATTTTCAAAATAAAACAGTATTGGTAGCCTGGTAGACTACCACACCCAAACAAACTTAGTAACTAGGTAGGTTACTTAGTAAACGAAGCGTGAGGTAACTGGTCAGTTGACTAGTCAGTCAACCAGTTCAAGACTGAGTTTGGACAATATAGTGAGGAACAATAATTAATTTGCCAAGTAGATGACTTAATCAAACACGATAGAAGTTAGATACCAAATTCCTAAAATAGAGCAGTAAGGTACCGATGGGCCTCGATACCAAACCACGATACAAGTTGTAGTCACTAATAGTAGTAGTGACCAAAAAACAACATTAATTAATTTATTGGGTAATAAATTAATTAGTTACGCTTAGACAATCAAACTCACCAAAAGAGAGTAAGTTAGTACCGATGGTAATCGGTACCATATGTTAGTATCCACTTTAGTCACTAATGGTATTAGTGACTCAGCAACAGTATTAATGAGGTATGTTATTGATGATAGGTAGTTACCTGTAAGTTGACAAAGGCGAGAGTATAAGTTTGTTTGCAAACCAGGTAAGTACAACTCCGCCTGTAGCATGAGCAAAATGATTTTAAAGTGTTGATTTTATAGTATGTTAAGTATACAATTCATGCACTGTTATTGCATCACATGTTAAAAAAGCATATAGCTTCACAATCGCGTAGATTGATGAAAGAATAAGTTAGATGCTATATATCCCTTTTGTCCAAGATTAGGGGCAGCTTAGTAGAGCATATGGCCAGATCAGATAACAAGATGGAAATTAATAAAGTGTGTCGTATCGGGCTTTTCCATTGAAGAGGTTTTTCAAGCTAAAGTAAGTTAAGCCTTCGTTGACAGATCTTAAGTTAGTGATCATGGATGTTTTCGATGATCTGCGCGCATTCAGTACAGACACACGGCCCCTCTGCTAGATATAGGAAAGAAAAAGAATATTGAAGCAAAAATAAGCATAATTGGATCATGCATTATTCACAGTATGCATTAGTTATAGTTCATTATGCTTTCAGTTATAGTAGATATGCATTCAGTACTCGATATTTTCTGTTATGCATATAGTATGTGATGTTCTGCATTCAGTGATATGGTTTTAAGTTTGTATTATGATTTAAACATGTTTTGTGAATGACATGTTGTACTTACTAGGCATAAAGCTCACAATGTGTGTTTATCCTGTAGATAAGCGACTTATAGCTTAGAGCTCAATGGGCGATGATGGCGGCGGAGGCAGATGTGAGTGCGAGGTTATAAATACACTATGAGTTTAACTTCCGCATAGTAAACAGTATTTTTGAAAAGTATATTTTGAATAATAATTAGTTAAAGAATTTTATAAGTATGTATGTATGACTGAACTCCTTATGATTTAGACTTTGTATTTTTGAAAGTATACGTACATGAATAGTAAATACGTATGCATTAAAAAAAAACCCCTAAAATTATTGTATCTAATTAAGTAAGTTTAAGTAATAGTTCTCATATTTAAGATAAGTAATAGTAGTTTTAAGTGATGATCTAGGCCACTCAGGACACAGGACATCACAGTTGGTATCAAAGCGGTACCCTACCACCTTACCTTACATCGCTGCATGCCTGCCTCATCTGTCTAAGTAAGTTAGCTTTATTATTATTATTTTTATATTAGTATGTAAGTTAACGATTCGATTATAGTAGGTAGTATGGCTGCACCGATTGACCCCTGCCAAGTACAGGAAGATCGACAAGCGAGCTTGGCTTTCACTGCCATGCGACCAGATCTCTATGATGGTAGCCACCCACGTGAACTCTCATATTGGATCCACCATGTGGAGGTTATTTTCGAAGCTTGCCATATCCCACCCCATCTACGGGTGGTTTTGGCAAGCAGCAGGCTAGAGGGACTAGCGTTGGAATGGTGGAATGAATGATGTAGGATCAGGTATCTAATGATGTAATGGGCCGAGTTCTTCCAAGACCTCCACAATTCAAATGGACCAGCTAGAGATACAGATATCTGGAATGACATGTACGAGAGGTGATACTAGGTCCTCTCTAACATCTGGGATGTCTATGAGGGAGAGGCCATGGCACACTACTGTCAAAGGTTTTTGGACGCCATGCTACCTCATATCCCTCTAGACAAGTCGTTTGCAGAGATAACTGACCTATTGTGGAAAGGAACTCCGTGGTACGTGAGGGATATCGTTCACTAACCTCCGTAACATAAAAACCTGAGGTGCTTGGTCCGAGAAATAGTGGATGTTGAGAGAGAAGCGCTCAACCATGCGCCAATCCAAGGCGTTCCAACAGTTGCCTATATGGAGGGTGAGGCGGTATACCCTATACCCTAACTAGCCAATGAAGAGATCATGCCTGAAGCACCCGAGGGCAATGGGGAACCGATGGAGGGCCCTAAACTAGCCCCTCTGTCTCCCAAACACCACGTGGAAGAAGATGATGATGAGGCTCTTCCTGACGTCCATCCTGACGATGAGGGAGAAGAGATCCTCGATCACTTTAGCGACGATGAATGCATGGGGATGTATGAGCTCCAAGTCATCGTAGCCAGTGATGATGAAGGCAATTTTGTTTGGGGGTTTGAGGAAAAGGATCTAGAGGAGTGTCTTCTCAGTGACAGTGACGATGAGGAAATTTCTGATGTAGAATCAGGATTGTCATCCGAGTAGTTGTAATAACCAGGAAATTTTACTGTTCTCGGAATATAGTAAATTGCATGTACATGATGAATTTCATGTTTAAAATGTGAAATGTATGATTAATATTGTGTAGAACGAGATAAAATATTCTAACGATATTACAAATTAAGAATTCGGTGATGTAAAAGCATGCCGAATTGAGCTGGGGAAAAACAATGAACTGTAAACCCTAATGGGTGACTCAGGGTAAGCTGAGTGCACAAAAAGATAAAATACTGATAGTAGTAATTTTAGACGTGAATGCATGTGTGTGTTACACACAGTATTGAGAAGTTGGTCTAGATGACCTCTTCTTGACCTAAAATTGATATATTTAGATTCAGAATGCTCAAATTAGTCATTTGAGCACGAAAAGTAAATTTTGACCGGGAAATATGCAGTACCAAAAAACTGGTCAAGATGACCTCAGATGAAGATAAAACTGATAAATTTGGGTTCATCACGTCCAAATTAGTCAGTATAGCCTATCAGAATGCTCAAATTAGTTAATGGAGCACAAAGGTAATTTTGACGGGGAATTCACAGTATCAAAAACTAGTCGAAATGATCTCGGATGGAAATAAAACTGATATATTTAGGTTTAGCACGCCCAAATTAGTTAGGATAGCTCATGTTAAAATTTTGGACAAAAAGGGTATAAAGGTCAAAATTGCAGAAAAGGCCACATAATTTTCATTTTCTAGATTTTCTCCCCCACAGATACACCGTCGGTGAACAGTAACCAACCATCAGAAACGGTGTCTGTTTTCGACATCGCTAGTCTCGTTGGAAAGCTCTCGACGAGCTGAGTCCAAAGGTGTGTTGAATCGATGGAACCGACACCGGAGAACGCCGCACGCGCCACCCGAAGCCGCCGGTGGCTGGAAATTTCAAACAGCCGTATCTCCGCCATCTGACCTCCGATCAAGGTGATTCCGGTCCCAAAAGTTTTGTGGTGAAGAGGAGAACAAAACCTGTAGCTCATTTCATCTCAACAACTGTCGGATCACACTGCCCAAAGACGCGACGTCTCCGTCGTGAAGCCGCCATGGAATCTGTCGATTCCGGCGGAGTTGAGCCATACTACCGGTCTCAAAATGCTCAGAGAAGAATGGGGAGCAAAAGCCCTCAAACAATTTCGGGCAACAACCCTGGCATAGCAGAGATTCAATGCCACCGCCATGGGTTGAGTTTTCGAAGAAGATTGCCGGCGATCAGAGCCTCCAATGGTAAAATTGACACCACCAATGGACTCCTCTCATCCAGATCTTTAAGGTGGACACCTCCGTTGTTCATGTCGCCGCCGTCCGCCGCCGGTCAACGCCGGAGTCAACACCGATCAACGGCGACCCGGGGGTGAAAAAGTGAAGAATGGCCCATTGGCCTATTTTCGACGTTCTGGACACATCTGCGGCATCAGAATTGCCAACCGGGATTCCAAACGTGAAGAACGGAGACAAAAAGTTTACGCGATCGAGACCGAACGGTTCGTCCGATCGCCGACGGGATGATCTTGGTAGCGATTTCATTTCCCTTCATTCCTTATTTATGTATTGGAATGATTTATGTGTAATTTGTATTCAAATTGTAAAAAGAAAAGAGTAAAATGAATGAAATGTTAGAAAAAGAAAATGTTTGGGAAATGTGAATATTTTTACGTAAAAAGTTGAGTTTTACGTAAAAATTAGGCCTCTAGTATAGTACGTGGTAGATTAGACTAAGTTAGATGGTTTTGAGGCCTTTCCTAAACGCCGGAGACCTAGAAATTTAGCGAAAATGCTGCTGAAATTTTGAAAACGGCACTATGGGCATTTTGGTGAAAAACGAGAGGCAAATTGTGTTCAGTAATGGAAACCGAGACCCTTTGATGAGTTAGGCTCGGAAAATGGGAAAATGAACCTATGAGGAATAGTAAACCATCCCTCTGAGGTTGTGAAAATGTAAGAGAACGGGAAAACCAATGTCAAGGGTATTTTAGGAAACGAAAGGTAAATTTGAGGTCGTGATGAAAACCTGAGCCCACAAAGTGTCTAAGGCTTCGGATTAGCATAACAAACGTTTTAGGAGTAGTGAAATACCCATTTAAGGCTTTGAAATGTGAGAAAAACGAGAAACGACCCTGGGTGTCAGAATAGTACCACCCGAGGGTCGGATGACCAATAATCGTCTATGGAACAGCAATGGATGCTGTAAAAGTGTGTAAAAGCTTAAGAAACATTATTTTATGATATTTGGGCTTAGAAAATCCTGTCAAAAGTCATAGTGAGCATATAACGGTCCCGAGACCCGTCAGGGGCAAAATGGTCTTTTTGACCAAAAATTTTTGAAAGACTCAGAAAGGACCGTGAATGCCTAAGGATTGTTAAAATGAAATTATAAAAGTTAAATTTGGGTCTTAAACCAACAAAAAGTAGGTTTATGATGAGAAATCAAATCAGGGGCAAAATGGTAATTTTGCCAAGAGTTAGTGTAAAAATGGAAAATGGGATTTTAGATTCCTAAGACCATTTACAGGAAATAAAACGTAGAATTTTTATGTTTTACTAAATTTTGAATATGAAATGAAGATTTAGAATAACCGTAGTTATTCCGGTTATAGGAACCCAATCCAGATGTGGCAAAGGAACGTCTGCGGAGCCGGGGAAGGAAATGCTAGCGAAAGTATCTGTAAGTTCGAACATTTAATTGATTGCAACATGAATAGACTATTATGTCTAAGTATGATATGTGTAAGTTCCAACATTCATTTGTGTGCTTATGAACATTCTGATGTTGTTCATTATATGAATGAATTGATCTGTTTTGTCTAGGTTTATGTGCTATATGAATGTTTCATAGCGCGATGCTATGATAAATGTTTGGTAAGCTCAGATATTTACATGTCTGCAGCGTGAATTACTATTTGATTGATTTAAGTACTTTTCATACAAACTTGTAAAGTCCTACGGGCAATAGGAGTGTAGTTAAACTAACTCACCTAATAAAATGAGAAATTAAAAAGTGTATAAATAATACACTATGGAGAAGTGTTAGGGCACTATAGTATGGTTAATTAAAAACACACATAAAGAAATAAATGTAAAGACCTACGGGCAATAAGGCTCCACCGTGGGACGATTCATATGAATGTCGTCGGTGGGGAACTATAAGAAAGATGGTAATGAAACCACTAAGGCGTACCGCCCCTCCAACATAGTGGTGGAGGTTTTTCTCAGATCCTATGAGGATATTGTAGGAAAATAAACCGGTAAAAACGTATCAGAGTGGCGCAGCGGAACAATAAAAATATTTAGATCGTTAAATATATCATGATGCCATATACAATAAATCAACAACAATTAAAACTCATACCTCAAGGACGCCAATATGCAGGAGGAGAATGACCGGAGGGTTCAACCAACTAGCCTTCTCTACTATTCTCCAATTCCCGAATGGCTGAGTGTGTGGGCACGCTGAACCTCGATCGGTATGCTAGCACTGCTAGTCTTCTTCCGACCACCCAGATCTCTAAAGAACTTTATTGTCACGATGAGCTGTGCAACAATAAGCCTGCTCACCTGAGAGTCTGTGGTCTGAGAGAACTGGAGTGGCAGGACCTCTATTTATAGACCTGCATGAGGTGATTCTCTGAATTCGAATTGGACTAGGAAAAGATTTTCTCCCTTATCCAAACCAAAAAATCTGAATTTTCCAAGGGAGAATCTCCACAATTAAATTCGGTTTTCCTAGGACAAATCCAATCCAAATCTAAACAAGATTTTAACTAGAATTTTATCTCCCTTTTTCAACCAAAAAATCCGAAATCTTTAGGAGAAAATCTTCTCCAAATTTTCGTCTACTTTTAGGATAAGGAAGAATCAAAATTGCACTAGGATTTTTCAAGCTAAATCTCATCTCAACCTTATCCAAAAATAACCGAATTTCCTAGGATTTAGGCTCCAAAATTTCGGCCACTTTTAGGGAGTAGAGAGAATCCAAATTCAATTAGGATTGAAGCTTGAATTTACCCTTGAATCTTATCCACAAAAACCGAATTTTCCATTGAGGATTATCCTCAAAAAATTCGCCCACTTTTGTTGGGATTTGGATTCAAAATTCAAGTAGGATTCTAACAAGATTATCCTCTCTAAATCCAACTCAAATTCGAATTTCAAACCTTGTGGATTTTTCACAACAAATTCGAATCCTACTTGGACTGTGATTCAAAATTTGAATTTCAAATTTCAAATTCAAATTTCAAATTCAAATTTCAAATTTCAAATTTCAAATTTCAAATTTAAATTTCAAATTCAAATTTCAAATTCGAATTTTCAAATTCAAATTTCAAATTCAAATTTCAAATTCAAAATTCAAAATTCAAATTTCAAAATTCAAATTTCAAATTTCAAAATTCAAATTTCAAATTCCATAAAACGGTTGTGTTTCATATTCTTGTTCTCATGGATAATTTTCTACAACTCCAATCCAATCTCAAATAAAATCATGGCAACTTTATTTGGAGTTCGAATAATTGTGTACTCTATTATCCAAAACAAAGTCTAAATCCAACCGGAGAGAATCTTGTCTACCATCCTAATCCTGTGTCATCACCATCCATGCATAATAAACTAGCCAATAGCATACACAAATCAATTTGCCAAACGTTAAGGAATTATGTGGAGCTAGTAGAGGGACTGATTGGACATATATAATCGGGCTCCCGTGATTCCATATGATCATCATTCTGTACCGAACAACTCAATAATATGATCACTAATTTCAGAGTCACACCACTATAAACCTGAAACTGAACTCCCAATTATATACCGTATTACGTAAGCCTGTGACGAGCTACCATCCAATGACCTTGTCATATATGCAAAACCCTCATATGATATCCATGATCAGCCTTAGGTCAAAGTCCGTTTAATCCTACTGATCAGGCTATCTTAAAGTTCCATTATACTACCGAATCAAGAAAATGATTATTCACCATATGTGAATAAGAAGTCATCCACCCAGCAGACGACCCAAGGCCTTGTCCATTTTCACATTCAGTATAATGCCTTTAAGAGGATACCTTTAACTCCTCAGAGCTATGATTCCGATATCTGCAAACAAACCCTTCATCGTATACAAGTCATGCACCCAACGAACCGGTCTATAAGCTTACTACCTCTGAGACGCTTTAGCCATTGGAACATCAAAGTACACAAGTCATATACATGAAGTAGTTCATTTACTCAGGATTAAGGTTATTGCACAATGAACGTCAAAAGCAGATTGATCCACTCATAGCGGACTACGTAGATCAATCACGCTTTAGTCCCGGTCTAATATGTCACCTCCAAGCAACATATCCATGTCTCTACTTGGGAGTCCAGCTCCAGACAGTCAAGACAGACCGTCCCCTCCAAGGCTTTAGACAACATAATAGTCTTAACATGAGTTAGATGCTCGGTCTAAGCCCATAGACTACAGACCATAGTTTAGACTGCTAACTTTAGAACATTGTCTTCTTGCATACAAAAATCCATTGCATGCAACGTTCTAACAGTTTTAACACAAGCAGTCAGTGAGCCATATTTGCTTACATTTACTTTAACATGTAAATAAAACGAGGACAGATAGCAATGTAATGAATAACCTCTAAGTATAATTTTATTATCCAGTTCAAAATGAATACATCAAAATGTCTCTAATACTTAGGGCATTTCCTAACAGATATCAGGGCTGTGGAGGCCGATGTTCTAAGGTCGCTCCTTAGACCCTCCCAGTCAGCGTGCTAATAATCATCGGTACTGCCATAAACAGAGCTCTAAACTAGAAATCAAACAGAGAATAAACAATCAATAAAATGATAAAAATTATAATTGAGCATAACCAAAGCTTACGCTAGAATAATGTAAATTCGGTTAGGGTATGTGAATAGTTCCCCAATAGAGTAAAGTGAATAGTAACCAGTTAGGGTAATTGTTACTATTCATCGATCAAAGGTTAAAATTACTATTTATGATGAATAGTACTATTCATAGAAAATTGAGTTTTAGTGTTTTTGAACCAATATGAATCTTACTATGTATGTTTGAACTTACTGAGCCTGTTAGCTCATCAGTTTGTTCATGTTATAGGTAAGAAACCTATCCAGTAGATTTCTGAATGGCGGCAGGATGCGAGCGTGTCAAAGGGATAGGGAATCCACTGTGGGTATGGTCCTGCTACAAGTTTTCCACTGAGCGTTGAAAAAAGAGACATATATTACAAAAAGATTTGAATTATGTATTATGTATAAACTATGTTTGTACTTTTAAAAGTGACAAACATAGTTCAGTTTAATTACGTTATGTTTACAAACAAGAAAAAGTATTTAAAAAAAAATGATTCCAAATTTCACAAAGGGTTTAAAGGAAAGAAAAGAATTTAGGCGACCCGACGAAGTTCACGAGCTATTTCAGTCGGCTAAGGAGCTTGATTGTAATAGTTTTGATGGAACGAGGTCGGGGGCACCACAGTAGTAGTAACCCTTTTCGTGGGAATTTTTGTTATGTAAATGTATAGTGGGAAGCAGTAGCTTTCCCCATCAGACTTAGCTTAATGTACCTGTTGGGATTGTATATTTTGAAGTATGCGTCACTCCCACTAAACTGGAGTCTTGAGTATATGTATATATATATTTTGTGAAATATATTATAAAAAGCAGTGTAATTTTACCCCAGGGCTCAGACATGATTTTTTCACAGTAAGATCATAGCATAATAGAAAGTGCAAGATAAATCCTGGCACTCAGACAATGTTCCAATACAATGCGGCAAATGTATTAAACATTGTAGTATAAGAAAAAGAAAGATATAATTCGTATGCTTATATCTAAGATTGTTAAGTAAGAAGAAAATATGTGATACAAATCCCAGGTACAGAATTTAAAAGACTTATAATTTCCTTCCTGTTGTGTGATAGGGTTACATAGGAAACCATAGCAAGAACGAGATCTCAGTCAAACCAAGCCACTCGAGAAGATGAGTTAATGGCACAACTCGCAGCCATGCGAGCCATGATGGGGTATCAACAACAAGAGCTTACCCAGCTTAGGGAATGGCTGGACCGATAACCCCAGGCACCACAACCAGTAGAGGTGCCAGTCTAAGCGGCTCCAGTAGCCCTCGACACTCCTAGAAAGCGAGTGGCTCCCCCAGCCCAGATGACACCAGCACCTTCAGCCGTGGCTGCTCCCGTAGTAGCCAATGTTCTTGTGCCAGCCCCAAGAGAAGGCGACATATATGAGCGACTCAGGCACATAAAGGTGCCAGAGTTTAAAGGGACCACAAATCCCATTGAGGCCGACGATTGACTAACCGACATCCATGTGATCTTGGGCTCATAGGATTGACAGAGAGGGAGAAAGTATTATGTACATCCCTTGCCCTACGTAACGGGGCACGACAATGGTGGAAAATAGTGGCCATCAGAAGAAATGTCAATGAAAGGAGTTGGGCAGACTTCATTGACGAGTTCAAGGAGATGTATTTTAGTGATGAAGCGTTGGTGGCACAACAAGATAAGTTTAACAGTCTACACCAGCGTAACATGACCTTGATGGAGGTAGTCAGGAAGTTTAAACAACTAGCCTAACTTTGCCCTGACCTAGTGCTGACAGAGAAGGAAAGGGTTAGGAGAATGTTAAAGATGTTTCGGAAGGGCATTGCCATCCAAGTCTGCAGTGGTAGCCATGGGCCCACAACAATGGCAGAGTGCATTAGTAGAGCCATTAGAGCTGAATACTAGTTGGCTTAGGATAAGGAAAGAAAGGTGTAGATCTTCAAGGCTAGAAGGGAGGAGAAAACATAGGCCAAGCAGACCAAGGGGAGACAGAACCCTGAAACACAGCATAAAGGGAAAAATGTGGGAGCCAGCCAACACAACAGGCAATCCCATAATAATAACAAGAGAAAGGGGAACCAGAGTAACCAAGGGCCACAAAGGAACTTCCCCTAGAAGAAGAATAACTAGGGAAGAAATGGTAATCAACACTCGTCGTGCCCAAGGTGTGGAAGAAATCATCCCAGAGAGTGCAAACAAGGAACCAGTGGCTGCTACATATGTGACAACAAGGGCCACTACACCAAGAACTGCCACTTCAACCCACAGAATCAATAAGGCCAAGCCCATACCACCAGTGGTCAATTGCACGCTGCCTAAACTAGGATCGAAAGTCCTTCAATTGCTCAAGGAAGATTGGAGGCATCAAACGCTCAGGAAAGAATTTATGCCTTCACTAGAGATAATGTGAAAGCTGGAACCTCAACCGTGGTGACTGGTCACCTTTCTATTGCCAACTCAGCTGCTTTGGTTTTATTTGATTCTAGAGCCATGAATTCATTTGCATCCTCAGAGTTTGCTAGGAAGATAGACAAGAACCTAGATAGAATGGAACAAATTTTCCGAACTGCCCTTCCCTCCAAGGAAGTTTTGTTGTCTAATTACTGGATACGCCACGTACCTGTAGTTACTAGTGGATAAGAGTTAAGCATGGACTGATCATCCTTGACATGTACAACTATGACGTAATCGTGGGGATGGACTTCCTCGCCAAGTACAATGCCGTCATAAACTATCAAAGACAGAAGGTTACCTTTGAACCAATCGGGCATGAGAAGTTTGTCTACGAGGGATTATCGTTAAAACGGCCAAAGACGATGATTTCAGCAATGAAGATCTACAAATTGTTATCCAGTGGATGCACCGGCTTCTTAGCGCACATAGTAGACAAGACTCAAGAAGCAGAGTTAGAGCCAGAAAGCGTGCCAGTAGTTGAAGAGTTCGTGGAAGTGTTTCTAGAGGATCTTCTAGGGCTTCCACTCAAGCGTAAAATCTCGTTTGAGATGAAGCTCCTACCAGGATTTGCCCCTATCTATAAGGCGCCATACCGAATGGCCCCTGCAGAATTAAAAGAACTCCAGGCCTAATTGAAGGACTTGATGGACAACGTTTCATCTAACAGAGCTGTTCACCTTGCGGAGCACTTGTTTTGTTCATGAAGAAAAAGGACGGAATGCTAAGGATGTGCATAGACTACAGGGAGCTCAGCAAGATCACGACAAAAAACAAGTATCCATTGCCATGGATCGACGATCTGTTCAATCGGCTCTGAGGTGCTACAGTATTCTCGAAGATTGAGCTGCGTTCTGGGTACCACCAGTTACAAATCAGGGATGCAGATATACCCAAAATAGCTTTCCAAACATGATACGAATATTATGAGTTTCTGGTCATGTCATTCGGATTAACTAACGCACCAACGGCCTTCATGGACCTAATGAACTGGCTGTTGAAGGACTTCTTAAATAAGTTTGTCATTATGTTCATTAATGACATACTTATATATTCTAAGATGAAGGAGGAGCACAAGGAGAATTTGAGGACCATCTTATGCAAACTAAAGGATCATCAGCTATATGCCGAATTCTCCAAGTGTGAATTTTGGCTGGAGACGGTTCACTTTCTTGGCCATGTAGTCTCCGAGGAGGGAGTATCAGTAGATCCAGCAAAGGTAGAGGCAGTTAACACATGGCAAATGTAAGGATCACCATATTCCTGTAACTTAGAATTTCAATTAATGAGAAATTGAATAATAATTGATGCATTTTAGTGTAAAAATTGAAGAACACAGGCATGTACACGGCCGTGTAAGTGGCCGTGTACTATCCAGACTATGCACGTGCGTGAGGCAGTGTGAGTAAACATGGCCGTATAAGTGAACATGATTAAGTACACGACTATGTAAGTGACCATGTACTGATTGGGTTATTGTAATGTTAAAAGCCGTGTAACTATACATGGTCGTGTAAGCAGAACATGGTCAGGTACATGGCCGTGTAAGTGGCTGTGCACCGATGGTGCTGTACACGTGCATGAAACTGTGTAATTGAACATGGCCATGTAAGTGAAACACGGCTAGGTACACACCCTTGTAGGAAGCTGTGTACCATTCGGAAAAATAAAATTTCCCCAAGACACAACCATGTTGAGCAAGCTCAATGGATACACGCCGTGTAGTCCTTGTACACGCCCATGTAGGAGGCCGTGTATGGGGAAGAAACCCACTAAATTGACTTTCGTGAATTATGAAACTTAATTACGATATAATTAAGTAATTTAGTCAAAAAATATAGTATAATTTCTAGTTGAATAGACTAAACAGATACAGTACTGTTTAAGTACTATCCATACGATGAATAGGGTGATCGACAGTGAACCTGGTCTACCCTATTACGTGTATGTATGCATGAAGACACACAGTATCACAAGACTAGTGAATAGATTACCAGAATGCTCAGACCAACCATCTAAGCACAACAACGATGAGAAACCCTAGCAAGGGTACAGTACCGAGAACATAGTCCAGATGACCTCCTCTCATATAGAAACTGACAAAAATCAGAGTCAGAACACTCAGACTAGTCAGTTAGAACAGAAAGCAATGAATAGTGAATAGTGACCGACCGGGCTCATAGGCATTACAACCCAACCAAAGATATCTAGAAATAACTAGAATGAAAACCGGAAGCCATAGGTGTAATTTCGGGTGAAAATTAGAACATTGCCGAGAAAGGATCAAAAATCACAATAGAAAACTGGACTGTGAAGAAATCGACCCAGTTAAATTGTAACTACTCGAAAACTAAGTCCCATTGGATGGAAACTGGCTAGTTTGATTAGTTAGAAAACCCCATAAAGTGAGAATAAACAATGGGAAAATGGTATACCAAAAATCCCATAAACAAAAATTTATTTTCATCACCATACATCACCATTTCACATCAAATTTGATAAAAAAAATGGTGTTGTTCTTCCCAAGGTGTGCGACAATAATGGGAGGGCTACACACATAAAATTTGTTTCTTGGTTTAGACAAAATTTGGGTTAATTTGGTGAAGTTAATTGTGCTTAGATTTGCCTATAAATAGGTGTCACCTCCCTTGCCTTTCATTTCTTTCTTTTAGCTCCCAAAAGCCAAGTATTCTCCCTTCTCCTTGCAGCCAAAATCTGCCACTTTGCCCTTAGCCAAACACCAAAATTTTCACACAAAACTCTTACACAAGGCTTGCTTACAAGGGTGCTTCAGAGTACACATCTTGTGTTAGGAAATACCCTAAGCATTAGAGACATTTTATTGTATTTATTTTGAACTAGATAATAAAATTATATATAGAGGTTATTCATTACATTGCTATCTGTCCTCATTTTATTTACGTGTTAAAGTAAATGTAAGCAAATATGGCTCTATCACTGCTTGTGTTAAAACTATTAGAATGTTGCATGCAATGGACTTTTGTATGTGAGAAGACAATGTTCTAAAGTAAGCGGTTTAAACTAAGGTCTGTAGTCTATGGGGTTAGACCGAGCATCTAACTCATGTTAAGACTATTATATTGTCTAAAGCCTTGGAGGGGACGGTTTGTCTTGACTGTCTGGAGTTGGACTCCCAAGTAGAGACATAGATATGTTGCTTGGAGGTGACATATTAGACCGGGACTAAAGCGTGACTGATCTACGAAGTCCGCTTTAAGTGGATCGATCAACTTTTGACATTCATTGTGCAGTAATCTTAATCCTGAGTAGATGAACAGCTTCATGTATATGACATGTGTACTTTAATGTTCAAATGGCTAAAGCGTCTCAGAGGTAGTAAGCTTATAGACCGGTTTGTTGGGTGCATGACTTGTATACGATAAAGGGTTTGTTTATAGATATCGAAATCATAGCTTTAATAAGGAGTTAAGAGTATCCTCTTAAAGGCATTATATTGAATATGAAAATGGACAAGGCCTTAGGTCGTCTGCTGGGCGGATGACTTCTTATTCACATATAGTGAATAATCATTTTCTTTATTCGGTAGTATAATGGAACTTTAAGATAGCCCGATCAGTAGGATTGAACGGATTTTGACCTAAGGCTGATCATGGATATCATATGAGGGTTTTGCATATATGACAAGGTCATTGGATGATAGCTTGTCACAGGCTTACGTAATACGGTATATAGTTGGGAGTTCAATTTCAGGTTTATAGTGATGTGACTCTGAAATTAGTGATCATATAATTGAGTTGTTCAGTAAAGAATGATGATCATATGGATTTGTGAGAGCACGATTATATATGTCCAATTGGTCCCTCTACTAGCTCCACATAATTCCTTAATGTTTGGCATATTAATTTGTGTATGCTATTGGCTAGTTGATTATGCATAGATGGTGTTGACATAGGATTAGGATGGTGGACAAGATTCTCTCCGGTTGAATTCAAATTTTGTTTTGGATAATAAAGTACATAATTATTCGAACTCCAAATAAAGTTGCCATGATTTTATTTGAGATTGGATTTGAGTTATAGAAAATTATCCATGAGAACAGAATTTGAAATACAACTGTTTTGTGGATTTTGAAGTTTGAATTTTGAAATTTGAAATTTGAATTTTGAATTTTGAAATTTGAAATTTGAATTTGAAATTTGAATTTGAAATTTAAATTTGAAATTTGAAATTTGAAATTTGAATTTGAAATTTGAATTTGAAATTTAAATTTGAAATTTGAAATTTGAAATTTGAAATTTGAAATTCAAATTTTGAATCACAATCCTAGTAGGATTCGAATTTCTTGTGGTAAATCCACAAGGATTGAAATTCAAATTTGAGTTGGATATGGAGAGGAAAATCTTGTTAGAATCCTACTTGAATTTTGAATCCAAATCCTAACAATAATGGATGAAAATTTTGAGGATTATCCTCATGGAATTTTCAGATTTTTGTGGATAAGGTTCAGGGAAAAATTCAAGTTTCAATCATAGTTGAATTTGGATTCTCTCCTCCCTGATTATGGTCGAAATTTTGAGGAAGATATCCTAGAAGATTTTCGGTTATTTTGGAAAAGGATGAGATATGATTCAAGCTTGAAAAATCCTAGTTGAATTTTAATTCTTTCCATCACTTTGTGGCCGAAAATTTTATGAATTTATCCTAGTGAATTTTCGGATTTTTCTAGTGGATAATGGGGTGATAAAATTCAAGTAAAAATCTTGTTTAGATTAGAATTAGATAATCCTAAAGTGGCCAAATTTTTAGTTGGGATTTTCCCCTTGATAAATTCGGATATTTTGGTTGTGGATAAGGGAGAATATCTTAGCCTAATCCAATTCGAATTCAGAGAATCACCTCATACAAGTCTATAAATAGAGGTCTGCCACTCCAGTTCTCTTAGACCATAGACTCTCAGGTGAGCAGGCTTATTGTTGCACAACTTACCATGACAATAAGTTATTTAGAGATCTGGGTGGTCAGAAGAAGACTAGCAGTGCTAGCATACCGATCGAGGTTCAGAGTGCCCACACACTCAGCCATTCGGGAATTGGAGAATAGTTGAGAAGGCTAGTTGGTTGAAGCCCTCCAGTCATTCTCCTCCTGCAGATTGGCATCCTTGAGGTATGAGTTTAAATTATTGTTGGTTTATTGTATATGGCATCATGAGGTATTTAACGATCTTGAAAAATTTTTTTTGTTCCGCTACGCCACTCTGATATGTTTTTACCGATGTATTTCCTACAATTGGTATCAGAGCCATCTCATGACTATGCCATATACATAAATTAGACAATTAATTAGTCTTTTTATTTATGTATGGATTTGATATTTAGAAAACGGCATTACCGGATTCCTTTATGTTGTTATCATGTATTATGCATAAAGTATGTGGTTATTTTAATTTTTTGAATTATTATAAGCATGCTTGTTTTTTGCCGATTATGGTTCCTTAGAATTTAGAAAAATTATATTTAGGAATTTTTATGTAACCATGGGAGCAGTTTATTAATACTGTAATTTTCCCATGGATTTTAATTTTTGTCTCTTAGAATTATTATGGTTAGAATTTTTTTGTACACCAAAAACAGTTTAGGAAATTTTATGTAATTATTCTTGGAGGAGATTAAAGATTCAAGACTGTAATTTATTTTTCCCAAAAGTTAAATTTAATTTAAAGGTTGAAATTTTGATTGTGTGGAAAATTTCAATTTAATTAGGATTCAAATAAATTTTTGGAGATCCTAATGGGTAAATTGGAATATGACACGAAAATCGAGACACGACCCTTCGGGATAGGCCATCGGGCCTTGGTGGGGCTGCAGCCCCTGCCCTCGGGCATGATGGGCTGCGGCAGACCCTGTACAGGCCATGATCACCCACAGCCGCAGGCTTGGCCTACAGCCGAGGGTGGCTGTGGCCCTCCCAAGGCTAGGCACAGCCTGGGCGTGTAGCCTGCCAGCTGCTGCACCCAGCCTAGGCATGCAGCCTGGCACAGCAGGCTTGGCCTGCAGCCCGATAGGGCTGCACAAGGGGTGGCCATGGGCTACCAGCCCCTCTGGGGCTGGGGGCTGCCCATGGCGGCTGCCGGCTTCCTGGGCGGTGGGGCGACGGTTTAAAAAAAAATCAAAAGTTTTGATTTTTAAATTTGAGATTTAATTTTAAATCATGTATAAAAATATGTAATTGAAAATTTGAAATTTTTGAAATTACATATTATTACACATGATGTTTAAAATTTGAATTTGAAATTTAAATTTGAAATTCGAATTTGGAATTTGAATTTGAAATTTAAATTTTTGGAATTTAAATTTTAAATAATTCTTGAGATGAGAAATAAATGGAGAGGATACATAAAGATGGATGCAAGAAGACGGAACAAAATTCAAGACCCAAAGAATGCTTTGGATGGAATTTTGTAATCTTTATTTTCTTTGTTCTAGGATGGAACCATGGCTTGGTTATTCTGTCAATTATTTTTTTTTGTGATATGTCATGGATGTATAAATATGTATTGATGGATGTTTTATATGCATATTTGATAACATGTCATATAGGATAGGTGAGTGTCGCTCATACTATATTGATCATACATATTTGTCAAAACTTGCATGTTTTTCAAAATATTGAGTGGGAGAGGGTTTAAAACAAAACCCACGGCCTCCATTGTTGATCCATATATGAAAGCATGGTAACGCCTTGCGTCAGTTCTGCCCTGTCCACACCCTTCGGTAGGTGTTTACCGCCACCGGTATACTAGATTGGATCTCCTATGTGGAAAATGTGTTCGGGTACGATCCTATTCATGACCACCCCTCGGTGGCTTGGTAGGACGTGGATCGGGTTACGTAAACAATGGTTATACACTCAAGACTCGTTTAGTTATTAACCTTCCCTAGAAGCTATGTTAACTAAACTGGTAGCCAAAATAAGCTGTTATTAATATATGTCTTAACCTTGGAGGATTTAAGGCAACATATATTAATTGGATGGGGTCCATGTTCTGGTTATTTGTTTCATGACCACCCCTCCGTGGCTTGGGGCAATAGGTGATGAGAATTACCGTTGCAATACTGTATGTTTTTCAAGTTTCATGTAGGAACATACTTGTATGTTTTATTTGCTAAATTATCTGTATATTTGCTTGGGCTTTGTAATGATGTCTAGTATAATTTTATTTCAGTTCAAAATATTACCGACATCCTTCATTTCAATACTTATTAAGAATAAACTGAATGACGATAATTATAAAGATTGGAAAAGAAATCTGTTGATAGTTCTCAACTGCGAGAGACATAAGTTTATACTGGACGAACCATGCCCACCAGGGTCCAAACTTGACACACCGCTTAAGGAGGTCCCGGTTACCTATACTCATTGAAGAGAATCCAATGAGATAGCTCGATGCTACATTCCGGCTAGCATGACGAGTGCTTTACAAAAGCAGTATGAGACTTATCAAGTTGCTGGGGAGATCATGAAAAATTTGGAGGACATGTTCGGAGGCCAAGAAAAGTTGGCTCGACAGTCTACTATAACTAGTATTATGAACTCTAAGCAAAAGGCAGGTACTCCGGTGAAGGACCATATGATCACTCTAATGGGATTCTTCACTGAGGTTGCCGAGAACAATGCTGAGTTGGACTACAACACCCAGATCGAGATGGTGTTCAAAACTCTGTCTAAAGATTTTGTGGGGTTTAAGGCTGCATACAATCTGGCAACAAGGGAGTTAGGACTAACCGAGTTTATGAAGCAACTCCAAGCTTATGAGCAGATGAATAGGGATGGGGATGCGGTCCAACCCAAAGGAGAGGCCAATTTGGCAAAATCTTCCAAACCCTCACGGAAGAGGAAGAGGCCAAATCAGAAGCAAACAGCTTCCAGTTCTTCTAATCCTCCTGTCTCGGATGGGAAGAACAAGAACAAGAACAAGAAGCCCAGGGACCCTAAAAAGTCCAAATGCTTTCACTGTGGGAAGGTAGGTCACTTCAAGGAGTCTTGCCAGGAAATCCTAGCTGCCAAGGGCAAGGAAGGTAAGGAACTTTACTATTTAGAAGCGTGTTTGGTGGAACAATTGAAAGACACTAGGGTCATTGATTCAGGCGCCACTAATCATGTTTGTGTTTCTATGCAACGGTTCGTGGAAACGAGAAGTCTACATGATAGGGGCCTCTCGTTGCGGACTGGAGATGGCAGTTTGGTGGTGCCTGAGGCAGTGGAAGATATTTATCTTTACTTTGATCAATTTAGGTTTATTTTATTGAAAGACTGTTTTTATGTTCCTAATTTTAGGAGGAACCTTATATCGGTAGCTTGTTTAATAAAGGATTCTTATTCAGTTTCTTTTAGTAAAAGAGTTGATATTCATAGAAATAAGTCTTTTATCTGTTCTGGATGGATGGATGAAAACCTATATTTGATCAAACCAAATATGTACTCACTGCTTAACACTAAATTAATAGATAACTCTAAAGGGTTGAAAGTTTCTCACTCTAACAAGGCGTATATTTGGCATTTAGACTTGGTTATATTAATCAGGATAGGATTCAAAGATTGGTGAAAGACGGTCCTCTAGAATCTCTGGAGGAGGTATGTCTTCCTCAATGTGAGTCTTGTCTAGAGGGAAAGATGACTAAGAGGTGTTTTAGAGCTAAGGGTACAAGGGCTGAGGAGATCTTAGAAATTGTGCACACTGACGTATGTGGCCCCATGAACGTCACAGCACGAGGAGGGTTCGAGTATTATGTCTCCTTTATAGACGATTACTCGAGGTATGGATATGTGTATCTGATGCACCGCAAGAGCAAAACCTTTGACAAGTTCAAAGAGTATCGTGCGGAAGTGGAAAAGCAATTGGATAAATCCATAAAGACACTTCGATTTGATCGAGGTGGTGAATACCTCTCCGACGAATTTCTAGGACATTTTGTAGAGAATGGGATATTATCCTAATTTACTGCATCTGGTACTCCACAACAGAATGGTGTAGCCGAAAGGAGAAATAAGACCTTGTTGGATATGGTACTGTCCATGATGAGTTATTTAACGCTGTCGCTATTATTTTGGGGATATGCTTTACAAACGGCGTGCTATATTCTGAACCAGGTTCCAAGCAATCAACTCCCAAAACTCCGTATGAATTGTGGCGTGGCAGGAAGCCCTTCTTTGGACATATGAGAATATGGGGCTGTGTGGGTGCAACCCCTCTAGCTTGGGTCGTCCACCTTACCTTGCTAGCTTTCTTTATTCTTTGCTTATTCTTACTTAGCTTGCTTGTCTTTATTACTTTCTTTTTCTTTAGGGGTTTAAAAGATTTGTACTTGAAAAACTAAGAATTTTTTTTTAAAGCTTGACTGAATGAAACTATTAGTTCTTTGAAATTGTGTATACATAAATATATACGTACTACTTAATATTTTTTTCCCCAAAATATATTTTGCAATCTTATTACTTTAAAGTACGTAAAAATAAAAACATACTTTTAAGCTTGTTTTACTACTTTACATACTACACTCTTATCTTATCTTTATACATATACATCACTATTACACTTTCTTTCTTTTACACTTTAATTACAGCGGAACTCTGTGAAACAGAACCATAACCCGTCCATGACATCGCTAGGATCTGCCTGCCAGTCCGCTACTCTTGTTTCGTATTGCTGGTTGCTTACCTTTATTACCTACATCACGAATAGACTAATGAGCTAAAGTTCAGTAAGTACAAACATACAAGTAAATAAGCTGAATACACCACACTTAGGGTTAGTCAACTTATGACCAATTATTTTCTTATTCCTATGCTTTACTTATTCTTTCTATTCTATTTCTTTCTTTTTCTTTGCTTTACTTTATCTTGCTTAATCTTTCACTTGTGGGCCCGTGGTTGGACGTACCTAATGCGTGCAGACCAATAAAGGATCAGGGGAGCGACCCACCAATCAACCCTAAGGTCATATCTAGACTGCTACCTATAGGTAGCAAGTCAAGCCATCAACTACCTCATTATTAACGAGGCAGTGCCACACAACTAAGGTGGAGGCTATCTTTGAACCTCAAAACTGGAGAGGCTGGTACGCCAACCTTAACTTTTAAGTCTTATTATTTGACTTATCTTGTTCCTCTTTTCTTTATCTGATCTTGCTTAACTATTCTCGTGAACATGTTAGTATCATGTCACAAACTGAATAACTTAAATGTGTATATATATATAATACAACTCTATGGCCAGTCAATTCGTGAGTAGACAATTAAATGTATGTACTTATAGCACTTGTGCTAGTGTAAACTTCTGTGGGTCCGTCGAGCTCTTTTGCTCGTCTCTAGTTGAGTTTCCTCAAGACATAATGTCATCAATTAATACATTTTCATTAACTGACTTTATTATACTAAAATCTGAACTTTGGCTTTTAAAATCTTAATTAAAGTCTTATGGCGACATTTAAAGTCCTCACGACTCTGTTTGGACTTTTCTAGGGCTCTAGCAACCATTTCTGAGCATTTCAAAAATTTTGGTAAACTTGGTGAATAGTAACTTTTGACGGTAAATAGTACTATTCACGTAAATAGTCCATGCACATGAATAGTATCATGCACGTGAATAGTATTTAGGCCAGGGGACATGTCTATTTTTCTACTTAGACCAGGTTCCCTAAGTCTAAGAACCATAAAATAGCTAATTGGAGGGTTTAACGCCCCTTTCTTGACTTTTCTAGACTTTTTTTTGTCAAAATGACCATTTTACCCTTAACGGGTCTTGGGGTCGTAACATTCTCATTTTGGTGCTTAAACGGGATTTTCTGAGTCCCTAAAATCTTAAAACAATCTTTTCTAGGTCTCAGTAAATTTTTACAACTTAATTGTTGTGATTTCACTATTTATTTATCACTCGTCCCTCGGGTGGTACTATTTCGACCCTTGGGGTCATGGCTCGTTTTTCTAGCATTTCGGAACTACAAACGAGCTTTTCACTAATCTTAAAAACGTTTCTTATTCTCTTCACGACCTAGGTCTCCGAAGGGCTCGGGTTTTTCCATCCCGACCCTAAACTTTACCCTTGTTACCCAAAACGCCCTTGACGTTATTTTTTTTTCCGTCCTCTCGGCATTTTAGATTTTAGGGGTCGGTTTACTATTCTGCTAGACTTGCTTTCTTACTTCAAACTCTAAGGTATTGAAGGATCTCGGTTTTTATTTCTGAACATATTTTTATCGCTCGTTTCCTGAAATGCCCTTAATGCCGCTTTAAAAATTTTGGCAGCATTTCCGCTTAAATTTTAGGTTTCTGGCGTTTAGGAAACGCCTCAAAAGCATCTATCCTAATCTAAACCTGCCACGTACTATACCAGAGGCCTATTTTACGCAAAAGTTTCTAAACTTTTACGTAAAAACTTTCCACATTCTCAATGTACAAATCACACATAAAGTCTTTATTTTTCAATCACTTAGGCCACGGTTTTAGTTTAGGTTTCCAACACTGAAACTTCCTTTCTTTCAAACATTCTTTCTCTTACTTTTCTTCTTGGTTTTTAAGGCATATTCAATACCAAAACCAAATAAAATTCTTATTGAAATCTCTTTATAAAGCCACGGGTTTTATGCTAAATCCTAACCTAACTTTGGTTTTCAATTCAACCACTTACACAAGCTTATCTTCTACATCATTCTAACTTACCACAACACTAAAATCACATGATGTTTACATGTTCTTCACACTAGGTATACATGGTTCCTTTTTAGAAAACTTTTACAAAATTTTGTTTCAAACTTTTTAACTTTTCTTTCTAAACATTTTACACATCAAATCACATGTTTAAATCAACCAAAACCAACTCAAAATTCTTTCCAAACCCTAGTAACATACACGGTTTTTCTTGAAACAAACCGAATCCCACTTTGGTTTTAAGCTTTCAAATTTTCTTTCTAGTTGTTTTACATATCAAAACACACTTTAAAATAACAATTTAATTAAACAAAACTTGAAATTTCTTGAACCCATACACTTAGTCACGGGTTCCTCATAAAACTAACATGAAAAATTATTGTTTCAAGCTTCTAAATTACTCTTTAACTATCATGTAAACTAATTAACCTTAAACAACAAAGTTTGAACTAAACTTTTCTCATTCTTTTCTACTTAACTTGGCCACGGATTTTTGCTTCAAAATACCAAAGAAAAGCTTGAAATTTCAAGCTTACCTTGCTACGTTACTCAACACTTGCTAAGGAAGAACTTTGCTTAAGATTTTGACACCAAACTTTGAAGAAACTCAACCTCAATGGAAGGGGAGAGTCACGGCTTCAAAGGGCAGCAAAGGGGCTGTAATTTCAGAAAAATTTCTGATTTTATGAAGCCAAAAGCGTTTTTAAAAAGGGAGGCCAAAAAGGAGGGCTTTTTAGCAATTTTCTTTAGGGACTTTTTAGCAACTTGTTAAGGGTTTATTTGCAAACTTTTTGGGGTCAAAATATAATTATTTGGCTGTCTTTCCAGCTGTAAAATCGACCAACTTCAGCCCTTATCCACAAAATTTTTAAAAAATCAACTTTGCATTTTTGGTTTAATCTTAGCCCTTGATCTTACCTACCTTTAATCTTAGCCATTCATCCTACCTACCACCCTTTTTCTTCTAATTTCTTATCCTAATTATGACATCATCCATGATGTCATCTAATTAATCCATAGGTCAAAGTTTGACCAAAAGTCAGACCAAACCAAACTTTACCGAAATCGCATAGGCGGGTTTCTGATGCCTCCTGTGTGATCGGTTTACCTTATTCTACTGTCGTTGGGCTTAAAATCAATGGCAAAGTTTTTCGTCCTTTAGTAACCTTAGGTTTTACCTAGGGTAATCTCTTGGTTTCTTTGGCCCTAAAATGCTTCATCATTTTACCAGAAATGATGAAATTTCTGGGGTGACATATCAGAGGACTTATCTAGCCATCCGTACTATCAAATTATTCTAATACTGTCTTAAAACTCTCAAAAACCCTAAATTACTTTTCTTACTATGCTCTTACTTTCACTTGCCATATTCTTATCTTTACACTGTTCAGATACCGAAACTACTCCTTTTTGAGCGTTTTGTTCTGAAATCACTTTCTTACTCATATACTTTATTCTCTACTTATTTTTGGATATTTTAATTCCTCCAAAACATCTATTTGTTACTATCAACATTATAATTTTTCTAATTACAAACATAGTGTTTCTTTACATTCTTACTTACAGAACCCATAGAAAACCCTTGATTGAACTAAGTTACACTGGTAGAATTCTCTGGTCGTCACAGGCTGCCCAGCACATGTACTGGACGGGGATGCGAAAAAGTTGGAACCAAGATCAGAATTGTGCATGTTTGTAGGGTATCCAAAGGGAACTAAAGGAGGTCTGTTCTATAACCCGAAGGAACAAAAAGTCATTGTTTCAACCCATGCAACATTCTTGGAGGAAAGTCACATGAATGACTTTAAGCCTCGAAGCAAAGTGGTGCTAGAGGAGTTATCGGGTGAAAGAACTGCTGTAGGAAAATAAATCGATAAAAACGTATCAGAGTGGCGCAACGGAGCAATAAAAATTTTTAGATCGTTAAATATCTCATGATGCCATATACAATAAACCAACAACAATTAAAACTCATACCTCAAGGATGCCAATCTGCAGGAGGAGAATGACCGGAGGCTTCAACCAACTAGCCTTCTCTACTATTCTCCAATTCCCGAATGGCTGAGTGTGTGGGCACTCTGAACCTCGATCGGTATGCTAGCACTGCTAGTCTTCTTCCGACCACCCAGATCTCTAAAGAACTTTATTGTCACGATGAGCTGTGCAACAATAAGCCTGCTCACCTGAGAGTCTGTGGTCTAAGAGAACTGGAGTGGCAGGACCTCTATTTATAGACCTGCATGAGGTGATTCTCTGAATTTAAATTGGATTAGGAAAAGATATTTTCCCTTATCCTTAACCATAAAATTCGATTTTTTCCAAGGGAGAATCTCCACAAAAAATTCGGTTTTTCTTAGGATAAATCCAATCCAAATTTAAACAAGATTTTAACTAGAATTTTATCTCCCTTTTTTAACCAAAAAATCCGAATTTTTCTTGGAGAAAATCTCAACAAAAGTTTCGGCCATTATGGATAAGGGAGAATCAAAAATTCCACTAGGATTTTCAAGCTTGAATCTCATCTCAACCTTATCCAAAATAACCGAATTTCCTAGGCGATTTTCTCCCTAATTTCGGCCACTTTTCAGGGAAGGAGAGAATCCAAATTCAACTAGGATTGAAACTTGAATTTTCCCTTGAATCCTATCCACAAAAACCGAAATTTGCTTGAGGATTATCCTCAAAATTTCATCCCTTATTTGTTGGGATTTGGATTCAAAATTCAAGTAGGATTCTAACAAGATTATCCTCTCTAAATCCAACTCAAATTCGAATTTCAAACCTTGTGAATTTTCCACAACAAATTCGAATCCTACTTGGATTGTGATTCAAAATTTGAATTTCAAATTTCAAATTCAAAATTCAAATTTCAAATTTCAAATTTAAATTTCAAATTCAAATTTCAAATTCCACAAAACGGTTGTGTTTCATATTCTTGTTCTCATGGATAATTTTCTACAACTCCAATCCAATCTCAAATAAAATCATGGCAACTTTATTCGGAGTTCGAATAATTGTGTACTCTATTATCCAAAACAAAATCTGAATCCAACCGGAGAGAATCTTGTCTACCATCCTAATCCTGTGTCATCACCATCCATGCATAATAAACTAACCAATAGCATACACAAATTAATTTGCCAAACGTTAAGGAATTATGTGGAGTTAGTAGAGGGATTGATTGGACATATATAATCGGGCTCCCGTGATTCCATATGATCATCATTCTTTACCGAACAACTCAATCATATGATCACTAGTTTCAGAGTCACACCACTATAAACCTGAAACTGAACTCCCAATTATATACTGTATTACGTAAGCCTGTGACGAGCTACTATCCAATGACCTTGTCATATATGCAAAACCCTCATATGATATCCATGATCAGCCTTAGGTCAAAGTCCGTTTAATCCTACTGATCAGGCTATCTTAAAGTTCCATTATACTACCGAATCAAGAAAATGATTATTCACCATATGTGAATAAGAAGTCATCCGCCCAGCAGACGACCCAAGGCCTTGTCCATTTTCACATTCAGTATAATGCCTTTAAGAGGATACCTTTAACTCCTCAGAGCTATGATTTTGATATCTGCAAACAAACCCTTCATCGTATACAAGTCATGCACCCAACGAACCGGTCTATAAGCTTACTACCTCTGAGACGCTTTAGCCATTGGAACATCAAAGTACACAAGTCATATACATGAAGTAGTTCATTTACTCAGGATTAAGGTTATTGCACAATGAACGTCAAAAGCAGATTGATCCACTCATAGCGGACTACGTAGATCAATCACACTTTAGTCCCGGTCTAATATGTCACCACCGAGCAACATATCCATGTCTCTACTTGGGAGTCCAGCTTCACACAGTCAAGAGAAACCGTCCCCTCTAAGGCTTTAGATAACATAATAGTCTTTACATGAGTTAGATGCTCGGTCTAACCCCATAGACTACAGACCATAGTTTAGACTGCTAACTTTAGAACATTGTCTTCTCGCATACAAAAGTCCATTACATGCAACGTTCTAACAGTTTTAACACAAGCAGTCAGTGAGCCATATTTGCTTACATTTACTTTAACATGTAAATAAGACAAGGACAGATAGCAATGTAATGAATAACCTCTATGTATAATTTTATTATCCAGTTCAAAATAAATACATCAAAATGTCTCTAATACTTAGGGCATTTCCTAACAATCTCCCACTTGCCCTAAGCCAGCAGATGTGCCATGTTACGCATCCCCATCGCCTCTACATGCCTCTCAAAGCTTGTAGCCACCAAAGTCTTAGTAAAGGGATCGGCGATGTTGTCCTCGGACGCGATCTTACATACATCCACTTGTCCTGTCTCCACTTGCCCTCTAATAATATGATATCTCCGATCGATGTGCTTGGTCCTCTTGTGGTGCCGAGATTCCCTTGTGTTGGCAATAGCCCCTGTATTATCACAGTAAAGTGTGATAGGCTTGTCAACACCCGGAATGACCTCAAGGTCTCTAAAGAACTTACGGAGCCAAACCGCTTCTTTAGATACCTCAGCCGCAGCCACATACTCAGCCTCCATAGTAGAGTCAGCTGTACAGCCCTGCTTCACGCTCCTCCACACAATGGCACCTCCTCCGAGTAAAAACACTGATCCAGATGTCGATTTCCTCGAATCCTTACAAGTCTGGAAGTCTGAGTCCGTGTATCCTACGGGTGTTAGGTCCCCTCCAGAATACACCAGCATATAATCCCTCGTTCTCTTAAGATACTTGAGTATATGCTTTACTGCTTGCCAGTGCTTGGTTCCAGGATTCGCTTGATATCGACTCACCATACCTACTGCAAAACATATGTTCGGGCGAGTGCAAAGCATAGCGTACATAAGGCTACCCACAGCGGATGCATAAGGGACCTTACTCATACGCTCTCTTTCTTCCGATGTCTTGGGACAGTCATCTAATGAAAGAGTTAGACCGACAATAGAAGGTTGTGAGCCTTTCTTTGCCTCTAGCATTGCATATTTGTCAATTATTTTATCTATGTATGAAGCTTGGGATAACGCTATCATTTTGTTCTTTCGATCTCCGAAGAGACGAATGCCTAGAACATAATTAGCTTCTCCCAAGTCCTTCATGTCAAACTGTTGGTGTAACCAAAGCTTGACCGATGATAAGTTCCCTACATCATTCCTAATGAGTAGTATATCATCGACATAGAGTATCAGAAAGACCACTTTTTCATCCTTAATACGTTTATAAACATAAGGTTCATCAACGTTCTGCTCAAAACCAAATTTCTTAATTGCTTGATCAAACCTCTGGTTCCATGAGTGGGATGCCTGCTTTAATCCATAAATGGATCTAAGCAACTTGCAGACTTTCCTTTCTTGGCCTTTCGCTACGAACCCTTCGGGCTGTATCATATAGATACACTCTTCAAGATGGCCATTCAAGAATGCCGTCTTGACATCCATTTGCCAGATCCCATAATCGAGAGCCGCAGCAATGGACAGAAGAATACAGATAGACTTTAGCATAGCAACAGGCGAAAAGGTTTCCTCGTAATCGATTCCAGCCTTTGGCGTGTATCCCTTTGCAACCAGTCTAGCTTTGAAAGTTTCCACTCTCCCTTCCGCATCCTTCTTTCTTTTGTAGACCCATTTGCATCCAATGGGTTTTATCCCATCCGGCAAATCTATAAGTTCCCAAATAGAGTTGGATTTCATAGAATCCATCTCATTGTTCATAGCCTGTTTCCAAGATTTAGAATCAACATCCTTTACCGCTTCATCATATGTGACCGGATCTTCCTCATGCTCATGAGCCTCAGCCTGGTATACCTCAGCATCATACATGAAGAAATTAGGTTTCTTAAAAACCCTCCCACTACGATGAGGCACCCTAAATTGTTGATCGTCTGCAGGTCTTTCACTGGAACTCGGACTTGCGTCCAAGACCGAAATCTGTGGAGCAGTTCTTTCACCTGATAACTCCTCTAGCACTACTTTGCTTCGAGGTTTAAAGTCATTCATATGAATTTCCTCCAAGAATGTCACATGGGTTGAAACAATGACTTTTTGTTCCTTCGGGTTATAGAACAAACCTCCTTTAGTTCCTTTTGGATACCCTACAAACATGCACAATTCTGATCTAGGTTCCAACTTCTTCGCATCCCCATCCAGTACATGTGCCGGGCAGCCCCATATTCTCATATGTCCAAGGGAGGGCTTCCTGCCACGCCACAATTCATACGGAGTTCTAGGAATTGATTTGCTCGGAACTTGGTTCAGAATATAGCATGCCGTTTGTAAAGCATATCCCTAAAATGATAATGGCAGCGTTGAATAACTCATCATGGACCATACCATATCCAATAAGGTCCTGTTTCTCCTTTCGACTACACCATTCTGTTGTGGAGTACCAGGTGCAGTCAATTGGGATAATATCCCGTTCTCTACAAGATGTCCTAGAAATTCACCGGAGAGATATTCGCCACCTCGATCAGATCGAAGTGTCTTTATGGATTTATCCAATTGCTTTTCCACTTCCGCACGATACTCTTTGAACTTGTCAAAGGTTTCGCTCTTGCGGTGCATCAGATACACATATCCATACCTCGAGTAATCATCTATAAAAGAGATATAATACTTGAACCCTCCTCGTGCTGTGACGTTCATGGGGCCACATACGTCAGTGTGCACAATTTCTAAGAGCTCCTGAGCCCTTGTACCCTTAGCTCCAAAAGACCTCTTAGTCATCTTACCCTCTAGACAAGACTCACATTGGGGAAGTCGTACCTCCTCCAGAGATTCCAGAGGACCGTCTTTCACCAATCTTTGAATCCTATCCTGATTAATATGACCAAGTCTTAAATGCCAAAGATACGCCTTGTTAGAGTGAGAAACTTTCAACCTTTTAGAGTTATCAATTAATTCAGTGTCAAGCAGTGAGTACATCTTTGGTCTGATCAAATATAGGTTTCCATCCATCCATCCAGAATAGATAAAAGACTTATTTCTACGAATATCAACTCTTTTACTAAAAGAAACTGAATAAGAATCCTTTATTAAACAAGCTACCGATATAATGTTCCTCCTAAAATTAGGAACATAAAAACAGTCTTTCAATAAAATAAACCTAAATTGATCAAAATAAAGGTGAACATCTCCCACTGCTTCAGCCACCACAAAGCTACCATCTCCAGTCCGCAATGAGAGGCTCCTATCATGTAGACTTCTCGTTTCCACGAACCCCTGCATAGAAACACAAACATGATTAGTGGCGCCCGAATCAATGACCCAAGTGTCTTTCGATTCTTCCACCAAACACGCTTCTAAGTAATGAAGTTCCTTACCTTCCTTGCCCTTGGGGGCTAGGAATTCCCGGCAAGCCTTCTTGAAGTGACCTACCTTCCCACAATGGAAGCATTTGGACTTTTTAGGGTCCTTTGGCTTTTTGTTCTTCTTCTTCTTCTTCCCGTCCGAGACAGGAGGATTAGAAGAACTAGAAGCCACTTGCTTCTTATTTGGCCTCTTCCTCTTCCGTGAGGGATTGGAAGATTACGCCAAATTGGCCTCTCCTTTAGGTCGGACCGCATCCTCATCCCTGATCATCCGCTCATAAGCCTGTAGTTGCTTCATGAGCTCGGTTAGTCCTAACTCCTTTGTCGCCAGATTGTATGCGGCCTTAAACCCCACAAAATCTTTAGACAGAGTCTTGAACTCCATCTCGATTTGGGTGTTGTAGTCCAACTCAGCACCATTCTCGGCAGCCTCAGCGAAGAATCCCATTAGAGTGATCATATGGTCCTTCACCGGAGTACCCGCCTTTTGCTTGGAGTTCATAATGCTGGTAATAGCGGACTGTCGAGCCAATTTTTCTTGGCCTCCGAACATGTCCTCCAGATTGTCCATGATCTCCCCAGCAACTTGATAAGTCTCATGCTGCTTTTGTAAAGCACTCGTCATGCTAGCAAGGATGTAACATCGAGCTATTTCATTGGATTCTCTCCAACGATTATAGGCAACCGGGACCTCCTCAAGTGGTGTGTCAGGTTTGGGCCCAGGTGGGCATGGTTCGTCCAGTACGAACTTGTGTCTCTCGCAACTGAGAACTATTAATAGATTTCTTTTCCAGTCTTTATAATTATCGCCATTCAACTTATTTTCAGTAAGTATTGAAATGAGGGGTGTCGGTGACATTTTGAACTGAAATAAAATTATACTAGACATCATTACAAAGCCCAATCAAATATACAGATAATTTAGCAAATAAAACATACAAGTATGTTCCTACATGAAACTTGAAAAACATGTAGCATTGCAACGGTAATTCTCAGCACCTATTGCCCCAAGCCACCGAGGGGTGGTCATGAAAACAAATAGCCGGAACATGGACCCCGTCCAATTAATATATGTTACCTTAAATCCTCCAAGGTTAAGACATATATTAATAACCGCTTATTTGGCCACCAGTTTAGTTAACAGAGCTTCTAGGGAAGGTTAATAACTAAACGAGTCTTGAGTGTATAACCATTGTTTACGTAGCCCGATTCACGTCCTACCAAGCCACTGAGGGGTGGTCATGAATAGGATCGCACCCGAACACGTTTTCCACATAGGAGATCCAATCTAGTATACCGGCGGCGGTAAACACCTACCGAGGGGTGTGGTCAGGGCAGAACTGACGCGAGGCGTTACCATGCTTTCACATATGGATCAACAATGGAGGCCGTGGGTTTTGTTTGAAATCCTCTCCCACTCAATATTTTGAAAAAACATGCAAGTTTTGACAAATTATGTATGATCAATATAGTATGAGCGGCACTCACCTATCCTATATGACATGTTATCAAATATGCATACAAAGCATCCATCAATACATATTTATACATCCATGACATATCACAGAAAAATAATTGATAGAATAACCTGTAGGATAATAAACCGGAAAAAACGTATCAGAGTGGCGCAGCGGAACAATAAAAATTTTAGATCGTTAAATATCTCATGATGCCATATATAATAAATCAACAACAATTAAAACTCATACCTCAAGGACGCCAATATGCAGGAGGAGAATGACCGGAGGCTTCAACCAACTAGCCTTCTCTACTATTCTCCAATTCCCGAATGGCTGAGTGTGTGGGCACTCTGAACCTCGATCGGTATGCTAGCACTGCTAGTCTTCTTCCGACCACCCAGATCTCTAAAGAACTTTATTGTCACGATGAGCTGTGCAACAATAAGCCTGCTCACCTGAGAGTCTGTGGTCTCAGAGAACTGGAGTGGCAGGACCTCTATTTATAGACCTGCATGAGGTGATTCTCTGAATTCGAATTGGACTAGGAAAAGATTTTCTCCCTTATCCAAACCAAAAAATCCGAATTTTCCAAGGGAGAATCTCCACAATTAAATTCGGTTTTCCTAGGAAAAATCCAATTCAAATCTAAACAAGATTTTAACTAGAATTTTATCTCCCTTTTCAACCAAAAAATCTGAAATCTTTAGGAGAAAATCTTCTCCAAATTTTCGGCCACTTTTAGGATAAGGAAGAATCAAAATTCCACTAGGATTTTTCAAGCTAAATCTCATCTCAACCTTATCCAAAAATAACCGAATTTCCTAGGATTTAGGCTCCAAAATTTCAGCCACTTTTAGGGAGTAGAGAGAATCCAAATTCAACTAGGATTGAAGCTTGAATTTACCCTTGAATCTTATCCACAAAAACCGAATTTTCCATTGAGGATTATCCTCAAAAAATTCGCCCACTTTTGTTGGGATTTGGATTCAAAATTCAAGTAGGATTCTAACAAGATTATCCTCTCCAAATCCAACTCAAATTCGAATTTCAAACCTTGTGGATTTTCCACAACAAATTCGAATCCTACTTGGACTGTGATTCAAAATTTGAATTTCAAATTTCAAATTCAAATTTCAAATTCAAATTTCAAATTTCAAATTTCAAATTTCAAATTTCAAATTTAAATTTCAAATTCAAATTTCAAATTCGAATTTTCAAATTCAAATTTCAAATTCAAATTTCAAATTCAAATTTCAAATTTCAAATTTCAAAATTCAAATTTCAAATTTCAAAATTCAAATTTCGAATTCCACAAAACGGTTGTGTTTCATATTCTTGTTCTCATGGATAATTTTCTACAACTCCAATCCAATCTCAAATAAAATCATGGCAACTTTATTTGGAGTTCGAATAATTGTGTACTCTATTATCCAAAACAAAGTCTGAATCCAACCGGAGAGAATCTTGTCTACCATCCTAATCCTATGTCATCACCATCCATGCATAATAAACTAGCCAATAGCATACACAAATCAATTTGCCAAACGTTAAGGAATTATGTGGAGCTAGTAGAGGGACTGATTGGACATATATAATCGGGCTCCCGTGATTCCATATGATCATCATTCTGTACCGAACAACTCAATCATATGATCACTAATTTCAGAGTCACACCACTATAAACCTGAAACTGAACTCCCAATTATATACCGTATTACGTAAGCCTGTGACGAGCTACCATCCAATGACCTTGTCATATATGCAAAACCCTCATATGATATCCATGATCAGCCTTAGGTCAAAGTCCGTTTAATCCTACTGATCAGGCTATCTTAAAGTTCCATTATACTACCGAATCAAGAAAATGATTATTCACCATATGTGAATAAGAAGTCATCCGCCCAGCAGACGACCCAAGGCCTTGTCCATTTTCACATTCAGTATAATGCCTTTAAGAGGATACCTTTAACTCCTCAGAGCTATGATTCCGATATCTGCAAACAAACCCTTCATCGTATACAAGTCATGCACCCAACGAACCGGTCTATAAGCTTACTACCTCTGAGACGCTTTAGCCATTGGAACATCAAAGTACACAAGTCATATACATGAAGTAGTTCATTTACTCAGGATTAAGGTTATTGCATAATGAACGTCAAAAGCAGATTGATCCACTCATAGCGGACTACGTAGAACAATCACGCTTTAGTCTCGGTCTAATATGTCACCACCAAGCAACATATCCATGTCTCTACTTGGGAGTCCAGCTCCAGACAGTCAAGACAGACCGTCCCCTCTAAGGCTTTAGACAACATAATAGTCTTAACATGAGTTAGATGCTCGGTCTAACCCCATAGACTACAGACCATAGTTTAGACTGCTAACTTTAGAACATTGTCTTCTTGCATACAAAAATCCATTGCATGCAACGTTCTAACAGTTTTAACACAAGCAGTCAGTGAGCCATATTTGCTTACATTTACTTTAACATGTAAATAAGACGAGTACAGATAGCAATGTAATGAATAACCTCTATGTATAATTTTATTATCCATTTCAAAATGAATACATCAAAATGTCTCTAATACTTAGGGCATTTCCTAACAATCTCCCACTTGCCCTAAGCCAGTAGATGTGCCATGTTACGCATCCCCATCGCCTCTACATGCCTTTCAAAGCTTCTAGCTACCAAAGTCTTAGTAAAGGGATCAGCGATGTTGTCCTCGGACGCGATCTTACATACATCCACTTGTCCTGTCTCCACTTGCCCTCTAATAATGTGATACCTCCGATCGATGTGCTTGGTCCTCTTGTGGTGCCGAGATTCCCTTGTGTTGGCAATAGCCCCTGTATTATCACAGTAAAGTGTGATAGGCTTGTCAACACCCGGAATGACCTCAAGGTCTCTAAAGAACTTGCGGAGCCAAACCGCTTCTTTAGATGCCTCAGCCGCAGCCACATACTCAGCCTCCATAGTAGAGTCAGCTGTGCAGCCCTGCTTCACGCTCCTCCACACAATGGCGCCTCCTCCGAGTAAAAACACTGATCCAGATGTCGATTTCCTCGAATCCTTACAAGTCTGGAAGTCTGAGTCCGTGTATCCTACGGGTGTTAGGTCCCCTCCAGAATACACTAGCATATAATCCCTCGTTCTCTTAAGATACTTGAGTATATGCTTTACTGCTTGCCAGTGCTTGGTTCCAGGATTCGCTTGATATCGACTCACCATACCTACTGCAAAACATATGTCCGGGCGAGTGCAAAGCATAGCGTACATAAGGTTACCCACAGCGGATGCATAAGGGACCTTACTCATACGCTCTCTTTCTTCCGATGTCTTGGGACAGTCATCCAATGAAAGAGTTAAACCGGCAATAGAAGGTTGTGAGCCTTTCTTTGCCTCTAGCATTGCATATTTGTCAATTATTTTATCTATGTATGAAGCTTGGGATAACGCTACCATTTTGTTCTTTCGATCTCTGAAGAGACGAATGCCTAGAACATAATTAGCTTCTCCCAAGTCCTTCATGTCAAACTGTTGGTGTAACCAAAGCTTGACCGATGATAAGTTCCCTACATCATTCCTAATGAGTAGTATATCATCGACATAGAGTATCAGAAAGACCACTTTTCCATCCTTAATACGTTTATAAACACAAGGTTCATCAACGTTCTGCTCAAAACCAAATGTCTTAATCACTTGATCAAACCTCTGGTTCCATGAGCGGGATGCCTGCTTTAATCCATAAATGGATCTAAGCAACTTGCAGACTTTCTTATCTTGGCCTTTTGCTACGAACCCTTCGGGCTGTATCATATAGATACACTCTTCAAGATGGCCATTCAAGAATGCCGTCTTGACATCCATTTGCCAGATCTCGTAATCGAGAGCCGCAGCAATGGACAGAAGAATACGGATAGACTTCAGCATAGCAACAGGCGAAAAGGTTTCCTCGTAATCGATTCCAGCCTTTTGCGTGTATCCTTTTGCAACCAGTCTAGCTTTGAAAGTTTCCACTCTCCCTTCCGCATCCTTCTTTCTTTTGTAGACCCATTTGCATCCAATGGGTTTTATCCCATCCGGCAAATCTACAAGTTCCCAAACAGAGTTGGATTTCATAGAATCCATCTCATTGTTCATAGCCTGTTTCCAAGATCTAGAATCAACATCCTTTATAGCTTCATCATATGTGGCCGGATCTTCCTCATGCTCATGAGCCTCGGCCTGGTATACCTCAGCATCATACATAAAGAAATTAGGTTTCTTAGAAACCCTCCCACTACGACGAGGCACCCTAAATTGTTGATCGTCTGCAGGTCTTTCACTGGAACTCGGACTTGCGTCCAAGACCGAAATCTGTGGAGCAGTTCTTTCACCCGATAACTCCTCTAGCACCACTTTGCTTCGAGGCTTAAAGTCATTCATGTGACTTTCCTCCAAGAATGTCGCATGGGTTGAGACAATGACCTTTTGTTCCTTCGGGTTATAGAACAGACCTCCTTTAGTTCCCTTTGGATACCCTACAAACATGCATAATTCTGATCTTCGTTCCAACTTCTTCGCATCCCCATCCAGTACATGTGCCGGACAGCCCCATATTCTCATATGTCCAAGGGAGGGCTTCCTGCCACGCCACAATTCATACGGAGTTCTAGGAATTGATTTGCTCGGAACCTGGTTCAGAATATAGCACGCCGTTTGTAAAGCATGTCCCCAAAATGATAATGGCAGCGTTGAGTAACTCATCATGGACCGTACCATATCCAATAAGGTCCTGTTTCTCCTTTCGGTTACACCATTCTGTTGTGGAGTACCAGGTGCAGTTAATTGGGATAATATCCCATTCTCTACAAGATGTCCTAGAAATTCATCAGAGAGGTATTCGCCACCTCGATCAGATCGAAGTGTCTTTATGGATTTATCCAATTGCTTTTCCACTTCCGCACGATACTCTTTGAACTTGTCAAAGGTTTCGCTCTTGCGGTGCATCAGATACACATATCCATACCTCGAGTAATCATCTATGAAAGAGACATAGTACTTGAACCCTCCTCGTGCTGTGACGTTCATGGGGCCACATACGTCAGTGTGCACAATTTCTAAGAGCTCCTGTGCCCTTGTACCCTTAGCTCCAAAAGACCTCTTAGTCATCTTACCCTCTAGACAAGACTCACATTGGGGAAGTCGTACCTCCTCCAGAGATTCCAGAGGACCGTCTTTCACCAATCTTTGAATCCTATCCTGATTAATATGACCAAGTCTTAAGTGCCAAAGATACGCCTTGTTAGAGTGAGAAACTTTCAACCTTTTAGAGTTATCAATTAATTCAGTGTCAAGCAGTGAGTACATCTTTGGTCTGATCAAATATAGGTTTCCATCCATCCATCCAGAACAGATAAAAGACTTATTTCTACGAATATCAACTCTTTTACTAAAAGAAACTGAATAAGAATCCTTTATTAAACAAGCTGCCGATATAAGGTTCCTCCTAAAATTAGGAACATAAAAACAGTCTTTCAATAAAATAAACCTAAATTGATCAAAATAAAGATGAACGTCTCCCACTGCCTCAGCCACCACAAAGCTACCATCTCCAGTCCGCAACGAGAGGCTCCTATCATGTAGACTTCTCGTTTCCACGAACCCCTGCATAGAAACACAAACATGATTAGTGGCGCCCGAATCAATGACCCATGTGTCTTTCGATTCTTCCACCAAACACGCTTCTAAGTAATGAAGTTCCTTACCTTCCTTGCCCTTGGAGGCTAGGAATTCCCGGCAAGCCTTCTTGAAGTGACCTACCTTCCCACAGTGGAAGCATTTGGACTTTTTAGGGTCCTTTGGCTTCTTGTTCTTCTTCTTCTTCTTCCCGTCCGAGACAGGAGGATTAGAAGAACTGGAAGCCACTTGCTTCTTATTTGGCCTCTTCCTCTTCCGTGAGGGATTGGAAGATTCCGCCAAATTGGCCTCTCCTTTAGGTCGGACCACATCTTCATCCCTGATCATCCGCTCATAAGCCTGTAGTTGCTTCATGAGCTCGGTAAGTCCTAACTCCTTTGTCGCCAGATTGTATGCGGCCTTAAACCCCACAAAATCTTTAGACAGAGTCTTGAACACCATCTCGATCTGGGTGTTGTAGTCTAACTCAGCACCATTCTCGGCAGCTTCAGCGAAGAATCCCATTAGAGTGATCATATGGTCCTTCACCGGAGCACCAGCCTTTTGCTTGGAGTTCATAATGCTGGTGATAGCGGACTGTCGAGCCAATTTTTCTTGGCCTCCGAACATGTCTTCCAGATTATCCATGATCTTCCCAGCAACTTGATAAGTCTCATGCTGCTTTTGTAAAGCACTCGTCATGCTAGCAAGGATGTAGCATCGAGCTATTTCATTGGATTCTCTCCAACGATTATAGGCAACCGGGACCTCCTCAAGTGGTGTGTCAGGTTTGGGCCCAGGTGGGCATGGTTCGTCCAGTACGAACTTGTGTCTCTCGCAGCTAAGAACTATTAATAGATTTCTTTTCCAATCTTTATAATTGTCGCCATTCAACTTATTTTCAGTAAGTATCGAAATGAGGGGTGTCGGTGACATTTTGAACTGAAATAAAATTATACTAGACATCATTACAAAGCCCAAGCAAATATGCAGATAATTTAGCAAATAAAACATACAAGTATGTTCCTACATGAAACTTGAAAAAAAACATGTAGCATTACAACGGTAATTCTCAGCACCTATTGCCCCAAGCCACCGAGGGGTGGTCATGAGAACAAATAGCCGGAACATGGACCCCGTCTAATTAATATATGTTACCTTAAATCCTCCAAGGTTAAGACATATATTAATAACCGCTTGTTTGGCCACCAGTTTAGTTAACAGAGCTTCTAGGGAAGGTTAATAACTAAACGAGTCTTGAGTGTATAACCATTGTTTACGTAGCCCGATCCACGTCCTACCAAGCCACCGAGGGGTGGTCATGAATAGGATCGCACCCGAACACGTTTTCCACATAGGAGATCCAATCTAGTATACCGGCGGCGGTAAACACCTACCGAGGGGTGTGGTCAGGTCGGAACTGACGCGAGGCGTTACCATGCTTTCACATATGGATCAACAATGGAGGCCGTGGGTTTTGTTTGAAACCCTCTCCCACTCAATATTTTGAAAAACATGCAAGTTTTGACAAATTATGTATGATCAATATAGTATGAGCGGCACTCACCTATCCTATATGACATGTTATCAAATATGCATACAAAACATCCATCAATACATATTTATACATCCATGACATATCACAGAAAAAATAATTGACAGAATAACCAAGCCATGGTTCCATCCTAGAACAAAGAAAATAAAGATTACAAAATTCCATCCAAAGCATTCTTTGGGTCTTGAATTTTGTTCCGTCTTCTTGTATCCATCTTTATGTAGCCTCTCCATTTATTTCTCATCCCAAGAATTATTTAAAATTTAAATTTGCAAAAATTTAAATTTCAAATTCAAATTCCAAATTCGAATTTCAAATTTAAACTTCAAATTTAAATTTTAAACAATTTTAAATATCATGTGTAATAATATGTAATTTCAAAAATTTTAAATTTTTAATTACATAATTTTTAAACATGATTTAAAATTAAATCTCAAATTTAAAAATCAAAATTTTCAAATTTTGGACCGCCGCACCGTCGCCCGTGAAGGCGGCAGCCGCCGTGTGTAGCCACCAACCCCGGAGGGGCTGGCAGCCCACGGCCGCCCCTTGTGCAGCCTGCCGGGCTGCAGGCCAAGCCTGCAGCACCAGGCTGCACGCCCAGACTGGGCGCAGCAGCCGGCAGGCTGCAGGCAGCGCCTGCAGCCAGAGGCTGCACGCCCAGGCTGCGGCCAGCCTTGGGCAGGCCACGGCCACCCCTGGCTGCAGGCAGAGCCTGCGGCCGTGGGTGGTGTGGGCCTGCACAGGGGCTGCCGCAGCCCCATCCTGCCCGAGGGCAGGGGCTGCAGCCCCACCAAGGTTTGTCGGCCTATCCCGAGGGGTCGTGTCTCGATTTTCATGCCATATTCCAATTTATCTTTTAGGATCTCCAAAAATTAATTTGAATCCCAATTAAATTGAAATTTTCCACACAATCAAAATTTCAACCTTTAAATTAAATTTAACTTTTGGGAAAAATAAATTACGGTCTTCAATCTTCAATCTCCTCCAAGAATAATTACATAAAAAATTCCTATACCGTTTCCGGTGTACAAAATTCTATCCATAAAAATTCTAAGGGACAAAAATTAATATCCATGGGAAAATTACAGTGTTAATAGACTGCTCCCATGGTTACATAAAAAAAATTCCTAGATACAATTTTTCTAAATTCTAAGGAACCATAACCGGTATAAACAAGCATGCTTATAATAATTCAAAAAATTAAAATAACCACATACTTTATACATAATACATGATAACAACATAAAGGAACCCTAGAATGCCACTCTCTAAATATCAAATCCATACATAAATAAAAAGACTAAGTAATTGTCTAATTTATGTACATGGCATAGTCATGAGATGGCTCTGATACCAATTGTAGGATAATAAACCGGAAAAAACGTATCAGAGTGGCGCAGCGGAACAATAAAAATTTTAGATCGTTAAATATCTCATGATGCCATATACAATAAATCAACAACAATTAAAACTCATACCTCAAGGACGCCAATATGCAGGAGGAGAATGACCGGAGGCTTCAACCAACTAGCCTTCTCTACTATTCTCCAATTCCCGAATGGCTGAGTGTGTGGGCACTCTGAACCTCGATCGGTATGCTAGCACTGCTAGTCTTCTTCCGACCACCCAGATCTCTAAAGAACTTTATTGTCACGATGAGCTGTGCAACAATAAGCCTGCTCACCTGAGAGTCTGTGGTCTCAGAGAACTGGAGTGGCAGGACCTCTATTTATAGACCTGCATGAGGTGATTCTCTGAATTCGAATTGGACTAGGAAAAGATTTTCTCCCTTATCCAAACCAAAAAATCCGAATTTTCCAAGGGAGAATCTCCACAATTAAATTCGGTTTTCCTAGGAAAAATCCAATCCAAATCTAAACAAGATTTTAACTAGAATTTTATCTCCCTTTTCAACCAAAAAATCCGAAATCTTTAGGAGAAAATCTTCTCCAAATTTTCGGCCACTTTTAGGATAAGGAAGAATCAAAATTCCACTAGGATTTTTCAAGCTAAATCTCATCTCAACCTTATCCAAAAATAACCGAATTTCCTAGGATTTAGGCTCCAAAATTTCGGCCACTTTTAGGGAGTAGAGAGAATCCAAATTAAACTAGGATTGAAGCTTGAATTTACCCCTGAATCTTATCCACAAAAACCGAATTTTCCATTGAGGATTATCCTCAAAAAATTCGCCCACTTTTGTTGGGATTTGGATTCAAAATTCAAGTAGGATTCTAACAAGATTATCCTCTCCAAATCCAACTCAAATTCGAATTTCAAACCTTGTGGATTTTCCACAACAAATTCGAATCCTACTTGGACTGTGATTCAAAATTTGAATTTCAAATTTCAAATTCAAATTTCAAATTCAAATTTCAAATTTCAAATTTCAAATTTCAAATTTAAATTTCAAATTCAAATTTCAAATTCGAATTTTCAAATTCAAATTTCAAATTCAAATTTCAAATTTCAAATTTCAAAATTCAAATTTCAAATTTCAAAATTCAAATTTCGAATTCCACAAAACGGTTGTGTTTCATATTCTTGTTCTCATGGATAATTTTCTACAACTCCAATCCAATCTCAAATAAAATCATGGCAACTTTATTTGGAGTTCGAATAATTGTGTACTCTATTATCCAAAACAAAGTCTGAATCCAACCGGAGAGAATCTTGTCTACCATCCTAATCCTGTGTCATCACCATCCATGCATAATAAACTAGCCAATAGCATACACAAATCAATTTGCCAAACGTTAAGGAATTATGTGGAGCTAGTAGAGGGACTGATTGGACATATATAATCGGGCTCCCGTGATTCCATATGATCATCATTCTGTACCGAACAACTCAATCATATGATCACTAATTTCAGAGTCACACCACTATAAACCTGAAACTGAACTCCCAATTATATACCGTATTACGTAAGCCTGTGACGAGCTACCATCCAATGACCTTGTCATATATGCAAAACCCTCATATGATATCCATGATCAGCCTTAGGTCAAAGTCCGTTTAATCCTACTGATCAGGCTATCTTAAAGTTCCATTATACTACCGAATCAAGAAAATGATTATTCACCATATGTGAATAAGAAGTCATCCGCCCAGCAGACGACCCAAGGCCTTGTCCATTTTCACATTCAGTATAATGCCTTTAAGAGGATACCTTTAACTCCTCAGAGCTATGATTCCGATATCTGCAAACAAACCCTTCATCGTATACAAGTCATGCACCCAACGAACCGGTCTATAAGCTTACTACCTCTGAGACGCTTTAGCCATTGGAACATCAAAGTACACAAGTCATATACATGAAGTAGTTCATTTACTCAGGATTAAGGTTATTGCATAATGAACGTCAAAAGCAGATTGATCCACTCATAGCGGACTACGTAGATCAATCACGCTTTAGTCCCGGTCTAATATGTCACCACCAAGCAACATATCCATGTCTCTACTTGGGAGTCCAGCTCCAGACAGTCAAGACAGACCGTCCCCTCTAAGGCTTTAGACAACATAATAGTCTTAACATGAGTTAGATGCTCGGTCTAACCCCATAGACTACAGACCATAGTTTAGACTGCTAACTTTAGAACATTGTCTTCTTGCATACAAAAATCCATTGCATGCAACGTTCTAACAGTTTTAACACAAGCAGTCAGTGAGCCATATTTGCTTACATTTACTTTAACATGTAAATAAGACGAGGACAGATAGCAATGTAATGAATAACCTCTATGTATAATTTTATTATCCAGTTCAAAATGAATACATCAAAATGTCTCTAATACTTAGAGCATTTCCTAACATAACCAAGCTATGGTTCCATCCTAGAACAAAGAAAATAAAGATTACAAAATTCCATCCAAAGCATTCTTTGGGTCTTGAATTTTGTTCCGTCTTCTTGTATCCTTCTTTATGTAGCCTCTCCATTTATTTCTCATCCCATGAATTATTTAAAATTTAAATATCCAAAAATTTAAATTTCAAATTCAAATTCCAAATTCGAATTTCAAATTTAAATTTCAAATTTAAATTTTAAACAATTTTAAACATCATGTGTAATAATATGTAATTTCAAAAAATTCAAATTTTTAATTACATATTTTTAAACATGATTTAAAATTAAATCTCAAATTTAAAAATCAAAATTTTCTGATTTTTGGACCGTCGGACCGCCGCCCTCGTAGGCGGCAGCCGCCGTGGGCAGCCACCAACCCCGGAGGGGCTGGCAGCCCACGGCTGCCCCTTGTGCAGCCCTGCCGGGCTGCAGGCCAAGCCTGCAGCACCAGGCTGCACGCCCAGGCTGCGGCCAGCCTTGGGCAAGCCGCGGCCACCCTTGGCTGCAGGCCAAGCCTGCGGCCGGGGTGGTGTGGGCCTGCACAGGGGCTGCCGCAACCCCATCCTGCCCGAGGGCAGGGGCTGCAGCCCCACCGAGGTTCGTCGACCTATCCCGAGGGGTCGTGTCTCGATTTTCGTGTCATATTCCAATTTACCTATTAGGATCTCCAAAAATTAATTTGAATCCCAATTAAATTGAAATTTTCCACACAATCAAAATTTCAACCTTTAAATCAAATTTAATTTTTTTGGAAAAATAAATTACGATCTTCAATCTTCAATCTCCTCCAAGAATAATTACATAAAAATTCCTATACCGTTTCCGGTGTACAAAATTCTAACCGTAAAATTCTAAGAGACAAAAAATTAAAATCCATGAGAAAATTACAGTGTTAATAAACTGCTCCCATGGTTACATAAAAAATTCCTAGATACAATTTTTCTAAATTCTAAGGAACCATAACCGGTATAAACAAGCATGCTTATAATAATTCAAAAAATTAAAATAACCACATACTTTATACATAATCAATGATAACAACATAAAGGAACCCTAGAATGCCACTCTCTAAATATTAAATCCATACATAAATAAAAAGACTAAGTAATTGTCTAATTTATGTACATGGCATAGTCATGAGATGGCTCTGATACCAATTGTAGGAAAATAAATCGGTAAAAACGTATCAGAGTGGCGCAACGGAACAATAAAAATTTTTAGATCGTTAAATATCTCATGATGTCATATACAATAAACCAACAACAATTAAAACTCATACCTCAAGGATGCCAATCTGCAGGAGGAGAATGACCGGAGGCTTCAACCAACTAGCCTTCTCTACTATTCTCCAATTCCCGAATGGCTGAGTGTGTGGGCACTCTGAACCTCGATCGGTATGCTAGCACTGCTAGTCTTCTTCCAACCACCCAGATCTCTAAAGAACTTTATTGTCACGATGAGCTGTGCAGCAATAAGCCTGCTCACCTGAGAGTCTGTGGTGTAAGAGAACTGGAGTGGCAGGACCTCTATTTATAGACCTGCATGAGGTGATTCTCTGAATTTGAATTGGATTAGGAAAAGATATTTTCCCTTATCCATAACCATAAAATCTGAATTTTTCCAAGGGAGAATCTCCACAAAAAATTCGGTTTTTCTTAGGATAAATCCAATCCAAATCTAAACAAGATTTTAACTAGAATTTTATCTCCCTTTTTCAACCAAAAAATCCGAATTTTTCTTGGAGAAAATCTCAACAAAAGTTTCGGCCATTATGGATAAGGGAGAATCAAAAATTCCACTAGGATTTTCAAGCTTGAATCTCATCTCAACCTTATCCAAAATAACCGAATTTCCTAGGAGATTTTCTCCCTAATTTCGGCCACTTTTCAGGGAAGGAGAGAATCCAAATTCAACTAGGATTGAAACTTGAATTTTCCCTTGAATCCTATCCACAAAAACCTAAATTTGCTTGAGGATTATCCTCAAAATTTCGTCCCTTATTTGTTGGGATTTGGATTCAAAATTCAAGTAGGACTCTAACAAGATTATCCTCTCCAAATCCAACTCAAATTTGAATTTCAAACCTAGTGAATTTTTCACAGCAAATTCGAATCCTACTTGGACTGTGATTCAAAATTTGAATTTCAAATTTCAAATTCAAATTTTAAATTCAAATTTCAAATTTCAAATTTCAAATTTCAAATTTCAAATTTCAAATTCGAATTTCAAATTCGAATTTCAAATTCAAATTTCAAATTTCAAATTTCAAAATTCAAATTTCAAATTCCACAAAACGGTTGTGTTTCATATTCTTGTTCTCATGGATAATTTTCTACAACTCCAATCCAATCTCAAATAAAATCATATACCGTATTACGTAAGCCTGTGACGAGCTACTATCCAATGACCTTGTCATATATGCAAAACCCTCATATGATATCCATGATCAGCCTTAGGTCAAAGTCCGTTTAATCCTGCTGATCAGGCTATCTTAAAGTTCCATTATACTACCGAATCAAGAAAATGATTATTCACCATATGTGAATAAGAAGTCATCCGCCCAGCAGACGACCCAAGGCCTTGTCCATTTTCACATTCAGTATAATGCCTTTAAGAGGATACCTTTAACTCCTCAGAGCTATGATTCCGATATCTGCAAACAAACCCTTCATCGTATATAAGTCATGCACCCAACGAACCGGTCTATAAGCTTACTACCTCTGAGACGCTTTAGCCATTGGAACATCAAAGTACACAAGTCATATACATGAAGTAGTTCATTTACTCAGGATTAAGGTTATTTCACAATGAACGTCAAAATCAAATTGATCCACTCATAGCGGACTACGTAGATCAATCACACTTTAGTCCCGGTCTAATATGTCACCACCGAGCAACATATCCATGTCTCTACTTGGGAGTCCAGCTCCAGACAGTCAAGATAAACCGTCCCCTCTAAGGCTTTAGATAACATAATAGTCTTTACATGAGTTAGATGCTCGGTCTAACCCCATAGACTACAGACCATAGTTTAGACTGCTAACTTTAGAACATTGTCTTCTCGCATACAAAAGTCCATTGCATGCAACGTTCTAACAGTTTTAACACAAGCAGTCAGTGAGCCATATTTGCTTACATTTACTTTAACATATAAATAAGACAAGGACAGATAGCAATGTAATGAATAACCTCTATGTATAATTTTATTATCCAGTTCAAAATAAATACATCAAAATGTCTCTAATACTTAGGGCATTTCCTAACAACTGCTCCACAGGTTTCGATATTGGACGTAAGTCTGAGTTCCGATGAAAAACCTATAGATGATCAACAATTTAGGATGCCTCATCGTAGTGGGAGGGTTTCGAAGAAACCCAATTTCTTCGTGTATGATGCTGAGGTATAGGAGGCCAAGGCTCATGAGCATGAGGATAATCCGGTCACCTATGATGAAGCTATAAATGATGTTGATTCTAAATCTTGGAAACAAGCTATGAACAATGAGATGGATTCTATAAAATCCAACTCTGTTTGGGAAGTTGTAGATTTTCCGGATGGGATAAAACCCATTGGATGCAAATGGGTCTCCAAAAGAAAGAAGGATGCAGAAGGGAGAGTGGAAACTTTCAAAGCTAGACTGGTTGCAAAGGGATACACGCAAAAGGCTAGAATCGATTACGATAAAACCTTTTCGCTTGTTGCTATGCTAAAGTCTATCCGTATTCTTCTGTTTGTTGCTGCGGCTCTCGATTACGAGATCTGGCAAATGGATGTCAAGACAGCATTCTTGAATGGCTATCTTAAGGAATGTATCTACATGATACAGCCTGAAGGGTTCGTAGCGAAAGGCCAAGAAAGAAAAGTCTATAAGTTGTTTAGATCCATTTATGGATTAAAGCAAGCATCCCACTCATAGAACCAGAGATTTGATCAAGCGATCAAGACTTTCAGTTTTGAGCAGAACGTTGATAAACCTTGTGTTTATAAACGTATTAAGGATGGAAAAGTGGTCTTTCTGATACTCTATGTTGATGATATACTACTCATTGGGAATGATGCAGGGAACTTATCATCGATCAAGCTTTGGTTACACCAGTAATTTGACATGAAGGACTTAAGAGAAGCTAATTATATTCTAGGCATTCATCTCTTCAGAGATTGAAAGAACAAAATGACAACGTTATCCCAGGCTTCATATATAGATAAAATAATTGACAAATATGCAATGCAAGAGGCAAAGAAAAGTACACAACCTTCCATTGCCAGTCTAACTCTTTCATTGGATGACTGTCCAAAGACATCGGAAGAAAGAGAGCTTATGAGTAAGGTCCCTTATGCATCCGCTGTGGGTAGCCTTATGTACGCTGTGCTTTGCACTCGCCCAGACATATGTTTTGCAGTAGGTATGGTGAGTCGATATCAAGCGAATCTTGTTACCAAGCACTGGCAAGCAATAAAGTATGTACTCAAGTATCTTAAGAGAATGAGGGATTATATGCTAGTGTATTCTGGAGGGGACCTAACACCCGTAGGATACACGGGCTCAGACTTCTAGACTTGCAAGGATTCGAGGAAATTGACATCTAGAACAGTGTTCTTGCTTGGAGGACGCACCATTGTGTGGAAGAGCGTGAAGTAGGGTTGCATAGCTGACTCTACTATAGAGGCTGAGTATGTGGCTGCGACTGAGGCATCTGAAGAAGCGGTTTGGCTCCGCAAGTTCTTTAAAGACCTTGAGGTCATTCTGGGTGTTGATAAACCAATCACACTTTATTGTGATAACACTGGGGCTATTGCCAACACAAGGGAATCTCGGCACCACAAGAGGACCAAGCACATAGATCAGAAATACAATATTATTAGAGGACACGTGGAGACAGGCCAAGTAGATGTATATAAGATCACGTCTGAGGATAACATTGCCGATCCCTTTACTAAGACTTTAGTGGCTAGAAGCTTTGAGAGGCATGTAGAGGTGATGAGGATGCGTAACATGGCACATCTGCTAGCTTAGGGCAAGTGGGAGATTGTTAGGAAATTCCCTAAGCATTAGAGACATTTTGATGTATTTATTTTGAACTGGATAATAAAATTATATATAGAGGTTATTCATTACATTGCTATTTGTCCTCATTTTATTTACATGTTAAAGTAAATGTAAACAAATATGGCTCCATGACTGCTTGTGTTAAAACTGTTAGAACATTGCATGCAATGGACTTTTGTATACGAAAAGATAATGTTCTAAAGTAAGCAGTCTAAACTAAGGTCTATAGTCTATGGGGTTAGACTGAACATCTAACTTATGTTAAGACTATTATGTTGTCTAAAGCCTTGGAGGGGATGGTTTGTCTTGACTATCTGAAGTTGGACTCCCAAGTAGAGACATAGATATGTTGCTTAGAGGTGACATATTAGACCGGGACTAAAGCGTGATTGTTCTACTGTGACGCCTTAAATTTTATTTAAGGGTCAATATATAATTTAAATAAAATTAGTGTGCCAAAAATTAATTAAAAATCTTTTTGGAAGCCCTAGGTTGGTTTCCTAGTCAATTTCCGCTCAAAAAGTCAACAATTTGAACTTCAAAAAGAAACCCTAAAATATTCGGCCATCACTTGGGATTTTAATTAAAATTAAAATTTCACAAATCCAAGGAGGATTCAAATTCAAATTTCATTCCTTAGATATAAAGAAGAAATTCGGCCATAAAGTGTAGGAAATAAAGGAGATTTTATTTGAATTAAAAGATAGGTTAAAACTCAATTAAAATTCAAATTATTTTTCCTTAAAAACTAAGGGATAATTTTCGGCCACTTAAGGGGAAATAAGAGAGAAAACCCTAGCCTCAAAACAGCACAAAAACTTTCCCTTTTGCCACTTAAAATTTTCAGCCAAACAAGAAAGAGAAAGGGAAAGAAAAACCTAGTATAAAAACCCCCTTTTAACTCTCACTCACCCCTCCTTTCCCCCTCAAAATTTCGGCCAGCTTTCCCCCTCTTCCCTCTCTGAATTTTCTCTCCCAAAACACACCCAAAACAGCAAACAAAACCTACCAAAAGGCAGCTCAAAGATTCAACAACTTCTGAGACAAAAACAAGGTGAGAAATCAAACTTTTTCCTTCCTTCTCCTTTTGATTTTAAATCCGAAATTTATATGGTTTTCTCCACTATTTCCATACTGTTTTGAAGACTCCAATACTCACACAAATTCAGCCAAAAGGGAGACCAAGCATCAAAAATAGGGCAGCACAAACAAGGTGTGATTTTTCTCTCAAACCCTAAAATTTTGCCTCATTGATCCCCTTTTCAAAAACCCTATTATCATATGTGTAAGATTTTATGATTTTGTCAATTTGATTCTTGGGTTGTGTTAATGACATATAAATAAGGTTTTCCACAAAATTTCGTGATCATTGGATGAAAATTGAATTGGTTTGAGGCTAATCGAAATTCGGACACAGAAAAACGGAAATCTGGAAAATTACCATATGAACAGTAAATTTGTGTCAGCCATAACTTGAGTTTTAAAAATGATTTTTGAGTGATTCTTGAGCCTAAAATTAAATTCAAGATGTCCCCTAAATGTGCAAAATTTCAGAACCAAACTCATCCATTTGCCTAGTCAAAATATTTTTCTAAAATAGGAGGACAGAACTGCCAGGTTTTGAACCGAAACTGAAACCCAGATTTTTATGCCTGAAAAAAACCCTCGGTTTTTGGCCTAGTTGAATGACCAAACGATGTCCAAAAATTATAAAAATTATATGGAATTAAAGCTACGGATGTCTAGTTTAACATATTAAAAATTTAGAATTTTTGGTATTAAAAATGAATTAATATGGATTTTACAATCAGCCTAGGTCAGTCTGCCCATGTCCAGTAATATCCTAACTTAGAGTTTTTCACAAATTTTAAATCCCAAATGTTTATTAAACGTTTTAAAATCTTTTGTGGCACACTAAAATGATTGGATGATTATGTCTAGATCTAGACTAATCATATGTTGTGATTATAGGACTTATTTGACGTTCTTGCTGGATTTGTGGATCACGTTATCGTAACGCTTGTGCGATAATCGAGGTAGGACGTTCTAGCCTTTTCTGGGAGTAGTCAAGTGTTTTAAATTTCCCTGTTTTATCGATGGCATGCTTTTTTCAGTTTATGAAATTATTATACTGTTTTTGGATGAAATAAACGTATGCAAAGTGTTTTGTATTAAATGTGTATTTTAAAGCGTGTTTTGATTAATGGCATAATATAACTTGGTAAATACCATCTTTTGAATAAACCAGTGAACATAATTGAGCTCTAGTTCACGATCATTATAAATGATGCGTGCGTCCCGAAGTTGACGTCATGAGGGAAAGTCCCTAAACCTGCGCAAGGCCGTTCGGCCTATTTAGACCGTAACGAGATGATCTAGGATAATTCAAATACGAGGCACGTATATTTTAGCTACGACAAGTCCTCACTCATAATATGATGGTTGTTTTAATGATTTATTATTTTAATATTGGGGCACGTATATTGCAGCTATGCTAAGTCCTCAGCAGAATAAAACTTGCATTAAAAATGTTTTTTTTTTTAAATTGTTGATTATTTTTGGAAACGGATATTATGCCATATTTTTTTAAATGTTATCTATTAACCCACCTTTGTTTCTGTCCTACTGAGCCAGCGCTCACGTCCATTTTTCTTTGTTATTTCGAAATGACTACTTCCAGGTGCGGGAGGTAGCAGTTTCGAAAATCGTTGAGCTATCCGTTTCTACCGAGGATGATGCTATCCGTTTTCTCCATCTTCTTCTTTCTGTTTCTCGTTCTGATGTAATGAGACATTGAGTTTGGACTTTATTTCACGTTATTTAAATTCTATGCTTGGGAATATTTATGGTTGGTAATTTCTTTTGAAAACCGGTTTTATGTTTGATTTCCGCATTAAAAGGTATTTACTTTCTACTTTATTTTGTTTTGTGGTTATGATGCTACTTTATAAATAATTAGGCTTAGCTAAATTATAATGTTGACCCGTTTTTCGTAATAAATGTTTTCCTTAAATCTCGGGTTGATATTATGATTTGGCTGCCGTGTCACGTGTCTAAATTTTGGGCCGTGACATCTACGAAGTCCGCTTTGAGTGGATCGATCTGCTTTTGACATTCATTATGCAGTAACCTTAATCCTGAGTAGATGAACAGCTTCATGCATATGACTTGTGTACTTTGATGTTCCAATGGCTAAAGCATCTCGGAGGTAGTAAGCTTATAGACCAGTTCGTTGGGTGCTTGACTTGTATACGATGAATGTGATAGACTGGAAAATTCCTACAGTGTTACCTAGGATTAAGCTAGGCTTTTCTAAGAACTTAAATGAAAAGAATGTAAAAGAACACTATGTTTATAAATAAACAGATAAAAGTATTAATGATAATAAATAAATGTTTTGGAGGAATTGAAATCTCCAAAAATAGTCAAAGAATAAAGTTCATAACTGAGAAAGTGATTTCGGACCAAAACGCTCAGAATAGAGTGGTTTCGGTATCCGAGAAAGATAGATATAAGAAATGGCAAGTTAAAGCAAAGATAAGGCAAGATAAGTATTTTAGGGTTTTTAAGAGTTTTGATATTTAATTAGATCAAACCAATCGCACAAGAGGTGTCAGAAACCTGCCTATGCGATTTCGGTGAAAGTTCTGATCAGTTTGACTTTTGGTCAAACTTTGACTCTCGATTAATATAATGAGGACAAAGTAGATGATGTCACAATTGATTTATTTCTTTTAAAGAAATGTGGTAGTTGGATCCAATGATTATGGTTTAAAGTAATTTTTATCAGGAAATATGCAGTATCAAGAAATTGGTCAAGATGACCTTTTCTTGATATAAAACTGATATATTTGGATTGAGAATGCTCAAATTAGCCATTTGAGCACACAAAGTAAATTTTGATCGGGAAATATATAGTACTAGAAAACTGGTCAAGATGACCTCGGATGAAGTTAAAACTGATAAATTTGGGTTCAGCACGCCCAAATTAGTCAGTATAGCCTATTAGTATGCTCAAATTAGTTAATTGAGCACAAAGGTAATTTTTGACTGAAAATTTGCAGTATCGGAAACTGGTCAAGATGACCTCAAATGAAAATAAAAATGATATATTTGGGTTCAGCACTCCCAAATTAGTCAGGATAGTCCATGTTGAAATTTTGGGCGAAAAAGTATATTAAGGGTGAAAAATCAGAAATTTAAAAAAATAGGCTCATAATTTCATCTCACTTTCTCTTTCCTCCCCCTTACACGAAAATGAACAGTAACTAACCATTAGAAACGGTGTCCATTTTCAACACCGCTGATCTCGTTGGAAAGCTCTCGCCGAGCTGAGTCCATTGGTGTGCCGACGCGATGGAGCAGATGCCGGAGGAAGCCGCACGCCCCGCCTGAAGGTCACGGTGGCCAAAAGTTTCGATCGCCCATATCTCCGCCATCCGACCTCCGATCAAGGTGATTTTGGTCCCAAAAGTTTTGTGGTGAAGAGGAGAACAAAACCCATAGCTCATTTCACCTCAACGGCCGCCGGATTTCGCCGCCCGAAGCTTCACTGTCGCCACCGTGCAGCCCCCTTAAAAGCCATCGATTCTGGTGGAGTTGAGTGATATGGTGGGTACCAAAATGCTCAGAATTTCATGGGGAACAAAAGCCCTAAACTAATTTCAAGAAAAAAAGTCGGGAAAATAGAGAACGGACATTGCTGCCGTCGTCAGATTTTCATGGGTTAATTTCCGGCGATAGGAGCTTTAATTGGTGAAATTAACACCACCAATGAGTTACTCTCATCGAGATCTGCATTTTGGTACCAAGTTTGGCCCAAACCACCGCCGATCAATGACGGTCAATGCAGGTTAATGGTGGTAAACCCCAGTCAACGGTGACTGGTGACCAAAAATTGAAGAATGACCCGTTGGCCTATTTTTGATGTTCTGGACATGTTCGTGGCATCGAAATTTCAAGACGGAATTTCAAATGTAAAGAACAGGGCATCAAAGTTTGTACACGCGAGACCGAACGATTCGTTTGATCGTCGGTGGGATGATTTCGGTAGTGATTTCGGTCCCTCATTCCTAAATTTATGTTTTGGAATGACTGTGTATTAATGATGCACTCTTACATGTGAAATTGTTAGAAAAATGGACTATGTATATGAAAAATAGTCAAATAATAAAATGTGAAAAATGTAAAGATTTTTACGTAAAAGTTGATTTTTACATAAAAATTAGTCCTCTGATATAGTACGTGCTAGAATAGAATTAGGTTAGATGGTTTCGAGGCGTTTCCTAAACGCTGGGAACCCAAAAATTAAGCGGAAATGCTGTCGAAATTTCAAAAACGGCACAAAGGGATATTTTAGAAACCGAAGGGTAAAAATATGGTCGGGATGGAAACCTGAGCCCCCTTGGTGATTTAGACCTGAAAAAGAGGATTAACGACCTAGGGTAGGAATTGTACCACCCGAGGGTCGGTGAATAGTGACCTGAGCATTTTGGTAATTGATACTGTAAAAGCTCGAAAAGGCTTAAGAAAAATGATTTTATGATTTTTGGGTTTAGAAAATCTAGTTTAAGCAATAAAATGAAAACGATATGACCCAAAGACTTGTCAGGGGCAAAACGGTCATTTTGATCGAAAATTCTAAGAATGATAGAAAAAGGCCCTAATGGATTTAAAATGGCTTAATCAAGATTCTAAGGGCCAGAACTAAGTTGTAAATCAAAGAAAAGTAAAGTTATGATGAAAAAGTCCCGCAAAGGGTAAAATGGTAATTTTTCCAAAAGTTAGCAGAAAAGTGGAAAATGGGATATTAGAACCCTAAGTTCAAGATTGGGAAATTAAACATGGAATTTTAACATTTTACTAAGTTTTACATAAGAGTAAAGATTTAAATAACCGTTATTATTGTTTCGGTTGTAGGAACCCGATCTAAACGCAACAAAGGAACGTCTGTGGATCTAGAAGCGAAGAAAGAGATAAGAGCAAAAGTATTTGTAAGTATAGACATTTAATTGTCTACTCACAAACTAACTTGCCATAGGATCATATGATGATGTGACGCTATGAATAACGTGTTTGAAAAGAATGTTTTATAAAACGATAAGAAAAGTTTTTGGACCACACAATTATTAAGAAACATGCATGGTGACATGAAAATCTAACATGTTCACAAAGTTAAAAAGAACAAAAAGTTAAAGAAAAGAAAGAAAAGAAAGATGAAAATAAGCAAGATAATAAGACTGAAAATTTAAGGTTGACGTAATGGCCTCCCTAGCTGTGAGGTTTAAGAGTTAGGAATAGCCTCCACCCCAGATGTGTGGTGCTACCGCAAGCTTAAGGTAGTTAATGGCTAACGCACTACCCCAAGTTTTGTAGTGCGAGATCGACCTTGGCGTTGATTGGTGGGTCGCTCCCCGTTCCCTAATTGGTCCGCGTGCATTAGGTATGTTCAACCGTGGGCCCACAAGGGAAAGTGAAAGATAAGAAAAGAAAGAAAAGAAAAGAAAAGAAAAGAAAGTAAAGCAAAGAAAAGTTAAGAAAAGCTAAGAAAAGAGAAGAAAATAAAAGAATAGAAGAATAAGAAAAAAAAAGTAAGAACAATGAGAAGCAAGAAGAAAAAAAAAATAAGTAAGCATAATGTGACTAACCTTTGCTGTTAGTTGACAAGTTTATGTAGAGTTTTATTTGTATGTCATGTTTTCATAAAGTTTTAGCATGAATGTATGAACATGTAATGTTTTATATGTATGTTTGTACTTATTGAGCTCTAGCTCACAAGTCTATTCGTGATGTAGGTAACAAGAGTAAGCTGCCTGCATTGTGAAAGAAGAAACAGATGGGCTGGCAGATAGATTCCCAGAGTGTTATGGGGTGGGTTATGGTTTTCACTATGATTTTCCGCTGCCATTTGAAGAAAATGTATATGTAATGTAAAGAAAAGAGACAAGGTTTAATGTAAGTAAGTTTATGAAGTATTTCAATATGCTTTTTGAAAACTCATAAGTTTAAATTAAGTTTAAGTTTTAAAAGAAAAAAGAAAAATTTATCAGTAATTTTTCAAATACTGCTTCCGCAAGTAAGTTACAATGACAAAGTTAAAACTAGTAAGCTTAAAGATATAAGAAGTAAGTAAGTTAAAGTAATTTTTTCCTAAAGTAAGATAAAGAAGAGCAAAGTTAAGAAGAGTTAAAGTTTTAAGTGGACGGCTCGAGTGAGTCAGGTCGCCCACAAGATGTGGCATCAGAGCCCAAGTTAAGGTACCTACATTGGTAGCAGAGCAAGTTTAAAAGTAAATTAAGATAACCAAGTTTAAGAAGAATAAAGTTCAGAGAAGTATAATCAAGTACGTTTAAAGTTTAAAGGTAAGTTTAAAGTTGAGGCAGTTAGGGCAGTCCTAATAGGGTGGTATCCGAGCAGAAGTAAGGCTAAAGTAAGGAAACTAGTTAGGGCAGTCCTAACAATGAAGGGTTTGTTTACAGATATTGGAATCATAGCTCTAATAAGTAGTTAAGGGTATCCTCTTAAAGGCATTATACTTAATATGAAAATGGACAAGGCCTTGGGTCGTCTGCTAGGCGGATGACTTCCCATTCACATATGGTGAATAATCATTTTCTTTATTCGGTAGTATAATAGAACTTTAAGATAGCCTGATCAGTAGGATTGAACGAACTTTGACCTAAGGCTGATCATAGATATCATATGAGGGTTCTGCATACATGACAAGGTCATTGGACGATAGCTTGTCACAGGCTTATGTAATACGATATATAATTGGGAGTTCAGTTTTAGGTTTACAGTGGCGTGACTCTGAAATTAGTGATCATATGATTGAGTTGTTTAGTAAAGAATGATGATCATATGGATTCGTGGGAGCCCGATTATATATGTCCAATTGGTCCCTCTACTAGCTCCACGTAATTCCTTAATGTTTGGCAAATTGATTTGTGTATGCTATTGGCTAGTTGATTATGCATGGATGGTGTGTGGGCGACCCCTCTAGCTTAGGTCGTCCACCTTATCTTGCTTGATTTCTTTATTCCTTGCTTAGTCTTACTTAGCTTGCTTGTTTCTATAGCTTTCTTCTCCTTGGGGTTTAAAAGATTTGTTCTTGAAAAACTAGGAATATTTTTTTTTTCTTTAACTGGAGGAAACTACTAATTCTTGAAAATTGTGTATACATAAATATATACGTACTTCTTAATACTTTTTCCCAAAATATATTTTGGAGTCTTGTTACTTTAAAGTACGTAAAAATAGAAACATACTTTTAAGCTTGTTTCACTACTTTACATACTACACTCTTGTCTTGTCTTTATACATATATCTCACTATTACACTTTCTTTCTTTTACACCTTGAGTACAGCGGAATTATGCGAAACGGAACCATAACCCGTCCATGACATCGCTGGGATCTGCCTGCCAGTCCGCTACTCTTGCTTCATACTGCTGTTTGTTTTCCTTTATTACCTACAGCACGAATAGACTAATGAGCTAAAGCTCAGTAAGTACAAACATACATACAAGTAAATAAGCTGAATACACCACTCTAGGGTTAGTCAACTTAGGACCAATTATTTTCTTTAGTCCTATACTACTTGTTCTTTCTATTCTATTTCTTTCTTTTCTTTGCTTTACTTCATCTGCTTAATCTTTCACTTGTGGGCCCGTGGTTGGACGTACCTAGTGCGCGCAGACCAATAGAGGATCAGGGGAGCGACCCACCGATCAACCCTAAGGTCATCTCTGGACTACTGACCTTATAGGTAGTAAGTCATGCCATAAACTACCTCATTATTAACGAGGCAGCGCCACACTTCTGGGGTGGAGGCAGGAAGTTAAGCCATAAACTACCTCATTATTAACGAGGCAGCGCCACACTTCTGGGGTGAAGGCTATCTGGGAACCTCACAACTGGGGAGGCCGGTACGCCAACCTTAACTTTTAAGTCTTATTAATTGACTTAACTTATTTCTCTTTTCTTTTTCTAATCTTGCTTACTATTCTCGTGAACATGTTAGTATCATGTCACAACTGAATAGCTTAAATGTGTATATATATATAACACAACTTTATGGTAAGTCCATTCGTGAGTAGACAATTAAATGTCCGTACTTACCTTATCAATCTCTTCTCTTCTTCTCTCTAGGATCTTTGATCGCCCTCCTTGTAGGTCGATTTTTGGATCCTACAGACAAACTTTGTCTGTTAATTTCATTTCCATTTATAGCTTTTATTTTTCATTAAAAAGCTTAAATAGAACCTATTTACAACTTTTTGGGCTTTATTTATCATTTCCCCAATTTTTCCCAACTTTTGCAAAATTACGATTTTGCCCCTATATTTTGGCAAAATTGCAGTTTTGCCCCTGACAGAATTTTATTGATCCAGACTGCATTTTTGGCCCTCAGGAACTTTTCTGACCTTTTTCTAATCATTACCGGGTTCGTTTCTATTATATTTCCACTTTTCACTTTCCCGACCCTCGGGAAGCACTATTCCGACCCTTACGTCGGTTTAGTGATTTTCTATCGTTTCGGAGCCTCAAATGGACGTTTTACTAGTATTTAAAACGTTCATCTAGACTTTCCCGACCTAGGTCTCCGAGGCTCGGATTTTCCGTACCCGACTCGGACCTTTATTTCATTTCCAAAAACGCCCCCCCCTCGGGGTCGGTTTTTTTTTTCCGTTTCACTCTCATTTTACATTTTTAGGGGACGGTCTACTATTCACGAACCACCCCTTAGGTTTTCCTTATTCAATTCTCCGTTAGGGACTCGGGTTTCCGACCCGACCCTAAACTTTTATTTTTAATTCCTATTTTACTCCGAAAGCCGTTTTCGAAATTTCGGCAGCATTTCGGCGTAATTTTAAGGCTTCCGGCGTTAGGTACGCCTCGAACCATATGTACCTGCCACGTACTATACCACAAGCCTATTTTATGTAAAAGTTTTCCAAACTTTTACATAAAAGCTCACAAATTCCAATTTCACATTTTTAACCACATTACAAAATTTTTTCACAATTTTGCCCTTAGTTTTGGTTTCGGTTTTCACCACCAAACCGAACCAAAGTTTCTCAAACTTTTCAACCACTTGTTAGGCTATTAAATGCCATTTTTCTAACACTTTTTCAAGCCCATTTCCTTGTACTTTTCAACTAAATTCTTAGGGTTTTTAAACACTTAAACCCACGGCCTCATTAGTGAAAAACATGCCATCATTTTTGTTTCATGCTTTCAATCAAAAATTTCATTATTCACATCATAAAATGCATGATTTCAATTAACCAAACATCATATGAAACATGCAAAATTTTCACCAAAACCTTAAGTAAACCCACGGCCACTTTGAGTAAATGAACACCAAAATTTTTCCAAGCTTTTCCATAGTGAAATTCATGCTTTATTCTTAACAAAACATAAGTTAAAAGCATGTTAACACATAAATCACACAAATTTCTCATTGCTTACCAATGGTAACCCACGGGTTTTCCTTCGGAAAACCAACCAAAAATTGGTTTTTCTTTAAACCAATTGCATGGTTTTCTTCCTCATTACACCCATAACAAAACCCATCATCAACTTAATGAAAAACAACCAAAACTTTTCCATCTTAATTTACTATTCACCCCACGGTTTTCATGAAGAAAAACCAAGAAAAATTTCAATCCAAGGGAAGTTACCTTATTCACTTTCTTCCTTTGTCTTCAAGTGATGTTTTGCCACACTTTTTGTATAGAAAACTTGAAGGAATTACTTGGTTTTCCTTTGGTCACCCACGGCTCCCATGGAAGAAAAACTTAGCAAATTTTTCTCTTAGTTTTTGCTTGAAATTTGGTCTCGGCCTTTTGATACAAAAGTGGCCGACTTATGCATGGAAGAAAGCCAATTAATTTGGCTCTAAACCAATCAAATTTCAACACCTTTCACCCTAATACTTTCCACCTTTTTCAAAAATTAAAAATGGTTAATTTTGGCCAAATCTTGGCCTTTAGATCAAAAGCAAATTAAATCATGGCCATTCATCCTACCTAACACCATATTTCTTTCCATTTGGTAAATGGATTTATGATGTCATAATTACTAAAGTGAAAGTTGACTTTGACTTTCACTATTCACATTAATTCGACTACTTTTTGACCGATACCGGTTCGAGCCGAAATTTTCCTGGAATCGTCCCTGCGTGTTCCTGAGGTCTCCTGTGCAGTCGGATCAACTTAATCTGCTTCCGTTTGATCAAAATCGATCCCGGAAGTTTACCGTCTTTTTGAGCTCCGGTTAGGGTTTCAATGCCGGTTTTGGCACCGTTTCACCCATTTCAACTCAGTGAATTTTTTCCAACACTGAATTCTTACTCGTCAGTATTGTTAGAACATTTTAATATATTCTAAACAATACAAATACATCTATTTCACTCTTTAAATAGTACAAATTATTATATACATATATTTGTACTTTTCTTACTGTGCTCTTACTTTGACTTGCCATATTCTTATCTTTATACTGTTCAGATACCGAAACTACTCCTTTTTGAGCGTTTTGGGCCTGAATTCACTTTCTTACTCATATACTTTATTCTCTACTTATTTTTGGAGATTTTAATTTCCTCCAAAACATTTATTTATTTCTATCAACACTATAATTTGTCTAATTACAACCATAGTGTTTCTTTACATTCTTACTTACAGAACTCATAGAAAACCCTAGATTAAACTAGGTCACACCACTAAAATTCTCTGGTCGTCACATTCACCCCTCCTTAAAAATTTTCGTCCTCGAAAATCAGAACAGGTGGGGATACTTGGCTCTTATCTCATCTTCTCTTTCCCACGTAGCCTCTTCTATATTATGATTTTTCCATAGAACTTTGACCAGCGGGATGCTTTTATTTCTTAATATCTTCTCCTCTCGAGCAAGTATTTGCACTGGTTGCTCTTCGTAAGAGAGATCCTCTCGAACTTGGATTGGCTCATAATCTAGGACATGTGAAGGGTCCGAGATATACTTTCTTAGCATAGATACATGAAAGACATTATGCACTGAAGATAATTCCAGTGGCAAAGCTATCTTATAGGCTACTTTCCCAACCCGGCTAATAATTGGGAAAGGTCCTATGTATCTTGGGCTCAGCTTTCCTTTCTTTCCAAAACGCATGACACCTTTCATTGGTGCTACTTTTAAGAATACGAAGTCACCCTCGTTAAACTCTAGGAATCTTCGTCTTTTATCTGCGTAGCTTTTCTGACGACTTTGTGTAGTTTTCATTCTCTGCTGAATCTTTTGGACCGCGTCTATCGTTTCTTGGATAAACTCGGTTTTATGAAGTTCTTTCTCCCTGAGTTCATAGCAGTGAATGGGAGATCTACACTTTCGTCCATATAATGCCTCATAAGGAGCCATCCCGATGGACGCTTGATAGCTGTTGTTGTAGGAGAATTCTATCAACGGCAGCTTCTTGTTCCAGGCTCCCTTGAAATCTAAAATACAAGCACGAAGCATATCTTCTAGCGTTTGGATCGTACGCTCAGACTGTCCGTCGGTCTGAGGATGAAATGCAGTGCTGAATCTTAGTTCGGAGCCCATTACCTCTTGTACACTTTTCCAGAATTTGGATGTGAACCGACTGTCATGATCTGACACTATTGTTGTCGGTATTCCATGTAATCTCACAATGTTGACAATGTACAATTCTGTGAATTTCTCTAATGTGTATGTCATCTTTACGGGTATAAAGTGAGCAGATTTGGTCAATCGATCCACCACTACCCATATCATGTCAAATCCTTCACTTGTCTTAGGTAGCCCGACCACAAAATCCATGGTTACATGCTCCCACTTCCACTTTGGAATCTCTAGTGGCTGCAGCTCTCCGGCTGGCCGCTGATGCTCTGCTTTGACTCTTTGTCATGTTAAGCAGCTGCTGATGTGTTTAACAATGTCATTCTTCATCTTTTTCCACCAAAAGTGCTGCTTTAGATCCTGATACATTTTCGTACTGCCCGGATGCACTGAATATGGAGTGTCATGGGCCTCTGTCAGGATTCTTTTCTTCAAAACTTCTTCATCTGGTACACAGATTCTTCCTTGGAAGAGTAAAGTTCCGTCTTTGGAGAGGTGGAACTCTGACCTGTCATTCCTAGAGGCTTTTTCTTTAAGCCTTTTGAAAGCAGCATCTAGCTCTTGAGCCTCTTTAATCTCCTCAAGAATTGTTGGTTTGAGTTGCATTGCCGCTAATTTTCCTGAAATTATCTCTACTCCCAACAAGGAGATCTCATGTTGAAGTGGCTTGGGCAGCTTATCGATGGCTATTTGCTCTGGCATCGTTGATTTACGACTCAACGCGTCTGCTACTCTGTTTGCCTTACCGGGGTGATATAAGATCTCACAATCGTAATCTTTTACCAACTCCAGCCATCTTCTTTGTCTCACGTTAAGCTCTTTCTGAGTAAAGAAATACTTTAAGCTCTGGTGGTCGGTGAAGATTCTGCACCGAACTCCATATAGGTAATGTCGCCATATCTTCAAAGCAAATACGACGGCTGCTAACTCCAAATCGTGAGTCGGATAGTTCCTTTCATGCTCTTTGAGTTGCCTTGATGCATAGGCTATTACTTTTCCATCCTGCATCAGCACAGCTCCTAGACCTGTCCTGGAGGCATCGCTATAAATGTCGAAGTCTCCTTCATCCTTTGGAATTGTGAGAATTGGAGCACTGGTCAACCGATTCTTCAACTCTTGAAAGCTTTCTTCACACTTCTTTGTCCACTCGAACTTCTTCTCTTTGCATGTGAGAGCAGTGAGAGGGGCAGCTAATCTGGCAAATCCCTCTACAAATCTCCGATAATAGCCCGCTAATCCGAGAAAACTCCGGATCTCGGTCACATTCTTTGGAGGAGACCACTTGCTTACCGCTTCGATCTTTGTTGGGTCTACTGAAATTCCGTCTTCGGAAACGACATGTCCTAAGAAGTGGACCTTACCTAGCCAAAATTCACATTTGGAGAACTTTGCATATAGCTGATGCTCCTTCAGAGTGCGTAACACAATCCGAAGATGCTTCTCATGCTCCTTCCAATCTTTCGAGTATATAAGGATGTCATCGATAAACACAATGACAAACTGGTCTAAAAATTCCTTGAATACTCGATTCATCAGATCCATAAAAGCGGCTGGTGCATTCGTTAATCCAAAAGGCATAACGAGAAATTCGTAGTGCCCATACCGTGTTCGGAACGCGGTCTTTGAAATGTCCCTTTCTTTAATTTTTAACTGATGATAGCCGGATCGAAGATCAATCTTCGAGAAGACGGTGGCTCCTTTTAGCTGATCGAATAAATCATCGATCCTTGGTAGAGGATATTTATTCTTGATCGTGACTTTGTTGAGCTCACGATAATCTATGCACATTCGGAGGGTTCCATCCTTTTTCTTCACGAAGAGAACTGGAGCTCCCCACGGTGAATAACTAGGCCGTATAAAACCTTTCTCTAACAACTCCTTCAGCTGAGCTTGTAATTCTTTAAGCTCGGCCGGTGCCATTCTATAAGGGGCCTTTGAAATCGGAGACGTTCCTGGCAGCAACTCGATTTCGAAGGTAATCTCTCGATCAGGAGGAAGTCCTGGTAATTCTTCTGGAAATACCTCCACAAACTCGTTGATCACTGGTACCTCGTTCGGTTGTAGTTCTACCTTCTTGGTGGTGTCCTTGACATAAGCTAGATATCCGGTACAGCCACTAGATATCAGCTTTCTTGCCCGCAGGGGACTGATCAGCATTTTCGACTGCTTCTGAGAATGCCCCTGATACTCAAACTAGTCTATTTCTCCAAACTGGAACACTACTTTTCGTCGTCGACAATCAATGGTCGCTTGATATTTTGCAAGGAAATCCATTCCAAGGATAACGTCATAATCGACTAACTCTAAGACGACTAAGTCAACGTACAACTCCCTATTAGCAACAATTACTGGCACATGACGTAACCAGTAATCAGATAATAATACCTCACCAGACGGTAAGGTGGTTTTAAACACTTGGCCAATTTTATCCTTGGCATGACTAACTCTTTCTACAAAGCTAAGTGAGGCAAATGAATGCGATGCACCGGAGTCAAATAAAATAAGTGCAGGGCTTTGGGCGACAAGAAGCTGACCTGTCACCACATTCGAGGTGCCTGCCTCTACATCTTCCCTGGTGTAGGCTAATAGATGTGCCTCGGTGTGGCGGCCCGCCCCTCGTAGAGATCATACAATACTATTACAGTTGAGCTTTATCGCTAACCGCGATAGATTGTACTCTCATGGGTCGCCGGCTTATCTCTCTCTCTCTTTTAAAATCATGTCGTTTGAGGGGAATTTTTTTTTTTTTTTTTTTAAACATCATATAAAATCTTTTTCCACTATTTACTTTGTTGATAAGTACAAAGTAATATAAATAATACAGTACTTTCGTAAAATTATATATAATTACAAAAGACTGTTTCCCCCTTTTTCCCTTCACTTTACGCTCAGCGGCAAGACTCTGGCAGTACCATATCCCTCGCCCAGTTATCCCATTTGACACGTGCCATCCCGTCCGCCATCCAGCCAAACAAGCTACTGAGCTGGTCGCTTACCTGCAACATTAGCAAAAATGGTGAGCTACAGGCTCAGTAAGTTCAAACATGCAAGAAATAAAATTTCAATGAATAGTACTATTTATCATGAATAGTACCGTTGACTACTATTCATCCGTGAATAGTACTTTGACCACTATTCATACGTGAATAGTAATGTTGACCACAACACTGTATCACACTAGGACATCTACTGCGATGTTAGTGCTCTCACTAAACTGTCTTATGCTCAATTATGGCACAGTTTCAGTTTTAGGTCATTATCTTTTAATTACGTTCTGGTTTTGAGCTCAGATTGGCAGTACCATTTAAGTGCGCATGACTGGGAGCGGTACATTAGTGCTGACCTCCACAGCCTTAATCTCATAGCCCCGAAGGCAAAATTTTATATGACTGGGAGCGGTACATCAGTGCTGACCTCCACAGCCTTATCTCATAGCCCCGAAGGCAAAATTTTATATGACTGGGAGCGGTACATCGGTGCTGACCTCCACAGCCTTATCTCATAGCCCCGAAGGCAAAAATAGTACCTCCCTGTACGGAAGGCTGGTACGCCAGAAAGTGGTTTCATTACCGACTTTTTAACATTCTAACCCGGTGACTTCATATTGCCCCGTGGTTAGGAATGGTTCACATTTTAATTTTAGTTGAGTGAGTTTTATTAACCTCGCTCTAGTGCCCGAAGCACAATTAACCATGTGTCCCATTCTTATAGTGCCCGTAGCACATTTCGTCTCTCTCTCTATTCTATCATAGTGCCCGTAGCACATATGTACCTAACTTATAGTTAGTACATTAAAATTAGCACAATATTGCTATATGTTGCAGACAGGTAAATGTTTGAACTTACCTTATCAGACTGTTCTCTTTCTCTCTCTTGGATCTTGAATCGCCTTCCTTGTAGGCCGATTTTGGGATCCTACAGACAAAACTATGTCTGTTAATTTCTTTCCCATTTATAGCTTTTATTTTTCATTAAAAAGCTTAAATAAAACCTATTTATAACTTTTTAGGTTTTATTTATTATTTTCACCATTTTCCCCCAACTTTTGCAAAATTACGATTTTGCGCCAATATTTTGGCAAAATTACAGTTTTGCCCCTGACGGAATTTTATTGATCCAGACTGCATTTTTGGCTCTCAGGAACTTTTCTGATTCTTTTCTAATCATTACCGGGTTCGTTTTTACTTTATTTCCATTTTTCACTTTCCCGGCTCTCGGGAAGCACTATTCCGACCCTTACGTCGGTTTAGCGATTTTTTATCGTTTCGGAGCCTCAAATGGACGTTTCACTAGTATTTAAAACGTTCATCTAGACTTTCCCGACCTAGGTCTCCGAGGCTCGGGTTTTCCGTTCCCGACTCGGACCTTTATTTCATTTCCAAAAACGCCCCCCCCTCGGGGTCGGTTTTTCAATCTCACACGCGTTTTTCATTTTTAAGGGGACGGGTTACTATTCACGACCCACCCCTTAAATTTTTTTCTTATTCACTTTTCCGTTAGGGACTCGGGTTTCCGTCCCGACCCTAACTTTTTATTTTTATTTCCATTTTTACCCCGAATGCCGTTTTCGAAATTTCGGCAGCATTTCGGCGTAAATTTAAGGCTTCCGGCGTTAGGTACGCCTCGAACCATAAGTACCTGCCACGTACTATACCACAAGCCTATTTTATGTAAAAGTTTTTCAAACTTTTACATAAAAGCCCACAATTTTCAATTTCCACATTATCACCCACATAACAACATTTTTCACACAATTTTGCCCTTAATTTGGTTTCGGTTTTCACAACAAAACCAAACCAAATTTTGTCAAATTTTCACCACACTTTAGGTCATTCAATGTCATGTTTCCAACCCTTTTTCAAGCCCATTTTCAATGCATTTTCAACCACATTTTTAGGGTTTTTTTATGCACTTAGAACCCACGGCCTTATTAATGAAAATCATGCTCAACATATTTGTTTCATTCTTTCAATCACATTACCACCATTTACACATTAATTTGCATGATTTCAATCAACCAAACATCACCTAAAATCAAGCAAAATTTCTTCCAAACCATTAACAAAACCCACGGCCACTTTATATAATTCATGCCATAAATTTTTTTCAAGCTTTTCATAATGAAATACAAGCTTTATTCTTCACCAAATTAAGCTTAGAAAGCATATTCACCATTAACCAAAACTTTTTCTCATTGGTTACCTAAGGTAACCCACGGATTTACCTTTGAAAAACCAACCAAAATTTGGTTTTTCTTTAATGAATTTGCATGGTTTTCTTCCTTAATACATCCTTAACAAAACCCAACATCAAATCCATGAAAAACAACCAAAAATTTCCATCCTTTTTCTCACTATTCACCCACGGATTCCATGAAGAAAAACCATGAAAAATTGAGTGAAAAAGGGATTTACCTTGGTCTAATGCTTCCTTTGCCTTCAAGGAGTGTTTTGACACACTTTTTGTGAAGAAATGTTGAAGAGAAAGCTTGGTTTCCCTTGGTCCCTCACGTAGCCACCATGGAAGAAAGTTAGAAAAATTTTCTTATGGCTTTTGCTTCAAAATATGTCTCGGCCACTTATGTCACTAAAATTGCCGACTTAACCATGAAACAAACCAATTAATTTGGCAACCAACCAATGAGATTTCACCACCTTTCACCTTAATACTTTCCATAATTTTCAAAAATTAAAAATGGCATATTTTGGCCAAATCTTGGCCTTTAGATCAAAAGTTAAATGAATCTTGGCCATCCATCCTACCAACCACCATAATTCTTTCCATTTATAATCTTGAATTATGATGTCATAAATGTAAAAGTGAAAGTTGACTTTGACTTTCACTATTCACATTAATTCGACTACTTTTTGCCCGATACCGGTTCGAGCCGAAATTTTCCTGAAATCGTCCCGGCGTGTTCCTGAGGTCTCCTGTGCAGTCGGATCAATTTAATCTGCTTCCGTTTGATCAAAATCAATCCCGGAAGTTTACCGTCTTTTATTGCTCCGGTTAGGGTTTTTAATGCCGATTTTGGCACCGTTTCACCCGTTTCAACTCAGTGAATTTTTCCAGCACTGAATTCTTACTCGTCAGTATTGTTAGAACATTTTCATATATTCTGAACAATATAAATACATTTATTTCACTCTTTAAATAGTACAAATTGTTATATACATACAATTGTACATTTTCGTCCGAGAATTGCCTGAATTTCCCGGTTGTCACATTCACCCCTCCTTATAAAATTTTCGTCCTCGAAAATTGGAACAAATGGGGGTATAATTTCCTCATCTCGTCTTCTCGTTCCCACGTAGCTTCTTCAATATTGTGATTTTTCCACAAAATCTTCACTAGTGGGATTACCTTATTCCTCAGTACTTTCTCTTCACGAGCTAGTACTTGAATAGGCTGTTCCTCATATGTCAAATCCTCGTGGATTTGAATAGGCTCATGCTTCAATACATGGGACGGATCTGGTATATACTTTCTCAGCATCGACACATGAAATACGTTATGCACTGCCGACAATTCTGGAGGTAGCGCTAATCTGTAAGCGACCTTTCCAATGCGTTCGATAATTTCATAAGGTCCAATGTATCTTGGACTCAGTTTCCCCTTCTTACCGAAACGCATAATCCCCTTCATAGGCGATACCTTGAGAAACACGAAGTCTCCTTCGTCAAACTCCAAGGATCTCCGCCTTTTATCCGCGTAGCTCTTTTGTCGGCTTTGCGAAATTTTCATTTGACGCTGAATTCTAGCAGCTGCATCGGAAGTCTCTTGCATGAAATCCGTCTTATGCAACTGCTTTTCTCGCAAATCGTACCAATGTAATGGTGATCTGCACTTCCGTCCATACAAAGCCTCGTAAGGTGCCATGCCTATCGAAGCTTGGTAACTATTATTGTACGAGAATTCAATCAATGGTAACTTCTCGTTCCAATTTCCCGCAAAATCCATAACGCAAGCTCGAAGCATGTCCTCTAACGTCTGAATTGTCCGCTCTGACTGCCCGTCTGTTTGCGGATGAAAAGCCGTACTGAGTCTCAATTCAGTACCCATGGCCTCTTGCACACACTTCCAGAAATTCGAAGTGAACCGTGCATCTCGATCTGATACAATGGATTTCGGTACTCCATGTAGTCTGACGACATGAGTTATGTACAGCTGAGCAAACTTTTCCAGCGAAAAAGTCATCTTGACAGCTATGAACCGTGCCGTCTTGGTCAGTCTGTCCACAATAACCCAGATGGCATCATAACCTTCTCGGGTTTTTGGGAGTCCCACTACAAAATCCATCGTAATGTGTTCCCATTTCCATTCAGGAATCTCCAACGGTTCCAATCTTCCTGCTGGATGTTTATGTTCCGCTTTGACTCTCTGACAGGTCATGCATCTACTCACGAATTTAGCTATATCGTTCTTCATCCCTTTCCACCAGAACTGTGACTTCAAGTCCTGATACATCTTGCTCGCTCCGGGATGAATCGAATAGGGTGTCTCATGAGCTTCTGACATGATCCGTCTTCTAAGTTCCTCATCAGCTGGAACATTTATCCTTCCTTGATACAGGATTATTCCATCCTTGGAAATTCCTTCTTGAGAACTTGCCATCACAGGATCTCGCCTTTGAGCTTCCTTTATTTCCTCAAATAGCGATGATTCCACTTGGAGTGCAGCTAATCTTCCAGATATCAGCTCCAAGTTCAAAGAATTTATCTCTTGCTGCAATGGCTTCGGAAGCCTGTTTATTGGTAGCTGGTGCGATACAGTAGACTTCCTACTTAGAGCATCCGCTACACGGTTGGCCTTTCCTGGATGGTAGAGGATTTCACAGTCATAATCCTTCACCAATTCCAACCATCGTCTCTGTTGCATATTGAGCTCTTTTTGCGTGAAGAAATACTTCAAGCTTTGGTGATCAGTGAAAATCTGACATTGAGCTCCATAGAGATAGTGTCGCCAAATTTTAAGTGCGAACACTACTGCAGCAAGTTCAAGATCATGCGTAGGATAATTCCTTTCATGCTCCTTTAACTGACGGGAAGCATAGGCAATCACCTTGCCGTCTTGCATCAGGACTGCTCCCAGTCCTATTTTCGATGCGTCACTGTAGATCACGAACTTCTCCCCTTCAATGGGAAGCGTAAGGATTGGTGCGCTTGTCAGTCGCCTCTTTAACTCCTGGAAGCTTCTTTCGCATTCCGTGGTCCACTCGTACTTTCTTTCTTTGCGTGTAAGAGCAGTAAGAGGTGCAGCTAGTCGCGCGAATCCCTCTACAAATCGCCGATAATAACCAGCCAATCCCAAGAAACTGCGTATTTCAGTTACACTCTTGGGTGCAGGCCACTGGTTAATTGCCTCTACCTTTGTCGGATCTACAGCAATACCTTCCTGAGATACAACATGTCCGAGGAAATGTACTCTGTCCAGCCAAAACTCGCATTTTGAGTATTTGGCATACAGTTGATGCTTCCGTATCATATTCAACACGATCCTCAGATGCTCCTTGTGCTCCTCATGAGTCTTTGAGTATATAAGAATGTCATCAATGAATACAATGACAAACTTATCCAAATACTCTTTAAAAATTCTGTTCATCAAATCCATGAACGCTGCTGGCGCATTTGTCAATCCGAATGGCATCACAAGGAACTCATAATGCCCATAACGAGTCCTAAACGCCGTTTTAGGAATATCACTTTCTTTGATTCTCAGCTGGTGATATCCCGACCGTAAGTCGATTTTGGAAAATACCGCTGCGCCCTTTAACTGGTCGAATAGGTCATCAATTCTAGGTAACGGATACCTATTTTTGATCGTAACCTTATTCAACTCCCGGTAATCAATGCACAGTCGGAATGTTCCATCCTTTTTCTTGACGAATAACACAGGTGCACCCCATGGAGAAAAACTCGGCCTGATGAATCCTTTATCTAAAAGCTCCTTTAATTGTACCTGCAGCTCCTTTAACTCCACTGGAGCCATGCGGTATGGTGCTTTGGAAATAGGTGCTGTTCCAGGCATCAACTCAATCTCGAATGAGATTTCTCTCTCTGGCGGTATCCCTGGTAACTCTTCCGGAAATACGTCAAGAAACTCATTAACCACCAGAACATCTTCAGCTTGAAGCTTCTGTTCCTCGGTAGTATCCACCACATATGCCAGATATCCCATGCAACCACTGGCTATCAGCTTGCTTGCTCTCAGCGAACTGATCATCATCTTCCTGGGTCTTCGAGAAGTATCAACATACTCGAAACTCTCTTCTTCCTCGGGTTGGAAGACTATCTTTCGATTTCGGCAGTCGATCGTAGCTTGGTATTTCCCTAGGAAATCCATGCCTAAAATCACATCGTAATCCATGATCTCCATTACGATCAACTCAGCATATAGTTCCCTATTTGCCACATATACTGGTACATAGGGTAACCAGTAACTGGACAACAATACTTCCCCAGAAGGTAAGGCTGTTTTAAATACCCTTCCCATATTATCCTTAGGAAGTCCTATCTTGTCAGCAAATGCATAGGAAACAAATGAATGCGTAGCACCGGAATCGAATAGTACAGAGGCTACATGACTAGCGACAGGAAGCTGACCTGTCACCACGTTTGATGTTCCTGCCTCTGCGTCTTCCTTGCTGTAGGCCATCACACGAGCATCAGCACGTGACATTCGCTCCTGGCGTTGTGGCCTTACTGGGGACTCTTCCACTCTGGCTTGAAGGGAATGAGCTTGTGGGCGTGTCTGGTGCGGTTGGGAAGTGCCTTGTCCACCCTGCCTATTGGGACAGTTCCTGGCGTAATGGCCTTCCTTTCCACATTCGTAGCAAACAAGTGGCCCAAATCTGCATCGCCCAGAATGTCTCTTCCCGCATGTAGGGCAGTTTTGCACATTAGACTCTGCATTACCAGCTGTTCTCCGCTGTTGGTTTCGATTATTTCCCTGGCGATTCCCAGAAAAATTTCCTTTCCTCTTGTTTTGCTGGGATCCCTGACTATTGCCCTGGCTTGGTTTCGCATTTTGACTAGGCTTGCTTGATTGACCAACTTGTGTAGACTTCGCCAAAGCCCTCTCCTTCTTCTTAGCCTCCCAGTGTTTCTCTCTTTCCTCTTTCTGTCGGGCTACATGAAACTCAGCCCTGATGGCTCGACTCACACAGTCTGCTACAGAAGTAGGTGGCACTAGTCCAGTGTCTACTAACGCAGCAATTTCCGGCCTGAACATCCCTATCATTTTCTGTATCTTTTCCCTCTCAGTAGGGACCACATAAGGACACAAACGAGATAGCTGATCGAACTTTCTGCAGACTTCGCTCACCGACATGTTCCCTTGTGTTAACTCTGAGAATTCTTTCTGTTGCTGTCTCAGAGATGCAGGGTCGTAATATTTCTGGTTAAATTCTTCCAGAAATTCCGCCCAACTCATGGTAGACACGTCTCTTCTCATTCGTACAGTGTCCCACCAAAACCGAGCATCTTTTCTCAGCACAAAAGACGCACATGCAACCTTCTCCCGGTCGGTTAGGTTCATGAACTCCATGATCACTTGTAATGATGACAACCAGTCTTCAGCCTCTAAGGGATTTGTAGACCCTTCAAATTCTGGCGGTCTCATACGCCTGAATCTTTCATAGAGGGGTTCTAGATTTAATACTGGTTGTGGTTCAGGAGCTCTCTCATGTACTGCAGCTGGAGGAATAACTGGATCTACCTCAGCTTGTTGTTCTACTTGGGTACCCTCAGAGCCTTGTCTCTGCTCTAGCTCCTCTACCCGTCGCCTCAGATTCGCATTTTCTTGCATCTGAGCTTCCAACAGAGCTTGTATCTGATCCAATCTCTCCATAATATCAGGACGTCGCTCTCGTCCCTCTGGTCGATTTCTCAACTCCACCATCTTGGCTATTGTCCTATTATGGCACAATAATTCACCGTTAGCTTTTTCCATAACCGCATTCGTAAAATTATATCAATTTACGAAATTTAGGGTACTGTAAAGCCACATCATCTTAACACATCATCGTACAACATATAATCATTTTGGTATTTCATTCATAGCAAAACATTTATATGTTATACATAGGTATCACCAGTCATATATACATCGGCCCTTTATACTAAATGGCCACAAGTCTATACAAAAGAGCTTTTCTCTAAGCTACTTATGTACATCTACATATCTACTGGTCACTCATTCCCCGCATCTGGGACTAGAGGATATTCTTCTGGATCCTCATCGTCATCTGGCTCATCTGAGTCGTCACCACCCCGTGGTCTAGATGGTCCGGCCTCATGATCATTCATCATTCTTCTCGGCCCGAATATGCGTGCAAACATCTCATCTTGACCCAGCGTCTCTCGTCGACTCTGCGTCAGATGCTCGATCAGAATCTCTCTCTCGATCGCCCTGATCGTTACCACGAACTCTTGGAGCGTCGGAGGAAACGGCTTGATCACCCTCGGTCTCAGCTCCAAGGATAAACCTTTCCAAAACAGCTCACAGCAGTTTGCTTCCGTGAGGTTAGGCAACGGACATCTCCTCCGAATGGTCTCCTCAAACCGTGCTGCGTAAGACATCACTGTCTCACCAGACAGCATGACCATCCTCTCGGTCTGGAGAATGTAATCCCTGACCTCATCGAATCCAGGGTACGCAGGTGTATCAGCCTCTCGTCTCTCTGGAGGTGCTGGAGCAGGTGCTGGATCCCTAGGTTGAAACTGATCAGCCAACCGCTGACAGAATTCGGCCCAACTGAATCCCAATAAAATCTCCTGGTCGCAATATTGCCAGAACACTCGAGTGTCTCCCTGAAACATACTGACAGCCAACTGGATCCACATATCTCGATCAATATCGCATATCACCATGATCCTCTCTACGGCATGGAGCCAGTCCTTGGTCTCCATCGACTGTCGTCCACCATCAAACATCGGAGGACTGCTGGCCCTAAAAGCCTGTACTGCCCGTGCCGACACTCTCACCCCAATATGTTGACGTCCACCAACAACTGGAATGTCCACTACCACCGGTGGATGAACTATCGGTCGTGGCTGTACAATATCTACTGGCGCTGGCGTTGGTACTGGTACCGGAGGTCTCTCGGGTACCGGAGGTCTGATTACCGGTCGTTGGGACATAGACGGCCTCACAATAGACCTCGTCCATACCCGTAATGCTCCCCTCGGTCGTGGTAGCGGTGGTCTCACATATGGAGGTCTGGTCATCTTGCTACCTATAACATAATTATTTTCATATAAGAAAATAATTAATTGAACTTATGTAACTACTTACTTGGATAGCGGTGCAGGATGCGCGAAGTGTCAAATCGGGATATGGTCATACCGCTCTGATATACCAACTGTGACAGCAGTTGGTATTATAAACTAGACCAATCTCAGACCTTGCTCTGATACCAACTGTGGCGGCCCGCCCCTCGTAGAGATCATACAATACTATTACAGTTGAGCTTTATCGCTAACCGCGATAGATTGTACTCTCATGGGTCGCCGGCTTATCTCTCTCTCTCTTTTAAAATCATGTCGTTTGAGGGGAAATTTTTTTTTTTTTTTTTTTTTAAACATCATATAAAATCTTTTTCCACTATTTACTTTGTTGATAAGTACAAAGTAATATAAATAATACAGTACTTTCGTAAAATTATATATAATTACAAAAGACTGTTTCCCCCTTTTTCCCTTCACTTTACGCTCAGCGGCAAGACTCTGGCAGTACCATATCCCTCGCCCAGTTATCCCATTTGACACGTGCCATCCCGTCCGCCATCCAGCCAAACAAGCTACTGAGCTGGTCGCTTACCTGCAACATTAGCAAAAATGGTGAGCTACAGGCTCAGTAAGTTCAAACATGCAAGAAATAAAATTTCAATGAATAGTACTATTCATCATGAATAGTACCGTTGACTACTATTCATCTGTGAATAGTACTTTGACTACTATTCATACGTGAATAGTAATGTTGACCACAACACTGTATCACACTAGGACATCTACTGCGATGTTAGTGCTCTCACTAAACTGTCTTATGCTCAATTATGGCACAGTTTCAGTTTTAGGTCATTATCTTTTAATTACGTTCTGGTTTTGAGCTCAGATTGGCAGTACCATTTAAGTGCGCATGACTGGGAGCGGTACATTAGTGCTGACCTCCACAGCCTTAATCTCATAGCCCCGAAGGCAAAATTTTATATGACTGGGAGCGGTACATCAGTGCTGACCTCCACAGCCTTATCTCATAGCCCCGAAGGCAAAATTTTATATGACTGGGAGCGGTACATCGGTGCTGACCTCCACAGCCTTATCTCATAGCCCCGAAGGCAAAAATAGTACCTCCCTGTACGGAAGGCTGGTACGCCAGAAAGTGGTTTCATTACCGACTTTTTAACATTCTAACCCGGTGACTTCATATTGCCCCGTGGTTAGGAATGGTTCACATTTTAATTTTAGTTGAGTGAGTTTTATTAACCTCGCTCTAGTGCCCGAAGCACAATTAACCATGTGTCCCATTCTTATAGTGCCCGTAGCACATTTCGTCTCTCTCTCTATTCTATCATAGTGCCCGTAGCACATATGTACCTAACTTATAGTTAGTACATTAAAATTAGCACAATATTGCTATATGTTGCAGACAGGTAAATGTTTGAACTTACCTTATCAGACTGTTCTCTTTCTCTCTCTTGGATCTTGAATCGCCTTCCTTGTAGGCCGATTTTGGGATCCTACAGACAAAACTATGTCTGTTAATTTCTTTCCCATTTATAGCTTTTATTTTTCATTAAAAAGCTTAAATAAAACCTATTTATAACTTTTTAGGTTTTATTTATTATTTTCACCATTTTCCCCCAACTTTTGCAAAATTACGATTTTGCCCCAATATTTTGGCAAAATTGCAGTTTTGCCCCTGACGGAATTTTATTGATCCAGACTGCATTTTTGGCTCTCAGGAACTTTTCTGATTCTTTTCTAATCATTACCGGGTTCGTTTTTACTTTATTTCCATTTTTCACTTTCCCGGCCCTCGGGAAGCACTATTCCGACCCTTACGTCGGTTTAGCGATTTTTTATCGTTTCGGAGCCTCAAATGGACGTTTCACTAGTATTTAAAACGTTCATCTAGACTTTCCCGACCTAGGTCTCCGAGGCTCGGGTTTTCCGTTCCCGACTCGGACCTTTATTTCATTTCCAAAAACGCCCCCCCCTCGGGGTCGGTTTTTCAATCTCACACGCGTTTTTCATTTTTAAGGGGACGGGTTACTATTCACGACCCACCCCTTAAATTTTTTTCTTATTCACTTTTCCGTTAGGGACTCGGGTTTCCGTCCCGACCCTAACTTTTTATTTTTATTTCCATTTTTACCCCGAATGCCGTTTTCGAAATTTCGGCAGCATTTCGGCGTAAATTTAAGGCTTCCGGCGTTAGGTACGCCTCGAACCATAAGTACCTGCCACGTACTATACCACAAGCCTATTTTATGTAAAAGTTTTTCAAACTTTTACATAAAAGCCCACAATTTTCAATTTCCACATTATCACCCACATAACAACATTTTTCACACAATTTTGCCCTTAATTTGGTTTCGGTTTTCACAACAAAACCAAACCAAATTTTGTCAAATTTTCACCACACTTTAGGTCATTCAATGTCATGTTTCCAACCCTTTTTCAAGCCCATTTTCAATGCATTTTCAACCACATTTTTAGGGTTTTTTTATGCACTTAGAACCCACGGCCTTATTAATGAAAATCATGCTCAACATATTTGTTTCATTCTTTCAATCACATTACCACCATTTACACATTAATTTGCATGATTTCAATCAACCAAACATCACCTAAAATCAAGCAAAATTTCTTCCAAACCATTAACAAAACCCACGGCCACTTTATATAATTCATGCCATAAATTTTTTTCAAGCTTTTCATAATGAAATACAAGCTTTATTCTTCACCAAATTAAGCTTAGAAAGCATATTCACCATTAACCAAAACTTTTTCTCATTGGTTACCTAAGGTAACCCACGGATTTACCTTTGAAAAACCAACCAAAATTTGGTTTTTCTTTAATGAATTTGCATGGTTTTCTTCCTTAATACATCCTTAACAAAACCCAACATCAAATCCATGAAAAACAACCAAAAATTTCCATCCTTTTTCTCACTATTCACCCACGGATTCCATGAAGAAAAACCATGAAAAATTGAGTGAAAAAGGGATTTACCTTGGTCTAATGCTTCCTTTGCCTTCAAGGAGTGTTTTGACACACTTTTTGTGAAGAAATGTTGAAGAGAAAGCTTGGTTTCCCTTGGTCCCTCACGTAGCCACCATGGAAGAAAGTTAGAAAAATTTTCTTATGGCTTTTGCTTCAAAATATGTCTCGGCCACTTATGTCACTAAAATTGCCGACTTAACCATGAAACAAACCAATTAATTTGGCAACCAACCAATGAGATTTCACCACCTTTCACCTTAATACTTTCCATAATTTTCAAAAATTAAAAATGGCATATTTTGGCCAAATCTTGGCCTTTAGATCAAAAGTTAAATGAATCTTGGCCATCCATCCTACCAACCACCATAATTCTTTCCATTTATAATCTTGAATTATGATGTCATAAATGTAAAAGTGAAAGTTGACTTTGACTTTCACTATTCACATTAATTCGACTACTTTTTGCCCGATACCGGTTCGAGCCGAAATTTTCCTGAAATCGTCCCGGCGTGTTCCTGAGGTCTCCTGTGTAGTCGGATCAATTTAATCTGCTTCCGTTTGATCAAAATCAATCCCGGAAGTTTACCGTCTTTTATTGCTCCGGTTAGGGTTTTTAATGCCGATTTTGGCACCGTTTCACCCGTTTCAACTCAGTGAATTTTTCCAGCACTGAATTCTTACTCGTCAGTATTGTTAGAACATTTTCATATATTCTGAACAATATAAATACATTTATTTCACTCTTTAAATAGTACAAATTGTTATATACATACAATTGTACATTTTCGTCCGAGAATTGCCTGAATTTCCCGGTTGTCACACTCGGTCTTTGGTATACTTTCTTGGCGTCCAGGTTGAGTATGCGATCCTTGTATAGCATGGACCTGGCTCGTCTGTCGGGACTGAAAGGATCCCGGCTGGTTCTGTTGGTTGGATGGGCAGACTCTAGCATAATGGCCTTCTCTACCACAAACAAAGCATGCGGTATTCCCCAGTTTGCACTCGCCCTTATGCAATCTTCCACATTTTGGGCATGGCTGTCGGTTCTGTACTCCTTCTAAGCCTTGCCTTTGCTGAGTGTTGCGAGTATTTTGGCCCCAATTTTCATTTGGGTTTCCCTTTCGCTTATTGGTGTTCTGCTGGTTCTGGTTATTTTTCTGACCAGGCTTCATTCCTTGACCAGATTTATTACTTTGGCCAGCTTGGTTGTTCTTCCGAGTCTGCTTCGCAAGATCTCTTTCTTTCTTCTTCTCCTCCCAGACTTTTGTTCTTTCTTCCTTAACTCGGTTCAGACGATTCTCGGCCCTCATAGCTCTGCTTACACAGTCCGCTAGAGTGGTTGGCAGGGTCTCGCCACTTTCCACATTTAGGGCTATATCTTGTCGGAACATATTGATCATCCTCCGTACCTGCTCTTCTTTTGTGGGTACCAAATGTGGACACAGTCGAGCTAATCTGTCGAATTTGCGGCAGGCTTCGGTCACTGTCATCTCGCCTTGCCTCAGCTCATCGAACTCTCTTTGTTGAGCTCGTAGGGTGTCAAGGTTGAAATACTTCCTGTTAAATTCTCCCAGGAAGTCATTCCAGGTCATCCTTCTAACGTCCCTTCGCATCTTTACTGTCTCCCACCAATAACGAGCATCCTTCATTAATATGCAGGAGGCGCAAAGGACCTTTTCTTGGTCTGTTAGGTCCATAAACTCAAAAATGGTCTGTAGTGAAGCTAACCACTCTTCAGCCTCTAAGGGTTCTATAGATCCCTCAAACTCTTTTGGCTTCATCTTTCGGAACCGTTCATACAATGATCCCTGGTTGGCTCCAGCTCGGGCACCTATTGCTACTTCAGGTACCATTCGGACTGGTGGTGCTACTGGTTCAGGAGCTGGTTGTGGCTCCGGTACTGGTGCTCGAGGTGGAGGGAAATTCGCTTGGGCCCCATTCCTCTGTTCCAGTAACTCTTGCAGTCTCTGGTTCTATGTTTCTTGTGCCTCTAGCCGAGCTTGTATGTTGGCTAGGACAGCGGCTAAGTCTGCTTCTTGAGCTTGCTCAGCTCGTGTGCGAACCATGTTGCTGTGTCTGACCTATAACAATAGCGACATGGTTTAGTGCTAAATTAGATATTGATTATCTAAAATTAACTTACTTGGACTGAGCAGGTGCAGATGCTGAGATGTCATGGAAGGTCGAGAGTAGAACCGCTCGCTCTGATACCAACTCTTGTGGGCGACCCCTCTAGCTTAGGTCGTCCACCTTATCTTGCTTGATTTCTTTATTCCTTGCTTAGTCTTACTTAGCTTGCTTGTTTCTATAGCTTTCTTCTCCTTGGGGTTTAAAAGATTTGTTCTTGAAAAACTAGGAATATTTTTTTTTCTTTAACTGGAGGAAACTACTAATTCTTGAAAATTGTGTATACATAAATATATACGTACTTCTTAATACTTTTTCCCAAAATATATTTTGGAGTCTTGTTACTTTAAAGTACGTAAAAATAGAAACATACTTTTAAGCTTGTTTTACTACTTTACATACTACACTCTTGTCTTGTCTTTATACATATATCTCACTATTACACTTTCTTTCTTTTACACCTTGAGTACAGCGGAATTATGCGAAACGGAACCATAACCCGTCCATGACATCGCTGGGATCTGCCTGCCAGTCCGCTACTCTTGCTTCATACTGCTGTTTGTTTTCCTTTATTACCTACAGCACGAATAGACTAATGAGCTAAAGCTCAGTAAGTACAAACATACATACAAGTAAATAAGCTGAATACACCACTCTAGGGTTAGTCAACTTAGGACCAATTATTTCTTTAGTCCTATACTACTTGTTCTTTCTATTCTATTTCTTTCTTTTCTTTGCTTTACTTCATCTGCTTAATCTTTCACTTGTGGGCCCGTGGTTGGACGTACCTAGTGCGTGCAGACCAATAGAGGATCAGGAGAGCGACCCACCGATCAACCCTAAGGTCATCTCTGGACTACTGACCTTATAGGTAGTAAGTCATGCCATAAACTACCTCATTATTAACGAGGCAGCGCCACACTTCTGGGGTGGAGGCAGGAAGTTAAGCCATAAACTACCTCATTATTAACGAGGCAGCACCACACTTCTGGGGTGGAGGCTATCTGGGAACCTCATAACTGGGGAGGCCGGTACGCCAACCTTAACTTTTAAGTCTTATTAATTGACTTAACTTATTTCTCTTTTCTTTTTCTAATCTTGCTTACTATTCTCGTGAACATGTTAGTATCATGTCACAACTGAATAGCTTAAATGTGTATATATATATAACACAACTTTATGGTAAGTCCATTCGTGAGTAGACAATTAAATGTCCGTACTTACCTTATCAATCTCTTCTCTTCTTCTCTCTAGGATCTTTGATCGCCCTCCTTGTAGGTCGATTTTTGGATCCTACAGACAAACTTTGTCTGTTAATTTCATTTCCATTTTTAGCTTTTATTTTTCATTAAAAAGCTTAAATAGAACCTATTTACAACTTTTTGGGCTTTATTTATCATTTCCCCAATTTTTCCCAACTTTTGCAAAATTACGATTTTGCCCCTATATTTTGGCAAAATTGCAGTTTTGCCCCTGACAGAATTTTATTGATCCAGACTGCATTTTTGGCCCTCAGGAACTTTTCTGACCTTTTTCTAATCATTACCGGGTTCGTTTCTATTATATTTCCACTTTTCACTTTCCCGACCCTCGGGAAGCACTATTCCGACCCTTACGTCGGTTTAGTGATTTTCTATCGTTTCGGAGCCTCAAATGGACGTTTTACTAGTATTTAAAACGTTCATCTAGACTTTCCCGACCTAGGTCTCCGAGGCTCGGATTTTCCGTACCCGACTCGGACCTTTATTTCATTTCCAAAAACGCCCCCCCCCTCGGGGTCGGTTTTTTTTTCCGTTTCACTCTCATTTTACATTTTTAGGGGACGGTCTACTATTCACGAACCACCCCTTAGGTTTTCCTTATTCAATTCTCCGTTAGGGACTCGGGTTTCCGACCCGACCCTAAACTTTTATTTTTAATTCCTATTTTACCCCGAAAGCCGTTTTGGAAATTTCGGCAGCATTTCGGGGTAATTTTAAGGCTTCCGGCGTTAGGTACGCCTCGAACCATATGTACCTGCCACGTACTATACCACAAGCCTATTTTATGTAAAAGTTTTCCAAACTTTTACGTAAAAGCTCACAAATTCCAATTTCACATTTTTAACCACATTACAAAATTTTTTCACAATTTTGCCCTTAGTTTTGGTTTCGGTTTTCACCACCAAACCGAACCAAAGTTTCTCAAACTTTTCAACCACTTGTTAGGCTATTAAATGCCATTTTTCTAACACTTTTTCAAGCCCATTTCCTTGTACTTTTCAACTAAATTCTTAGGGTTTTTAAACACTTAAACCCACGGCCTCATTAGTGAAAAACATGCCATCATTTTAGTTTCATGCTTTCAATCAAAAATTTCATTATTCACATCATAAAATGCATGATTTCAATTAACCAAACATCATATGAAACATGCAAAATTTTCACCAAAACCTTAAGTAAACCCACGGCCACTTTGAGTAAATGAACACCAAAATTTTTCCAAGCTTTTCCATAGTGAAATTCATGCTTTATTCTTAACAAAACATAAGTTAAAAGCATGTTAACACATAAATCACACAAATTTCTCATTGCTTACCAATGGTAACCCACGGGTTTTCCTTCGGAAAACCAACCAAAAATTGGTTTTTCTTTAAACCAATTGCATGGTTTTCTTCCTCATTACACCCATAACAAAACCCATCATCAACTTAATGAAAAACAACCAAAACTTTTCCATCTTAATTCACTATTCACCCCACGGTTTTCATGAAGAAAAACCAAGAAAAATTTCAATCCAAGGGAAGTTACCTTATTCCCTTTCTTCCTTTGTCTTCAAGTGATGTTTTGCCACACTTTTTGTATAGAAAACTTGAAGGAATTACTTGGTTTTCCTTTGGTCACCCACGGCTCCCATGGAAGAAAAACTTAGCAAATTTTTCTCTTAGTTTTTGCTTGAAATTTGGTCTCGGCCTTTTGATACAAAAGTGGCCGACTTATGCATGGAAGAAAGCCAATTAATTTGGCTCTAAACCAATCAAATTTCAACACCTTTCACCCTAATACTTTCCACCTTTTTCAAAAATTAAAAATGGTTAATTTTGGCCAAATCTTGGCCTTTAGATCAAAAGCAAATTAAATCATGGCCATTCATCCTACCTAACACCATATTTCTTTCCATTTGGTAAATGGATTTATGATGTCATAATTACTAAAGTGAAAGTTGACTTTGACTTTCACTATTCATATTAATTCGACTACTTTTTGACCGATACCGGTTCGAGCCGAAATTTTCCTGGAATCGTCCCGGCGTGTTCCTGAGGCCTCCTGTGCAGTCGGATCAACTTAATCTGCTTTCGTTTTATCAAAATCGATCCCGGAAGTTTACCGTCTTTTTGAGCTCCGGTTAGGGTTTCAATGCCGGTTTTGGCACCGTTTCACCCGTTTCAACTCAGTGAATTTTTTCCAACACTGAATTCTTACTCGTCAGTATTGTTAGAACATTTTAATATATTCTAAACAATACAAATACATCTATTTCACTCTTTAAATAGTACAAATTATTATATACATATATTTGTACTTTTCTTACTGTGCTCTTACTTTGACTTGCCATATTCTTATCTTTATACTGTTCAGATACCGAAACTACTCCTTTTTGAGCGTTTTGGGCCTGAATTCACTTTCTTACTCATATACTTTATTCTCTACTTATTTTTGGAGATTTTAATTTCCTCCAAAACATTTATTTATTTCTATCAACACTATAATTTGTCTAATTACAACCATAGTGTTTCTTTACATTCTTACTTACAGAACTCATAGAAAACCCTAGATTAAACTAGGTCACACCACTAAAATTCTCTGGTCGTCACATGGTGTTAACATAGGATTAGGATGGTGGACAAGATTCTCTCCGGTTGAATTTAGATTTTGTTTTGGATAATAGAGTGCACAATTATTCAAACTCCAAATAAAGTTGCCATGATTTTATTTGAGATTGGATTGGAGTTGTAGAAAATTATCCATGAGAACAAGAATTTGAAACACAATTGTTTTGTGGATTTTGAAATTTGAATTTTAAATTTTTTAAATTTAAAATTTGAAATTTGAAATTTGAAATTTGAATTTGAAATTTGAAATTCAAATTTTGAATCACAATCCAAGTAGGATTTGAATTTCTTGTGGTAAATTAGCAAGGAATGAAATTCAAATTTGAGTTGGATATGGAGAGGAAAATCTTGTTAGAATCCTGTTTGAATTTTGAATCCAAATCCCAATAATAATGGACGAAAATTTTGAGGATTATCCTCGTGGAATTTTCAGATTTTTTGTGGATAAGGTTCAGGGAAAAATTCAATTTTCAATCCCAGTTGAATTTGGATTCTATCCTCCCTGATTATGGCCGAAATTTTGAGGAAGATATCCTAGGAGATTTTCGGTTATTTTGGATAAGGAAGAGATAATATTCAAGCTTGAAAAATCGTAGTTGAATTTTGATTATTTCCATCACTTTATGGCTGAAAATTTTATGGATTTATCCTAGTGAATTTTCGGATTTTTCTAGTGGATAATGGGGAGATAAGATTCAAGTTAAAATCTTGTTTATATTTGAATTAGATAATCCTAAAGTGGTCGAATTTTTAGTTGGGATTTTCCCCTTGATAAATTTGGATTTTTTGGTTGTGGATAAGGGAGAATATCTTCTTCTAATCTAATTTAAATTCAGAGAATCACCTCATGCAGGTCTATAAATAGAGGTCCTGCCACTCCAGTTCTCTTAGACCACAGACTCTCAGGTGAGCAGGCTTATTGTTGCACAACTCACTATGACAATAAGTCCTTTAGAGATCTGGGTGGTCGGAAGAAGACTAGTAGTGCTAGCATACCAATCGAGGTTCAGAGTGCCCACACACTTAGCCATTCGGGAATTGGAGAATAGTAGAGAAGGCTAGTTGGTTGAAGCCCTCCGGTCATTCTCCTCTTGCAAGATTGGCATCCTTAAGGCATGAGTTTAAATTGTTGTTGGTTTATTGTATATGTCATCATGAGATATTTAACGATCTTGAAAAAATTTTTTTGTTCTGCGGCCCCACTCTGATACGTTTTTACCGATTTATTTCCTACATCTTGAGCTCATTTTGGTAAGGTCCTAGAACCAAGTTTCATTTGTGGTTTAGTGTTATGTTTGGTTTGATATTACAAGCAAAATTTTTGTGTCCTCTCCTAGCTCACATTGACCCCTTAACCCTTGGATCTCATGGCCTTTTAGTCACTCAAGCCTAGCTCGGATTTGTACTTGAACTGAAGCACACAAGGTATAAACCGAAAGCCTTACCTCTTTGTGGTTAGTTATTTCTAAGTTTTCGATCAAGAAGTTTATGTGTATTTGTTTATGCAAATAGGTTGTAATAAGTTTATTTTGAGCCCTTAGCCTTCCATTTTCAAATTTGTGGTTGTGTGGTTACATTTACATGTTTTTACGAATGGTTTGTGGATGAATGATGCGTGGACATGTTAGGGAAAAAACTGGAAACAAATCTATCCAGTTTTAAGGCCACAGGTTTGGCTACTTTAGGATATGTTGTGGTCTGTTTTTGAGAAAATGTAAAACACAAAACTTAAGGAAATTTCATTACGAGCATTTTTGCAACAAATAGAGCTCGGTTAAAAATGGCTCTAAGATAGAGTTTTAAACTATTTTTCAACTGGAGGTCAAAACTAGGGCCAAAATCCTGATTCTAGGAACAGCCTCAGATTTTCAATAAAACGACCCATTTAGAGTCTGAATCAGACTTGGACAAAATATAAAAGTTTTAGATCTCGACGAAATCTTAAAACTGACTCGTGCATATTTCAAAAATTCGACCATTTCTGGCCCCAAATAGACACGTTTTTAAAAGTGCGCAAACTGGAAATTTTTGGTAAAAACTAGACATGAAATTTGGCCATGGATTTTTATGATTTCAAACCCCTTGTAGGTCAAACTGAGCTTCGAGATGTTCATGGAAGTTGTTCATCTCGTCGAAGAAAAAAATTTTCATGTTTACCAATTTCACAAATAAGAGCATTTCAGACAAGTTTTATATGGTTTTACGAAAAAGGGTTTAAAAACCCCCTTAACAAATGAACACCAAAGTATGTTCTCCTCGTAAAATGAAAAACAGTTTTTTATAAAAATGCCCCCACCTTCCAATGGGGTGCTAAGGGGTCGATTTTAAAGAATTATGTTGCTCCAAAACTTTACAAAATTTTTAGAACATTTTTCATAAAACTGGTGAAGTAGCCCTGTTGGCTACCAAGCAAAACTGTAAAGTAACTGGATAGATGACTAGCCCAACTAGTCAATAGGCCCAACATGAGGAAACCAGTTAGTGGACTAACCAGGTAAATAGTCCAAATGCTAGGTAACCCGATAGGTTACACGGTCCATGTGCTAGGTAACCCAGTGAGTTACACAGTCCAATACACAAAGAAGCCCGGTGGGCTACACCGTTGGCAAAACACGAGGTAACCAGTCAGTAGACTGGCCGGTCAACCGGTCAAAGATCGAGTTCGAACGTAAAGGTGAGATACGTCGATTAACTTGTCAAGTAGATGAATTAATCAGTCTCGTTAGATACCAGTACTGTCAAAGTAGAACAGCTAGGTACCGAGGGGCATCGGTAACCTATAATTGTAAGAAGTTATAGTCGCTAACGATCGAAGTGACTTAAAAATGAATATTAATAGCAATGTGTTATGATTACAAGATGTTACCTGTAAGTGCATCGAGGCGAAGTACAAACTGTTGGCTAACAAGTAAGTACAACTCCGCCTACAGTATGAAAAAAAATGAGTTTAAATGGTTGTTTAACCTATGTTAAAATATGCTGTATTTTATGTAGGTGGCATGACATATAGGGGTTCATAATCCTGTAGATTAATGAACACTATAAGGTGCCAATACATCCCCATCAGGGCTTGATGGGGGATAAGCCCAGTTGAGCATAGGGCACATGGTTATTACTACTCATAATCCACAATGTAGCAAATAAATTGGTAAAAACGTATCAGAGCGGCGCAGCGGAACAATAAAAATATTTCAAGATCCTTTAATATCTCATGATGCCATATACAATAAACCAACAACAATTTAAACTCATACCTCAAGGATGCCAATTTGCAGGAGGAGAATGACCGGAGGGCTTTAACCAACTAGCCTTCTTTACTATTCTCCAATTCCCGAATAGCTGAGTGTGTGGGAACTCTGAACCTTGATCGGTATGCTAGCAATGCTAGTTTTCTTCCGACCACCCATATCTCTAAAGAACTTATTGTCACGGTGAGTTATGCAACAATAAGCCTACTTACCTGAGAGTCTGTAGTCTAAGAGAACTGGAGTAGTAGGACCTCTATCTATAGACTTGCATAAGGTAATCCTCTAAATTTGAATTGGATTAGGAGAAGATTTTCTCCCTTATCCACTCACAAAATCCAAAAATTCAAGGGCCATTATCCACTAAAAGAATCGGCCACTTTTGGGATTTTTCATTCAAAATTCAAATAGGATTTTAACTAGAATTTTATCTCCTCATTCCCACAAAAAATCGATTCCCCTTTATGCCAAAAGCATGACTAGATTCGATTAATAAAGTGCGAGGAGAATCAAAATCCAAATAGGATGTTCTAGCTTGAATTTTATCTCATCCTTATCCATAATAACTAAAAATCCTCATGAGATTTACTCAATAATTTTCTACCATAAATAGGGAGGAGAGAATCCAAATTCAACTGGTATTAAAACTTAAAATTTTTCCTGAATCTTATCCACAAAAAACTGAAAAATCTTGGAGGATTTTCCTTAACAAAATTCGACCAAGTTAGTTAGGGTTTAGATTCAAAAGTCAAGTAGGATTCAAATAAGATTTTCCTCTTCATATCCAATTCAAATTCGAATTTCATCCTTGTGGATTTACCACAAAAAATTCAAATCCTACTTGGACTGTGATTCAATTTCAAATTTCAAATTTCAAATTTCAAATTCAAATTTCAAATTTTAAATTTGACATATATAATCGAGCTCTTGCAAATCCATATGATCAGCATTCTTTACCGAACAACTCAATCATATGATCACTAATTTCAGAGTCACACCACTATAAACATGAAACTGAACTCCCAATTATATACCATACTACGTAAGCATGTGACAAGCTATCATCCAATGACCTTGTCTTATATGCAGAGCCCTCGTATGATATCCATGATCATCTTTAGGTCATAGTCGGATCAATCCTATTGATTAGGCTATCTTAAGGTTCCATTATACTACCGAATAAGAAAATTATTATTCACCACATGTGAATAAGAAGTCATCCGCCCAGCAGACGACCCAAGGCCTTGTCCATTTTCACATCCAGTATAATGCCTTTAAGTGGATATCCTTAACTCCTTATTAGAGCTATGATTCCGATATCTGTAAACAAACCCTTCATCGTATACAAGTCATGCACCTAACAAACCGGTTTATAAGCTTACTACCTCTGAGACGCTTTAGCCATTGGAACATCAAAGTACACAAGTCATATACATGAAGTAGTTCATTCACTCAGGATTAAGGTTACTGCACAATGAACGTCAAAAGCAGATTGATCAACTCATAACGGACTACGTAGATCAATCACGCTTTAGTCCTGGTCTAATATGTCACCACCAAGTAACATATCTATGTCTCTACTTGGGAGTCTATGCTCCAGACAGTCAAGACAAATCGTCCTCATCATGGTTTTAGACAACATAATAGTCTTAACATGAGTTAGATGCTCGGTCTAACCCCATAAACTACAGACCTTAGTTTAGATTGCTTACTTTAGAACATTGTCTTCTCGCATACAAAAAGTCCATTGCATGTAAGTTTCTAACAGTTTTAACACAAGCAGTCAGGGAGCCATATTTGCTTACATTTACTTTAACATGTAAATAGAATGAGGACAAATAGTAATGTAATGAATAACCTCTATATATATAATTTTATTATCCAGTTCAAAATAAATATATCAAAATGTCTATAATGCTTAGGGAATTTCCTAACAATCTCCCACTTGCCCTAAGCCAGTAGATGTGCCATGTTACGCATCCTCATCGCCTCTACATGCTTCTCAAAGCTTCTAGCCACCAAAGTCTTAGTAAAGGGATCGGTAATGTTGTCCTCGGACACAATCTTACATACATCTAATTGTCCTGTCTTCACGCGCCCTCCAATAATGTGATATCTCCGATCTATGTGCTTGGTCCTCTTGTGGTGCCGAGATTCGCTTGTGTTGGCAATAGCCCTAGTGTTATCATAGTAAAGTGTGATAGGTTTGTCAATACCCAGAATGACCTCTAAGTCTCTAAAGAACTTATGGAGCTAAACCACTTCTTTAGATGCCTCAGCCGCAGCCACATACTTAGCCTCCATCATAGAGTCGGCTGTACAACCCTGCTTCACGCTCCTCCACACAATGGCACCTCCTCTGAGTAAGAACACTTATCTAGATGTCAATTTCCTCGAATCCTTGCAAGTCTGGAAGTCTGAGTCCATGTATCCTACGGGTGTTAGGTCCCCTCCACAATACACCATCATATAATCCCTCATTCTCTTAAGATACTTGATTTATATGCTTTACTGCTTGCCAGTGCTTGGTTCCAGGATTCGCTTGATATTGACTCACCATACCTACTGCAAAACATATGTCCGGGTGAGTGCAAAGCATAGCGTACATAAGGCTACCCACAGCTGATGCATAAGGGACCTTACTCATACACTTTCTTTCTTCCGATGTCTTAGGACAGTCATCCAATGAAAGAGTTAGACCGACAATGGAAGTTTATGAACCTTTTTTTTCCTCTTGTATTGCATATTTATCAATTATTTTATCTATGTGTGAAGCTTGAGATAACGCTATCATTTTGTTCTTTCGATCTCTGAAGAGACGAATGCCTAGAACATAATTAGCTTCTCCCAAGTCCTTCATGTCAAACTGTTGGTGTAGCCAAAGCTTGACCGATGATAAGTTCCCTACATCATTCCTAATGAGTAGTATATCATCGACATAGAGTATCAGAAAGACCACTTTTCCATTCTTAATACGTTTATAAACACAAGGTTCATCAACGTTCTGCTCTAAACCAAATGTCTTGATCGCTTGATCAAACCTCTGGTTCCATGAGTGGGATGCTTGTTTTAATCCATAGATGGATCTAAGCAACTTACAGACTTTTCTTTCTTGACCTTTTGCTACGAACCTTTCGGGCTGTATCATGTAGATACACTCCTCAAGATGGCCACTCAAGAATGCCGTCTTGACATCTATTTGCCAGATCTCGTAATCGAGAGCCACAGCAATGGACAGAAGAATACGGATAGACTTCAGCATGCCAACAGGTGAAAAGGTTTCATCGTAATCGATTCCAGCCTTTTGCGTGTACCCCTTTACAACCAGTCTAGCTTTGAAGGTTTCCACTCTCCCTTCCGCATCCTTTTTTATTTTGTAGACCCATTTGCATCCAATGGGTTTTATCCCATCTGACAAATCTACAAGTTCCCAAACAAAGTTAGATTTCATAGAATCCATCTTATTGTTCATAGCCTGTTTCCAAGATTTAGAATCAACATTATTTATAGCTTCATCATATGTGACCGGATCATTCTCATGCTTATGAGCCTCGGCCTGGTATACTTCAGCATCATACATGAAAAAATTAGGTTTCTTTGAAACCCTCCCACTACGACGAGGTACCCTAAATTGTTGATCGTCTGCAGGTCCTTCATCGGAACTCAGACTTGTGTCCAAGACCGAAACCTGTAGAGCAGTTCTTTCACTCGATAACTCCTCTAACACCACTTTGCTTCGAGGCTTAAAGTCATTCATGTGACTTTCCTCCATGAATGTTGCATGGGTTGAAACAATGACTTTTTGTTCCTTCGGGTTATAGAACAGACCCCCCTTAGTTCCCTTAGGATATCCTACAAACATGCACAATTCTGATCTTGGTTCTAACTTCTTTGCATCCCCATCCAATACATATGCCAGGCAGCCTCGTATTCTCATATGTCGAAGGGAGGGCTTCCTGCCACGTCACAATTGATACGGAGTCCTGGGAATTGATTTACTTGAAGCCGGGTTCAGAATATAGCATGCTGTTTGTAAAACATGTTAGGAAATGCCCTAAGCATTAGAGACATTTTGATGTATTTATTTTGAACTGGATAATAAAATTATATATAAAGGTTATTCATTACATTGCTGTCTGTCCTCATCTTATTTACATGTTAAAGTAAATGTAAGCAAATATGGCTCACTGACTGCTTGTGTTAAAACTGTTAGAACATTGCATGCAATGGACTTTTGTATGCGAGAAGACAATGTTCTAAAGTTAGCAGTCTAAACTATGGTCTGTAGTCTATGGGGTTAGACCGAACGTCTAACTCATGTTAAGACTATTATGTTGTCTAAAGCCCTGGAGGGGACGGTTTGTCTTGACTGTCTGGAGCTGGACTCCCAAGTAGAGACATAGATATGTTACTTGGTGGTGACATATTAGACTGGGACTAAAGCGTGATTGATCTACATAGTCCGCTATAAGTGGATCAATCTACTTTTGATGTTCATTGTGCAATAACCTTAATCCTGAGTAAATGAACTACTTCATGTATATGACTTGTGTACTTTGATGTTCCAATGGCTAAAGCGTCTCAGAGGTAGTAAGCTTATAGACCGGTTCGTTGGGTGCATGACTTGTATACGATGAAGGGTTCGTTTACAGATATCGGAATCATAGCTCTAATGAGGAGTTAATGGTATCCTCTTAAAGGCATTATACTGAATGTGAAAATGGACAAGGCCTTGGGTCGTCTGCTGGGCGAATGACTTCTTATTCACATATGGTGAATAATCATTTTCTTTATTCGATAGTATAATGGAACTTTAAGATAGTCTGATCAGTAGGATTAAACAAACTTTGAGCTAAGGCTGATCATGGATATCATATGAGGGTTTTGCATATATGACAAGGTTATTGGATAGTAGCTCGTCACAGGCTTACGTAATACGGTATATAATTGGGAGTTCAGTTTCAGGTTTATAGTGGTGTGACTCTGAAACTAGTGATCATATGATTGAGTTGTTCGGTAAAGAATGATGATCATATGGATTTACGGGAGCCCGATTATATATGTCCAATCAGTCCCTCTACTAGCTCCACATAATTCCTTAACGTTTGGCAAATTGATTTGTGTATGCTATTGGCTAGTTTATTATGCATGGATGGTGATGACACAGGATTAGGATGGTAGACAAGATTCTCTCCGGTTGGATTCAGATTTCGTTTTGGATAATAGAGTACACAATTATTTGAACTCCAAATAAAGTTACCATGATTTTATTTGAGATTGGATTGGAGTTGTAGAAAATTATCCATGAGAACAAAAATTTGAAACATAACCGTTTTGTGGATTTTGAAATTTGAATTTTGAAATTTGAAATTTGAAATTTGAATTTGAAATTTGAATTTGAAATTTGAAATTTGAAATTTGAAATTTAAATTTGAAATTCGAATTTGAAATTTGAAATTCAAATTTTGAATCACAGTCCAAGTGGGATTCGAATTTGTTGTGGAAAATCCACAAGGTTTGAAATTCAAATTTGAGTTGGATTTGGAAAGGATAATCTTGTTAGAATCCTACTTGAATTTTGAATCTAAATCCTAACAAATTATGGACGAAATTTTGAGGATAATCCTCAATGGAATTTCGGTTTTTGTGGATAAGGTTCAAGGGAAAAATTCAAGTTTCAATCCCAGTTGAATTTGGATTCTCTCCTCCCTGAAAAGTGGCCGAAATTTTAGAGTGTATCTCTTAGGAAAATTCGGTTATTTTGGATAAGGATGAGATAAGATTCAAGCTTGAAAATCCTAGTGGAATTTTGATTCTCCCTTATCTTAAAAGTGGCCGAATTTATGGAGGAGATTTTCTCCTAAGAATTTAGGATTTTTTGGTTGAAAAAGGGGAGATAAAATTTTAGTTAAAATCTTGTTTAGATTTAGATTGGATTTATCCATAATGGCCGAATTTTATTGTTGAGAATCTCCCATAGAAAATTTAGATTTTTATGGTTATGGATAAGGGAGAATATCTTTTCCTAGTCCAATTCAAATTCAAAAAATTACCTCATGCAGGTCTATAAATGGAAGTCCTGCCACTCCAGTTCTCTCAGACCATAGACTCTCAGGTGAGCAGGCTTATTGTTGCACAGCTCATCGTGACAATAAGTTCTTTAGAGATCTGGATGGTCGGAAGAAGACTAGCAGTGCTAGCATACCGATCGAGGTTCAGAGTGCCTACACACTCAGCCATTCGGGAATTGGAGAATAGTAGAGAAGGCTAGTTGGTAAAAGCCTCCGGTTATTCTCCTCCTGCAAAATTGGCGTCCTTGAGGTATGAGTTTTAGTTGTTGTTGGTTTATTGTATATGGCATCATGAGATATTTAACGATATTAAAATTTTTATTGTTCCGCTGTGCCACTCTGATACATTTTTACCGAATTATTTTCCTACAAAACATATCCCCAAAATCATAACGGCAGCGTTGGATAACTCATTATGGATTGTACCATATCCAACAAGGTCCTGTTTATCCTTTCGGCTACACCATTCTGTTGTAGAGTACCAGGTACAGTCAATTGGGATAATATCCCATTCTCTACAAGATGTCCTAGAAATTCATTGGAGAGGTATTCACCACCTCGATTAGATCGAAGTGTCTTTATGGATTTATCCAATTGCTTTTCCACTTCCACACGATACTCTTTGAACTTGCCAAAGGTTTCGCTCTTGCAGTGCATCAGATACACATATCCATACCTCGAGTAATCGTCTATAAAGGAGACATAATACTCGAACCCTCCTCGTGCTGTGACGTTCATGGGGCCACATACGTCAGTATACACAATTTCTAAGAGCTCCTGAGCCCTAGTATCCTTAGCTCCAAAAGACCTCTTAGTCATCTTTCCCTCTAGACAAGACTCACATTGAGGAAGGTGTACCTCCTCCAGAGATTCTAGCGGACCGTCTTTCATCAATCTTTGAATCCTATCCTGATTAATATGACCAAGTCTTAAATGCCAAAGATACACCTTGTTAGAGTGAGAAACTTTTAACCTTTTAGAGTTATCTATTAATTCGGTGTCAATCAGTGAGTACATCTTTGGTTTGATCAAATATAGGTTTCCATCCATCATCCAGAATAGATAAAAGACTTATTTCTACGAATATCAACTCTTTTACTAAAAGAAACTAAATAAGAATCCTTTATTAAACAAGCTACCGATATAAGGTTCCTCCTAAAATTAGGAATATAAAAACAGTCTTTCAATAAAATAAACCTAATTTCATCAAAATAAAGATAAATATCTCCCACTGCCTCAGCCACAACCAAGCTACCGTCTCTAGTTCGCAACGAGAGGCTCCTATCATGTAGACTTCTTGTTTTCACGAACCTCTACATAGAAACTCAAACATGATTAGTAGCGCCCGAATTAATGACCCAAGTGTCTTTTGATTCTTCCACTAAACATGCTTCTAAATAGTGAAGTTCCTTACCTTCCTTGCCCTTGGCGGCTAAGACTTCCCAGTAAGCCTTCTCGAAGTGACCTACCTTCCCACAATGGAAGCACTTGGACTTTTCAGGGTCCTTAGGCTTCTTGTTCTTGTTCTTCTTCTTCCCATCCGAGATAGGAGGATTAGAAGAACTAGAAGCTGCCTGCTTCTTATTTGGCCTCTTCCTCTTCCGTGAGGGTTTGGAAGATTCTGCCAAATTAGCCTCTCCCTTCGGTTGAATCGCATCCCTATCCTTGATCATCCGCTCATAGGCTTGGAGTTGCTTTATGAGCTTGGTTAGTCCTAACTCCCTTCTCACCAAATTGTATGTGGCCTTAAAACCCACAAAATCTTTAGATAGAGTTTTGAACACCATCTCGATCTGGGTGTTGTAGTCCAACTCAGCACCGTTCTCGGCAACCTCAGTGAAGAATCCCATTAGAGTGATCATATGGTCCTTCACCGAAATACCCGCCTTTTGCCTGGAGTTCATAATACTGGTGGTAGCAGACTGTCGAGCCAATTTTTCTTGGCCTCCGAACATGTCCTCCAAATTGTCCATGATCTCCCTAGCAACTTGATAAGTCTCATGTTGCTTTTGTAAAGCACTCGTCATGCTAGCAAGTATATAGCACAGAGCTATCTCATTGGATTCTCTCCAATGAGTATAGGCAATCGAGATTTCCTCAAGCGATGTGTCAGGTTTGGGCCCAGGTGGGCATGGTTCGTCTAGCACGAACTTGTGTCTCTCGCAGCTGAGAACTATTAGTAGATTTCTTTTCCTGTCTTTATAATTATCGCCATTCAGCTTATTCTTAGTAAGTATTAAAATGAGGGGTATTGGTGACATTTTGAACTGAAATAAAATTATACTAGACATCATTACGAAGCCCAAGCAAATATACAGATAATTTTAGCAAATAGAATATATAAATATGTTCCTACATGAAACTTGAAAAACATGTAGCATTGCAACGGTAATTCTCAGCACCTATTGCCTCAAGCCACCAAGGGGTGGTCATGAAACAAATAGTTGAAACATGGATCCCGTCCAATTAATATATGTTGCCTTAAATCCTCCAAGGTTAAGACATATATTAATAACCGCTTATTTTGGCCACCAGTTTAGTTAACAGAGCTTCTAGGGAAGGTTAATAACTAAACGAGTCTTGAGTGTATAACCATTGTTTACGTAGCCTGATCCACGTCCTACCAAGCTACCGAGGGGTGGTCATGAATACGATCGTGCCCGAACACGTTTTCTACATAGGAGATCCAACCTAGTATACCAGCGGCGGTAAACACCTACCGAGGGGTGTAGTTAGGGCAGAACTGACGTGAGGCATTATTATGCTTTCACATATGGATCAACAATGGAGGCTATGAGTTTTGTTTGAAACCCTCTCCCACTTAATATTTTGAAAAACATGCAAGTTTTGACAAGTATGTATGATCAATGTAGTATGATTACAAAACCATGGTTCCATCCTAGAACAAAGAAAATAAAGATTACAAAATTCCATCCAAAGCATTTTTTGTATCTTGAATTTTGTTCCGTCTTCTTGTGTCCATCTTTATGTAGCTTCTCCATTTATTTCTCATCTCATGAATCATTTAAAATTTAAATTCCAAAAATTTAAATTTCAAATTCAAATTCAAAATTGGAATTTCAAATTTAAATTTGAAATTTAAACTTTAAACAATTTTAAATATCATGTGCAATAATATGTAATTTCAAAAATTTTAAATTTTCAATTACATATTTTTAAACATGATTTAAAAATTAAATCTCAAATTTAGAAATCAAAATTTTCGTTTTTCGAACCGTCGCCCCCATGGCCCTGGAGGCCAGCAACCGCCGTGGGCAGCCCCCAGCCCCGGGGGGCTGGCAGCCCACGGCCACAGCCGGGTGCAGTCTAGCCGGTTGCAGGTAGTGCCTGCAACCATGGGCTGCACGCCAATGGGCTTGCCGCCCCTTGGGTGGGCCACGGCCACCCCTGGTCGCATTTGCCTGTGGCCAGGGTGGTCATGGCCTGGACAGGGGCTACCGCGGCCCCATCCTGCCCGAAGGTAGGGGCTGCATCCCCACCTTAGCCGATGGCCTATCCCGAGGGGTTGTGTCTCGATTTTCATGTCATATTCCAATTTACCCATTAGGATCTCCAAAAATTAATTTGAATCCTAATTAAATTGAAATTTTCCACACAATCAAAATTTCAACCTTTAAATTAAATTTAACTTTTGGGAAAAACTCGAAGAATAATTACATAAAATTTCCTAAACCATTTCCGGTGTACAAAAATTCTAACCATAATAATTCTAAGAGACAAAAAATTAAAATCCATGGGAAACATTACAATGTTAATAAACTGCTCCTATGATTACATAAAAATTCCTAGATACAATTTTTCTAAATTCTAAGGAACCATAACTAGCAAAAACAAGCATGTTTATAATAATTCAAAAAATTAAAATAACCACATACTTTATACATAATACATGATAACAACATAAAGGAATCCTAGAATGCCACTCTCTAAATATCAAATCCATACATAAATAAAAAGACTAATTAATTGTCTAATTTATATACATGGCATAATCATGAGATGGCTCTGATACCAATTGTAGGAAATAAATCGGTAAAAACATATCAGAGTGGCACAGCTGAACAATAAAAATTTTTCAAGATCGTTAAATATCTCATGATGGCATATACAATAAACCAACAACAATTTAAACTCATACCTCAAGGATGTCAATCTGCAGGAGGAGAATGATAGGAGGGCTTCAAACAACTAGCCTTCTTTACTATTCTCCAATTCCTGAATGGCTGAGTGTGCGCACTCTAAACCTCGATCGGTATGCGAGCATTGCTAGTCTTCTCCCAACCACCCAGATCTCTAAAGAACTTATTGTCACGGTGAGTTATGCAACAATAAGCCTGCTCACCTGAGAGTCTGTGGTCTAAGAGAACTGGAGTGGCAGGACCTCTATTTATAGACTTGCATAAGGTGATCCTCTGAATTCGAATTGGATTAGGAGAAGATTTTCTCCCTTATCCACTCACAAAATCTGAAAATTCAAAGGCCATTATCCACTAAAAGAATCGGCCACTTTTGAGATTTTTCATTTAAAATTCAAGCAGGATTTTAACTAGAATTTTATGTCCTCATTCCCACAAAAAACCGATTCCCCTTTATGCCAAAAACATGACTAGATTCGGTCAATAAAGTTTGAGGAGAATCAAAATCCAAATAGGATTTTCTAGCTTGGATTTTATCTCATCCTTATCCATAAAAACGGAAAATCCTCATGAGATTTACTCAATAATTTTTCAGCACAAATAGGGAGGAGAGAATCCAAATTTAGCTGGTATTGAAATTTGAATTTTTCCCTGAATCTTATCCACAAAAAATTGAAAAATCTTGGTGGATTTTCCTCAACAAAATTCGACCAAGTTAGTTAGGATTTAGATTCAAATTCAAGTAGTATTCAAACAAGATTTTCCTCTCCATATCCAACTCAAATTCGAATTTCATCCCTGTGGATTTACCACAAAAAAATTCGAATCTTACTTGGACTGTGATTCAAAATTTGAATTTCAAATTTCAAATTTCAAAATCCATAAAACAGTCGTATTTCAAATTCTTGTTCTCATGGATAATTTTCTACAACTCCAATCCAATCACAAATAAAATCATGGAAACTTTATTTGGAGTTCGAATAGTCGTGTACTCTATTATCCACAATAAAATATGAATTCAACCAGAGAGAATCTTATCCACCATCCTAATCCTATATCAACACCATCCATGCATAATCAACTAGCCAATAGCATACTCAAATCAATTTGCCAAACGTTAAGGAATTATGTAGAGCTAGTAGAGGGACCAATTAGACATATATAATCAAGCTCCTGTGAATCCATATCATCATCATTCTTTACCGAACAACTCAATCATATGATCACTAATTTCAGAGTCACACTACTATAAACCTGAAACTGAACTCCCAATTATATACCGTATTACGTAAGCCTGTGACAAGCTATCATCCAATGACCTAGTCATATATGCAGAACCCTCGTATGATATCCATGATCAGCTTTAGGTCAAAGTCTGTTCAATCCTACTGGCCTTTAAGAGGATACCCTTAACTCCTTATTAGAACTACGATTCCAATATCTGTAAATAAGCCCTTCATCGTGTACAAGTCATGCACCCAACGAACCGATCTATAAGCTTACTACCTCTCATATGCTTTAGCCATTGGAACATCAAAGTACATAAGTCATACACATAAAGTAGTTCATTTACTCAGGATTAAGGTTACAGCAAATTGAACGTCAAAAGCAGATTGACCACTCATAGCAGACTACGTAGATCAATCACGCTTTAGTCCCAATCTAATATGTCATTACCAAGCAACATATCTATGTCTCTACTTAGGAGTTTATGCTCCAGACAGTCAAGACAAACCATCCCCACCATGGCTTTAGACAACATAATAGTCTTAACATGAGTTAGATGCTCAGTCTAACCCCATAAACTGCAAACCTTAGTTTAGACCGCTTACTTTAGAACATTGTCTTCTCGCATACAAAAATTCCATTGCATGCAACGTTCTAACAGTTTTAACATAAGCAGTCAGGGAACCATATTTGCTTACATTTACTTTAACATGTAAATAGAATGAGGACAAACAATAATGTAATGAATAACCTCTATATATATAATTTTATTATCCAGTTCAAAATAAATACATCAAAATGTCTCTAATGCTTGGGGCATTTCCTAACACACAATTGGGTAATCAGATTAAAGGTGTCAGTCTAATGGGCCCCGTTGGGTCCGCAAGAGAGACAAGTATAAAAGATAACGGGCCAAGCTGAGCCCATGATCACAGTGAATCTGATGATCCGCACGTACTAGTACTGACACTAGGGCCCTTCAGATAAGACAAGATTAAGAATAAATGAAGCATAATTTGAGCATAATCGGTTCATGCATTGATCACGTTATGCCTTAATCTCAATATTGTATGTCTCTTAGTTGCATGATATGATACAATATGTATCATGATGTGATTAGATGGGATGCTTTCAGTTATATGTTATATAATAAGTTTCCCTGTGATGTTGTGATATAACTGTTGGTTTTAATTATGTCCTGAGTATGGCATGTATGTTCAAAGCATGTTTTGCAGACGAATATGCTGTACTTGCTGAGCGTAAAGCTCACGTTGTGTGTTCATGCTGTGGGTAAGTGACCTGCATGCTAAACACTGCTGGACGATGACAGGGGCAGGGCTGATGTGAGGGTGAGGTTATGGATACCACCACCTGAGTCTACTTCCGTAAATTATTTTGAGAATTTATTTTATGAATAGTAATTTAATAGTTTAGCATTTTGTGTATGTATATGTTAATCCAAATTATGCTAAGAATTTTGTATGGTTATAAGTATAAGTATGTAGTAGGGAATTGATAAACGCACTATTCAAAAAAAATCCCTAAAATTCAGTATCTATAAGTAATGGTTTTTTAAACGAGATAAGTTAAGACAAGTGTTTTCAGTAACAGTTTGTGCCACCAGGCACGGGTCGTCACAGTTCGGGATCTATAAGTAATGGTTTTTCAAATGAGATAAGTTAAGACAAGTGTTTTCAGTGATGGTTTGTACCACCAGGGCACAGGTCATCACAGTTGGCATCAAAGCAGTATCCTGCCACCCTACCTTACATCGTCGCATGCTAGCCTCATCTGTCCAAGTAAGTAGATTCTGTTTTATGATCCTAGTACCTGAGTTAATACGATATGTTGTATACTGTAGTGATGGCCGCTCCAATAGACCTTAACCAGATAGATGAAAACCGATAGCCGAGCCTAGCTTTCGTCGCTACACGGTCAGATCGGTTTAATGGTTGACACAGACCCTATGAGTTGATGAGATGGATCCGTGATATGGAAGTTGTGTTCCAAACCTGCCACATTCCACCTCACCTACCGGTGGCTCTAGCGAGCAGTAGGCTGCACGGCCCAGCGATGATGTGGTAGGAAGATCAACAAAGGATCATAGGCCCCATAGAAGACTAGGTGCACCTTTGCCACGAGCTCCGTGTCGCATTTGCACCAACCCCATTCGATGAAGCTTGCAAGAGAGGTCGAGATGTGGAGATCTGGACGGATATGCACAAGAGGTGTTATGACGTCCTTTCTGGTATTTAGGATGTTTATGAAGGAGAAACCATGGCACACTAATGCCAGAGGTTTATGGATGGGATGCTATCCTACATCCCTTTGGACAGGCCTTTTAAGGAGGTGGTTGAACTCCTATGGAGGGGAGTTCCCTAGAACGTGAGGGACCTTGTCCACTACCCTCCACAGCACGAGCATTTGGGGTGCTTCATCCGAGACATATTAGACACCGAAGTGGCAATGATCGGCCCCAAGAACCCTGCCCTAGCTTATGATGAAGCAAGTCCCGCCAACGCTGAAGATGACCCAGTGGAACCAAACCCCCAACCAGCCAGTGAGGAACCTGTGGCTGAGCTTCCGCCAAAGATGCCAAAAAATGCAGAAGAACCTATGGAAGAGGATCCTATCCCCACAATACCCCTAGCTGTATATTATCCCGAGGAGGATGATGACGACTATCTTGGTGTAGATGAATGGGAAGAACCCAAACCTAAGCCCCAAATCACCATAGCCACTGATGACGAGGATAGCTCCGGTTCAGAGGTTGAGGAAGAGGACCCAGAGGAGTTCTTTTTCGACGAGATTGACGACGAGGATGTCTCTGACACAGAGTCTGATTTGACCGCGGAGTAGCTAGGATGTACTTTAGTATATCCCTTTTTGACTATATGTATGCATGTATGAGGGAAGGCCATAGCCTACTCTCACTTGATTTAGCCCAGTCTGTTTGTTTAAGTATATGTACTGGGAAGTGTGTACGTTCACCACTCCCAATGGACTAACATTATGTTCTCTTATTTATGATATAAGAAAAGTAATCTAGTTTTGCCCGGCTCCAGATATGACCTTACACATATAAGCACAATGTGAAGGAAAAGTGCGGGATGAGTCCTGGCACTGAGGTGATGTTTCAATGCGATATGGCAATCGTATTGAACATCACGACAGTGAGAAAAAAAATGAAAGTTGCATATAAGTACGTTTATAATAGTTAAATAAGAAAGGAAATTGATATGTGATCTGACTCCTGAATACGAGACCCAATCTTTACCTTCTTTTCTTACTGCATGGTAGGATCCCAAGGAACAAATGGTGAGGGCATGAAGTCAGACGACACAACCCTCCTGAGAGGAGGAATTGGCAGCATAGCTCATAGCCTTGTGAGAAACGGTGGAGAACCAACAACGAGAGTTGGCCCAACTTAGAGCCCAACCAGGCCAACAGAACCAAGCACTGTCCATGACAGGGGTACCAACTCAAGAAACCGCATTGGCATCTAAAACCCCATGGGAGCAAGTGGCTCCCCCAACTCAGGAAATCTTACATAGGCGCGAGATCCCCAAACCATCACCAGTGCCCCCAGCAGCAACAGCTGCCCCTGCAACAGCAAGTGTTCTTACACCAACCCACAGGGGAAGCGATCTATATGAGAGGTTTAGGCACATGAAGGCACCAGAGTTCGAGGGAAACGCCAACTTGATAGAGGCGGATGATTGGTTGATCGAAATTCAGGTGGTCCTAGACTTTATGGGCCTAACAAATAAGGAAAAAGTACTATGTACATCTTTTACCCTGCGTAAGGAGGCACTGCAGTGGTAAAAAACTGTGTCAATCAGGAGGAACATCCAAGAGATGACCTAGAATCAATTCATTGAACAGTTCAGGTAAATGTATTTCAATAAGGAAGCCTTAGCAGTACAGCAGGATGAGTTCAACATCTATGATAGGGAAGTATGACTGTCATAGAAGCAATCAGGAAGTTCAAGCAGCTGGCTCGACTTTGTCTAAATTTAGTCCCCATTGAAAAAGAGAAGGTCTGACAGATGTTGAAGATGTTCAGGACTGATATTGCTATGCAAGTTTGCAGTGGTAGCCATGGGCCAGCTACGAAAGCGAAATGTGTCAGTAGGGCCATCCGAGTCGAGTACTGGCTGGCACAGGACAACGAGTGGAAAGCTCAGATTTTCAAGGCATGAAAAGAGGAGAAGTCTCAAGCAAAGCAGACATAAGGGAGATAGCACCCGGAGTACCATCAGAGGGAACAGAACGTGGGAACAGCCCAAACAACCGGTAACCCTACCACAATAACAAGAGAAAAGGGAACACCAACAATCAAGGTTCTTAGAAGAATTTTTCTTAGAAAAGAAACAACTGTGGAGGGAAAAACAACCAGAACCTGAAGTACTCAAAGCGTGGAAAGAACCATCCTAGCGAACACAAACAGGGAACGAATGGTTGTTTCATTTATGACAAGGAAGGCCACTATGCCAAGAACTGCTATTCAAACCCTCAGAATCAGCAGAATCATCCCCGTATAGCAAACAGTCAACTCCACGCCGCCCAGACCAAAATTGAAGGCCCATCAATTACTGAAGGCAGGCTCGAAGCTCCGGAAACCCAGGGAAGGATGTATGTTTACACCAGAAACGACACTGAAGCTGGAATATCTGTAGTGGTGACAGGTCAGCTTTCTATCGCTAACTCAAGTGCATTAGTGTTATTTGATTTTGGAGCCATACACTTCTTCATATCATCAGAGGATGCTAGTAGGCTAGACAGAGGTTTAGATAAGATGAACCAAACTTTTAAAACTGCACTTCCCTCAAGTGAGGTTTTATTGTCTAATTGCTGGGTACGACATGTGCCAGTAATTATCTGCGTCGAGAACTGAGCGTCAACCTAATCGTCATCGATATGTACGACTACAATGTGATCTTGGGAATGGACTTTTTCACAAAATACAATGCCATCATTGACTGTAGGAGGCAAAAAGTTACCTTTGAACCCGTGGGATGCAAGAAGTTCACTTATACAGGTCTATCACTGAAGCAACCATAGACGATGATCTCAGCGATGAAGGCACACAAGCTGATATCCAATGGATGCACGGCATACCTAGCACACATGGTAGACAATACCCATGAGGTAGAGATAGGGCCCAAGAATATACCAGTAGTCAGAGAATTCATAAAGGTATTTCCTGAGGATCTTCCAGGACTTCCACCAGAGCGCGAGATTTCATTTGAAATCGAACTATTACCAAAATCTGCTCCTGTATCCAAGGCTCTGTATAGAATGACCCCAGCAGAGCTTCAGGAACTCCAGAACCAACTAAAAGACCTGATGGACAAGGGTTTTATTCGCCAAAGTTTTTCACCTTGGGGAGCACCTGTGCTGTTTGTGAAGAAGAAACACAAAACTCTAAGGATGTGCATAGACTACAGGGAGCTAAATAAGATCACGATCAAGAATAAGTACCCGTTGCTGCATATTAATGACTTGTTTGATCAACTCCGAGATGCAACAGTATTTTCTAAGATCGACCTATGCTCAGGGTAGCACCAACTACGAATCAGGGATGAGGATATATCTAAAATAGCCTTCCGAATGCGATACGGACATTACAAGTTCTTCATTATGTCATTTGGACTTACTAACATGCCAGCAGCCTTTACAGACTTGATGAACCAAGTATTCAAGGAGTATTTGGAGAAGTTTGTCATTGTATTTATCGATGACATACTGATATACTCCAAGAATCAGGAGGACCATGCAGAGCACCGGAAGAGAGTACTGAACGTGTTAAAAGAGCATCAACTATACGCCAAGTTCTCCAAGTGTGAATTTTGGTTGGAAAAGTTACATTTTCTAGGACATATAGTCTCCAAGGAAGGAGTATCCATGGACCTAGCAAAGATTGAGGTGGTAAGTGTATGGTCAGCTCCAAAGAATGTAACTGAGATACGCAGCTTTTTGGGATTAACAGGGTATTACCGGTGCTTTATCGAAGGCTTTTTAAAGCTAGCTGCCCTACTCATAGCACTCACCAAGAAGGAGAAGAAGTTTGAGTGGACTGACAAATGTGAGTAGAGCTTTCAAGAGCTAAAACAGAGACTCACGAGCACTCCAGTGCTAACCATTACGGATGTCAATCAGGGAAATTTTGTGATGTTTAGTTATGCATCCAAGATTGGATTAGGAGCTTTGTTTATATAGAACAGTAAGGTAGTTACATATGCCTCGTGACAGCTAAAGGAGCATGAAAGGAACTACCCTATGCATGACTTAGAGCTAGTTTCAGTAGTTTTTGTGCTAAAGATATGGAGACACTACCTTTATGGCATCAAGTGTGAAATCTACACAAACCACAAGAGCCTTAAATACATTTTCATGCAGAAAGAGTTAAACATGAGGCAATGTAGATGGCTCGAGCTGGTGAAAGACTACGACTGTGAGATCTTATATCACCTAGGAAAGGCCTATAAAGTGGCTGATGCACTGAGTCGGAGGCACTCCATGTCACTTATGGCCATCAGCACCTTGTCGAGAGCTTTACAGAAGGATCTGTGTAACAGTGAGATCGAGATTCTATCGGGGAAATTATCCATAATGACTCTCTAGTCGACACTCCTAGATGAGATCAAGGCCAGCCAAGAGTTCGATTCGTCCCTAACCAAGCCAAGGAATGAGGCTAAGGAGGGTAAAAACTCAGATTTTAAAGTCTAAGAGGACGGTATACTCTATTACAAGGGCAGAGTGTATGTGCCAAAGGAGGAAGAGCTCAAAAACCAAATCCTCTCAGAGGCTCACGAGACGCCGTATTCCCTACATCCAAGAGCCAATAAGTTGTATAAGGACCGAAGGGAAGTTTTTGGTGGCCTGGAATGAAGAATGATGTAGCAGAATTCATCACCAAATGCCTTACGTGTCAAAAAGTTAATTACAGAAAATCGAGCTACCTGAGTGGAAATGGGATCAGATTATGATGGATCTCATTGTCGGACTACCAAGGACATCTAGTGGAAATGACGTAATCTGGGTGATTGTAGACTGATTGACGAAATCAGCCAGATTCCTAGCCATAAAGATTAGCTACTCGGTGGAACGACTAGTAGAAATTTACGTGGCTCAAATCATAAGGTTGCACGGAGTGCTGAAATCGATTATCTCAAATCATGATGGACGCTTTGCCTCCAAATTTTGGCAGAGCGTACAACCCGCGTTTGTGTGACGCCTTAAATTTTATTTAAGAGTCAATATATAATTTAAATAAAATTAGTGTGCCAAAAAGTAATTAAAAATCTTTTGGAAACCCTAGGTTGGTTTCCTAGTCAAATTCCGCTCAAAAAGTCAACAATTTTAACTTCAAAAAAAAAACACTAAAATATTCGGCCATCACTTGGGATTTTTAATTAAAATTTAAATCCCACAAATCCAAGGAGGATTCAAATTTAAATTTCATCCCTTAAATATAAAGAAGAATTTCGGCCATAAAGTGTAGGAAATAAAGGAGATTTTATTTGAATTAAAAGCTAGGTCAAAACTCATTCAAAATTCAAATTATTTTTTTTCCTAAAAACTAATGGATAATTTTCGGCCACTTAAGGGGAATAAGAGAGAAAACCCTAGCCTCAAAACAGCACAAAAACTTTCCCTTTTATCCCTTAAAATTTTCGGCCAAACAAGGAAGAGAAAGGAAAAGAAAAACCTAGTATAAAAACCCTCTTTTAACTCTCATTCACCCTTCCTTTCACTCTCAAAAATTTGGCCAGCCTCGCCTTGTTTCCTCTCTGAATTTTCTCTCCCAAAATAACCCCAAAACAACAAACAAAAACCTACCTAAAGGCAGCTCAAAGATTTAACAAATTTTGAGACAAAAACAAGGTGAGAAATCAACTTTTTCCTTCCTTCTCCTTTGGATTTTAAAACCGAAATTTATATGGTTTTCTCCACTGTTTTCCCTACTGTTTTGAAGACCCCAACACTCACACAAATTCGGCCAAAAAGGAGACCAAGTATAAAAAAATAGTGCAGCACAAACAAGGTGTGAATCTCTCTCTCAAACCCTAAAAATTTTGCCTCTTTGTTTCCCTTTCAAAAACCCTATTATCACATATGTAAAATTTTATGTTTTTGTCAATTTGATTCTTGGGTTGTGTTAACCACATATAAATAATGTCCTCCACAAAATTTCGTGATCATTGGATGAAAATTGAGTTGATTTGAGACTAATTGAAATTCGGACACAGAAAAACGGAAATCTGGAAAATTACCATATGAACAGTAAATTTGTGTCAGCCATAACTTGAGTTTTAAAAATGATTTTTGAGTGATTCTTGAGCCTAAAATTAAATTCACGATGTCACCTAAATGCCTAAAAAATTTCAGAACCAAACTCATCCATTTGTTTAGTCAAAATATTTTTCTAAGATAGGCGGACATAACTGCCAGTTTTTGAACAGAAACTGAAACCTAGATTTTATGCCTGAAAACAACCCCTCGGTTTTTGGCCTAATTGAATAACCAAACGATGTCCAAAAATTATAAAAATTATATGGAATTAAAGCTATGGATTCTAGTTTAACATATTAAAAATTTAGAATTTTTGGGATTAAAAATGAATTAATATTGATTTTATAATCAGCCTAGGTCAGTCTGTCCATGTCCAGAAATATCCTAACTTAGAGTTTTTCACAAATTTTAAATCCCAAATGTTTATTAAACATTTTGAAATCTTTTGTGGCACACTAAAATGATTGGATGATTTTGTCTAGACCTAGACTAATCATATGTTGTGATTATAGGATTTATTTGACGTTCTTGCTGGATTTGTGGATCACGTTATCGTAACGCTTGTGCGATAATCGAGGTAGGACGTTTTAGCCTTTTCTGAGAGTAGTCAAGTGTTTTAAATTTCTCTGTTTTATCGATGGCATGCTGTTTTCAGTTTATGAAATTATTATATTGTTTTTGATGAAATAAACGCATGCAACGTATTTGGTAATTAAATGCGTATTTTAAAACGTGTTTTGATTTATGGCATAATATAACTTGGTAAATACCATCTTTTGAATAATCCGGTGAACATAATTGAGCTCTAGTTCACGATCATTGTAAATGATACGTGCGTCCCAAAGTTGACGTCATGGGGGAAGGTCCCTAAACCTGCGCAGGACCGTTCGGCCTATTTAGACCGTAACGAGATGATCTAGGATAATTCAATTCGAGGCACGTATATTATAGCTACGACAAGTTCTCACTCAAAATATGATGGTTGATTTTAATGATTTATTATTTTTAATATTGGGGCACGTATATTACAGCTACGCTAAGTCCTCAGCAGAATAAAACTTGTATTAAAAATGTTTTCACGAAATTGTTAATTATTTTTGTTGAAATGATTATTATGCCATGTATTCTTAAATTGTTGATTATCTTTGGAAATGAATATTATGTCATACTTTTAAATGTTACCTGTTTAACCCACCTTTGTTTCTGTCCTACTGAGCCAGCGCTCAAGTCCCTTTTCTTTGTGATTTCAAAATGACTACTTCCAGGTACGGGAGGTAGCAGTTCCGAAAATCATTGAGATATCCGTTACTACCGAAGATGATGCTATCCGTTTTCTCTATCTTCTTCTTTCTGTTTCTCGTTCTTATGTAATGAGACTTTAAGTTTGTACTTTATTTCACGTTATTTAAATTTTATGCTTGGGAATATTTTATGGTTGGTAAATTTCTTTTGAAAACCGATTTTGTGTTTGATTTCCGCATTAAAAAGCATTTATTTTCTCCTTTATTTTATTATGTGGTTATGATGCTACTTTATAAATAATTAGGCTTAGTTAAATTATAATGTTGACCCGCTTTTCGTAATAAATGTTTTTCCTTAAATCTTGGGTTGATATTATGATTTGGCTGCCGTGTCACGTGTCTAAATTTTCGGCCGTGACAAATAATGCTATCAGAGCCCAGGTTTTCAAAAGGGTTTTCATCAAAATGTTTTCAAAATACCCAAGCATGGTCTTCCTTACTCTTAGAAGCTTATTGGATTTCCTCTTCCTTCAATCTTATTCAGCAAAATGGCTCGTCCCGGCGCGCGTAGTTAGAGGCAGTAGAGAGGCAACGCTGAAGAGAACCCCAGGAACATGCAGCCTCAAGGGAGACAGAATGTAGCGGTTCCTACACCGAATGATCAGCTAACAGCGATGCAGAACCTCACAGCGATGATACAGGCTCTCATCACTATCTTACCTTTTGGAACACCTAACCTAACTCCTGTAGCCAATGTTGTTCCTAATGAGACCCCGAGAGCGGGGAGTTCTTCTCAGACTCCTCAGCAAACGCCTACCACCGAAAACCCTACCTCTGGAGTAGTACCTACCCAACCTATGATACATCCTAAACAGGCAGCCCTAACTCTTTTCTTTAAGCCTCACGTACCCACTTTCGACGGCATGGGCACAGAGATGGATGCCGACTACTGGTTTGATGCCATTCGCAAGCAGCTAAAGTTGACCACCACACCCGCAGAGTTCTGGGTTGAGTTTGCTTCCAACAAGCTAGTGGGTCTAGCCTCTACCTGGTGGGCTAGTATCGAGGATGGTTTGACAGAGGAGTAGAGGTCTTCTTGGTCAGTTTTCGAGGAGTGTTTTCACGAGTGTTTCAGTGTGGGAGTTCGTCCGTTTGAAGCAAGGGTCTATGTTAGTGTGGGAATATGAAACCAAGTTCACCGAGTTGGCCTGGTATGTGAAGAATCAGGTTTTGGATGAAGCTACTAAGTGTCTCCGCTTTGAGGAAGGGCTTAGTCTCTATGTGAAGAGGGGTGTACAACCGTTCCAGATCAGGGATAGCTACCGGCAGATAGTTGCTAAGGCATTGACAGTGGAAGAGGGCTACAAGGAGTTCCTTGAAGCTCGTAACAGAAACAAGTCTGGACCAATTCGCAATAAGCCTCAGCACAAGCCGTAGACTCCTTACCAGAAGAACCAGCAGTCTCAGGGATCGGGTTCTCATCAGTTATCTGGACCGTGACAGGGTCGGGTGAATGTGATTACCTGCTTCGAGTGTGGTGATGAAGGCCACAAAAGAAATTTCTGCCCGAAGAGACAGTCAAGAGACAATGCTCATAGACATCATCATCAGTGGAATCAGAATGGTCTTCCATAGAGACAACAGATTACTTCCCAGTCTTCGCAGTCATAGTGCCCTTAGCTTCCAGCTCCCTATCAGCCTCAGCGCACGAGCCAATACATTACACCTTATGCTCCACATGCTACACCGCTACAGTAGTTCCCAGTGCCGAGTTATCAGAGATGGTCACCACAGGGTCAGAGTACGGGCTATCAACGAGGGAATACAGCTCAAAATCGTGGTAAGGCATCACAGGTACACGCTCTTGGAGCTGACAGCATGGAGATAGATCATACACCAACTGCATTAGATGGTATAATTCCTATCTTTGGTACATATGCACATGTTTTGTTTGAAACCGGGGCTACACACTCTTTTATAGCCCAACATTATGCTCGTTCACTTGGTTTAAAACTGCAAAATCTTGACTCTCCCTTATGTGTGAAATCTCCGTTGGGCATGACTACCGTTAGTGATGGGTGTCAAGCCTATGTTTATGTTGGGGATGTTTGTTTGGAGACATCACTTGTGGTAATGCCTATGTTTGCCTATGATGTTATTCTGGGATATGACTGGCTTTCCCGATATGGAATTATGCTTGATTGTCACAATCGTCGCGTTATCTTTACAACTGATTCCGGACATGTGGTGTCCTATCAGTTAAGCTTAGTTTCAGATGTTGATAGATCTACTCTGAGGTTAGTATCGAAGAGTAGGAAGGGTATTCTTTGCTTCTTATCCTTGTGTGCAGTAGAAGGATCCAGTTCTGAAAAGAGTACCCAACTAATACCTGTTGTCGATAGTTTTCCAGATGTTTTTCCAAAAACTCTTCCAGGTTTACCGCCTCATCGAGAAATAGAGTTTCGTATCGACTTAGTTCCTGAAACAGCTCCTTTTGCTTCTGCTACATATTGTATGGCACCTCTAGAGATGAAAGAGTTGAGCAAGCAGCTGGATGCGTTGAAATCGCTGGGCTTTATTCGAGATAGTAACTCACTTTAGGGTTCATCAGTCCTTTTTGTGAAGAAAGCCGACAGTTCGCTACGTCTCTGTGTGGACTACAGAAAGCTCAATAGTGTGACCATCAAAAATAAGTATCCGTTACCATGTATAGATGACCTGTTCGATCAATCGGGTGGAGCTTGTTTCTTCTCCAAGGTTGATTTGAGATCTGGTTATCATTAGCTTCGTGTTAGAGAGGAGGATATCCCGAAGACAGCGTTCCGAACGAGGTATGGCAGTTATGAGTTCTTAGTAATGTCTTTCGGTTTGAAAAACGCGCCAGCAGCTTTCATGGATATGATGAATAGAGTCTTCCAACCTTTTCTTGATAAGTTCGTCATCGTGTTCATCAACGACATCCTTATCTACTCCTGAACTCGTGAAGATCATACATAGCATCTCAGTATAGTTTTACGGACTCTTCGTGAACATCAATTGTATGCCAAGAAAGAAAAATGTGAGTTTTGGATGACAGAGGTCAAGTTTCTCGGGCATATCATCTCAGGAGACGGTATATCAGTTGATCCATCCAAGGTTGAAGCGATTCTTAAGTGGGAACGACTGAAGAATGTTCCATAGATCCGAAGCTTCTTGGGCTTAGCGGGATATTATCGATGTTTTATACAGGAGTTCAGCAAGCTTGCCACTCCCCTCACCAATCTGATAAAGAAGGATGTACCTTTCATTTGGGACAATAGCTGTGAGTCAGTTTTCCAGGAGTTAAAGAGTCGTTTGACGTCTGCACCTATCCTTATCATTCCGGATCAGGATCAAGTATATGACGTCTACACTGATGCTTCTCATCAAGGTCTTGGAGCAGTTTTGATGCAACAGAACCGAGTTGTCGCTTATGCCTCATGACAGCTGAAACAACATGAACGAAACTACCTTACACACGATCTAGAGTTAGCTGCAGAAGTGTTCGCGCTTAAGATTTGGCGTTGTTATCTGTACGGTGCCAGTTTTAGATTGTTTTCAGATCACAAGAGTTTGAAATACCTAGCTACACAGAAAGATCTCAACCTGCGTCAGAGAAAATGGGTAGAATACATGCAAGACTACGACTTCCAAGTCGATTACCATCCGAGTAAAGCAAACGTGGTTGCAGATGCACTAAGTAGGAAAAGAGAGGTAGTTCCCAATCCTGGTCATGATGCTTCTATAATGGCTATGCAGATAGATGAGTGGGAAAAGGACAGAGTTCTTACAGCTTATCAGGTTCGTTTTGGCGAAGTTCAGGGTCACCCAGTGTTGTACGACTTAGTGATGGAACCAGACTACGTGCAGAGGATCAAGGAGAATCAGTTGGTAGATACACGTTTCGTTGACATCCGAGATAGATTGTTAAAAGGCAAGCATGTTGTAGAGTGGTCGATGGACGCCAGTGGAATTCTTTACAACGAGGGTCGCTTAGCAGTGCCACACATCCCCGAGCTTATACAGGAGATCTTGTCAGAGTTTCATCAGTCGAGGTTCGCCATGCACCCAGGTTGAAACAAGATGTATCAAAACCTAAGACGGCAGCTTTGGTGGAGAGGTATGAAGTTAGATGTGAAGAACTTCATGGCCAACTGTTTAACGTGTCAGAAGGTAAAGGCAGTACGAGAGAGACCTGCAGGTCTGCTCCAACCACTTCCAATACCTCGGTGGAAGTGGGATAGTATAGGAATGGACTTCTTAACCGGCTTACCGAGAGCACAGGATGGATCTGATGGAGTCTGGGTAGTTGTAGATCGTCTCACGAAGACCGCGTACTTCATCCCGTTCAAGACGACTTGCAGCAGGAACCAGCTAGCCGAGCTTTACATGAGGAACATAGTTAGATTGCATGGAGTCCCTTCAGTGATCATTTCTGATCGTGATACGTGCTTCAACGCTCGCTTTTGGCAAAGTCTACAGGAAGCTCTAGGCACAGAACTGAACTTCAGCACCGCTTTTCATCCGTAGACAGATGGTCAGTCGGAGCGTCTCATACAGATTCTCAAGGATATGCTATGTGCCTGCGTTCTTAATCTTGGAGATGGATGGAGCAAACACCTCTACATGGCAGAGTTCGCATACAATAACAGTTATCAAGCGAGTATCGGAATGGAACCCTTTGAAGCATTGTACGGAAAGCCTTGTCGATCACCCATCTATTGGGTTGACAACCAGGAAGCACCAGTGGGTGGACCCGATATAATCCTAGACCAGTACGAGAAGATTGCCATCATCAAACAACGACTTCTAACAGTATAGAGTCGACAGACAAGCTATGCAGATCAACGCAAAAAGCCGTTAGAGTTCGAGGTCGGAGAGTTTGTATCGCTAAAGGTGTCACCGAGGAAAGGTATCTCTCGTTTCGGAGTTAAAGGGAAGCTAGCACTGCGTTATATTGGACCTTTCGAGATCGTATGCAGAGTTGTTAAGGTTGCATATGAGCTGAAGTTACCCGACACCTTGGGAGTGCACAACGTTTTCCATGTATCGATGCTGAGGAAGAGTGCACGAACAGAGTCCGAAGTTATTTCAACAGATGATGCAGAAATCCAACCAGATGTCTCTTACGTCGAGGTTCCAGTGAAGATTTTAGATCGTAAGGTCAAGCAGCTGAGAATGAAAACAATACCCATGGTGAAGGTTCTTTGGAGTAACCATGGTGAAGAGGAAGCCACATAGGAAACTGAGAAAGATATGCACGAGAACCATGCCGAATGGTTCGCTAAGCAGTAGAGTACATATAATGTAGTCGACCTAAGTTTATTTTGTAACCCTACTCTGTTCATAGTGATAGATATACCACTATATGTTTTGAAAGGTGCATTTAGATCGCTTAATGAAATGAGAAGTTATTCATATTCTTATTCTCTTCTTTAGTGTGGAGTAATTTTTAAAGTTTCGAGGACGAAACTATTTTTAGTGGTAGATATTTGTGACGCCTTAAATTTTATTTAAGAGTCAATATATAATTTAAATAAAATTAGTGTGCCAAAAAGTAATTAAAAATCTTTTGGAAACCCTAGGTTGGTTTCCTAGTCAAATTCCGCTCAAAAAGTCAACAATTTTAACTTAAAAAAAAAACCCTAAAATATTCGGCCATCACTTGGGATTTTTAATTAAAATTTAAATCCCACAAATCCAAGGAGGATTCAAATTTAAATTTCATCTCTTAAATATAAAGAAGAATTTCGGCCATAAAGTGTAGGAAATAAAGGAGATTTTATTTGAATTAAAAGCTAGGTCAAAACTCATTCAAAATTCAAATTATTTTTTTTCATAAAAACTAATGGATAATTTTCGGCCACTTAAGGGGAAATAAGAGAGAAAACCCTAGCCTCAAAACAGCACAAAAAATTTCCCTTTTGCCCCTTAAAATTTTCGGCCAAATAAGGAAGAGAAAGGGAAAGAAAAACCTAGTATAAAAACCCTCTTTTGACTCTCATTCACCCTTCCTTTCACTCTCAAAAATTCGGCCAGCCTCCCCTTGTTTCCTCTCTGAATTTTCTCTCCCAAAACAACCCCAAAACAACAAACAAAAACCTACCTAAAGGCAGCTCAAGGATTTAACAAATTTTGAGACAAAAATAAGGTGAGAAATCAAATTTTTTCCTTCCTTCTCCTTTTGATTTTAAATCCAAAATTTATATGGTTTTCTCCACTGTTTTCCCTATTGTTTTGAAGACCCCAACACTCACACAAATTCGGCCAAAATGGAGACCAAGCATCAAAAATAGTGCAGCACAAACAAGGTGTGAATCTCTCTCTCAAACCCTAAAAATTTTGCCTCTTTGTTTCCCTTTCAAAAACCCTATTATCACATGTGTAAAATTTTATGTTTTTGTCAATTTGATTCTTGGGTTGTGTTAACCACATATAAATAAGGTCCTCCATAAAATTTCGTGATCATTGGATGAAAATTGAGTTGATTTGAGACTAATTGAAATTCGGACATAGAAAAACGGAAATCTGGAAAATTACCATATGAACAGTAAATTTGTGTTGGCCATAACTTGAGTTTTAAAAACGGTTTTTGAGTGATTCTTGAGCCTAAAATTAAATTCAAGATGTCCCCTAAATGTCTGAAAAATTTCAGAACCAAACTCATCTGTTTGCCTAGCCAAAATAGTTTTCTAAAATAGGCGGATAGAACTGCCAGTTTTTGAACTGAAACTGAAACCTAGATTTTATGCCTGAAAACAACCCCTCGGTTTTTGGCCTAATTGAATAACCAAACGATGTCTAAAAATTATAAAAATTATATGGAATTAAAGCTACGGATGTCTAGTTTAACATATTAAAAATTTAGAATTTTTGGGATTAAAAATGAATTAATATTGATTTTATAATGAGCCTAGGTCAGTCTGTCCATGTCCAGAAATATCCTAACTTAGAGTTTTTCACAAATTTTAAATCCCAAATGTTTATTAAACGTTTCAAAATCTTTTGTGGCACACTAAAATGATTGGATGATTATGTCTAGACCTAGACTAATCATATGTTGTGATTATAGGATTTATTTGACGTTCTTGCTGGATTTGTGGATCACGTTATCGTAACGCTTGTGCGATAATCGAGGTAGGACGCTCTAGCCTTTTCTGGGAGTAGTCAAGTGTTTTAAATTTCCCTGTTTTATCGATGGCATGCTATTTTCAGTTTATGAAATTATTATATTATTTTTGATGAAATAAACGCATGCAACGTATTTGGTAATTAAATGTGTATTTTAAAACGTGTTTTGATTTATAGCATAATATAACTTGGTAAATACCATCTTTTGAATAATTTGGTGAACATAATTGAGCTCTAGTTCACGATCATTGCAAATGATGCGTGCGTCCCAAAGTTGACGCCATGGGGGAAGGTCCCTAAACCTGCGCAGGGCCGTTCGGCCTATTTAGACCGTAACGAGATGATCTAGGATAATTCAATTCGAGGCACGTATATTATAGCTACGACAAGTTCTCACTCAAAATATGATGGTTTATTTTAATGATTTATTATTTTTAATATTGGGGCACGTATATTGCAGCTACGCTAAGTCCTCAGCAGAATAAAACTTGTATTAAAAATGTTTTCACGAAATTGTTAATTATTTTTGTTGAAATGATTATTATGCCATGTATTCTTAAATTGTTGATTATCTTTGGAAACGAATATTATGTCATACTTTTAAATGTTACTTGTTTAACCCACCTTTATTTCTGTTCTACTGAGCTAGCGCTCACGTCCCTTTTCTTTGTGATTTCGAAATGACTACTTCCAGGTACGGGAGGTAGCAGTTCTGAAAATCGTTGAGATATCCTTTACTACCGAAGATGATGCTATCCGTTTTCTCCATCTTCTTCTTTCTATTTCTCATTCTGATGTAATGAGACTTTAAGTTTGTACTTTATTTCACGTTATTTAAATTTTATGCTTGGGAATATTTTATGGTTGGTAAATTTCTTTTGAAAACCGATTTTGTGTTTGATTTCTGCATTAAAAAGCATTTATTTTCTCCTTTATTTTATTATGTGGTTATGATGCTACTTTATAAATAATTAGGCTTAGCTAAATTATAATGTTGACCCGCTTTTCGTAATAAATGTTTTTCCTTAAATCTCGGGTTGATATTATGATTTGGCTGCCGTGTCACGTGTCTAAATTTTGGGCCGTGACAGTTTGTTAGGAAATTCCCTAACAAATAGAGACATTTTGATGTATTTATTTTGAACTGAATAATAAAATTATATATAAAGGTTATTCTTTATATTGCTATGTGTCCTCATTTTATTTACATGTTAAAGTAAAGGTAAGCAAATATGGCTCCCTGATTGCTTGTGTTAAAACTATTAGAATGTTGCATGCAATGGACTTTTGTATGCGAGAAGACAATGTTCTAAAGTAAGCGGTCTAAACTAAGATTTGTAGTCTATAGGGTTAGACCGAGCATCTAACTCATGTTAAGACTATTATATTGTCTAAGGCCATGGTGGGAACGGTTTGCCTTGACTGTCTGGAGCATAGACTCCCAAGTAAAGACATAGATATGTTGCTTGGTGGTAACATATTAGACCGGGACTAAAGCGGGATTGATCTACGAAGTCCGCTTTGAGTGGATCAATCTGCTTTTGATGTTTATTGTGCAATAACCTTAATCCTGAGTGAATGAACAGCTTTATGTATATGACTTGTGTACTTTGATGTTCCAATGGCTAAAGCGTCTCAGAGGTAGTAAGCTTATAGACCGATTCATTGGGTCCATGACTTGTATACGATGAAGGGTTTATTTACAGATATCAGAATCAAAGCTCTAATAAGGAGTTAAGGGTATCCTTTTAAAGGCATTATACTGGATGTGAAAATGGACAAGGCCTTAGGTCGTCTGCCGGGCGGATGACTTCCTATTCACATATGGTGAATAATCATTTTCTATATTCGGTAGTATAATGGAACTTTAAGATAGCTTAATCAGTAGGATTAAACGAACTTTGACCTAAGGCTGATCATGGATATCATATAAGCGTTCTGCATACATGACAAGGTCATTAGACGATAGCTTGTCACAGGCTTACATAATACGGTATATAACTGGGAGTTCAGTTTCAGGTTTATAGTGGTGTGACTTTGAAATTAGTAATCATATGATTGAGTTGTTCAGTAAAGAATGATGATCATATGGATTCGCGAGAGCCCGATTATATATGTCCAATTGGTCCCTCTACTAGCTGCACATAATTCCTTAACGTTTGGTAAATTGATTTGTGTATGCTATTGGCTAGTTGATTATGCATGGATGGTGTTGACATAGGATTAGGATGGCGGACAAGATTCTCTCCGGTTGAATTTAGATTTTGTTTTAGATAATAGAGTACACAATTATTCGAACTCAAAATAAAGTTACCATGATTTTATTTGAGATTGGATTGGAGTTGTAGAAAATTATCCATGAGAATAAGAATTTGAAATACAACTGTTTTGTGGATTTTGAAATTCGAATTTTGAAATTTGAATTTTGAATTTTGAATTTTGAAATTTGAAATTTGAATTTGAAATTTGAATTTGAAATTTAAATTTGAAATTTGAAATTTGAATTTGAAATTTAAATTTGAAATTTGAAATTCAAATTTTGAATCATAGTCCAAGTAGGATTCGAATTTCTTGTGGTAAATCCACAAGGAATGAAATTCGAATTTGAGTTGGATATGGAGAGGAAAATCTTGTTTGAATCCTACTTGAATTTGGAATCCAAATCCTAACAACCTTGGTCGAAAATTTTGAGAATTATCTTCATGGAACTTTCAGATTTTTTGTGGATAACGTTAAAGGAATAATTCAAGTTTCAATCCGAGTTGAATTTGGATTCTCTCATCCCTGATTATGGCCGGAATTTTTGAAGGATTATCCTAGGAGATTGTCGATTATTTTGGATAAGGATGTGATGAAATTGAAGCTTGAAAATCCTAGTGGAATTTTGATTCTCTCCCTATTATTTGTGGCCGAAAATTTGGAGGAGATCTCAAGATAGATTTTCGGATTTTTGGTTGGATAATGATGAGATAAAATTCTAGTTAAAATTCTGTTTGAATTTTGAACACAAAATCTTGAATGTGGCCGGTTCTTTTTGTGGATTTTGGCTTGGTTAATTTCTGATTTTATGTTGTGGATACGGGAGAAAATCTTCTCCTAATCCAACTCGAATTCAGAGGATCACCTCATGCAAGTCTATAAATAGAGGTTCTTTCTCTCAGACCACAGACTCTCAGGTGAGCATGCTTATTATTACACAACTCACCATGACAATAAGTTCTTTAGAGATCTAGGTAGTTGGAAGAAGACTGGTAGTGCTAGCATACCGATTGAGGTTCAGAGTGCCCACACACTCAGCCATTCGGGAATTGAAGAATAATAGAGAAGGCTAGTTGGTTGAAGCCCTCTGGTCATTCTCCTCCTGTAGATTGACGTCCTTGAGGTATGAGTTTAAATTGTTGTAGGTTTATTGTATATGGCATCATGAGATATTTAATGATCTTAAAAATTTTTTTATTATTCCGCTGCGTTACTCTGATACGTTTTTACCGATTTATTTCCTACAGTGTTAGGATCCAAGTTGAAGTTTAGTACGGCCTTCCACCCTCAGACCGACTGTCAGTCTGAGAGGACCATACAGACACTGGTGGACATGCTGAGAGCGTGTGTCTTGGACTTTAAGGGAAATTAGGATCAGAAACTACCACTGATTGAGTTCTCGTACAACAACAGCTACCATTCCTCGATAGGGATGGCACCGTACGAGGCACTCTACGGAAGAAAATGCAGATCCCCGGTCCACTGGCATGAGACCAGAGAAAAACACATAACTAGCACAGACTTCATCAAGGATACGACAGCAACTATGAAACTGATACGGGAAAGGCTAAAAATAACGTAGAGCCGCCAGAAGAGCTACGCAGACAAGCACCACAGACCTCTCGAGTTTTAAGTGGAAGACTCAGTCTTTCTCAAGGTGGCACCCATGAAGGGAGTGATGCGCTTTGGAAAGAAGGGGAAACTCAATCCTAGATACATAAGACCGTTTGAGAGAATCAGGAACGTATCCTACAGATTAGCGCTTCCTCCCGAGTTAGCTTCGGTGCATAATGTCTTTCACGTCTTAATGCTAAAGAAGTAAGTGCCATATAGTTCCCACATCCTAAGCCAAGAATTGGTTAAAGTACACACCGATCTAATGTATGAGGAGAGAGACCCGTGCAGATTCTAGCTAGGGAGAATAAAGTTCTTAGGAATAAAGTGATTCCGCTTGTAAAAGTATTATGGCGGAATTACAACCTTGAAGAAGCTAAATGGGAATGAGAAGAGGATATGAAAAGAGACTTCTCGGATTTATTCTAATTTTCAAGGATGAAAATTTTGTAAGGGGGACAGGTTGTAAGGACCGCCATATTCCTGTAACTTCGAATTTCAATTAATGAGAAATTAAAGAATAATTGATGCATTTTAGTGCAAAAATTGAAGAACACGGGCATATACATGGCCGTGTAAATACCCGTGTACTGTTCGGACTGTGCACGTGCATGAGGCTGTGTGAGTAAACATGACCGTATAAGTGAACACGGTCAAGTACACGGCCGTGTAAGTGACCATGTACTGATCGGGTTATTGGAATGTCAAAAGCCGTGTAACTATATATGGCCTTGTAAGTAGAACACGATCAGGTACACGGTCGTGTAAGTGGCCATGTACCGATGATGCTATACACGTGCATGAAACCATATAATTGAACATGGCCGTGTAAGTGAAACACAGCCAGGTACATGCTTGTATAGGAGGCCATGTGTTGTTTGGGAAAATAAAATTTCCCCAGGACACGACTGTGTTGAGCAGGCTCAACGGATACACGCCCATGTAGGAGGCCGTGTATGGGGAAGAAAGCCACTAAATTGACTTTCGCGAATTATGAAACCTAATTACGATATAATTAAGCTATTTAGTCAAAAAATACAGTATAATTTCCAGTTGAATAGGCTAAATAGATACAGTACTGTTTAAGTACAATCCATGCAATGAATAGGGTGATCGACAGTGAATCTGGTCTACCCTATTATGTGTATGTATGCATGAAGACATGTAGTATCACAAGACTGGTAAACAGATCACCATAATGCTCGGACCGATCGTCTGAGCACAACAACGATGAGAAACCCTAGTAAGGGTACATGTCACGGCCCAAAATTTAGACATGTGAAACGGCAGCCAAATCATAATATCAACCCGAGATTTAAGGAAAACATTTATTACGAAAAACAACGGGTCAACATTATAATTTAGCTAAGCCTAATTATAAAGTAGCATCATAACCACAAAATAAAATAAAGGAGAAAATAAATGCTTTTTAATGCGGAAGTCAAACACAAAATCGGTTTTCAAAAGAAATTACCAACCATAAAATATTCCCAAGCATGAAATTTGAATAACGTGAAATAAAGTACAAACTTAAAGTCTCATTACATCAGAACGAGAAACAGAAAGAAGAAGATGGAGAAAACAGATAGCATCATCTTCGGTAGTAACGGATATCTCAATGAATTTCGGAACTGCTACCTCCCGTACCTAGAAGTAGTCATTTCGAAATCACAAAGAAAAAGGGACGTGAGCACTGGCTCAGTAGGACAGAAACAAAGGTGGGTTAACAGATAATATTTAAAAGTATGGCATAATATTCGTTTCCAAAAATAATTAACAATTTAAAAAAAATACATGACATAATAATCATAACAAAAAAATAATCAACAATTTCGTGAAAAACATTTTTAATGTAAGTTTTATTCTGCTGATGACTTAACGTAGCTGCAATATACATGCCCCAATATTAAAATAATAAATCATTAAAACAAACCATCATATTATGAGTGAGGACTTGTCGTAGCTATAATATACATGCCTCGTATTTGAATTATCCTAGATCATCTCGTTACGGTCTAAATAGGCTGAACGGCCCTGCGCAGGTTTAGGGACCTTCCCCCATGGCGTCAACTCTGGGACGCACGCATCATTTACAATGATCGTGAACTAGAGCTCAATTATGTTCACCGGATTATTCAAAAGATGGTATTTACCAAGTTGTATTATGTCATTAATCAAAACACGCTTTGAAATACACATTTAATACAAAACACTTGGCATACGTTTATTCCATCCAAAAATAGTATAAAAATTTCATAAACTGAAAATAGCATGCCATTGATAAAACAGGAAAATTTAAAACACTTGACTACTCCCAGAAAAGGCTAGAATGTCCTACCTCGATTATCGCACAAGCGTTACGATAACGTGATCCACGAATCAAGCAAGAACGTCAAGTAAATCCTATCATCACAACATATGATCAGTCTAGGTCCAGACATAATCATCCAATCATTTTAGTGTGCCACAAAAGATTTTAAAACGTTTAATAAACATTTGGGATTTAAAATTTGTGAAAAACTCTAAGTTAGGATATTTCTGGTCATGGGCAGACTGACCTAGGCTGATTTTAAAATCAATATCAATTCATTTTTAATCCCAAAACTTCTAAATTTTTAATATGTTAAACTAGACATCTGTAGCTTTAATTCCATATAATTTTTATAATTTTTAGACATCATTTGGTCATTCAATTAGGCCAAAAACCGAGGGGTTGTTTTCAGGCATAAAATCTGGGTTTCAGTTTCAGTTCAAAAACTGGCAGTTCTGTCCGCCTATATTAGAAAAATATTTTGACTAGGTAAACGGACGGGGTTAGTTCTGAAATTTTGTAGGCATTTAGGGGACATCTTGAATTTAATTTTAGGCTCAAGAATCACTCAAAAATCATTTTTAAAACTCAAGTTATGGCTGACACAAATGTACTGTTCATATGGTAATTTTCCAGATTTCCGTTTTTCTGTGTCCGAATTTCGATTAGCCTCAAACCAATTCAATTTTCATCCAATGATCACGAAATTTTGTGGAAAACCTTATTTATATGTCATTAACACAACCAAGAATCAAATTGGCAAAAATCATAAAATTTACACATGTGATAATAGGGTTTTTGAAAGGGAACAAAGAGGCAAAATTTTTAGGGTTTGAGAGAGAGATTCACACCTTGTTTGTGCTGCACTATTTTTGATGCTTGGTCTCCTTTTTGGCTGAATTTGTGTGAGTGTTGGAGTCTTCAAAACAGTAGGGAAAACAGTGGAGAAAACCATATAAAAATTCAGATTTAAAACCAAAAGGAGAAGGAAGGAAAAAGTTTGATTTCTCACCTTGTTTTTGTCCCAAAAATTGTTGAATCTTTGAGCTGCCGTTTGATAGGTTTTGTTTGCTGTTTTGAGTGTGTTTTGGGAGAGAAAATTCAGAGAGGAGAGAAGGGAAAGCTGGCCGAATTTTTGAGTGTGAAAGGAAGGGTAAATGAGAGTCAAAAGAGGGTTTTATACTAGGTTTTCTTTCTTTCCCTTTCTCTTCCTTGTTTGGCCGAAATTTCTAAGGGTAAAAGGGAAAGTTTTTGTGCTGTTTTGAGGCTAGGGTTTTCTCTCTTATTTCCTGTAATGACCGCCATTTTCATGGCACCTACTTACCTGTAATAAGTCATTAAGGAATAAAATGGACATAATTTAATGTCTTTTAGTACAATTTAAGTAACACGGTCAGGTACACGGCCGTGTGAGTGACCGTGTGCCATTCGGACTGTGTATCTATTAGTAGCTGTGTGAGTGTACATGGCCGTGTAGTGTAACACGGTCAAGTACGCGGCTGTGTAAGAGGCCGCATACCGCTCGGATAGATGAATGTGTTTCAAAGACATGACCGTGTTGAGTAGTCTCAACTAGTACACGCTCGTGTCTGAAATGTACACGCCCGTGTTATGTTGCACACGACGTGTAAGAGTCCGTGTAGAAGGCTGTGTAATGAGCCGAGAGCCACTGTAATGACTCTCATGAATCATGAAACTTAATTACTATGTAATGATGTAATTAAGTTAATAAGCACAGTGTGCTTTTCAGTTGAATGAATTAAACGAGTATAGTAACGTTTAATTACTATTTATACAGTGAAAGGGACAACCGACAGTGAAATCGGTCCACCCTATTATGTGAGTGTGCGTTGAGACATGCAATATCAAGAAACCGGTCCAGATGACCATTTCATGATACAGAACTGATGAGCTAGTCATCAGTGCGCTCAGACTGGTCACCTGAGCGCAGTAGTGATAATTGCCCTAATAGATGTATAGTATGGAGAAAAGTGGTCTAGATGACCTCTTCTCGCCCAGAGACTGGCAAAATCGGAGTCTAAACGTTCAGATTAGTCAGTCCGATAGTGAATAGTGAATAGTGAATAGTGAGAAACGCAGTGTTAGGTTAGTGGCCAAGATGGCCTTAATCTGGCATAAAACTGACATATTAATAGTCAGCAGGCTCAATCTGGTCAATTGAGCATAAAATGTAGATTTTGTTTAAAAGATACGCAGTATCGGGATGAGGGTCAAGACGACCTTTTCTCATCCCGAAACTGATATATTTAGACTCAGGACGCCCAAATTAGTTAATCGGGCACCTGACACGTTTTTCAAGATGGGGTCATACAGATCCCGAAAACTGGTCTTGAAGACCTCAGATGGATGTAAAACTGATAAATTTGAAATCAGCATGTCCAAATTAGTTAAGAGAGACTGTGTTTGAAATTTCAAGTGAAAATGCCTCGTTATGCGTGTACAGTGTCAACACAGTGTAGGCCTAACCACAGTATCAAGAAATTGGTCAAGATGACCTTTTCTTGATATAAAACTGATATATTTGGTTTCAGCACGCCCAAATTTCAGTATAGCCTATCTTAAAATTTTTCAAAAAATTAGTATAAAAGGACGGAATTTTTGGGACTATTGAAAAATAGACCCATAATTTTTCCAAATCCCATTTCCTCCCCCAACACCACACGAGGATGAACAGTGACCGACCATCGAATCTGGCCTCTATTTTCGACACCGCCGGCACCATTGGAAAGCTCTCGACGAGCTGATTCCAACGGTGGGCCGAGTTGACCGAACCGACGCCGGAGCACGCCGCACGCGCCGCCCAAAACCGCCGGTGGCCGAATTTTTCAAACCGCCGTATCTTCGCCGTCCGACCTCGAAATGCCACGATTCTGGTCCCAATGGATTCGTGGTGAAGTGTAGAACAAAACCCAGGCTTCATTTCACGTCAACAGTCGCCGGATCGCGCCTCCCAAGGTTTACCGTCGCCGCCGTCGGATCTCACTATTTCGGTGGAGTTGAGTTGCAAGGTGGGTATCAAAATGCTCAGAACAACACGTAGATCAAAAGCCCCAAATCAATTTTGGGCAATAACGCCAGAAAATGAAGATCCAACACCGCCGCCGTCGCCGACTTTTCGAGGGCTGATTTTCGGTGATAGGAGTCTCGATTGGTGAAATTGACACCACCAATGGGTCTCTCTCGTCGAGCTCTTCAAGATGGTGGTCGCCACTCCCATCGCCACCGTGGTCAACGCCGGTCAACGGCGACCGGAGACCGAAAATTGAAGAATGGCCCGTTGGCCTATTTTCGACGTTCCGGACACATCCACGGCATCAGATTTGCAAACCGGAGTTTCAAAAGTGAAGAACGACGATTCAAAGATTGTGCGGTCGAGACCGAACGGTTCGTCCGACCGCCAACGGAAACGATTTTGGTAGTGGTTTTGATCCCTTGATTTCCTTAATTTATTATTAGAAATAATTATGTATTAATTATGGTTTACTGACCTGAGGAATTGTAAGAAAAAGGGATGAAATGTCGAAAAAGAGAATGTGAGGAAATGTGAATATTTTTACGTAAAAAGCGGAGCTTTTACGTAAAAATTAGGCCTCTGGTTTAGTACGTGGCAGGTTAGAATAGGTTAGATGGTTTTGAGGCGTTTCCTAAACGCCGGAAACCCAAAAATTAAGCAGAAATGCTGCCGAAATTTCTAAAACGGCACAAAGGGGTATTTTAGGAAACGAGGGCTGAAAATGTGATCGAGATGGAAACCCGAGCCCCCTCGATGACCTAGGTCCGGGAAAGAAGGACGGACGTTTTGAAGATTAGTAAACCGCCCAAGTAGAAATCTCGTAATGTAAGAAAGTGATCCCTAGGTCAGAATAGTACCAACCGAGGGACGGGTGTGATCAAAGTATAAAATTTGGGGCGATTACATCGGTAACGGTAACCCGATAGGCTAAATGGTCATACGGGAGGTATTCAGTCAGTTGACTGGTCGGTTAGCCAGTCAAGGACCAAGTCGGAATGGGATAGTGGGAGATAGTGATTAATTTCTCAAGTAGACAAATTAATCAAGCACGATTAAAAATTAGATATCAAATTTCCCAAAGTAGAGCAGTTGGGTACCGATAGGCATCGGTACCACACAACGATAAGTTTATTAGTTCCTAATGATAGAGTGACCTAAGAGCGACGTGAATTAATTTATTGAGCAAATAAATTAATTAACCACGATTAGAAAATCAAATTCTTAAGAAGAGGGCAATTAGTACCGATAAGGATCGGTACCACATAACGAGAATTTTTATTAGTCACTAATAACCACGGTGACCTAAGAGTGAATGTTAATGTAATGCATTATGATTACAGGGAGGTACCTGTATTGTGACGAAGGCGAGAGTATAAACTGTCTGCTGATAGGTAAGTACAACTCCGCCTACAGCATGGATAAAATGAATTTAAAATGATGCTTTTCCAGTATTTTAAGTATGTATCTTGCACACGATGCTGCACAGCATACATAAGAGCATATAGTTTCACAATCGAGTAGATTGATGAAAGAACAAGATAGAAGCCATAGATCCCTACCGCGTAGGATTGGGGACAGCTTAGAGAAGCGTATGGCTAGAACAGTTAAACAAGATGGAAATAAATACGTGCGTCGTATCGGCTCGTTCAGTCAAAGGGGTTTCCAGTTAAAGAAAGTTAAGGCCAAAAGTTGAGCATCAGTTAATGGCTCTTCGGCATTAGTTGACCTCGGGCGTTACCGTTGGTCTGCGCGCACACGGTACTGACACATGGGCCCTAAATAGACAAGAAAAGAAAAGAGAAGTTTGAAGCATAAATGAACATAACCGGACCATGCATTAGTTATAGTTCGCTATGCTTTCTTTTTCAGTAGAGTGCATACGGTACACGATGCTTCTGTCATGCATAAGGTATGTGAAGTTTTATGTTCAGTGTTATGACATGTTATGTGATGACATGATATGTGAGCTGATATGTGATATGCTTATATGGTATGTGATTTATTAAGTGATGTATGTCATGCCTATGATTTTACGTATGTGCTATGTTCTAAACATGTTTTGCGGTTAACATGTTGTACTTACTGGGCGTAAAGCTCATGAAGTGTGTTCATGCTGTAGGTAAGCATCCTATAGCGTAAACATCAAGGGACGATGATGGTGGCGGAGGTGGATGTGAGGATGAGGTTATGGATACCCCGCGAGTATTCTTCCGCACAGTATGAGTAAATAATATTTTGAATGGTGACAGTTAAATAGTATTTTAAATGGTAAAGATTAATTGGTATTTTGGAACAGTAAATAGTATATATATGAATAGTATATTTAAATAGTGTCTGGTGAATATTAATCAGATAAACAAGTATATAAGTGTGTATGTATAATTGAAATCCTTATGTTTTTCAAATTCCGCATTTTAATAGTATATGTACGTAAATAGTAAATACGTATGCGTATAAAAAAAATCCCTCTAAATTTATGGTATTAAATTCAGCAAGTTTAAGTATCGGTTTTAAAGAAGAAGTATAAGTAAAAGTTAAAGAAGTAAGTAAAATAGTTTTCAGTGACGGTCCGGGCCGCTGAGGGCACGGGGCGTCACAGTTGGTATCAGAGCGGTTTCCTGCCATCCTACCTCACATCGCTGCATGCCTGCCTCATCTGTCCAAGTAAGTTAGTTTTATTTTTAGTCGGTAAATGTTTATCTATTGAAGATAACATTTTATAGTAATGAAACGACGAAATCTATGATGGCGAGGATAAGATGAAAAGATGCTGAGATCATTATACGAAAAATCACGATCGTGCAGTGCTCGAAAGCTGCTCAGAGAAAGAACATGGATTGCTGCCCGAGTTGTACCAATCTTCAGGGCTAGTTGTCCACTATGTTTTGAATGGCAAACAGTACTCCTGCACTCTATGAGAATGTCAGGACTGGTTTCGCGTTATCAAAGTGATTCCCCGATTGTACGCCATTGATCAGGATAACTGAGTCCTGTTGGCTGTTGATATCTCTCAGGAAGATACCCTCGTGTGTATCGGGATCCTTATGACCAGGATGAGCTCTTAACTGTGTCGAGTTTTGCCATACCACGATCGAGCCAATCTCTGAGAGCAGTCCAGCATCAGCCCCAGTTTTTCTCTATGGGCAAGCAGGGAGTGAAACCGCCTAAGTTCTCTAGAGTTATGGATATACGAGAATTTGTTCATCGGAATGAAAGACTGCAGCTGATGTCCGGTGATATAGTTCTAACGTATGCTGTTCGCTACAAGGAACCGAAATGGACTTCTACAATACATGCCGAGACAAAAGTGGATCAAGACAAGAGGAGATCCCCAACCGCTTTAGTAATGACGAATAGATGGGGATGTACGAACCCCAAGTCATCATAGCCAGCGATGACGAGGTCAGTTTCAGCTGAGAAGAAGAGGTGAACCCAGAGGAGTACTCACTCAGCGATAGTGACGATGAGGAGATGCCTGATACTGAATCAGGATTATCCTTCCAATAGTAGTAACCCTTTTGCGGGAATGTTAGTTATGAAAATATATAGAGGGAAGCAGTAGCTCTCCCCCGTCAGTTATAGCATAATGTACTTGTTGGGATCGTATAGGGGAAGTGTGTGTCACTCCCGCTGAACTAGAATCTTGAATATATGTATATATATTATGTGAAATATATTATGAGATAAACAGTAAAGCTTTGCCCTAGGGGCCAGATATAAATTTTTTTTTTCCACAGTGTGAGTATGATATGATAGAAAGTGCAGGATGAATCCTAGCACTCAGACGATGTCCCAATACAATCCGGTAATTGTATTGAACATCACAGTATGAGAGAAAGAAAGGTGGATATAGTGTGTATATTTATATCCATAATGTTTAAGTAAGATTGTTAAGTAAGAAAGAAAATGATATGTGATACGAGTCCCAAGTACAGAATTTAAGAGACTTATATTTTCCTTTTTCGCTGTACGATAGGGTTACATAGGAAAACATGGCAAGAATGAGAGCTTAGTTAAACCCAGCATCCCGAGAGGATGAGTTGATAGCACAGATCGCAGCCATGCGAGAGATGATGGAGAACTAGCAACCGGAGCTAAACCAGCTTAGGGAACAGCTGGGCCAGCAACCCCAGGCACCATAGTCAGTAAAGATGCTAGCACAGGAGGCTCTAGCAGCCCCAGAAACTCTGAGGGAACAACCAGCTCCTCTAGCCCAGGAGGCACTAGCACCTATAGTAATGGCTACTCTCATAGCAGCAATTGTTTTCTGTCAATCCCTAGGGAAGGTGACTTATATGAGAGATTCTAGCGCATGAAAGCGTTAGAATTCTTAGGAATCACCAACCCTATAGAGGCCGATGATTAGCTAATGGATATCCAAGTAATCTTGGATTTTATAGGGTTAACAGATAGAGAGAGAAAGTGATGTACGCATCCTTTAGCCTGCGCAATGAGGTGCGTTAGTGGTGGAAGATGGTAACCATTAGGAGGAACATTAGAGAGATGAGTTGGAGCGATTTCATTGAGGAATTCAAGGAGATGTACTTCAACGACGAAGCACTAGTAGCGCAGTAAGACGAGTTCGACAACTTGCACCAAGGTAGTATGACTGTTATGGAGGCAGTCAAGAAATTTGAGCAGTTGGCTCAACTTTATCCAGATTTGGTACCGACCAAAAAGAGAGAGTCAGACGAATGCTGAAGATGTTCAGAACGGAAATCACAGTTTAGGTCTGTAGCGGAAGCCACGGACCAGCGACGCTAGCAGAATGTGTCAGCAAGGTTATCTGAGCCGAGTACTAGTCGGCTCATGATAAGGAGCATAAGGCACATAATTTTAAGACACGAAAGGAGGAGAAAACGTAAGCTGAGCAGGCTCAGGGGAAGCAGAACCTCGAGTTACAACACAGAGGACAGAACGTGGGAACCGGCCATAATAGCAGGCATTCCAGCAACAACAACAAGAGAAAAGGGGAACCAGGGCAACCAAGATTCATAGGAGAATTTCCCCCAGAAGAGAAACGATCTAGAAAGAAATGACAGCCAATACCCGACGTGCACGAAATGCGGAAAGAGGCACTCAGGAGAATGTAAGCAAGGAGTAAGTGGTTATTTCATCTGTGGCAAGAAAGGCCACTATGCCAAAAAAAATTGCCACTCCAACCTATAGAATCGACAGAATCGACCCCGCATTAGGAATAATCAACTTCACACCAACCAGACAAGGATCGAAGACCCTTCAATCACACAAGGCATACTGAAAGTTTCAGACAGCTAAGGGAGAATCTATGCTTACGCGAGGAGTGACGCTGAAGCTGTAACTTCTGTAGTGGTGACAGGCCAGCTTTCTATCACCAACTTTGATGTGTTAGTTCTACTTGATTCTGGAGCCACCCATTTGTTGCATCATCAGATTCTGCTAAAAAGCTTAGGACACAATGTTGTCATAAACTGTTGAAGGCGAAAAATCGTTTTCGAACCAATCGGATGCGAAAAGTTCATCTACAAGGGTTTGTCGCCAGAGCAACCCAAGACGATGATATCAGTAGTGAAGGCTTGCGAGATGCTATCCAGTGGATGCATGGACTACCTAGCATACATAGTAGATAATACATGAGGAATAGAGATAGGACCCGAGGACGTGCCGATAGTCAGGGATTTCGTGGAGATATTTCCAGAAGGTCTTCTAGAACTCTCGTCAGAGCGTGAGATCTCGTTCGAGACTGAACGTCTACCAGAATCAACCCCCATCTCGAAGGCCCCATACAAAATAGGCCCTACAGAGCTAAAAGAGCTCCAAGCTCAGCTGAAGGACTAAATAGGTAAGGGATTCACTCGACAAAACTGTTCACCCTGGGGAGCACCCATACCATTTGTGAAGAAGAAAGATGGACCACTAAGAATGTGCATCGACTACAGAGAGTTGAACAGGATTACAATTAAGAACAAGCATCCGTTGCCATGGGTTGACGATCTATTTGATCAGCTCTAAGACGCTACAATGTTCTCGAAGATCGATCTACGTCCCGGGTACCATCAACTACGAATCAGGAATGAAGATGTACCCAAAACAGCTTTTCAAATGCGGTACGGACATTATGAGTTTCTGTTCATGTCGCTCAGATTAACGGACCCACCAGCAACTTTCACAAACCGGATGAACCGCATGTTCAAGGACTATTTGGATAAGTTTGTCATTGTGTTTATCGATGACATACTTATACACTCTAAGACAAAGGAAGAGCACAAAGAGCACTTAATTATCATTTTGCGCATGCAACAGGACCATCAGTTATACACCAAGTTCTCCAAGTATGAGTTTTGGCTGGCGAAGGTCCATTTCCTAGGCCACGTAGTCCCCAAGGAAGGAGTATCTGTGGACCCGATGAAAATTGATGCAGTTAGCGCGTGGCCAGCTCAGAGGAACGTAACGGGAATTCACAGTTTCTTTAAACTAACAGGATGTTATCTACACTTAGTCGAAGGCTAGTTAGCTGCAACACGCTTACCCTTTAATAATCTATCTCGAATGTCAATGAAACGTGTATCTGCCAACTGATTCTCCTTGATCCTCTGCACGTAGTCTGGTTCCATCACTAAGTTGTATAACACTGGGTGACCCTGAACTTCACCAAAACGAACTTGATAAGCTGTGAGAACTCTGTCCTTTTCCCACTCATCTATCTGCATCGCCATTATAGAAGCATCATGATCAAGATTGGGAACTGCCTCTCTTTTCCTGCTTAGTGCATCTGCAACCACGTTTGCTTTACCCGGATGGTACTCGACTTGGAAATCGTAGTCTTGCATGTATTCTACCTACCTTCTCTGACGTAGGTTGAGAACTTTCTGTGTAGCTAGGTATTTTAAACTCTTGTGATCTGAAAACAGTCTAAAACTGGCACCGTACAGATAACAATGCCAAATCTTAAGCACAAACACTACTGCAGCTAACTCTAGATCATGTGTAGGGTAGTTTCGTTCGTGTTGCTTCAGCTGTCGTGAGGCATAAGCGACAACTCAGTTCTATTGCATCAAGACTACTCCAAGACCTTGATGAGAAGCATCGGTGTAGACATCATATACTTGATCCTGATCCGGAATGATAAGGATAGGTGCAGACGTCAAACGACTCTTTAACTCTTGGAAGACTGACTCACAGCTTTTGTCCGAAACGAAAGGTACATCCTTCTTTGTCAGATTGGTGAGGGGAGCGGCGAGCATGCTGAAGTCCTGTACAAAACGTCGATAATATCCTGCCAAGCCCAAGAAGCTTCGGATCTCTGGAACATTCTTCGGTCGTTCCCACTTAAGAATCGCTTCAACCTTAGATGGATCAACTGATATACCATCTCTTGAGATGATATGTCTGAGAAACTTAACCTCTATCATCCAAAACTCACATTTTTCTTTCTTGGCGTACAACTAATGTTCACGAAGAGTCTGTAAAACTATACTGAGATGCTGTGCATGATCTTCACGAGTTCGGGAATAGATGAGGATGTCGTCGATGAATACAATGACGAACTTATCAAGAAAAGGTCGGAGGCTCTATTCATCATATCCATGAAGGCTGCTGGCGCGTTTGTCAAACCGAAAGGCATTACTAAGAACTCGTAACTGCCATACCTCGTTCGGAATGCCGTCTTCGGGATATCCTCCTCTCTAACCCGAAGCTGATGATAACCGGATCTCAAATCAATCTTGGAGAAGAAGCAAGCTCCACCCAACTGGTCGAACAAGTCATCTATACGTGGTAACGGATACTTATTTTTTATGGTCACACTGTTAAGCTTTCTGTAGTCCACACAGAGACGAAGCGAACCGTTGGCTTTCTTCACAAAAAGGACTGATGAACCCCAAGGTGAGTTGCTGTCTCGGATAAAGCCCAGCAATTTCAACTCATCCAGCTGCTTGCGCAACTCTTTTATCACTAGAGGTGCCATACGATACGGAGCAGAAGCAAAAGGAGCTGTTCCAGGAACTAAGTCGATACGAAACTCTATTTCTCGATGAGGTGGTAAACCTGGAAGAGCTTTTGGAAAAACAACTGGAAAACTATCGACAATAGGTATAGGTCAGGTACTCTTTTCAGAACTGGATCCTTCCACCGCACACAAGGATAAGAAACAAAGAATACCCTGTCTACTCTTCGACACTAACCTCAGAGCAGATCTATCCATATCTGAAACTAAGCTTAACTGATAGGACACTACATGTCCGAAATCAGTTGTAAAGATAACGCGATGATTACGACAATCAAGCATAATCCCATATCGGGAAAGCCAGTCATATCCCAGAATAACATCATAAGCAAACATAGACATTACTACAAGTGATGCCTCCAAACAAACATCCCCAACATAAACATAGGCTTGACACCCATCACTAACGGTAGTCGTGCCCAATGGGGATTTCACATATAAGGGAGAGTCAAGATTTTGCAGTTTTAAACCAAGTGAACGAGCATAATTTTGGGCTATAAAAGAGTGTATAGCCCCGGTGTCAAACAAAACATATGCATATGTACCAAAGATAGGAATTATACCATCTAATGCAGTCGGTACATGATCTATCTCCATGCTGTCAGCTCCAAGAGCATGTACCTGTGGTGCCTTACCACGATTTTGAGCTGTATTCCCTCGCTGATAGCCCGTACTCTGACCCTGTGGTGGTGGTCTCTGATAACTCGGCACTGGGAACTGCTGTAGCGGTGTAGCATGTGGAGCATAAGGCGCAGTGTACTGGCTCGTGCGCTGAGGCTGATAGGGAGTCGGAAGCTGAGGGCGCTGTGACTGCGAAGACTGGGGAGTAAACTGTTGTCTCTGTGGAAGACCATTCTGATTTCGCTGATGATGATGTCTATGAGCATTGTCTCTCGACTGTCTCTTCGGCCAGACATTTCTTTTGTGGCCTTCATCACCACACTCGAAGCAGGTAATCACATTCACCCAACCCTGTCGCTGTCCAGAAGACTGATGAGAACCTGACCCCTGAGACTGTTGGTTCTTCTGGTAAGGAGTCTGCGGCTTGTGTTGAGGCTTGTTGCGGATTGGTCCAGACTTGTTTTTGTTACGAGCTTCAAGGAACTCCTTGTCGCCCTCTTCCACTGTCAACGCCTTAGCAACTATCTGCTGGTAGCTATCCCTGATCTGGAACGGTTGTACACCCCTCTTTACATAGAGGCTAAGCCCTTCCTCAAAGCGGAGACAATTAGTAGCTTCATCCAAAACCTGATTCTTCGCATATCGGGCCAACTCAGTGAACTTGGCTTCATATTCCCATACTGACATCGACCCTTGCTTCAAATGGACGAACTCCCTAGCTTTTCTGTCACGGAACTGAGCTGAAAAGAAACGCTCGTGAAAACGCTCCTCGAAAACTGTCCAAGAAGACCTCTGCTCCTCTGTCAAACCATCCTCGATACAAGCCTACCAGGTAGAGGCTAGACCCACCAGCTTGTTGGAAGCAAACTCAACCCAAAACTCTGTGGGTGTGGCGGTCAACTTTAGCTGCTTACGAATGGCATCAAACCAGTAGTCGGCATCCATCTCTGTGCCCGTGCCGTCGAAAGTGGGTACGTGAGGCTTAAAGAAAAGAGTTAGGGCTGCCTGTTTAGGATGTATCATAGGCTGGGTAGGTACTGCTCCAGAGGTAGGGTTTTCGGTGGTAGGCGTTTGCTGAGGAGTTTGAGAAGAACTCCCCGCTCTCTGGGTCTCATTAGGAACAACATTGGCTACAGGAGCTGGGTTAGGTGTTCCGAAAGGTAAGACAGTGAGGAGAGCCTATATCGCTGCCGTGAGATTCTGCATCGCCGTTAGCTGATCGTTAGGTGTAGGGACCTCTGTATTCTGACTCCCTTGATGCTGCGTGTTCCCGGGGTTCTCTTCGTCGTTGCCTCTCTGCTGCCTCTGACAACGCGTGCTGGGACGAGCCATTTTGCTGTATACGATTGAAGGAAGAGGAAATCCTATAAGCTTCTAAGAGTAAAGAAAACTATGCTTGGGTATTTTGAAAACGTTTTGATAAAAACCCTTTTGAAAACATTTTGATGAAAAACACCTTTTGAAAACGTTTTGATGGAAAACCCTTTTGAAAACCTGGTCTATGATACCATTATTTGTCACGGCCCAAAATTTAGACACGTGACACGTCAGTCAAATCATAATATCAACCCGAGATTTAAGGAAAACATTTATTACGAAAAACAACGGGTCAACATTATAATTTAGCTAAGCCTAATTATAAAGTAGCATCATAACCACAAAATAAAATAAAGGAGAAAATAAATGCTTTTTAATGCGGAAGTCAAACACAAAATCGGTTTTCAAAAGAAATTACCAACCATAAAATATTCCCAAGCATGAAATTTGAATAACGTGAAATAAAGTACAAACTTAAAGTCTCATTACATCAGAACGAGAAACAGAAAGAAGAAGATAGAGAAAACGGATAGCATCATCTTCGGTAGTAACAGATATCTCAACGAATTTCGGAACTGTTACCTCCCGTACCTGGAAGTAGTCATTTCGAAATCACAAAGAAAAAGGGACGTGAGCACTGGCTTAGTAGGACAGAAACAAAGGTGGGTTAACAGATAACATTTAACAGTATGGCATAATATTCGTTTCCAAAAATAATCAACAATTTAAAAAAAAATACATGACATAATAATCATAACAAAAAAATAATCAACAATTTTGTGAAAAACATTTTTAATGCAAGTTTTATTCTGCTGAGGACTTAGCGTAGCTGTAATATACATGCCCTAATATTAAAATAATAAATCATTAAAACAAACTATCATATTATGAGTGAGGACTTGTCGTAGCTATAATATACGTGCCTCATATTTGAATTATCCTAGATCATCTCGTTACGGTCTAAATAGGCCGAACAGCCCTGCGCAGGTTTAGGGACCTTCCCCCATGGCGTCAACTCTGGGACGCATGCATCATTTACAGTGATCGTGAACTAGAGCTCAATTATGTTCACCAGATTATTCAAAAGATGGTATTTACCAAGTTGTATTATGCCATTAATCAAAACACGCTTTGAAATACACATTTAATACAAAACACTTTGCATGCGTTTATTCCATCCAAAAACAGTATAAAAATTTCATAAACTGAAAATAGCATGCCATTGATAAAACAGGGAAATTTAAAACACTTGACTACTCCCAGAAAAGGCTAGAACGTCCTAGCTCGATTATCATACAAGCGTTACGATAACGTGATCCACGAATCAAGCAAGAACGTCAAGTAAATCCTATCATCACAACATATGATCAGTCTAGGTCCAGACATAATCATCCAATCATTTTAGTGTGCCACAAAAGATTTTAAAAAGTTTAATAAACATTTGGGATTTAAAATTTGAGAAAAACTCTAAGTTAGGATATTTCTGGTCATGGGCAGACTGACCTAGGCTGATTGTAAAATCAATATCAATTCATTTTTAATCCCAAAACTTCTAAATTTTTAATATGTTAAACTAGACATCCGTCTCTTTAATTCCATATAATTTTTTATAATTTTTAGACATCATTTGGCATTCAATTAGGCCAAAAACCGAGGGGTTGTTTTCAGGCATAAAATCTGGGTTTCAGTTTCAGTTCAAAAACTAGCAGTTCTGTCCGCCTATATTAGGAAAATATTTTGACTAGGTAAACGGATGGGTTTGGTTCCGAAATTTTGTAGGCATTTAGGGGACATCTTGAATTTAATTTTAGGCTCGAGAATCACTCAAAAATCATTTTTAAAACTCAAGTTATGGCTGACACAAATTTAATGTTCATATGGTAATTTTCCAGATTTCTGTTTTTCTGTGTCTGAATTTCGATTAGCCTCAAACCAATTCAATTTTCATCCAATGATCACGAAATTTTGTGGAAAACCTTATTTATATGTCATTAACACAACCCAAGAATCAAATTGGCAAAAATCATAAAATTTACACATGTGATAATAGGGTTTTTGAAAGGGAACAAAGAGGCAAAAGTTTTAGGGTTTGAGAGAGAGACTCACACCTTGTTTGTGCTGCACTATTTTTGATGCTTAGTCTCCTTTTTGGCTGAATTTGTGTGAGTGTTGGAGTCTTCAAAACAGTAGGGAAAACAGTGGAGAAAACCATATAAAAATTCGGATTTAAAACCAAAAGGAGAAGGAAGGAAAAAGTTTGATTTCTCACCTTGTTTTTGTCTAAAAAATTGTTGAATCTTTGAGCTGCCTTTTGATAGGTTTTGTTTGCTGTTTTGGGTGTGTTTTGGGAGAGAAAATTCAGAGAGGAGAGAAGGGAAAGCTGGCCGAATTTTTGAGTGTGAAAGGAAGGGTGAATGAGAGTCAAAAGAGGGTTTTTATACTAGGTTTTCTTTCTTTCCCTTTCTCTTCCTTGTTTGGCCGAAATTTCTAAGGGTAAAAGGGAAAGTTTTTGTGCTGTTTTGAGGCTAGGGTTGTGACAACCGGGAAATTCAGGTAATTCTCGGATGAAAAATGTACAATTGTATGTATATAACAATTTGTACTATTTAAAGAGTGAAATAAATGTATTTATATTGTTTAGAATATGTGAAAATGTTCTAACAATACTGACGAGTAAGAATTCAGTGTTGGAAAAATTCACTGAGTTGAAACGGGTGAAACGGTGCCAAAATCGGCATTGAAAACCCTAACCGGAGCAATAAAAGACGGTAAACTTCCGGGATTGATTTTGATCAAACGGAAGCAGATTAAATTGATCCGACTGCACAGGAGACCTCAGGAACACGCCGGGACGATTTCGGGAAAATTTCGGCTCGAACCGGCATCGGTCAAAAAGTAGTCGAATTAATGTGAATAGTGAAAGTCAAAGTCAACTTTCACTTTAGTATTTATGACATCATAATTCAAGATTAATAAATTAAAGAATTATGGTGGTTGGTAGAATGAATGGCCATGATTCATTTACCTTTTGATCTAAAGGCCAAGATTTGGCCAAAAATTACCATTTTTAATTTTTGAAAAATGGAGAAAGAATTAAGCATGAAAGGTGTCAAATTGTCATTGGTTTAAAGCCAAATTAATTGGCTTGTTTGTTGCATTAAGTCGGCAACATTTTGGGACATAAAGGCCGAAGTCCATTTTCACGCAAAAACCAAAGAAAAATTTCTAAGTTTTCTTCCATGGAGTCTACGTGAGCCACCCAAGGGAAACCAAGTTTTCCCTTCAACATTTCTTCACAAAAAGTGTGTCAAAACACTCCTAGAAGACAAAGGAAGCATTAGACCGAGGTAACTTCCCTTGCACCTCAATTTTTCATGGTTTTTCTTCAAGAAATCCGTGGGTGAATAGTGATAAAAAGATGTAAAATTTTTGGTTGTTTTTCATGGATTTGATGTTGGGTTTTGTTAAGGATGTATTAAGGAAGAAAACCATGCTAATTCATTAAAGAAAAACCAAATTTTGGTTGGTTTTTCAAAGGTAAATTCGTGGGTTACCTTGAGTAACCAATGAGAAAAAAAGTTTTGGTTAATGGTTAACATGCTTTCTAAGTTTAAATTTGTGAAGAATAAAGCTTGTATTTCATTATGAAAAGCTTGGAAAAAATTTCTTGTATGAATTGTATAAAGTGGCCGTGAGTTTACAATGGGTTTGGAAGAAAAATTTTCATTGGTTTATGTGGTATTTGGTTGATTGAAATCATGCAATTTAATGTGTAAATGGTGGCAATGTGATTGAAAGAATGAAAACAAAAATGTGTGCATGTTTTCAATTCAATGGCCGTGGGTTTTAAGTGTTTAAAAAACCCTAAGAAATTGGTTGAAAATGCAAAGAAAATGGGCTTGAAAATGTGTTAAAAACGTGACATTTGAATGGCCTAAAATGTGGTGAAAGTTTGACAAAATTTGGTTCGGTTTAGTTGTGAAAACCGAAACCAAATTAAGGGTAAAAATGTGAAAAAAATTTTGTAATGTGGGTGATAATGTGAAATTTGAAATTTGTGGGCTTTTATGTAAAAGTTTGGGAAACTTTTACATAAAATAGGCTTGTGGTATAGTACGTGGCAGGTACATACGGTTCGAGGCGTACCTAACGCCGGAAGCCTTAAAATTACGCCAAAATGCTGCCGAAATTTCAAAAACGGCATTCGGGGTAAAATAGGAATTTAAATTAAAATTTAGGGCCGGGACGGAAACCCGAGTCCCTAACGGAAAATTGAATAAGGAAAAAAATTTAAGGGGTGGGTTGTGAATAGTAACCCATCCCCTTAAAAATGAAAAACGTGAGTGAGATTGAAAAACCGACCCCGAGGGGGGGGCGTTTTTGGAAATGAAATAAAGGTCCGAGTCGGGAACGGAAAACCCGAGCCTCAGAGACCTAGATCGGGAAAGTCTAGATGAACGTTTTAAATACTAGTGAAACGTCCATTTGAGACTCCGAAACGATAGAAAATCGCTAAACCGACGTAAGGGTCGGAATAGTGCTTCCCGAGGGCCGGGAAAGCAAAAAGTGTAAATAAAATAGAAATGAACCCGGTAATGATTAGAAAAGAGTCAGAAAAGTTCCTGAGTGCCAAAAATGCAGTCTGGATCGATAAAATTCCGTCAGGGGCAAAACTGTAATTTTGCCAAAATATTGGGGTAAAATCGTAATTTTACAAAAGTTGGGGGAAAATGGTGAAAATGATAAATAAAACCTAAAAAGTTATAAATAGGTTTTATTTAAGCTTTTTAATGAAAAATAAAAGCTATAAATGGGGAAAGAAATTAACAGACATAGTTTTATCTGTAGGATCCCAAAATCGGCCTACAAGGAAGGCGATTCAAGATCCAAGAGAGAGAAAGGGAACAGTCTGATAAGGTAAGTTCAGACATTTACCTGTCTGCAACATATAGCAATATTGTGCTAACTTAAATGTACTAACTATAAGTTAGGTACATATGTGCTACGGGCACTATGATAGAATAGAGAGAGAGACGAAATGTGCTACGGGCACTATAAGAATGGGACACATGGTTAATTGTGCTTCGGGCACTAGAGCGAGGTTAATGAAACTCACTCACCTAAAATTAAAATGTGAACCATTCCTAACCACGGGACAATGTGAAGTCACCGGGTTAGAATGTTAAAAAGTCGGTAATGAAACCACTTTCTGGCGTACCAGCCTTCCGTACAGGGAGGTACTATTTTTGCCTTCGGGGCTATGAGACTAAGGCTGTGGAGGTCAGCACTGATGTACCACTCCCAGTCATATAAAATTTTGCCTTCGGGGCTATGAGATTAAGGCTGTGGAGGTCAGCACTAATGTACCGCTCCCAGTCATGCGCACTTAAATGGTACTGCCAACCGAGCTCAAAACCAGAACGTAATTAAAGATAATGACCTAAAACTGAAACTGTGCCATAATTGAGCATAAGACAGTTTAGTGAGAGCACTAACATCGCGGTAGATGTACTAGTGTGAGACAGTGTTGTGGTCAAAGTTACTATTCACGTATGAATAGTGGTCAAAGTTACTATTCATAAATGAATAGTAGTCAAAGGTACTATTTATGATGAATAGTACTATTCAAAGAAATTTTATTTCTTGCATGTTTGAACTTACTGAGCCTGTAGCTCACCATTTTTGCTAATGTTGCAGGTAAGCGACCAGCTCAGTAGCTTGTTTGACTGGATGCGGACGGGATGGCGCGTGTCAAATGGGATAACTGGGCGAGGGATATGGTACTGCCAGAGTCTTGCCGCTGAGCGTTAAAGTGAAGGAAAAAAAAATAAAGGGGGAAACAGTTCTTTTGTAATTATATATATTTTACAAAAGTACTGTATTATTTATATTACTTTGTACCTATCAACAAAGTAAATAGTGGAAAAAGATTTTATATGATGTTTAAAGAAGAAAAATTTTTTTTCCCAAAAACGTCATGATTTATAAAGAGGAGAGAGATAAGCCGGCGACCCATGAGAGTACAATCTATCGCAGTTAGCGATAAAGCTCAACTGTAATAGTATTGTATGATCTCCACAAGGGGCAGGCCGCCACAAGGGTTTTCTCTCTTATTTCCCTTTAGGTGGCCAAAATTATCCCTTAGTTTTTAAGGAAAAATAATTTGAATTTTGATTGAGTTTTGACCTAGCTTTTAATTCAAATAAAAATCTCCTTTATTTCCTATACTTTATGGCCGAAATTCTTCTTTATATTTAAGGGATGAAATTTAAATTTGAATCCTCCTTGGATTTGTGGGATTTAAATTTTAATTAAAAATCCCAAGTGATGGCCGAATATTTTAGGGTTTTTTTTTTAAGTTAAAATTGTTGACTTTTTGAGCGGAATTTGACTAGGAAACCAACCTAGGGTTTCCAAAAGATTTTTAATTACTTTTTGGCACACTAATTTTATTTAAATTATATATTGACCCTTAAATAAAATTTAAGGTGTCACAGTACAGTACCGAGAACATGGTCTAGATGACCTTCTCTCATATAGAAATTGAGAAAAATCAGAGTCAGAACACTGAGACTAGTCAATTAGAACAGAAAGCAATGAATAGTGAATAGTGACCGAGCAGGGTCATAGGCATTACAACCCAACCAAAAATATATAGAAATAACTAGAATGAAAATCAGAAGCCACAGGTGCAATTTCAAGTGAAAATTAGAACATTACCGAGAAAGGATTGAAAATCGCAGTAGAAAACTAGACTACGAAGAAACCGATCCAGTTAAATTGCAACCACTCCAAAACTGAGTCCCATTCGATGGAAACTAGCTAGTTTGATTAGTTAGGAAACCCCATAAGGTGAGAATAAACAATGGAAAAATGGTACACCAAAAACCCCATAAACAATAATTTATTTTCATCACCATACATCACCATGTCACATTAAATTTGATAAAAAAATGGCCTTGTTCTTCCCAAGGTGCACGACAATAATGGGGGGGCTACACACATAAAATTTGTCTCTTGGTTTAGACAAAATTTGGGTTAATTTGGCTTGATTTGGTGAAGTTAATTGTGATTAGATTTGCCAATAAATAGGTGTCACTGCCCTTGCCCTTCATTTCTTTCTTTTAGCTCCCAAAAGCCAAGTATTCTCCCTTCTCCTTGAAGCCAAAATCTGACACTTTCCCCTTAGCCAAACACTAAAATTTTCACCCAAAACTCTTACACAAGGCTTGCTTACAAGGGTGCTTAGGAGTACATATCTTGAAGCTCATTTCAGTAAGGTCCTAGAACCAAGTTTCATTTATGGTTTAGTGTTATGTTTGGTTTGATATTACAAGCAAAATTTTTGTGTCCTCTCCTAGCTCACATTAACCCCTCAACCCTTGGATCCCACGGCCTTTTAGTCACTCAAGCCTAGCTTGGATTTGTGCTTGAACCGAAGGACACAAGATATAAACCAAAAACCTTACCTATTTGTGGTTAGTTGTTTCTAAGTTTTCGATCAAGAAGTTTATGTGTGTTTGTTTATACAAATAGGTTGTAATAAGTTTATTTTGAGCTTTTAGCCTTCCATTTTCAAGTTTGTGGCTGTGTGGTTATGTTTACATGTTTTTACGAATGGTTTGTGGATGAATGATGCATGGACGTGTTAGGGAAAAAATTGGAAACAAATCTATCCAGTTTTAGGGCCATGGATTTGGCTACTTTAGGATATGTTGTGGCCTATTTTTGAGAAAATGTAATAAAACTTTAAGGAAATTTTGTTACGAGCATTTTTACATCAAATAGAGCTCGGCCAAAAATGGCTCTAAGATAGAGTTTTAAATTGTTTTTCAACCGGAGGTCAAAACTAGGGCCAAAATCCTGATTCCAGGAACGGCCTCAGATTTTCATTAAAACAACCCATTTAGAGTCCGAACCGAACTTCGGTCAAAACACAAAAGTTTTAGATCTCAACGAAACCTTAAACCCGACTTGCACAGGTTTCAAAAATTTGGCCGTTTCGGGCCTAAACAGACATGTTTTTAAAAATGCGCAAACTGGAAATTTTTGTAAAAAACTGGACATGAAATTTGGCCACGGGTTTTTATGATTTCGGACCCCTTGGAGGTCAAATCGAGCTCCGAGATGTTCACAGAAGTTGTTCATCTCGTCGAGGACAAAAATTTGCATGTTTACCAATTTCACAAATAAGATCGTTTCGGGCAAGTTTTATATGGTTTTCTAAAAAAGGGTTCAAAAACCCCCTTAACAAATGAACACCAAATTGTGTTCTCCTTGTTAAATGAAAACCGATTTTTTTTATAAAAACGCCATCACCTTCCAATGGGGTGCTAAGGAGTCAATTTTAAAGAATTATGTTGGTCCAAAACTTTATAAAATTTTTAGAACGTTTTTCGTAAAACTAGTGAAGTAGCCCGGTTGGCTACCAAGCAAAATTGTAAAGTAACCAGATAGATGACTAGCCCAACTAGTCAATAAGCCCAACGTGAGGAAACCAGTTAGTGGACTAACCGGTTAAACAGTCCAAATGCTAGGTAACCCAATAGGTTGCACCGTCCATGCGCTAGATAACCGAATGGGTTACACAGTCCAATACGCAAAAAAGCCCGGTGGGCTACACCGTTGGCAAAACACGAACTAACCGGTTAGTAGACTGGCTGGTCAACTAGTCAAAGAACGAGTTTGAATGTGAAGGTGAGATACGTCGATTAACTTGCCAAGTAGATGAATTAATCAGTCTCGTTAGATACTAGTACTGTCAAAGTAGAACAGCTAAGTACCGAGGGCCATCGGTAACCTATAATAGTAAGAAGTTATAGTCGCTAATGATCGAAGTGACTTAAAAATGAATATTCACAATAATGCGTTATCATTACAGGACATTACCTATAAGTGCATCGAGGTGAAGTACAAACTGTTGGCTAACAAGTAAGTACAACTCCGCCTACAGTATGAATAAAAATGAGTTTAAATGGTTCTTTAACCTATGTTAAAATATGCTGTATTTTATGTTGGTTGCATGACATATAGGGGTTCATAATTACGTAGATTAATGAACATTATAAGGTGTCGATACATCCCCATCAGGGCATGATGGGGGATAAGCCCAGTTGAGCATAGGACACATGGTTATTAGTACTCATAATCCACAATTGGGTAATCACATTAAGGGTGTCAGTCTAACGGGCCCAGTTGGGTCCGCAAGATAGACAAGTATAAAAGATAACGGGCCAAGCCGAGCCCATAATCACAGTGAATCCGATGATCCGCACGTAGTAGTACTGACACCAGGGCCCTTCAGATGAGACAAGATTAAAAATAAATGAAGCATAATTTGAGCATAATCGGTTCATGCATTGATCATGTTATGCCTTAATGTCAGTATTGTATGTCTCTTAGTTGCATGATATGATACAATATGCTTTATGATGTGATTAGATGGGATGCTTTCTGTTATATGCTATATAATAAGTTTCCCTGTGATGTTGTGATATAACTATTGCTTTTAATTATGCCCTGAGTATGGCATGTATGTTCAGAGCATGTTTTACAGACGAATATGTTGTACTTGCTGAGCGTAAAGCTCATGTTGTGTGTTCATGCTATAGGTAAGTAATCTGCATGCTAAACACTGCTGGACGATGACGGCGGCAGGGCAGATGTGAGGGTGAGGTTATGGATACCACCACCAGAGTCTACTTCCACAAATTATTTTGAGAGTTTATTTTATGAATAGTAATTTAACAGTTTAGCATTTTGTGTATGTATATGTTAATCCAAATTGTGCTAAGACTTTTGTATGGTGATAAGTATAAGTACGTAGTAGGGAATTGATAAACGCACTATTCAAAAAAAAATCTCTAAAATTCAGTATCAATAAGTAATGGTTTTTCAAACGAGATAAGTTAAGACAAGTGTTTTCAGTAACAGTTTATGCCACCAGGCACGGGTCATCACAGTTCAGTATCTATAAGTAATGGTTTTTCAAATGAGTTAAGTTAAGACAAGTGTTTTTAGTGATAGTTTGTGCCACCAAGGCATGGGTCGTCACAGCCAACACTAAGAAATGTAACAGAAATCCACAGATTCCTAAGACTAGCAGAATATTACCGGTGCTTCGTCAAAGATTTTTTGAAGTTGGCCGCTTCACTTACAGCACTCACTAAGAAGGATAAGAAGTATGAGTGGACGGATAAGTGTGAAAGGAACTTCCAGGAGCTGAAACATAGACTCACAAGCGTCCCAATCCTGACCATTCCAGATGCTGGTCAGGGAAACTTTGTGATCTACAGTTATGCATCCAAGACAAGGTTGGAAGCTGTATTGATGCAAAATGGTAGAGTGGTTGCATACGCTTCACGACAACTTAAGAACCATGAGAAGAATTACTGAACACACGACCTGGAGCTAGCAGTAATCGATTTTGTGCATAAGATTTAGAGGCACTACCTATATGGCATCAAGTACGAGATTTACATGGATCACCGAGCCTCAAGCACATCTTCACATAGAAGGAGCTTAATATGAGGCAATGGAGATGACTGGGACTAGTAAAGGATTATAACTGTGAAATCCTATACCATCTAGGAAAAGCCAACAAGGTGGCTGATGCGCTAAGTAGAAAGGAGCATTACAAAAGGAGCTACGTAGCAACAAGATTGAGATTTTGATGGGAAGGTTGTCTGAAATGACCCTCTAATCCACACTCCTAGAGGAAATCAAGGCTGGACAGGATCTTAATTCATCTTTAAACAAGCTTAGGAAGGAAGCTACAGAGGACCAAAGTTCAGAGTTCAGAGTCTCTAAAGACGGCATACTCTATTACAGGGATAGAGTGTGCGTTTCGAAGGATGAGGAACTCAGGAAGCGAATCCTTTCGGAGGCCCATGAAATGCCATATTCTGTACATCCAGGGGCAAACAAGATGTACAAAGACTTAAAAGAGAGTTTTTGGTGGTCAAGAATGAAGAATGAATAGTCGACAGGAGAACATGTAAGAAGATCAAGCTACCCTAGTGAAAATAGGAGCAAATTATAATGGATTTCATGGTCAGATTGCCTAGGACGTCGAGTGGCAGCGACGCAATTGTGGATCGATTGACGAACTCAGCTCGATTTCTAGCTATAAAACTAAGCTATTTGGTAGAAAGACTAGCAAAAATGTGTGTAGCTCAGGTGGTGAGACTGCACGTAGTACCAAAATCTATTATCTTATATCATGATGGATGCTTCACCTCCAGGTTTTGGCAGAACGTCCAAGCCACATTGGGAACCAAATTGAAGTTTAGCATAGCTTTTCATCCTCAGACTGACGGTCAGCCTGAGAGAACCATTCAAACATTAGAGGAAATGCTAAGAGCTTGTGTCCTAGACTTTAAGGGAAACTGGGGCTAGAAGCTACCATTGATTGAGTTCTCGTACAATAATAGCTACCATTCCTCGATTGGGATGGCGCCGTATGAGGCACTCTATGGACGAAAGTGTAGATCTCAGATGCATTGGCACGAGATCAAAGAGAAATAGATTACCAACACGGACTTCATTAAGGATACGACGGCAGACATGAGGCTTATAAGAGAGAGGCTGGAGATGGCACATAGTCGCCAGAAGAGCTACACAGACAAATGCTGTAGACTCCTCGAGTTTCGAGAAGGAGACTCAGTTTTTCTTAAGGTGGCACCCATGAAAGGGGTGATGCGCTTTGGGAAGAAAGGAAAGCTTAGTCCTACATATATAGGACTTTTCGAGATCCTTAAGAGAGTCAGGAAGGTAGCCTACAGATTAGCACTCCCTCCCGAATTAGCTTCGGTACATAATGTTTTTCACGTCTCAATGTTAAAGAAGTACGTGCTAGATAGCTCCCACGTTTTGAGCCAAGAGCCAGTTGAAGTCCACACGGATCTGACGTACGAGGAGAAACCCGTGTTGATCTTAGCCAAAGAAGATAAAGTACTTAGGAATAAGGTTATACAGCTTGTAAAAGTATTGTGGTGGAACCATAATATAGAGAAAGCTACGTGGGAACGAGAAGAAGATATGAGAAGAGACTTCCCGGATTTGTTCTAATTTTCGAGGATGAAAATTTGGTAAGGGGTAGTTGTAAGGACCACCTCATTTATGTAACCTAAGTATTACTTAATGAGAATTCGAGGAATGGATTTGAAATAAATTGGTGTCTTTTAGTGCAAATTTAAAGAACACAGTCAGGTACATAGTCATATAAACAACCGTGTACCGTTAGGACTGTTGAAATGTTAGAGACCGTGTGAGTGAACATAGTCATGTAGTGTAACACGGTCAAGTACACGGCCGTGTAAGTGGCCGTGTACAGCTCGGGTAGATGAACATGTTACAAAGACATAGGCGTGTTGAGTAAGCCGACTAGAACACGCCCATGTTGCCTTATACATGCCCGTATGAGAACCCATGTAGAAGGCCGTGTACTGAGCAGAGAGCCGCTGTCAAGACTCTCATAATGCATGAAACCTAATTACATTGTAGTGAGTAATTAAGTTGAAAAATACAATATATTTTCTGTGATAACCGGGAATTTTAGATTCTCGAATTATGTTAAAATTGTATGTGAATAACAATATTAACGAATAAAATGTAAAAAAAAAAGTTGTATTTCAATAGTATTGTGAATAGTGTAAAAATATTCCAGCAGTCTTAAAGTATGTGAGTTCGGGGATGGAAAATCCTACCGGACATAATTGGGTGAGACGGTTCGAAATCAGAGCCGAAAACCTTAGAGAGTGCATTGAAATGTACTAAAACAATAGAAATTTACGGTAGAGAACTCTGATCAAACGGAAGCAAAATAAGACAAACTAACCGCACTGGAGGCGCTAAGAACTCGCCTACGCGATTTCGGTAAAGTTCCGTTCGGATTGGATAACAGTCAATAATTGATCATGAATTAATTAGAGAATTAATATGAATAGTTGATGACATCACTATGATGATGTCATAAAGCCAATTTTTTTTTAGCAAATTAGAAATCATTTTGAAAGGTGTATGGCTAGGATTGTTTTGCTTTTTGATCAAAGGCCTAGATCAGGCCAAAATTCACTTGGAAAAAAATTAAACAATTTTATGGCATTTTGTTGAAAGGCCATTCGGCCATGTGGGAAGGGAGAAAGAAAATTTTTATTTGACCCTAAAACCTTTACTTTTTGGTCCTTAAACTATGAAGAAATTGTTGGAAAAAAATTACAAAAAGGCCATTGGTTTTTGCCTATAAATAGGCATCAAAAATTCAAGAAAAAAATCGAAAAACACAGCTAAACTCTTGTCCATTTTTTTCCCGCCAAAAACCGTGAGTGAAAACCCCCTTGAACCAAAAATTTTGTTTTGAATTTCACATCAAATCTAGCTTGAATTGCATTTCCAATATCAAGACAACAACTAAGCAAGGTAAGCTTCAAATTTGAGGCATTTTCCTTGATTTTTTTCATTAAAAACCGTGGCTTTGGAAGGTTGAAACACAATGGAAAAAAATTGTTGAATTGTTGATTCTAGGATTGATTTGATGTTGTGATATTCAAAGTATGAATTAGGATAGCAAAACAAGCAAAAATTTTGCATGTTTTCCTCGAAAATCCGTGGCTCTTAGGGTGTAAAAATTTCATGAATTTTGTTGTTTTAATTTAGTGATTAATGTTCATTTAATTATATGTTAAGTTAAGCATGAAATGGACTTAAGAAACAAGCAAAGTTTGAGGTAGAATTCTTGCTAAAACCATGGGCATGAACATGATGAAATGGGATGATTTTCAATGTTGATAAAAGTTGATAAAAACCCTAGGAAGGAAAGTGAAAATTTCTTTCTATTTTTGGCATAAAATCCGTGGCTATAACTTTGTATAAAATAGGCCTCTGGTATAGTACGTGGCAGGTACAAAGCTTCCGAGGCGTACCTAACGCCGGGAAACCTTAAAATATAAGCGGAAATGCTGCCAAAATTTCTAAAATCGGTTTAAGGGCATTTCAAGAAACGAGGGGTGAAAATATTGAACTCGGGAAGGAAACCAAGACCCCTCGGTGAATTATGGTTAGAAATGGAAAATCAACCCGAACGGAATAGTAAACCGACCCTAAATCACTAAAATGCCTAAAACAGAAAAAAAAAATTGATGTTAGGGTTATTTTGGGAAACGAGGGAAAATTTTAGGTCGGGATAGGAAACCCGAGCCTCTCGAGAACTGAGGGTCGGGGGATGGGATAAATAACGTTTATTAAGTAGTGAAAGGGGCATTTGAGGCTCCGAAACGCTCGAAAAATGAAAAGAATGACCCTAGGTGACGGATGAATAGTAAGCGAGGGTCGGGAAAAATGAAGTTGAGATTTTGCAGCAATCTAAGCTGTAAAATGATACAAAAGCTTAGGAAATATTATTTTAAAATAATTAAACATTGAAAATTTGAAAAAAATGATAAAATCAAGCAAATTATGGTTCCGAAACCCGTTAGGGGCAAAATGGTCATTTTGACCAAAAATTTCCGAAACGGCTCGGAAAGAACCCTAAAAGACCTAGAATAACTTAGATAAAATTCTAAAACTCAAATTGAAGATTTTAGAATTAAAATCCTAAAAATTTTAAGGAACACGGGGGTATAGAGAGATACACAGCCGTGTATAGGAAAAATTTTATAACCCGAGGAGGTACACGAGCTGGAACACGGGCGTGTTATTTATCTTTTAAAATATATATTTATTTTACTTAACAATTCTACCCATTTAAATTTTATTTGTGGTACACGGTTTGCAGACACTATTATGTCTATAGGAACCCAAAATAAAGATAGAACTGCGGAGGAGTTTAGGAAGTGGACACTAGCGCAGTATTGGTAAGTTCAAGCATTTTCATGTCTGCCACATGAAATACTATGTGAATATATTCTATACTAGCTGTGCACTACAGATAAGTACCTACGCGCATTTGGGGTTTAGTTAGTATAACCTATCCCAAATAACGTGAATAAGTAAGACCTATGAGCAATGGGGGATAGTGACCTTAAGGTGATATATATATGATCACTTAGTCAAAACTATAAATTGAAAGATGGTAAAGAAACCATTAAGGCGTACCGCCCCTCCAACATAGTGGTGGAGGTCTGTTTAAATCCTACGGGGTTATCAGGGCTATGGAGGACGATGTTCTAAGGTCGCTCCTTAGACCCTCTCAGTCAGTGCGCTAATAATCATCGGTACTGCCATAAACAGAGCTCTAAACTAGAAATCAAATAGAGAATAAACAATCAATAAAATGATAAAAATCATAATTGAGCATAACCGAAGCTTACGCTAGAGTAATGTAAATTCGGTTAGGGCATGTGAATAGTATCCCGATAGAGTAAAGTGAATAGTAATCAATTAGAGTAACTGGTACTATTCACCGGTCAAAGGTCAACTATACTATTCAGGATGAATAGTACTATTTACCCATGAATAGTACTATTCGTAGGAGATTGAGTTTTTCTTGTTTTTGAATCACCATGATTCTTATTATGGATGTTTGAACTTACTAAGCCTGTTAGCTCATCAGTTTGTTCATGTTGCAGGTAAGAAACCTGTCCAGTAGATACATGGATGGTGGCAGGATGCGAGCGTGTTAAAGGGATAGGGAACTCACCGTGGACATGGTCCTACCATAAGTTTTCCGCTGAGCTTTTCGAGTAAAGAAAATATTTTTGTAGACAAAGCCTACAATACATATAAATATTATATCTTTTATCAAATATGTTGTAATTATTTTAGACGTGGAAAAACCAGTATTATATTTTACATCGCTTTCTTACTTAATAATCATAAGAAAAAGTATGTATTAAAGAAAAAAAAATTTTTGGGGTGAAATTTTAGGCCCTTGTGTTTAAGAAGTTTTAGTAAAAGAGTTTAAAACTGACGACTCAGATTCAACATCCGAACGGTCTTGGTCGGCCATAGAGTCGATTCATGACAGTTGCAAGTGGTTGGAATCTGGGGACGTCACAGGTTGGTATCAGAGTGGTTGATAATATCCCTATTGACACGAAGCGCGATCTGCTCGTCAATCCAAGTAAGTTAGCTTCTTTAAGATTAGTTAACTTTCATTTATTCGAAATTATATATTTTTGTAGGATTTAAGATTATTAGACCTGTAGGAAAATAAATCGGTAAAAAACGTATCAGAGTGGTGCAGCGGAACAATAAAAATTTTTAGATCGTTAAATATATCATGATGCCATATACAATAAACCAACAACAATTAAAACTCATACCTCAAGGACGCCAATCTTGCAGGAGGAGAATGACCGGAGGCTTCAACCAACTAGCCTTCTCTACTATTCTCCAATTCCCGAATGGCTGAGTGTGTGGGCACTCTGAACCTAGATCAGTATGCTAGCACTGCTAGTCTTCTTCCGACCACCCAGATCTCTAAAGAATTTTATTGTCACGATGAACTGTGCAACAATAAGCCTGCTCACCTGAGAGTCTGTGGTCTAAGAGAACTGGAGTGGCAGGACCTCTATTTATAGACCTGCATGAGGTGATTCTCTGAATTTGAATTGGATTAGGAAAAGATATTTTCCCTTATCCTTAACCAAAAAATCCGAATTTTTCCATGGATAAATCCAACAATAAAATTCGGTTTTCTTAGGATAAATCCAATCCAAATCTAAACAAGATTTTAACTAGAATTTTATCTTCCTTTTTCAACCAAAAAATCTGAATTTTTCTTGGAGAAAATCTCCTCATAAATTTCGGCCATTATGGATAAGGGAGAATCAAAAATTCCACTAGGATTTTCAAGCTTGAATCTTATCTCAACCTTATCCAAAAAATAACCGAATTTCCTAGGAGAGATTCTCTAAATTTTCGGCCACTTTTCAGGGAGGAGAGAATCCAAATTCAACTGGGATTGAAACTTGAATTTTTCCCTTGAACCTTATCCACAAAAACCGAAATTCCATTGAGGATTATCCTCAAAAATTTTGTCCACTTTTGTTGGGATTTAGATTCAAAATTCAAGTAGGATTCTAATAAGATTATCCTCTCCAAATCCAACTCAAATTCGAATTTCAAACCTTGTGGATTTTCCACAACAAATTCGAATACTACTTGTACTGTGATTCAAAATTTGAATTTCAAATTTCAAATTCAAATTTCAAATTCAAATTTCAAATTTCAAATTTCAAATTTCAAATTTAAATTTCAAATTCAAATTTCAAATTCAAATTTCAAATTCAAATTTCAAATTCAAAATTCAAATTTCAAATTTCAAAATTCAAAATTCAAATTTCAAAATTCAAATTTCAAATTCCACAAAACGGTTGTGTTTCAAATTCTTGTTCTGATGGATAATTTTCTATAACTCCAATCCAATCTCAAATAAAATCATGGCAACTTTATTTGGAGTTCGAATAATTGTGTACTCTATTATCCAAAACAAAATCTGAATCCAACCGGAGAGAATCTTGTCTACCATCCTAATCCTGTGTCATCACCATCCATGCATAATAAACTAGCCAATAGCATACACAAATCAATTTGCCAAACGTTAAGGAATTATGTGGAGCTAGTAGAGGGACTGATTGGACATATATAATCGGGCTCCCGTGATTCCATATGATCATCATTCTTTACCGAACAACTCAATCATATGATCACTAGTTTCAGAGTCACACCACTATAAACCTGAAACTGAACTCCCAATTATATACCGTATTACGTAAGCCTGTGACGAGCTACTATCCAATGACCTTGTCATATATGCAGAACCCTCATATGATATCCATGATCAGCCTTAGGTCAAAGTCTGTTTAATCCTACTGATCTGGCTATCTTAAAGTTCCATTATACTACCGAATTAAGAAAACGATTATTCACCATATGTGAATAAGAAGTCATCCGCCCAGCAGATGACCCAAGGCCTTGTCCATTTTCATATTCAGTATAATGCCTTTAAGAGGATACCTTTAACTCCTCAGAGCTATGATTCCGATATCTGCAAACCAACCCTTCATCGTATACAAGTCATGCACCCAACGAACCGGTCTATAGGCTTACTACCTCTGAGACGCTTTAGCCATTGGAACATCGAAGTACACAAGTCATATACATGAAGTAGTTCATTTACTCAGGATTAAGGTTATTGCACAATGAACGTCAAAAGCAGATTGATCCACTCATAGCGGACTACGTAGATCAATCACGCTTTAGTCCCGGTCTAATATGTCACCACCGAGCAACATATCCATGTCTCTACTTGGGAGGCCAGCTCCAGACAGTCAAGACAAACCGTCCCCTCTAAGGCTTTAGACAACATAATAGTCTTAACATGAGTTAGATGCTCGGTCTAACCCCATAGACTACAGACCATAGTTTAGACTGCTAACTTTAGAACATTGTCTTCTCGCATACAAAAGTCCATTGCATGCAACGTTCTAACAGTTTTAACACAAGCAGTCAGTGAGCCATATTTGCTTACATTTACTTTAACATGTAAATAGGACGAGGACAGATAGCATTGTAATGAATAACCTCTATGTATAATTTTATTATCCAGTTCAAAATGAATACATCAAAATGTCTCTAATACTTAGGGCATTTCCTAACAAGACCACCATATGTGAGACCTCATCCATACCGACCTAGAGGACCGATCCGGGTATGGACTAGGCCCGTGATCAGGCCGTCTATGATAAGGCGAGAGATGCAGCGACCACATGTACCGGAACCACTAGCGCCTAGGATAGTAGCGACAGCACCAGTACAGGCACCACCTATGGCGGCCAGCCCCTCGTAGAGATCATACAATACTATTACAGTTAAGCTTTATCACTAACTGCGATAGATTGTACTCTCATGGGTCGCCGGCTAATCTCTCTCTTAGTAAAACATGACGTTTTTAGGGAAAATTTTTTTTTTCTTTTCTTTAAACATCATGTCAAACATTTCCCAGTATTTACTTTGTTGGCAAGTACAAAGTAATTTACATAATACAGTACTTTCGTAAAATATATACTATTACAAAAGAAATGTTTTCTTTTTTCCTTTTCTTTTTATCGCTCAGCGGAAAGACTCTGGTAGGACCATATCCCTCGCCCAGTTATCCCATTTGACACGCGCCATCCCGTCCGCATCCAGTCAAACAAGCTACTGAGCTGGTCGCTTACCTGCAACATTAGCAAAAATGGTGAGCTACAGGCTCAGTAAGTTCAAACATGCAAGAAATAAAATTTCTATGAAGTGAGGACGAAATGAAGAACTTGTACCCCCACTTGTTCTAAATTTTCGAGGATGAAAATTCTATAAGAATGGGTGAATGTGATAACCAGAAATTTTAGATTCTCGAATTATGTTAAAATTGTATGTGAATAACAATATTAACGAATAAAATGTAAAAAAAAAGTCGTATTTCAATACTGTTGTGAATAGTGTAAAAATATTCTGGCAGTGTTAAAGTGTGTGAGTTCGGGGATGGAAAATCCTACCGGACATAATTGGGTGAGACAGTTCGAAATCAGAGCTGAAAACCCTAGAGAGTGCATTGAAATGTACTAAAACAATAGAAATTTACGGTAGAGAATTCTGATCAAACGGAAGCAAAATAAGACAAACCGACTACACTGGAGGCGCTGAGAACTCGCCTACGCGATTTCGGTAAAGTTCCGTTCGGTTTGGATAACAGTCAAAAATTGACCACGAATTAATTAGAGAATTAATATGAATAGTTGATGACATCACTATGATGATGTCATAAAGCCAATTTATTTTTAGCAAATTAGAAATCATTTTGAAAGGTGTATGCTTAGGATTGTTTTGCTTTTTGATCAAAGGCCTAGATCATGCCAAAATTCACTTGGAAAAAAATTAAAAAAATTTATGGCATTTTGTTGAAAGGCCATTGGGCCATGTGGAAAGGGAGAAAGAAAAATTTTATTTTGACCCCAAAACCTTTACTTTTTGGTCCTTAAACAATTAAGAAATTGTTGGAAAAAAATTGCAAAAAGGCCCTTGGTTTTTGCCTATAAATAGGCATCAAAAATTGAAGAAAAAAATTGAAAAACACAACTAAACTCTTGTCCATTTTTTTTCCAACCAAAAACCGTGAGTGAAAACCCTCTTGAACCAAAAATTTTGTTTTGAATTTCACACCAAATCTAGCTTGAATTGCATCTCCAATATCAAGACAACAACTAAGCAAGGTAAGCTTCAAATTTGAAGCATTTTCCTTGATTTTTTTCATTAAAAACCGTGGGTTTGGAAGGTTGAAAAACAATGGAAAAAAACTGTTGAATTGTTGATTCTAGGATTGATTTGATGTTGTGATATTCAAAGTATGAATTAGGATAGAAAAACAAGCAAAAATTTGGCATGTTTTCCTTGAAAATCTGTGGCTCTTAGGGTGTAAAAATTTCATGAATTTTGTTGTTTTAATTTAGTGATTAATGTTCATTTAATTATATGTTAGGTTAAGCATGAAATGGACTTAAGAAACAAGAAAAGTTTGAGGTAGAATTCTTGCTAAAACCGTGGGCATGAACATGATGAAATGGGATGATTTTCAATGTTGATAAAAGTTGATAAAAACCCTAGGAAGGAAAGTGAAAATTTCTTTCTATTTTTGGCATAAAATCCGTGGCTATAACTAGGGTTAGAATGCATGTTTTATTTAGTTTTTGAATGTTATTTTATACAATGAGAAGTATAAGGATAATGTGGTGTGACAAAAATTTATTAAACATAAAAACCTAGTAAACCAAGGTTAGTTTGGAAAAAAAAAATGTGATGTGACTTATAAATGTTGAATCATATGGAAAGTTTTTATACAAAGTTTGGAAACTTTGTATAAAATAGGCCTCTGGTATAGTACGTGGTAGGTACAAAGGTTCTGAGGAGTACCTAACGCCGGGAAACCTTAAAATATAAGCGAAAATGCTGCCGAAATTTCTAAAATCGATTTAAGGGCATTTCAGGAAACGAGGGGTGAAAATATTGAACTCGGGAAGGAAACCGAGACCCTTCGGTGAATTATGATTAGAAATGGAAAACCAACCCGAACGGAATAGTAAACCGACCCTAAATCACTAAAATGCCTAAAACAGAAAAAAAAAATTGATGTTAGGGGTATTTTCGGAAACGAGGGAAAATTTTAGGTCAGGATAGGAAACCCGAGCCTCTAGAGGACAGAGGGTCGGGGGACGAGATAAATAACGTATAGTAAGTAGTGAAAAGGGCATTTGAGACTCCGAAACGCTCCAAAAATGAAAAAAAACGACCTTAGGTGACGGATGAATAGTAAGCGAGGGTCGGGAAAAATGAAGTTGAGATTTTGCAGCAATCTAAGCTGTAAAATGATACAAAAGCTTAGGAAATATTATTTTAAAATAATTAAACTTAGAAAATTTGAAAAAAATGATAAAATCAAGCAAATTATGGTTCCAAAACCCGTTAGGGGCAAAATGGTCATTTTGACCAAAAATTTCCGAAACGGCTCGGAAAGAACCCTAAAAGGCCAAGAATAACTTAGATAAAATTCTAAAACTCAAATTGAAGATTTTAGAATTAAAATCCTAAAAATTTTAAGGAACACGGGCGTGTAGAGAGATACACGGCCGTGTATAAGAAAAATTTTATAACCGAGGAGGTACACGGGCGTGTTGCAAACCGTGTACCACAAATAAAATTTAAATGCGTAGAATTGTTAAGTAAAATAAATATATATTTTAAAAGATAAATAAACAGGGTATTAACAGACACTATTATGTCTGTAGGAACCCAAAATAAAGATAGAACTGCGGAGGAGTTCAGGAAGTGGCACTAGCGCAGTATTGGTAAGTTCAAGCATTTTCGTGTATGCCACATGAAATACTATGTTAATATATTCTATAATAGTTGTGCACTAGAGATAAGTACCTACGTGTATTTGGGGTTTAGTTAGTATAACCTATCCCAAATAACGCGAATAAGTAAGACCTACGGGCAATGGGGGATAGTGACCTTAAGGTGATATATATATGATCACTTGGTCAAAACTATAAATTGAAAGATGGTAAAGAAACCATTAAGGCGTACCACCCGTCCAACATAGTAGTGGAGGTTTGTTTAAATCCTACGGGGTTATCAGGGCTATGGAGGACGATGTTCTAAGGTCGCTCCTTAGACCCTCCCAGTCAGCGCACTAATAATCATCGGTACTGCCATAAACAGAGCTCTAAACTTGAAATCAAATAGAGAATAAATAATCAATAAAATGATAAAAATCATAATTGAGCATAACCGAAGCTTACACTAGAGTAATGTAAATTCGGTTAGGGCATGTGAATAGTATCCCGATTGAGTAAAGTGAATAGTAACTAGTTAGGGTAACTGGTACTATTCACCAGTCAAAGGTCAACTACACTATTCATGATGAATAGTAGTATTCATGGTGAATAGTACTATTCACCATGAATACTACTATTCATAGGAGATTGAGTTTTTCTTGTTTTTGAATCAGTATGATTCTTATTATGGATGTTTGAACTTATTGAGCCTATTAGCTCATCAGTTTGTTCATGTTGCAGGTAAGAAAACTGTCCATTAGATACATGGATGGCAGCAGGATGCGAGCGTGTTAAAGGGATAGGGAACTCACCGTGGACGTGGTCCTGCCCTAAGTTTTCTGCTGAGCTTTTTGAGTAAAGAAAATATGTTTGCAGACAAAGCCTACAATACATATAAATATTATATCTGTTATCAAATATGTTGTACTTATTTCAAACATGGAAAAACCAGTATTATATTTTACATCGCTTTCTTACTTAATAATCATAAGAAAAAGTATGTATTAATGAAAAAAAAAATTTTGGGGCGAAATTTTAGGCCCTTGTGTTTAAGAAGTTTTAGTAAAAGAGTTTGAAACTGACGACTCGGATTCAACACTCGAACGGTCTTGGTCGGCCATAGAGTCGATTCATGACGGTTGCGAGTGGTTGGAATCTGGGGACATCACATTTTCTGTAGGAGATAAATCGTTAAAAACGCATCAGAGTGGCGTAGCGGAATAATAAAAATTTTTCAAGATCGTTAAATATCTCATGATGCCATATACGATAAACCAACAACAATTTAAACTCATACCTCAAGGATGCCAATCTTGCAGGAGGAGAATGACCGGAGGGCTTCAACCAACTAGCCTTCTCTACTATTCTCCAATTCCCGAATGGCTAAGTATGTAGGCACTCTAAACCTCGATCGGTATGCTAGCACTAGTCTTCTTCCGGCCACCCAGATCTCTAAAGAACTTATTGTCATGGTGAGTTACGCAACAATAAGCCTGCTCACCTGAGAGTCTATGGTCTGAGAGAATTGGAGTGGCAGGACCTCTATTTATAGACTTGCATGAGGTGATTTTCTGAATTCGAATTGGATTAGGAGAAGATTTTGTCCCTTATCCACAACATAAAATCTGAAATTATCCAAGGGGAAAATCCCAACAATATTTCGGCCAACATTAGGATTATCCAATTCAAATCTAAACAAGATTTTAACATGAATTTTATCTCCCTTTTTCAACCAAAAAATCTGAAAATCCAAGGGGAAAATCCCAACAAAAATTTCGACCACTTTTGGATAAGGGAAGAATCAAAATTCCACTAGGATTTTCAAGCTTGAATCTTATCTCATCCTTATCCAAAATAACAAAAAATCTTCTAGGAGATTCACTCAAAAAATTCGACCATTATCAGGGAGGAGAGAATCCAAATTCAATTGGGATTGAAACTTGAATTTATCCTTGAACCTTATCCACAAAAAATCTGAAAATTCTATGAGGAAAATCCTCAAAATTTTCGTCCATTACTGTTAGGATTTGGATTCAAAATTCAAGTAGGATTCTAACAAGATTTTCCTCTCCATATCCAACTCAAATTTGAATTTCATTCCTTGTGGATTTACAATAAGAAATTCGAATCCCACTTGGACTGTGATTCAAAATTTGAATTTCAAATATCAAATTTCAAATTTCAAATTTCAAATATCAAATTTCAAATTTAAATTTCAAATTCAAATTTCAAATTCAAATTTCAAATTCAAATTTCAAATTTCAAATTTCAAAACCCACAAAATAGTTGTATTTCAAATTCATGTTCTCATGGATAATTTTCTACAACTCCAATCCAATCTCAAATAAAATCATGGTAACTATATTTGGTGTTTGAATAATTGTGTACTCTATTATCCAAAACAAAATTTGAATCTAACCGGAGAGAATCTTGTCCACCATCCTTATCCTATGTCAACACCATCCATGCATAGTAAACTAGCCAATAGCATACACAAATCAATTTTGCCAAACGTTAAGGAATTATATGGAGCTAGTAGAGGGACCAATTGGACATATATAATCGGGCTCCCGTAAATCCATATGATCATCATTCTTTACCGAACAACTTAATCATATGATCACTAATTTCAGAGTCACACTACTATAAACCTAAAACTGAACTCCCAATTATATACCGTATTACGTAAGCCTGTGGTAAGCTATCGTCCAATGACCTTGTCATGTATGCAGAACCCTCATATGATATCCATGATTAGCCTTAGGGCAAAGTCCGTTTAATCCTACCGATCAGGCTAGCTTAAAGTTCCATTATACTACCAAATAAAGAAAATGATTATTCACCAAATGTGAATAAGAAGTCATCCACCCAGTAGACGACCCAAGGCCTTGTCTATTTTCACATTTAGTATAATGCCTTTAAGAGGATATCCTTAACTCCTCATTAGAGCTATGATTCTGATATCTGTAAACGAACTCTTCATCGTATACAAGTCATGCACCCAACAAACCGGTCTATAAGCTTACTACCTCTGAGACGCTTTAGCCATTGGAACATCAAAGTACACAAGTCATATACATGAAGCTGTTCATTCACTCAGGATTAAGGTTACTGCACAATGAACGTCAAAAGCAGATCGATCCACTCAAAGCAGACTTCGTCGATCAATCACGCTTTAGTCCCGGTCTAATATGTCACCACCAAGCAACATATCTATGTCTCTACTTAGGAGTCTATGCTCCAGACAGTCAAGACAAACCGTCCCCACCATGGCTTCAGACAACATAATAGTCTTAACATGAGTTAGATGCTCAGTCTAACCCCGTAGACTACAGACCTTAGTTTAGACCACTTACTTTAGAACATTGTCTTCTCGCTTACAAAAGTCCATTGCATGCAATGTTCTAATAGTTTTAACACAAGCAGTCAGGGAGCCATATTTGCTTACCTTTACTTTAACATGTAAATAAAATGAGGACACACAGTAATGTAAAGAATAACCTCTATATATAATTTTATTATCCAGTTCAAAATAAATACATCAAAATGTCTCTAATGCTTAGGCATTTCCTAACATTTTCTAATTGAATAGATTAAACAAGAATAGTAATGTTTAATTACTATTCATATAGTGAAAGGGGTGACTAATAGTGAAATCGGTCCATCTTATTATGTGTATAAGTGTATAAGATACATGTATCAAGAAACTGGCCTAGATGATCATTTCCTGACACAGGACTGGTAAGCAGTTCATCAGTACGCTCAGACTAGTTATCTGAGCATAGTAGCGATAGTAACCCTAGCAGGGGTACAGTACTAGAAAATGGTCCAGATGACCTATTCTCACCCAGAAACTGACAAGATCGGAGTTAGAACACTCAGACTAGTCAGCTCAGCAAAAAACAGTAAATAGTAAAAATGCAGTGTCAGGTTAAGCAGAAAACAGCAGACGGCCCTAATCTGGCATAAAACTGATGTATTAACAGTCAGCAGGCTCAATTTAGTTAATTGAGTATAAAACGAGAATTTTTGTTTGAGAAATACGCAGTATCGGGAAGAACGTCAAGATGACCTTTTCTCGTCTCGAAATTGATATATTTGGACTCAGAACGCCCAAATTAGTCAATCAGGAACCTGACATGTTTTTCGAGGCGGGGTCACACAGATCTCGCAAACTGATCCAGACGACCTCAGATGGACGTAAAACTGATAAAATTGAAATCAACACATCCAAATTAGTCAAGAGAGACGATGTTTGAAATTCACATGGGAATGCCTCGTTTTGTGTGTGCAAGGACAACACAATGTAGACATAACTATAGTATAGAAAATGAATAGTAAAATAGACTTAGAATGGGCTCTTAGGCTATACAACCCACTAGAAATTCACAGTATAAAAATCAGATTTAGAAAATCTAATTTCCAGATGAAAACTAAAACACTGCCGAAAAAGGACCGAACACCACTGTAGAAAATTAGACTGCAAAGAAAAGCAAATGCAGATGAATTCCACCCCTTAAAATCCATGTATTTTAGCTGCAAAAACAACTGCAATGAGCTACAAAAATAGCCCAAAAGGTGGCAATAAAATAATGAAATAGGTACTATTAGGAAATGCCCTAAGCATTAGAGACATTTTGATGTATTTATTTTGAACTGGATAATAAAATTATATATAGAGGTTATTCATTACATTACTATCTATCCTCATTTTATTTACATGTTAAAGTAAATGTAAGCAAATATGGCTCCCTGACTGCTTATGTTAAACTGTTAGAACGTTGCATGCAATGGACTTTTGTATGCGAGAATACAATGTTCTAAAGTTAGCGGTCTAAACTATGGTCTATAGTCTATGGGGTCAGACCGAGCATCTAACTCATGTTAAGACTATTATGTTGTCTAAAGCCTTGGAGGGGACGGTTTGTCTTAACTATCTGGAGCTGGACTCCCAAGTAGAGACATAGATATGTTGCTTGGTGGTGACATATTAGACCGGGACTAAAGCGTGATTGATCTACGAAGTCCGCTTTGAGTGGATCGATCTGCTTTTGACGTTCATTGTGCAGTAACCTTAATCCTGAGTAAAAGGACAGCTTCATGTACATGACTTGTGTACTTTGATGTTCCAATGGCTAAAGCATCTTAGAGGTAGTAAGCTTATAGACCGGTTCGTTGGGTGCATGACTTGTATACGATGAAGGGTTCGTTTACAGATATCGGAATCATAGCTCTGATGAGGAGTTAAGGGTATCCTCTTAAAGGCATTATACTGAATGTGAAAATGGCCAAGGCCTTAGGTCGTCTGCTGGGCGGATGACTTCTTATTCACATATGGTGAATAATCATTTTCTTTATTCGGTAGTATAATGGAACTTTAAGATAGCCTGATCAGTAGGATTAAATGGACTTTGGCCTAAGGCTGATCATGGATATCATATGAGGGTTCTGCATACATGACAAGGTCATTGTACGATAGCTTGTCACAGGCTTACGTAATACGGTATATAATTGGGAGTTCAGTTTCAAGTTTATAGTGGTGTGACTCTGAAATTAGTGATCATATGATTGAGTTGTTCGGTAAAAGAATGATGATCATATGGATTTGCGGGAGCCCGACTATATATGTCCAATTAGTCCCTCTACTAGCTCCACATAATTCCTTAACGTTTGGCAAATTGATTTGTGTATGCTATTGGCTAGTTTATTATGCATGGATGGTGATGACATAGGATTAGGATGGTAGACAAGATTCTCTCCGGTTGGATTCAGATTTTGTTTTGGATAATAGAGTACACAATTGTTCGAACTCCAAATAAAGTTGCCATGATTTTATTTGAGATTGGATTGGAGTTGTAGAAAATTATCCATAAGAACAAGAATTTGAAACACAACTGTATTGTGGATTTGAAATTTGAATTTTGAAATTTGAAATTTGAATTTTGAATTTTGAAATTTGAAATTTGAAATTTGAATTTGAAATTTGAATTTGAAATTTGAATTTGAAATTTAAATTTGAAATTTGAGATTTGAAATTTGAAATTTGAATTTGAAATTCGAAATTCGAAATTCAAATTTTGAATCACAGTCCAAGTGGGATTCGAATTTGTTGTGGTAAATCCACAAGGTTTGAAATTCGAATTTGAGTTGGATATGGAGAGGATAATCTTGTTAGAATCCTATTTGAATTTTGAATCCAAATCCTAACTAAAGTTGGACGAAAATTTTGAGGATTATCCTCAATGATTTTCGGATTTTTTATGGATAAGGTTCAAGGAAAAATTCAAGTTTCAATCCCAGTTGAATTTGGATTCTCTCCTCCCAGAAGGTGGCCGAAATTTAGGAGTGAATCTCCTAGGAAAAATTCAGTTATTTTGGATAAGGATGAGATAAGATTCAAGCTTGAAAATCCTAGTGGAATTTTGATTCTCCCTTATCCAAAAGTGGCCGAATTTTTGAGGAGATTTTCTCCTTAGAATTTTCGGATTTTTTGGTTGATAAAGGAAGATAAAATTCTAGTTGAAATCTTGTTTAGATTTGGATTGGATTTATCCTAAAGTGGCCGAATTTTATTGTTCGGATTTTCCCTTGGAAAATTCAGATTTGTGCTCATGGATAAGGGAGAATATCCTCTCCTAATCCATTTCAAATTCAGAGAATCACCTCATGCAGGTCTATAAATAGAGGTCCTGCCACTCCAGTTCTCTCAGACCACAGACTCTCAGGTGAGCAGGCTTATTGTTGCATAGCCCACCGTGACAATAGGTTCTTTAGAGATCTGGGTGGTCGGAAGAAGACTAGCAGTGCTAGCATACCGATTGAGGTTCAGAGTGCCCACACACTCAGCCATTCGGGAATTGGAGAATAGTAGAGAAGGCTAGTTGGTTGAAGCCCTCCGGTCATTCTCCTCCTGCAAATTGGCATCCTTGAGGTATGAGTTTTAATTGTTGTTCGTTTATTGTATATGGCATCATAAGATATTTAACGATCTAAAATTTTTTATTGTTCAGCTGCGCCACTCTGATACGTTTTTACTGATTTATATTCCTACAGGTATGACATCTTTTGATTAAATAATTCATGAATTCCATCACATGGCCAACAAAGGAATTTTTAAATTAGCCCCCTTATCCATGTGCAGCCCCCTTGGTTTTTGAAGGTTGGAGTTGTAGCAAATTTGTCCCCAAATTAGCATAAGATTAGCTTGATTAATTGAGCTTAAGGTTGGTTAATTTTGCTTAGATTTTGTCTATAAAAGGGTGAGCATGTCTTTAGGTTTTGTTCTTTCTTTTTGCACACCCCAAAGACACAAACTCTTCCCCACTCTATCAGCCAAAAATCTGACCCCTCCCTTCAGCCAAAATCATCCATTTGCAAGCCAAAAGCTTGCCAAAAATCAGCGCCCACCTAGGTTGTGTTGGAGCCATACTCTCAAGTCATTCCAAGTTCATTCAAGGGTAAGTTTCTAGAACCCATCCTTGTGGTTTTAGTTATTATTTTGGGTTGATATTAAGAGAAAATTGTTGGTGTCATTGCTTGTGACAACCGGGAAATTCAGGCAATTCTCGGAAGAAAATATACAAATGTATGTGTATAAAAATTTGTACTGTTTAAAAAGTGAAATAAATGTATTTATATTGTTTAGAATATATGAAAATGTTCTAACAATACTGACGAGTAAGAATTCAGTGTTGAAAAAATTCACTGAGTTGAAACGGGTGAAACGGTGCCAAAACCGGCATTGAAAACCCTAACTGGGACAATAAAAGACGGAAAACTTCCGGGATTAATTTTGATCAAACGGAAGCAGTTTAAATTGATTCGACTGCATAGGAGACCTCAGGAACACGCCGGGACGATTTCAGGAAAATTTCGGCTCGAACCGGTATCGGTTAAAAAGTAGTCGAATTAATGTGAATAGTGAAAGTCAAAGTCAACTTTTGCTTTAGCATTTATGACATCATAAATCCCTTTAATAAATGGGAAGAAAATGGTGGTTGGTTGTGACAACCGGGAAATTCAGGAAATTCTCGGACGAAAATGTACAATTGTATGTATATAACAATTTGTACTATTTAAAGAGTGAAATAAATGTATTTATATTGTTCAGAATATATGAAAATGTTCTAACAATACTGACGAGTAAGAATTTAGTATTGGAAAAATTCACTAAGTTGAAACGGGTGAAACGGTGCCAAAATCGGCATTGAAAACCCTAACCGAGCCAATAAAAGACGGTAAACTTCCGGGATTGATTTTGATCAAACGGAAGCAAATTAAATTGATCCGACTGCACAGGAGACCTCAGGAACACGCCGGGATGATTTCAGGAAAATTTCGGCTCGAACCGGTATCGGTCAAAAAGTAGTCGAATTAATGTGAATAGTGAAAGTCAAAGTCAACTTTCACTTTTGCATTTATGACATCATAAATCAAGTTTATTAAATGGAATAAATAAGGTGGTTGGTGGCATTAATGGCTAGGATTTAATCACCTTTTGATCTAAAGGCCAAGATTTGGCCAAAAATTACCATTTTTAATTTTTGAAAAATGGGGAAAGAAATGGCTTGAAAGATGTCTAATTCTCATTGGTGGAAGGCTAAATTAATTGGTCTTTTTGGTGGCTTAAGTCGGCAAGTTTTGGAGCAAAAAGCCGAAGTCCATTTTCATGCAAAACCAAAGAACAAAAAAATTTTCTAAGTTTTTCTCTTGGTGGGTACGTGAGCAACCAAAGAAGAACCACTTGATTTCTTCAAAATTTCTTCACAAAAAGTGTGTCAAAACACTCCTTGAAGACAAAGGAAGCAATTGATTAAGGTTACTCCCTTTTTCACTCAATTTTTCATGGTTTTTCTTCACTAAATCCGTGGGTGAATAGTGATAGAAAGATGGAAAATTTTTGGTTGTTTTCCATTGAATTGATGTTGGGTTTTGTTAAGGATGAAATAAGGAAGAAAACCATGCAAATTGTGTAAAGAAAAACTGAAATTTGGTTGGTTTTTCAAGGGTAAATCCGTGGGTTACCTTGGGTAACCAATGAGAAAAAAGTTTTGGTTAATTGGTAATATGGATTACTATGTGATTTTAGGCATGGATTTCCTAGGGAAATACCAAGCTACGATCGACTGCCGAAATCGAAAGATAGTCTTCCAACCCGAGGAAGAAGAGAGTTTCGAGTATGTTGATACTTCTCGAAGACCCGGGAAGATGATCATCAGTTCGCTGAGAGCCAGCAAGCTGATAGCCAGTGGTTGCATGGGATATCTGGCATATGTGGTGGATACTATAGAAGAACAGAAGCTTCAAGCTGAAGAGGTTCCTGTGGTTAATGAGTTTCTTGACGTATTTCCAGAAGAGTTACCAGGGATACCGCCAGAGAGAGAAATCTCGTTTGAAATTGAGTTGATGCCTGGAACAGCACCTATTTCCAAAGCACCATACCGCATGGCTCCAGTGGAGTTAAAGGAGCTGCAGGTACAATTAAAGGAGCTTTTGGATAAGGGATTCATCAGGCCGAGTTTTTCTCCATGGGGTGCACCTGTGTTATTCGTCAAGAAAAAGGATGGAACATTCCGACTGTGCATTGATTACCGGGAGTTGAATAAGGTTACGATCAAAAATAGGTATCCGTTACCTAGAATTGATGACCTATTCGACCAGTTAAAAGGCACAGCGGTATTTTCCAAGATCGACTTACGGTCAGGATATCACCAGCTGAGAATCAAAGAGAGTGATATTCCTAAAACGGCATTTAGAACTCGTTATGGTCACTACGAGTTTCTTGTAATGCCATTTGGATTAACGAATGCGCCAGCAGCGTTCATGGACTTGATGAACAGGATTTTTAAAGAGTATCTGGATAAGTTTGTCATTGTATTCATTGATGACATTCTTATATACTCGAAGAGTCATGAAGAGCACAAGAAGCATCTGAGGATAGTGCTGAATACGATACGGAAGCATCAACTGTATGCCAAATTCTCAAAATGCGAGTTTTGGCTGGACAGAGTACATTTCCTCGGACATGTTGTATCCCAGGAAGGTATTGCAGTAGATCCGACAAAGGTAGAGGTAATTAACCAGTGGCTTGCACCCAAGAGTGTGACTGAAATACGCAGTTTCTTGGGATTGGCTGGTTATTATCGGTGATTTGTAGAGGGATTCGCGCGACTAGCTGCACCTCTTACTGCTCTTACACGCAAAGAAAGGAAGTACGAGTGGACTACGGAATGCGAAAGAAGCTTCCAGGAGTTAAAGAGGCGACTGACAAGCGCACCAATCCTTACGCTTCCCACTGAAGGGGAGAAGTTCGTGATCTACAGTGATGCATCGAAAATAGGATTGGGAGCAGTCCTGATGCAAGACGGCAAGGTGATTGCCTATGCTTCCCGTCAGTTAAAAGAGCATGAAAGGAATTATCCTACGCATGACCTTGAACTTGCTGCAGTAGTGTTCGCACTCAAAATTTGGCGACACTATCTCTATGGAGCTCAATGTCAGATTTTCACTGATCATCAAAGCCTGAAGTATTTCTTCAGGCAAAAAGAGCTTAATATGCGGCAAAGACGATGGTTGGAATTGGTGAAGGATTATGATTGTTAAATCCTCTACCATCCAGGAAAGGCCAACCGTGTAGCGGATGCTTTAAGTAGAAAGTCTACCATATCATACCAGCTACCAACAAACAGGCTTCCGAAGCCATTGCAGCAAGAGATAAATTCGTTGAACTTGGAGCTGATATCTGGAAGATTAGCTGCACTCCAAGTGGAATCATCGCTATTTGAGGAAATAAAGGAAGCTGAAAGGCGAGATCCAGTGATGACAAGTGCTCAAGAAGGAATTTCCAAGGATGGAATTATCCTTTATCAAGGAAGGATAAATGTTCCAGCTGATGAGGAACTTAGAAGACGGATCATGTCAGAAGCTCATGAGACACCCTATTCGGTTCACCCCGGAGCGAGCAAGATGTATCAGGACTTAAAGTTACAGTTCTGGTGGAAAGGGATGAAGAACAATATAGCGAAATTCGTGAGCAGATGCATGACCTGTCAGAAAATCAAAGCGGAACATAAACATCCAGCAGGAAGATTGGAACCGTTGGAGATTCCTGAATGGAAATGGGAACACATTACGATGGATTTTGTAGTGGGACTCCCGAAAACCCGAGAAGGTTATGACGCCATTTGGGTTATTGTGGACAGACTGACCAAGACGGCACGGTTTATAGCTGTCAAGATGACTTTTTTGTTGGAAAAGTTTGCTCAGCTGTACATAACTCATGTCGTCAGACTACATGGAGTACCGAAATCCATTGTATCAGATCGAGATGCACGATTCACTTCGAATTTCTGGAAGTGTGTGCAAGAGGCCATGGGTACTGAATTGAGACTCAGTACGGCTTTTCATCCGCAAACAGACGGGCAGTCAGAGCGGACAATTCAGACGTTAGAGGACATGCTTCGAGCTTGCGTTATGGATTTTGCGGGAAATTGGAACGAGAAGTTACCATTGATAGAATTCTCGTACAATAATAGTTACCAAGCTTCGATAGGCATGGCACCTTACGAGGCTTTGTATGGATGGAAGTGCAGATCACCATTACATTGGTACGATTTGCGAGAAAAGCAGTTGCATAAGACGGATTTCATGCAAGAGACTTCCGATGCAGTTGCTAGAATTCAGCGCCAAATGAAAATTGCGCAAAGCCGACAAAAGAGCTACGCGGATAAGAGGCGGAGATCCTTGGAATTCGATGAAGGAGACTTCGTGTTTCTTAAGGTATCGCCTATGAAGGGGATTATGCGTCTCGGTAAGAAGGGGAAACTGAGTCCAAGATACATTGGACCTTATGAAATTATCGAACGCATTGGAAAGGTCGCTTACAGATTAGCGCTACCTCCAGAATTGTCGGCAGTGCATAACGTATTTCATGTGTCGATGCTGAGAAAGTATATACCAGATCCGTCCCATGTATTGAAGCATGAGCCTATTCAAATCCACGAGGATTTGACATATGAGGAACAGCCGATTCAAGTACTAGCTCGTGAAGAGAAAGTACTGAGGAATAAGGTAATCCCACTAGTGAAGATTTTGTGGAAAAATCACAATATTGAAGAAACTACGCGGGAAAGAGAAGACGAGATGAGGAAATTATACCCCCATTTGTTCTAATTTTCGAGGACGAAAATTTTATAAGGAGGGGTGAATGTGACAACCGGGAAATTCAGGAAATTCTCGGACGAAAATGTACAATTGTATGTATATAACAATTTGTACTATTTAAAGAGTGAAATAAATGTATTTATATTGTTCAGAATATATGAAAATGTTCTAACAATACTGACGAGTAAGAATTCAGTGTTGGAAAAATTCACTGAGTTGAAACGGTGCCAAAATCGGCATTGAAAACCCTAACCGAGCCAATAAAAGACGGTAAACTTCCGGGATTGATTTTGATCAAACGGAAGCAAATTAAATTGATCCGACAGCACAGGAGACCTCAGTAACACGCCGGGACGATTTCAGGAAAATTTCGGCTCGAACCGGTATCGGTCAAAAAGTAGTCGAATTAATGTGAATAGTGAAAGTCAAAGTCAACTTTCACTTTTGCATTTATGACATCATAAATCAAGTTTATTAAATGGAATAAATAAGGTGGTTGGTGGCATTAATGGCTAGGATTTAATCACCTTTTGATCTAAAGGCCAAGATTTGGCCAAAAATTACCATTTTTAATTTTTGAAAAATGGGGAAAGAAATGGCTTGAAAGATGTCTAATTCTCATTGGTGGAAGGCTAAATTAATTGGTCTTTTTGGTGGCTTAAGTCGGCAAGTTTTGGAGCAAAAAGCCGAAGTCCATTTTCATGCAAAACCAAAGAACAAAAAAATTTTCTAAGTTTTTCTCTTGGTGGGTACGTGAGCAACCAAAGAAGAACCACTTGATTTCTTCAAAATTTCTTCACAAAAAGTGTGTCAAAACACTCCTTGAAGACAAAGGAAGCAATTGATTAAGGTTACTCCCTTTTTCACTCAATATTTCATGGTTTTTCTTCACTAAATCCGTGGGTGAATAGTGATAGAAAGATGGAAAATTTTTGGTTGTTTTCCATTGAATTGATGTTGGGTTTTGTTAAGGATGAAATAAGGAAGAAAACCATGCAAATTGTGTAAAGAAAAACTGAAATTTGGTTGGTTTTTCAAGGGTAAATCCGTGGGTTACCTTGGGTAACCAATGAGAAAAAAGTTTTGGTTAATTGGTAATATGCTTTCCAAGTTTAAATTTGTGAAGAATAAAGCTTGTATTTCATTATGAAAAGCTTGGAAAAAATTTCTTGTGTGGAATACATAAAGTGGCCGTGGGTTGTTAATGGTTTGGAAGAAAAATTTGCATGCTTTTATGTGGTATTTGGTTGATTGGAATTATGCATTTTAATATGCAAGTGATGGAATTGTGAATGAAAGAATGAAACAAAATTTTTTGGCATGTTTTCATTCAATGGCCGTGGGGTATAAATGTGTAAAAAACCCTAGGAAATTTGGTTGAAAATGCCAAGAAAATGGGCTTGAAAATGTGTTAAAAATGTGACATTTGAATGGCCTAAAATGTGGTGAAAGTTTGACAAAATTTGGTTCGGTTTTGTTGTGAAAACCGAAACCAAATTAAGGGTAAATTTGTGAAAAAATGTTGTAATGTGGGTGATAATGTGAAATTGGAAAATTGTGGGCTTTTATGTAAAAGTTTGGAAAACTTTTACATAAAATAGGCTTGTGGTATAGTACGTGGCAGGTACATTCGGTTCGAGGCGTACCTAACGCCGGAAGCCTTAAATTTACGCCGAAATGCTGCCGAAATTTCGAAAACGGCATTCGGGGTAAAATTGGGAATTTAAAATAAAAGTTAGGGCCGGAACGGAAACCCGAGCCCCTAACGGAAAAGTGAATAAGAAAAACCTAAGGGGCGGTTCGTGAATAGTAACCCGTCCCCTAAAAATGAAAAAAACGCGTGTGAGATTGAAAAACCGACCCCGAGGGGGGGGCGTTTTTGGAAAAAAAAAAAGGTCCGAGTCGGGAACGGAAAACCCGAGCCTCGGAGACCTAGGTCGGGAAAGTCTAGATGAACGTTTTAAATACTAGTGAAACGTCCATTTGAGGCTCCGAAACGATAGAAAATCGCTAAACCGACGTGAGGGTCGGAATAGTGCTTCCCGAGGGTCGGGAAAGCAAAAAGTGGAAATAAAATAGAAACGAACCCGGTAATGATTAGAAAAGAATCAGAAAAGTTCCTGAGAGCCAAAAATGCAGTCTGGATCAATAAAATTCCGTCAGGGGCAAAACTGCAATTTTGCCAAAATATTGGGGTAAAATCGTAATTTTGCAAAAGTTGGGGGAAAACGGTGAAAATAATAAATAAAACCTAAAAAGTTATAAATAGGTTTTATTTAAGCTTTTTAATGAAAAATAAAAGCTATAATTGGGAAAGAAATTAACAGACATAGTTTTGTCTGTAGGATCCCAAAATCGGCCTACAAGGAAGGCGATTCAAGATCCGAGAGAGAGAAAGGGAACAGTTTGATAAGGTAAGTTCAGACATTTACCTGTCTGCAACATATAGCAATATTGTGCTAATTTTAATGTACTAACTATAAGTTAGGTACATATGTGCTACGGGCACTATGACAGAATAGAGAGAGAGACGAAATGTGCTACGGGCACTATAAGAATGGGACACATGGTTAATTGTGCTTCGGGCACTAGAGCGAGGTTAATGAAACTCACTCACCTAAAATTAAAATGTGAACCATTCCTAACCACGGGACAATGTGAAGTCACCGGGTTAGAATGTTAAAAAGTTGGTAATGAAACCACTTTCTGGCGTACCAGCCTTCCGTATAGGGAGGTACTTTTGCCTTCGGGGCTATGAGATAAGGCTGTGGAGGTCAGCACTGATGTACCGCTCCCAGTCAATGTACTATTTTGCCTTCGGGGCTATGAGATTAAGGCTGTGGAGGTCAGCACTAATGTACCGCTCCCAGTCATGCACACTTAAATGGTACTGCCATAATTGAGCATAAGACAGTTTAGTGAGAGCACTAACATCGCGGTAGATGTACTAGTGTGATACAGTGGTGTGGTCAACTTTACTATTCACGTATGAATAGTGGTCAAAGTTACTATTCACATATGAATAGTAGTCAACGGTACTATTCATGATGAATAATACTATTCATAGAAATTTTATTTCTTGCATGTTTGAACTTACTGAGCCTGTAGCTCACCATTTTTGCTAATGTTGCAGGTAAGCGACCAGCTCAGTAGCTTATTTGACTGGATGCGGACGGGATGGCGCGTGTCAAATGGGATAACTGGGCGAGGGATATGGTACTGCCAGAGTCTTGCCGCTGAGCGTTAAAGTGAAGGGAAAAAAAGGAGAAACAGTTCTTTTGTAATTATATATATATTTTACAAAACTACTGTATTATTTATATTACTTTGTACTTATCAACAAAGTAAATAGTGGAAGAAGATTTCATATGATGTTTAAAGAAAAAAAAAAATAAAATTTTCCCAAAAAAACGTCATGATTTAATACGAGAGAGAGATAAGCCGGCGACCCATGAGAGTACAATCTATCGCAGTTAGCGATAAAGCTTAACTGTAATAGTATTGTATGATCTCTACGAGGGGCGGGCCGCCACATTGGTAGCATTAATGGCCATGATTTAGTGTCTTTTTGATCTAAAGGCCAAGATTTGGCCAAAATTCACCATTTTAAATTTTTGAAAATGTTGGAAAGAATTAGTGTTGAAAGGTGGTGAAATGTGATTGGTTGATAGCCAAATTAATTGGCTTATTTCATGGTTAAGTCGGCCACTTTTGGGAACAAAAGGCTGAGACATTTTTCAAGCCAAACCAAAGACAACAAAATTTTCTAAGTGTTTTCCTTGGTGGAGCCGTGAGTAACCAAGAGAGAGCTAAGTGATTTCTTCCATATTTCTTCACAAAAATTGTGTCAAAGCATTCCTTGAAGATAAAGGAAGCAAGTGAACAAGGTAACTCCCCTTGGATTGAACTTTTTCTTGGTTTTTTTTAAGAAAACCGTGTGATGAATAGTGAAAAAGATGGAAACATTTTTGGTTGTTTTCATTGATTTGATGCCTGGGTTTTATTAAGGGTGTAATTAGGAAGAAAACCATGTAATTGGTTCAAAGAAAAACCAAAATTTTGTTGGTTTTCCATGGGTAAAACCGTGGGTTACCATGGGTGATCAATGAGAAATTTTTGTGGTTTAAGTGTTAACATGCTTTCAATTCATATTTTGTTAAGAATAAAGCATGATTTGCATTATGAAAAACTTGAAAAAATTTTTGGTGTGAGCTTACCTAAAGTGGCCGTGGGTTACTTAGGGGTTGGAAGAAAATTTTGCATGGTTTATTTGATGTTTGAATAATTGAAATCATGCATTTTATAATGCAAATGATGAAATTGGGAATGAAAGCAAGAAAAGGAAAAAATTGGGGTATGTTTTATTAATTGGCCGTGGGTTATATGTGATTAAAAACCCTAGGAAAATTGTTGGAAAATGCAATGAAAATGGGCTTGAAAATGTGTTAGAAAATGACATTTTAATAGCCTAAGATTTGGTGAAAATTTGAGAAGTTTTGGTTAGGTTTTGATTGTCAAAACCGTGGCCAAAAACTAAGGATGAAAATGAAAAATTTTTGTGTAATGTGCGTTAAAATTCAAATTGGAATTTTGTGAGCTTTTATGTAAAAGTTTGGAAAACTTTTACATAAAATAGGCTTGTGGTATAGTACGTGGCAGGTACATATGGTTCGAGGCGTACCCAACGCCGGTAGCCTTAAAATTACGCCGAAATGCTGCCGAAATTTCGAAAACAGCATTTGGGGTAAAATGGAAATAAAAATAAAAAGTTTGGGGTCGGGTCGAAAACCCGAGTCCCTAACAAAAAATTGAATAAGGGAACCTAAGGGGTGGTTCATGAATAGTAACACATCCCCTAAAAAGGTAAAACGTGAGTGAAATTGATAAAAAACCGACCCCGAGGGGGGGCGTTTTTGGAAACGAAATAAGGTCCGAGTCGGGAGCGGAAAATCCGAGTCTCGGAGACCTAGATCGGGAATGTCTAGATGAACGTTTTAAATACTTGTGAAACGTCCATTTGAGGCTCCGAAACGATAGAAAATCGCTAAACCGACGTAAGGGTCGGAATAGTGCTTCCCGAGGGTCGGGAAAGTGAAAAATGAAAATAAAATAGAAATGAACCCGGTAATGATTAGAAAAGAGTCAGAAAAGTTCTTGAGAGCCAAAAATGCAGTCTGGATCTGGAAAATTTCCATCAGGGGCAAAATTGTAATTTTGCCAAAATATAGGGGCAAAATCGTAATTTTACAAAAGTTGAGAAAAATGGGGAAAATGATAAATAAAGCCTAAAAAGTTATAAATAGGTTTTATTTAAGCTTTTAAATGAAAAATAAAAGTTATAAATGGAAATAAAATTAACAGACAAGGTTTTGTCTGTAGGATCAAAAAAAAAATCGACCTACAAGGAGGGCGATCAAAGAACCAAGAGAGGAAAAGAGAAGAGACTGATAAGGTAAGTTCAGACATTTACCTGTCTGCAACATATAGCATTATTGTTGCTAACTTTGATGTACTAACGATAAGTTAGGTACATATATGCTATGGGCACTATTATAGAATAGAGAGAGAGACGTAATGCGCTACGGGCACTATTGAGAATGGACACATTGTTAATTGTGCTTCGGGCACTAGAGCGAGGTTAATGAAACTCACTCCCCTAAAATTAAAATGTGAACCATTCCTAACCAGGGACAATGTGAAGTCACTGGGTTAGAATTTTAAAAAGTCGGTAATGAAACCACTTTCTGGCGTACCAGCTTCCGAACAGGGAGGTACTTTTGCCTTCGAGGCTATGAGATTAAGGCTGTGGAGGTCAGCACTGATATACCACTCCCAGTCATGTATAGTTTGCCTTCGGGGCTATGAGATTAAGGTTGTGGAGGTCGGCACTAATGTACCGCTCCCAGTCATGCGCACTTAAATGGTACTGCCAACCTGAGCTCAAAACCAGAACATAATGAAAGATAATTACCTAAAACTGAAACTATGCCATAATTGAGCATAAGACAGCTTCGCGAGGGTACTAACATCGCGGTAGATGTACTGTTGTGACACTGTGTTGTGGTCAAAGGCACTATTCACGTATGAATAATGGTCAAAGTTACTATTTATATATGAATAGTGGTCAACGGTACTATTTATGATGAATAGTACTATTCATAGAAATTTTATTTCTTACATGTTTGAAATTACTGAGCCTGTAGCTTACCATTTTTGCTAATGTTGCAGGTAAGCGACCAGCTCAGTAGCTTATTAGACTAGATGCGGACGGGATGGCGCGTGTCAAATGGGATAACTGGGCGAGGGATATGGTCCTGCCAGAGTCTTTCCGCTGAGCGATAAAAGAGAAGGGAAAAAGAAACAGTCTTTTGTAATATTATATATTTTACGAAAGTACTGTATTATGTAAGTTACTTTGTACGTGCCAACAAAGTAAATAGTGGGAAATGTTTTACATGATGTTTAAAAAAAAAAATTTCCCCAAAAACGTCATGATTAAAAGAGAAATAGAATAGCCGGTGACCCATGAGAGTACAATCTATCGCAGTTAGCGATAAAGCTTAACTGTAATAGTATTGTATGATCTCTACGAGGGGCGGGCCGCCACAGTTGGTATCAGAGCAAGGTATATGATTGGTGTAGTTTATAATACCAACTGCCGCCACAGTTGGTATCAGAGCAAGGCTTGAGATTGATCTAGTTTATAATACCAACTGCTGTCACAGTTGGTATTAGAGCGGAATTACGATGGATTTAGTTTGGATTGCCAACTGTAGTCATAGTTGGTATATCACAGCACTATTGACCATATCCTGATTTGACACTTCGCGCATCCTGCACCGCTATCCAAGTAAGTAGTTTACTTAAGCTTAGTTAATTATTTTCTTATATGAAAATAATTATTTTATAGGTAGCAAGATGACCAGACCCCCTTATGTGAGACCACCACTACCACGACCGAGAGGGGTATTACGGGTATGGACGCGACCTATTGTGAGGTCGTCTATTGCCCAACGACCGGTACCAGCACCAGTACCAGCACCAGCACCAGTACCAGCACCAGTAGATGTTGTACAGCCACGACCGATAGTTCATCCACTGGTAGTAGTGGACATTCCAGTTGTTGGTGGATGCCAACATATTGGGGTGAGAGTTTCGGCTCGGGCAGTACAGGCATTTCGAGCTAGCAGTCCTCCTATATTTGATGGTGGACGACAGTCAATGGAGGCGAAGGACTGGCTCCATGCCATCGAGAGGATTATGGTGATATGCGACATCGATCGAGATATGTGGATTCAGTTGGCCGTCAGTATGTTTCAGGAAGATGCTCGAGTGTTCTGGCAGTATTGCAACCAGGAGATTTTATTAGGATTCAGTTGGGCTGAGTTCTGTCAGCGATTGGCTGATCAGTTTCCACCTAGGGATCCGACACCTGCTCCAGCACCTCTAGAGAGACGAGAGGCTGATACACCTGCGTATCCCGGATTCGATGAGGTTTGGGACTACATTCTCCAGACTAAGAGGATGGTCATGTTGTCTGGTGAGACAATGATGTCTTACGTAGCACGATTTGAGGAGACCATTAGGAGGAGATGTCCGTTACCCAACCTCACTGAAGCAAACTATTGTGAGCTGTTCTGGAGAGGGTTACCCATGGAGTTGAGACAGTGGGTGATCAAGCTATTTCCTCCGACGCTCCAAGAGTTTGTGGTGACAATCAGGACGATCGAGAGAGAGATTCTGATCGCAGAGTTGACGAGAGACACTGGGTCAAGATAAGATGTTTGCACGCATCTTTGGACCGAGAAGAATGATTAATGATCATGAGGCTGGACCGTCTGGACCATGAAGAGGTGATGACTCAGGACAGGGAGCATTGCCTAGGGGCGGTAACGATTCAGATGATCTAGATGACGACGAGGATCCAGAAGAATATCCTCTAGTCCCAGATACCGGAGATGTATAATCAGTAGATGCATACATGTACATAAGTAACTTAGAGAGAAAAGCTCTTTGTATAGACTTGTGGCCAAGATGTAAAAAAAGGCCGATGTATATATGACTGGTGATGATTATGTATGACATATAAATGTTTTGCTATAAATGAAATATCAAAATGATTATATGTTGTACGATGATGTGTTACAATGATGTGGCTTTACAGTACCCTAAATTTCGTGAATTGATATGATTTTACGAATGTGGTTATGGAAAAGCTAACGGTGAATTATGGTGCCATAATAGGACAATAGGCAAGATGGTGGATTTACGTAATCGACCAGAGGGACGAGAGCGACGTCTTAATGTTATGGAGAGACTGGATCAGATACAAGCCTTACTAGAAGCTCAGATGCAAGAAAATGCTAATCTGAGACGACGGGTAGAGGAGCTAGAACAAAGACAAGGCTCTGAGGGTACCCAAGTAGAACAAGAAGCTGAGGTAGATCCGGTTATCCCTCCAGCTGCTGTAAATGAGAGAGTTCCTGAACAGCAACTAGTATTAAACCTGGAACCCCTCTATGAAAGATTCAGGCATATGAGGCCGTCAGAATTTGAAGGGTCTACAAATCCTCTAGAGGCTGAAGACTGGTTGTCATCCTTGCAAGTGATCATGGAATTTATGAACCTAACCGACAGGGAGAAGGTTGCATGTGCGTCTTTTGTGCTGAGAAAAGATGCTCGTTTTTGGTGGGACACTGTACGAATGAGAAGAGACGTGTCTACCATGAGTTGGGTGGAATTTCTGGAAGAATTTAACCAGAAATATTACGATCCTGCATCTCTGAGACAACAGCAAAAAGAGTTCTTAGAATTGATGCAAGGAAATATGTCGGTGAGCGAAGTTTGCCGAAAGTTCGACCAGTTATCCCGGTTATGCCCCTATGTAGTCCCTACTAAGAGGGAGAAAATACAGAAAATGATCGGGATGTTTAGGCCAGAAATTGCTGCATTAGTAGACGCTGGACAAGTACCGCCTACTTCTGTAGCAGATTGTGTTAGTCGGGCCATCAGAGCTGAGTTCCACGTAGCCCGACAGAAAGAGGAAAGAGAGAAACACTGGGAGGCCAAGAAGAAGGAGAGGACTTTGGCGAAGTCTACACAAGTTGGTCAATCGAGCAAGCCAAATCAGAATGCTAAACCAAGCCAGGGCAATAATCAAGGATCCCAGCAAAACAAGAGAAAAGGTAATTTTTCTGGGAATCGGCAGGGAAATAATCGAAACCAGCAGCGGAGAACCGCTGGTAATGCGGAATCCAATGTGCAAAATTGCCCTACATGTGAGAAAAGACATTCTGGACAATGCAGATTTGGGCCACTTATTTGCTATGAATGTGGAAAGGAAGGCCATTATGCCAAGAACTGTCCAAACAATAGGTAGAGTGGACAAGGCACTTCCCAACCGCACCAGACACGCCCACAAGCTCATTCCCTTCAGGCCAGAGTTGAAGAGTCACCAGTAAGGCCGCAACGCCAGGAGCATGTGCCATATGCCGATGCTCGTGTGATGGCATACAGTAAAGAGGATGCAGAGGCAGGAACATCGAACGTAGTGATAGGTCAGCTCACTGTCGCTAGTCATGTAGCCTCTGTACTGTTTGATTCCGATGCTACGCATTCTTTTGTTTCCTATGAATTTGCTGACAAGATAGGACTTCCTAAGGACTATATGGGAAGGGTATTTAAGACAGCTTTACCCTCTGGGGAAGTATTGTTGTCCAATTACTGGCTACCTCATGTACCAGTATATGTGGCAAATAGGGAACTATATGCGGAGTTGATCGTAATGAAGATTATGGATTACGATGTGATTCTAGGCATGGATTTCCTAGGGAAATACTGAGCTACGATTGACTGCCGAAATTGAAAGATAGTATTCCAACCCGAGGAAGAAGAGAGTTTCGAGTATGTCGACACTTCTCGAAAACCCGGGAAGAAGATGATCAGTTCACTGAGAGCAAGCAAGCTGATAGCCAGTGGTTGCATGGGATATCTAGCATATGTGGTGGATACTACAGAGGAATAGAAGCTTCAACCTGAAGATGTTCCTGTGGTTACTGAATTTCTTGACGTATTTCCAGAAGAATTACCAGGAATACCTCCAGAGAGAGAAATCTCGTTCGAAATTGAGTTGATGCCTGGAACGGCACCCATTTCCAAAGCACCATACCGCATGGCTCCAGTGGAGTTAAAGGAGCTGCAGGTACAATTAAAGGAGCTTTTGGATAAAGGATTCATCAGACCGAGTTTTTCTCCATGGGGTGCACCTGTGTTGTTCGTCAAGAAAAAGGATGGAACATTCCGGTTGTGCATTGATTACCGGGAGTTGAATAAGGTTACGATCAAAAACAGGTATCCGTTACCTAGAATCGATGACCTATTCGACCAGTTAAAAGGCGCAGCAGTATTTTCCAAGGTCGACTTACGATCAAGATATCACCAGCTGAGAATTAAAGAAAGTGATATTCCTAAGACGGCGTTTAGGACTCGTTATGGTCACTACGTGTTTCTTGTAATGCCATTTGGATTAACGAATGCGCCGGCAGCGTTCATGGACTTAATGAACAGAGTTTTTAAAGAGTATTTGGATAAGTTTGTCATTGTATTCATTGATGACATTCTTATATACTCGAAGACTCATGAGGAGCACAAGAAGCATCTGAGAATCGTGCTGAATACGCTAAGGAAGCATCAACTGTATGCCAAATTCTCAAAATGCGAGTTTTGGCTGGACAGAGTACATTTCCTCGGACATGTTGTATCCCAGGAAGGTATTGCTATAGATCCGACAAAAGTAGATGCAATTAACCAGTGGCCTGCACCCAAGAGTGTGACGGAAATACACAGTTTCTTGGGGTTAGCTGGTTATTATCGGCGATTTGTAGAGGGATTCGCGTGATTAGCTGTACCTCTTACTGCTCTTACACGTAAGGAAAGGAAGTACGAGTGGACTATGGATGCGAAAGAAGCTTCCAGGAATTAAAGAGACGGCTGACAAGCGCACCAATCCTTACGCTTCCCACTGAAGGGGAGAAGTTTGTAATCTACAGTGATGCATCTAAAGTAGGATTAGGAGCAGTCCTAATGCAAGGCGGCAAGGTGATTGCCTATGCTTCCCGTCAATTAAAGGAGCATGAAAGGAATTATCCTACACATGACCTTGAACTTGCTGTAGTAGTGTTCGCACTTAAAATTTGGCGACACTATCTCTATGGAGCTCAATGTCAGATTTTCACTGATCACCAAAGCCTGAAGTATTTCTTCACGCAAAAAGAGCTCAATATGCGGTAAAGATGATGGTTGGAACTGGTGAAGGATTATGATTGTGAAATCCTATACTATCCAGGAAAGGCCAACCGTGTAGCGGATGCTTTAAGTAGAAAGTCTACCATATCGCACCAGCTACTAATAAACAGGCTTCCGAAGCCATTGCAGCAAGAGATAAATTCTTTGAACTTGGAGCTGATATCTGGAAGACTAGCTGCACTCCAAGTGGAATCATCGCTATTTGAGGATATAAAGGAAGCTCAGAGGCGAGACCCAACGATGACATGTTCTCAAGAAGGAATTTCCAAGGATGGAATGATCCTTTATCAAGGAAGGATAAATGTTCCAACTGATGAGGAACTTAGAAGACGGATCATGTCAGAAGCCCATGAGACACCCTATTCGGTTCATCCTGGAGCTAGCAAGATGTATCAGGACTTGAAGTTACAGTTCTGGTGGAAAGGGATGAAGAACGATATAGCGAAATTCGTGAGCAGATGCATGATCTGTCAGAGAATCAAAGCGGAACATAAACATCCAGCAGGAAGATTGGAACCGTTGGAGATTCCTGAATGGAAATGGGAACACATTACGATGGATTTTGTAGTGGGACTCCCAAAAACCCGAGAAGGTTATGATGCCATCTGGGTTATTGTGGACAGACTGACCAAGACGGCACGGTTTATAGCTGTCAAGATGACTTTTTCGTTGGAAAAATTTGCTCAGTTGTACGTAACTCATGTCGTCAGATTACATGGAGTACCAAAATCCATTGTATCAAATCGAGATGCACGGTTCACTTCGAATTTCTGGAAGTGCGTGCAAGAGGCCATGGGTACTGAATTGAGACTCAGTACGGCTTTTCATCCGCAAACAGACGGACAGTCGGAGCGGACAATTCAGACATTAGAAGACATGCTTCGAGCTTGTGTAATGGATTTTGTGGGAAATTGGAACGAGAAGTTACCATTGATTGAATTCTCGTACAATAATAGTTACCAAGTTTCTATAGGCATGGCACCTTACGAGGCTTTGTATGGACGGAAGTGCAGATCACCATTACACTGGTACGATTTGCGAGAGAAGCAGTTGCATAAGACGGACTTCATAAAAGAGACTTCCAATGCAGTTGCTAGAATTCAGCGTCAAATGAAAATTACGCAAAGCCGACAAAAGAGTTATGCGAACAAGAGGCGGAGATCCTTGGAGTTCGATGAAGGAGACTTTGTGTTTCTCAAGGTATCGCCCATGAAGGGGATTATGCGTTTCGGTAAGAAGGGGAAACTTAGTCCAAGATATATTGGACCTTATGAAATTATCGAGCGTATTGGAAAGGTCGCTTACAGATTAGCGTTACCTCCAGAATTGTCGACAGTGCATAATGTATTTCATGTGTCGATGCTGAGAAAGTATATACCAAATCCGTCCCATGTATTGAAGCATGAGCCTATTCAAACCCATGAGGATTTGACATATGAGGAACAACCTATTCGAGTACTGGCTCGTGAAGAGAAAGTACTGAGGAATAAGACAATCCCACTAATGAAGATTTTATGGAAAAATCACAACATTGAAGAAGCTACGTGAGAATGAGAAGACGAGATGAGGAGTTTATACCCCCACTTGTTCTAATTTTCGAGGACGAAAATTTTATAAGGAGGGGTGAATGTGACAACCGGGAAATTCAGGCAATTCTCGGAAGAAAATGTACAAATGTATGTATATAACAATTTGTACTATTTAAAGAGTGAAATAAATGTATTTATATTGTTTAGAATATATGAAAATGTTCTAACAATACTGACGAGTAAGAATTCAGCGTTGGAAAAATTCACTGAGTTGAAATGGGGGAAACGGTGCCAAAACCGGCATTGAAAACCCTAACCGGAACAATAAAAGACGGAAAACTTCCGGGATTAATTTTGATCGAACGGAAGCAGTTTAAATAGATCCGACTGCATAGGAGACCTCAGGAACATACCGGGACGATTTTAGGAAAATTTCGGCTCGAACCGGTATCGGTTAAAAAGTAGTCGAATTAATGTGAATAGTGAAAGTCAAAGTCAACTTTTGCTTTAGCATTTATGACATCATAAATCCCTTTAATTGTAATGAAGCCATTTTTATGGCACCTACTTACCATGTAATAAGCCATTAAGGAATAAAATGGACATAATTTAATGTCTTTTAGTGCAAATTTAAGAAACACGGTCAAGTACATGATCGTGTAAGAGGCTGTGTACCGCTCAGATAGATGAATGTATTTCAAAGTCATGGCCGTGTTGAGTAGTCTCAACTAGTACACGCCCATGTCTGAAATGTACACGCCCGTGTTGCGTTGCACACGCACGTGTAAGAGTCCATGTAGAAGGCTGTGTAATGAGCCGAGAGCCACTATAATAACTCTCATGAATTATGAAACTTAATTACTATGTAATGATGTAATTAAGTTAATAAACACAGTGTGCTTTTCAGTTGAATGAATTAAACAGGAATAGTAACGTTTAATTACTATTCATGCAGTGAAAGGGGTAATCGACAGTGAAATCGGTCCACCCTATTATGTGAGTATGCGCTGAGACACGCAATATCAAGAAACCGGTCTAGACGACTATTTCATGATACAGAACTGATGAGCTAGTCATCAGTACGCTCAGACTGGTCATCTGAGCGCAGCAGTGATAATTGCCCTAATAGATGTACAGTATGGAGAAAAGTGGTCTAGATGACCTCTTCTCGCCCAGAGACTGACAAAATCGGAGTCAGAACGCTCAGATTAGTCAGTCAGATAGTGAATAGTGATTAGTGAACAGTGTGATACGCAATGTCAGGTTAGTGGCCAAGACGGCCTTAATCTGACATAAAACTGATATATTAATAGTCAGCAGGCTCAATCTGCTCAATTGAGCACAAAATGTAGATTTTGTTTAAAAGATACGCAGTATCGGGATGAGGGTCAAGACGACCTTTTCTTACCCCGAAACTGATATATTTAGACTCAGAACGCCCAAATTAGTCAATCGGGCACCTGACATGTTTTTCGAGACGGGGTCATACAGATCTTGAAAACTGGTCTAGAAGACCGCAGATGGACGTAAAACTGATAAATTTGAAATCAGCACGTCCAAATTAGTCAAGAGAGACTGTGTTTGAAATTTTACGCGAAAACGCCTCGTTATGCGTGCGTAGTGTCAACATAGTGTAGGCCTAACCACAGTATCAAGAAATTGGTCAAGATGACCTTTTCTTGATATAAAACTGATATATTTGGGTTCAGCACGCCCAAATTAGTCAGTATAGCCTATCTTAAAATTTTTCAAAAAATTAGTATAAAGGGGGTCGAAATTTTTAGATTTTGTAAAAAGGGCCCCCATTATTTTTTTTCCTATCTTTTTCTCCCCACACCACCCGTAGGTGAACAGTAACCATCAGTCGAATCCAACCTCCGTTTTTGACATCGCCAGCACCATTGGAAAGCTCTGGACGAGCTGATTCCAACGGTGGGCCGAGTCGACCGAACCGACGCCGGAGCACGCCGCACGCGCCGCACAAAGCCGCCGGTGGCCGAATTTTTCAAACTGCCGTATCTCCGCCGTCCGATGTCCAAATGCCACGATTCCAGTCCCAATGGATTCGTGGTGAAGAGTAGAACAAAACCCAGGCTTCATTTCACGTCAACAGCCGCCGGATCGCGCCGGCCAAGGTTCACCGTCGCCGTCGCCATCGCCGCCGTCGAATCTCGCTATTCCAGCGGAGTTGAGTTGTAAGGTCGGTATCAAAATGCTCAGAACAACACGTAGATCAAAAGCCCCAAATCAATTTTGGGCAACAACGCCGGAAAATGAAGATCCAACACCGCCGCCGTCACCGACTTTTCGAGGGCCGATTTCCGGTGATAGGAGCCTTGATTGGTGAAATTGACACCACCAATGGGTTCCTCTCGTCGAGCTCTTCAAGATGGTGGTCGCCACTCCCATCGCCGCCGTGGTCAACGCCGGTCAACGACCGGTCAACGGTGGTCAACGCGGGTCAACGGCGACCCGGAGACCGAAAATTGAAGAATGGCCCGTTGGCCTATTTTCGACGTTCCGGACACATCCGTGGCATCGGATTTGCAAACCAGAGTTTCAAAAGTGGAGAACGTCGATTCAAAGATTGTGCGGTCGAGACCGAACGGTTCATCCGACCGCCGACGGGAACGATTTTGGTAGTGGTTTTGATCCCTTGATTCCTCAATTTATTATTAGAAATAATTATGTATGAATTATGGTTTACTGACTTGAGGAATTGTAAGAAAAAGGGATGAAATGTCGAAAAAGAGAATGTGAAGAAATGTGAATATTTTTACGTAAAAAGCGGAGCTTTTACGTAAAAATTAGGCCTCTGGTTTAGTACGTGGCAGGTTAGAATAGGTTAGATGGTTTTGAGGCGTTTCCTAAACGCCGGAAACCCAAAAATTAAGCAGAAATACTGCCGAAATTTCGAAAACGGTACAAAGGGGTATTTTAGGAAACGAGGGTTGAAAATGTGATAGGGATGGAAACCCGAGCCCCCTCGATGACCTAGGTCCAGGAAAGAAGGACGGATGTTTACGGGATTAGTGAACCGCCCAATTAGAAATTTCGTAATGTAAGAAAACGACCCCTATGTCAGAATAGTACCACTCGAGGGACGGGTGTAATCTAAGTATAAAATTTGGGGCGATTACATCGGTAACGGTAACCCGACAGACTAAATGGTCATACGAGAGGTATTCAGTCAGTTGTCTGGTCGGTTAGCCAGTCAAGGACCAAGTCGGAATGGGATAGTTACAGACAGTGATTAATTTGTCAAGTAGACAAATTAATCAAGCACGATTAAAAATTAGATATCAAATTTCCCAAAGTAGAGCAGCTGGGTACCGATAGGCATCGGTACCACACAACGATAAGTTTATTAGTTCCTAACGATAGAGTGACCTAAGAGCGATGTTAATTAATTTATTGGGTAAATAAATTAATTAACAATGATTAGAAAATCAAATTCTTAAGAAGAGGGCAATTAGTACCGATAAGGATCGGTACCACACAACGAGAATTTTTATTAGTCACTAATGACCACGGTGACCTAAGAGTAAATGTTAACGAAATGTATTATGATTACAGGGAGGTACCTGTATTGTGACGAAGGCGAGAGTATAAACTGTCGGATGACAGGTAAGTACAACTCCGCCTACAGCATGGATAAAATGAATTTAAAATGATGCTTTTCCAGTATTTTTAGTATGTATCTTGCACACGATGCTGCACAGCATGCATAAGAGCATATAGTTTCACAATCGAGTAAATTGATGAAAGAACAAGATAGAAGCCATAGATCCCTACCGCGTAGGATTGGGGACAGCTTAGAGAAGCGTATAGCTAGAACAGTTAAACAAGATGGAAATAAATAGGTGTGTCATACCGACTCCTTCAGTCGAAGGGGTTTCCAGTTAAAGAAAGTTAAGGCCAAAAGTTGAGCATCAGCTGATGGCTCTTCGGCATTAGTTGACCTAGGGCGTTACCGTTGGTCTGCGCGCACACGGTACTGACACATGGGCCCTAAATAGACAAGAAAAGAAAAGAGAAGTTTGAAGCATAAATGAACATAACCGAACCATGCATTAGTTATAGTTCGCTATGCTTTCTTTTTCAGTAGAGTGCATACAGTACACGATGCTTCTGTCATGCATAAAGTATGTGAAGTTTTATATTCACTGTTATGACATGTTATGTGATGACATGATATGTGAGCTGATATGTGATATGCTTATATGATATGTGATTTATTAAGTGATATATGTCATGCCTATGATTTTGCGTATGTGCTATGTTTTAAACATGTTTTGCGGTTAACATGTTGTACTTACTGGGCGTAAAGCTCACGGAGTGTGTTCATGCTGTAGGTAAGCATCCTATAGCGTAAACATCAAGAGACGATGATGGTGGCGGAGGTGGATGTGAGGATGAGGTTATGGATACACCGCGAGTATTCTTCCGCACAGTATGAGTAAATAATATTTTGAATGGTGACAGTTAAATAGTATTTTGAATAGTAAAGGTTAAACGGTATTTTAGAACAGTAAACAGTATATGTATGAGTTGTATATTTAAATAGTATCTGGTGAATAGTAATCAGATAAACAAGTATATAATTGTGTATGTATAATTTAAATCCTTATGTTTTTCAAATTCTGCATTTTAATAGTATACGTATGTGAATAGTAAATACGTACGCGTATATATAAAAAAAAAAATCCCTCTAAATTTATGGTATTAAATTCAACAAGTTTAAGTATCGGTTTTAAAGAGAAAGTATAAGTAAAAGTTAAAGAAGCAAGTTAAGTAATAGAGTTTTTAGTGACGGTCCGGGCCGCTGAGGGCACGGGGCGTCACAGTTGGTATGAGAGCGGTTTCCTGCCATCCTACCTCACATCGCCGCATGCCTGCCTCATCTGTCCGAGTAAGTTAGTTTTATTTTTAGTCAGTAAATGTTTATCTGTGGAAGATAACATTTTATAGTAATGAAATGACGAAATCTATGATGGCGAGGATAAGACAAAGAGATGCTGAGATCATTCTACGAAAATCACGACCGTGTAGTGCTAAAGAACTGCTCAGAGAAAGAACGTGGATTGCTGCCCGAGTTGTACCGATCTTCAGGGCTAGTTGTCCACTAAGTTTTGAATGGAAAACAGTACTCCTGTACTCCATGAGAATGTCAGGACTGGTTTCGCGTTATCAAAGTGATTCCCCGATTGTACGCCATTGATCAGGATAACTGAGTCCTGTTGGCTGTTGATATCTCTCAGGAAGATACTCTCGTATGTATCGGGATCCTTATGACCAGGATGAGCTCTTAACTGCGTCGAGTTTTGCCATACCACGATCGAGCCAATCTCTGAGAGGAGTCCAGCATCAGCCTCAGTTTTTCTTTATAGGCAAGCGGGGAGTGAAACCGCCTAAGTTCCCTAGAGTTATGGATATACGAGAATTTGTTCATCGGACTGAAAGACTGTAGCTGATGTCCGGTGATACAGTTCTAACGTATGCTGTTCGTTATAAGGAACCGATATGGACTTCTACAATACATGCCATGACAAAAGTGGATCAAGACAGGAGAAGACCCAAAGAGAGAAAGAGACCTTGCCAAACAGAATTAGAAGAGCGATCAAGCAGGACTAGCAAGCCTTATCAAGGAGATAGTGAACGCCAAGAGAAAAGTGCTCAACCCCGGGAACCCTACACAAGCCCAAGGCATTACAGCAGCCGCCATTATGGAGGGTGACCCGGTAGAACCAGCACCCCAACTGGCCGATGAAGAGTTCATGGCCGAGCACCAGCCAGAAGTACACGAGGGCAATAGGGAGCCAATGGAGAACCCCGAACCAGCCCGTATGTCTCCTGAACACCCTATGGAAGAGGAAGATGACAAGACTCTTTCCGATGCCCATCCCGACGATGAGGGAGAGGAGATCCCCGACCGCTTTAGTAATGACAAATAGATGTTGATGTACGAACCCCAAGTCATCATAGCCAGCGATGACGAGGTCAGTTTCGACTAAGAAGAAGAGGAGAACCCAGAGGAGTACTCACTTAGTGATAGTGACGATGAGGAGATGCCTGATACTGAATCAGGATTGTCCTTCCAATAGTAGTAACCCTTCTGCGGGAATGTTAGTTATGAAAATATATAGAGGGAAGCAGTAGCTCTCCCCCGTCAGTTGTAACATAATGTACTTGTTGGGATCGTATAGGGGAAGTGTGTGTCACTCCCGCTGAACTAGAATCTTGAATATATGTATATATATTATCTGAAATATATTATGAGATAAGTAGTAAAGCTTTGCCCTAGGGGCCAGATATAATTTTTTCCACAGTGTGAGTATGATATGACAGAAAGTGCAGGACGAATCCTAGCACTCAGACGATGTCCCAATACAATGCGGCAATTGTATTGAACATCACAGTATGAGAGAAAGAAAGATGGATATAGTGTGTATATTTATATCCATAACGTTTAAGTAAGATTGTTAAGTAAGAAAGAAAATGATATGTGATACGAGTCCCAAGTACAGAATTTAAGAGACTTACATTTCCTTTCCCACTGTACGATAGGGTTACATAGGAAAACATGGCAAGAACGAGAACTTAGTTAAACCCAGCATCCCGAGAGGATGAGTTGATAGCATAGATCGCAGCCATGCGAGAGATGATGGAGAACCAGCAGCGGAAGCTAAACCAGCTTAGAGAACAGCTAGGCCAGCAACCCCAGGCACCACAGTCAGTAGAGATGCCAGCACAGGAGGCTCTAGCAGCCCAGAAACTCTGAGGGAACAAGTAGTTCCTCCAGCTCAGGAAGCACTAGCACCCATAGTAATGGCTACTCTCATAGCAGCAATTGTTTTTTTTTTTTTTTTTGCCAATCCCTAGGGAAGGCGACTTGTATGAGAGATTCTGACGCATGAAAGCGTTAGAATTCTTAGGAATCACCAACCCTATAGAGGCCAATGACTGGCTAACGGATATCCAAGTAATCTTGGATTTTATAGGGCTAACAGATAGAGAGAAAGTGATGTGCGCATCCTTCACCCTGCACAATGAGGCACGTTAGTGGTGGAAGATGGTAACCATTAGGAGGAACATCAGAGAGATGAGCTGGAGCGATTTCATTGAGGAATTCAAGGAGATGTACTTCAACAAGGAAGCACTAGTAGCGCAGTAAGACGAGCTCGACAACCTGCACCAAGGTAGTATGACTGTTATGGAGGCAGTCAAGAAGTTTGAGTAGTTGGCTCAACTTTGTCCAGATTTGGTACCGACCAAAAGGAAAGAGTCAGACGAATGCTGAAGATGTTCAGAACGGAAATCACAATTTAGGTCTGTAGCGGAAGCCACGGACCAGCGACACTAGCAGAATGTGTCAGCAAGACTATCTGAGCTGAGTACTGATCGGTTCATGATAAGGAGCAAAAGGCGTAGAATTTTAAGGCATGAAAGGAGGAGAAAATGCAAGCAGAGCAGGCTCAGGAGAAGCAGAACCCCGAGTTACAATACAGAGGACAGAACATGGGAACCGACTAGAATAGCAGGCATTCCAACAACAACAACAAGAAAAAAAGGGGAACCAGGGCAACCAAGATTCATAGGAGAATTTCCCCCAGAAGAGAAATGATCTGGAAGGAGATGACAGCCAATACCCGACGTGCACGAGATGTGGAAAGAGGCACCCAGGAGAATGCAAGTAGAGAGCAAGTGGTTGTTTCATCTGTGGTAATAAAGGCCACTCTGCCAAAAACTGGCACTCCAACCCGCAGAATCAACAAAATCAACCCCGCACTGGGAATAATCAACTTCACACCAACCAGACCAGGATCAAAGACCCTTCAATCACACAAGGTATACTAAAAGCTTCAGACAGCTAAGGGAGAATCTATGCTTACATGGGGAGTGACGTTGAAGCTGTAACTTCTGCAATGGTGACAGGCCAGCTTTCTATCGCCAACTCTGATGCGTTAGTTCTACTTGATTCTGGAGCCACCCATTCGTTACATCATCAGATTCTGCCAAAAAAAAAAAAAAAGAGCTTCGGACACAACGTTGTCATAAACCGTTGAAGGCGGAAAATCGTTTTCGAACCAATTGGATGTGAAAAGTTCATCTATAAGGGTTTGTCGCCAGAGCAACCAAAGACGTTGATATCAGCAGTGAAGGCTCGCGAGATGCTATCCAGTGGATGCACGGACTTCCTAGTATACATAGCAGATAAGACTCAAGGAATAGAGATAGGACCCGACAATGTACCGATAGTCAGGGAATTCATGGAGATATTTCCAGAAGATCTTGCAGGACTCCAACCAGAGCGCGGGATCTCGTTCGAGACTGAACGTCTACTAGAATCAGCCCCATCTTTGAGGCCCCCTACGGAATGGGCCCTGTAGAGCTAAAGGAGCTCCAAGCCCAGATAAAGGACTAAATAGATAAGGGATTCATTGGACAGAGCTATTCACCCTGGAGAGCACCCATACCATTTGTGAAGAAGAAAGATGGACCATTGAGAATGTGCTTCGACTACAGAGAGTTGAACAGGATTACGATTAAGATCAAGCATCTGTTGCCACGAGTTGACGATCTATTTGATTAGCTCTGAGATGCTGCAATGTCCTCGAAGATCGATCTACGTTCAGGGTACCATCAACTACGAATCAGGAATGAAAATGTACCTAAAATAGCCTTTCAAACGCGGTACGGATATTATGAGTTTCTGTTCATGTTGCTAAGATTGACGGACACGCCAGCAGCTTTCATGAACCGGATGAACCACATGTTCAAGGGCTATTTGGATAAGTTTATCATTGTATTCATCGATGACATACTTATACACTCTAAGACAAAGGAAGAGCACGAAGAGCACTTAAGGATCATTTTGCGCATGTAACAGGACCATCAACTATACGCCAAATTCTCCAAGTACGAGTTTTGACTGGAGAAGGTCCATTTCCTAGTCACGTAGACCCCAAGGAAGGAGTATCTGTGGACCCGACTAAAATTGATGCAGTTAGCGCGTGGCCAGCTCAGAGGAACGTAACGGGAATTCACAGTTTTTTTTAAACTAACAGGATGTTACCTACACTTAGTCGAAGGCTACTCAAAGTTAGCTGCTTCGCTCACAGCGCTCACCAAGAAGGGAAAGAGGTGTAAGTGAATCGACAAGTGTGAGGAAAGCTTTCAAGAGCTGAAATGAAGACTCATAAGCACTCCAATGCTGACCATTTCAAATGTTAGTCAGGGAAGCTTTGTGATTTAAGCGCTGCATCTAAAACCAAGTAGGAAACTGTGTTGATGAAGAGTGGTAGAGTAGTCGTGTATGCTTCACTACAACTCAAAAACCTTGAGAAGAGTTACCCAACGCTTGATCTGGAGCTAGTAGCAATAGTTTTTACGATAAAAGCATGGAGGCACTACCTGTACGGAGTCACGTGTGAGATTTACATCGACCACTAGAGCCTCAAATGTATCTTCATGCAGAAAGAGCTCAACATGAGGCAGCGTAGATGACTATAGTTGGTAAGGATTATGACCGTGAGATCCTATACCATCCGGGGAAAGCCAATAAAGTGGTTAATACGTTGAGTCAGAAGCATATTACTATGCCTATGAATATTAGTGCCTTGTCAGGAGCGCTACAAAGGAGCTATGCGACGGCGAGATCAAGATTTTGATAGGGAGATTGTCTGACATGACCCTCCAATCGATGCTTCAAGAAGAGATCAAGATCTTTCAAGGCTTCGAATTGTCCCTGAACAAGCTCAAAAAGGAGGCTACAGAGGATCAAAGTTCAGAGTTTAAGATCCCTATGGATGACATACTCTACTACAGAGATAGAGTGTGTGTTATGAAAGATGAAGAACTCACAAAGCGAATCCTTTTGGAATCTTATGAGACATCATATTCTGTACATCCGGTGGCGAATAAGATGTACAAGTACCTGAAGGAAAGCTTTTGGTGGCTTGGAATGAAGAATGACATTGTCGAGTTTGTCGCCAGATACCTTACGTGCCAGAAGGTTAAGGCAGAACACCAGCGCCCAGCAGGATAATCGTAGAAAATTAAGCTACCCGAGTAGAAATGGGACCAGATTACGATGAATTTCGTAGTCGGATTGCCAAAGACATCAAACGATAATGACGCAATCTGGGTGATTATAGACAGACTGATGAAATCAGTTAGATTTTTAGCAATGAAAGTTAGCTACTCGGTGGAACGACTAGTAGAAATCTATGCGGCACAGTTCGTGAAACGGCACGAAATACCAGAGTCGATCGTCTCAGATCGTGGTGGACGCTTTACCTCCAGATTTTGGCAAAGCATTTAAGCCGCATTACCGTCCAAATGAGAGTTCAGCACAACATTTCATCCTCAGACCGACAGTTAGTCTGAGGGGACCATACAGATGTTAGAGGACATGTTGAGACCTACGTCCTAGACTTCAAAGGAAATTGGAATCAGAAGCTACCATTGAGCGAGTTCTCATACAACAGCAACTACCATTTCTAGATAGGAATGGCACCGTACGAGACACATTGTGAAGGAAATGCAGATCTCTAGCTCAATAGTACGAGTTTGGAGAGAAACAACTAGTTAGCTCGGACATCATCAAGAATACCATGGCAGACGTGAAGTTGATACGAGAAACGTTAGATACAGCACACAGTCGACAGAAAAAATTTGACGATAAGCGCTATAGACCCCTTGAGTTTCAAGTAAGAGACTTGGTCTTTATCAAGGCGGCACCCATGAAAGGGGTGGTGCATTTTGAAAAGAAAGAAAAGCTCCGTCCTAGGCATATAGGACCCTCGAGATAATAGAGAAAGTCGGGAAGGTGGCTTATAGACTAACGCTTCCTCTCGAGTTAGCTATAGTGCACAACGTCTTGATGCTGAAGAAGTACGCGCCAGACAGCTCCCATGTTCTTAGACAAGAATCCGTTGTAGTATACGCTGATCCGACGTACGAGGAGTGCGGATCCTAGTCAAAGAGGAGAAGGTACTTAGGAATAAAGTATACTGCTAGTAAAAGTGTTGTGGCGGAATCATCGTGTTGAGGAAGCCACATGAGAATGGGAAGAAGACATGAGAAGAGACTTCCTGGAATTATTCTAATTTTCGAGGACGAAAATTTTGTAAGGGGGGTAGGTTGTAATGAAGCCATTTTTATGGCACCTACTTACCATGTAATAAGCCATTAAGGAATAAAATGGACATAATTTAATGTCTTTTAGTGCAAATTTAAGAAACACGGTCAAGTACATGATCGTGTAAGAGGCTGTGTACCGCTCAGATAGATGAATGTATTTCAAAGTCATGGCCGTGTTGAGTAGTCTCAACTAGTACACGCCCATGTCTGAAATGTACACGCCCGTGTTGCGTTGCACACGCACGTGTAAGAGTCCATGTAGAAGGCTGTGTAATGAGCCGAGAGCCACTATAATAACTCTCATGAATTATGAAACTTAATTACTATGTAATGATGTAATTAAGTTAATAAACACAGTGTGCTTTTCAGTTGAATGAATTAAACAGGAATAGTAACGTTTAATTACTATTCATGCAGTGAAAGGGGTAATCGACAGTGAAATCGGTCCACCCTATTATGTGAGTATGCGTTGAGACACGCAATATCAAGAAACCGGACTAGATGACTATTTCATGATACAGAACTGATGAGCTAGTCATCAGTACACTCAAACTGGTCATCTGAGCGCAGCAGTGATAATTGCCCTAATAGATGTACAGTATGGAGAAAAGTGGTCTAGATGACCTCTTCTCGCCCAGAGACTGACAAAATCGGAGTCAGAACGCTCAGATTAGTCAGTCAGATAGTGAATAGTGATTAGTGAACAGTGTGATACGCAGTGTCAGGTTAGTGGCCAAGACGGCCTTAATCTGACATAAAACTGATATATTAATAGTCAGCAGGCTCAATCTGGTCAATTGAGCACAAAATATAGATTTTGTTTAAAAGATACGCAGTATCGGGATGAGGGTCAAGACGACCTTTTCTCACCCCGAAACTGATATATTTAGACTCAGAACGCCCAAATTAGTCAATCGGGCACCTGATATGTTTTTCGAGACAGGGTCATACAGATCTCGAAAACTGGTCTAGAAGACCGCAGATGGACGTAAAACTGATAAATTTGAAATCAGCACGTCCAAATTAGTCAAGAGAGACTGTGTTTGAAATTTCACGCGAAAACGCCTCGTTATGCGTGCGTAGTGTCAACACAGTGTAGGCCTAACCACAGTATCAAGAAATTGGTCAAGATGACCTTTTCTTGATATAAAACTGATATATTTGGGTTCAACACGCCCAAATTAGTCAGTATAGCCTATCTTAAAATTTTTCAAAAAATTAGTATAAAGGGGGTTGAAATTTTTAGATTTTGTAAAAAGGGCCCCCATTATTTTTTTTCCTATCTTTTTCTCCCCAGACCACTCGTAGGTGAACAGTAACCTTCAGTCGAATCCGACCTCCGTTTTTGACACCGCCGGCACCATTGGAAAGCTCTGGACGAGCTGATTCCAACGGTGGGCCGAGTGACCGAACTGACGCCGGAGCACGCCGCACGCGCCGCCCAAAGCCGCCGGTGGCCGAATTTTTCAAACCGCCGTATCTCCGCCGTCCGACGTCCAAATGCCACGATTCCGGTCCCAATGGATTCGTGGTGAAGAGTAGAACAAAACCCAGGCTTCATTTCACATCAATAGCCGTCGGATCACGCCGCCCAAGGTTCGCCGTCGCCGTCGCCGTCGCCATCGCTGCCGTCGAATCTCGCTATTCCGGCGGAGTTGAGTTGCAAGGTCGGTATCAAAATGCTCAGAACAACACGTAGATCAAAAGGCCCAAATCAATTTTGGGCAACAACGCCGGAAAATGAAGATCCAACACCGCCGCCGTCGCCGACTTTTCGAGGGCCGATTTCCGGTGATAGGAGCCTTGATTGGTGAAATTGACACCACCAATGGGTTCCTCTCATCGAGCTCTTCAAGATGGTGGTCGCCACTCCCATCGCCGCCGTGGTCAACGCCGGTCAACGACCGGTCAACGCCGGTCAACGACGACCCGGAGACCGAAAATTGAAGAATGGCCCGTTGGCCTATTTTCGACGTTCCGGACACATCCGCGGCATCGGATTTGCAAACCGGAGTTTCAAAAGTGGAGAACGTCGATTCAAAGATTGTGCGGTCGAGACCGAACGGTTCGTCCGACTGCCAACGGGAACGATTTTGGTAGTGGTTTTGATCCCTTGATTCCTCAATTTATTATTAGAAATAATTATGTATGAATTATGGTTTACTGACTTGAGGAATTGTAAGAAAAAGGGATGAAATGTCGAAAAAGAGAATGTGAAGAAATGTGAATATTTTTACGTAAAAAGTGGAATGTCGAAAAAGAGAATGTGAAGAAATGTGAATATTTTTACGTAAAAAGCGGAGCTTTTACGTAAAAATTAGGCCTCTGGTTTAGTACGTGGCAGGTTAGAATAGGTTAGATGGTTTTGAGGCATTTCCTAAACGCCGGAAACCCAAAAATTAAGCGGAAATGCTGCCGAAATTTCTAAAACGGTACAAAAGGGTATTTTAGGAAACGAGGGCTGAAAATGTGATCGGGATGGAAACCCAAGCCCCCTCGATGACCTAGGTCCAGGAAAGAAGGACGGATGTTTACGGGATTAGTGAACCGCCCAATTAGAAATTTCATAATGTAAGAAAACGACCCCTATGTCAGAATAGTACCACTCGAGGGACGGGTGCAATCTAAGTATAAAATTTGGGGCGATTACATCGGTAACGGTAACCCGAGAGACTAAATGGTCATACGAGAGGTATTCAGTCAGTTGACTGGTTGGTTAGCCAGTCAAGGACCAAGTCGGAATGGGATAGTGAGAGACAGTGATTAATTTGTCAAGTAGACAAATTAATCAAGCACGATTAAAAATTAGATATCAAATTTCCCAAAGTAGAGCAGTTGGGTACCGATAGGCATCGGTACCACACAACGATAAGTTTATTAGTTCCTAACGATAGAGTGACCTAAGAGCGATGTTAATTAATTTATTGGGTAAATAAATTAATTAACAATGATTAGAAAATCAAATTCTTAAGAAGAGGGCAATTAGTACCGATAAGGATCGGTACCACATAACGAGAATTTTTATTAGTCACTAATGACCACGGTGACCTAAGAGTAAATGTTAACAAAATGTATTATGATTACAGGGACGCACCTGTATTGTGACGAAGGCGAGAGTATAAACTGTCTGATGACAGGTAAGTACAACTCCGCCTACAGCATGGATAAAATGAATTTAAAATGATGCTTTTCCAGTATTTTTAGTATGTATCTTGCACACGATGTTGCACAGCATACATAAGAGCATATAGTTTCACAATCGAGTAGATTGATGAAAGAACAAGATAGAAGTCATAGATCCCTACCGCGTAGGATTGGGGACAGCTTAGAGAAGCGTATGGCTAGAACAGTTAAACAAGATGAAAATAAATAGGTGTGTCATACCGGCTCCTTCAGTCGAAGGGGTTTCTAGTTAAAGAAAGTTAAGTCCAAAAGTTGAGCATCAGTTGATGGCTCTTCGGCATTAGTTGACCTCGGGCGTTACCGTTGGTCTGCGCGCACACGGTACTGACACATGGGCCCTAAATAGACAAGAAAAGAAAAGAGAAGTTTGAAGCATAAATGAACATAGCCGGACCATGCATTAGTTATAGTTCGCTATGCTTTCTTTTTCAGTAGAATGCATACAGTACACGATGCTTCTGTCATGCATAAAGTATGTGAAGTTTTATATTCACTGTTATGACATGTTATGTGATGACATGATATGTGAGCTGATATGTGATATGCTTATATGGTATGTGATTTATTAAGTGATATATGTCATGCCTATGATTTTACGTATGTGCTATGTTTTAAACATGTTTTGCGGTTAACATGTTGTACTTACTGGGCGTAAAGCTCACGGAGTGTGTTCATGCTGTAGGTAAGCATCCTATAGCGTAAACATCAAGGGACGATGATGGTGGCGGAGGTGGATGTGAGGATGAGGTTACGGATACACCGTGAGTATTCTTCCACACAGTATGAGTAAATAATATTTTGAATGGTGATAGTTAAATAGTATTTTGAATAGTAAAGGTTAAACGGTATTTTAGAACAGTAAACAGTATATGTATGAGTAGTATATTTAAATAGTATCTGGTGAATAGTAATCAGATAAACAAGTATATAATTGTGTATGTATAATTTAAATCCTTATGTTTTTCAAATTTCGCATTTTAATAGTATACGTACGTGAATAGTAAATACGTATGCGTATATATAAAAAAAAAATCCCTCTAAATTTATGGTATTAAATTCAACAAGTTTAAGTATCGGTTTTAAAGAGGAAGTATAAGTAAAAGTTAAAGAAGCAAGTTAAGTAATAGAGTTTTTAGTGACGGTCCGGGCCGCTGAGGGTACGGGGCATCACATTAATAAATGGGAAGAAAATGGTGGTTGGTAGCATTAATGGCCATGATTTAGTGTCTTTTTTATCTAAAGGCCTAGATTTGGGCAAAATTCACCATTTTAAATTTTTGAAAATGTTGGAAAGAATTAGTGTTGAAAGGTGGTGAAATGTGATTGGTTGATAGCCAAATTAATTGGCTTATTTCATGGTTAACTCGGCCACTTTTGGTAACAAAAGGCCGAGACATTTTTCAAGCCAAACCAAAGACAACAAAATTTTCTAAGTGTTTTCCTTGGTGGAGCCGTGAGTAACCAAGAGAGAGCCAAGTGATTTCTTCCATATTTCTTCACAAAAATTGTGTCAAAGCATTCCTTGAAGATAAAGGAAGCAAGTGAACAAGGTAACTCCCCTTAGATTGAACTTTTTCTTGGTTTTTTTTTCAAGAAAACCGTGTGATGAATAGTGAAAAAAGATGGAAAAATTTTTGGTTGTTTTCATTGATTTGATGCTTGGGTTTTGTTAAGGGTGTAATTAGGAAGAAAACCATGTAATTGGTTCAAAGAAAAACCAAAATTTTGTTGGTTTTCCAAGGGTAAAACCGTGGGTTACCATGGGTGATCAATGAGAAATTTTTGCGGTTTAAGTGTTAACATGCTTTCAATTCATATTTTGTTAAGAATAAAGCATGATTTGCATTATGAAAAACTTGGAAAAATTTTTGGTGTGAGCTTACCTAAAGTGGCCGTGGGTTACTTAGGACTTGGAAGAAAATTTTGCATGGTTTATTTGATGTTTGAATAATTGAAATCTTGCATTTTATAATGCAAATGATGAAATTGGGAATGAAAGCAAGAGAAGGAAAAAATTGGGGTATGTTTTATTAATTGGCCGTGGGTTATATGTGATTAAAAACCCTAGGAAAATTGTTGAAAAGTGCAATGAAAATGGGCTTGAAAATGTGTTAGAAAATGAAATTTTAATAGCCTAAGATTTGGTGAAAATTTGAGAAGTTTTGGTTAGGTTTTGATTGTCAAAACCGTGGCCAAAAACTAAGGATGAAAATGAAAAATTTTTGTGTAATGTGGGTTAAAATGCAAATTGGAATTTTGTGAGCCTTTATGTAAAAGTTTGGAAAACTTTTACATAAAATAGGCTTGTGGTATAGTACGTGGCAGGTACATATGGTTCGAGGCGTACCCAATGCCGGTAGCCTTAAAATTACGCCGAAATGCTGCCGAAATTTCGAAAACAGCATTTGGGGTAAAATGGAAATAAAAATAAAAAGTTTGGGGTCGGGTCGGAAACCCGAGTCCCTAACAGAAAATTGAATAAGGGAACCTAAGGGGTGGTTCATAAATAGTAACCCGTCCCCTAAAAAGGTAAAACGTGAGTGAAATTGAAAAAAAACTAACCCCGAGGGGGGGACGTATTTGGAAACGAAATAAAGGTCTGAGTCGGGAGCGGAAAATCCGAGCCTCGGAGACCTAGATCGGGAATGTCTAGATGAACGTTTTAAATACTAGTGAAACGTCCATTTGAGGCTCCGAAACGATAGAAAATCACTAAACCGACATAAGGGTCGGAATAGTGCTTCCCGAGGGTCGGGAAAGTGAAAAATGAAAATAAAATAGAAATGAACCCGGTAATGATTAGAAAAGAGTCAGAAAAGTTCCTGAGAGCCAAAAATGCAGTCTGGATCGGGAAAATTTCCGTCAGGGGCAAAATTGTAATTTTACCAAAATATAGAGGCAAAATCATAATTTTGTAAAAGTTGAGAAAAATAGGGAAAATGATAAATAAAGCCTAAAAAGTTATAAATAGGTTTTATTTAAGTTTTTAAATGAAAAATAAAAGCTATAAATGGAAATAAAATTAACAGACAAGGTTTTGTCTGTAGGATCAAAAAAAAATATCGACCTACAAGGAGGGCGATCAAAGATCCAAGAGAGGAAAAGAGAAGAGACTGATAAGGTAAGTTCAGACATTTACCTGTCTGCAACATATAGCATTATTGTTGCTAACTTTGATGTACTAACGATAAGTTAGGTACATATATGCTATGGGCACTATTATAGAATAGAGAGAGAGACGTAATGCGCTACGGGCACTATTGAGAATGGACACATTGTTAATTGTGCTTCGGGTACTAGAGCGAGGTTAATGAAACTCACTCCCCTAAAATTAAAATGTGAACCATTCCTAACCACGGGACAATGTGAAGTCACCGGGTTAGAATTTTAAAAAGTCGGTAATGAAACCACTTTCTGGCGTACCAGCCTTCCGAACAGGGACGTACTTTTGCCTTCGGGGCTATGAGATTAAGGCTGTGGAGGTCAGCACTGATGTACCGCTCCCAGTCATGTATAGTTTGTCTTCGGGGCTATGAGATTAAGGCTGTGGAGGTCAGCACTAATGTACCACTACCAGTCATGCGCACTTAAATAGTACTGCCAACCTGAGCTCAAAACCAGAACATAATGAAAGATAATTACCTAAAACTGAAACTATGCCATAATTGAGCATAAGATAGTTTCGTGAGGGTACTAACATCGCGGTAGATGTACTGTTGTGACACTGTGTTGTGGTCAAAGGCACTATTCACGTATGAATAGTGGTCAAAGTTACTATTCATGTATGAATAGTGGTCAATAGTACTATTCATGATGAATAGTCGATTCATAGAAATTTTATTTCTTGCATGTTTGAACTTACTGAGCCTGTAGCTCACCATTTTTGCTAATGTTGCAGGTAAGCGACCAGCTTAGTAGCTTATTAGACTAGATGCGGACGGGATGGCGCGTGTCAAATGGGATAACTGGGCCAGCGATATGGTCCTGCCAGAGTCTTTCCACTAAGCGATAAAAGAGAAGGGAAAAAGAAACAGTCTTTTGTAATATTATATATTTTACGAAAGTACTGTATTATGTAAATTACTTTGTACGTGCCAACAAAGTAAATAGTGAGAAATGTTTTACATGATGTTTAAAAAAAAAAATTTTCCCCAAAAACGTCATGATTAAAAGAGAAATAGAATAGCCGGCGACCCATGAGAGTACAATCTATCACAGTTAGCGATAAAGCTCAACTGTAATAGTATTGTATAATCTCTATGAGGGGCGGGCCGCCACATTGCTAGTACAAGTCGACCCCAATCCCTATTTGTTCACACTACCATTTTTGTCACCCAAGCTTTGATTCGATGTGCTTGGTTCATAGCACGTAAGGGAAAACCGAAAACCCTCCCTTTTTGTGGTTAGTTATATTTAAGATTTTGATCAAGGAATATGTGTGTATTTATTTATGCAATGGGTTGTAATAAGTTTATTTTGAACCTTTAGCTTTTCATTTTTAAGTTTATGTGATTTTGTGGTTGTGGTTTAATTTTTATGGATGGATATGTATGTGTATGGATGTTTAAGTGGCTGGACACAAATCTGTCCCCAGATTTAGGCCACAGGTTTTGGCCATTTTTACCATTTTAGATTCTGAATTTGGGATTTGGTAAAACATGAAGTTTTAAGAAAATTTCGTTGTAGTCGTTTTTATGTCAAATAGGTTTTGGCAAAAAATGAATATAAGATAGACTATCGAGTAGTTTTGAACCAGTGTCCAAAACTGGGACTAAAATTCTGAGTCTAGGAATAGTCTCAGGTTTTGTTGAAAATGGCCCATTTAGATTTTGAACCGGATCTCGGGCTCAATACAAAAGTTGTAGATCTCATCGAAAACTTTAAGAAAACCTATGCGTGTTTTAAAAATTTGGCCGTTTTGGGCCTCAAATAGAGCCATTTTCAAAATAGCGTAAAACTGGAAACTTTTCAAAAACTGGGCATGAGTAGCTACGGGTTTAGTGAGTTTAGGAGCCGTTAGAGTTTGATTTGAGCTTTGAGACGAACATGAGAATTGTTCATCTCGTCGAGGATGAAAAAATTTTATGTTCGCCAAATTTACAAACTAAGTCGTTTCAAACATGTTTTTAAAACAGTTTCAATAAGTGGTACAAAGACCACCTTTAAAATGCAAGCACCAAAATGTATTCTAATATTTTTAAAATAAGAATATGGTTTTAATAAAATGCCCCCACCCTCCAACGGGGTGATAAGGGGACGGTTTCAAAGCACATAATTTTCCCAAATTTTTATAAGGCAACCAAGACAATTTTCAAAATAAAATAGTAGAGGTAGCATGCCAGGCTACCACAACCAAACAAACTTAGTAACCTGGTAGGTTACCGAGTTAATGATGTGATGCCCCGTGCCCTCAGCGGCCCGGACCGTCACTGTAAACTCTATTACTTGCTTCTTTAGCTTTTACTTATACTTCCTCTTTAAAACCGATACATAAACTTGTTGAATTTAATAGCATAAATTTAGAGGGATTTTTTTTTTAATATACGCGTACATATTTACTATTCACATACGTATACTATTAAAATGCGGAATTTGAAAAACATAAGGATTTCAATTACACATACACACTTATATACTTGTTTATCTGATTAATATTCCCCAGACACTATTTAAATATACTATTCATACATATACTGTTTACTGTTCTAAAATACCAATTAATCTTTACTATTCAAAATAATATTTAGCTGTCACCGTTCAAAATACTATTTACTCATACTGTACGGAAGAATACTCGCGGTGTATCCATAACCTCATCCTCACATCCACCTCCGCCGCCATCATCGCCCCTTGGTGTTTGCGCTATAGGAAGCTTATCTACAGCATGAACACACTCCGTGAGCTTTACGCCCAGTAAGTACAACATGTTAACCGCAAAACATGTTTAAAATATAGCACATACTTAAAATCTTAAGCATGACATATATCACTTAATAAATCACATACCATATAAGCATATCACATATCAGCTCACATATCATGTCATCGCATAACATGTCATAACACTGAATATAAAACTTCACATACTTTATGCATGACAGAAGCATCGTATACTGTATGCACTCTACTGAAAAAGAAAGCATAACGAACTATAACTAATGCATGATCCGGTTATGTTCATTTATGCTTCAAACTTCTCTTTTCTTTTCTTGTCTATTTAGGGCCCATGTGTCAATACCGTGTGCGCGCAGACCAACGGTAACGCCCGAGGTCAACTAATGCCGAAGAGCCATCAACTGATGCTCAACTTTTGGCCTTAACTTTCTTTAACTGGAAACCCCTTCGACTGAAGGAGCCGGTACGACACACCTATTTATTTCCATCTTGTTTAACTGTTCTAGCAATACGCTTCTCTAACCTGTCCCCAATCCTACGTGGTAGGGATCTATGGCTTCTAACTTATTCTTTCATCAATCTACTCGATTGTGAAACTATATGCTCTTATGTATGCTGTGCAGCATCGTGTGCAAGACACATACTTAAAGTACTGGAAAAGCATTATTTTAAATTCATTTTATCCATGCTGTAGGCGGAGTTGTACTTACGTGTCATCAGACAGTTTATACTCTCGCCTTCGTCACAATACAGGTACCTCCCTGTAATCATAATACATTTCGTTAACAATTACTCTTAGGTCACTGTGGTCATTAGTGACTAATAAAAACTCTATCGTTAGTGATACCGATCCTTGTCGGTACTAATTGCCCTCTTCTTAAGAATTTGATTTTCTAATCATTGTTAATTAATTTATTTACCCAATAAATTAATTAACATCGCTCTTAGGTCACTCTATCGTTAGGAACTAATAAACTTATCGTTGTGTGGTACCGATGCCTATCGGTACCCAACTGCTCTACTTTGGGAAATTTGATATCTAATTTTTAATCATGCTTGATTAATTTGTCTACTTGACAAATTAATCACTGTCTCTCACTATCCCATTCCGACTTGGTCCTTGACTGGCTAACCGACCAGTCAACTGACTGAATACCTCCCGTATGACCATTTAGCCTGTCGGGTTACCGTTACCGATGTAATCACCCCAAATTTTATACTTAGATCACACCCATCCCTCGGGTGGCACTATTCCGATCTAGGGGTCGTTTTCTTACATTTCGAGATTTCTAATTGGGCAGTTCGCTAATCCTGTAAACGTCCGTCCTTCTTTCCTAGACCTAGGTCATCAAGGGGGCTCGGATTTCCATCCCGATCACATATTCACCCATCGTTTCTTAAAATACCCCTTTGTGCCGTTTTAGAAATTTCGGCAGCATTTCCGCTTAATTTTTGGGTTTCCGGCATTTATGAAACGCCTCAAAACCATCTAACCTATTCTAACCTGCCACGTACTAAAGCAGAGGCCTAATTTTTATGTAAAAGCTCCGCTTTTTACGTAAAAATATTCACATTTCCTCACATTCTCTTTTTTGACATTTCATCCCTTTTTCTTACAATTCCTCAAGTCAGTAAACCATAATTCATACATAATTATTTCTAATAATAAATTGAGGAATCAAGGGATCAAAACCACTACCAAAATCGTTCCCGTCGGCGGTCGGGTGAACCGTTCGATCTCGATCGCACAATCTTTGAATCATCGTTCTCCACTTTTGAAACTCCGGTTTGCAATTCCGATGCCGCGGATGTGTCCGGAACGTCAAAAATAGGCCAACGGGCCATTCTTCAATTTTCGGTATCTGGGTCGGCGTTGACTGACGTTGACCGGCTGTTGACCGGCGTTGACCACAGCGGCGATGGGAGTGGCGACCACCATCTTGAAGAGCTCGACGAGAGGAACCCATTGGTGGTGTCAATTTCACCAATCGAGGCTCCTATCACCGGAAATCGGCCCTCGAAAAGTCGACGACGACGGCGGTGTTGGATCTTCATTTTCCGGCATTGTTGCCCAAAATTGATTTGGGGCTTTTGATCTACGCGTTGTTCTGAGCATTTTGATACCAACCTTGCAACTCAACTCCGTCGGAATAGCAAGATTTGACGGTGGCGATGGCGATGGCAATGGTAAACCTTGGGCGGCGCGATCCGGTGGCTGTTGATGTGAAATAAAGCTTGGGTTTTGTTTTACTCTTCACCACGAATCCATTGGGACCGGAATCGTGGCATTTGGACGTCGGACGGTGGATAAATCACGGTTTGAAAAATTCGGCCACCGGCAGCTTTAGGCGGCGCGTGCGGCGTTCTCTGACGTCAGTTCTGTCGACTCGGCACACCGTTGGACTCAGCTCGTCGAGAGCTTTCCAATGGTGCCAGCGGTATCGAAAACGGAGGCCGGATTCGATGGTCGGTCACTGTTCATTTGGTGTGGTGTGGGGGAGAAAAAGATTTCGACCCCTTTATCCTAATTTTTTGAAAAATTTTAAGATAGGCTATACTGACTAATTTGGGCGTGCTGAACCCAAATATATCAGTTTTATCTTCATCCGAGGTCGTCTCGACCAGTTTTCCGATACTGCATGGTTCCCGATCAAAAATTACTTTTTGCGCTTAAATGACTAATTTGAGCATTCTGATTCCAAATATATCAATTTTATATCAAGAAAAGGTCATCTTGACCAATTTCTTGATACTGTGGTTAGGCCTACACTGTGCACGCATAACGAGGCGTTTTCGATTGAAATTTCAAACACAGTCTCCCTTTACTAATTTCGACGTGTTGATTTCAAATTTATCAGTTTTATGTCCATCTGAGGTCTTCTAGACCAGTTTTCGAGATCTGTATGACCCCATCTCGAAAAACGTGTCAGGTGTCCGATTGACTAATTTGGGCGTCCTGAGTCTAAATATATCAGTTTCGGGGCGAGAAAAGGTCGTCTTGACCGTCATCCCGATACTGCATATCTTTTAAACAAAATCTACATTTTGTGCTCAATTGACCAGATTGAGCCTGCTGACTATTAACATGTCAGTTTTATGCCAGATTAAGGCCGTCTTGGCCACTAACCTAACACTGCGTTTCTCATTATTCACTAATCACTAATCACTGTTCACTTTTCACTATCTGACTGACTAATCTAAGCGTTCTGACTTTGATTTTGTCAGTCTATCGGCGAGAAGAGGTCATCTAGACCGCTTTTCTCGATACTGTACATCTATTAGGGCAATTATCACTGTTGCGCTCAGATAACCAGTCTGAGCATACTGATGACTAGCTCATCAGTTCTGTATCATGAAATGGTCGTCTAGACCGGTTTCTTGATATTGCGTGTCTCAACGCATACTCACATAATAGGGTGGACCGATTTCACTGTCGGTTGCCCCCTTTCACTGCATGAATAGTAATTAAACGTTACTATTGCCATTTAATTCATTCAACTGAAAAGCACACTGTGTTTATTAACTTAATTACATCATTACATAGTAATTAATTTTCATAATTCATAAGAGTCATTACAGTGGCTCTCGGCTCATTACACAGCGTTCTACACGGACTCTTACGCGTGCGTGTGCAACGCAACACGGGCGTGTACATTTCAGACACAGACATGTACTAGTTGAGACTACTCAACACGACCATGTTTTTGAAATACATTCATCTATCTGAGCGGTACACAGCCTCTTACACGATCGTGTACTTGACCGTGTTACACTACACGACTATGTACACTCACACGGCTATTAATGGATACATAGTCCGAATGACACACGGTCACTCACACGGCTGTGTACCTAACCGTGTTACTTAAATTGTACTAAAAGACATTAAATTATGTCCATTTTATTCCTTAATGACTTATTACATAGTAAGTAGGTGTCATGAAAATGGCGGTCATTACAACCTACCCCCCTTACAAAATTTTCATCCTCGAAAATTAGAATAATTCCAGGAAGTCTCTTCTCATGTCTTCTTCCCATTCTCATGTGGCTTCCTCAACACTATGATTCTGTCACAACACTTTTACTAGCGGTATACTTCATTCTTAAGTACTCTCTCCTTTCTAACTAGGATCCGCACGGGTCTCTCCTTGTACGTCGGATCAGCGTATACTACAATGGATTCTTGGCTAAGAACATGGGAGCTGTTTGGCACATACTTCTTTAGCATCAAGACGTGAAAGATGTTGTGCACTATAGCTAACTCGGGAAGAAGCGTTAGTCTATAAGCCACCTTCCCGACTTTCTCTATTATCTCGAGGGTCCTATATACCTAGGACAGAGCTTTCCTTTCTTTTCAAAGTGCATCACCCCTTTCATGGGTGCCGCCTTGAAAAAAAAAACCGAGTCTCCTACTTCAAACTCGAGGGGTCTATAGCGCTTATCGTCAAAATTTTTCTATCGACTATGCGCTGTATCTAACGTTTCTCGTACAGCTTCACGTCTGCCATGGTATTCTTGATGATGTTTGAGCTAACTAGTCGTTTCTCTCCAAACTCATACTAATGAGCCAGAGATCTGCATTTCCTTAAACAATGTGTCTCGTACGGTGCCATTTCTATCTAGGAATGGTAGTTGCTGTTGTATGAGAACTCGCTTAATGGTAGCTTCTGATTCCAATTTCCTTTGAAGTCTAGGACGTAGGTCTCAACATGTCCTCTAACATCTATATGGTCCTCTCAGACTAACTGTCGGTCTGAGGATGAAATGTTGTGCTGAACTCTCATTTGGACCGTAATGCGGCTTAAATGCTTTGCCAAAATCTGGAGGTAAAGCATCCACTACGATCTGAGACGATCGACTCTGGTACTCCGTGCCGTTTCACGAACTGTGCCGCATGGATTCTGCTAGTCATTCCACTAAGTAGCTAACTTTCATTGCAAAAAAAAAAAAAAAAATTAAGTTATTTCATCAGTCTGTCTACAATCACCCAGATTGCGTCATTATCATTTGACGTCTTCGGCAGTCCGACTACGAAATTCATCGTAATCTGTCCTATTTCCACTCGGGTAGCTTAATTTTCTACAATTATCCTATTGGGCGCTAGTGTTCTACCTTAACCTTCTGACACGTAAGGTATCTAGCAACGAACTCGACAATGTCATTCTTCATTTCAGGCCACCAAAAGCTTTCCTTCAGGTACTTGTACATCTTATTCACTATCGGATGTACGGAATATGACGTCTCGTAAGGTTCTAAAAAGATTCGCTTCGTGAGTTCTTCATTTTTCATAACACACACTCTACCTCTGTAGTAGAGTACGTCGTCCTTAGGGATCTTAAACTCTGAATCCTTGTCCTCTATAGCTTCTTTTTTGGACTTAAGCAAGGACAAATCGAAACCTTGACCGATCTTGATCTCTTTTTGGAGCGTCGATTAGAGGGTCATGTCAGACAATCTCCCTATCAAAATCTTGATCTCGCTGTCATATAGCTCCTTTGTAGTGTTCCTGACAAGGCACTAATAGTCATAGGCATAGTAATATACTTCTGACTTCGTGCATCGGCCACTTTATTGGCTTTCCCCGGATGGTATAGGATCTCACGGTTGTAATCCTTACCAACTCTAGCCATCTACGCTGCCTCATGTTGAGCTCTTTCTGCGTGAAGATACATTTGAGGCTCTAGTGGTCGATGTAAATCTCGCAAGTGACTCCATACAGGTAGTGCCTCCATGCTTTTATCGTAAAAACTATCACTACTAGCTCCAGATCACGCGTTGGATAGCTATTCTCAAGGTTTTTGAGTTATCGTGAAGCATACGTGACTACTCTACCACTCTGCATCAACACAGTTTCCAACTTGGTTTTAGATGCGGTGCTTAAATCACAAAGCTTCCCTAACCAACATTTGAAATGGTCAGCATTGGAGTGCTTATGAGTCTTCATTACAGCTCTTGAAAGCTTTCCTCACACTTGTTGAGTCACTTATACCTCTTTCCCTTCTTGGTGAGCTCTATGAGCAGAGCAGCTAACTTTGAGTAGCCTTCGACTAAGTATAGGTAACATCCTGTTAGTTTAAAGAAACTGTGAATTCCCGTTATGTTCCTCTGAGCTGGCCACGTGCTAACTGCATCAATTTTTATCAGGTCCACAGATACTCCTTCTTTGGGGACTACGTGGCCTAGGAAATGGACCTTCTCCAGCCAAAATTCGTACTTGGAGAACTTGGTGTATAACTGATGGTCCTGTTACATGTGCAAAATGATAATTAAGTGCTCTTCGTGCTCTTCCTTCGTCTTAGAGTGTATAAGTATGTCATCAATGAACACAATGACAAACTTATCCAAATAGTCCTTGAACATGCGGTTCATCCGGTTCATGAAAGTTGCTGGTGCGTCCGTTAATCTGAGCGATAAGAACAGAAACTCGTAATGTCCATACCGCGTTTGAAAGGCTGTTTTGGGTACATCTTCTTTCCTGATTCGTAGTTGATGGTACCCTGAACGTAGATCGATCTTCGAGGACATTGCAGCGTCTCAGAGCTAATCAAATAGATCGTCAGCTCACGGCAACAGATGCTTGTTCTTAATCGTAATCTTGTTCAACTCTCTGTAGTCGATGCACATTCTCAGTGGTCCATCTTTCTTCTTCACGAATGGTATGGGTGCTCTCCAAGGTGAATAGCTCTGTCGCATGAATCCCTTATCTATTTAGTCCTTTAGCTGGGCTTGGAGCTCCTTTAGCTCTATATGGCCTATTCCGTAGGGGGCCTCAAAGATGGGGCTGATTCTAGTAGACGTTCAGTCTCAAACGAGATCCCGCACTCTGGTTGGAGTCCTGCAAGATCTTCTGGAAATATCTCCATGAATTCCCTGACTATCGGTATGTTGTCGGGTCCTATCTCTATTCCTTGAGTCTCATCTGCTACATATACTAGGAAATTCGTGCATCCACTGGATAGCATCTCGCGAGCCTTCACTGCTGATATCATCATCTTTGGTTGCTCTGGCGACAAACCCTTGTAGATGAACTTTTCACATCCGATTGGTTCGAAAATGATTTTCCACCTTCAACAGTTTATGACAACGTTGTGTCCTAAGTTTTTTTTTTTTTGGCAGAATCTGATGATGCAACGAATGGGTGGCTCCAGAATCAAGTAGAACTAACGCATCAAAGTTGGTGATAGAAAGCTGGCCTGTCACCATTACAGAAGTTACAACTTCAACGTCACTCCCCGTGTAAGCATAGATTCTCCCTTAGCTGTCTGAAGCTTTCAGTATACCTTGTGTGATTGAAGGGTCTTCAATCCTGGTCTGGTTGGTGTGAAGTTGATTATTCCCAGTGCGGGGTTGATTCTGTCGATTCTGCAGGTTGGAGTGGCAATTTTTTTTTTTTTTTTGCATAGTGGCCTTCCTTGCCACAGATGAAACAACCACTTGCTCTCTGCTTGCATTCTCCTAGGTGCCTCTTTCCGCATCTCGTGCACGTCGGGTATTGGCTGTCATTCCTTCCCGGTCGTCTCTCTTCTGGGGATATTCTTCTGTGAATCTTGATTGCCCTAATTCCCCTTTTCTCTTGTTGTTGTTATGGGAATGCCTACTATTTTGGCCGGTTCCCACATTCTGCCCTCTGTATTGTGACTCGGGGTTCTGCTTCTCCTGAGCCTGCTCGGCTTGCGTTTTCTCCTCCTTTCGTGCCTTAAAATTCTATGCCTTTCGCTCCTTATCATGAACCGACCAGTACTCAGCTCAGATAGTCTTGCTGACACCTTCTGCTAGTGTCGCTGGTCCGTGGCTTCTGCTACAGACCTAAACTGTGATTTCCGTTCTGAACATCTTCAGCATTCGTCTGACTCTCTCCTTTTGGTCGGTACCAAATCTGGACAAAGTTGAGCCAACTGCTCAAACTTCTTGACTGCCTCCATAACAGTCATACTACCTTGGTGCAGGTTGTCGAACTCGTCTTACTGCACTACTAGTGCTTCCTTGTTGAAGTACATCTCCTTGAATTCCTCAATGAAATCGCTCTAGCTCATCTCTCTGATGTTCCTCCTAATGGTTACCATCTTCCACCACTAACGCGCCTCATTGCGCAGGGTGAAGGGTGCGTACATCACTTTCTCTCTCTATCTATTAACCCTATAAAATCCAAGATTACTTGGATATCCGTTAGCCAATCATCGGCCTCTATAGGGTTGGTGATTCCTAAGAATTCTAACGCTTTCATGCGTCGGAATCTCTCATTCAAGTCGCCTTCCCTAGGGATTGGCAAAAAAAACAATTGCTGCTATGAGAGTAGCCATTACTATAGGCGCTAGTGCCTCCTGGGCTGGAGGAGCTGCTTGTTCCCTTAGAGTTTCTGGGGCTGCTAGAGCCTCCTGTGCTAGCATCTTTACTGACTGTGGTGCCTGGGGTTGCTGGCCTATCTGTTCCCTAAGCTGGTTTAGCTCCGGTTGCTAGTTCTCCATCATCTCTCACTTGGCTGCGATCTGTGCTATCAACTCATCCTCTCGGGATGCTGGGTTTAACTAAGCTCTCGTTCTTGCCATGTTTTCCTATGTAACCCTATCATACAGCGAAAAAGGAAAATATAAGTCTCTTAAATTCTATACTTGGGACTCGTATCACATATCATTTTCTTTCTTACTTAACAATCTTACTTAAACATTATGGATATAAATATACACACTATATCCACCTTTCTTTCTCTCATACTGTGATGTTCAATACAATTACTGCATTGTATTGGGACATCGTCTGAGTGCTAGGATTCGTCCTGCACTTCCTGTCATATCATACTCACACTGTGGAAAAAATTTATATCTGGCCCCTAGGGCAAAGCTTTACTACTTATCTCATAATATATTTCACATAATATATATACATATATTCAAGATTCTAGTTCAGTGGGAGTGACACACACTTCCCTTATACGATCCCAACAAGTACATTATGCTACAACTGACGGGGGAGAGCTACTGCTTCCTTCTATATTTTTTCATAACTAACATTCCCGCAGAAGGGTTACTACTATTGGAAGGACAATCCTGATTCAGTATCAGGCATCTCCTCATCATCATTATCGCTGAGTGGGAATTCCTTTGGGTTCTCCTCTTCTTCTCAGCTGAAACGGACCTCGTCATCACTGGCTATGATGACTTGGGGTTCGTACATCCCCATCTATTTTTCATTACTAAAGCGGTCGGGGATCTCCTCTCCCTCATCGTTGGGATGGGCATCGGAAAGAGTCTTGTCATCTTCCTCTTCCATGGGGTGTTCGGGAGACATACGGGCTGGTTCGGGGTTTTCCATTGGCTCCCTATTGCCCTCGTGTACTTCTGGCTGGTGCTCGGCCATGAACTCTTCATCGGCCAGTTGGGGTGCTGGTTCTACCGGGTCACCCTCCATAATGGCGGCTGCTATAATGCCTTGGGCTTGTGCAGGGTTCCCGGGGTTGAGCACTTTTCTCTCAGTGTTTACTATCTCCTTGATAAGGCTTGCTAGTCCTGCTTGATCGCTCTTCTAATTCTGTTTAGCAAGGTCTCTTTCTCTCTTTAGGTCTTCTCCTGTCTTGATCCACTTTTGTCTCGGCATGTATTGTAGAAGTCCATTTCGGTTCCTTGTAGCGAACAGCATACGTTAGAACTATATCACCGGACATCAGCTGCAGTCTTTCAGTCCGATGAACAAATTCTCGTATATCCATAACTCTAGAGAACTTAGGCGGTTTCACTCCCCGCTTGCCCATAGAGAAAAACTGGGGCTGATGCTGGACTGCTCTCAGAGATTGGCTCGATCGTGGTATGGCAAAACTCGACACAGTTAAGAGCTCATCCTGGTCATAAGGATCTCGATACACATAAGGGTATCTTCCTGAGAGATATCAACAGCCAACAGGACTCAGTTATCCTGGTCAATGACGTACAATCGGGGAATCACTTTAATAATGTGAAACCAGTCCTGACATTCTCATAGAGTGCAGCAGTACTGTTTGCCACTCGAAACTTAGTGGACAACTAGCTCTGAAGATCGGTACAATTCGAGTAGCAATCCATGTTCTTTCTCTGAGCAGTTCTCTAGCACTGCACGGTCGTGATTTTTCGTATAATGATCTCAGCATCTTTTCATCTTATCCTCGCCATCATAGATTTCGTCGTTCCATTACTATAAAATGTTATCTTCAATAGATAAACATTTACCAACTAAAAATAAAACTAACTTACTTGGACAGATGAGGTAGGCATGCGGTGATGTGAGGTAGGATGGTAGGAAACTGCTCTGATACCAACTGTGACGCCCTGTGCCCTCAGCGGCCCGGATCGTCACTGTAAACTCTATTACTTGCTTCTTTAGCTTTTACTTATACTTCCTCTTTAAAACCGATAGTTAAACTTGCTGAATTTAATAGCATAAATTTAGAGGGATTTTTTTTAATATACGCGTACGTATTTACTATTCACATACGTATACTATTAAAATGCAGAATTTGAAAAACATAAGGATTTCAATTATACATACACACTTATATACTTGTTTATCTGATTAATATTCACCAGACACTATTTAAATATAGTATTCATACATATACTGTTTACTGTTCTAAAATACAAATTAATCTTTATTATTCAAAATACTATTTAGCTGTCACCGTTCAAAATACTATTTACTCATACTGTGCGAAAGAATACTTGCGGTGTATCCATAACCTCATCCTCACATCCACCTCCGCCGCCATCATCGCCCCTTGGTGTTTGCGCTATAGGAAGCTTATCTATAGCATGAACACACTTCGTGAGCTTTACGCCCAGTAAGTACAACATGTTAACCGCAAAACATGTTTAAAATATAGCACGTACTTAAAATCTTAAGCATGACATATATCACTTAATAAATCACATACCATATAAGCATATCACATATCAGCTCACATATCATGTCATCACATAACATGTCATAACACTGAATATAAAACTTCACATACTTTATGCATGACAGAAGCATCGTATACTGTATGCACTCTACTGAAAAAGAAAGCATAACGAACTATAACTAATACATTATCCGGTTATGTTCATTTATGCTTCAAACTTCTCTTTTCTTTTCTTGTCTATTTAGGGTCCATGTCTCAGTACCGTGTGCGCGCAGACCAACGGTAACACCCGAGGTCAACTAATGCCGAAGAACCATCAACTGATGCTCAACTTTTGGCCTTAACTTTCTTTAACTGGAAACCCCTTCGACTGAAGGAGCCGGTACGACACACCTATTTATTTCCATCTTGTTTAACTGTTCTAGCCATACGCTTCTCTAAGCTGTCCCTAATCTTACGCGGTAGGGATCTATGGCTTCTAACTTGTTCTTTCATCAATCTACTCGATTGTGAAACTATATGCTCTTATGTATGCTGTGCAGCATCATGTGCAAGATACATACTTAAAGTACTGGAAAAGCATTATTTTAAATTCATTTTATCCATGCTGTAGGCGGAGTTGTACTTACCTGTCATCAGACAGTTTATACTCTCGCCTTCGTCACAATACAAGTACCTCCCTGTAATCATAATACATTTCGTTAACATTTACTCTTAGGTCACTGTGGTCATTTGTGACTAATAAAAACTCTATCGTTAGTGATACCGATCCTTGTCGGTACTAATTGCCCTCTTCTTAAGATTTTCTAATCATTGTTAATTAATTTATTTACCCAACAAATTAATTAACATTGCTCTTAGGTCACTCTATCGTTAGGAACTAATAAACTTATCGTTGTGTGGTACCGATGCCTATCGGTACCCAACTGCTCTACTTTGGGAAATTTGATATCTAATTTTTAATCATGCTTGATTAATTTGTCTACTTGACAAATTAATCACTCTCTCACTATCCCATTCCGACTTAGTCCTTGACTGGCTAACCGATCAGTCAACTGACTGAATACCTCCCGTATGACCATTTAGCCTGTCGGGTTACCGTTATCGATGTAATTGCCCCAAATTTTATACTTAGATCACACCCATCCCTCGGGTGGCACTATTCTGATCTAGGGGTCGTTTTCTTACATTTCGAGATTTCTAATTGGGCGGTTCACTAATCCTGTAAACGTCCGTCCTTCTTTCCTGGACCTAGGTCATCGAGGGGGCTCGGATTTCCATCTCGATCACATATTCACCCATCGTTTCCTAAAATACCCCTTTGTGCCGTTTTAGAAATTTCGGCAGCATTTCCGCTTAATTTTTGGGTTTCCGGCGTTTAGGAAACGCCTCAAAACCATCTAACCTATTCTAACCTGCCACGTACTAAACCAGAGGCCTAATTTTTATGTAAAAGCTCTGCTTTTTATGTAAAAATATTCACATTTCCTCACATTCTCTTTTTCGACATTTCATCCCTTTTTCTTACAATTCCTCAAGTCGGTAAACCATAATTCATACATAATTATTTCTAGTAATAAATTGAGGAATCAAGGGATCAAAACGACTACCAAAATCATTCCCGTCGGCGATCGGGTGAACCGTTCGATCTCGATCGCACAATCTTTGAATCATCGTTCTCCACTTTTGAAACTCCGGTTTGCAATTCTGATGCCGCGGATGTGTCCGGAACATCAAAAATAGGCCCACGGGCCATTCTTCAATTTTCGGTCTTCGGGTCACCGTTGACCGGCGTTGACCGGCTGTTGACCACAGCGGCGATGGGAATGGTGACCACCATCTTGAAGAGCTCGATGAGAGGAACCCATTGGTGGTGTCAATTTCACCAATCGAGGCTCCTATCACCGGAAATCGGCCCTCGAAAAATCGGCGACGGCGGCGGTGTTGGATCTTCATTTTCTGGCGTTGTTGCCCAAAATTGATTTGGGGCTTTTGATCTACGTGTTGTTCTGAGCATTTTGATACCGACCTTGCAACTCAACTCCACCGGAATAGCGAGATTCGACGGTGGCGATGGCGACGGCGACGGCAAACCTTGGGCGGCGCGATCTGGTGGCTGTTGATGTGAAATGAAGCTTGGGTTTTGTTCTACTCTTCACCATGAACCATTGGGACCGGAATCGTGGCATTTGGACGTCGGACGGTGGAGAAATCACGGTTTGAAAAATTCGGCCGCCGGCGGCTTTAGGCGACGCTTGCGGCGTTCTCCGACGTCGGTTCCGTCGACCCAGCACACCGTTGGACTCAGCTTGTCGAGAGCTTTCCAATGGTGCAGGCGATGTCGAAAACGGAGGCCAGATTCGATGGTCGGTCACTGTTCATTTCGTGTGGTGTGGGGGAGAAAAAGATAGGAAAAAAAATAATGGGGGCCCTTTTTACAAAAATCTAAAAATTTCGACCCCTTTATACTAATTTTTTGAAAAATTTTAAGATAGGTTTTACTGACTAATTTGGGCGTGCTGAACCCAAATATATCAGTTTTATCTTCATCCGAGGTCGTCTCGACTAGTTTTCCGATACTGCATGGTTCCCGATTAAAAATTACTTTTTGCGCTTAAATGACTAATTTGAGCATTCTGATTCTAAATATATCAATTTTATATCAAGAAAAGGTCATCTTGACCAATTTCTTGATACTGTGGTTAGGCCTACACTGTGCACGCATAACGAGGCGTTTTCGTGTGAAATTTCAAACACAGTCTCCCTTTACTAATTTGGACGTGCTGATTTCAAATTTATCAGTTTTACGTCCATCTGAGGTCTTCTAGACCAGTTTTCGGGATCTGTATGACCCCATCCCGAAAAATGTGTCAGGTGTCCGATTGACTAATTTGGGCGTCCTGAGTCTAAATATATCAGTTTTAGGGCGAGAAAAGGTCGTCTTGACCGTCATCCCGATACTGCATATCTTTTAAACAAAATCTACATTTTATGCTCAATTGACCAGATTGAGCCTGCTGACTATTAATATGTCAGTTTTATGCCAGATTAAGGCCATCTTGGCCACTAGCCTAACACTGCGTTTCTCATTATTCGCTAATCACTATTCACTGTTCACTTTTCACTATCTGACTGACTAATCTGAGCGTTCTGACTTTGATTTTGTCAGTCTATGGGCGAGAAGAGGTCATCTAGACCACTTTTCTCGATACTGTACATCTATTAGGGCAATTATCACTGCTGCGCTCAGATGACCAGTATGAGCATACTGATGACTAGTTCATCAGTTCTGTATCATGAAATGGTCGTCTAGACCGGTTTCTTGATATTGCGTGTCTCAACGCATACTCACATAATAGGGTGGACCGATTTCACTGTCGGTTGCCCCTTTCACTGCATGAATAGTAATTAAACGTTACTATTCCCATTTAATTCATTCAACTGAAAAGCACACTGTGTTTATTAACTTAATTACATCATTACATAGTAATTAATTTTTATAATTCATGAGAGTCATTACAGTGGCTCTCGGCTCATTACACAGCGTTCAACACGGACTCTTACGCGTGCGTGTGCAACGCAACACGGGCATGTACATTTCAACACAGACATGTACTTGTTGAGACTACTCAACACGACCATGTCTTTGAAATACATTCATCTATCTGAGCGGTACACAGCCTCTTACACGATCGTGTACTTGACCGTGTTACACTACACGACTATGTACACTCACACGGCTATTAATAGATACACAGTCCGAATGGCACACGGTCACTCACACGGCTGTGTACCTGACCGTGTTACTTAAATTGTACTAAAAGACATTAAATTATGTCCATTTTATTCCTGAATGACTTATTACATGGTAAGTAGGTGTCATGAAAATGGCGGTCATTACGAATGACGCGCGAGTTGACTGATCAGTTGGCTAGTCAGTCAACCAGTCCAGGACTGAGTTTGAATGATATAGTGAAGAACGATGATTAATTTGTCAAGTAGATAACTTAATCGAACACGATAGAAATTAGATAGCAAATTCCTAAAATAGAACAGTAAGGTACCGATGGGCCTCGGTACCATACCACGATACAAGTTGTAGTCACTAACAGTAGTAGTGACCAAAAAACGATGTTAATTAATTTATTGGGTAATAAATTAATTAGCCATGATTAGAAAATCAAACTCACCAAAAGAGAGTAAGTTAGTACCAACAGTAATAGGTACCATACGTTAGTATTTATTTTAGTCACTAACGGTATTAGTGACTCAGCAAAAGTATTGATGAGGTACGTTATTGATGATAGGTAGTTACTTATAAGTTGACAAAGGCGAGAGTACAAGTTTGTTTGTAAAATTGGTAAGTACAACTCCGCCTACAGCATGAGCAAAATGATTTTAAAGTGTTGATTTTACAGTATGTTAAGTATGCAATTCATGCACTGCTGTTGCATCACATATTAAGAAAGCATATAGTTTCATAATCGCGCAGATTGATGAAAGAACAAGTTAGATGCCATACATCCCTATCACGTAAGATTAGGGAGAACTTTGTAGAGCATATGGCCAGATTAGATAACAAGATGGAAATTAATAAAGCATGTCGTACCAGCTTTTCCTGTTGAAGAGGTTTTTTAAGTTAAAGTTGTGATGCCCCGTGCCCTTAGCGGCCCAGATCGTTACTTAAAACTGTTATTAATACTTTATCTTTAAACTGATACTTATACTTTTTTGCAAACCATTAGTACTTACTTAATATGATACCATAAAATTTAGGGATTTTTTTTATACTCGTATATATTTACTATTCATGTACGTATACTGTTATAGTGTGGAATCTTAAAACATCGGGATTTTAAATACTATTTCAATTATACTATTTAACTATTACTATTCAAAATATATTATTCATATATGTAATGTAAATTGTTCTAGATTATACTATTACTCAAAATACTATGCAAAAGAATACTCGCGGTGTGTTTACAACCTTACCTCACATCCGACTCCACCACCATCATCGCCGTAGATGCTTAAGCCATAGGACGCTTACCTATAGCATGAACATACATCGTGAGGTTTACGCCCATTAAGTACAACATGTTAACTGCAAAACATGTTTAAACATAGTACATACTTAAAATCATATAAGCGTGCAAGACATCCATAGATACGATATAGCATATCATGCAAAACATCACATACTTCATGCATAGCAGAGTATTCTTATACTGAATGCATCTTATGATAGCTAGAAGCATAGTGAACTAATGCATACTGTAATCAATGCATGATCTGGTTATATTCATCTATGCTTTGATATATTTTCTTTCTTTCTCTTGTCTACTTAGGGACCATGTGTCAGTACTGTGTGTGCGCAGACCATTCGGTAATGTCCGTGGTAATAAAAAGCCGAAGAGCCATCAACGGATGCTCAACTTTATGCTTTAACTTACTTTAACTTGAGAACCTCTTCAAATGAAAAGGTTGGTACAACACGCCTATTAAATTCCATCTTGTTTATCTGTTTTAGTCACATGCTTCTCTAAGTGGTCCTAAATCCTACGCGATAGGGACATATGGTATCTAACTTGTTCCTTCATCAATATACTTGATTGTGAAACTATATGCTCTTATGCTATGTAATTACGTGTGCATGGCATACATACTTAATATATTGTAAAACATTATTTTAATCATTTCATTCATGCTACATGCAGAGTTGTACTTACCTAGTTGCAAGCAACTTGTATACTCACTTTTATCAGCTTACAGGTTACCACTTGTCATCAATAACGTATCTTATCGGTACCGTTGCTGAGTCACTAATACTATTAGTGACTATTACTTGTGTTTCTATGTGGTACCGAGGCCCATAGGTACCTATTGGCCTATTTTAGGGATTTGGCATCTAACTTCTATCGTTGTTTGATTAATTGTCTTCTTGACAAATTAATCATCATTCATTACAATGTCATTCAGAATACGATCCTTGACTGGTTACCGACCAGTCAACTGACCAGTTACCTCGCGTGTTGTTAGCTAGGTAGCCTACCAGGTTACTATACATAAACTGGGTATAGTAACCGACCGGGTTACTTTGCTTGTTTGGGTGTGGTAGCCTACTGGGCTACTATGGCTTGTTTAGTGTGGTGGCCTACCAGGCCACTATTGCTTATTTGGTGTGGTGGCCTACCGGGCCACTATTGCTTGTTTGGTATGGCAGCCTATCGGGCTACCCACACTATTTGAATTTGAAAACTGTTTGGTTGACTTATAAAATTTTTGGGAAAATTCTTTGCTTTGAAACTGTCCCCTTGCTACCCCGTTGGAAGGTGGGGAATGTTTTTATGAAAACCATTTTTATTTTAATGTGTGTAAAACCCATTTTTGATGTTGCATTTTAAAGGTGGTTTTGGAACCACTTTCGAAAAATATTTTGAAACTTGATTGAAACGACTTTGTTTGTGAAATTAGCAAATATGAAATTTTTTGTCCTCGACATGAACAATTTTCATGTTCACCTTGGAGCTCAAATCTAACTCTAACTAGCCTTAATCTTAGTAAACCTGTGGCTATTGTACCCAGTTTTTTCAAAAAATCCCAGTTTTATGTTGTTTTGAAAACGGCTCTATTTAAGGCCCAAAACGGCCAAATTTTTAAGAAACACATGGGTTTTTTTCAAGATCTATACGAGATCTACAACTTTCATGTTGAGCCTGAAGTCCAGTTCGGACTCTAATTGGTTCATTTTTAGCAAAACCTAAGACTAATTCTGGGTTCAGACTTTTTGGTTCTAGTTTTGGGCACTAAGTGAAAATCACTCTAAAAACCTATCGTTGTGTTGTTTTTGCCAAAGCCTTTTACACAAAAATGACCGTATCAAAATTTCCTTAAAACTCTGTGTTTTACCAAATCCCAAATTCGGACCCTAAGGGGTCAAAATGGCCAAAATCCATGGCTATTTCCTGGAGATAGATTTGTGCCCAACCACTTCCTAAACATTCATTGCATCACACATACTCATAACCATTCGTAAAAATTGTAAACACAACCACACAACCACAAACTTAAAAATGGAAACTTAAGGGCTCAAAATAAACTTATTACAACCCATGTGCATAAACAAATACACATAAATTTCTTGATCAAAATCTTAAAATCACTAAATCACCAAAGGTAGGGTTTTCAGTTATTACCTTTGTGCTTTGAACTAAGCACGATTCTGAACCAAGGCTTCATGACCAAAATGGCCATGTGATTCTTGGTGAGAAAGGGGTCGGTTTTGTGCTGGCAAGACACTACAAATATTTCTCTCAATATCAACTTAAAACAAAAACCAAAAACCATAAAGATTGGTTTCAAAAACTCACCCTTGGATGGACTTAGAATGGCTTAGAATAAATCCTCCTAGGTCAAGCTTGTGGGGGCTGATTTTTTTGGTAACTTTGGCTATGTTTTGGACTTGAGAAACGAAGAGTTTTGGGGCTTGAGGGTGGTTGGCAGTAGCTAGAGGAAAGAGAGAGAGAGAGTTGAAATTTTGGAGTGTGAAAATGAAGAAACAAAAGTTAAGTGATGCTCACACCTTTTATAGAAAAAGCCTAAGCTCACTTAACCAACTTAAGCTTGATTAATCAAGCCAACTTTAAGCTAATTTTTGGGACAAAAATCTGCCCTATTTTAGTCCTTCTCCACTGAATGTGTTGCAGCCATTTAAGGGGGAAAATAAAAAATTTGCATGGTGTAAGGTGATGGAATGGTGATGGAGAAATGTTACTTGTTTAATATTTTTGTGCCATAGCCTACTCAATATTTTATTTCTTGCTTTTTAGGGTTTTTGTACAACAAAACCATCTGGTTTTCCAGCTAGGGACACATGATTTTGGAGCCAAAAAAAATTCATCAATGTTGCTCTCTTCGCAGTCCAGTTTTCTACTGCGGTTTTCGGTCCTTTTTCAATAGTATTCTAATTTTCACCTGGAAATAAGATTTTCTGAATCTGATTTTTGTACTGATGATTTCCACTTGATTTATACTATCTAAGAGCCAATTTTATACCAATTTACTAATTATTTCCTATACTGTGGTTGTGTCTACACTGTGTTGTACTTGCACATGCAAAACGAGGTGTTCCGGCATGAAATTTTCAACACAGTCTCTCTAGGCTATTTCGGATGTGCTAATTTCAATTTTATCAGTCTTATGTCCGTCCGGGGTTATTTAGACCAGTTTTCAGGATCTGCGTGACCTTGTCTCAAAAAACATGTAAGGTGCCCGGTTGACTAATTAGGGCGTCCTGAGTCTAAATATATTAGTTTCGGGGCGAGATAAGGTCGTCTTGATCCCCTTCCCGATACTATATATCTCTTAGACAAAAATTCACGTTTTGTGTCCAATTGACCAAATTGGGCCTACTGACTATGAATATATCAGTTTTAAGTCAAATTAAGGCCATCTTGACCAGTAACTTGACACTGTGTTTTTTACTATTTACTATTCATTACTTTATGTACTAACTGACTAGTCTAAGTGTTTTAGCTCTGATTTTGTTAGTTTCTAGACGAGAAGAGGTCATCTGGACCATTTTCTCAGTATTGTACCCTTGCTAGAGTTTACTCTTGCTATTGTGCTCATATGTTCAGTCTGAGCATTCTGGTGATCTGTTCACCAGTCTTGTGTGAAGGAAAGGTCATCTAGACCAGTTTCCTGATACTGCACATCTCTTACACTTATACACATATTGGAGTGTACCAAATTTATTGTCGGTCACCCCCTTTCACTACATGTACAGTATCTAAACAGTACTGTATCTGTTTAGTCTATTCAACTGGAAATTATACTATATTTTTCAACTTAATTACTCATTACATAGTAATTAGGTTTCATACATTTTGAGAGTCTGCATTGCTGCTTTTTGCTCATTACACGGCCTTTTACACGGGTCCATACACGGGCGTGTACAAGGCAACACGGGCATGTATACTCTGAACATGGGCTTGTTTCTGTCGATACTGCTCGACATGGCCTTTTACATGTTCATCGACCCTAGCAGTACACGACCACTTACATGGTTGTGTACCTGACCGTGTCACACTACACGGCCATTGTTAGGAAATGCCCTAAGCATTAGAGACATTTTGATGTATTTATTTTGAACTGGATGATAAAATTATACATAGAGGTTATTCAATACATTGCTGTTTGTCCTCATTCTATTTATATGTTAAAGTAAATGTAAGCAAATATGGCTCCCTGACTGCTTGTGTTAAAATTGTTAGAACATTGCATGCAATGGACTTTTGTATGAGAGAAGACATTGTTCTAAAGTAAGCAGTTTAAACCAAGGTCTGTAGTCTACGGGGTTAAACCGAGTATCTAACTCATGTTAAGACTATTATGTTGTCTAAAGCCATGGTGGGGACGGTTTGTCTTAACTGTCTGGAGCTGGACTCCCAAGTAGAGACATAGATATGTTACTTGGTGGTGACATATTAGACCGGGACTAAAGCGTGATTGATCTACGAAGTCCGTTTTGAGTGGATCAATCTGCTTTTGACGTTCGTTGTGCAATAACCTTAATCCTGAGTGGATGAATAGCTTTATGTATATGACTTGTGTACTTTGACCTTCCAATGGCTAGAGCATCTCAGAGGTAGTAAGCTTATATACCAGTTCGTTAGGTGCATGACTTGTATACGATGAAGGGTTTGTTTACAGATATCAGAATCATAGCTCTAATAAGGAGTTAAGGGTATCCTCTTAAAGGCATTATACTGAATGTGAAAATGGACAAGGCCTTGGGTCATCTGCTGGGCGGATGACTTCTTATTCACATATGGTGAATAATCATTTTCTTATTCGGTAGTATAATGGAACTTTAAGATAGCCTGATCAGTAGGATTGAACGGACTTTGACCTAAGGCTGATCATGGATATCATATGAGGGTTCTGCATACATTACAAGGTCATTGGACAATAGCTTGTCACAGGCTTACGTAATACAGTATATAATTGGGAGTTCACCTTCAGGTTTATAGTGGTGTGACTCTGAAATTAGTGATCATATGATTGAGTTGTTCGGTATAGAATGATGATCATATGGATTTACAGGAGCCCGATTATATATGTCCAATTGGTCCCTGTACTAGCTCCACATAATTTCTTAACAATTGGCAAATTGATTTGAGTATGCTATTGGCTAGTTGATTATGCATGGATGGTGTTGACATAGGATTAGGATGGTGGACAAGATTCTCTCCGGTTGAATTTAGATTTTATTTTGGATAATAGAGTAAACAACTATTCGAACTCCAAATAAAGTTGCCATGATTTTATTTGAGATTGGATTGGAGTTGTAGAAAAATATCCATGAGAACAAGAATTTGAAATACAACTGTTTTGTGGATTTTGAAATTTGAATTTTAAAATTTGAAATTTGAAATTCAAATTTTGAATTACAGTCCAAGTAGGATTCGAATTTCTTGTGGTAAATCTACAAGGAATGAAATTCAAATTTGAGTTGGATATGGAGAGGAAAATCTTGTTTGAATTCTACTTGAATTTTGAATCCAAATCCTAACAAATATGGTCGAAAATTTTAAGGATTATCCTCATGGAATTTTTAGATTTTTTGTGGATAAGGTTCTGAGAAAAGTTCAAGTTTCAATCCCAGTTCAATTTGGATTATCTCCTCCCTGATTATGGCTGAAATTTTGAGGAAGATATCATGAGGATTTTTGACTATTTTGGATAAGGATAAGATAAGATTTAAGCTTAAAAATCCTAGTTGAATTTTGATTCTTCCCTTACCTTTTGTGGCCGAAAAATCTTAAAGGATTTTCTAAAGAGATTTTCAGATTTTTTGGTTGGATAATGGTGAGATAAAATTCAAGTTAAAATCCTATTTGAATTTTGAACACAAAATCTAGAATGTGGCTGATTCTTTTAGTGGATAATGGCTTGGAAAATTTCAGATTTTGTGTGTGGATAAGGTAGAAAATCTTCTCCTAATTCAATTCAAATTCAGAGGATCACCTCATGCAAGTCTACAAATAGAGGTCCTGCCACTCCAGTTCTCTTAGACCACAGACTCTTAGGTGAGTAGGCTTATTATTGCACAACTCACTGTGACAATAGGTTCTTTAGAGATTTGGGTGGTCGGAAGAAGACTAGCAATGCTAGCATACCAATCGGGGTTCAGAGTGCCCACACATTCAGCCATTTGGGAATCGGAGAATAGTAGAGAAGGCTAGTTGGTTGAAGCCCTCCGGTCATTCTCCCCCTTCAAGATTGGTGTCCTTGAGGTATGAGATTAAATTGTTGTTGGTTTATTGTATATGGCATCATGAGATATTTAACGATCTTGAAAAATTTTTATTGTTCCGTTGCGCCACTCTGATACGTTTTTACCGATTTATCTCCTACAATTGGTATCAGAGCCATCTCATGACTATGCCATGTACATAAATTAGACAATTAATTAGTCTTTTTATTTATGTATGGATTTGATAATTAGAGAGTGGCATTGTAGGATTCCTTTATATTGTTATCATGGATTATGTATGTAGTACGTGGTTATTTTAATTTTCTGAATTATTATAAGCATGCTTGTTTTTGCCAGTTATGGTTCCTTAGAATTTAGAAAAATTGTATCTAGGAATTTTTATGTAACCATGGGAGCAGTTTATTAACACTATAATTTTCCCATGGATTTTAATTTTTGTCTCTTAGAATTATTAAGATTAGAATTTTTGTATACCGGAAACGGTTTAGGATTTTTTATGTAATTATTCTTGGAGGAGATTGAAGTTTAAAGTCCGTAATTTATTCTTCCCAAAAGTTAAATTTAATTTAAAGGTTGAAATTTTGATTGTGTGGAAAATTTCAATTTAATTGGGATTCAAATTAATTTTAGAGATCCTAATGGGTAAATTGGAATATGACACGAAAATCGAGACACGACCCCTTGGGATAGGCCTTGGTGCGGTTGCAGCCCCTGCCCTAGGGTAGGATAGGGTTGTGGCAGTCCCTGTACAGGCCATGACCACCCACGGTCGCGGGCTTGGCCTGCAGCCGAGGGTGGCCATGGCCCCCCCTAAGGCTGGTCGCAACCTGGGCGTGCAGCTTGTGGCTGCAGGCGCTGCCTGCAACCTGTCGGCTGCTGTGCCCAGCCTAGGGCTGCAGGCTTGGCCTATAGGCCGGCAGGGTTGCACATGGGGCAGTCGTGGTTGCCTGCCCCTCAGGGGCTAGGGGCTGCCCATGGTGGCTGCCGGCCTCCAGGCTATGGGGGCAACGGTTTGAAAGTCAAAAAATTTTGATTTTTAAATTTGAGATTTAATTTTAAATCATATTTAAAAATATGTAATTGAAAATTTGAAATTACATATTATTGCACATGATATTTAAAATTGTTTAAGATTTTGAATTTGAAATTTAAATTTGAAATTCGAATTTGGAATTTGGATTTGAAATTTAAATTTTGGAATTTTTTAAATGATTCTTGGGATGAGAAATAAATGGAGAGGCTACATAAAGATGGATACAAGAAGACGGAACAAAATTCAAGACCCAAAGAATGCTTTGGATGGAATTTTGTATTCTTTATTTTCTTTGTTCTAGGATGGAACCATGGCTTGGTTATTTATCTGTCAATTGTTTTTCCTGTGATATGTCATGGATGTATAAATATGTATTGATGGATGTTTTATATGCATTTTTGATAACATGTCGTATAGGATAGGTGAGTGTCGCTCATACTATATTGATCATACATATTGTCAAAACTTGCATATTTTTTCAAAATATTGAGTGGGAGAGGGTTTCAAACAAAACTCACAGCTTCCATTGTTGATCCATATGTGAAAGCATGGTAACGCCTAACATCAGTTCTGCCCTGACCACACCCCTCGGTAGGTGTTTACCGCTGCCAGTATACTAGGTTGGATCTCCTATGTGGAATACATGTTCGGGTATGATCCTATTCATGACCATCCCTCGGTGGCTTGGTAGGATGTGGATCGGGCTACGTAAATAATGGTTATACACTCAAGACTTGTTTAGTTATTAACCTTCCCTAGAAGCTCTGTTAACTAAACTGGTGGCCAAAATAAGCACTAATTAATATATGTCTTAACATTGGAAGATTTAAGGCAACATATATTAATTAGACGGGGTCCATGTTCTGGCTATTTGTTTCATGACCACCCCTCGGTGGCTTGGGGCAATAGGTGTTGAGAATTATCATTGCAATGCTATATGTTTTTTTCAAGTTTCATGTAGGAACATACTTGTATGTTTTATTGGCTAAATTATCTGTATATTTGCTTGGGCTTTGTAATGATGTTTAGTATAATTTTATTTCAGTTCAAAATATCACCGACACCCCTCATTTCAATACTTACTAAGAATAAACTGAATGGCGATAATTATAAAGACTGGAAAAGAAATCTATTGATAGTTCTCAGCTGCGAGAGATACAAGTTCGTATTGGACGAACCATGCCCACTTGGGCCCAAACCTGACACACCACTTAAGGAGGTCTCGGTTGCCTATACTCGTTGGAGAGAATCTAATGAGATAGCTCGATGCTACATTCTGGCTAGCATGACGAGTGCTTTACAAAAACAGCATGAGACTTATCAAGTTGTTGGGGAGATCATGGAAAATCTGGAGGACATGTACGGAGGCCAAGAAAAGTGGGCTCGATAGTCTACTATAACCAGCATTATAAACTCCAAGCAGAAGGCAGGTACTCCGATAAAGGACCATATGATCACTCTAATGGGATTCTTTCCTGAGGTTGCCGAAAATGGTGCTGAGTTGGACTACAACACCCAGATCGAGATGGTGTTCAAAACTCTGTTTAAAGATTTTATGGGGTTTAAGGCCGCATATAATCTGGCGACAAGGGAGTTAGGACTCACTGAGCTCATGAAGCAACTCCAAGCTTATGAGCGGATGATCAGGGATGGGGATGCGGTCCAACCCGAAGGAGAGGCCAATTTGACAGAATCTTCCAAACCCTTACAAAAGAGGAAGATGCCAAATCAGAAGCAAGCGGCTTCCAGTTCTTCTAGTCCTCCTATCTTGGATGGGAAGAAGAATAACAACAACAAGTAGCCCAGGGACCCAACAAAGTCCAAGTGCTTATGCTATGGGAAGGTAGGTCACTTCAAGAAGGCTTGCCGAGAATTCCTAGTCGCCAAGGGCAAGGAAGGTAAGGAACTTCACTACTTAGAAGTGTGTTTGGTGGAAGAATCGAAAGACACTTGGGTCATTGATTCAGACGCCACTAATCATGTTTGTGTTTTTATGCAGGGGTTCATGGAAACAAGAAGTCTATATGATAGGAGCCTCTCATTGCGGACTGGAGACGGTAGTTTGGTGGTGGCTGAGGCAGTTGGAGATATTTATCTTTACTTTGATGAATTTAGGTTTATTAAAAGACTGTTTTTATGTTCCTAATTTTAGGAGGAATCTTATATCGGTAGCTTGTTTAATAAAGGATTCTTATTCAGTTTCTTTTAGTAAAAGAGTTGATATTCGTAGAAATAAGTCTTTTATCTGTTCTGGATGGATGGATGGAAACCTATATTTGATCAAACCAAAGATGTACTCACTGCTTGACACTGAATTAATAGATAACTCTAAAAGGTTTAAAGTTTCTCACTCTAATAAGGCGTATCTTTAGCATTTAAGACTTGGTCATATTAATCAGGATAGGATTCAATGGTTGGTGAAAGATGGTCCTCTAGAATCTCTAGAGGAGGTACGCATTCCTTAATGTGAGTCTTGTCTAGAGGGAAAGATGACTAAGAGGTCTTTTGGAGCTAAGGGTACTAGGGCTAAGGAGCTTTTAGAAATTGTGCACACTGACGTATGTGGCCCCATAAACGTCACAGCATGAGGAGGGTTTGAGTATTATGTCTCCTTTATAGACAATTACTCGAGGTATGGATATGTGTATCTGATGCACCGCAAGAGCGAAACCTTTGACAAGTTTAAAGAGTATCGTGCGGAAATGGAAAAGCAATTGGATAAATCCATAAAGACACTTCGATCTAATTGAGGTAGCGAATACCTCTCTGATGAATTTTTAGGACATCTTGTAGAGAATGGGATATTATCCAATTGACTGCACCTGGTACTCTAGAACATAATGGTGTAATCAAAAGGAGAAACAGAACCCTGTTGGATATGGTACAGTCCATGATGAGTTATTCAACGCTGCCGCTATCATTTTGGGGATATGCTTTACAAACGGCGTGCTATATTTTGAATCAGGTTTCAAGCAAGTCAGTTCCAAAGACTCCGTATGAATTGTGGCATGGCAGGAAGCCCTCCATTGGACATATGAGAATATGAGGCTGCCCAGCACATGTACTGGATGGGGATGCGAAGAAGTTGGAATCAAGATCAGAATTGTGCATGTTTGTAGGGTATCCAAAGGGAACTAAGGGAGGTCTGTTCTATAACCCAAAGGAACAAAAAGTCATTGTTTCAACCCATGCGATATTCTTGGAGGAAAGCCATATGAATGACTTTAACCCTCGAAGCAAAGTGGTGCTAGAGGAGTTATCGGGTGAAAGAATTGCTCCATAGGTTTTGGTCTTGGATGCAAGTCCGAGTTCCGGTGAAAGACCTGCAGATGATCAACAATTTAGGTACCTCGTCGTAGTGGGAGGGTTTCGAAGAAAGCTAATTTCTTCATGTATGATGCTGAGGTATACCGGGCCGAGGCTCATGAGAATGAGGATGATCTGATCACTTATAATGAAGCTATAAATGATGTTGATTCTAAATCTTGGAAACAAGCCATGAATAATGAGATGGATTCTATGAAATCCAACTCTGTTTGGGAACTTGCAGATCTACTGGATGGGATACAACCTATTAGACGCAAATGGGTCTATAAAGGAGGATGCGGAAGGAAGAATGGAAACTTTCAAAGCTAGACTGGTTGCAAATGGGTACACGCAAAAGGCTGGAATCGATTACGATGAAACCTTTTTGCCTGTTGCTATGCTGAAGTCTATCCATAATCTTCTATCCATTGCTGCGGCTCTCGATTACGAGATCTGGCAAATGGATGTCAAGACGGCATTCTTGAATGGCCATCTTGAGGAGTGTATCTACATGATACAGCCCGAAGGGTTCGCAGCTAAAGGCCAAGATAGGAAAGTCTGCAAGTTGCTTAGATTTATTTATGGATTAAAGCAAGCATCCCACTCATGGAACCAGAGATTTGATCAAGTGATCAAGACATTCAATTTTGAGCAGAACGTTGATGAACCCTATGTTTATAAACGTATTAAGGATGGAAAAGTGGTCTTTCTGGTACTCTATGTCTATGATATACTACATATTAGGAATGATGCAGGGAACTTATCATCGGTCAAGCTTTGGCTACACCAACAGTTTGACATGAAGAACTTGGGAAAAGCTAATCATGTTCTAGGCATTCGTCTTTTTAGAGATCGAAAGAACAAAATGATAGCGTTATCCCAAACTTCATACATAGATAAAATAATTGACAAATATGTAATACAAGAGGCAAGGAAAGGTACACAACCTTCTACTACCTGTCTAACTCTTTCATTGGATGACTGTCCCAAGACATCGAAAGAAAGAGAGCATATGAGTAAGGTCCCTTATGCATCTGCTGTGGGTAGCCTTATGTATGCTATGCTTTACGCTCACCCAGACATACATTTTGCAATAAGTATGGTGAGTCGATATCAAGCGAATCCTGGAACTAAGCACTGGCAAGTAGTAGAGCATATACTCAAGTATCTTAAGAGAACGAGGATACATGGACAGAGTCTTCCAGACTTGCAAGGATTCGAGGAAATCGACATCAGGATCAGTGTTCTTGATCGGAGAGGGCTCGTGGAGATAGGATTAGTGGATGTTTGTAAGGTCGTGTCCGACGACAACATTGCCGATCCCTTTACTAAGATTTTGGTAACTAGAAGCTTTGAGAGGCATGTAGAGGCGATGGGGATGCGTAACATGGCACATCTACTGGCTTAGGGAAAATGGGAGATTATTAGGAAATACCCTAAGCATTAGAGACATTTTGATGTATTTATTTTGAATTTGATAATAAAATTATATATAGAGGTTATTCATTACATTGTTGTTTGTCCTCATTCTATTTACATGTTAAATTAAATGTAAGTAAATATGACTCCCTGACTGCTTCTGTTAAAACTGTTAGAACTTTACATGCAATGGACTTTTGTATGCGAGAAGATAATGTTCTAAAGTAAGCGGTCTAAACTAAGGTCTGTAGTCTATGGGGTTAGACCAAGCATCTAACTCATGTTAAGACTATTATGTTATCTAAAGCCATGGTTGGGACGGTTTGCCTTGCTGTCTGGAGATGGACTCCCAAGTAGAGACATAGATATATTGCTTGGTGGTGACATATTAGACCGGGACTAAAGCGTGATTGATCTACGAAGTCCACTTTGAGTGGATCAATCTACTTTTGACGTTCGTTGTGTAATAACCTTAATCCTAAGTGGATGAATAGCTTCATATATATGACTTACGTACTTTGATGTTCCAATGGCTAAAGCATCTCAGAGGTAGTAAGCTTATAGATCGGTTCGTTGGGTGCATGACTTATATATGATGAAGGGTTTATTTACAGATATCGGAATCATAGCTAATAAGGAGTTAAGGGTATCCTGTTAAAGGCATTATACTGGATGTGAAAATGGACAAGGCCTTAGGTCATCTACTGGGCGGATGAATTCTTAATCACATATGATGAATAATCATTTTCTTATTCGGTAGTATAATGGAACTATAAGATAGCCTGATCAGTAGGATTAAACGAACTTTGACCTAAGGTTGATCATGGATATCATATGAGGGTTCTGCATGCATGACAAGGTCATTAGACGACAGCTTGTCATAGGCTTACATAATACGGTATATAATTGGGAGTTCAATTTCAGGTTTATAGTGGTGTGACTCTGAAATTAGTGATCATATGATTGAGTTGTTCGGTAAAGAGTGATGATCATATGGATTTACAGGAGCTCGATTATATATGTCCAATCGGTACCTCTACTAACTCCACATAATTCCTTAACATTTGGCAAATTGATTTGTGTATGCTATTGGCTAGTTGATTATGCATGGATGGTGTTGACATAGGATTAGGATGGTGGACAAGATTTTCTCCGGTCGAATTCAGATTTTGTTGTGGATAATAGAGTACACAATTATTCAAACTCTAAATAAAGTTGTCATGATTTTATTTGAGATTGGATTGGAGTTGTAGAAAATTATCCATGAGAACAAGAATTTGAAATATAATTGTTTTTTGGATTTTGAAATTTGAATTTTGAAATTTGAAATTTGAAATTTGAATTTGAAATTTGAATTTGAAATTTAAATTTGAAATTCGAAATTTGAAATTCAAATTTTAAATCACAGTGCAAGTAAGATTCGAATTTCTTGTGGTAAATCCACACGGAATGAAATTCGAATTTGAGTTGGATATGGAGAGGGAAATCTTGTTGGAATCCTACTTGAATTTTAAATCCAAATCCTAAAAAATATGGTCAAAAATTTTGAGGATTATCCTCATGGAATTTTCAGATTTTTTTTGGATAAGGTTCTGGGAAAAATTCAAGTTTCAATCCTAGTTGAATTTATATTTTCTCCTCCCTGATTATGGTCGAAATTTTGAGGAAGATCTCATGAGGATTTTCAGTTATGTTGGATACGGATGAGATAAGATTCAAGCTTGAAAATCCTAGTTGAATTTTGATTCTTCCTTTACCTTTTGTGGCTGAAAAATCTTAGAGAATTTTTTAAAGAGATTTTCAGATTTTTTTAGTTGGATAATGGTGAGATAAAATTCAATTTAAAATCCTGTTTGAATTTTGAGCACAAAATCTAGAATGTGGCCGAGTTTTTTAATGGATAATGGCTTGGAAAAGATAAGGGAGAAAATCTTCTCCTAATCCAATTCGAATTTAGAGGATCACCTCATGCAAGTCTATAAATAGAGGTCCTGCCACTCCATTTCTCTTAGACCACAGACTCTCAGGTGAGCAGGCTTATTGTTGCACAACTCATCGTGACAATAAGTTCTTTAGAGATTTGGGTGGTCGGAAGAAGACTAGCAGTGCCAGGATACTAATCGAGGTTCAGAGTGCCCACACACTCAGCCATTCGAGAATTGGAGAATAGCAGAGAAGGCTAGTTGGTTGAAGCCCTCCAGTCATTTTCCTCTTGCAAGATTGGCGTCCTTGAGGTACGAGTTTAAATTGTTGTTGGTTTATTGTATATAGCATCATGAGATATTTAACGATCTTGAAAAATTTTTATTGTTCCGCTGCATCACTCTAATATGTTTTTACCAAATTATTTCCTATAGCCATGTCCACTCACACGGCCTTTCTCACATAAATAGTTCGATTGGTAAATGGCTTCTTACGTTACCGTATACCTGACCGTGTTCTGCAAGTTTGCACTAAATGGCATAAAATTGTTTCTTAGTTTCTCACTAATTGAAATTCAAGTTATAGGAATGGGGCGGTCTTTACAACCTACCTTCCTTTCAAAATTTTCGTCCTTGAAAATTAGAACAAATCTGGGAAGTCTCTCCTCATATCCTCTTCCCATTCCCACGCAACTTCTTTGAGGTTATGGATCCGCCATAATACTTTTACAAGTGGAATTACTTTATTCCTAAGGACTTTATCTTCCTTAGCTAGAATTCGCATGGGTTTTTCTTTATAGGTTAGATCGGCGTGTACTTCAACCGTCTCTTGGCTTAGAATGTGGGAACTGTCTGGCACATAGTTCTTCAACACCAAGGCGTGAAGACATTATGCGCTGATGCTAGTTCGGGAGGGAGAGCTAATCTGTAGGCTACCTTCCCGACTCTCTCGAGAATCTCGAAGGGTCCTATATATCTAGGACTGAGCTTTCCTTTTTCCCAAAGCACATCACCCCTTTCATGGGTGCCACCTTGAGAAAAACTAAATCTCTTTCTTGACACTCGAGAGGCCTTCGTCGTTTATCTGCATAACTCTTCTAGCAGCTATGAGTTGTATCCAGTTTCTCTCGTATAAGCTTCAAATGTTCTGTTGTGCTCTTGACGAAGTCCGTGCTGGTAAGTTGTTTCTGCCCAGTTTCATGCCAATGCACTTAAGATCTGCATTTCTTTTCGTAGAGTGCCTTGTACAGTACCATTCTGATTAAGGAATGGTAGCTATTATTGTACAAGAACTCTATCAATGGTAGCTTCTGATCCCAGTTTCCCTTGAAATCTAGGGCACAGGCTTTCAACATATCCTCCAGCATCTGAATGGTTTTCTTGGATTGGCTATCAGTCTAAGGATAGAAAGCTATGCTGAACTTCAACTTGGCTCCCATTGAAGCTTGAATGCTCTACCAAAACCTTAAAGTGAAGCATCCATCGCGATCTAAGATTATCGATTTTGATATACTATGCAGTTTTACTATTTGAGTCATGTACATTTTTGCCAGTTTCTCTACTAAATAGCTCAGCTTCATGGCTAAGAATAGAGCTGATTTCATCAGTCGGTCCACAATTACCCATATTGCATTGTTACCACTTGATGTTTTGGGTAATCCTACCACGAAATCTATGGTAATCTACTTCCATTTCCATTCAGGCAGCTCGATCTTCTGTAGTTTTCCACCTGATCGCTGATGTTCTACTTTAATTTTCTGGCATGTGAGGCACTTTGCAACGAATTCAACAATGTTATTTTTCATTCCCGGCCACCAAAGCTCTCTTTTAAGTCCTGGTACATATTATTTTCCCCTGGATGTATCAAATATGGCGTGTCATGGGCTTCCAAAAGGATCCTCTTTCTGAGTTCTTCTTCCTTTGGAATGCATGCTCTACCTCTGAAATAGAGTATGCCATCCTTAAAAACTTGAAACTCTGAACTCTGGCCCTCCGTTGCCTCCCTTTTGAGCTTGATTAGGGTTGAATCGAGATCTTGGCTGGCTTTAATTTCTTCTATGAATGTCAACTAGAGGGTTATTTCAGACAACCTCCCTATTAAAAGCTCGATCTCGCTTCTATGTAGCTCCTTCTGTAGAGCGTCTAGCAAGGCATGGACAGCCATAAATGACGAGGTATGCTTTCGACTTACCACATCGGCCACCTTGTTGGCTTTTCCTGGGTGATATAGGATTTCACAGTCATAATCCTTCACCAGTTCCAGCCATCTTCGTTGCCTCACGTTGAGCTCCGTCTGCATGAAGATATATTCGAGGCTCTAGTGGTATGTGTAGATCTCACACTTGATGCCATATAGATAGTGCCTCCATATTTTAAGTGCAAAAACGATCGCTACTAACTCCAGGTCATGTGTTGGATAATTCTTTTCATGGTTCTTAAGTTGCCGCGAAGCGTATGCGACCACGCTACCACCTTGCATTAATACGGCTCCTAGTCCAGTCTTAGATGCGTCACTGTAGATCACAAAATTTCCTTGTCCAGCGTCTGGTATGGTCAGGTTCAGAGCGCTCATGAGTTTGCATTTTAGCTCCTGGAAGCTCTCTTCGTACTTGTCAATCCACTCATACTTCTTTTCTTTCTTGGTGAGTGCTATGAGTGGAGCAACTAGCTTGAAGAAACCTTCCCCAAAACATCTGTAATAGCCTGCTAATCCTAAGAAGCCGCGGATTTTTGTTACACTCTTCGGAGTCGGTAAGTCACTAACTGCTTCAACCTTTGTTGGGTCTACTGATACTCCTTCCTTGGAGACCACGTGACCAAGGAAGTGGACCTTCTCCAGCCAACATTCACACTTAGAAAATTTGGTATATAGCTGATCTCCTTTAACTTAAGTAGAATGGCTCTCAGACACTCCTCATGCTCCTCTTTTGTCTTGGAATATACAAGTATGTCATCGATAAATATAATGATAAACTTGTCTAAGAATTCCTTGAAGACGCGGTTCATTAAGTCCATGAGAGCTGCGGGGGCGTTCGTCAATCTGAATGACATGACGAGAAACTCGTAGTGTCCCTATGCGAGTTTAGAAAGCCATCTTGGGTATGTCTACATCTTTGATCTATAATTGGTGATATCCGGAATGTAGGTCAATCTTTGAAAATATTGAGGCACCTTTGAGTTGGTTGAATAGATCATCGATCCATGGCAATATATATCTTGTTCAACTTCCGGTAGTCTATGTACATTCGTAGCGTTCCGTCCTCCTTTTTCACGAACAAGACTGGTGCTCCCCACAGTGAGTAGCTTTGTCGGATGAAGCCTTTATTCATCAGGTCCTTCAATTGAGTTTGAAGTTCCTTTAGCTTTGCCGGGGCCATTCTGTATGGGACCTTGGATATGGGTACTGATCTTGGTAGCAGCTCTACCTCGAATGATATTTCTCTTTTTGGCAGAAGCCCTGGGAGATCTTCTAGAAACACTCCTACGAACTCCTTGACTACTAGCAGACTATGTTAGGAAATGCCCTAAGCATTAGAGACATTTTGATGTATTTATTTTGAACTGGATAATAAAATTATATATATAGAGGTTATTCATTACATTTTTATCTGTCCTCGTCTTATTTACATGTTAAAGCAAATATAAGCAAATATGGCTCCCTGACTGCTTGTGTTAAGCTGTTAGAACGTTGCATGCAATGGACTTTTGTACGCGAGAAGACAATGTTCTAAAGTTAGCGGTCTAAACCATGGTCTGTAGTCTATGGGGTTAGACTGAGCATCTAACTCATGTTAAGACTATTATGTTGTCTAAAGCCTTGGAGGGGACGGTTTGTCTTGACTGTCTGGAGCTAGACTCCCAAGTAGAGACATAGATATATTGCTTGGTGGTGACATATTAGATCGGGACTAAAGCGTGATTGATCTACGAAGTCCGCTTTGAGTGGATCAATCTGCTTTTGACGTTCATTATGCAGTAACCTTAATCTTGAGTAAAAAGACAGCTTCATGTATATGACTTGTGTACTTTGATGTTCCAATGGCTAAAGTGTCTCAGAGGTAGTAAGCTTATAGACCGGTTCGTTGGGTGCATGACTTGTATAGATGAAGGGTTCGTTTACAGATATCGGAATCATAGCTCTAATGAGGAGTTAAAGGTATCCTCTTAAAAGCATTATACTGAATGTGAAAATGGACAAGGCCTTGGGTCGCCTATTGGGCGGATGACTTCTTATTCATATATGGTGAATAATCATTTTCTTTATTCGGTAGTATAATGGAACTTTAAGATAGCCTGATCAGTAGGATTAAACGGACTTTGGCCTAAGGCTGATCATGGATATCATATGAGGGTTCTGCATACATGACAAGGTCATTAGACGATAGCTTGTCACAGGCTTACGTAATACGGTATATAATTGGGAGTTCAGTTTCAGGTTTATAGGGGTGTGACTCTGAAATTAGTGATCATATGATTGAGTTATTCGGTAAAAGAATGATGATCATATGGATTTGCGGGAGCCCGATTATATATGTCCAATCAGTCCCTCTACTAGCTCCATATAATTCCTTAACGTTTGGCAAATTGATTTGTGTATGCTATTGGCTGGTTTATTATGCGTGGATGGTGATGACATAGGATTAGGATGGTAGACAAGATTCTCTCCGGTTGGATTCAGATTTTGTTTTGGATAATAGAGTACACAATTATTCGAACTCCAAATAAAGTTGCCATGATTTTATTTGAGATTGGATTGAAGTTGTAGAAAATTATCCATGAGAACAAGAATTTGAAACACAAGTGTTTTGTGGATTTTGAAATTTGAATTTTGAAATTTGAAATTTGAAATTTGAATTTTGAATTTAAAATTTGAATTTGAAATTTGAATTTGAAATTTGAATTTGAAATTTAAATTTGAAATTTGAAATTTGAAATTTGAAATTTGAATTTGAAATTCGAATTTGAATTTTGAAATACAAATTCTGAATCACAGTCCAAGTGGGATTCGAATTTGTTGTGGTAAATCCACAAGGTTTGAAATTCGAATTTGAGTTGGATTTAGAGATGATAATCTTGTTAGAATCCTACTTGAATTTTGAATCCAAATCCTAACTAATGATGGATGAAATTTTGAGGATTATCCTCAATGGATTTTCGGTTTTTGTGGATAAGGTTCAAAGGAAAAATTCAAGTTTCAATCTCAGTTGAATTTGGATTCTCTCCTCCCCAGAAAGTGGCCGAAATTTTGGAGCATATCTCCTTAGGAAAATTCAGTTATTTTGGATAAGGATGAGAGAAGATTCAAGCTTGAAAATCCTAGTGGAATTTTGATTCTCCCTTATCCTAAAAGTGACCGAAATTTTGAGGAGATTTTCTCCTTGGAATTTTTGGATTTTTTGGTTGAAAAAGGGAGATAAAATTCTAGTTAAAATCTTGTTTAGATTTGGATTGGATTTATCCTAAAAAAAAAAAAAACCGAATTTTATTGTTGGGATTTTCCCATGGAAAAATTTGGATTTTATGGTTATGGATAAGGGAGAATATCTTCTCCTAATCCAATTCAAATTCAGAGAATCACCTCATGCAGGTCTATAAATAGAGGTCCTGTCACTCCAGTTCTCTCAGACCACAGACTCTTAGGTGAGCAGGCTTATTATTGCACAGCTCATCGTGACAATAAGTACTTTAGAGATCTGGGTGGTCGGAAGAAGACTAGCAGTGCTAGCATACCGATCGAGGTTCAGAGTGCCCACACACTCAGCCATTCGGGAATTGGAGAATAGTAGAAAAGGCTAGTTGGTTGAAACCTCCGGTCATTCTCCTCCTACAGATTGGCATCCTTGAGGTATGAGTTTTAATTGTTGATGGTTTATTGTATATGGCATCATGAGATATTTAACGATCTAAAAATTTTTTATTGCTCCGCTGCGACACTCTGATACGTTTTTATCGATTTATTCTCCTACAATTGGTATCAGAGCCATCTCATGACTATGCCATGTACATAAATTGGACAATTACTTAGTCTTTTTATTTATGTATGGATTTGATATTTAGAGAGTGGCATTCTAGGGTTCTTTTATGTTGTTATCATGGATTATGTATGTAGTATGTGGTTATTTTAATTTTTTGAATTATTATAAGCATGCTTGTTTATGCCGGTTATGGTTCCTTAGAATTTAGAAAAATTGTATCTAGGAATTTTTATGTAACCATGGGAGCAGTTTATTAACACTGTAATTTTCCCATGGATTTTAGTTTTTTTGTCTCTTAGAATTATTATGGTTAGAATTTTTTTTGTACATCGGAAACGGTTTAGGAAATTTTATGTAATTATTCTTGGAGGAGATTAAAGACCGTAATTTATTTTTCCCAAAAGTTAATTTTTATTTAAAGGTTGAAATTTTGATTGTGTGGAAAATTTCAATTTAATTGGGATTTAAATTAATTTTTGGAGATCCTAATAGGTAAATTAGAATATGACACGAAAATCGAGACACGACCTTTCGGAATAGGCCGACGGGCCTTGGTAGGCCGACGGCCGCAGGCTAGGCCTGTAGCCGAGGGTGGCCTACCCAAGGCTGGCCGCAGCCTGGGCATGCAGCCTGTGGCTGCAGGCACTGCCTGCCGACTGCTGCGCCCGGCTTGGGCTTGCAGCCTGGCGCTACAGGCTTGGCCTGCAGCCTGGCAAGGCTGCACATGGGCGGCCGTGGGCTGCCAGCCCCCCCGGGGCTGGTGGCTGCCCACGGTGGCTGCTGCCTCCGGGGGTAGTGGTTCGACGATTCAAAAATCAGAAAATTTTGATTTTTAAATTTGAGATTTAATTTTAAATCATGTTTAAAAATATGTAATTGAAAATTTGAAAATTTGAAATTACATATTATTACACATGATGTTAAAAATTGTTTAAAATTTGAATTTGAAATTTAAATTGGAAATTCAAATTTGGAATTTGAAATTTAAATTTTTGGAGATTTAAATTTTAAATGATTCTTGGGATGAGAAATAAATGGAGAGGCTACATAAAGATGGATACAAGAAGACGGAACAAAATTCAAGACCCAAAGAATGCTTTGGATGGAATTTTGTAATCTTTATTTTCTTTGTTCTAGGGTGGAACCATGGCTTGGTTATTCTGTCAATTATTTTTTCTGTGATATGTCATGGATGTATAAATATATATTGATGGATGTTTTATATGCATATTTGATAACATGTCATATAGGATAGGTGAGTGCCGCTCATACTTTATTGATCATACATAATTTGTCAAAACTTGCGTGTTTTTCAAAATATTGAGTGGGAGAGGGTTTCAAACAAAACCCACGGCCTCCATTGTTAATCCATATGTGAAAGCATGGTAACGCTTCGCGTCAGTTCTGCCCTGACCACACCCCTCGGTAGGTGTTTACCGCCGCCGGTATACTAGATTGGATCTCCTATGTGGAAAACGTGTTCGGGTACGATCCTATTCATGACCACCCCTCGGTGGCTTGGTAGGACGTGGATCGGGCTACGTAAACAATGGTTATACACTCAAGACTCCTTTCGTTATTAACCTTCCCTAGAAGCTCTGTTAACTAAACTGGTGGCCAAATAAGCAGTTATTAATATATGTCTTAATCTTGGAGGATTTAAGGCAACATATATTAATTAGACAGGGTCCATGTTCCGGCTATTTGTTTTCATGACCACCCCTTGGTGGCTTGGGGCAACAGGTGCTGAGAATTACTATTGCAATGCTACATGTTTTTCAAGTTTCATGTAGGAACATACTTATATGTTTTATTTGCTAAATTATCTGTATATTTGCTTGGGCTTTGTAATGATGTCTAGTATAATTTTATTTCAGTTCAAAATGTCACCGACACCCCTCATTTCGATACTTACTGAAAATAAGCTTAATGGCGATAATTATAAAGATTAGAAAAGAAATCTATTAATAGTTCTCAGCTGCGAGAGACACAAGTTCGTGCTGGACGAGCCATGCCCACCTGGGCCCAAACCTGACACACCACTTAAGGAGGTCCCGGTTGCCTATAATCGTTGGAGAGAATCCAATGAGATAGCTCGATGCTACATCCTTGCTAGCATGATGAGTGCTTTACAAAAGCAGCATGAGACTTATCAAGTTGCTGGGGAGATCATGGAAAATCTGGAGGACATGTTCAGAGGCCAAGAAAAATTGGCTCGACAGTCGGCTATCACTAGCATTATGAACTTTAAGTAAAAGGCGGGTACTCTAGTGAAGGACCATATGATCACTCTAATGGGATTCTTCGCTGAGGCTGCCGAGAATGGTGCTGAGTTGGACTACAACACCCAGATCGAGATGGTGTTCAAGACTCTATCTAAAGATTTTGTGGGGTTTAAGGCCGCATACAATTTGACGACAAAGGAGTTAGGACTAACCGAGCTCATGAAGCAACTACAGGCTTATGAGCGGATGATCAAGGATGAGGATGCGGTCCGACCTAAAGGAGAGGCCAATTTGGCGGAATCTTCCAATCCCTCACGGAAGAGGAAGAGGCCAAATAAGAAGCAAGTGGCTTCTAGTTCTTCTAATCCTCCTGTCTCGGACGGGAAGAAGACGAAGAAGAACAAGAAGCCAAAGGACCCTAAAAAGTCCATATGCTTCCATTGTGGGAAGGTAGGTCACTTTAAGAAGGCTTGCCGGGAATTCCTAGCCGACAAGGGCAAGGAAGGTAAGGAACTTCATTACTTGGAAGCATGTTTGGTAGAAGAATCGAAAGACACTTGGGTCATTGATTCGGGCGCCACTAATCATGTTTGTGTTTCTATGCAGGGGTTCGTGGAAACGAGAAGTCTACATGATAGGAGCCTCTCGTTACGGACTGGAAATGGTAGCTTTATGGTGGCTGAGGCAGTGGGAGATGTTTACCTTTATTTTGATGAATTTAGGTTTATTGAAAGACTGTTTTTATGTTCCTAATTTTAGGAGGAACCTTATATCGGTAGCTTGTTTAATAAAGGATTCTTATTTAGTTTCTTTTAGTAACAGAGTTGATATTCATAGAAATAAGTCTTTTATCTGTTCTGGATGGATGGATGGAAACCTATATTTGATCAAACCAAAGATGTAATCACTGCTTGACACTGAATTAATAGATAACTCTAAAAGGTTGAAAGTTTCTCACTCTAACAAGGCGTATCTTTGGTATTTAAGACTTGGTCATATTAATCAGGATAGGATTCAAAGATTGGTGAAAGACAGTCCTCTGGAATCTCTGGAGGAGGTACGACTTCCCCAATGTGAGTCTTGTCTAGAGGGTAAAATGGCTTAGAGGTCTTTTGGAGCTAAGGGTACAAGGGCTCAGGAGCTCTTAGAAATTGTGCAAACTGACGTATGTGGCCCCATGAACGTCACAGCACGAGGAGGGTTCGAGTATTATGTCTCTTTTATAGATGATTACTCGAGGTATGGATATGTGTATCTGATGTACCGCAAGAGCAAAACCTTTGACAAGTTCAAAGAGTATCGTGCGGAAGTGGAAAAGCAATTAGATAAATCCATAAAGACACTTCGATCTGGTCGAGGTGGCGAATACCTCTCCGATGAATTTCTAGGACATCTTGTAGAGAACGGGATATTATCCCAATTGACTGCACCTGGTACTCTACAACATAATGGTGTAGTCAAAAGGAGAAACAGGACCCTGTTGGATATGGTACGGTCCATGATGAGTTATTCAATGCTGCCGCTATCATTTTGGGGATATGCTTTACAAACAGCGTGCTATATTTTGAATCAGGTTTCAAGCAAGTCAATTCCAAAGACTCCGTATGAATTGTGGCGTGGCAGGAAGCCCTCTATTGGACATATGAGAATATGGGGCTGCCCGGCGCATGTACTGGATGGGGATGCGAAGAAGTTGGAACCAAGATCAGAATTGTGCATGTTTGTAGGGTATCCAAAAGGAACTAGAAGAGGTCTGTTCTATAACCCGAAGGAACAAAAAGTCATTGTCTCAACCCATGCGACATTCTTAGAGGAAAGTCACATGAATGACTTTAAGCCTCGAAGCAAAGTGGTGCTTGAGGAGTTATCGGGTGAAAGAACTGCTCCACAGATTTTGGTCTTGGATGCAAGTCCGAGTTCCAATGAAAGACTTGCAGACGATCAATAATATAGGGTGCCTCGTCGTAGTGGGAGGGTTTCGAAGAAACCTAATTTCTTCATGTATGATACTGAGGTATACCAGGCCGACGCTCATGAGCATGAGGATGATCCAGTTACATATGATGAAGCTATAAATGATGTTGATTCTAAATCTTGGAAACAGGCTATGAACAATGAGATGGATTCTATGAAATCCAACTCTGTTTGGGAACTTGTAGATTTGCCAGATGGGATAAAACCCATTGGATGCAAATGGGTCTACAAAAGAAAGAAGGATGCGGAAGGGAGAGTGGAAATTTTCAAAGCTAGGCTGGTTGCAAAGGGGTACACACAAAAGGCTGCAATCGATTACGATGAAACTGTTAGGAAATGCCCTAAGCGTTAGAGACATTTTGATGTATTTATTTTGAACTGGATACTAAAATTATACATAGAGGTTATTCATTACATTGCTATCTGTCATCATCTTATTTACATGTTAAAGTAAATGTAAGCAAATATGGCTCCTTGACTGCTTGTGTTAAACTGTTAGAACGTTGCATGCAATGGATTTTTGTATGCGAGAAGACAATGTTCTAAAGTTAGCGGTCTAAACTATGGTCTGTAGTCTATGGGGTTAGACCGAGCATCTAACTCATGTTAAGACTATTATGTTGTCTAAAGCCTTGGAGGGGACGGTTTGTCTTGACTGTCTGGAGCTGGACTCCCAAGTAGAGGCAAGGATATGTTACTTGGTGGTGACATATTAGACCGGGACTAAAGCGTGACTGATCTATGAAGTCTGCTTTGAGTGGATCAATCTGCTTTTGACGTTCATTATGCAGTAACCTTAATCCTGAGTAAAAGGACAGCTTCATGTATATGACTTGTGTACTTTGATATTCCAATGGCTAAAGCGTCTCAGAGGTAGTAAGCTTATAGACCGGTTCGTTGGGTGCATGACTTGTATACGATGAAGGGTTCATTTACACATATCAGAATCATAGCTCTAATAAGGAGTTAAGGGTAACCTCTTAAAGGTACTATACTGAATGTGAAAATGGACAAGGCCTTAGGTCGTCTGCTGGGTGAATGACTTCTTATTCACATGTGGTGAATAATCATTTTCTTTGTTTTGTAATATAATAGAACTTTAAGATAGCCTGAACAGTAGGATTAAACGGACTTTGACCTAAGGCTGATCATGGATATCATATGAGGGTTCTGCATACATGACAAGGTCATTGGACGATAGCTTGTCACAGGCTTGCGTAATACGGTATATAATTGGGAGTTCAGTTTCAGGTTTATAGTGGCGTGACTCTGAAACTAGTGATCATATGATTGAGTTGTTCGATAAAAGAATGATGATCATATAAATTTACCGGAGCCTGATTATATATGTGGCGGCCCACCCCTCGTAGAGATCATACAATACTATTACAGTTGAGCTTTATCGCTAACTGCGATAGATTGTACTCTCATGGGTCGCTGGCTATTCTATTTCTCTTTTAATCATGACGTTTTTGGGGAAATTTTTTTTTTTAAACATCATGTAAAACATTTCCCACTATTTACTTTGTTGGCACGTACAAAGTAATTTACATAATACAGTACTTTCGTAAAATATATAATATACAAAAGACTGTTTCTTTTTCCCTTCTCTTTTATCGCTCAACGGAAAGACTCTGGCAGGACCATATCCCTCGCTCAGTTATCCCATTTGACACGCGCCATCCCGTCCGCATCTAGTCAAATAAGCTACTGAGCTGGTCGCTTACCTGCAACATTAGCAAAAATGGTGAGCTACAGGCTCGGTAAGTTCAAACATGCAAGAAATAAAATTTCTATGAATAGTACTATTCATCGTGAATAGTACTTTTGACCACTATTCATATATGAATAGTAATTTTGACCACTATTCATACGTGAATAGTAAGGTTGACCACAACACAGTGTCACAACAGTTCATCTACCGCGATGTTAGTACTCTCACTAAACTGTCTTATGCTCAATTATGGCATAGTTTCAATTTTAGGTAATTATCTTTGCTTATGTTCTGGTTTTGAGCTCAGGTTGGCAGTATCATTTAAGTGCGCATGACTGGGAGCGGTACATTAGTGCTGACCTCCACAGCCTTCATCTCATAGCCCGAAGGCAAAATTTTATATGACTGGGAGCGGTACATCAGTGCTGACCTCCACAGCCTTATTCTCATAGCCCCGAAGGCAAAAGTACCTCCCTGTTTGGAAGGCTGGTACGCCAGAAAGTGGTTTCATTACCGACTTTTTAAACTTCTAACCCGATGACTTCACATTGTCCCGTGGTTAGGAATGGTTGACATTTTAATTTTAGGGGAGTGAGTTTCATTAACCTCGCTCTAGTGCCCGAAGCACAATTAACAATGTGTCCATTCTCAATAGTGCCCGTAGCACATTACGTCTCTCTCTCTACTCAATAATAGTGCCCGTAGCACATATGTACCTAACTTATAGTTAGTACATCAAAGTTAGCAACAATAATGCTATATGTTGCAGACAGGTAAATGTCTGAACTTACCTTATCAGTCTCTTCTCTTTTCCTCTCTTGGATCTTTGATCGCCCTCCTTGTAGGTCGATTTTTTTTTTTTTATCCTACAGACAAAACCTTGTCTGTGAATTTTATTTCCATTTATAACTTTTATTTTTCATTTAAAAGCTTAAATAAAACCTATTTATAAATTTTTAGGCTTTATTTATCATTTTCCCAATTTTTCTCAACTTTTACAAAATTACGATTTTACCTCTATATTTTGGCAAAATTACGATTTTGCCCTTGACGGAAATTTTCCCGATCCAGGCTGCATTTTTGGCTCTCAGGAACTTTTCTGATTCTTTTCTATTCATTACCGGGTTTATTTCTATTTTATTTTCATTTTTCACTTTCCCGACCCTCGGGAAGCACTATTCCGACCCTTACGTCGGTTTAGTGATTTTCTATCGTTTCGGAGCCTCAAATGGACGTTTCACTAGTATTTAAAACGTTCATCTAGACATTCCCGACCTAGGTCTCCGAGGTTCGGATTTTCCGTTCCCGACTCGGACCTTTATATCTTTTCCAAAAACGCCCCCCCTCGGGGTCGGTTTTTTTTTTTCTCAATTTCACTCGCGTTTCACATTTTTAGGGGACAGGTTACTATTCACGAACCACCCCTTAGGTTTTCCTTATTCAATTTTCCATTAGGGACTCGGGTTTCCGACCCGACCCCAAACTTTTTTTATTTTTAATTCCATTTTACCCCAAATGCTGTTTTCGAAATTTCGGCAGCATTTCGGCGTAATTTTAAGGCTACCGGCGTTAGGTACGCCTCGAACCATATGTACCTGCCACGTACTATACCACAAGCCTATTTTATGTAAAAGTTTGGAAAACTTTTACATAAAAGCTCACAAAATTCCAATTTGCATTTTAACCCACATTACACAAAAATTTTTCATTTTCATCCTTAGTTTTTGGCCATGGTTTTGACAATCAAAACCTAACCAAAACTTCTCAAATTTTCACCAAATCTTAGGCTATTAAAATGTCATTTTCTAACACATTTCCAAGCCTATTTTCATTGCATTTTTCAACAATTTTCCTAGGGTTTTTAATCACATATAACCCACGGCCACACTAATAAAACATACCCCAATTTTTTTTCTTCCTTGCTTTCATTCCTAATTTCCTCATTTGCATTATAAAATGCATGATTTCAATTATCTAAACATCAAGTAAACTATGCAAAATTTTCTTCCAAACCCTAAGTAACCCACGGCCTCTTAGGTAAGTTCACACCCAAAATTTTTTTCCAAGCTTTCCATAATGCAAATCATGCTTTATTCTTAACAAAATATGAATTGAAAGCATGTTAACACTTAAACCCCAAAAATTTCTCATTGATCATCCATGGTAACCCACGGTTTTACCCTTGGAAAACCAACAAAATTTTGGTTTTTCTTTGAACCAATTACATGGTTTTCTTCCTAATTACACCCTTAACAAAACCCAAGCATCAAATCAATGAAAACAACCAAAAATTTTTCCATCTTTTTTCACTATTCATGACACGGTTTTCTTGAAAAAAAAACCAAGAAAAAGTTCAATCCAAGGGGAGTTACCTTGTTCACTTGCTTACTTTGTCTTCAAGGAATGCTTTGACACCAATTTTGTGATAGAAAATTGAGGAAATTACTTGTTCTCTCTTGGTGGCTCACGGTACACTTAGAACAAAAATATTTCTCTTTGGTTTTTTTACTTCAAAATGGTCTTGGCCATTTCTTTCCAAAGTTGCCGACTTATGCATGAAATAAGCCAATTAATTTGGCTACCAACCAATCACATTTCACCACCTTTCAACACTAATTCTTTCCAACATTTTCAAAAATTTAAAATGGTGAATTTTGGCCAAATCTTGGCCTTTAGATCAAAAAGACACTAAATCATGGCCATTAATGCTACCAACCACCATTTTCTTCCCATTTATTAAAGGGATTTATGATGTCATAAATGCTAAAGCAAAAGTTGACTTTGACTTTCACTATTCACATTAATTCGACTACTTTTTGACCGATACCGGTTCGAGCCGAAATTTTTCTGAAATCGTCCCGGCGTGTTCTTGAGGTCTCCTGTGCAGTCGGATCAATTTAAACTGCTTCCATTTGATCAAAATTAATCCCGGAAGTTTTCCGTCTTTTATTGTCCTGGTTAGGGTTTTCAATGCCGGTTTTGGCACCGTTTCACCCGTTTCAACTCAGTGAATTTTTCCAACACTGAATTCTTACTCGTCAGTATTGTTAGAATATTTTCATATATTCTAAATAATATAAATACATTTATTTCACTCTTTAAACAGTAGAAATTGTTATACACATACATTTGTACATTTTCTTCCGAGAATTACCTAAATTTCCCAGTTGTCACATTCACCCCTCCTTGTAAAATTTTCGTCCTCGAAAATTAGAACAAGTGGGGGTATAAACTCCTCATCTCGTCTTCTCGTTCCCACGTAGCTTCTTCAATGTTGTGATTCTTCCACAGAATCTTCACTAGAGGGATTGTCTTATTCCTCAGTACTTTCTCTTCACGAGCCAGTACTCGAATAGGTTGTTCCTCATATGTCAAATCCTCATGGATTGGAATAGGCTCATGCTTCAACACATGGGAGGGATCTGGTATATATTTTCTCAGCATCGACACATGAAATACATTATGCACTGTCGACAATTCTGGAGGTAACGCTAATTTGTAAGCGACCTTTCCAATGTGTTAGATAATTTCATAAGGTCCAATATATCTTGGACTCAGTTTCCCCTTCTTACCGAAACGCATAATCCCCTTCATAGGCAATACCTTGAGAAATACGAAGTCTCCTTCATCAAACTCTAAGGATCTCTGCCTCTTGTCCGCGTAGCTCTTTTGTCGGCTTTGCGCAATTTTCATTTGATGCTGTATTCTAGCAACTGCATCGGAAGTCTCTTTTATGAAGTCCGTCTTATGCAACTGCTTCTCTCGCAAATCATACCAGCGTAATGGTGATTTGCACTTCGGTCCATACAAAGCCTCGTAAGGTGCCATGCCTATAGAAGCTTGGTAACTATTATTGTACGAGAATTCAATTAACGATAACTTCTCGTTCCAATTTCCCGCAAAATCCATTACACAAGCTCGAAGCATGTCCTCTAATGTCTGAATTGTCCGCTCCGACTGTCCGTCTGTTTGCGGATGAAAAGCCGTACTGAGTCTCAATTCAGTACCCATGGCCTCTTGCACACACTTCTAGAAATTTGAAGTGAACCGTGCATTTCGATCTGATACAATGGATTTTGGTACTCCATGTAATCTGACGACATGAGTTACATATAACTGAGCAAACTTTTCCAACGAAAAAGTCATCTTGACAGCTATAAACCATGCCGTCTTGGTCAGTCTGTCCACAATAACCCAAATGGCATCATAACCTTCTCGGGTTTTTGGGAGTCCTACTACAAAATCCATCGTAATGTGTTCCTATTTCCATTCAAGAATCTCCAACGGTTCCAATCTTCCTGCTGGATGTTTATGTTCCGCTTTGATTCTCTGATAGGTCATGCATCTGCTCATGAATTTCGCTATATCGTTCTTCATCCCTTTCCACCAGAACTGTAACTTTAAGTCCTGATACGTCTTGCTAGCTCCGGGATGAACCGAATAGGGTGTCTCATGGGCTTCTGACATGATCCGTCTTCTAAGTTCCTCATCAGCTGGAACATTAATTCTTTCTTGATAAAGGATCATTCCATCCTTGGAAATTCCTTCCTGAGAACTTGTCATTGTTGGTCTCGTCTTTGAGCTTCCTTTTTGTCCTCAAACAATGATGATTCCACTTGGAGTGCAGCTAATCTTCCAGATATCAGCTCCAAGTTCAACGAATTTATCTCTTACTACAATGGCTTCAGAAGCCTGTTTATTGGTAGCTGGTGCGATATGGTTGACTTCCTACTTAAAGCATCCGCTACACGGTTGGCCTTTCCTGGATGGTATAGGATTTCACAATCATAATCCTTCACCAGTTCCAACCATCGTCTTTGCCGCATATTGAGCTCCTTTTGCGTGAAGAAATACTTCAGGCTTTGGTGATCAGTGAAAATCTGACACTGAGCTCCATAGAGATAGTGTCACCAAATTTTAAGTGCGAACACTACTGCAGTAAGTTCAAGGTCATGTGTAGGATAATTCCTTTCATGCTCCTTTAATTGACGGGAAGCATAGGCAATTACCTTGCCGCCTTGCATCAGAACTGCTCCCAATCCTACTTTAGATGCATCACTGTAGATCACAAACTTCTCCCCTTCAGTGGGAAGCGTAAGGATTGGTGCGCTTGTTAGCCGTCTCTTTAATTCCTGGAAGCTTCTTTCGCATTCCGTAGTCCACTCGTACTTCCTTTCTTTGAGTGTAAGAGCACTAAGAGGTGCAGCTAGTCGCGCAAATCCCTCTACAAATCACTGATAATAACCAGCTAACCCCAAGAAACTGCATATTTCCGTCACACTCTTGGGTACAGGCTACTGGTTAATTGCATCTACTTTTGTCGGATCTATAGCAATACCTTCCTGGGATACAACATGTCCGAGGAAATGGACTCTGTCTAGCCAAAACTCACATTTTGAGAATTTGGCATATAATTGATGCTTCCTTATCGTATTCAGCACGATCCTCAGATGCTCCTTGTGCTCCTCATGACTTTTCGAGTATATAAGAATGTCATCAATGAATACAATGACAAACTTATCCAAATACTCTTTAAAAATTCTATTTATCAAATCCATGAACGCTGCCGGCGCATTTGTTAATCCAAATGGCATCACAAGAAACTCGTAGTGACCATAACGAGTCCTAAACGCCGTCTTAGGAATATCACTTTCTTTAATTCTCAGCTGGTGATATCCTGATCGTAAGTCGATCTTGGAAAATACCGCTGCGCCTTTTAACTGGTCGAATAGGTCATCAATTCTAGGTAATGGATACCTATTTTTGATCGTAACCTTATTCAACTCCCGATAATCAATGCATAAACGGAATGTTCCATCCTTTTTCTTGACGAACAACACAGGTGCACCCCATAGAGAAAAACTCGGCCTGATGAATCCTTTATCCAAAAGCTCCTTTAATTGTTCCTGCAGCTCCTTTAACTCTACTGGAGCCATGCGGTATGGTGCTTTGGAAATAGGTGCTGTTCCAGGCATCAACTCAATTTCGAACGAGATTTCTCTCTCTGGAGGTATCCTTGGTAATTCTTCCGGAAATACGTCAAGAAATTCATTAACCACAGGAACATCTTCAGGTTGAAGCTTCTGTTCCTCTGTTGTATCCACCACATATGCCAGATATCCCATGCAACCACTGGCTATCAGCTTGCTTGCTCTCAGCGAACTGATCATCATCTTCCCGGGTTTTCGAGAAGTGTTGACATACTCGAAACTCTCTTCTTCCTCGGGTTGGAATACTATCTGTCGATTTCAGCAGTCGATCGTAGCTCGGTATTTCCCTAGGAAATCCATGCCTAGAATCACATCGTAATCCATGATCTTCATTACGATTAACTCCGCATATAGTTCCCTATTTGCCACATATACTGGTACATGAGGTAGCCAGTAATTGGACAACAATACTTCCCCAGAGGGTAAAGCTGTCTTAAATAACCTTCCCATATAATCCTTAGGAAGTCCTATCTTGTCAGCAAATGCATAAGAAACAAAAGAATGCGTAGCACCGGAATCAAACAGTACAGAGGCTACATGACTAGCAACAGTGAGCTGACCTGTCACTACGTTCGATGTTCCTGCCTCTGCATCCTCCTTGCGGTAGGCCATCACACGAGCATCGGCACGTGGCACACGCTCCTGGCGCTGCGGCCTTACTGGTGACTCTTCAACTCTGGCCTGAAGGGAATGAGCTTGTGGGCGTGTCTGGTGCGGTTGGGAAGTGCCTTGTCAACTCTGCCTATTTGGATAGTTTCTGGCGTAATGGCCTTCCTGTGGCGGCCCGCCCCTCGTAGAGATCATACAATACTATTACAGTTAAGCTTTATCGCTAACTGCGATAGATTGTACTCTCATGGGTCGCCGGCTTATCTCTCTCTCATATTAAATCATGACGTTTTTTTTTTTTGGGAAAATTTTTTTTTTTTTTTCTTTAAACATCATATGAAATCTTCTTCCACTATTTACTTTGTTGATAAGTACAAAGTAATATAAATAATACAGTACTTTCGTAATATATATATAATTACAAAAGACTGTTTCCCCCTTTTTCCCTTCACTTTAACGCTCAGCGGCAAGACTCTGGCAGTACCATATCCCTCGCCCAGTTATCCCATTTGACACGCGCCATCCCGTCCACCATCCAGCCAAACAAGCTACTGAGCTGGTCGCTTACCTGCAACATTAGCAAAAATGGTGAGCTACAGGCTCAGTAACTTCAAACATGCAAGAAATAAAATTTCAATGAATAGTACTATTCATCGTGAATAGTACCGTTGACTACTATTCATCCGTGAATAGTACTTTGACCACTATTCATACGTGAATAGTAATGTTGACCACAACACTGTATCACACTAGGACATCTACTGCGATGTTAGTGCTCTCACTAAACTGTCTTATGCTCAATTATGGCACAGTTTCAGTTTTAGGTCATTATCTTTTAATTACGTTCTGGTTTTGAGCTCAGATTGGCAGTACCATTTAAGTGCGCATGACTGGGAGCGGTACATTAGTGCTGACCTCCACAGCCTTAATCTCATAGCCCCGAAGGCAAAATTTTATATGACTGGGAGCGGTACATCAGTGCTGACCTCCACAGCCTTATCTCATAGCCCCGAAGGCAAAATTTTATATGACTGGGAGCGGTACATCGGTGCTGACCTCCACAGCCTTATCTCATAGCCCCGAAGGCAAAAATAGTACCTCCCTGTACGGAAGGCTGGTACGCCAGAAAGTGGTTTCATTACCGACTTTTTAACATTCTAACCCGGTGACTTCATATTGCCCCGTGGTTAGGAATGGTTCACATTTTAATTTTAGTTGAGTGAGTTTTATTAACCTCGCTCTAGTGCCCGAAGCACAATTAACCATGTGTCCCATTCTTATAGTGCCCGTAGCACATTTCGTCTCTCTCTCTATTCTATCATAGTGCCCGTAGCACATATGTACCTAACTTATAGTTAGTACATTAAAATTAGCACAATATTGCTATATGTTGCAGACAGGTAAATGTTTGAACTTACCTTATCAGACTGTTCTCTTTCTCTCTCTTGGATCTTGAATCGCCTTCCTTGTAGGCCGATTTTGGGATCCTACAGACAAAACTATGTCTGTTAATTTCTTTCCCATTTATAGCTTTTATTTTTCATTAAAAAGCTTAAATAAAACCTATTTATAACTTTTTAGGTTTTATTTATTATTTTCACCATTTTCCCCCAACTTTTGCAAAATTACGATTTTGCCCCAATATTTTGGCAAAATTGCAGTTTTGCCCCTGACGGAATTTTATTGATCCAGACTGCATTTTTGGCTCTCAGGAACTTTTCTGATTCTTTTCTAATCATTACCGGGTTCGTTTTTACTTTATTTCCATTTTTCACTTTCCCGGCCCTCGGGAAGCACTATTCCGACCCTTACGTCGGTTTAGCGATTTTTTATCGTTTCGGAGCCTCAAATGGACGTTTCACTAGTATTTAAAACGTTCATCTAGACTTTCCCGACCTAGGTCTCCGAGGCTCGGGTTTTCCGTTCCCGACTCGGACCTTTATTTCATTTCCAAAAACGCCCCCCCCTCGGGGTCGGTTTTTCAATCTCACACGCGTTTTTCATTTTTAAGGGGACGGGTTACTATTCACGACCCACCCCTTAAATTTTTTTCTTATTCACTTTTCCGTTAGGGACTCGGGTTTCCGTCCCGACCCTAACTTTTTATTTTTATTTCCATTTTTACCCCGAATGCCGTTTTCGAAATTTCGGCAGCATTTCGGCGTAAATTTAAGGCTTCCGGCGTTAGGTACGCCTCGAACCATAAGTACCTGCCACGTACTATACCACAAGCCTATTTTATGTAAAAGTTTTTCAAACTTTTACATAAAAGCCCACAATTTTCAATTTCCACATTATCACCCACATAACAACATTTTTCACACAATTTTGCCCTTAATTTGGTTTCGGTTTTCACAACAAAACCAAACCAAATTTTGTCAAATTTTCACCACACTTTAGGTCATTCAATGTCATGTTTCCAACCCTTTTTCAAGCCCATTTTCAATGCATTTTCAACCACATTTTTAGGGTTTTTTATGCACTTAGAACCCACGGCCTTATTAATGAAAATCATGCTCAACATATTTGTTTCATTCTTTCAATCACATTACCACCATTTACACATTAATTTGCATGATTTCAATCAACCAAACATCACCTAAAATCAAGCAAAATTTCTTCCAAACCATTAACAAAACCCACGGCCACTTTATATAATTCATGCCATAAATTTTTTTCAAGCTTTTCATAATGAAATACAAGCTTTATTCTTCACCAAATTAAGCTTAGAAAGCATATTCACCATTAACCAAAACTTTTTCTCATTGGTTACCTAAGGTAACCCACGGATTCCATGAAGAAAAACCATGAAAAATTGAGTGAAAAAGGGATTTACCTTGGTCTAATGCTTCCTTTGCCTTCAAGGAGTGTTTTGACACACTTTTTGTGAAGAAATGTTGAAGAGAAAGCTTGGTTTCCCTTGGTCCCTCACGTAGCCACCATGGAAGAAAGTTAGAAAAATTTTCTTATGGCTTTTGCTTCAAAATATGTCTCGGCCACTTATGTCACTAAAATTGCCGACTTAACCATGAAACAAACCAATTAATTTGGCAACCAACCAATGAGATTTCACCACCTTTCACCTTAATACTTTCCATAATTTTCAAAAATTAAAAATGGCATATTTTGGCCAAATCTTGGCCTTTAGATCAAAAGTTAAATGAATCTTGGCCATCCATCCTACCAACCACCATAATTCTTTCCATTTATAATCTTGAATTATGATGTCATAAATGTAAAAGTGAAAGTTGACTTTGACTTTCACTATTCACATTAATTCGACTACTTTTTGCCCGATACCGGTTCGAGCCGAAATTTTCCTGAAATCGTCCCGGCGTGTTCCTGAGGTCTCCTGTGCAGTCGGATCAATTTAATCTGCTTCCGTTTGATCAAAATCAATCCCGGAAGTTTACCGTCTTTTATTGCTCCGGTTAGGGTTTTTAATGCCGATTTTGGCACCGTTTCACCCGTTTCAACTCAGTGAATTTTTCCAGCACTGAATTCTTACTCGTCAGTATTGTTAGAACATTTTCATATATTCTGAACAATATAAATACATTTATTTCACTCTTTAAATAGTACAAATTGTTATATACATACAATTGTACATTTTCGTCCGAGAATTGCCTGAATTTCCCGGTTGTCACATTCACCCCTCCTTATAAAATTTTCGTCCTCGAAAATTGGAACAAATGGGGGTATAATTTCCTCATCTCGTCTTCTCGTTCCCACGTAGCTTCTTCAATATTGTGATTTTTTCCACAAAATCTTCACTAGTGGGATTACCTTATTCCTCAGTACTTTCTCTTCACGAGCTAGTACTTGAATCGGCTGTTCCTGATATGTCAAATCCTCGTGGATTTGAATAGGCTCATGCTTCAATACATGGGACGGATCTGGTATATACTTTCTCAGCATCGACACATGAAATACGTTATGCACTGCCGACAATTCTGGAGGTAGCGCTAATCTGTAAGCGACCTTTCCAATGCGTTCGATAATTTCATAAGGTCCAATGTATCTTGGACTCAGTTTCCCCTTCTTACCGAAACGCATAATTCCCTTCATAGGCGATACCTTGAGAAACACGAAGTCTCCTTCATCGAATTCCAAGGATCTCCGCCTCTTATCCGCGTAGCTCTTTTGTCGGCTTTGCGCAATTTTCATTTGGCGCTGAATTCTAGCAACTGCATCGGAAGTCTCTTGCATGAAATCCGTCTTATGCAACTGCTTTTCTCGCAAATCGTACCAATGTAATGGTGATCTGCACTTCCGTCCATACAAAGCCTCGTAAGGTGCCATGCCTATCGAAGCTTGGTAACTATTATTGTACGAGAATTCAATCAATGGTAACTTCTCGTTCCAATTTCCCGCAAAATCCATAACACAAGCTCGAAGCATGTCCTCTAACGTTTGAATTGTCCGCTCTGACTGCCCGTCTGTTTGCGGATGAAAAGCCGTACTGAGTCTCAATTCAGTACCCATGGCCTCTTGCACACACTTCCAGAAATTCGAAGTGAACCGTGCATCTTGATCTGATACAATGGATTTCGGTACTCCATGTAGTCTGACGACATGAGTTATGTACAGCTGAGCAAACTTTTCCAGCGAAAAAGTCATCTTGACAGCTATGAACCGTGCCGTCTTGGTCAGTCTGTCCACAATAACCCAGATGGCATCATAACCTTCTCGGGTTTTTGGGAGTCCCACTACAAAATCCATCGTAATGTGTTCCCATTTCCATTCAGGAATCTCCAACGGTTCCAATCTTCCTGCTGGATGTTTATGTTCCGCTTTGACTCTCTGACAGGTCATGCATCTACTCACGAATTTAGCTATATCGTTCTTCATCCCTTTCCACCAGAACTGTGACTTCAAGTCCTGATACATCTTGCTCGCTCCGGGATGAATCGAATAGGGTGTCTCATGAGCTTCTGACATGATCCGTCTTCTAAGTTCCTCATCAGCTGGAACATTTATCCTTCCTTGATACAGGATTATTCCATCCTTGGAAATTCCTTCTTGAGAACTTGCCATCACAGGATCTCGCCTTTGAGCTTCCTTTATTTCCTCAAATAGCGATGATTCCACTTGGAGTGCAGCTAATCTTCCAGATATCAGCTCCAAGTTCAAAGAATTTATCTCTTGCTGCAATGGCTTCGGAAGCCTGTTTATTGGTAGCTGGTGCGATACAGTAGACTTCCTACTTAGAGCATCCGCTACACGGTTGGCCTTTCCTGGATGGTAGAGGATTTCACAGTCATAATCCTTCACCAATTCCAACCATCGTCTCTGTCGCATATTGAGCTCTTTTTGCGTGAAGAAATACTTCAAGCTTTGGTGATCAGTGAAAATCTGACATTGAGCTCCATAGAGATAGTGTCGCCAAATTTTAAGTGCGAACACTACTGCAGCAAGTTCAAGATCATGCGTAGGATAATTCCTTTCATGCTCCTTTAACTGACGGGAAGCATAGGCAATCACCTTGCCGTCTTGCATCAGGACTGCTCCCAGTCCTATTTTCGATGCGTCACTGTAGATCACGAACTTCTCCCCTTCAATGGGAAGCGTAAGGATTGGTGCGCTTGTCAGTCGCCTCTTTAACTCCTGGAAGCTTCTTTCGCATTCCATAGTCCACTCGTACTTTCTTTCTTTGCGTGTAAGAGCAGTAAGAGGTGCAGCTAATCGCGCGAATCCCTCTACAAATCGCCGATAATAACCAGCCAATCCCAAGAAACTGCGTATTTCAGTCACACTCTTGGGTGCAGGCCACTGGTTAATTGCCTCTACCTTTGTCGGATCTACAGCAATACCTTCCTGAGATACAACATGTCCGAGGAAATGTACTCTGTCCAGCCAAAACTCGCATTTTGAGTATTTGGCATACAGTTGATGCTTCCGTATCATATTCAACACGATCCTCAGATGCTCCTTGTGCTCCTCATGAGTCTTTGAGTATATAAGAATGTCATCAATGAATACAATGACAAACTTATCCAAATACTCTTTAAAAATTCTGTTCATCAAATCCATGAACGCTGCTGGCGCATTTGTCAATCCGAATGGCATCACAAGGAACTCATAATGCCCATAACGAGTCCTAAACGCCGTTTTAGGAATATCACTTTCTTTGATTCTCAGCTGGTGATATCCCGACCGTAAGTCGATTTTGGAAAATACCGCTGCGCCCTTTAACTGGTCGAATAGGTCATCAATTCTAGGTAACGGATACCTATTTTTGATCGTAACCTTATTCAACTCCCGGTAATCAATGCACAGTCGGAATGTTCCATCCTTTTTCTTGACGAATAACACAGGTGCACCCCATGGAGAAAAACTCGGCCTGATGAATCCTTTATCCAAAAGCTCCTTTAATTGTACCTGCAGCTCCTTTAACTCCACTGGAGCCATGCGGTATGGTGCTTTGGAAATAGGTGCTGTTCCAGGCATCAACTCAATCTCGAATGAGATTTCTCTCTCTGGCGGTATCCCTGGTAACTCTTCCGGAAATACGTCAAGAAACTCATTAACCACCAGAACATCTTCAGGTTGAAGCTTCTGTTCCTCTGCAGTATCCACCACATATGCCAGATATCCCATGCAACCACTGGCTATCAGCTTGCTTGCTCTCAGCGAACTGATCATCATCTTCCCGGGTCTTCGAGAAGTATCAACATACTCGAAACTCTCTTCTTCCTCGGGTTGGAAGACTATCTTTCGATTTCGGCAGTCGATCGTAGCTTGGTATTTCCCTAGGAAATCCATGCCTAAAATCACATCGTAATCCATGATCTCCATTACGATCAACTCAGCATATAGTTCCCTATTTGCCACATATACTGGTACATATGGTAGCCAGTAATTGGACAACAATACTTCCCCAGAAGGTAAAGCTATCTTAAATACCCTTCCCATATTATCCTTAGGAAGTCCTATCTTGTCAGCAAATGCATAGGAAACAAATGAATGCGTAGCACCGGAATCGAATAGTACAGAGGCTACATGACTAGCGACGGGAAGCTGACCTGTCACCACGTTTGATGTTCCTGCCTCTGCGTCTTCCTTGCTGTAGGCCATCACACGAGCATCAGCACGTGACATTCGCTCCTGGCGTTGTGGCCTTACTGGGGACTCTTCCACTCTGGCTTGAAGGGAATGAGCTTGTGGGCGTGTCTGGTGCGGTTGGGAAGTGCCTTGTCCACCCTGCCTATTGGGACAGTTCCTGGCGTAATGGCCTTCCTTTCCACATTCGTAGCAAACAAGTGGCCCAAATCTGCATCGCCCAGAATGTCTCTTCCCGCATGTAGGGCAGTTTTGCACATTAGACTCTGCATTACCAGCTGTTCTCCGCTGTTGGTTTCGATTATTTCCCTGGCGATTCCCAGAAAAATTTCCTTTCCTCTTGTTTTGCTGGGATCCCTGACTATTGCCCTGGCTTGGTTTCGCATTTTGACGAGGCTTGCTTGATTGACCAACTTGTGTAGACTTCGCCAAAGCCCTCTCCTTCTTCTTTGCCTCCCAGTGTTTCTCTCTTTCCTCTTTCTGTCGGGCTACATGAAACTCAGCTCTAATGGCCTGACTCACACAGTCTGCTACAGAAGTAGGTGGTACTAGTCCAGTGTCTACTAACGCAGCAATTTCCGGCCTAAACATCCCGATCATTTTTTTGTATCTTTTCCCTCTCAGTAGGGACCACATAAGGGCACAAACGGGATAACTGATCGAACTTTCGGCAGACTTCGCTTACCGACATGTTCCCTTGTGTCAACTCTGAGAATTCTTTCTGTTGCTGTCTCAGAGATGCAGGGTCTTAATATTTCTGGTTAAATTCTTCCAGAAATTCCGCCCAACTCATGGTAGACACGTCTCTTCTCATTCGCACGGTGTCCCACCAAAACCGAGCATCTTTTCTCAGCACAAAAGACGCACATGCAACCTTCTCCCGATCGGTTAGGTTCATGAACTCCATGATCACTTGTAACACATCATCGTATAACATATAATCATTTTGGTATTTCATTCATAGCAAAACATTTATATGTCATACATAGGCATCACCAGTCATATATACATCGGCCCTTTATACTAAATGGCCACAAGTCTATACAAAAGAGCTTTTCTCTAAGCTACTTATGTACATCTACATATCTACTGGTCACTCATTCCCCGCATCTGGGACTAGAGGATATTCTTCTGGATCCTCATCGTCATCTGGCTCATCTGAGTCGTCACCACCCCGTGGTCTAGATGGTCCGGCCTCATGATCATTCATCATTCTTCTCGGCCCGAATATGCGTGCAAACATCTCATCTTGACCCAGCGTCTCTCGTCGACTCTGCGTCAGATGCTCGATCAGAATCTCTCTCTCGATCGCCCTGATCGTTACCACGAACTCTTGGAGCGTCGGAGGAAACGGCTTGATCACCCTCGGTCTCAGCTCCAAGGATAAACCTTTCCAAAACAGCTCACAGCAGTTTGCTTCCGTGAGGTTAGGCAACGGACATCTCCTCCGAATGGTCTCCTCAAACCGTGCTGCGTAAGACATCACTGTCTCACCAGACAGCATGACCATCCTCTCGGTCTGGAGAATGTAATCCCTGACCTCATCGAATCCAGGGTATGCAGGTGTATCAGCCTCTCGTCTCTCTGGAGGTGCTGGAGCAGGTGCTGGATCCCTAGGTTGAAACTGATCAGCCAACCGCTGGCAGAACTCAGCCCAACTGAATCCCAATAAAATCTCCTGGTCGCAATATTGCCAGAACACTCGAGCGTCTCCCTGAAACATACTGACAGCCAACTGGATCCACATATCTCGATCAATATCGCATATCACCATGATCCTCTCTACGGCATGGAGCCAGTCCTTGGTCTCCATCGACTGTCGTCCACCATCAAACATCGGAGGACTGCTGGCCCTAAAAGCCTGTACTGCCCGTGCCGACACTCTCACCCCAATATGTTGACGTCCACCAACAACTGGAATGTCCACTACCACCGGTGGATGAACTATCGGTCGTGGCTGTACAATATCTACTGGCGCTGGCGTTGGTACTGGTACCGGAGGTCTCTCGGGTACCGGAGGTCTGATTACCGGTCGTTGGGACATAGACGGCCTCACAATAGACCTCGTCCATACCCGTAATGCTCCCCTCGGTCGTGGTAGCGGTGGTCTCACATATGGAGGTCTGGTCATCTTGCTACCTATAACATAATTATTTTCACATAAGAAAATAATTAACTGAACTTAAGTAAACTACTTACTTGGATAGCGGTGCAGGATGCGCAAAGTGTCAAATCGGGATATGGTCACACTGCTCTGATATACCAACTGTAACAGCTGTTGGTATTCAAAACCAAATCAGTCGCAACCCTTGCTCTGATATACCAACTGTGGCGGCAGTTGGTATTATAAACTAAACCAATCTCAGACCTTGCTCTGATACCAACTGTGGCGGCCCGCCCCTCGTAGAGATCATACAATACTATTACAGTTAAGCTTTATCGCTAACTGCGATAGATTGTACTCTCATGGGTCGCCGGCTTATCTCTCTCTCGTATTAAATCATGACGTTTTTTTTTTTTGGGAAAATTTTTTTTTTTTTTCTTTAAACATCATATGAAATCTTCTTCCACTATTTACTTTGTTGATAAGTACAAAGTAATATAAATAATACAGTACTTTCGTAATATATATATAATTACAAAAGACTGTTTCCCCCTTTTTCCCTTCACTTTAACGCTCAGCGGCAAGACTCTGGCAGTACCATATCCCTCGCCCAGTTATCCCATTTGACACGCGCCATCCCGTCCGCCATCCAGCCAAACAAGCTACTGAGCTGGTCGCTTACCTGCAACATTAGCAAAAATGGTGAGCTACAGGCTCAGTAACTTCAAACATGCAAGAAATAAAATTTCAATGAATAGTACTATTCATCGTGAATAGTACCGTTGACTACTATTCATCCGTGAATAGTACTTTGACCACTATTCATACGTGAATAGTAATGTTGACCACAACACTGTATCACACTAGGACATCTACTGCGATGTTAGTGCTCTCACTAAACTGTCTTATGCTCAATTATGGCACAGTTTCAGTTTTAGGTCATTATCTTTTAATTACGTTCTGGTTTTGAGCTCAGATTGGCAGTACCATTTAAGTGCGCATGACTGGGAGCGGTACATTAGTGCTGACCTCCACAGCCTTAATCTCATAGCCCCGAAGGCAAAATTTTATATGACTGGGAGCGGTACATCAGTGCTGACCTCCACAGCCTTATCTCATAGCCCCGAAGGCAAAATTTTATATGACTGGGAGCGGTACATCGGTGCTGACCTCCACAGCCTTATCTCATAGCCCCGAAGGCAAAAATAGTACCTCCCTGTACGGAAGGCTGGTACGCCAGAAAGTGGTTTCATTACCGACTTTTTAACATTCTAACCCGGTGACTTCATATTGCCCCGTGGTTAGGAATGGTTCACATTTTAATTTTAGTTGAGTGAGTTTTATTAACCTCGCTCTAGTGCCCGAAGCACAATTAACCATGTGTCCCATTCTTATAGTGCCCGTAGCACATTTCGTCTCTCTCTCTATTCTATCATAGTGCCTGTAGCACATATGTACCTAACTTATAGTTAGTACATTAAAATTAGCACAATATTGCTATATGTTGCAGACAGGTAAATGTTTGAACTTACCTTATCGGACTGTTCTCTTTCTCTCTCTTGGATCTTGAATCGCCTTCCTTGTAGGCCGATTTTGGGATCCTACAGACAAAACTATGTCTGTTAATTTCTTTCCCATTTATAGCTTTTATTTTTCATTAAAAAGCTTAAATAAAACCTATTTATAACTTTTTAGGTTTTATTTATTATTTTCACCATTTTCCCCCAACTTTTGCAAAATTACGATTTTGCCCCAATATTTTGGCAAAATTGCAGTTTTGCCCCTGACGGAATTTTATTGATCCAGACTGCATTTTTGGCTCTCAGGAACTTTTCTGATTCTTTTCTAATCATTACCGGGTTCGTTTTTACTTTATTTCCATTTTTCACTTTCCCGGCCCTCGGGAAGCACTATTCCGACCCTTACGTCGGTTTAGCGATTTTTTATCGTTTCGGAGCCTCAAATGGACGTTTCACTAGTATTTAAAACGTTCATCTAGACTTTCCCGACCTTGGTCTCCGAGGCTCGGGTTTTCCGTTCCCGACTCGGACCTTTATTTCATTTCCAAAAACGCCCCCCCCTCGGGGTCGGTTTTTCAATCTCACACGCGTTTTTCATTTTTAAGGGGACGGGTTACTATTCACGACCCACCCCTTAAATTTTTTTCTTATTCACTTTTCCGTTAGGGACTCGGGTTTCCGTCCCGACCCTAACTTTTTATTTTTATTTCCATTTTTACCCCGAATGCCGTTTTCGAAATTTCGGCAGCATTTCGGCGTAAATTTAAGGCTTCCGGCGTTAGGTACGCCTCGAACCATAAGTACCTGCCACGTACTATACCACAAGCCTATTTTATGTAAAAGTTTTTCAAACTTTTACATAAAAGCCCACAATTTTCAATTTCCACATTATCACCCACATAACAACATTTTTCACACAATTTTGCCCTTAATTTGGTTTCGGTTTTCACAACAAAACCAAACCAAATTTTGTCAAATTTTCACCACACTTTAGGTCATTCAATGTCATGTTTCCAACCCTTTTTCAAGCCCATTTTCAATGCATTTTCAACCACATTTTTAGGGTTTTTTATGCACTTAGAACCCACGGCCTTATTAATGAAAATCATGCTCAACATATTTGTTTCATTCTTTCAATCACATTACCACCATTTACACATTAATTTGCATGATTTCAATCAACCAAACATCACCTAAAATCAAGCAAAATTTCTTCCAAACCATTAACAAAACCCACGGCCACTTTATATAATTCATGCCATAAATTTTTTTCAAGCTTTTCATAATGAAATACAAGCTTTATTCTTCACCAAATTAAGCTTAGAAAGCATATTCACCATTAACCAAAACTTTTTCTCATTGGTTACCTAAGGTAACCCACGGATTCCATGAAGAAAAACCATGAAAAATTGAGTGAAAAAGGGATTTACCTTGGTCTAATGCTTCCTTTGCCTTCAAGGAGTGTTTTGACACACTTTTTGTGAAGAAATGTTGAAGAGAAAGCTTGGTTTCCCTTGGTCCCTCACGTAGCCACCATGGAAGAAAGTTAGAAAAATTTTCTTATGGCTTTTGCTTCAAAATATGTCTCGGCCACTTATGTCACTAAAATTGCCGACTTAACCATGAAACAAACCAATTAATTTGGCAACCAACCAATGAGATTTCACCACCTTTCACCTTAATACTTTCCATAATTTTCAAAAATTAAAAATGGCATATTTTGGCCAAATCTTGGCCTTTAGATCAAAAGTTAAATGAATCTTGGCCATCCATCCTACCAACCACCATAATTCTTTCCATTTATAATCTTGAATTATGATGTCATAAATGTAAAAGTGAAAGTTGACTTTGACTTTCACTATTCACATTAATTCGACTACTTTTTGCCCGATACCGGTTCGAGCCGAAATTTTCCTGAAATCGTCCCGGCGTGTTCCTGAGGTCTCCTGTGCAGTCGGATCAATTTAATCTGCTTCCGTTTGATCAAAATCAATCCCGGAAGTTTACCGTCTTTTATTGCTCCGGTTAGGGTTTTTAATGCCGATTTTGGCACCGTTTCACCCGTTTCAACTCAGTGAATTTTTCCAGCACTGAATTCTTACTCGTCAGTATTGTTAGAACATTTTCATATATTCTGAACAATATAAATACATTTATTTCACTCTTTAAATAGTACAAATTGTTATATACATACAATTGTACATTTTCGTCCGAGAATTGCCTGAATTTCCCGGTTGTCACACTTCCTTTCCACATTCATAGCAAACAAGTGGCCCAAATCTGCATTGCCCAGAATGTCTCTTCCTGCATGTAGGGCAATTTTGCACATTGGATTCCGCATTACCAGCTGTTCTCCGCTGCTGGTTTCGATTATTTTCCTGCCGATTCCCAGAAAAATTGCCTTTTCTCTTGTTTTGCTGGGATCCTTGATTATTGCCCTGGCTTGGTTTGGCATTCTGATTTGGCTTGCTTGATTGACCAATTTGTGTAGACTTCACCAAAGCCCTCTCCTTCTTCTTGGCCTCCCAGTGTTTCTCTCTTTCCTCTTTCTGTCGAGCTACGTGGAACTCAGCTCTGATGGCCCGACTAACACAATCTGCTACAGAAGTAGGCGGTACTTGTCCAGTGTCTACTAACGCAGTAATTTCTGGCCTGAACATCCCGATCATTTTCTGTATTTTCTCCCTCTCAGTAGGGACTACATAGGGACATAACCGGGATAACTGGTTGAACTTTCGGCAAACTTCGCTTACCGACATATTTCCTTGCGTCAATTCTGAGAACTCTTTCTGCTGTTGTCTCAGAGATGCAGGGTCGTAATATTTCTAGTTAAATTCTTCCAGAAATTCTACCCAACTCATGGTAGACACGTCTCTTCTCATTTATACAGTGTCCCACCAAAAACGAGCATCTTTTCTCAGCACAAAAGACGCACATGCAACCTTCTCCCTGTCGGTTAGGTTCATAAATTCCATGATCACTTGCAAGGATGACAACCAGTCTTCAGCCTCTAGAGGATTTGTAGACCCTTCAAATTCTGGCGGCCTCATACGCCTGAATCTTTCATAGAGGGGTTCCAGATTTAATACTGGTTGCGGTTCAGGAACTCTCTCATTTACAGTAGCTGGAGGGATAATCGGATCTACCTCAGCTTCTTATTCTACTTGGGTACCCTCAGAGCCTTGTCTTTGTTCTAACTCCTCTACCCGTCATCTCAGATTAGCATTTTCTTGCATCTGAGCTTCTAGTAGGGCTTGTATTTGATCCAGTCTCTCCATAACATTAGGACGTCACTCTCGTCCCTCTGGTCGATTACGTAAATCCACCATCTTGCCTATTGTCCTATTATGGCACAATAATTCATCGTTAGCTTTTCCATAACCACATTCGTAAAATCATATAAATTTACGAAATTCAGGGTACTGTAAAGCCACATCATTGTAACACATCATCGTACAACATATAATCATTTTGATATTTCATTCATAGCAAAACGTTTATATATCGTACATAATCATCACCAGTCATATATACATCGGCCATCATATACATCTTGGCCACAAGTCTATACAAAAGAGCTTTCCTTTCTGTAAGCTACTTATGTACATGTATGCATCTACTGATTATACATCTCCGGTATGTAGGACTAGAGGATATTCTTCTGGATCCTCATCGTCATCTGGATCATCTGAATCGTCACCGCCCCTAGGCAATGCTCCCTGTCCTGAGTCATCACCTCTTCGTGGTCTAGACGGTCCAGCTTCATGATCATTCATCATTCTTCTCGGTCCAAAGATGCGTGCGAACATCTCATCTTGACCCAGTGTCTCTCGTCGACTCTGCGTCAGATACTCGATCAGAATCTCTCTCTCGATCGTCCTGATCGTCACCACAAACTCTTGGAGCGTCGGAGGAAATAGCTTGATCACCCGCTGTCTCAACTCCATGGGTAACCCTCTCCAGAACAGCTCACAACAGTTTGCTTCAGTGAGGTTGGGTAACAGACATCTCCTCCTAATGGTCTCCTCAAATCGTGCTGCATAAGACATCACTGTCTCACTAGACAACATGACCATCCTCTCAGTCTGGAGAATGTAGTCCCTAACCTCATCGAATCCGGGATATGCAGGTGTATCAGCCTCTCGTCTCTCTGGAGGTGCTGGAGCAGGTGTCGGATACCTAGGCGGAAACTGATAAGCTAATCGCTGACAGAACTCAGCCCAACTGAATCCTAATAAATCTCCTGGTCGCAATACTGCCAGAACACTCGAGCATCTCCCTGAAACATACTGACAGCCAACTGAATCCACATATCTCGATCGATGTCGCATATCACCATAATCCTCTCGATGGCATGGAACCAGTCCTTCGCCTCCATTGACTGTCGTCCACCATCAAATATCGGAGGACTGCTAGCTCGAAATGCCTGTACTGCCCAAGCCGAAACTCTCACCCCAATATGTTGGCGTCCACCAACAACTGGAATGTCCACTACTACCGGTGGATGAACTATCGTTCGTGGCTGTACAACATCTACTGGCGCTGGTGCTGGTGCTGGTACTGGTACGGGAGGTCTCTCAAGCACCAGGGGTCTGATTACAGGTCGTTGGGAAATAGACTGCCTTACAATAGGTCGCGTCCATACCCGTAATACCCCTCTCGGTCGTGGTTGCGGTGGTCTCACATAAGGAGGTCTGGTCATCTTGCTACCTATAAGATAATTATTTTCACATAAGAAAATAATTAACTAAACTTAAGTAAACTACTTACTTGGATAGCGGTGCAGGATGCGCGAAGTGTCAAATAAGGATATGGTCACACTGCTCTGATATACCAACTATGACAACAGTTGCTATTCTAAACTACACCAACCGTAATTCCGCTCTGATACCAACTGTGGCGGCCCGCCCCTCGTAGAGATCATACAATACTATTACAGTTGAGCTTTATCGCTAACTGCGATAGATTGTACTCTCATGGGTCGCCGGCTATTCTATTTCTCTTTTAATCATGATGTTTTTGGGGAATTTTTTTTTTAAAAACATCATGTAAAACATTTCCCACTATTTACTTTGTTGGCACGTACAAAGTAATTTACATAATACAGTACTTTAGTAAAATATATAATATTACAAAAGACTGTTTCTTTTTCCCTTCTCTTTTATCGCTCAGCGGAAAGACTCTGACAGGACCATATCCCTCGCCCAGTTATCCCATTTGACACGCGTCATCCCGTCCGCATCCAGTCAAATAAGCTACTGAGCTGGTCGCTTACCTGCAACATTAGCAAAAATGGTGAGCTACAGGCTCGGTAAGTTCAAACATGCAAGAAATATAATTTCTATGAATAGTACTATTTATCATGAATAGTAACTTTGACCACTATTCATACGTGAATAGTAAGGTTGACCACAACACAGTGTCACAACAGTTCATCTACCGCGATGTTAGTACTCTCACTAAACTGTCTTATGCTCAATTATGGCATAGTTTCAATTTTAGGTAATTATCTTTGCTTATGTTCTGGTTTTGAGCTCAGGTTGGCAGTATCATTTAAGTGCGCATGACTGGGAGCGGTACATTAGTGCTGACCTCCACAGCCTTCATCTCATAGCCCGAAGGCAAAATTTTATATGATTGGGAGCGGTACATCAGTGCTGACCTCCACAGCCTTATTCTCATAGCCCCGAAGGCAAAAGTACCTCCCTGTTCGGAAGGCTGGTACGCCAGAAAGTGGTTTCATTACCGACTTTTTAAACTTCTAACCCGATGACTTCACATTGTCCCGTGGTTAGGAATGGTTCACATTTTAATTTTAGGGGAGTGAGTTTCATTAACCTCGCTCTAGTGCCCGAAGCACAATTAACAATGTGTCCATTCTCAATAGTGCCCGTAGCACATTACGTCTCTCTCTCTACTCAATAATAGTGCCCGTAGCACATATGTACCTAACTTATAGTTAGTACATCAAAGTTAGCAACAATAATGCTATATGTTGCAGACAGGTAAATGTCTGAACTTACCTTATCAGTCTCTTCTCTTTTCCTCTATTAGATCTTTGATCGCCCTCCTTGTAGGTCGATTTTTTTTTTTGATCCTACAGACAAAACCTTGCCTGTTAATTTTATTTCCATTTATAATTTTTATTTTTCATTTACAACTTTTTAGGCTTTATTTACCATTTTCCCCATTTTTCTCAACTTTTACAAAATTACTATTTTACCCCTATATTTTGGCAAAATTACGATTTTGTCCCTGACGGAAATTTTCCCGATCCAGACTGGATTTTTGGCTCTCAGGAACTTTTCTGACTCTTTTCTAATCATTACTGGGTTCATTTCTATTTTATTTTCATTTTTCACTTTCCCGACCCTCGAGAAGCACTATTCCGACTCTTACGTCGGTTTAGTGATTTTCTATCGTTTCGGAGTCTCAAATGGACATTTCACTAGTATTTAAAACGTTCATCTAGACATTCCCGACCTAGGTCTCTGAGGTTCGGATTTTCCGTTCCCGACTCGGACCTTTATTTCTTTTCCAAAAACGCCCCCCCCTCGGGGTCGGTTTTTTTTTTTTTCTCAATTTCACTCTCGTTTCACATTTTTAGGGGACGGGTTACTATTCACGAACCACCCCTTAGGTTTTCCTTATTCAATTTTCCGTTAGGGACTCGGGTTTCCGACCCGACCCCAAACTTTTTTTATTTTTAATTCCATTTTACCCCAAATGCTGTTTTCGAAATTTCGGCAGCATTTCGGCGTAATTTTAAGGCTACCGGCGTTAGGTACGCCTCGAACCATATGTACCTGCCACGTACTATACCACAAGCCTATTTTATGTAAAAGTTTTCCAAACTTTTACATAAAAGCTCACAAAATTCAAATTTGCATTTTAACCCACATTACACAAAAATTTTTCATTTTCATCCTTAGTTTTTGGCCACGGTTTTGACAATCAAAACCTAACCAAAACTTCTCAAATTTTCACCAAATCTTAGGCTATTAAAATGTCATTTTCTAACACATTTTCATTGCATTTTCCAACAATTTTCCTAGGGTTTTTAATCACATATAACCCACGGCCACACTAATAAAACATACTCCAATTTTTTTTCTTTTCTTGCTTTCATTCCCAATTTCCTCATTTGCATTATAAAATGCATGATTTCAATTATCCAAACATCAAGTAAACCATGCAAAATTTTCTTCCAAACCCTAAGTAACCCATGGCCTCTTAGGTAAGTTCACACCCAAAATTTTTTTCCAAGCTTTCCATAATGCAAATCATGCTTTATTCTTAACAAAATATGAATTGAAAGCATGTTAACACTTAAACCACAAAAATTTCTCATTGATCATCCATGGTAACCCACGATTTTACCCTTGGAAAACCAACAAAATTTTGGTTTTTCTTTGAACCTATTACATGGTTTTCTTCCTAATTACACCCTTAACAAAACCCAAGCATCAAATCAATGAAAACAACCAAAAATTTTTACATCTTTTTTCACTATTCATCACACGGTTTTCTTGAAAAAAAACCAAGAAAAAGTTCAATCCAAGGGTAGTTACCTTGTTCACTTGCTTCCTTTGTCTCTAAGGAATGCTTTGACACCAATTTTGTGAAAGAAAATTGAGGAAATTACTTGTTCTCTCCTGGTGGCTCACGGTACACTTAGAACAAAAAAAATTTGTCTTTGGTTTTTTTGCTTCAAAATGGTCTCGTCCATTTCTTCCCAAAGTTGCCGACTTATGCATGAAATAAGCCAATTAATTTGGCTACCAACCAATCACATTTCACCACCTTTCAACACTAATTCTTTCCAACATTTTCAAAAATTTAAAATGGTGAATTTTGGCCAAATCTTTGCCTTTAGATCAAAAAGACACTAAATCATGGCCATTAATGCTACCAACCACCATTTTCTTCCCATTTATTAAAGGGATTTATGATGTCATAAATGCTAAAGCAAAAGTTGACTTTGACTTTTACTATTCACATTAATTCGACTACTTTTTGACTGATACCGGTTCGAGCCGAAATTTTCCTGAAATCGTCCCGGCGTGTTCCTGAGGTCTCCTGTGCAGTCTGATCAATTTAAACTACTTCCGTTTGATCAAAATTAATCCCGGAAGTTTTCCGTCTTTTATTGTCCTGGTTAGGGTTTTCAATGCCGGTTTTGGCACCGTTTCAACTCAGTGAATTTTTCCAACACTGAATTCTTACTCGTCAGTATTGTTAGAACATTTTCATATATTCTAAATAATATAAATACATTTATTTCACTCTTTAAACACTACAAATTGTTATACACATACATTTGTACATTTTCTTCCGAGAATAACCTAAATTTCCCGGTTGTCACAATATATGTCCAATCAGTCCCTCTACTAGCTCCATATGATTCCTTAACGTTCGGCAAATTGATTTGTGTATGCTATTGGCTGGTTTATTATGCATGGATGGTGATGACACAGGATTAGGATGGTAGACAAGATTCTCTCCAGTTGGATTCAGATTTTGTTTTGGATAATAGAGTACACAATTATTCCAACTCCAAATAAAGTTGCCATGATTTTATTTGAGATTGGATTGGAGTTGTAGAAAATTATCCATGAGAACAAGAATTTGAAACACAATCGTTTTGTGGATTTTGAAATTTGAATTTTGAAAATTGAAATTTGAATTTGAAATTTGAATTTGAAATTCGAATTTGAAATTTGAATTTGAAATTTAAATTTGAAATTTGAAATTTGAATTTGAAATTCGAATTTGAAATTTGAAATTCAAATTTTGAATCACAGTCCAAGTGGGATTCGAATTTGTTGTGGAAAATCCACAAGGTTTGAAATTCGAATTTGAGTTAGATTTGGAGAGGATAATCTTGTTAGAATCCTACTTGAATTTTGAATCTAAATCCTAACAAAAGGTGGATGAAATTTGGAGGATAATCCTCAATGGAATTTCGGTTTTTGTGGATACGGTTCAAAGGGAAAAATTCAAGTTTCAATCCCAGTTGAATTTGGATTCTCTCCTCCCTGAAAAGTGGCCGAAATTTTGGAGTGTATCTCCTAGGAAAATTCGGTTATTTTGGATAAGGTTGAGATAAGATTCAAGCTTGAAAATCCTAGTGGAATTTTGATTCTCCCTTATCCTAAAAGTGGCCGAATTTTATGAGGAGATTTTCTCCTAGGAATTTCGGATTTTTGGTTGAAAAAGGGAGATAAAATTCTAGTTAAAATCTTGTTTAGATTTGGATTGGATTTATCCTAAAAAAAAACCGAATTTTATTGTTAGGATTTTCCCATGGAAAAATTCAGATTTTATGGTTATGGATAAGGGAGAATATATTTTCCTAGTCCAATTCAAATTCAAAGAATCATCTCATGCAGGTCTATAAATAGAGGTCCTGCCATGCCAGTTCTCTCAGACCACAGACTCTCAGGTGAGCAGGCTTATTGTTGCACAGCTCATCGTGACAATAAGTTCTTTAGAGATCTGGGTGGTCGGCAGAAGACTAGTAGTGCTAGCATACCGATCGAGGTTCAGAGTGCCCATACACTCAGCCATTCAGGAATTGGAGAATAGTAGAGAAGGCTAGTTGGTTGAAGCCTCCGGTCATTCTCCTCCTGCAAGATTGGCGTCCTTGAGGTATGAGTTTTAATTATTGTTGATTTATTGTATATGGCATTATGAGATATTTAACGATCTAAAAATTTTTATTGTTCCGCTACGCCACTCTGATACGTTTTTACCGATTTATTTTCCTACAATTGGTATCAGAGTCATCTCATGACAATGCCATGTACATAAATTAGACAATTACTTAGTCTTTTTATTTATGTATGGATTTGATATTTAGAGAGTGGCATTCTAGGGTTTCTTTATGTTGTTACCATGGATTATGTATAAAGTATGTGGTTATTTTAATTTTTCTGAATTATTATAAGCATGCTTGTTTATACCAGTTATGGTTCCTTAGAATTTAGAAAAATTGTATCTAGGAATTTTTATGTAACCATGGGAGCAGTTTATTAACACTATAATTTTCCCATGGATTTTAATTTTTGTCTCTTAGAATTTTTATGGTTAGAATTTTTATACAGCGGAAACGTTTTAGGAAATTTTATGTAATTATTCCTGGAGGAGATTGAAAATTGAAGACCGTAATTTATTTTCTCCCAAAAGTCAAATTTGATTTAAAGGTTGAAATTTTGATTGTGTGGAAAATTTCAATTTAATTGGGATTCAAATTAATTTTTGGAGATCCTAATAGGTAAATTGGAATATGGCACGAAAATCGAGACACGACCCCTCAGGATAGGCCGACGGGCCTTGGTGGGGCTGTAGCCCCTGCCCTCGGGAAGGATGGGGCTGCGGCAGCCCCTGTGCAGGCCAACACCACCCACGACCGCAGGCTTGGCCTACAGCCAAGGGTGGCCGTGGCCTACCCAAGGCTGGCCGCAACCTGGGCGCACAGCCTCTGGCTGCAGGCGCTGCCTGCAGCCTGCCGGCTGCTGCGCCCAGCCTGGGCGTGCAGCCTGGCGCTGCATGCTTGGCCTGTAGCCCAGCAAGGCTGCACATAGGGGGCAGCCGTGGGCTGCCAGCCCCTTTGGGGCTGGTGGCTGCCCACGGCGGCTGCCGCCTTCGGGGGCAGCGGTGAGATGGTCCCAAAATCAGAATATTTTGATTTTTTAAATTTGAGATTTAATTTTAAATCATGTTTAAAAATATGTAATTTAAAATTTGAAATTTTTGAAATTACATATTATTACACATGATGTTTAAAATTGTTTAAAATTTAAATTTGAAATTCAAATTTGGAATTTGAATTTAAAATTTAAATTTTTGGAGATTTAAATTTTTAATGATTCTTGGGATGAGAAATAAATGGAGAGGCTACATAAAGATGGATACAAGAAGACGGAACGAAATTCAAGATCCAAAGAATGCTTTGGATGGAATTTTGTAATCTTTATTTTATTTATTCTAGGATGGAACCATGGCTTGGTTATTCTGTCAATTATTTTTTCTATGATATGTCATGGATATATAAATATGTATTGATGGATGTTTTATATGCATATTTGATAACATGTCATATAGGATAAGTGAGTGCCGCTCATACTATATTGATCATACATAATTTGTCAAAACTTGCATGTTTTTCAAAATATTGAGTGGGAGAGGGTTTCAAACAAAACCCACGGCCTCCATTGTTGATCCATATGTGAAAGCATGGTAACGCCTCGCGTCAGTTCTGCCCTGACCATACCCCGCGGTAGGTGTTTACCGCCGCCGGTATACTAGATTGGATCTCCTATGTGGAAAACGTGTTTGGGTACGATCCTATTCATGACCACCCCTCGGTGGCTTGGTAGGACGTGGATCGGGCTACGTAAACAATGGTTATACACTCAAGACTCGTTTAGTTATTAACCTTCCCTAGTAGCTCTGTTAACTAAACTGGTGGCCAAATAAGCGGTTATTAATATATGTCTTAACCTTGGAGGATATAAGGCAACATATACTAATTGGACGGGGTCCATGTTCTGGCTATTTGTTTTCATGACCACCCCTCGGCGGCTTGGGGCAATAGGTGCTGAGAATTACCGTTGTAATGCTACATGTTTTTCAAGTTTCATGTAGGAACATACTTATATGTTTTATTTGCTAAATTATCTGTATATTTGTTGGGCTTTGTAATGATGTCTAGTATAATTTTATTTCAGTTCAAAATGTCACCGACACCCCTCATTTCGATACTTACTGAAAATAAGTTGAATGGCGATAATTATAAAGATTGGAAAAGAAATCTATTAATAGTTCTCAACTGCGAGAGACACAAGTTCGTACTGGACGAACCATGCCCACCTGGGCCCAAACCTGACACACCACTTGAGGAGGTCCCGGTTGCCTATACTCATTGGAAAGAATCCAATTATATAGCTCGATGCTACATACTTGCTAGCATGACGAGTGCTTTACAAAAGCAGCATGAGACTTATCAAATTGCTGGGGAGATCATGGAAAATCTGGAGGACATGTTCGGAGGCCAAGAAAAATTTGCTCGACAGTCCGCTATCAGCAGTATTATGAACTCTAAGCAAAAGGCAGGTACTCCGGTGAAGGACCATATGATCACTCTAATGGGATTCTTCGCTGAGGCTACCGAGAATGGTGCTGAGTTGCACTACAACACCCAGATCGAGATGGTGTTCAAGACTCTGTCTAAAGATTTTGTAGGGTTTAAGGCTGCATACAATCTGGCGACAAAGGAGTTAGGACTTACCGAGCTCATGAAGCAACTACAGGCTTATGAGCAGATGATCAGGGATGAGGATGCGGTCCGACCTAAAGGAGAGGCCAATTTGGCGGAATCTTCCAATCCCTCACGGAAGAGGAAGAGGCCAAATAAGAAGCAAGTGGCTTCTAGTTCTTCTAATCCTCCTGTCTTGGACGGTAAGAAGAAGAACAAGAACAAGAAGCCGAAGGACCCTAAAAAGTCCAAATGCTTCCATTGTGGGAACGTAGGTCACTTTAAGAAGGCTTGCCGGGAATTCCTAGCCTCCAAGGGCAAGGAAGGTAAGGAACTTCATTACTTAGAAGCATGTTTGGTGGAAGAATCGAAAGGCACTTGGGTCATTGATTCGGGCGCCACTAATCATGTTTGTATTTCTATGTAGGGGTTCGTGGAAACGAGATGTCTACATGATAGAAGCCTCTCGTTGCGAACTGGGGACGGCAGCTTGGTGGTGGCTGAGGCAGTGGGAGATGTTTACCTTTATTTTGATCAATTTAGGTTTATTTTATTGAAAGACTGTTTTTATGTTCCTAATTTTAGGAGGAACCTTATATCGGTAGCTTGTTTAATAAAGGATTCTTATTCAGTTTCTTTTAGTAAAAGAGTTGATATTCGTAGAAATAAGTCTTTTATTTGTTCTGGATGGATGGATGGAAACCTATATTTGATCAAACCAAAGATGTACTCACTGCTTGACACTGAATTAATAGATAACTCTAAAAGGTTTAAAGTTTCTCACTCTAATAAGGCGTATCTTTAGCATTTAAGACTTGGTCATATTAATCAGGATAGGATTCAATGGTTGGTGAAAGACGGTCCTCTAGAATCTCTAGAGGAGGTACGCATTCCTTAATGTGAGTCTTGTCTAGAGGGAAAGATGACTAAGAGGTCTTTTGGAGCTAAGGGTACTAGAGCTAAGGAGCTCTTAGAAATTGTGCACACTGACGTATGTGGCCCCATGAACGTCACAGCACGAGGAGGGTTCGAGTATTATGTCTCCTTTATAGACAATTACATGAGGTATGGATATGTGCATCTGATGCACCACAAGAGCGAAACCTTTGATAAGTTTAAAGAGTATCGTGCGGAAGTGGAAAAGCAATTGGATAAATCCATAAAGACACTTCGATCTGATCGAGGTGGCGAATACCTCTCCGATGAATTTCTAGGGCATCTTGTAGAGAACAAGATATTATCCCAATTGACTGCACCTGGTACTCCACAACAGAATGGTGTAGCCGAAAGGAGAAACAGGACCTTATTGGATATGGTACGGTCCATGATGTGACAACCGGGAAATTCAGGCAATTCTCGGATGAAAATGTACAATTGTATGTATATAACAATTTGTACTATTTAAAGAGTGAAATAAATGTATTTATATTGTTTAGAATATATGAAAATGTTCTAACAATACTGATGAGTAAGAATTCAGTGTTGGAAAAATTCACTGAGTTGAAACGGGTGAAACGATGCAAAACCGGCATTGAAAACCCTAACCGAGGCAATAAAATACGGAAAACTTCCGGGATTGATTTTGATCAAACGGAAGCAATTTAAGTTGATCCGACTGCACAGGAGACCTCAGGAACACACCGGGACGATTTCAGGAAAATTTCGGCTCGAACCGGCATCGGCCAAAAAGTAGTCAAATTAATGTGAATAGTAAAAGTCAAAATCAACTTTTACTTTAGCAATTATGACATCATTAATCCATTTATTAAATGGGATTAAAATGGTGGTTGGTAGCATTAATGGCCATGATTCATCTACTTTTTGATCTAAAGGCCAAGATTTGGCCAAAATTAACCATTTTTAATTTTTGAAAAATATGGAAAGAATTAGGCATGAAAGGTGTTTAATTCTCATTGGTTGATAGCCAAATTAATTGGCTTTCTTTCATGCATAAGTCGGCAAAACTTGGGAATGAAATGGCCGAAACATTTGAAAGACAAAAAACCAAACAAAAAAATTCTAAGGCATTTCTTCCATGGTGTACGTGAGCAACCCAAAGAGAAACCAAGATATTCCTTCAATTTTTCTTCACAAAAAGTGTGTCAAAGTGTTCCTTGAAAACAAAGGAAGCAATTGACTAAGGTAACTTCCCTTGCACTTGACTTTTTGTTGGTTTTTCTTCATGAAAACCATGGGTGAATAGTGGGAAAAAGATGGAAAATTTTTGGTTGTTTTTCCATGGTTTGATGCTTGGGTTTTGTTAAGGGTGTAATAAGGAAGAAAACCATGCAATTGGTTTAAAGAAAAACCGAAATTTTGTTGGTTTTTCAAGGGTAAATCCGTGGGTTACCTTAAGTAAACAATGAGAAAATTTTGTGGTTTAATTGTTAACTTGCTTCCAAGTTAAATTTTATGAAGAATAAAAGCTTAAATTTCATTGTGGAAAGCTTGGAAAAAAAATTTTGGTGAACCTAACCTAATGTGGCCGTGGGGTTAACAAGGTTTGGAAGAAAAATTTTCATGGTTTTATGTGATGTTTGATTGATTTAAATCATGCATTTTAATATGCAAATGATGAATTTATTATTGAAAGCATGAAACAAAAATGTTGAGTATGATTTCCATTCATGAGGCCGTGGGTTAAAACCTTAAGAAATTGGTTGAAAATGCCAGGAAAATGGGCTTGAAAATGTGTTGAAAAAATGAAATTTGAATGGCCTAAAGTGTGGTGAAAAGTTTGACAAAATTTGGTTCGGTTTGATTGTGAAAACCGAAACCAAATTAAGGGCAAAATTGTGAAAAAAATGTTGTAATGTGGGTCAAAATATGAAATTGGCAATTTGTGAGCTTTTATGTAAAAGTTTGGAAAACTTTTACATAAAATAGGCTTGTGGTATAGTACGTGGCAGGTACATATGGTTCGAGGCGTACCTAACGCCGGAAGCCTTAAATTTACGCCGAAATGCTGCCGAAATTTCGAAAACGGCATTCGGGGCAAAATGGGAAATAAAAATAAAAAAAAAATGTTTAGGGTCAGGTCGGAAACCCGAGTCCCTAACGAAAAATTGAATAAGGAAAACCTAAGGGGTGGTTCGGGAATAGTAACCCGTCCCCTTAAAAATTTAAAACGCGAGTGAAATTGAAAACCGACCTCGAGGGGGGGCGTTTTTGGAAACGAAATAAAGGTCCGAGTCGGGAACGGAAAACCCGAGCCTCGGAGACCTAGGTCGGGAAAGTCTAGGTGAACGTTTTAAATACTAGTGAAACGTCCATTTGAGGCCCCGAAACTATAGAAAATCACTAAACCGACGTAAGGGTCGGAATAGTGCTTCCCGAGGGTCGAGAAAGTGAAAAGTGGAAATAAAATAGAAATGAACCCGGTAATGATTAGAAAAGAGTCAGAAAAGTTCCTGAGAGCCAAAAATGCAGTCTGGATGGGGAAAATTTCCGTCAGGGGCAAAATTGTAATTTTGCCAAAATATAGTGGCAAAATCGTAATTTTACCAAAATACAGGGGTAAAATCGTAATTTTGCAAAAGTCAAGAAAAAATGTGGAAAATGATAAATAAAGCCAAAAAAGTTATAAATAGGTTTTATTTAAGATTTTTAATGAAAAAATAAAAGCTATAAATGGGAATGAAATTAACAGACAAGATTTTGTCTATAGGATCCAAAAATCGACCTACAAGGAGGGCGATCAAAGATCCAAGAGAGAAAGAGGGAAGAGACTGATAAGGTAAGTTCAGACATTTACCTGTCTGCAACATATAGCATTATTGTTGCTAACTTTAATGTACTAACGATAAGTTAGGTACATATGTGCTACGGGCACTATTATAGAGTAGAGAGAGAGACGTAATGTGCTACGGGCACTATTGAGAATGGACACATTGTTAATTGTGCTTCGGGCACTAGAGCGAGGTTAATGAAACTCACTCCCCTAAAATTAAAATGTGAACCATTCCTAACCACCGGACAATGTGAAGTCACCGGGTTATAATTTTAAAAAGTCGGTAATGAAACCACTTTCTGGCGTACCAGCCTTCCGTACAGGGAGGTATTTTTGCCTTCGGGGCTATGAGATTAAGGCTGTGGGGGTCAGCACTAATGTACCGCTCCCAGTCATGCGCACTTAAATGGTACTGCCAACCTGAGCTCAAAACCAGAACATAAGCAAGATAATTATCTAAAACTGAAACTATGCCATAATTGAGCATAAGACAGTTTAGTGAGAGTACTAACATCGCGGTAGATGTACTATTGTGACACTGTGTTGTGGTCAACCTTACTATTCACGTATGAATAGCGATCAAAGTTACTATTCACATATGAATAGTGGTCAAAGGTACTATTCATGATGAATAGTACTATTCATAGAAATTTTATTTCTTGCATGTTTGAACTTACTGAGCCTGTAGCTAACCATTTTTGTTAATGTTGTAGGTAAGCGACCAGCTCAGTATCTTATTTGACTGGATGCGAACGGGATGGCGCGTGTCAAATCAGATAACTGGGCGAGGGATATGGTCCTGCCAGAGTCTTTCCGCTGAGCGATAAAAAGGGAAGAAAAAAAGAAAGAAACAGTCTTTTGTAATATTATATATTTTATGAAAGTACTGTAATATGTAAATTACTTTGTACTAGCCAACAAAGTAAATAGTGAGAAATGGTTACATGATGTTTAAAAGAAAAAAATTTTTTTTCCTTAAAAACGTCATGATTTTAAAAAGAGAGAGAGATAAGCCGGCGACCCATGAGAGTACAATCTATCGCAGTTAGTGATAAAGCTCAACTGTAATAGTATTGTATGATCTCTACGAGGGGCGGGCCGCCACAGTTGGTATCAGACCAGTGTTTGCGACTGATTTGGTTTTGAATACCAACTGCCGTCACAGTTGGTATATCAGAGCCTGGTTTGAGATGGGTTAAGATTAGAATACCAACAGCCGCCACAGTTGGTATCAGAGCGGAATTACGGTTGGTTTAGTTTGGATTACCAACTGTAGTTATAGTTGGTATATCAGAGCAGTGTGACCATATCCTGATTTGACACTTCGCGCATCCTGCACCGCTATCCAAGTAAGTAGTTTACTTAAGTTTAGTTAATTATTTTCTTATATGAAAATAATTATGTTATAGGTAGCAAGATGACCAGACCTCCATATGTGAGACCACCACTACCTCGACCGAGAGGAGTATTACGGGTATGGACGAGATCTATTGTGAGGCCGTCTATGTCCCAACGACCGGTAATTAGACCCCCGGTGCCCGAGAGACCTCCGGTACCAGTACCAGCACCAGCAGTAGTGCCAGTAGATATTGTACAGCCACGACTGATAGTTCATCCACCGGTGGTAGTGGACATTCCAGTTGTTGGTGGACGCCAACATATTGGAGTGAGAGTTTCGGCACGGGCAGTACAGGCATTCCGAGCTAGCAGTCCCCCTATGTTTGATGGTGGACGACAGTCAATGGAGACCAAGGACTGGCTCCATGCCATAGAGAGGATCATGGTGATATGTGACATCGATCGAGATATGTGGATCCAGTTGGCAGTCAGTATGTTTCAGGGAGATGCTCGAGTATTCTGGCAGTATTGTGATCAGGAGATTTTATTAGGATTCAGTTGGGCTGAGTTCTGTCAGCGGTTGGCTGATCAGTTTCCGCCTAGGGATCCAGCACCTGCTCCAGCACCTCCAGAGAGACGAGAGGCTGATACACCTGCGTACCCTAGATTCGATGAGGTTAGGGACTATATTCTCCAGACAGAGAGGATGGTCATGTTGTCTGGTGAGACAGTGATGTCTTACGCAGCACGGTTTGAGGAGACCATTCGGAGGAGATGTCCGTTGCCCAACCTCACTGAAGCAAACTATTGTGAGCTGTTTTGGAGAGGTTTACCCTTGGAGTTGAGACAGAGGGTAATCAAGCTATTTCCTCCGACGCTCCAAGAGTTTGTGGTGACGATCAGGACGATCGAGAGAGAGATTCTGATTGAGCATCTGACGCAGAGTTGACGAGAGACACTGGGTCAAGATGAGATGTTTGCACGCATCTTCGGACCGAGAAGAATGATGAATGATCATGAGGCTGGACCATCTAGACCACGAAGAGGTGATGACTCAGGACAGGGAGCATTACCTAGGGGCGGTGACGATTCAGATGATACCGGTGACGATGAGGATCCAGAAGAATATCCTCTAGTCCCAGATACAGGAGATGTATAATCAGTAGATGCATACATGTACATAAGTAGCTTAGAGAGAAAAGCTCTTTTGTATAGACTTGTGGTCAAGATATATAAAAAGGTCGATGTATATATATGACTGGTAGTGGTTATGTATGACATATAAATGTTTTGCTATGAATGAAATATCAAAATGATTATATGTTATACGATGATGTGTTACAATGATGTGGCTTTACAGTACCCCAAATTTCGTGAATTGATATGATTTTACGAATGTGGTTATAGAAAAGCTAACGGTGAATTATTGTGCCATAATAAGACAATAGGAAAGATGGTGGATTTGCGTAATCGACCAGAAGGACGAGAGCGACGTCTTAATGTTATGGAGAGACTGGATCAAATACAAGCCCTACTAGAAGCTCAGATGCAAGAAAATGCAAATCTGAGACGACGGGTAGAGGAGCTAGAACAGAGACAAGGCTCTGAGGGTACCCAAGTAGAACAACAAGCAGAGGTAGATCCAGTTATCCCTCCAGCTGTGACACATGAGAGACTTCCTGAACCTCAACCAGTATTGAATTTGGAACCCCTCTATGAAAGATTCAGGCGTATGAGGCCGCCAGAATTTGAAGGGTCTACAAATCCCTTAGAGGCTGAAGACTGGTTGTCGTCATTGCAAGTGATCATGGAGTTCATGAACCTAACCGACTGAGAGAAGGTTGCATGTGCATCTTTTGTACTGAGAAAAGATGCTCGATTTTGGTGGGACACTGTACGAATGAGAAGAGATGTGTCTACCATGAGTTGGGCGGAATTTCTGGAAGAATTTAACCAGAAATATTACGACCCTGCATCTCTGAGACAACAACAAAAAGAGTTCTCAGAATTGACTCAAGGAAACATGTCGGTAAGCGAAGTCTGCCGAAAGTTCGACCAGTTATCCCGTCTATGTCCCTATGTAGTCCCTACTGAGAGGGAGAAAATACAGAAAATGATCGGGATGTTCAGGCCGGAAATTGCTGCATTGGTAGATACTGGTCAGGTACCTCCTACTTCTGTAGCAGATTGTGTGAGTCGGGCCATTAGAGCTGAGTTTCATGTAGCTCGACAGAAAGAAGAAAGAGAAAAACACTGGGAGGCCAAGAAGAAGGAGAGGGCTTTGGCTAAGTCTACGCAAGTTGGTCAATCGAGCAAGCCAAGTCAGAATGCTAAACCAAGCCAGGGCAATAATCAAGGATCCCAGCAAAATAAGTGAAAAGGCAATTTTTCTAGAAATCGCCAGGGAAATAGTCGAAACCAGCAGCGGAGAACAGCTGGTAATGGGGAATCCAACGTGCAAAATTGCCCTACATGCGGGAAGAGACATTCTGGGCAATGCAGATTTGGGCCACTTGTTTGCTACGAATGTGGAAAGGAAGGCCATTACGCCAGGAACTGTCCAAATAGGCAGGGTGGACAAGGCACTTCCCAACCACACTAGACATGCCCACAAGCTCATTCCCTTCAAGCCAGAGTGGAAGAGTCACCAGTGAGGCCGCAACGCCAGGAGCGTATGCAACGTGCTGATGCTCGTGTGATGGCCTACAGCAAGGAAGATGCAGAGGCAGGAACATTGAACGTGGTGACAGGTCAGCTTCCTGTCGCTAGTCATGTAGCCTCTGTACTATTCGATTCCGGTGTTACGCATTCTTTTGTTTCCTATGCATTTGCTGACAAGATAGGACTTCCTAAGGACAATATGGGAAGGGTATTTAAGACAGCTTTACCCTCTGGGGAAGTATTATTGTCCAAATACTGGCTACCTCATGTACCAGTATATGTGGCAAATAGGGAACTATATGCAGAGTTGATCGTGATGAAGATCGCGGATTACGATGTGATTTTAGGCATGGATTTCTTAGGGAAATACCAAGCTACGATCGACTGCCGAAATCGAAAGATAGTATTCCAACCCGAGGAAGAAGAGAGTTTCGAATATGTCGACACTTCTCGAAAACCTGGGAAGATGATGATCAGTTCGCTGAGAGAAAGCAAGCGAGTGGCCAGTGGTTGTATGGGATATCTGCCATATGTGGTGGATACTACAGAGGAACAGAAGCTTCGACCTGAAGACGTTCCTGTGGTTAATGAATTTCTTGACGTATTTCTGGAAGAGTTACCAGGGATACCTCCAGAGAGAGAAATCTCGTTCAAAATTGAGTTGATGCCTGGAACAGCACCTATTTCCAAAGCACCATACCATATGGCTCTAGTGGAGTTAAAAGAGCTGCAGGTACAATTAAAGGAGCTTTTGGACAAGGGATTTATCAGGCCGAGTTTTTCTCCATGGGGTGCACCTGTGTTGTTCATCAAGAAAAAGGATGGAACATTCCGTTTGTGCATTGATTATCGGGAGTTGAATAAGGTTACGATCAAAAATAGGTATCCGTTACCTAGAATTGATGACCTATTCGACCAGTTAAAGGGCGCAGCGGTATTTTCCAAGATCGATTTACGATCAGGATATCACCAGCTGAGAATTAAAGAAAGTGATATTCCTAAGACGGTGTTTAGGACTCGTTATGGTCACTACGAGTTTCTTGTGATGCCATTCGGATTAACAAATGCGCCGGCAGCGTTCATGGATTTAGTGAACAGAATCTTTAAGGAGTATTTGGATAAGTTTGTCATTGTATTCATTGATGACATTCTTATATACTCGAAGAGTCATGAGGAGCACAAGGAGCATCTGAGGATTGTGCTGAATACGATAAGGAAGCATCAACTGTATGCCAAATTCTCAAAATGTGAGTTTTGGCTGGACAGAGTACATTTCCTCGGACATGTTGTATCCCAGGAAGGTATTGCTGTAGATCCGATAAAGGTAGATGCAATTAACCAGTGGCCTACACCCAAGAGTGTGACGGAAATACGCAGTTTCTTGGGGTTAGCTGGTTATTATCGGCGATTTGTAGAGGGATTTGCGCGTTTAGCTGCACCTCTTACTGCTCTTACACGCAAGGAAAGGAAGTACGAGTGGACTATGGAATGCGAAAGAAGCTTCCAGGAGTTAAAGAGGCGACTGACAAGCGCACCAATCCTTACGCTTCCCACTGAATGGGAGAAGTTTGTGGTCTACAGTGATGCATCTAAAATAGGATTGGGAGCAGTCCTGATGCAAGATGGCAAGGTGATTGCCTATGCTTCCCGTCAATTAAAGGAGCATGAAAGGAATTACCCTACGCATGACCTTGAACTTGCGGCAGTAGTGTTCGCACTTAAAATTTGGCGACACTATCTTTATGGAGCTCAATGTCAGATTTTCACTGATCACCAAAGCCTGAAGTATTTCTTCACGCAAAAGGAGCTCAATATGCGGCAAAGAAGATGGTTGGAACTGGTGAAGGATTATGATTGTGAAATCCTATACCATCCAGGGAAGGCCAACCGTGTAGCAGATGCTTTAAGTAGAAAGTCTACCATATCGCACCAGCTACCGATAAACAGGCTTCCGAAGCCATTGCAGTAAGAAATAAATTCTTTAAACTTGGAGTTGATATCTGGAAGACTAGCTGCACTCTAAGTGGAATCATCGCTATTTGAGAATATAAAGGAAGCTCAGAGGCGAGATCCAACAATGACAAGTTCTCAAGAAGGAATTTCCAAGGACGGAATGATGCTTTATCAAGGAAGGATAAATGTTCCAGCTGATGAAGAACTTAGAAGACGGATCATGTCAGAAGCTCATGAGACACCCTATTCGGTTCATCCCGGAGCTAGTAAGATGTATCAGGACTTGAAGTTACAGTTCTGGTGGAAAGGGATGAAGAACGATATAGCGAAATTCGTGAGCAGATGCATGACCTGTCAGAGAATCAAAGCGGAACATAAACATCCAGCGTGAAGATTGGAACCGTTGGAGATTCCTGAATGGAAATGGGAACACATTATGATGGATTTTGTAGTGGGACTCCCAAAAACCCGAGAAGGTTATGATGCCATCTGGGTTATTGTGGATAGACTGACCAAGACGGGACGGTTTATAGCTGTCAAGATGACTTTTTCGTTGGAAAAGTTTGCTCAGTTATACGTAACTCATGTCGTCAGATTACATGGAGTACCAAAATCCATTGTATCAGATCGAGATGCACGGTTCACTTCAAATTTCTGGAAGTGTGTGCAAGAGGCCATGGGTACTGAATTGAGACTCAGTACGGCTTTTCATCCGCAAACAGACGGACAGTCGGAGCGGACAATTCAGACGTTAGAGGACATGCTTCGAGCTTGTGTTATGGATTTTGCGGGTAATTGGAACGAGAATTTACCATTGATTGAATTCTCGTACAATAATAGTTACCAAGCTTCTATAGGCTTGGCACCTTACAAGGCTTTGTATGGACGGAAATGCAGATCACCATTACACTAGTATGATTTGCTAGAAAAGCAGTTGCATAAGACGGATTTCATAAAAGAGACTTCCGATGCAGTTGCTAGAATTCAGCGTCAAATGAAAATTGCGCAAAGCCGACAAAAGAGCTACGCGGATAAGAGGCGGAGATCCTTAGAGTTTGATGAAGGAGACTTCGTATTTCTCAAAGTATCGCCCATGAAGGGGATTATGCGTTTCGGTAAGAAGGGGAAACTAAGTCCAAGATATATTGGACCTTATGAAATTATCGAGCGCATTGGAAAGGTCGCTTATAGATTAGCGTTACCTCCAGAATTGTCGGCAGTGCATAATGTGTTTCATGTGTCGATGCTGAGAAAATATATACCAGATCCGTCCCATGTTTTGAAGCATGAGCCCATTCAAATCCACGAGGATTTGACATATGAGGAACAGCCTATTCAAGTACTAGCTCGTGAAGAGAAAGTACTGAGGAATAAGGTAATCCCACTAGTGAAGATTTTGTGGAAAAATCACAACATTGAAGAAGCTACGTGGGAACGAGAAGACGAGATGAGGAGTTTATACCCCCATTTGTTCTAATTTTCGAGGACGAAAATTTTATAAGGAGGGGTGAATGTGACAACCGGGAAATTCAGGCAATTCTCGGATGAAAATGTACAATTATATGTATATAACAATTTGTACTATTTAAAGAGTGAAATAAATGTATTTATATTGTTTAGAATATATGAAAATGTTCTAACAATACTGACGAGTAAGAATTCAGTGTTAGAAAAATTCACTGAGTTGAAACGGGTGAAACGGTGCAAAACCGGCATTGAAAACCCTAACTGAGGCAATAAAAGATGGAAAACTTCCGGGATTGATTTTGATCAAACGGAAGCAATTTAAGTTGATCCGACTGCACAGGAAACCTCAGGAACACGCCGTGACGATTTCAGGAAAATTTCGGCTCGAACCGGTATCGGTCAAAAAGTAGTCGAATTAATGTGAATAGTAAAAGTCAAAGTCAACTTTTACTTTAGCAATTATGACATCATTAATCCATTTATTAAATGGGATTAAAATGGTGGTTGGTAGCATTAATGGCCATGATTCATCTACTTTTTGATCTAAGGGCCAAGATTTGGCCAAAATTAACCATTTTTAATTTTTGAAAAATATGGAAAGAATTAGGCATGAAAGGTGTTTAATTCTCATTGGTTGATAGCCAAATTAATTGGCTTTCTTTCATGCATAAGTCGGCAAAACTTGGGAATGAAATGGCCGAAACATTTGAAAGACAAAAAACCAAACAAAAAAATTCTAATGCATTTCTTCCATGGTGTACGTGAGCAACCCAAAGAGAAACCAAGATATTCCTTCAATTTTTCTTCACAAAAAGTGTGTCAAAGTGTTCCTTGAAAACAAAGGAAGCAATTGACTAAGGTAACTTCCCTTGCACTTGACTTTTTGTTGGTTTTTCTTCATGAAAACCGTGGGTGAATAGTGGGAAAAAGATGGAAAATTTTTGGTTGTTTTTCCATGGTTTGATGCTTGGGTTTTGTTAAGGGTGTAATAAGGAAGAAAACCATGCAATTGGTTTAAAGAAAAACCGAAATTTTATTGGTTTTTCAAGGGTAAATCCGTGGGTTACCTTAAGTAAACAATGAGAAAATTTTGTGGTTTAATTGTTAACTTGCTTCCAAGTTAAATTTTGTGAAGAATAAAAGCTTAAATTTCATTGTGGAAAGCTTGGAAAAAAAATTTTGGTGAACCTAACCTAATGTGGCCGTGGGGTTAACAAGGTTTGGAAGAAAAATTTTCATGGTTTTATGTGATGTTTGATTGATTTAAATCATGCATTTTAATATGCAAATGATGAATTTATAATTGAAAGCATGAAACAAAAATGTTGAGTATGATTTCCATTCATGAGGCCGTGGGTTAAAACCCTAAGAAATTGGTTGAAAATGCCAAGAAAATGGGCTTGAAAATGTGTTGAAAAAATGACATTTGAATGGCCTAAAGTGTGGTGAAAAGTTTGACAAAATTTGGTTCGGTTTGATTGTGAAAACCGAAACCAAATTAAGGGCAAAATTGTGAAAAAAATGTTGTAATGTGGGTCAAAATATGAAATTGGAAATTTGTAAGCTTTTATGTAAAAGTTTGGAAAACTTTTACATAAAAGCTTACAAATAGGCTTGTGGTATAGTACGTGGCAGGTACATATGGTTCGAGGCGTACCTAACGCCGGAAGCCTTAAATTTACGCCGAAATGCTGCCGAAATTTCGAAAACGGCATTCGGGGCAAAATGGGAAATAAAAATAAAAAAAAAAGTTTAGGGTCGGGTCGGAAACCCGAGTCCCTAACGAAAAATTGAATAAAGAAAATCTAAGGGGTGGTTCAGGAATAGTAACCTGTCCCCTTAAAAATTTAAAACGCGAGTGAAATTGAAAACCGACCCCGAGGGGGGGCGTTTTTGGAAACGAAATAAAGGTCCGAGTCGGGAACGGAAAACCCGAGCCTCGGAGACCTAGGTCGGGAAAGTCTAGGTGAACGTTTTAAATACTAGTGAAACGTCCATTTGAGGCCCCGAAACTATAGAAAATCACTAAACCGACGTAAGGGTCGGAATAGTGCTTCCCGAGGGTCGGGAAAGTGAAAAGTGGAAATAAAATAGAAATGAACCCGGTAATGATTAGAAAAGAGTCAGAAAATTTCCTGAGAGCCAAAAATGCAGTCTGGATCGGGAAAATTTCCGTCAAGGGTAAAATTGTAATTTTGCCAAAATATAGGGGCAAAATCGTAATTTTGCCAAAATACAGGGGAAAAATCGTAATTTTGCAAAAGTTGAGAAAAAATGTGGAAAATGATAAATAAAACCTAAAAAGTTATAAATAGGCTTTATTTAAGCTTTTTAATGAAAAAATAAAAGCTATAAATGAGAATGAAATTAACAGACAAGGTTTTGTCTGTAGGATCCAAAAATCGACCTACAAGGAGGGCGATCAAAGATCCAAGAGAGAAAGAGGGAAGAGACTGATAAGGTAAGTTCATACATTTACCTGTCTGCAACGTATAGCATTATTGTTGCTAACTTTAATGTACTAACGATAAGTTAGGTACATATGTGCTACAGGCACTATTATAGAGTAAAGAGAGAGACGTAATGTGCTACGGGCACTATTGAGAATGGACACATTGTTAATTGTGCTTCGGGCACTAGAGCGAGGTTAATGAAACTCACTCCCCTAAAATTAAAATGTGAACCATTCCTAACCACGGGACAATGTGAAGTCACCGGGTTAGAATTTTAAAAAGTCGGTAATGAAACCACTTTCTGGCGTACCAGCCTTCCGTACAGGGAGGTATTTTTGCCTTCGGGGCTATGAGACTAAGGCTGTGGAGGTTAGCACTGATGTACCGCTCCCAGTCATGTACTATTTTGCCTTCGGGGGTATGAGATTAAGGCTGTGGAGGTCAGCACTAATGTATCGCTCCCAGTCATGCGCACTTAAATGGTATTGCCAACCTGAGCTCAAAACCAGAACATAAGCAAGATAATTATCTAAAACTGAAACTATGCCATAATTGTAATGACCGCCATTTTCATGACACCTACTTACCATGTAATAAGTCATTAAGGAATAAAATGGACATAATTTAATGTCTTTTAGTACAATTTAAGAAACACGGTCAAGTACATAATCGTGTAAGAGGCTGTGTACTGCTCAAATAGATGAATGTATTTCAAAGACATGGCCGTGTTGAGTAGTCTCAACTAGTACATGCTCGTGTCTGAAATGTACACGCCCGTGTTGCGTTGCACACACACGTGTAAGAGTCTGTGTAGAAGGCTGTGTAATGAGCCGAGAGCCACTGTAATGACTCTCATGAATTATGAAACTTAATTACTATGTAATGATGTAATTAAGTTAATAAGTACAGTGTGCTTTTCAGTTGAATGAATTAAACAGGAATAATAACGTTTAATTACTATTCATGCAGTGAAAGGGGTAATCGACAGCGAAATCGGTCCACCCTATTATGTGAGTATGCGTTGAGACACGCAATATCAAGAAACCGGTCTAGACGACCATTTCATGATACAGAACTGATGAGCTAGTCATCAGTACGCTCAGACTGGTCATCTGAGCGCAGTAGTGATAATTGCCCTAATAGATGTACAGTATCGAGAAAAGTGGTCTAGATGACCTCTTCTCGCCCATAGACTGACAAAATCAAAGTCAGAACGCTCAGATTAGTCAGTCAGATAGTGAACAGTGAATAGTGAATAGTGAATAGTGAATAGTGAGAAACGCAGTGTCAGGTTAGTGGTCAAGACGGCCTTAATCTGGCATAAAACTGATATATTAATAGTCAGCAGGCTCAATCTGGTCAATTGAGCATAAAATGTAGATTTTGTTTAAGGGATACGTAGTATCGGGATGAGGGTCAAGACGACCTTTTCTCGCCCCGAAACTGATATATTTAGACTCAGGACGCCCAAATTAGTCAATCGGGCACCTGACACGTTTTTCGAGACAGGATCATGCAGATCCCGAAAACTGGTCCAGAAGACCTCAGTTGGACGTAAAACTGATAAATTTGAAATCAGCACGTCCAAATTAGTCAAGGGAGACTGTGTTTGAAATTTCACGCGAAAACGCCTCGTTATGCGTGCACAGTGTCAACACAGTGTAGGCCTAACCACAGTATCAAGAAATTGATCAAGATGACCTCTTCTTGATATAAAATTGATATATTTGGAATCAGAATGCTCAAATTAGTCATTTGAGCACAAGAAGTAATTTTTGACCGGGAACCATACAGTATCGGGAAACTGGTCGAGACGACCTCGGATGAAGATAAAACTGATATATTTGGGTTCAGCACGCCCAAATTAGTCAGTATAGCCTATCTTAAAATTTTTCAAAAAAATTTGTATAAAGGACGAAATTTTGGGGATTCTAGAGAAATAGCCCCCATATTTTTCCAAATCTCATTTTCTCCCTCCCCACACCACACGAATATGAACAGTGACCGACCAACGAATCCGGCCTCCGTTTTCGACACCGCCGGCACCATTGGAAAGCTCTCGACGAGCTGATTCCAACGGTGGGCCGAGTCGACCGAACCGATGCCGGAGCACGCCGCACGCGCCGCCCAAAGCCGCCGGTGGCCGAATTTTTCAAACCGCCGTATCTCCACCGTCCGACGTCCAAATGCCACGATTCCGGTCCCAATGGATTCGTGGTGAAGAGTAGAACAAAACCCAGGCTTCATTTCACGTCAACAGCCGCCGAATCGCGCCGCCCCAGGTTCACCGTCGCCGTCGCCATCGCCGCCGTCGGATCTCGCTATTCCGGCGGAGTTGAGTTGCAAGGTCGGTGTCAAAATGCTCAGAACAACACGTAGATCAAAAGCCCCAAATCAATTTTGGGCAACAACGCCGGAAAAATGAAGATCCAACGCCGCCGCCGTCGCCGACTTTTCGAGAGCCGATTTCCGGTGATAGGAGCCTCGATTCGTGAAATTGACACCACCAATGGGTTCCTCTCGTCGAGCTCTTCAAGATGGTGGTCGCCACTTCCATCGCCGCCGTGGTCAACGCCGGTCAACGGCCGGTCAACGCCGGTCAACGCCGGTCAACGGCGACCCGGAGACCGAAAATTGAAGAATGGCCCGTTGGCCTATTTTCGACGTTCCTGACACATCCGCGGCATCGGATTTGCAAACTGGAGTTTCAAAAGTGAAGAACGACGATTCAAAGATTGCACGGTCGAGACCGAACGGTTCGTCCGACCGCCGACGGGAACGATTTTGGTAGTAGTGTTGATCTATTTATTCCTCAATTTAATATTGGAAATAATTATGTATTAATTATGGTTTAATGACTTGAGGAATTGTAAGAAAAAAGGGTGAAATATCGAAAAAGAGAATGTGAGAAAATGTGAATATTTTTACGTAAAAAGCGGAGCTTTTACGTGAAAATTAGGCCTCTGGTTTAGTACGTGGCAGGTTAGAATAGGTTAGATGGTTTTGAGGCGTTTCCTAAACGCCGGAAACCCAAAAATTAAGCGGAAATGCTACCGAAATTTCTAAAACGGCACAAAGGGGTATTTTAGGAAACGAGGGCTGAAAATGTGATCGGGATGGAAACCCGAGCTCCCACGATGACCTAGGTCCGGGAAAGAAGGATGGACGTTGTGAGGATTAGTGAACCGCCCCATTAGAAATTTCGTAATGTAAGAAAACGACCCCTATGTCAGAATAGTGCCACCCGAGGGACGGGTATGATCTAAGTATAAAATTTGGGGCGATTACATCGGTAACGGTAATCCGACAGGCTAAATGGTCATACGGGAGGTATTCAGTCAGTTGACTGGTCGGTTAGCTAGTCAAGGACTAAGTCCGAATGGGATAGTGAGAGACAGTGATTAATTTGTCAAGTAGACAAATTAATCAAGCACGATTAAAAATTAGATATCAAATTTCCCAAGGTAGAGCAGTTGGGTACCGATAGGCATCGGTACCGCACAACGATAACTTTATTAGTTCCTAACGATAGAGTGACCTAAGAGCGATGTTAATTAATTTATTGGGTAAATAAATTAATTAACAATGATTAGAAAATCAAATTCTTAAGAGAAGGGCAATTAGTACCGATAAGGATCGGTATCACTAACGATAGAGTTTTATTAGTCACTAATGACCACAGTGACCTAAGAGTAAATGTTAACGAATTGCATTATGATTACAGGGAGGTACCTGTATTGTGACGAAGGCGAGAGTATAAACTGTCTGCTGACAGGTAAGTACAACTCCGCCTACAGCATGGATAAAATGAATTTAAAATGATGCTTTTCCAGTATTTTAAGTATGTATCTTGCACACAATGCTGCACAGCATACATAAGAGCATATAGTTTCACAATCGAGTAGATTGATGAAAGAACAAGATAGAAGCCATAGATCCCTACCGCGTAGGATTTGGGGACAGCTTAGAGAAGCGTATGGCTAGAACAGTTAAACAAGATGGATATAAATAGGTGTGTCGTACCGGCTCCTTCAGTCGAAGGGGTTTCCAGTTAAAGAAAGTTCAGGCCACAAGTTGAGCATCAGTTGATGGCTCTTCGGCATTAGTTGACCTCGGGCGTTACCGTTGGTCTGCGCGCACACGGTACTGACACATGGGCCCTAAATAGACAAGAAAAGAAAAGAAAAGTTTGAAGCATAAATGAACATAACCGGATCATGCATTAGTTATAGTTCGCTATGCTTTCTTTTTCAGTAGAGTGCATACAGTACACAATGCTTCTGTCATGCATAAAGTATGTGAAGTTTTATATTCAGTGTTATGACATGTTATGTGATGACATGATATGTGAGCTGATATGTGATATGCTTATATGATATATGATTTATTAAGTGATATATGTCATGCCTATGATTTTACGTATGTGCTATGTTTTAAACATGTTTTGCTGTTAACATGTTGTACTTACTGGGCGTAAAGCTCACGGAGTGTGTTCATGCTGTAGGTAAGCATCCTATAGCGTAAACATCAAGGGACGATGATGATGGCGGAGGTGGATGTGAGGATGAGGTTATGGATACACCGCGAGTATTCTTCCGCACAGTATGAGTAAATAATATTTTGAATGGTGACAGTTAAATAGTATTTTGAATAGTAAAGGTTAAATGGTATTTTGGAACAGTAAACAGTATATGTACGAGTAGTATATTTAAATAGTATCTGGTGAATAGTAATCAGATAAACATGTATATAATTATGTATGTATAATTGAAATCCTTATGTTTTTCAAATTCCGCATTTTAATAGTATGCGTACGTGAATAGTAAATACGTACGTGTATATAAAAAAAAAAAAAATCCCTCTAAATTTATAGTCTTAAATTCAGCAAGTTTAAGTATCGTCTTTAAAGAAGCAAGTAATAGAGTTTACAGTGACGGTCCGGGCCGCTGAGGGCACGGGGCGTCACAGTTGGTATCAGAGCGGTTTCCTGCCATCCTATCTCACATCGCCGCATGCCTGCCTCATCTGTCCAAGTAAGTTAGTTTTATTTTTAGTCAGTAAATGTTTATCTGTGGAAGATAACATTTTATAGTAATGAAACGACAAAATCTTTGAGGGCGAGGATAAGATGAAAAGATGCTGAGATCATTATACGAAAAATCACGACCGTGCAGTGCTAGAGAACTGCTCAGAGAAAGAACATGGATTGCTGTCCGAGTTGTACCGATCTTCAAGGCTAGTTGTCCACTAAGTTTCGAGTGGCAAACTGTACTCCTGCACTCCATGAGAATGTGAGGACTGGTTTCACGTTATCAAAGTGATTCCCTAATTGTACGCCATTGATCAGGATAACTGAGTCCTGTTGGCTGTTGATATCTCTCAGGAAGATACTCTCGTGTGTATCGGGATCCTTATGACCAGGATGAGCTCTTATCTGTGTCAAGTTTCGCCATACCACGACCGAGCCAATCTCTGAGAGCAGTCCAGCATCAGCCCCAGTTTTTCTCTATGGGCAAGCAGGGAGTGAAACCGCCTAAGTTCTCTAGAGTTATGGATATACGAGAATTTGTTCATCGGACTGAAAGACTGCAGCTGATGTCCGGTGATACAGTTCTAACGTATGCTGTTCGCTACAAGGAACCGATATGGACTTCTACAATACATGCCGAGACAAAAGTGGATCAAGATAGGAGAAGACCCAAAGAGAGAAAGAGACCTTGCCAAACAGAATTAGAAGAGCGATCAAGCAGGACTAGCAAGCCTTATCAAGGAGATAGTGAATGCTGAGAGAAAAGTGCTTAACCCCGGGAACCCTACCAAGCCCAAGGCATTATAGCAGCCGCCATTATGGAGGGTGACCCGGTAGGACCAGCACCCCAACTGGCCGATGAAGAGTTCATGGCCGAGCACCAGCCAGAAGTACACGAGGGCAATAGGGAGCCAATGGAGAACCCCGAACCAGCCCGTATGTCTCCCGAACACCCCATGGAAGAGGAAGATGACAAGACTCTTTCCGATGCCCATCCCGACGATGAGGGAAAGGAGATCCCCAATCGCTTTAGTAATGACGAAGTCATCATAGCCAGCGATGACGAGGTCAGTTTCAGCTGAGAAGAAGAAGAGAACCCAGAGGAGTACTCACTCAGTGATAGTGACGATGAGGAGATGCCTGATACTGAATCAGGATTATCCTTCCAATAGTAGTAACCCTTCTGCGGGAATGTTAGTTATGAAAATATATAGAGGGAAGCAGTAGCTCTCCCCCGTCAGTTATAGCATAATGTACTTGTTGGGATCGTATAGGGGAAGTGTGTGTCACTCCCACTGAACTAGAATCTTGAATATATGTATATATATTATGTGAAATATATTATGAGATAAGTAGTAAAGCTTTGCCCTAGGGGCCAGATATAATTTTTTTCCACAGTGTGAGTATGATATGACAGAAAGTGCAGGACGAATCCTAGCACTCAGACGATGTCCCAATACAATGCGGTAATTGTATTGAACATCACAGTATGAGAGAAAGAAAGATGGATATAGTGTGTATATTTATATCCATAATGTCTAAGTAAGATTGTTAAGTAAGAAAGAAAATGATATGTGATACGAGTCCCAAGTATAGAATTTAAGAGACTTATATTTTCCATTTTCGCTGTACGATAGGGTTACATAGGAAAACATGGCAAGAATGAGAGCTTAGTTAAACCCAGCATCCTGAGAGGATGAGTTGATAGCACAGATCGCAGCCATGCGAGAGATGATGGAGAACTAGCAACCGGAGCTAAACCAGCTTAGGGAACAGCTGGGCCAGCAACCCCAGGCACCACAGTCAATAAAGATGCTAGCACAGGAGGCTCTAGTAGCCCCAGAAACTCTAAGGGAGCAAGCAGCTCCTCCAGCTCAGGAAGCACTAGCACCCATAGTAATGGCTGCTTTCGTAGCAGCAATTATTTTCTGCCAATCCCTAGGGAAGGCGACTTGTATGAGAGATTCCGACGCATGAAAGCGTTAGAATTCTTAGGAATCACCAACCCTATAGAGGCCGATGATTGGCTAACGGATATCCAAGTAATCTTGGATTTTATAGGGTTAACAGATAGAGAGAGAAAGTGATGTACGCATCCTTCACCCTGCGCAATGTGGCGCGTTAGTGGTGGAAGATGGTAACCATTAGGAGGAACATTAGAGAGATGAGCTGGAGCGATTTCATTGAGGAATTCAAGGAGACGTACTTCAACAAGGAAGCACTAGCAGCGCAGTAAGACGAGTTCAACAACCTGCGCAAAGGTAGTATGACTGTTATGGAGGCAGTCAAGAAGTTTGAGCAGCTGGCTCAACTTTTTCCAGATTTAGTACCGACTAAAATGAGAGAGTCAGACGAATGCTGAAGATGTTCAAAATGGAAATCGCAGTTTAGGTCTGTAGCCGAAGCCACGGACCAGTGACACTAGCAGAATGTGTCAGCAAGGCTATCTGAACTGAGTACTGATCGGTTCATGAGAAGGAGCGAAAGGCGTAGAATTTTAAGGCACGAAAGGAGGAGAAAACGCAAGCCGAGTAGGCTCAGGAGAAGTAAAACCCCGAGTTACAACACAGAGGACAGAATGTGGGAACCGGCCAGAATAGTAGGCATTCCCATAATAACAACAAGAGAAAAGGGGAATTAAGGCAATCAAGATTCACAGGAGAATTTCCCCCAGAAGAGAAACGACCAGGAAGGAAATGATAGCCAACTCGACGTGCACGAAATGCGGAAAGAGGCACTCAGGAGAATGTAAGCAGGGAGTAAGTGGTTGTTTCATCTGTGGCAAGAAAGGCCACTATGCCAAAAAAAAAAAAAAAAAAAAAAAAGCTTAGGACACAACGTTGTCATAAACTGTTGAAGGCGAAAAATCATTTTCGAACCAATCGGATGTGAAAAGTTCATCTACAAGGGTTTGTCGCCAGAGCAACCAAAGACGATGATATCAGCAGTGAAGGCTCGCGAGATACAATCCAGTGGATGCACGGACTTCCTAGTATACGTAGCAGATAAGACTCAAGGAATAGAGATAGGACCCGACAACGTACCGATAGTCAGGGAATTCATGGAGATATTTCTAGAAGATCTTGCAGGACTCCAACCAGAGCGCAGGATCTCGTTCGAGACTGAACGTCTACTAGAATCAGCCCCATCTTTGAGGCCCCCTACAGAATAGGCCCTATAGAGCTAAAGGAGCTCCAAGCCCAGCTAAAGGACTAAATAGATAAGGGATTCATGCGATAGAGCTATTCACCCTGGAGAGCACCCATACCATTCGTGAAGAAGAAAGATGGACCACTGAGAATGTGCATCGACTACAGAGAGTTGAACAGGATTACGATTAAGAATAAGCATCTGTTGCCGCGAGTTAACGATCTATTTGACCAGCTCCAAGACGCTGTAGTGTTCTCGAAGATCGATCTACATCCCGAGTACCATCAACTACAAATCAGGAATGAAGATGTACCCAAAACAGCATTTCAAACGTGGTACGGACATTACGAGTTTCTGTTCATGTCACTCAGATTAACGGACGCACCAGCAACTTTCATGAACTGGATGAACCGCATGTTCAAGGACTATTTGGATAAGTTTGTCATTGGGTTCATCGATGACATACTTATACACTCTAAGACGAAGGAAGAGCACGAAGAGCACTTAATTATCATTTTGCGCATGCAACAGGACCATCAGTTATACACCAAGTTCTCCAAGTACGAGTTTTGGCTGGAGAAGGTCCATTTCCTAGACCACGTAGACCCCAAGGAAGGAGTATCTGTGGACCTGGCGAAAATTGATGCAGTTAGCACGTGGCCAGCTCAGAGGAACGTAACGGGAATTCGCAGTTTCTTTAAACTAACAGGATGTTACCTACACTTAGTCGAAGGCTACTCAAAGTTAGCTGCTTCGCTCACAGCGCTCACCAAGAAGGGAAAGAGATATAAGTGAATCGACAAGTGCAAGGAAAGCTTTCAAGAGCTGAAATGAAGACTCATAAGCACTCCAATGCTGACCATTTCAAGGGTTGGTCAAGGAAGCTTTGTGATTTAAGCGCCGCATCTAAAACCAAGTTGGAAACTGTATTGATGCAGAGTGGTAGAGTAGTCGCGTATGCTTCACGACAACTCAAAAACCTTGAGAAGAGCTACCCAACGCGTGATCTGGAGCTAGTAGCGATAGTTTTTACGATAAAAGCATGGAGGCACTACCTGTACAGAGTCACGTGCGAGATTTACATCGACCACTAGAGTCTCAAGTGTATATTCACGCAAAAAGAGCTCAACATGAGGTAGCATAGATGACTAGAGTTGGTAAGGATTACGACCGTGAGATCCTATACCATCCGGGGAAAGCCAATAAAGTGGTCAATGCGTAGAGTCAGAAGTATATTACTATGCCTATGGCTATTAGTGCCTTGTCAAGAGCGCTACAAAGGAGTTATGCGACAGCAAGATCAAGATTTTGATAGGGGGATTGTCTAACATGACCCTCCAATCGACGCTCCAAGAAGAGATCAAGATCGGTCAAGATTTTGATTTGTCCCTGCTCAAGTCCAAAAAGGAAGCTATAGAGGACAAGGGTTCAGAGTTTAAGATCCTTAAGGACGACATACTCTACTACAGAGATAGAGTATGTGTTCTAAAAGATGAAGAACTCAAGAAGCGAATCCTTTTGGAACCTTACGAGACATCATATTCTGTACATCCGGTGGCGAATAAGATGTACAAGTACCTGAAGGAAAGCTTTTGGTGGCTTGGAATGAAGAATGACATTGTCGAGTTCGTCGCCAGATGCCTTACGTGCTAGAAGGTTAAGGCAGAACACCAGCGCCTAGCAGGATAATCATAGAAAATTAAGCTACCCGAGTAGAAATGGGACCAGATTACGATGAATTTCGTAGTCGGATTGCCGAAGATGTCAAACGATAATGACGCAATCTGGGTGATTGTAGATAGACTGACGAAATCAGCTAGATTTTTAGCAATGAAAGTTAGCTACTCGGTGGAACGACTAGTAGAAATCTATGCGGCACAGTTCGTGAAACGGCACGGAATACTAGAGTCGATCGTCTCAGATCGTAGTGGATGCTTTACCTCCAGATTTTGGCGAAGTGTTCAAGCCGCATTACGGTCCAAGTGAGAGTTCAGCATAGCATTTCATCCTCAGACCGACAGTTAGTCTGAGAGGACCATACAGATGTTAGAGGACATGTTGAGACCTGCGTCCTAGACTTCAAAGGAAATTGATATCAGAAGCTACCATTGAGCGAGTTCTCGTACAACAGCAACTATCATTCCTCGATAGGAATGGCACCGTACGAGACACTCTGTGGAAAGAAATGCAGATCTCTGGCTCATTAGTACGAGTTTGGAGAGAAACGAGTAGTTAGCTCGGACATCATCAAGAATACCATGTCAGACGTGAAGCTGATACGAGAAACGTTAGATACAACGCACAGTCGACAGAAGAATTTTGACGATAAGCGCCGTAGACCCCTCAAGTTTCAAGTAGGAGATTCGGTCTTTTTCAAGGCGGCACCCATGAAAGGGGTGATGCGCATTGAAAATAAAAGAAAGCTCAGTCCTAGGTACATAGGACCCTTGAGATAATAGAGAAAGTCGGGAAGGTGGCTTATAGACTAACGCTTCCTCCCGAGTTAGCTATAGTGCACAACATCTTTCACGTCTTGATGCTGAAGAAGTACGTGCCAGACAGCTCTCATGTTCTTAGCCAAGAATCCGTTGTAGTATACGCTGATCCGACGTACGAGGAGAGACCCGTGCGGATCTTAGTCAGAGAGGAGAAGGTACTTAGGAATAAAGTATACCGCTAGTAAAAGTGTTGTGACAGAATCATAGTGTTGAGGAAGCCACATAAGAATGGGAAGAAGACATGAGAAGAGACTTCCTGGAATTATTCTAATTTTCGAGGACGAAAATTTTGTAAGGGGGGTAGGTTGTAATGACCGCCATTTTCATGACACCTACTTACCATGTAATAAGTCATTAAGGAATAAAATGGACATAATTTAATGTCTTTTAGTACAATTTAAGAAACACGGTCAAGTACATAATCGTGTAAGAGGCTGTGTACTGCTCAAATAGATGAATGTATTTCAAAGACATGGCCGTGTTGAGTAGTCTCAACTAGTACATGCTCGTGTCTGAAATGTACACGCCCGTGTTGCGTTGCACACACACGTGTAAGAGTCTGTGTAGAAGGCTGTGTAATGAGCCGAGAGCCACTGTAATGACTCTCATGAATTATGAAACTTAATTACTATGTAATGATGTAATTAAGTTAATAAGTACAGTGTGCTTTTCAGTTGAATGAATTAAACAGGAATAATAACGTTTAATTACTATTCATGCAGTGAAAGGGGTAATCGACAGCGAAATCGGTCCACCCTATTATGTGAGTATGCGTTGAGACACGCAATATCAAGAAACCGGTCTAGACGACCATTTCATGATACAGAACTGATGAGCTAGTCATCAGTACGCTCAGACTGGTCATCTGAGCGCAGTAGTGATAATTGCCCTAATAGATGTACAGTATCGAGAAAAGTGGTCTAGATGACCTCTTCTCGCCCATAGACTGACAAAATCAAAGTCAGAACGCTCAGATTAGTCAGTCAGATAGTGAACAGTGAATAGTGAATAGTGAATAGTGAATAGTGAGAAACGCAGTGTCAGGTTAGTGGTCAAGACGGCCTTAATCTGGCATAAAACTGATATATTAATAGTCAGCAGGCTCAATCTGGTCAATTGAGCATAAAATGTAGATTTTGTTTAAGGGATACGTAGTATCGGGATGAGGGTCAAGACGACCTTTTCTCGCCCCGAAACTGATATATTTAGACTCAGGACGCCCAAATTAGTCAATCGGGCACCTGACACGTTTTTCGAGACAGGATCATGCAGATCCCGAAAACTGGTCCAGAAGACCTCAGTTGGACGTAAAACTGATAAATTTGAAATCAGCACGTCCAAATTAGTCAAGGGAGACTGTGTTTGAAATTTCACGCGAAAACGCCTCGTTATGCGTGCACAGTGTCAACACAGTGTAGGCCTAACCACAGTATCAAGAAATTGATCAAGATGACCTCTTCTTGATATAAAATTGATATATTTGGAATCAGAATGCTCAAATTAGTCATTTGAGCACAAGAAGTAATTTTTGACCGGGAACCATACAGTATCGGGAAACTGGTCGAGACGACCTCGGATGAAGATAAAACTGATATATTTGGGTTCAGCACGCCCAAATTAGTCAGTATAGCCTATCTTAAAATTTTTCAAAAAAATTTGTATAAAGGACGAAATTTTGGGGATTCTAGAGAAATAGCCCCCATATTTTTCCAAATCTCATTTTCTCCCTCCCCACACCACACGAATATGAACAGTGACCGACCAACGAATCCGGCCTCCGTTTTCGACACCGCCGGCACCATTGGAAAGCTCTCGACGAGCTGATTCCAACGGTGGGCCGAGTCGACCGAACCGATGCCGGAGCACGCCGCACGCGCCGCCCAAAGCCGCCGGTGGCCGAATTTTTCAAACCGCCGTATCTCCACCGTCCGACGTCCAAATGCCACGATTCCGGTCCCAATGGATTCGTGGTGAAGAGTAGAACAAAACCCAGGCTTCATTTCACGTCAACAGCCGCCGAATCGCGCCGCCCCAGGTTCGCCGTCGCCGTCGCCATCGCCGCCGTCGGATCTCGCTATTCCGGCGGAGTTGAGTTGCAAGGTCGGTGTCAAAATGCTCAGAACAACACGTAGATCAAAAGCCCCAAATCAATTTTGGGCAACAACGCCGGAAAAATGAAGATCCAACGCCGCCGCCGTCGCCGACTTTTCGAGAGCCGATTTCCGGTGATAGGAGCCTCGATTCGTGAAATTGACACCACCAATGGGTTCCTCTCGTCGAGCTCTTCAAGATGGTGGTCGCCACTTCCATCGCCGCCGTGGTCAACGCCGGTCAACGGCCGGTCAACGGCCGGTCAACGCCGGTCAACGCCGGTCAACGGCGACCCGGAGACCGAAAATTGAAGAATGGCCCGTTGGCCTATTTTCGACGTTCCTGACACATCCGCGGCATCGGATTTGCAAACTGGAGTTTCAAAAGTGAAGAACGACGATTCAAAGATTGCACGGTCGAGACCGAACGGTTCGTCCGACCGCCGACGGGAACGATTTTGGTAGTAGTGTTGATCTATTTATTCCTCAATTTAATATTGGAAATAATTATGTATTAATTATGGTTTAATGACTTGAGGAATTGTAAGAAAAAAGGGTGAAATATCGAAAAAGAGAATGTGAGAAAATGTGAATATTTTTACGTAAAAAGCGGAGCTTTTACGTGAAAATTAGGCCTCTGGTTTAGTACGTGGCAGGTTAGAATAGTTAGATGGTTTTGAGGCGTTTCCTAAACGCCGGAAACCCAAAAATTAAGCGGAAATGCTGCCGAAATTTCTAAAACGGCACAAAGGGGTATTTTAGGAAACGAGGGCTGAAAATGTGATCGGGATGGAAACCCGAGCTCCCACGATGACCTAGGTCCGGGAAAGAAGGATGGACGTTGTGAGGATTAGTGAACCGCCCCATTAGAAATTTCGTAATGTAAGAAAACGACCCCTATGTCAGAATAGTGCCACCCGAGGGACGGGTATGATCTAAGTATAAAATTTGGGGCGATTACATCGGTAACGGTAATCCGACAGGCTAAATGGTCATACGGGAGGTATTCAGTCAGTTGACTGGTCGGTTAGCTAGTCAAGGACTAAGTCCGAATGGGATAGTGAGAGACAGTGATTAATTTGTCAAGTAGACAAATTAATCAAGCACGATTAAAAATTAGATATCAAATTTCCCAAGGTAGAGCAGTTGGGTACCGATAGGCATCGGTACCGCACAACGATAACTTTATTAGTTCCTAACGATAGAGTGACCTAAGAGCGATGTTAATTAATTTATTGGGTAAATAAATTAATTAACAATGATTAGAAAATCAAATTCTTAAGAGAAGGGCAATTAGTACCGATAAGGATCGGTATCACTAACGATAGAGTTTTATTAGTCACTAATGACCACAGTGACCTAAGAGTAAATGTTAACGAATTGCATTATGATTACAGGGAGGTACCTGTATTGTGACGAAGGCGAGAGTATAAACTGTCTGCTGACAGGTAAGTACAACTCCGCCTACAGCATGGATAAAATGAATTTAAAATGATGCTTTTCCAGTATTTTAAGTATGTATCTTGCACACGATGCTGCACAGCATACATAAGAGCATATAGTTTCACAATCGAGTAGATTGATGAAAGAACAAGATAGAAGCCATAGATCCCTACCGCGTAGGATTTGGGGACAGCTTAGAGAAGCGTATGGCTAGAACAGTTAAACAAGATGGAAATAAATAGGTGTGTCGTACCGGCTCCTTCAGTCGAAGGGGTTTCCAGTTAAAGAAAGTTCAGGCCACAAGTTGAGCATCAGTTGATGGCTCTTCGGCATTAGTTGACCTCGGGCGTTACCGTTGGTCTGCGCGCACACGGTACTGACACATGGGCCCTAAATAGACAAGAAAAGAAAAGAAAAGTTTGAAGCATAAATGAACATAACCGGATCATGCATTAGTTATAGTTCGCTATGCTTTCTTTTTCAGTAGAGTGCATACAGTACACAATGCTTCTGTCATGCATAAAGTATGTGAAGTTTTATATTCAGTGTTATGACATGTTATGTGATGACATGATATGTGAGCTGATATGTGATATGCTTATATGATATATGATTTATTAAGTGATATATGTCATGCCTATGATTTTACGTATGTGTTATGTTTTAAACATGTTTTGCGGTTAACATGTTGTACTTACTGGGCGTAAAGCTCACGGAGTGTGTTCATGCTGTAGGTAAGCATCCTATAGCGTAAACATCAAGGGACGATGATGATGGCGGAGGTGGATGTGAGGATGAGGTTATGGATACACCGCGAGTATTCTTCCGCACAGTATGAGTAAATAATATTTTGAATGGTGACAGTTAAATAGTATTTTGAATAGTAAAGGTTAAATGGTATTTTGGAACAGTAAACAGTATATGTACGAGTAGTATATTTAAATAGTATCTGGTGAATAGTAATCAGATAAACATGTATATAATTATGTATGTATAATTGAAATCCTTATGTTTTTCAAATTCCGCATTTTAATAGTATGCGTACGTGAATAGTAAATACGTACGTGTATATAAAAACAAAAAAAATCCCTCTAAATTTATAGTCTTAAATTCAGCAAGTTTAAGTATCGTCTTTAAAGAAGCAAGTAATAGAGTTTACAGTGACGGTCCGGGCCGCTGAGGGCACGGGGCGTCACAATAATTGAGCATAAGACAGTTTAGTGAGAGTACTAACATCGCGGTAGATGTACTGTTGTGACACTGTGTTGTGGTCAACCTTACTATTCACGTATGAATAGCGGTCAAAGTTACTATTTACATATGAATAGTGGTCAAAGGTACTATTCATGATGAATAGTCTATTCATAGAAATTTTATTTCTTACATGTTTGAACTTACTGAGCCTGTAGCTCACCATTTTTGCTAATGTTGCAGGTAAGCGACCAGCTCAGTAGCTTATTTGACTGGATGCGGACGGGATGGTGCGTGTCAAATCGGATAACTGGGCGAGGGATATGGTCCTGCCAGAGTCTTTCCGCTGAGCGATAAAAGGGAAGAAAAAAAGAAAGAAACAGTCTTTTGTAATATTATATATTTTACGAAAGTACTGTAATATGTAAATTACTTTGTACTAGCCAACAAAGTATATAGTGAGAAATGGTTACATGATGTTTAAAAGAAAAAAAAAAATTTTTCCCTAAAAACGTCATGATTTTAAAAAGAGAGAGAGATAAGCCGGCGACCCATGAGAATACAATCTATCACAGTTAGCGATAAAGCTCAACTGTAATAGTATTGTATGATTTCTACGAGGGGCGGGCCGTCATACATGATGAGTTATTCAGCACTGCCATTATCATTTTGGGGATATGCTTTACAAACGGCCTGCTATATTCTGAACCATGTTCCGAGCAAATCAATTCCCAGAACTCCATATGAATTGTGGCGCGGCAGGATGCCCTCCCTTGGACATATGAGAATATGGGGCTGCCCGGCGCATGTACTAGATGGGGATGCGAAAAAGTTGGAACCAAGATCAGAATTGTGCATGTTTGTAGGGTATCTAAAAGGAACTAAAGGAGGTCTGTTCTATAACCCGAAGGAACAAAAGGTCATTGTTTCAACCCATGCGACATTCTTGGAGGAAAGTCACATGAATGACTTTAAGCCTCGAAGCAAAGTGGTGCTAGAGGAGTTATCGGGTGAAATAACTGCTCCACAGATTTCAGTCTTGGATGTAAGTCCGAGTTCCAGTGAAAGACCTGCAGACGATCAACAATTTATGGTGCCTCGTCGTAGTGGGAGGGTTTCGAAGAAACCTAATTTCTTCATGTATGATGCTGAGGTATACCAGGCCGAGGCTCATGAGCATGAGGATGATCCGGTCACTTATGATGAAGCTGTAAATGATGTTGATTCTAAATCTTGGAAACAAGCTATGAACAATGAGATGGATTCTATGAAATCTAACTCTGTTTGGGAACTTATAGATTTGCCGGATGGGATAAAACACATTGGATGCAAATGGGTCTACAAAAGAAAGAAGGATGCGGAAGGGAGAGTGGAAACTTTCAAAGCTAGACTGGTTACAAAGGGATACACGCAAAAGGCCAGAATCGATTACGATGAAACCTTTTCGCCTGTTGCTATGCTGAAGTCTATCCGTATTCTTCTATCCATTGCTGCGGCTCTCGATTACGAGATCTGGCAAATGGATGTCAAGACGGCATTCTTGAATGGCCATCTTGAAGAGTGTATCTATATGATACAGCCTGAAGGGTTCGTAGCGAACGGCCAAGAAAGGAAAGTCTGCAAGTTGCTTAGATCCATTTATGGATTAAAGCAGGCATCCCGCTCATGGAACCAGAGGTTTGATCAAGCGATTAAGACATTTGATTTTGAGCAGAACGTTGATGAACCTTGTGTTTATAAACAAATTAAGGATGGAAAAGTGGTCTTTCTGATACTCTATGTCGATGATATACTACTCATTGGGAATGATGTAGGGAACTTATCATCGGTCAAGCTTTGGTTACACCAACAGTTTGACATGAAGGACTTGGGAGAAGCTAATTATGTTCTAGGCATTCGTCTCTTCAGAGATCGAAAGAACAAAATGATAGCGTTATCCCAAGCTTCATACATAGATAAAATAATTGACAAATATGCAATGCAAGAGGCAAAGAAAGGCTCACAACCTTCTATTGCGGGTCTAACTCTTTCATTGGATGACTGTCCCAAGACATCGAAAGAAAGAGAGCGTATGAGTAAGGTCCCTTATGCATCCGCTGTGGGTAGCCTTACGTATGCTGTGCTTTGCACTCGCCCGGATATATGTTTTGCAGTAGGTATGGTGAGTCGATATCAAGCAAATCCTGGAACCAAGCACTGGCAAGCTATAAAGCATATACTCAAGTATCTTAAGAGAATGAGGGATTATATGCTGGTGTATTCTGGAGGGGACCTAACACCCGTAGGATACACAGGCTCAGACTTCCAGACTTGTAAGGATTCGAGGAAATCGACATCTGGATCAATGTTTTTACTCAGAGGAGGCGCCATTGTGTGGAGGAGCGTGAAGCAGGGCTGCACAGCTGACTCTACTATGGAGGCTGAGTATGTGGCTGCGGCTGAGGCATCTAAAGAAGCGGTTTAGCTCCGCAAGTTCTTTAAAGACCTTGAGGTCATTCCGGTTGTTGACAAGCCTATCACACTTTACTGTGATAATACAGGGGCTATTGCCAACACAAGGGAATCTCGGCACCACAAGAGGACCAAGCACATTGATCGGAGATATCATATTATTAGAGGGCATGTGGAGACAGGACAAGTGGATGTATGTAAGATAGCGTCTGAGGACAACATCGCCGATCCCTTTACTAAGACTTTAGTGGCTAGAAGCTTTGAGAGGCACGTAGAGGCGATGGGGATGCGTAACATGGCACATCTGCTGGCTTAGGGCAAGTGGGAGATTGTTAGGAAATGCTGTGATAGCCCGCCCCTCGTAGAGATCATACAATACTACTACAGTTAAGCTTTATCGCCAACTACGATAGATTGTACTCTCATGGGTCGCCGGCGAATCTCTCTCTCTTTCCATCATGACGTTTTTGGGAAATTTTTTTTTTAACATCATGTAAAACATTTCCCACTATTTACTTTGTTGGCAAGTACAAAGTAATTTTCATAATACAGTACTTTCGTAAAATATATACTATTACAAAAGATTATTTCTTTTTCCCTTCTCTTTTATCGCTCAGCGGAAAGACTCTGACAGGACCATATCCCTCGCCCACTTATCCCATTTGACACACGCTATCCCGTCCGCCATCTAGTCAAATAAGCTACTGAGCCGATCGCTTACTTGCAATATAAGCAAAAATGGTGAGGTATAGGCTCAGTAAGTTCAAACATGCAAGAAATAAAATTTATACGAATAGTACTATTCATCATGAATAGTAACTTTGACCACTATTCATGCAGAATAGTAAGTTTGACCACAACACAGTATATTAACAGTATATCAACAGTACATCTACTGCGATGTTAGTACCCTCACGAAACTGTCTTATGCTCAATTATGGCATAGTTTCAGTTTTAGGTAATTATCTTTGCTTAGTTCTGGTTTTGAGCTCAGGTTAGCAGTACCATTTAAGTGCGCATGACTGGGAGCGGTACATTAGTGCTGACCTCCACAGCCTTAATCTCATAGCCCTGAAGGCAAAATTGTACATGACTGGGAGCGGTACATCAGTGCTGACCTCCACAGCCTTAATCTCATAGCCTCGAAGGCAAAAGTTACCTTCCTGTACGGAAGGCTGGTACGCCAGAAAGTGGTTTCATTACTGACTTTTTAAAATTCTAACCCGGTGACTTCACATTGTCCCGTGGTTAGGAATGGTTCACATTTTAATTTTAGGTGAGTGAGTTTCATTAACCTCGCTCTAGTGCCCGAAGCACAATTAACAATGTGTCCATTCTCAATAGTGCCCGTAGCACATTACGTCTCTCTCTCTACTCTATAATAGTGCCCGTAGCACATATGTACCTAACTTATAGTTAGTACATCAAAGTTAGCAACAATAATGCTATATGTTGCAGACAGGTAAATGTCTGAACTTACCTTATCAGTCTCTTCCCTTTTTCTCTCTTGGATCTTTGATCGCCTTCCTTGTAGGTCGATTTTTGGATCCTACAGACAAAACCTTGTCTATTAATTTTATTTCCATTTATAGCTTTTATTTTTCATTAAAAAGCTTCAATAAAACCTGTTTATAACTTTTTAGGCTTTATTTATCATTTTTCCCATTTTTCTCAACTTTTGCAAAATTACGATTTTGCCCCTATATTTTGGTAAAATTACAATTATGCCCCTGACGGAATTTTCTCGATCCAGACTGCATTTTTGGCTCTCAGGAACTTTTCTGATTCTTTTCTAATCATTACCGGGTTCGTTTATATTTTATTTTCATTTTTCACTTTCCCGACCCTTGGGAAGCACTATTCCGACCTTTACGTCAGTTTAGTAATTTTCTATCATTTCGGAGCCTCAAATGGACGTTTCACTAGTATGAAAAACGTTCATCTAGACATTCCCGATCTAGGTCTCCGAGGCTCGGATTTTCCGCTCCCGACTCGGACCTTTATTTCGTTTCCAAAAACGCCCCCCCCCCCTCGGGATTGATTTTTTTCAGTTTCACTCACGTTTTACATTTTCAAGGGGACGGGTTACTATTCATGAACCAACCCTTAGGTTCCCTTATTCAATTTTCCGTTAGGGACTCGGGTTTCCGACCCGACCCCAAACTTTTATTTTTAATTTCCATTTTACCCCAAATGCCGTTTTCGAAATTTCGGCAGCATTTCGGCATAATTTTAAGGCTACCGGCGTTAGGTACGCCTCGAACCATATGTACCTGCCACGTACTATACCACAAGCCTATTTTATGTAAAAGTTTTCCAAACTTTTACATAAAAGCTCACAAAATTCAATTCTCATTTTGAACCACATTACACAAAATTTTTTTTCAATTTTGCCCTTAGATTTGGTCTCGGTTTTTTACACTCAAAACCTAGCCAAAACTTCTCAAATTTTCCACCAACTTTTAAGCTATTCCAATGTCATTTTCTAACACATTTTCAAGCCAATTTCATTGCATTTTTCAACACAATTCCTAGGGTTTTTAACCCTTACAACCCACGGCCACATTAAGAGAAACATACCCCAATTTTTATTTTCTTACTTTCAATCACAATTCCATTCTTTTCATAATAAAATGCATGATTTAAATCATCCAAACATCAAGTAAACCATGTAAAATTTTTCACCAAACCCTAATTAACCCACGGCCTTTTAGGGTAAGTTCACACCACATTTTTTTTTTCCAAGCTTTCCATAATGCAAATCATGCTTTACATTAGACCAAATTATGATTTAAAGCATGTTAACACTTAAACCACAAAAATTTCTCATTGATTACTCTTGGTAACCCACGGTTTTACCCTTGGAAAACCAACCAAAATTTGGTTTTTCCTTAAACCAAATACATGGTTTTTCTCCTAATTACACCCTTAACAAAACCCAAGCACCAAATCAATCAAAACAACCAAAAATTTTTCCATCCTTTCCACTATTCATTACACGGATTTCTTGAAGAAAAATCAAGAAAAATTTCAAACCAAGGAGAGTTACCTTGTTCACTTGCTTCCTTAAGCTTCAATGAAAAGTTTGACACCAATTTTGTGAAGAAAGTTTGAAGAAATCACTTGGTTTCTCTTTGGTTGCTCGCGTACTCACCATGGAACACTTAGAAAAATTTTTCTTCTTGGTTTTGGCTTCAAAATTGTCTCGGCCAATTTGTTCCCAAAAGTTGCCGACTTATGCAACAAATAAGCCAATTAATTTGGCTTTCAACCAATCAAAAATCACTACATTTCAAGCCTAATTCTTTCCATATTTTTCAAAAATTAAAATGGTGGATTTTTGGCCAAATCTTGGCCTTTAGATCAAAAAGCAACTTAATCATGGCCATTAATGCTACCAACCACCATTTTCCTTCCATTTATTAAATGGATTTATGATGTCATAAATGTAAAAGCATATGTTGACTTTGACTTTTACTATTCACATTAATTCGACTACTTTTGGACCGATACCGGTTCGAGCTGAAATTTTCCTGAAATCGTCCTGGCAGGTTCCTGAGGTCTCCTGTGCAGTCGGATCAATTTAAACTACTTCCGTTTGATCAAAATCAATCCTGGAAGTTTTCCGTCTTTTAGTGCTCCGGTTAGGGTTTTCAATGCCGGTTTTGGCACCGTTTCACCCGTTTCAACTCAGTGAATTTCTCCAACACTGAATTCTTACTCGTCAGTATTGTTAGAATATTTTAATGTATTCTAAACAATATAAATACATTTATTTCACTCTTTAAATAGTATAAATTGCTATATACATACATTTGTACATTTTCTTCTGAGAATGCCTGAATTTCCCGGTTGTCACAAATGCCCTAAGCGTTAGAGACATTTTGATGTATTTATTTTGAACTGGATAATAAAATTATATATAGAGGTGTGGGCGACCCCTCTAGCTTAGGTCGTCCACCTTATCTTGCTTGCTTTCTTTATTCTTTGCTTAGTCTTACTTAGCTTGCTTGTCTCTATAACTTTCTTCTCCTTGGGGTTTAAAAGATTTGTTCTTGAAAAACTAGGAATATTTTTTTTTTCTTTCTTTTTAAACTGGACTGGATGAAACTACTGATTCTTGAAAATTGTGTATACATAAATATATACGTACTACTTAATACTTTTTGTTTTTCCAAAATATATTTTTGGAGTCTTGTTACTTTAAAGTACGTAAAAATAGAAACATACTTTTAAGCTTGTTTCACTACTTTACATACTACACTCTTGTCTTGTCTTTATACATATATCTCACTATTACACTTTCTTTCTTTTACACCTTGAGTACAGCAGAATTATGCGAAACGGAATCATAACCCGTCCATGACATCGCTGGGATCTGCCTGCCAGCTCGCTACTCTTGTTTCATCTTGCTGGTTGCTTTCCTTTATTACCTACAGCACGAATAGACTAATGAGCTAAAGCTCAGTAAGTACAAACATATATACAAGTAAATAAGCTGAATACACCACTCTAGGGTTAGTCAACTTAGGACCAATTATTTTCTTTAGTCCTATACTGCTTGTTCTTTCTATTCTATTTCTTTCTTTTCTTTGCTTTACTTCATCTGCTTTATCTTTCACTTGTGGGCCCGTGGTTGGACGTACCTAGTGCGCGCAGACCAATAGAGGATCAGGGGAGCGACCCACCGATCAACCCTAAGGTCATCTCTGGACTACTGACCTTATAGGTAGTAAGTCATGCCATAAACTACCTCATTATTAACGAGGCAGCGCCACACTTCTGGGGTGGAGGCAGGAAGTTAAGCCATAAACTACCTCATTATTAACGAGGCAGCGCCACACTTCTGGGGTGGAGGCTATCTGGGAACCTCACAACTGGGGAGGCCGGTACGCCAACCTTAACTTTTAAGTCTTATTATTTGACTTAAATTATTTCTCTTTTCTTTTTCTAATCTTGCTTACTATTCTCGTGAACATGTTAGTATCATGTCACAAACTGAATAGCTTAAATGTGTATATATATATCACAACTTTATGGTAAGTCCATTCGTGAGTAGACAATTAAATGTCTGTACTTACCTTATCAATCTCTTCTCTTCTTCTCTCTAGGATCTTTGATCGCCCTCCTTGTAGGTCGATTTTTAGATCCTATAGACAAACTTTGTCTGTTAATTTCATTTCCATTTATAGCTTTTATTTTTCATTAAAAAGCTTAAATAGAACCTATTTACAACTTTTTGGGCTTTATTTATCATTTCCCCAATTTTCCCCAACTTTTGCAAAATTACGATTTTGCCCCTATATTTGGCAAAATTGCAGTTTTGCCCCTGACGGAATTTTATTGATCCAGACTGCATTTTTGGCCCTCAGGAACTTTTCTGACTCTTTTCTAATCATTACCGGGTTCGTTTCTATTATATTTCCACTTTTCACTTTCCCGACCCTCGGGAAGCACTATTCCGACCCTTACGTCGGTTTAGTGATTTTCTATCGCTTCGGAGCCTCAAATGGACATTTTACTAGTATTTAAAACGTTCATCTAGACTTTCCCGACCTAGGTCTCCGAGGCTCGGATTTTCCGTACCCGACTCGGACCTTTATTTCATTTCCAAAAACGCCCCCCCCTCGGGGTTGGTTTTTCCGTTTCACTCTCATTTTACATTTTTAGGGGACGGTCTACTATTCACGAACCACCCCTTTGGTTTTCCCTATTCAATTCTCCGTTAGGGACTCGGGTTTCCGACCCGACCCTAAACTTTTATTTTTAATTCCTATTTTACCCCGAAAGCCGTTTTCGAAATTTCGGCAGCATTTCGACGTAATTTTAAGGCTTCCGGCGTTAGGTACGCCTCGAACCATATGTACCTGCCACATACTATACCACAAGCCTATTTTATGTAAAAGTTTTCCAAACTTTTACATAAAAGCTCACAAATTCCAATTTCACATTTTTAACCACATTACAAATTTTTTTCACAATTTTGCCCTTAGTTTTGGTTTCGGTTTTCACCACCAAACCGAACCAAAGTTTCTCAAACTTTTCTACTACTTGTTAGGCTATTAAATGCCATTTTTCTAACACTTTTTCAAGCCCATTTCCTTGTACTATTCAACTAAATTCTTAGGGTTTTTTAAACACTTAAACCCACGGCCTCATTAGTGAAAAACATGCCATCATTTTTGTTTCATGCTTTCAATCAAAAATTTCATTATTCACATCATAAAATGCATGATTTCACTTAACCAAACATCATATGAAACATGCAAAATTTTCACCAAAACCCTAAGTAAACCCACGGCCACTTTGAGTAAATGAACACCAAAATTTTTCCAAGCTTTTCCATAGTGAAATTCATGCTTTATTCTTAACAAAACATAAGTTAAAAGCATGTTAACACATAAATCACACAAATTTCTCATTGCTTACCAATGGTAACCCACGGATTTTCCTTGGAAAACCAACCAAAAATTGGTTTTTCTTTAAACCAATTGCATGGTTTTCTTCCTCATTACACCCATAACAAAACCCATCATCAACTTAATGAAAAACAACCAAAACTTTTCCATCTTAATTCACTATTCACCCCATGGTTTTCATGAAGAAAAAACCAAGAAAAATTTCAATCCAAGGGAAGTTACCTTATTCACTTTCTTCCTTTGTCTTCAAGTGATGTTTTGCCACACTTTTTGTATAGAAAACTTGAAGGAATTACTTGGTTTTCCTTTGGTCACCCACGGCTCCCATGGAAGAAAAAACTTAGCAAATTTTTCTCTTAGTTTTTGCTTGAAATTTGGCTTCGGCCACTTTATTCCTAAACTTGCCGACTTATGCATGGAAGAAAGCCAATTAATTTGGCTCTAAACCAATGAAATTTTGACACCTTTCATGCCTAATACTTTCCACCTTTTTCAAAAATTAAAAAGGTATATTTTTGGCCAAATCTTGGCCTTTAGATCAAAAGCAAATTAAATCATGGCCATTCATCCTACCTAACACTAATTTCTTTCCATTTGGTAAATGGATTTATGATGTCATAATTACTAAAGTGAAAGTTGACTTTGACTTTCACTATTCACATTAATTCGACTACTTTTTGACCGATGCCGGTTCGAGCCGAAATTTTCCTGAAATCTTCCCGGCGTGTTCCTGAGGTCTCCTGTGCAGTCGGATCAATTTAAATTGCTTCCGTTTGATCAAAATAAATCCCGGAAGTTTACCGTCTTTTATTGGCTCGGTTAGGGTTTTCAATGCCGGTTTTGGCACCGTTTCACCCGTTTCAACTCAGTGAATATTTTCAACACTGAATTCTTACTCGTCAGTATTGTTAGAACATTTTAATATATTCTAAACAATATAAATACATCTATTTCACTCTTTAAATAGTACAAATTGTTATATACATACAATTGTACATTTCTTACTGTGCTCTTACTTTGACTTGCCATATTCTTATCTTTGTACTGTTCAGATACCGAAACTACTCCTTTTTGAGCGTTTTGGGCCTGAATTCACTTTCTTACTCATATACTTTATTCTCTACTTATTTTTGGAGATTTTTAATTTCTTCCAAAACATTTATTTATTTCTATCAACACTATAATTTGTCTAATTACAACCATAGTGTTTCTTTACATTCTTACTTACAGAACTCATAGAAAACCCTAGATTAAACTAGGTCACACCACTAAAATTCTCTGGTCGTCACAAGAGGTTATTCATTACATTGCTATCTGTCCTCGTCTTATTTACATGTTAAAGTAAATGTGAGCAAATATGGCTCCTTGACTGCTTGTGTTAAACTGTTAGAACGTTGCATGCAATGGATTTTTATATGTGAGAAGACAATGTTCTAAAGTTAGCAGTCTAAACTATGGTCTGTAGTCTATGGGGTTAGACCGAGCATCTAACTCATGTTAAGACTATTATGTTGTCTAAAGCCTTGGAGGGGACGGTTTGTCTTGACTGTCTGGAGCTGGACTCCCAAGTAGAGACATGGATATGTTGCTTGGTGGTGACATATTAGACCGGGACTAAAGCGTGATTGATCTACGAAGTCCGCTTTGAGTGGATCAATCTGCTTTTGACGTTCATTATGCAGTAACCTTAATCTTGAGTAAAAGGATAGCTTCATGTATATGACTTGTGTACTTTGATGTTCCAATGGCTAAAGCGTCTCAGAGGTAGTAAGCTTATAGACCGGTTCGTTGGGTGCATGACTTGTATACGATGAAGGGTTCATTTACAGATATTGGAATCATAGTTCTAATGAGGAGTTAAGGGTATCCTCTTAAAGGCATTATACTGAATGTGAAAATGGATAAGGCCTTAGGTCGTCTGTTGGGCGGATGACTTCTTATTCACATATGGTGAATAATCATTTTCTTTATTTGGTAGTATAATGGAACTTTAAGATAGCCTGAACAGTAGGATTAAATGGACTTTGTCCTAAGGCTGATCATGGATATCATATGAGGGTTCTACATACATGACAAGGTCATTGTACGATAGCTTGTCACAGGCTTACGTAATACGGTATATAATTGGGAGTTCAGTTTCAGGTTTATAGTGGTGTGACTCTGAAACTAGTGATCATATGATTGAGTTGTTCAGTAAAAGAATGATGATCATATGGATTTGCGGGAGCCTGATTATATATGTCCAATCAGTCCCTCTACTAGCTCCACATAATTCCTTAACGTTTGGCAAATTGATTTGTGTATGCTATTGGCTGGTTTATTATGTATGGATGGTGATGACACAGGATTAGGATGGTAGACAAGATTCTCTCCGGTTGGATTCAGATTTTTTTTTGGATAATAGAGTACACAATTATTCGAACTCCAAATAAAATTGCGATGATTTTATTTGAGATTGGATTGGAGTTGTAGAAAATTATCCATGAGAACAAAAATTTGAAACACAACCATTTTGTGGATTTTGAAATTTGAATTTTGAAATTTGAATTTGAAATTTGAATTTGAAATTCGAATTTGAAATTTAAATTTGAAATTTGAAATTTGAAATTTGAAATTTGAAATTTGAATTTGAAATTCAAATTTGAAATTTGAAATTCAAATTTTGAATCACAGTCCAAGTGGGATTCGAATTTGTTGTGGAAAATCCACAAGGTTTGAAATTCGAATTTGAGTTGGATTTGGAGAGGATAATCTTGTTAGAATCCTACTTGAATTTTGTATCTAAATCCTAACAAAAGGTGGACGAAATTTTGAGGATAATCCTCAATAGAATTTCAGTTTTTGTGGATAAGGTTCAAAGGGAAAAATTCAAGTTTCAATCCCAGTTGAATTTAGATTCTCTCCTCCCTGAAAAGTGGCCGAAATTTTGGAGTGTATCTCCTAGGAAAATTCGGTTATTTTAGATAAGGTTGAGATAAGATTCAAGCTTGAAAATCCTAGTGGAATTTTGATTCTCCCTTATCCTAAAAGTGGTCGAATTTTATGAGGAGATTTTCTCCTAGGAATTTTGGATTTTTGGTTGAAAAAGGGAGATAAAATTCTAGTTAAAATCTTGTTTAGATTTGGATGGGATTTATCCTAAAAAAAAAAACTAAATTTTATTGTTGGGATTTTCCCATGGAAAAATTCAGATTTTATGGTTATAGATAAGGGAGAATATCTTTTCCTAGTCTAATTCAAATTCAGAGAATCACCTCATGCAAGTCTATAAATAGAGGTCCTGCCATGCCAGTTCTCTCAGACCACAGACTCTCAGGTGAGCAGGCTTATTGTTGCACAGCTCATCGTGACAATAAGTTCTTTAGAGATCTAGGTGGTCGGAAGAAGACTAGCAGTGCTAGCATACTGATCGAGGTTCCGAGTGCCCACACACTCAGCCATTCGGGAATTGGAGAATAGTAGAGAAGGCTAGTTGGTTGAAGCCTCTGGTCATTCTCCTCCTTCAAGATTGGCGTCCTTGAGGTATGAGTTTCAATTATTGTTGATTTATTGTATATGGCATCATGAGATATTTAACGATCTAAAAATTTTTATTGTTCCGCTGCGCCACTCTGATATGTTTTTACCGATTTATTTTCCTACAGAAACCTTTTCGCCTGTTGCTATGCTGAAGTCTATCCGTATTATTTTGTCCATTACTGCGGCTCTCGATTACGAGATATGGCAAATGGATGTCAAGACGGCATTCTTGAATGGCCATCTTAAAGAGTGTATCTATATGCTACAGCCCAAAGGGTTCGTAGCAAAAGGCCAAGAAAGGAAAGTCTGCAAGTTGCTTAGATCCATTTATGGATTAAAGCAAGCATCCCGCTCATGGAACCAGAGGTTTGATCAAGCGATTAAGACATTTGGTTTTGAGCAGAACGTTGATGAACCTTGTGTTTATAAACATATTAAGGATGGAAAAGTGGTCTTTCTGATACTCTATGTCGATGATATACTACTCATTGGGAATGATGTAGGGAACTTATCATTGGTCAAGCTTTGGTTACACCAACAGTTTGACATGAAGGACTTGGGAGAAGCTAATTATGTTCTAGGCATTCGTCTCTTCAGAGATCGAAAGAACAAGATTATAGCGTTATCCCAAGCTTCATACAGATAAAATAATTGACAAATATGCAATACAAGAGGCAAAGAAAGGTTCACAACCTTCTATTGCCGGTCTAACTCTTTCATTGGATGACTATCCCAAGACATCAGAAGAAAGAGAGCATATGAGTAAGGTCCCTTATGCATCCGCTGTGGGTAGCCTTGTGTACGCTATGCTTTGCACTCGCCCGGATATATGTTTTGCTGTAGGTATGGTGAGTCGATATCAAGCAAATCCTGGAACCAAGCACTGGCAAGCAGTAAAGCATATTCTCAAGTATCTTAAGAGAACGAGGGATTATATGCTGGTGTATTCTGGACGGGACCTAACACTCGTAGGATACATGGACAGAGTCTTCCAGACTTGCAAGAATTCGAGGAAGTCGACATTAGAGGGCATGTGGAGATAGGATTAGTGGATGTATGTAAGATCGCGTCCGAGGGCAACATTGCCGATCCCTCTACTAAGTCTTTGGTGGCTAGAAGCTTTGAGAGGCACGTAGAGGCGATGGGGATGCGTAACATTGCACATCTGCTAGCTTAGGGCAAGTGGGAGATTGTTAGGAAACGCCCTAAGCATTAGAGACATTTTGATGTATTTATTTTGAACTGGATAATAAAATTATATATATAGAGGTTATTCATTACATTGCTATATGTCCTCGTCTTATTTACATGTTAAAGTAAATGTAAGCAAATATGGCTCCCTGACTGCTTGTGCTAAACTGTTAGAACGTTGCATGCAATGGACTTTTGTATGCGAGAAGACAATGTTCTAAAGTTAACGGTCTAAACTATGGTCTGTAGTCTGGGGGGTTAGACCGAGCATCTAACTCCTGTTAAGACTATTATGTTGTCTGAAGCCTTGGAGGGGACTGTTTGTCTTGACTGTCTGGAGCTGGACTCCCAAATAGGACATAGATATGTTGCTTGGTGGTGACATATTAGATCGGGACTAAAGCGTGATTGATCTACCAAGTCTGCTTTGAGTGGATCAATCTGCTTTTGACGTTCATTATGTAGTAACCTTAATCCTGAGTAAAAGGATAGCTTCATGTATATAACTTGTGTACTTTGATGTTCTAATGGCTAAGGCGTCTCAGAGGTAGTAAGCGTATAGACCGGTTCGTTGGGTGCATGACTTGTATACGATGAAGGGTTGGTTTACAGATATCGGAATCATAGCTCTAATTAGGAGTTAAGGGTGTCCTCTTAAAGGCATTATACTGAATGTGAAAATGGACAAGGCCTTGGGTCGTCTGCTGGGTGGATGACTTCTTATTCACATATGGTGAATAATCATTCTCTTTATTCGGTAGTATAATGGAACTTTAAGATAGCCTAATCAGTAGGATTAAACAGACTTTGGCCTAAAGCTGTTCATGGATATCATATGAGGGTTCTACATACATGACAAGGTCATTGGACGATAGCTTGTCACAGGCTTACGTAATACGGTATATAATTGGGAGTTCAGTTTCAGGTTTATAGTGGTGTGACTCTGAAATTAGTGATATATGATTGAGTTGTTTAGTAAAAGAATGATGATCATATGGATTTACGGGAGACCGATTATATATGTCCAATCAGTCCCTCTACTAGCTCCACATAATTCTTTAACGTTTGGCAAATTGATTTGTGTATGCTATTGGCTGGTTTATTATGCATGGATGGTGATGACATAGGATTAGGATGGTAGACAAAATTCTCTCCGGTTGGATTCAGATTTTGTTTTGGATAATAGAGTACACAATTATTCGAACTCCAAATAAAGTTACCATGATTTTCTTTGAGATTGGATGGGAGTTGTAGAAAATTATCCATGAGAACAAGAATTTGAAACACAACTGTTTTGTGGATTTTGAAATTTGAAATTTGAAATTTGAATTTAAAATTTGAATTTGAAATTCGAATTTGAAATTTGAATTTGAAATTTGAATTTTAAATTTAAATTTGAAATTTGAAATTTGAAATTTGAAATTTGAAATTTGAATTTGAAATTTGAAATTTGAATTTGAAATTCAAATTTTGAATCACAGTCCAAGTGGGATTCCAATTTGTTGTGGTAAATCCACAAGGTTTGAAATTCAAATTTGAGTTGGATTTGGAGAGGATAATCTTGTTAGAATCCTACTTGAATTTTGAATCCAAATCCTAACTAATGATGGATGAAATTTTGAGGATAATCCTCAATGGATTTTCAGTTTTTGTGGATAAGGTTCAAAGGAAAAATTCAAGTTTCAATCCCAGTTGAATTTGGATTCTCTCCTCCCCAGAAAGTGGCTGAAATTTTGGAGCATATCTCCTTAGGAAAATTCGGTTATTTTGGATAAGGATGAGATAAGATTCAAGCTTGAAAATCCTGGTGAAATTTTGATTCTCCCTTATCCTAAAAGTGGCCAAAATTTTGAGGAGATTTACTCCTTGGAATTTTCAGATTTTTTGGTTGAAAAAGGGAGATAAAATTCTAGTTAAAATCTTGTTTAGATTTGGATTGGATTTATCCTAAATGGCCGAATTTTATTGTTGGGATTCTCCCTTGGAAAATTCGGATTTTATGGTTATGGATAAGGGAGAATATCTTCTCCTAATCCAATTCAAATTCAGAGAATCACCTCGCGCAGGTCTATAAATAGAGGTCCTGCCACTCCAGTTCTCTCAGACCACAGACTCTCAGATGAGCAGGCTTATTGTTGCACAGCTCATCGTGACAATAAGTACTTTAGAGATCTGGGTGGTCGGAAGAAGACTAGCAGTGCTAGCATACCGATCGAGGTTCAGAGTGCCCACACACTCAGCCATTCGGGAATTGGAGAATAGTAGAGAAGGCTAGTTGGTTGAAGCCTTCGGTCATTCTGCTCCTGCAGATTGGCATCCTTGAGGTATGAGTTTAATTGTTGATGGTTTATTGTATATGGCATCATGAGATATTTAACGATCTAAAAATTTTTTATTGTTTCGCTGTGCCACTCTGATACGTTTTTATCAATTTATTCTCCTACACACTATCTGGTCCTGCCTCTGCTTCCTATGTCTTGTCCACTATGTGTGTGAGGAGGCCGGTGCATCTACTAGATAGAAGCTTGTGGGCCTTCATGGCAGAAATCATCATATTGGGTTGTTTCAGTGATAAGCCCTCATAAACAAACTTCTCATGTCCGACTGGTTTGAAGGTAACCTCTCGTCTCTGACAGTTTATGATGGCATGGTACTTGGTAAGGAAATCCATTCCCATTATCACGTCATAATCATGCATGTCGAGGATGATCAGGTTGATACTTAGCTCCCGTCTGCAGATAATTATTGGTACGTGGCGTAGCCAGTAATTAGACAACAAAACTTTCTCGGAGAGAAGAACAGTTTGAAAAGTTTGTTTCATTCTATCTACATTCTGGTCTATTCTCCTAGCAAACTCTGATGATGCGAATGAATGTATAGCTCCAGAATCAAATAAAACCAGTGCAATGGAGTTGGCGATAGAAAGTTGTCCTATCACCACAGTTGAGGTTCCAGCTTCTGCATCCTCTCTTGTCAAAGCATAGATCCTCCCCTGTGTCTCTGGAGCTTCCAATCTACCCTGTGTGATTGATGGACCCTCGATTCTGGTCTAAACGGCATGCAGCTATCTGCCAATGGCACGAGCTTGGCCCTGCTGATTTTATGGATTGGAGTGGTAATGCTTGGTGAAGTGGCCTTCCTTGCCACAGATGTAGCAACCGCTAGTCCCTAGGCGGCATTCTCCTGGGTGATTTTTCCCGCACTTTGGACAAGGCGGGTGTTGATTGCCATTTCCTCTATAGTTGTTCTTTTTCTAGGGGAAAGTCCTCTGCTGCCCCTAGTTGCTTGGGTTCCTTTTCCTTTTATTGTTATTGTCGTTAGACTGTCTATGGTGTTGGCTAGCCTCTGTGTTCTGCCCCTTGTGCTATGAGAAGGGATTCGGCCTTCCCTTGATCTGTTTTGACTGGTTCTTCTCTTCTCTCTTTGCCTTGAAAATTTGGGCGCTTCTTTCTTTGTCTTGGGCCAACCAGTATTTTGCTCGGATGGTCCTGTTGACACCTTCAGCTATGGTTGCGGGCCCATGGCTGCCGCTATAGACTTGGACTGCAATGTCTGTACGGAACATTTTTAGCATCCTCTGAACCTTTTCCTTCTCAGTCGGCAGTAAGTCGGGGCAAAGTCGAGCCTGCTGCTCAAATTTCCAGAGTGCTTCCATAACAGTCATGCTGCCTTGACAAAAGTTATGGAATTCATCCTGCTGGATTGCTTGGGCTTCATCGTTGAAGTACATCTCCCTAAACTCAGCGATGAAATCTGCCCAGTTCGTTGCATTAATATCCCTTCTGATAGCCATGGTCTTCCACCACTGGCATGCTCCTTTACGTAGGGCTAGGGATGCATATAGTGCTTTCTCTCTTTCTGTGAGCCCCACAAGATCTAGGATACTTGGACGTCAGTTAACCGGTCACCTGCTTCAAGAGGGTTCATCGTCCCTTTGAATTTAGGTACCTTCATGCTTCCATAACAGTCATGCTGCCTTGACATAAGTTATGGAATTCATCCTGCTGGATTGCTTGGGCTTCATCGTTGAAGTACATCTCCCTAAACTCAGCGATGAAATCTGCCCAGTTCGTTGCATTAATATCCCTTCTGATAGCCATGGTCTTCCACCACTGGCATGCTCCTTTACGTAGGGCTAGGGATGCATATAGTGCTTTCTCTCTTTCTATGAGCCCCACAAGATCTAGGATACTTGGACGTCAGTTAACCGGTCACCTGCTTCAAGAGGGTTCATCGTCCCTTTGAATTTAGGTTCCTTCATGCACCTAAACCGCTAGTATAGGTCACCTTCTCTATGTGCTGGCACAAGGACGTTGACTACTGCAGGAGCAGCCACAGGTGCTGGCATGGTCTGGACTGGTGGGGCCGCTTGTTCTCTAGGAGTGTCGGGGGCTACTGGAGTTGGTTGAGCTGGCACCTCCACTGGTTATGGTGCCTGAGTTTGTCGATTCAATTTCTCCCTGAGATGGTTAAGCTCTTGTTGTTGGTTTAATATAATCTCCTGCATGGTTGCAATCCATGCCATTAGCTCGTCATCTCGAGTAGCTTGATTAGTCTGAACCCTTATTCTCACCATCGTTCCTATGTAACCCTATCACACAGCAGGAAAAGAAAGCATAAGTTCTTTAAACTTTGTACTTGGGACTCGTGTTACATATCATTTTCTTTCTTACTTAACAATCTCATCATAAATATACATATTATCTCTTTCTTTTCTTCCCTTATTCTTGTGATGTTCATTACAATTGTCGCATTGCATTTAAACATCATTCGAGTGCTAGGAACCGTCTTGCACTCTTATCTCATTACTGACATGTGTAGAAAAATCATATTTAGGCCCTCAGGGCAAAATGATACTACTTTTCATAAAATACCTCACAAAACATATACATACTCAAAAAAATAAGTACAAACTTCTAGTTTGGTGGGAGTGATACATACTTCCCAAAATATGATCCCATTAAGTACATTTAACTAAGTCAGACGGGGGAAGCTACTATTCCCCTTCAGTATATTTACAAAACAAAATTCCCATGAAAAGGGTTACTACTACTCGGAAGACGTTCTGGACTCAGCATCAGACATTTCCTCATTATCACTGTCACTGAATGGAAACTCCTTGGGGTCTTCCTCTTCATCACCCTAGATGATGCTGCCTTCATCATCACTAGCGATGATGACTTGGGGCTCATACATCCCTATCCACTCATCGTCATTAAAATGATCGGGGATGTGGCGGCCCGCCCCTCGTAGAGATCATACAATACTATTACAGTTAAGCTTTATCGCTAACTGCGATAGATTGTACTCTCATGGGTCGCCGGCTAATCTTTCTCTCTCAGTAAATCATGACGTTTTTGGGAAATTTTTTTTTTCTTTAAACATCATGTAAAACATTTTCCACTATTTACTTTGTTGGCAAGTACAAAGTAATTTATATATTATAGTACTTTCGTAAAATATATAATATTACAAAAGACTGTTTCCTTTTTTTTTCCTTTCCTTTTTATCGCTCAGCGGAAAGACTCTGACAGGACCATATCCCTCGCCCATTTATCCCATTTGACACGTGCCATCCCGTCCGCATCCAGTCAAACAAGCTACTGAGCTGGTCGTTTACCTGCAACATAAGCAAAAATGGTGAGCTACAGGCTCAGTAAGTTCAAACATGCAAGAAATAAAATTTCTATGAATAGTAAGTTGACCACTATTCATACGTGAATAGTAACTTTGATCACTATTCATTATGAATAGTAAGTTTGACCACAACACAGTGTCACAATAGTACATCTACTGCGATGTTAGTACTCTCACTAAACTGTCTTATACTCAATTATGGCATAGTTTCAGTTTTAGGTAATTATCTTTGCTTATGTTCTGGTTTTGAGCTCAGGTTGGCAATACCATTCAAGTGCGCATGACTGGGAGCAGTACATTAGTGCAGACCTCCACAGCCTTAATCTCATAGCCCCAAAGGCAAAATTGTACATGACTGGGAGCGGTACATCAGTGCTGACCTCCACAGCCTTAATCTCATAGCCCCGAAGGCAAAAGTACCTCCCTGTACGGAAGGCTGGTACGCCAGAAAGTGGTTTTATTACCGACTTTTTAAAATTCTAACCCGGTGACTTCACATTGTCCCGTGGTTAGGAATGGTTCACATTTTAATTTTAGGTGAGTGAGTTTCATTAACCTCGCTCTAGTGCCCGAAGCACAATTAACAATGTGTCCATTCTCAATAATGCTCGTAGCACGTTACGTCTCTCTCTCTACTCTATAATAGTGCCCGTAGCACATATGTACCTAACTTATAGTTAGTACATTAAAGTTAGCAACAATAATGCTATATGTAGCAGACAGGTAAATGTCTGAACTTACCTTATCAGTCTCTTCTCTTTTTCTCTCTGGGATCTTTGATCGCCCTCCTTGTAGGTCGATTTTTGGATCATACAGACAAAACCTTGTCTGTTAATTTCATTTCCATTTATAGCTTTTATTTTTCATTTAAAAGCTTAAATTAAACCTATTTATAACTTTTTAGGCTTTATTTATCATTTTCCCCATTTTTCTCAACTTTTACAAAATTACGATTTTGCCCCTATATTTTGGCAAAATTACAATTTTACCCCTGACAGAATTTTCCCGATCCAGACTGCATTTTTGGCTCTCAGGAACCTTTCTGACTCTTTTCTAATCATTACCGGGTTCATTTCTATTTTATTTTCACTTTTCACTTTCCCGACCCTCGGGAAGCACTATTCCGACCCTTACGTCGATTTAGTGAATTTCTATCGTTTCGGAGTCTCAAATGGACGTTTTACTAATATTTAAAACGTTTATTTAGACATTCCCGATCTAGGTCTCCGAGACTCGGATTTTCCGTTCCCGACTCGTACCTTTATTTCGTTTCCAAAAACGCCCCCCCCTCGGGGTCGGTTTTTTTTCAGTTTCACTCACGTTTTACATTTTCAAGGGGACAGGTTACTATTCATGAACCACCCCTTAAGTTTCCCTTATTCAATTTTCCGTTAAGGACTTGGGTTTCCGACCCGACCCCAAACTTTTTATTTTTATTTCCATTTTACCCCAAATGCTGTTTTTGAAATTTCGGCAGTATTTCGGCCTAATTTTAAGGCTACAGGCGTTAGGTACACCTAGAACCATATGTACCTGCCACATACTATACCACAAGCCTATTTTATGTAAAAGTTTTCTAAACTTTTACATAAAAGCTCACAAATTTCCAAATTCACATTTTGAACCACATTACAAAATTTTTTTCTCAATTTTGCCCTTAGTTTTGGTCTCGGTTTTTCACAATCAAAACCTAACCAAAATTTCTCAAATTTTTCCACCAATTTTTAGGCTATTCAAATGTCATTTTCTAACATATTTTCAAGCCAATTTCAATGCATTTTTCAACCAAATTCCTAGGGTTTTTTAACCTCACATAACTCACGGCCACACTAAGGAAACATACCCCAAAATTTTTTTTTCTTGTTTTCAATCACAATTCCATCATTCACATTATAAAATGCATGATTTCAATTATCCAAACATCAAGTAAACCATGCAAAATTTTGTTCCAAACCCTAAGTAACCCACGGCCTCTTAGGTAAGTTCACACCAAATTTTGTTTTCAAGCTTTCCATAATGCAAATCATGTTTTATTCTTAACAAAATAATAATTTGAAAGCATGTTAACACTTAAACCACAAAAATTTCTCATTGATTACTCATGGTAACCCACGGTTTTACCCTTGGAAAACCAACCAAAATTTGGTTTTTCTTTAAACCAAAATTTGGTTTTTCTTTAAACCAAAATTTGGTTTTTTCTTTAAACCAAATACATGGTTTTCTTCCTAATTACACCCTTAACAAAACCCAAACACCAAATCAATGAAAACAACCAAAATTTTTTCCATCTTTTTCACCATTCATCTCATGGATTTCTTGAAGAAAAACCAAGAAAAAATTCAATCCAAGGGAAGTTACCTTGTTCACTTGCTTCCTTTGTCTTCAAGGAATGGTTTGACACCAATTTTGTGAAGAAAGATGGAAGAAATAGCTTGGTTCCTCTTGGTAGCTCACGTACTTTCCATGGGAAACACTTAGAAAAATTTGTTCTTGGTTTTGGCTTTCAAAATTTGTCTCGGCCAATATGTTCCCAAAGTTGCCGACTTATGCATGAAATAAGCCAATTAATTTGGCTTTTAACCAATCAAATTTCACCACATTTCAAAGCCATTTCTTTCCAACATTTTCAAAAATTAAAATGGTGAAATTTTGGCCAAATCTTGTGTTAGGAAATGCCCTAAGTATTAGAGACATTTTGATGTATTCATTTTGAACTGGATAATAAAATTATACATAGAGGTTATTCATTACATTGCTATTTGTCCTCGTCTTATTTACATGTTAAAGTAAATGTAAGCAAATATGGCTCACTGACTGCTTGTGTTAAAACTGTTGGAACGTTGCATGCAATGGACTTTTGTATGCGAGAAGACAATGTTCTAAAGTTAGTAGTCTAAACTATGGTCTGTAGTCTATGGGGTTAGACCGAGCATCTAACTCATGTTAAGACTATTATGTTGTCTAAAGCCTTGGAGGGGACGGTCTGTCTTGACTGTCTGGAGCTGGACTCCCAAGTAGAGATATGGATATGTTGCTCGGTGGTGACATATTAGACCGGGACTAAAGCGTGATTGATCTACGTAGTCCGCTATGAGTGGATCAATCTGCTTTTGACGTTCATTGTGCAATAACCTTAATCCTGAGTAAATGAACTACTTCATGTATATGACTTGTGTACTTTGATGTTCCAATGGCTAAAGCATCTCAGAGGTAGTAAGCTTATAGACCGGTTCGTTGGGTGCATGACTTGTATACGATGAAGGGTTTGTTTACATATATCGGAATCATAGCTCTGAGGAGTTAAAGGTATCCTCTTAAAGGCATTATACTGAATGTGAAAATGGACAAGGCCTTGGGTCGTCTACTGGGCGGATGACTTCTTATTCACATATGGTGAATAATCATTTTCTTGATTCGGTAGTATAATGGAACTTTAAGATAGCCTGATCAGTAGGATTAAACGGATTTTGACCTAAGGCTGATCATGGATATCATATGAGGGTTTTGCATATATGACAAGGTCATTGGATAGTAGCTCGTCACAGGCTTACGTAATACGGTATATAATTAGGAGTTCAGTTTCAGGTTTATAGTGGTGTGACTCTGAAATTAGTGATCATATGATTGAGTTGTTCGGTACAGAATGATGATCATATGGAATCACGGGAGCCCGATTATATATGTCCAATCAGTCCCTCTACTAGCTCCACATAATTCCTTAACGTTTGGAAAATTGATTTGTGTATGCTATTGGCTAGTTTATTATGCATGGATGGTGATGACACAGGATTAGGATGGTAGACAAGATTCTCTCCGGTTGGATTCAGATTTTGTTTTGGATAATAAAGTACACAATTATTCGAACTCCAAATAAAGTTGCCATGATTTTATTTGAGATTGGATTGGAGTTGTAGAAAATTATCCATGAGAATAAGAATATGAAAAACAACCGTTTTGTGGAATTTGAAATTTGAATTTTGAAATTTGAAATTTGAATTTTGAAATTTGAAATTTGAATTTTGAATTTGAAATTTGAATTTGAAATTTGAATTTGAAATTTGAATTTGAAATTCAAATTTGAAATTTGAATTTGAAATTTAAGTTTGAAATTTGAAATTTGAAATTTGAAATTTGAATTTGAAATTTGAAATTCAAATTTTGAATCACAGTCCAAGTAGGATTCGAACTTGTTGTGGAAAATCTACAAGGTTTGAAATTCGAATTTGAGTTGGATTTGGAGAGGATAATCTTGTTAGAATCCTACTTGAATTTTGAATCCAAATCCCAACAAATAAGGGACGAAATTTTTGAGGATAATCCTCATGAAAGATTTCAGATTTTGTGGATGAGATTTAAGGGTAAATTCAAGCTTCAATCCTAGTTGAATTTGGATTCTCTCCTCCCTAAAAGTGACCGAAATTTTGGAGCCTTTATCCTAGGAAATTCGGTTATTTTTGGATAAGGTTGAGATGAGATTTAAGCTTGAAAATCCTAGTGGAATTTTTGATTCTCCCTTATCCATAATGGCCGAAATTTTTTGGAGGATTTTCTCCTTGTGAAATTTGGATTTTTTGTTGAAAAAGGGAGATAAAAATTCTAGTTAAAATCTTGTTTAGATTTGATTGGATTTATCCTAGTAAAACCGAATTATATTGTGGAGATTCTCCCTTGGAAAAATTCAGATTTTATGGGTTTGGATAAGGGAAAATATCTTTTCCTAATCCAATTCAAATTCAGAGATTCATCTCATGCAGGTCTATAAATAGAGGTCCTGCCACTCTAGTTCTCTCAGACCACAGACTCTCAGGTGAGCAGGCTTATTGTTGCACAGCTCATCGTGACAATAAAGTTCTTTAGAGATCTGGGTGGTCAGAAGAAGACTAGCAGTGCTAGCATACCGATCGAGGTTCAGAGTGCCCACACACTCAGCCATTCAGGAATTGGAGAATAGTAGAGAAGGCTAGTTGGTTGAAGCCTCCGGTCATTCTCCTCCTGCAAGATTGGCGTCCTTGAGGTATGAGTTTTAATTGTTGTTGGTTTATTGTATATGGCATCATGAGATATTTAACGATCTAAAAATTTTTATTGTTCCGCTGCGCCACTCTGATACGTTTTTACCGATTTATTTTCCTACAATTGGTATCAGAGCCATCTCATGACTATGCCATGTACATAAATTAGACAATTACTTAGTCTTTTTATTTATGTATGGATTTGATATTTAGAGAGTGGCATTCTAGGGTTCCTCTATGTTGTTATCATGGATTATGTATAAAGTATGTGGTTATTTTAATTTTTTGAATTATTATAAGCATGCTTGATTATACCGGTTATGGTTCCTTAGAATTTAGAAAAATTGTATCTAGGAATTTTTATGTAACCATGGGAGCAGTTTAATTAACACTGTAATTTTCCCATGGATTTTATTTTGTCTCTTAGAATTTTTATGGATAGAATTTTGTACACCGGAAACGGTATAGGAATTTTTTATGTAATTATTCTTGGAGGAGATTGAAGATTGAAGACCGTAATTTATTTTTTCCCAAAAGTTAAATTTGATTTAAAGATTGAAATTTTGATTGTGTGGAAAATTTTAATTTAATTAGGATTCAAATTAATTTTTGGAGATCCTAATAGGTAAATTGGAATATGGCACGAAAATCGAGACACGACCCCTCGGATAGGCCGACGGGACTTGGTGGGGCTGCAGCCCCTGCCCTCGGGCAGGATGGGGCTGCGGCAGCCCCTCTGCAGGCAAACATCACCCACGGCCGCAGGCTTGGCCTGCAGCCGAGGGTGGCGCAGCCTGCCCAAGGCTAGCCGCAGCCTGGGCGTGCAGCCACTGGCTGCAGGCGCTGCCTGCAGCCTGCCGGCTGCTGCGCCCAGCCTGGGCGTGCAGCCTGGCGCTACAGGCTTGGCCTGCAGCCGGGCAGGACTGCACATGGGGCGGCCGTGGGCTGCCAGCCCCTCCGGGGTTAGTGGCTGCCCACGGCGGCCGCCGCCCACGGGGGCTGCGGTCCGAAGGTCTAAAAAATCAGAAAATTTTGATTTTTAAATTTGAGATTTAATTTTAAATCATGTTTAAAAAATATGTAATTAAAAATTTGAAATTTTGAAATTACATATTATTACACATGGTGTTTGAAATTGTTTAAAATTTAAATTTGAAATTTAAATTTGAAATTCGAATTTGGAATTTGAATTTGAAATTTAAATTTTTTTGGAGATTTAAATTTTAAATAATTCTTGGGATGAGAAATAAATGGAGAGGCTACATAAAGATAGATACAAGAAGACGGAACAGAATTCAAGACCCAAAGAATGCTTTGGACGGAATTTTGTAATCTTTATTTTCTTTGTTCTAGGATGGAACCATGGCTTGGTTATTCTGTCAATTATTTTTTCTGTGATATGTCATAGATGTATAAATATGCATTGATGAATGTTTTGTATGCATATTTGATAACATGTCATATAGGATAGGTGAGTGCCGCTCATACTATATTGATCATACATAATTTGTCAAAACTTGCATGTTTTTCAAAATATTGAGTGGGAGAGGGTTTCAAACAAAACCCACGGCCTCCATTGTTGATCCATATGTGAAAGCATGGTAACGCCTCGCGTCAGTTCTGCCCTGACCACACCCCTCGGTAGGTGTTTACCGCCGCCGGTATACTAGATTGGATCTCCTATGTGGAAAACGTGTTCGGGTACGATCCTATTCATGACCACCCCTCGGTGGCTTGGTAGGACGTGGATCGGGCTACGTAAACAATGGTTATACACTCAAGACTCGTTTAGTTATTAACCTTCCCTAGAAGCTCTGTTAACTAAACTGGTGGCCAAATAAGCGGTTATTAATATATGTCTTAACCTTGGAGGATTTAAGGTAACATATATTAATTGGACGGGGTCCATGTTCCGGCTATTTGTTTTCATGACCACCCCTCGGTGGCTTGGGGCAATAGGTGCTGAGAATTACCGTTGCAATGCTACATGTTTTTCAAGTTTCATGTAGGAACATACTTGTATGTTTTATTTGCTAAATTTTATGCATATTTGCTTGGGCTTTGTAATGATGTCTAGTATAATTTTATTTCAGTTCAAAATGTCACCGACACCCCTCATTTCATTACTTACTGAAAATAAGTTGAATGGCGACAATTATAAAGATTGGAAAAGAAATCTATTAATAGTTCTCAGCTGCGAGAGACACAAGTTCGTGCAGGACGAACCATGCCCACCTGGGCCCAAACCTGACACACCACTTGAGGAGGTCCCGGTTGCCTATAATCGTTGGAGAGAATCCAATGAGATAGCTCGATGCTACATCCTTGCTAGCATGACGAGTGCTTTACAAAAGCAGCATGAGACTTATCAAGTTGCTGGGGAGATCATGGAAAATCTGGAGGACATGTTCGGAAGCCAAGAAAAATTGGCTCGACAGTCCGCTATCACCAGCATTATGAACTCTAAGCAAAAGGCGGGTGCTCCGGTGAAGGACCATATGATCACTCTAATGGGATTCTTCGCTGAGGCTGCCGAGAATGGTGCTGAGTTGGACTACAACACCCAGATCGAGATGGTGTTCAAGACTCTGTCTAAAGATTTTGTGGGGTTTAAGGCCGCATACAATCTGGCGACAAAGGAGTTAGGACTAACCGAGCTCATGAAGAAACTACAGGCTTATGAGCGGATGATCAGGGATGAGGATGTGGTCCGACCTAAAGGAGAGGCCAATTTGGCGGAATCTTCCAATCCCTCACGGAAGAGGAAGAGGCCAAATAAGAAGCAAGTGGCTTCCAGTTCTTCTAATCCTCCTGTCTCGGACGGGAAGAAGAAGAAGAAGAACAAGAAGCCAAAGGACCCTAAAAAGTCCAAATGCTTCCATTGTGGGAAGGTAGGTCACTTCAAGAAGGCTTGCCAGGAATTCCTAGCCTCCAAGGGCAAGGAAGGTAAGGAACTTCATTACTTAGAAGCGTGTTTGGTGGAAGAATCGAAAGACACTTCGGTCATTGATTCGGGCGCCACTAATCATGTTTGTGTTTCTATGTAGGGGTTCGTGGAAACGAGAAGTCTACATGATAGGAGTCTCTCGTTGCGGACTGGAGATGGTAGCTTTGTGGTGGCTGAGGCAGTGGGAGATATTCACCTTTATTTTGATCAATTTAGGTTTATTTTATTGAAAGACTGTTTTTATGTTCCTAATTTTAGAAGGAACCTTATATCGGTAGCTTGTTTAATAAAGGATTCTTATTCAGTTTCTTTTAGTAAAAGAGTTGATATTCGTAGAAATAAGTCTTTTATCTGTTCTGGATGGATGGATGGAAACCTATATTTGATCAGACCAAAGATGTACTCACTGCTTGACACTGAATTAATTGATAACTCTAAAAGGTTGAAAGTTTCTCACTCTAACAAGGCGTATCTTTGGCATTTAAGACTTGGTCATATTAATCAGGATAGGATTCAAAGATTGGTGAAAGACGGTCCTCTGGAATCTCTAGAGGAGGTACGTCTTCCCCAATGTGAGTCTTGTCTAGAGGGTAAGATGACTAAGAGGTCTTTTGGAGCTAAGGGTACAAGGGCTAAGGAGCTCTTAGAAATTGTGCATACTGACGTATGCGGCCCCATGAACGTCACAGCACGAGGAGGGTTCGAGTATTATGTCTCTTTCATAGATGATTACTCGAGGTATGGATATGTGTATCTGATGCACCGCCAGAGCGAAACCTTTGATAAGTTCAAAGAGTATCGTGCGGAAGTGGAAAAGCAATTGGATAAATCCATAAAGACACTTCGATCTGATCGAGGTGGCGAATACCTCTCAGATGAATTTCTAGGACATCTTGTAGAGAACGGGATTTTATCCCAATTGACTGCACCTGGTACTCCACAACAGAATGGTGTAGCCGAAAGGAGAAACAGGACCTTAGTGGATATGGTACGGTCCATGATGAGTTACTCAACGCTGCCATTATCATTTTGGGGATATGCTTTACAAACGGCGTGCTATATTCTGAACCAGGTTCCGAGCAAATCAATTCCTAGAACTCCGTATGAATTGTGGCGTGGCAGGAAGCCCTCCCTTGGACATATGAGAATATGGGGCTGCCCGGCACATGTACTGGATGGGGATGCGAAGAAGTTGGAACCAAGATCAAAAATATGCATGTTTGTAGGGTATCCAAAAGGAACTAAAGGAGGTCTATCCTATAACCCGAAGGAACAAAAAGTCATTGTCTCAACCCATGCGACATTCTTGGAGGAAAGTCACATGAATGACTTTAAACCTCGAAGCAAAGTAGTGCTAGAGGAGTTATCCGGTGAAAGAACTGCTCCACAGATTTCGGTCTTGGATGCAAGTCCGAGTTCCAGTGAAAGACCTGCAGACGATCAACAATTTAGGGTGCCTCGTCGTAGTGGGAGGGTTTCTAAGAAACCTAATTTCTTTATGTATGATGCTGAGGTATACCAGGCCGAGGCTCATGAGCATGAGGAAGATCCGGTCACATATGATCAAGCTATAAAGGATGTTGATTCTAGATCTTGGAAACAGGCTATGAACAATGAGATGGATTCTATGAAATCCAACTCTGTTTGGGAACTTGTAGATTTGCCAGATGGGATAAAACCCATTGGATGCAAATGGGTCTACAAAAGAAAGAAGGATGCGGAAGGGAGAGTGGAAACTTTCAAAGCTAGACTGGTTGCAAAGGGATACACGCAAAAGGCTGGAATCGATTACGAGGAAACCTTTTCGCCTGTTGCTATGCTGAAGTCTATCCGTATTCTTCTGTCCATTGCTGCGGCTCTCGATTACGAGATCTGGCAAATGGATGTCAAGACGGCATTCTTGAATGGCCATCTTGAAGAGTGTATCTATATGATACAGCCCGAAGGGTTCGTAGCAAAAGGCCAAGATAGGAAAGTCTGCAAGTTGCTTAGATCCATTTATGGATTAAAGCAAGCATCCCGCTCATGGAACCAGAGGTTTGATCAAGCGATTAAGACATTTGGTTTTGAGCAGAACGTTGATGAACCTTGTGTTTATAAACGTATTAAGGATGGAAAAGTGGTCTTTCTGATACTCTATGTCGATGATATACTACTCATTGGGAATGATGTAGGGAACTTATCATCAGTCAAGTTTTGGTTACACCAACAGTTTGACATGAAGGACTTGGGAGAAGCTAATTATGTTCTAGGCATTCGTCTCTTCAGAGATCGAAAGAACAAAATGATAGCATTATCCCAAGCTTCATACATAGATAAAATAATTGACAAATATGCAATGCTAGAGGCAAAAAAAGGCTCACAACCTTCTATTGCCAGTTTAACTCTTTCATTGGATGACTGTCCCAAGACATCGAAAGAAAGAGAGCGTATGAGTAAGGTCCCTTATGCATCCGCTGTGGGTAGCCTTATGTATGCTATGCTTTGCACTCGCCCGGACATATGTTTTGCAGTAGGTATGGTGAGTCGATATCAAGCGAATCCTGGAACCAAGCACTGGCAAGCAGTAAAGCATATACTCAAGTATCTTAAGAGAACGAGGGATTATATGCTAGTATATTCTGGAGGGGACCTAACACCCGTAGGATACACGGACTCAGGCTTCCAGACTTGTAAGGATTCGAGGAAATCGACATCTGGATCAGTGTTTTTACTCGGAGGAGGCGCCATTGTGTGGAGGAGCGTGAAGCAGGGCTGCACAGCTGACTCTACTATGGAGGCTGAGTATGTGGCTGCGGCTGAGGCATCTAAAGAAGCGGTTTGGCTCCACAAGTTCTTTAGAGACCTTGAGGTCATTCCGGGTGTTGACAAGCCTATCACACTTTACTGTGATAATACAGGGGCTATTGCCAACACAAGGGAATCTCGGCACCACAAGAGGACCAAGCACATAGATCGGAGGTATCACATTATTAGAGGGCATGTGCAGACAGGACAAGTGGATGTATGTAAGATCGCGTCCGAGGACAACATTGCCGATCCCTTTACTAAGATTTTGGTAGCTAGAAGCTTTGAGAGGCATGTAGAGGCGATGGGGATGCGTAACATGGCACATCTACTGGCTTAGGGCAAGTGGGAGATTGTTAGGAAATGCCCTAAGTATTAGAGACATTTTGATGTATTCATTTTGAACTGGATAATAAAATTATACATAGAGGTTATTCATTACATTGCTATTTGTCCTCGTCTTATTTACATGTTAAAGTAAATGTAAGCAAATATGGCTCACTGACTGCTTGTGTTAAAACTATTGGAACGTTGCATGCAATGGACTTTTGTATGCGAGAAGACAATGTTCTAAAGTTAGCAGTCTAAACTATGGTCTGTAGTCTATGGGGTTAGACCGAGCATCTAACTCATGTTAAGACTATTATGTTGTCTAAAGCCTTGGAGGGGACGGTCTGTCTTGACTGTCTGGAGCTGGACTCCCAAGTAGAGACATGGATATGTTGCTCGGTGGTGACATATTAGACCGGGACTAAAGCGTGATTGATCTACGTAGTCCGCTATGAGTGGATCAATCTGCTTTTGACATTCATTGTGCAATAACCTTAATCCTGAGTAAATGAACTACTTCATGTATATGACTTGTGTACTTTGATGTTCTAATGGCTAAAGCATCTCAGAGGTAGTAAGCTTATAGACCGGTTCGTTGGGTGCATGACTTATATACGATGAAGGGTTTGTTTGCAGATATCGGAATCATAGCTCTGAGGAGTTAAAGGTATCCTCTTAAAGGCATTATACTGAATGTGAAAATGGACAAGGCCTTGAGTCGTCTACTGGGCGGATGACTTCTTATTCACATATGGTGAATAATCTTTTTCTTGATTCGGTAGTATAATGGAACTTTAAGATAGCCTGATCAGTAGGATTAAACGGATTTTGACCTAAGGCTGATCATGGATATCATATGAGGGTTTTGCATATATGACAAGGTCATTGGATAGTAGCTCGTCACAGGCTTACATAATACGGTATATAATTGGGAGTTCAGTTTCAGGTTTATAGTGGTGTGACTCTGAAATTAGTGATCATATGATTGAGTTGTTCGGTACAGAATGATGATCATATGGAATCACGGGAGCCCGATTATATATGTCCAATCAGTCCCTCTACTAGCTCCACATAATTCCTTAACGTTTGGCAAATTGATTTGTGTATGCTATTGGCTAGTTTATTATGCATGGATGGTGATGACACAGGATTAGGATGGTAGACAAGATTCTCTCCGGTTGGATTCAGATTTTGTTTTGGATAATAGAGTACACAATTATTCGAACTCCAAATAAAGTTGCCATGATTTTATTTGAGATTGGATTGGAGTTGTAGAAAATTATCCATGAGAACAAGAATATGAAAAACAACCGTTTTGTGGAATTTGAAATTTGAATTTTGAAATTTGAATTTTGAATTTTGAAATTTGAAATTTGAATTTTGAATTTGAAATTTGAATTTGAAATTTGAATTTGAAATTCGAATTTGAAATTTGAATTTGAAATTTAAGTTTGAAATTTGAAATTTGAAATTTGAAATTTGAAATTTGAATTTGAAATTTGAAATTCAAATTTTGAATCACAGTCCAAGTAGGATTCGAATTTGTTGTGGAAAATCTACAAGGTTTGAAATTCGAATTTGAGTTGGATTTGGAGAGGATAATCTTGTTAGAATCCTACTTGAATTTTGAATCCAAATCCCAACAAATAAGGGACGAAATTTTTGAGGATAATCCTCATGAAAGATTTCGGATTTTGTGGATGAGATTCAAGGGTAAATTCAAGCTTCAATCCTAGTTGAATTTAGATTCTCTCCTCCCTAAAAGTGGCCGAAATTTTGGAGCCTTTATCCTAGGAAATTCGGTTATTTTTGGATAAGGTTGAGATGAGATTTAAGCTTGAAAATCCTAGTGGAATTTTTGATTCTCCCTTATCCATAATGGCCGAAATTTTTTGGAGGATTTTCTCCTTGTGAAATTCGGATTTTTTGTTGAAAAAGGGAGATAAAAATTCTAGTTAAAATCTTGTTTAGATTTGATTGGATTTATCCTAGTAAAACCGAATTATATTGTGGAGATTCTCCCTTGGAAAAATTCGGATTTTATGGGTTTGGATAAGGGAAAATATCTTTTCCTAATCCAATTCAAATTCAGAGATTCATCTCATGCAGGTCTATAAATAGAGGTCCTGCCACTCCAGTTCTCTCAGACCACAGACTCTCAGGTGAGCAGGCTTATTGTTGCACAGCTCATCGTGACAATAAAGTTCTTTAGAGATCTGGGTGGTCAGAAGAAGACTAGCAGTGCTAGCATACCGATCGAGGTTCAGAGTGCCCACACACTCAGCCATTCGGGAATTGGAGAATAGTAGAGAAGGCTAGTTGGTTGAAGCCTCCGGTCATTCTCCTCCTGCAAGATTGGCGTCCTAGAGGTATGAGTTTTAATTGTTGTTGGTTTATTGTATATGGCATCATGAGATATTTAACGATCTAAAAATTTTTATTGTTCCGCTGCGCCACTCTGATACGTTTTTACCTATTTATTTTCCTACATCTTGGCCTTTAGATCAAAAAGAAAACTTAATCATGGCCATTAATGCTACCAACCACCATTTCCTTCCATTTACTAAATGGATTTATGATGTCATAAATGCTAAAGCAAATGTTGACTTTGATTTTTACTATTCACATTAATTCGACTACTTTTTGACCGATACCGGTTCGAGCCGAAATTTTCCTGAAATCGTCCCGACGTGTTCCTGAGGTCTCCTGTGCAGTCGGATTAATTTAAACTGCTTCCGTTTGATCAAAATTAATCCCGGAAGTTTTCCGTCTTTTATTGTCCCGGTTAGGGTTTTCAATGCCGGTTTTGGTACCGTTTTACCCGTTTCAACTCAGTGAATTTTTCCAACACTGAATTCTTACTCTTCAGTATTGTTAGAACATTTTAATATATTCTAAACAACATAAATACATTTATTTCACTCTTTAAATAGTACAAATTGTTATATACATACATTTGTACATTTTCTTCCGAGAATTGCCTAAATTTCCCGGTTGTCACATTCACCCCTCCTTATAAAATTTTTGTCCTCGAAAATTAGAACAAGTAGGGGTATAAACTCCTCATCTCGTCTTCTCGTTCCCACGTAGCTTCTTCAATGTTATGATTTTTCCATAGAATCTTCACCAGTGGGATTGTCTTATTCCTCAGTACTTTCTCTTCACGAGCCAGTTCTCGAATAGGTTGTTCCTCATATGTCAAATCCTCATGGATTTGAATAGGCTCATGCTTCAACACATGGGACGGATCTGGTATATATTTTCTCAGCATCGACACATGAAATACATTATGCACTACCGACAATTCTGGAGGTAATGCTAATTTGTAAGCGACCTTTCCAATGCGTTCGATAATTTCATAAGGTCCAATATATCTTGGACTTAGTTTCCCTTTCTTACCGAAACGCATAATCCCCTTTATGGGCGATACCTTCAGAAACACGAAGTCTTCTTCATCAAACTCTAAGGATCTCCGCCTTTTGTCCGCATAACTCTTTTGTCGGCTTTGCGCAATTTTCATTTGATGCTAAATTCTAGCAACTGCATCGGAAGTCTCTTTTATGAAATCTGTCTTATGCAACTGCTTCTCTCGCAAATCATACCAGTGTAATGGTGATCTGCATTTCCTTCCATACAATGCCTCATAAGGTGCCATGCCTATAGAAGCTTGGTAACTATTATTGTACGAGAATTCAATTAATGGTAACTTCTCGTTCCAATTTCCCGCAAAATCCATTACACAAGCTCGAAGCATGTCCTCTAACGTCTGAATTGTCCGCTCCGACTGTCCGTCTATTTGCGGATGAAATGCCGTACTGAGTCTCAATTCAGTACCCATGGCCTCTTGCACACACTTCCAGAAATTCAAAGTGAACCATGCATCTCGATCTGATACAATGGATTTTGGTACTCCATGTAATCTGACAACATGAGTTACGTACAACTGAGCAAACTTTTCCAACGAAAAGGTCATCTTGATAGCTATAAACTGTGCTGTCTTAGTCAGTCTGTCCACAATAACCCAGATGGCATCATAACCTTCTCGGGTTTTTGGGAGTCCCACTACAAAATCCATCGTAATGTGTTCCCATTTCCATTCAGGAATCTCCAGAGGTTCCAATCTTCCCGTTGGATGTTTATGTTCCGCTTTGATTCTTTAACAGGTCATGCATCTGCTCACGAATTTCGCTATATCATTCTTCATCCCTTTCCACCAGAACTGTAATTTTAAGTCCTGATACATCTTGCTAGCTCCGGGATGAACGGAATAGGGTGTCTCATGGGCTTCTGACATGATCCGTCTTCTAAGTTCCTCATCAGTTGGAATATTTATCCTTCCTTGATAGAGGATCATTCCATCCTTGGAAATTCCTTCTTGAGAACTTGTCATCGTTGGATCTCGCCTCTGAGCTTCCTTTATATCCTCAAACAGTGACGATTCCACTTGGAGTGCAGCTAGTCTTCCAGATATCAACTCCAAGTTCAAAAAATTTATTTCTTGCTGCAATGGCTTCAGAAGCCTGTTTATTGGTAGTTGGTGCGATATGGTAGACTTTCTACTTAAAGCATCCGCTACACGGTTGGCCTTTCCTGGATGGTATAGGATTTCACAATCATAATCCTTCACCAGTTCCAACCATCGTCTTTGCCGCATATTGAGCTCCATTTGCGTGAAGAAATACTTCAGGCTTTGGTGATCAGTGAAAATCTGACATTGAGCTCCGTAGAGATAGTATCGCCAAATTTTAAGTGCGAACACTACTGCAGCAAGTTCAAGGTCATGCGTAGGATAATTCCTTTCATGCTCCTTTAATTGACGGGAAGCATAGGCAATCACCTTGCCGTCTTGCATCAGGACTACTCCCAATCCTATTTTAGTTGCATCATTGTAGATCACAAACTTCTCCCCTTCAGTGGGAAGCGTAAGGATTGGTGCGCTTGTCAGCCGTCTCTTTAACTCCTGGAAGCTTCTTTCGCATTCCGTAGTCCACTCGTACTTCCGTTCTTTGCGTGTAAGAGCAGTAAGAGGTGCAGTTAAACGCACAAATCCCTCTACAAATCGTCGATAATAACCAGCTAACCCCAAGAAACTGCGTATTTCCGTCACACTCTTGGGTACAGGCCACTGGTTAATTGCATCTACTTTTGTCGGATCTACAGCAATACCTTCCTAGGATACAACATGTCCGAGGAAATGTACTCTGTCCAGCCAAAACTCACATTTTGAGAATTTGGCATACAGTTGATGCTTCCTTAGCGTATTCAGCACGATCCTCAGATGCTCCTTGTGCTCCTCATGAGTCTTCGAGTATATAAGAATGTCATCAATGAATACAATGAAAAACTTATCCAAATACTCTTTAAAAATTCTGTTCATCAAGTCCATGAACGCTGCCGGCGCATTTGTTAATCCGAATGGCATCACAAGAAACTCGTAGTGACCATAACGAGTCCTAAACGCCGTTTTAGGAATATCACTTTCTTTAATTCTTAACTGGTGATATCCTGATCGTAAGTCGATCTTGGAAAATATCGCTGTGCCTTTTAACTGGTCGAATAGGTCATCAATTCTAGGTAACGATACCTATTTTTGATCGTAACCTTATTCAACTCCCGATAATCAATACACAAACGGAACGTTCCATCCTTTTTCTTGACGAATAACACAGGTGTACCCCATGGAGAATAACTCGGCCTGATGAATCCTTTATCCAAAAGCTCCTTTAATTGTTCCTGCAGCTCCTTTAACTCCACTGGAGCCATGCGGTATGGTGCTTTGGAAATAGGTGCCGTTCCAGGCATCAACTCAATTTCGAACGAGATTTCTCTCTCTGAAGGTATCCCTGGTAACTCTTCTGGAAATACGTCAAGAAATTCATTAACAACGGGAATGTCTTCAGGTCGCAGCTTCTGTTCCTCTGTAGTATCCACCACATATGCCAGATATCCCATACAACCACTGGCTACCAGCTTGCTTGCTCTTAGCGAACTGATCATCATCTTCCCGGGTTTTCGAGAAGTATCAACATACTTGAAACTCTCTTCTTCCTTGGGTTGGAATACTATCTTTCGATTTCGGCAGTCGATCGTCGCTTGATATTTCCCTAGGAAATCCATGCCTAAAATCACATCGTAATCCATGGTTTTCATTACGATCAACTCCGCATATAGTTCCCTATTTGCCACATATACTGATACATGAGGTAGCCAGTAATTGGACAACAATACTTCCCCAGAGGGTAAAGCTATCTTAAATACCCTTCCCATATAGTCCTTAGGAAGTCCTATCTTGTCAGCAAATTCATAGGAAACAAAAGAATGCGTAGCACTGGAATCAAATAGTACAGAGGCTACATGACTAGTGACAGGAAGCTGACCTGTCACTACGTTCGATGTTCCTGCCTCTGCATCCTCTTTGCTATAGGCCATCACACGAGCATCGGCACGTGGTACACACTCCTGGCGTTGCGGCCTTACTGGTGACTCTTCAACTCTAGCCTGAACGGAATGAGCTTGTGGGCGTGTCTGGTGCTGTTGGGAAGTGCCTTGTCCACCCTGCCTATTGTTTGGATAGTTCCTGGCATAATGGCCTTCCTTTCCACATTCATAGCAAATAAGTGGCCCGAATCTGCATTGCCCAGAATGTCTCTTCCCACATGTAGGGCAATTTTGTACATTGGATTCCGCATTTCCAGCTGTTCTCCGCTGTTGGTTTTGATTATTTCCCTGGCGATTCCCAGAAAAATTGCCTTTTCTCTCGTTTTGCTGGGATCCTTGATTATTGCCCTGACTTGGTTTAGCATTCTGACTAGGCTTGCTCGATTGACCAGCTTGTGTAGTCTTCGCCAAAGCTCTCTCCTTCTTCTTGGCCTCCCAGTGTTTCTCTCTTTCCTCTTTCTGTCGGGCTACGTGGAATTCAGCTCTAATGGCCTGACTCACACAATCTGCTACAGAAGTAGGCGGTACTTGTCTAGTGTCTACTAACACAGCAATTTCTGGCCTAAAACTCCCGATCATTTTCTGTATTTTCTCCCTCTCAGTAGGGACTACATAGGGACATAAACGGGATAACTGGTCAAACTTTCGGCAAACTTCACTTACCGACATATTTCCTTGCGTCAATTCTGAGAACTCTTTTTGCTGTTGTCTCAGAGATGCAGGGTCGTAATATTTCTGGTTAAATTCTTCCAGAAATTCTGCCCAACTCATGGTAGACACGTCTCTTCTCATTCGTACAGTGTCCCACCAAAAACGAGCATCTTTTCTTAGCACAAAAGACGCACATGCAACCTTCTCCCGGTCGGTTAGGTTCATGAATTCCATGATCACTTGCAATGACGACAACCAGTCTTCAGCCTCTAGAGGATTTGTAGAGCCTTCAAATTCTGGCGGCCTCATACGCCTGAATCTTTCATAGAGGGGTTCCAGATTTAAAATCGGTTGCTGTTCAGGAACTCTCTCATGTACAGCAGCTGGAGGGATAACTGGATCTACCTCAGCTTCCTGTTCTACTTGGGTACCCTCAGAGCCTTGTCTTTGTTCTAGCTCCTCTACCCGTCGCCTCAGATTAGCATTTTCTTGCATCTGAGCTTCTAGTAGGGCTTGTATCTGATCCAATCTCTCCATAACATTAGGACATCGCTCTCGTCCCTCTGGTTGATTTCGCAAATCCACCGTCTTGCCTATCGTCCTATTATGGCACAATAATTCACCGTTAGCTTTTCCATAACCACATTCGTAAAATCATATCAATTCACGAAATTTAGGGTAATGTAAAGCCACATCATTGTAACACATCATCGTATAACATATAATCATTTTGATATTTCATTCATAGCAAAACATTTATATGTCATACATAATCATCACCAGTCATATATACATCGGCCTTTTTATACATCTTGGCCACATGTCTATACAAAGGAGCTTTTCTCTCTAAGCTACTTATGTACATGTGTACATATCCACTAGTCATGCATCTCCTGTATCTGGGACTAGAAGATATTCTTCTGGATCCTCGTCGTCATCGGGATCATCTGAATCATCACCGCCCCTAGGTAATGCTCCCTGTCCTGAGTCATCACCTCTTTGTGGTTTAGACGGTCCAGCCTCATGATCATTCATCATTCTTCTCGGCCCAAAGATGCGTGCAAACATCTCATCTTGACCCAGTGTCTCTCGTCGACTCTGCGTCAGATGCTCGATCAGAATCTCTCTCTCGATCATCCTGATCGTCACCACAAACTCTTGGAGCGTAAGAGGAAATAGCTTGATTACCCTCTGTCTCAACTCCATGGGTAACCCTCTCCAGAACAACTCACAACAGTTTGCTTCCGTGAGGTTGGGCAACGGACATCTTCTCCTAATGGTCTCCTCAAATCGTGCTGCGTAAGACATAACTGTCTCACCAGACAACATGACCATCCTCTCAGTCTGGAGAATGTAGTCCCTAACCTCATCGAATCCAGGGTACGTAGGTGTATCAGCCTCTTGTCTCTCTGGAGGTACTGGAGTAGGTGCTGGATCCCTAGGCAGAAACTGATCAGCCAATCGCTGACAGAACTCAGCCCAACTGAATCCTAATAAAATCTCCTGGTCACAATACTGCCAAAATACTCGAGCATCTCCCTGAAACATACTGATGGCCAACTGGATCCACATATCTCGATCGATGTTACATATCACCATAATCCTCTCGATGGCATGGAGCCAGTCCTTCGCCTCCATTGACTGTCGTCCACCGTCAAACATAGGAGGACTGCTAGCTCGAAATGCCTGTACTGCCCGAGCTGAAACTCTCACCCCAATATGTTGGCGTCCACCAACAACTGGAATGTCCACTACTGCAGGTGGATGAACTATCGGTCGTGGCTGTACTACATCTACTGGCGCTGGTGCAGATGCTGGTACTGGTACTGGAGGTCTTTCGGGCACCGGAGGTCTGATTACCGGTCGTTGGGAAATAGATGGCCTCACAATAGGTCTCGTCCATACCAGTAATACTCCTCTCGGTCGTGGTAGCGGTGGTCTCACATAAGGGAGTCTGGTCATCTTGCTACCTATAAGATAATTATTTTCACATAAGAAAATAATTAACTAAACTTAAGTAAACTACTTACTTGGATAGCGGTGCAGGATGCGCGAAGTGTCAAATCAGGATATGGTCAACTCTGCTCTGATATACCAACTGTGATGGCAGTTGGTAATCCAAATTAAACCAACCGTAATTCTGCTCTGATACCAACTGTGACAGCAGTTGGTATTATAAACTAAACCCATCGCAAGCCTTGCTCTGATACCAACTGTGGCAGCAGTTGGTATTCTAAACTTCACCCACCGTAAACCTGCTCTGATACCAACTTTGACGGCCCGCCCCTCGTAGAGATCATACAATACTATTACAGTTAAGCTTTATCGCTAACTGCGATAGATTGTACTCTCATGGGTCGCCGGCTAATCTTTCTCTCTCAGTAAATCATGACATTTTTGGGAAAATTTTTTTTTTCTTTAAACATCATGTAAAACATTTTCCACTATTTACTTTGTTGGCAAGTACAAAGTAATTTACATATTACAAGACTTTCGTAAAATATATAATATTACAAAAGACTGTTTCCTTTTTTTTTTCTTCCCTTTTTATCGCTCAGCGGAAAGACTCTGGCAGGACCATATCTCTCGCCCATTTATCCCATTTGACACACTCCATCCCGTCCGCATCCAGTCAAACAAGCTACTGAGCTGGTCGTTTACCTGCAACATAAGCAAAAATGGTGAGCTACAGGCTCAGTAAGTTCAAACATGCAAGAAATAAAATTTCTATGAATAGACTATTCATCGTGAATAGTACCGTTGATTACTATTCATACGTGAATAGTAACTTTGACCACTATTCATTGTGAATAGTAAGTTTGACCACAACACAGTGTCACAATAGTACATCTACCGCGATGTTAGTACTCTCACTAAACTGTCTTATGCTCAATTATGGCATAGTTTCAGTTTTAGGTAATTATCTTTGCTTATGTTCTGGTTTTGAGATCAGGTTGGCAGTACCATTTAAGTGCGCATGACTGGGAGCGGTACATTAGTGCTGATCTCCACAGCCTTAATCTCATAGCCCCGAAGGCAAAATTGTACATGACTGGGAGCGGTACATCAGTGCTGACCTCCACAACCTTAATCTCATAGCCCCAAAAGCAAAAGTACCTCCCTGTACGGAAGGCTGGTACGCCAGAAAGTGGTTTTATTACCGACTTTTTAAAATTCTAACCCGGTGACTTCACATTGTCCCGTGGTTAGGAATGGTTCACATTTTAATTTTAGGTGAGTGAGTTTCATTAACCTCGCTCTAGTGCCTGAAGCATAATTAACAATGTGTCCATTCTCAATAGTGACCGTAGCACATTACGTCTCTCTCTACACTCTATAATAGTGCCCGTAGCACATATGTACCTAACTTATAGTTAGTACATTAAAGTTAGCAACAATAATGCTATATGTTGCAGACATGTAAATGTCTGAACTTACCTTATCAGTCTCTTCTCTTTTTCTCTTTGGGATCTTTGATCGCCCTCCTTGTAGGTCGATTTTTGGATCCTACAGACAAAACCTTGTCTGTTAATTTCATTTCCATTTACAGCTTTTATTTTTCATTTAAAAGCTTAATAAAACCTATTTATAACTTTTTAGGGTTTATTTATCATTTTCCCCATTTTTCTCAACTTTTACAAAATTACGATTTTGCCCCTATATTTTGGTAAAATTACGATTTTACCCCTGACGGAATTTTCCCGATCCAGACTGCATTTTTGGCTCTCAGGAACCTTTCTGACTCTTTTCTAATCATTACCGGGTTCATTTCTATTTTATTTTCACTTTTCACTTTCCCGACCCTCGGGAAGTACTATTCCGACCCTTATGTCGATTTAGTGATTTTCTATCGTTTCGGAGCCTCAAATGGACGTTTTACTAGTATTTAAAACGTTCATCTAGACATTCCCGATCTAGGTCTCCAGACTCGGATTTTCCGTTCCTGACTCGTACCTTTATTTCGTTTCCAAAAACGCCCCCCCCCCTCGGGGTCCCTTTTTTTTCAGTTTCACTCACGTTTTACATTTTCAAGGGGACGGGTTACTATTCACGAACCACCCCTTAAGTTTCCCTTATTCAATTTTCTGTTAGGGACTCGGGTTTCCGACCCGACCCCAAACTTTTTATTTTTATTTCCATTTTACCCCAAATGCTTTTTTGAAATTTCGGCAGCATTTCGGCGTAATTTTAAGGCTACCGGCGTTAGGTACGCCTCGAACCATATGTACCTACCACGTACTATACCACAAGCCTATTTTATGTAAAAGTTTTCCAAACTTTTACATAAAAGCTCACAAATTTCCAAATTCACATTTTGAACCACATTACAAAATTTTTTTCTCAATTTTGCCCTTAGTTTTGGTCTCGGTTTTTCACAATCAAAACCTAACCAAAATTTCTCAAATTTTTCCACCAATTTTTAGGCTATTCAAATGTCATTTTCTAACATATTTTCAAGCCAATTTCAATGCATTTTTCAACCAAATTCCTAGGGTTTTTTAACCTCACATAACTCACGGCCACACTAAGGAAACATACCCCAAAATTTTTTTTTTCTTGTTTTCAATCACAATTCCATCATTCACATTATAAAATGCATGATTTCAATTATCCAAACATCAAGTAAACCATGCAAAATTTTGTTCCAAACCCTAAGTAACCCACGGCCTCTTAGGTAAGTTCACACCAAATTTTGTTTTCAAGCTTTCCATAATGCAAATCATGTTTTATTCTTAACAAAAATATAATTTGAAAGCATGTTAACACTTAAACCACAAAAATTTCTCATTGATTGCTCATGGTAACCCATGGTTTTACCCTTGGAAAACCAACCAAAATTTGGTTTTTCTTTAAACCAAATACATGGTTTTCTTCCTAATTACACCCTTAACAAAACCCAAACACCAAATCAATGAAAACAACCAAAATTTTTTCCATCTTTTTTACTATTCATCTTACGGATTTCTTGAAGAAAAACCAAGAAAAAATTCAATCCAAGGGAAGTTACCTTGTTCACTTGCTTCCTTTGTCTTCAAGGAATGGTTTGACACCAATTTTGTGAAGAAAGATGGAAGAAATAGCTTGGTTCCTCTTGGTGGCTCACGTACTTTCCATGGGAAACACTTAGAAAAATTTGTTCTTGGTTTTGGCTTTCAAAATTTGTCTCGGCCAATATGTTCCCAACGTTGCCGACTTATGCATGAAATAAGCCAATTAATTTGGCTTTTAACCAATCAAATTTCACCACATTTCAAAGCCATTTCTTTCCAACATTTTCAAAAATTAAAATGGTGAAATTTTGGCCAAATCTTGGCCTTTAGATCAAAAAGAAAACTTAATCATGGCCATTAATGCTACCAACCACCATTTCCTTCCATTTACTAAATGGATTTATGATGTCATAAATGCTAAAGCAAATGTTGACTTTGATTTTCACTATTCACATTAATTCGACTACTTTTTGACCGATACCGGTTCGAGCCGAATTTTTCCTGAAATCGTCCCAGCGTGTTCCTGAGGTCTCCTGTGCAGTCGGATTAATTTAAACTGCTTCCGTTTGATCAAAATTAATCCCGGAAGTTTTCCGTCTTTTATTGTCCCGGTTAGGGTTTTCAATGCCGGTTTTGGTACCGTTTTACCCGTTTCAACTCAGTGAATTTTTCCAACACTGAATTTTTACTCGTCAGTATTGTTAGAACATTTTAATATATTCTAAATAACATAAATACATTTATTTCACTCTTTAAATAGTACAAATTGTTATATACATACATTTGTACATTTTCTTCCGAGAATTGCCTATATTTCCTGGTTGTTACAGGGGAGCTCCTCCTACTCATCATCAGGTTGGGTATCGGGGAGAGCCTTGTCATTGTTTTCCTCTTCATAGTGCTCGGGAGACTGAGGGCTGGCTTAGGGTCCTCTATCGGATCCCCATGGTGCTTGGGTGCTTCGGGTATTGCTGGCTAAGGTTCGGTCGCAAACTCCTCGTCAGCTGGTTGGGGTACTATGTCTACCGGGTCACCCTCCACATTGGTCACTGCTACAAAGCCTCCACCCGATGTAGGGTTGAGTGTCACTCTCTCAGCTTATACCATGTCTTGGGTAAGGCACCTCAGATCCTCATGTGGTAGAGGGTAGGGAACAAGGTCCCTCACATACCATGGTGCCCCTCTCCATAGTAGGTCGGCCATCTCTGAAAAAGGTCTACCCCGAGGGATGTGATGCATCATGGCATTCAGAAACCTCTGGCAATAATACGCCATGTTTCTCCCTTATAGATATCCAAAATGCCAGAGAGGACCTAGTATCACATCTCACGCATATCCTCCCATATATCTCTGTCTTGGGCTAGTGTAGTACTATCACGGAGGTCGCAGCAAAGTTTAGCCCATTGTACCAGATGCTCGATCCTGCGCCATTCATTCCACTAGGTCAGCACTGGTCCTTGTAGTTTGTTGCTGGCCAAAATCACCTGTAGATGTGGTGGAATATGGCATGCCTCAAAGATAACCTCTAAGTGGTGAATCCAATATAGAAGCTCACTTGCGTCTCGACCATCCTATATGTCTGGCCACATGATGGTGAAAGCTAGACTCGCCTATCGATCCTCTTGCACTTGGTGGGGGTCTCGTGGTGCGGCCATTATCCCTATTATAAATTAATCATAAACTTATGTACTAAATTTTGAAAAACAAAAGCTAACTTACTTGGACAGATGAGGCAGGCGTACGGCAATGTGAGGTAGGGCTCTGATATCAACTGTGACGCCCCGTGCCCTTAACGGCCTGGACCTTTACTTAAAACTGCTATTAATACTTTATCTTTAAACTGTACTTATACTTTCTTGCAAATCATTAATACTTACTTAATATGGTACCATAAAATTTAGGGATTTTTTTTTATACCCATACGTATTTACTATTCATGTACGTATACTGTTATAGTGCAGAATCTTAAAACATAGGGATTTCAATTATACATACATACTTGTACTGACTGTTTAATTAAATACTATTTCAATTATACTATTTAACTATTACTATTCAAAATATATTATTCATATATACAATGTTTACTGTTCCAGATTATATAGTTATTCAAAATACTATGCGAAAGAATACTCGCAGTGTGTCCATGACCTCGCCTCACATCCGCCTCCACTGCCATCATTGTCCATTGATGCTTAAGCCATAGGACGCTTACCTACACCATGAACACACTACATGAGATTTACGGCCAATAAGTACAACATGTTAACTGCAAAACATGTTTAAACATAGCACATACTTAAAATCATATGAGCATACAAGACATCCATAGATACCATACAGCATATCACGCAAAACATCACATACTTTATCCATAGTAGAGTATATCTTATACTGAATGCATCTTATGATAGCTAGAAGCATAGTGAACTACTGCATACTATGATCAAATCATGATCAGGTTATGTTCATTTACGCTTCGATATATTTTCTTTCTTTCTCTTGTCCGCTTAGGGCCCATCCATTAGTACCGTGTGCGCACAAACCATTCGGTAATGCCCGTGGTCATAAAAAGCCAATGAGCTATCAATGGATGCTCAACTTTATGCTTTAACTTATTTTAACTTGAGAACCTCTTCAACTGAAAAGGCCGGTATGACACACTTATTAAATTCTATCTTGTTTATCTATTCTAGCCATATGCTTCTTTAAGCAGTCCCAAATCCTACGCAGTAGAGACGTATGGCATCTAACTTGTTGATAACTCTAAGAAATTAGAGTTATATATTGATTTTATCATTTAAAAATAAGCTTGTCCAAGACTGTTTACTATTTTATATGGTGTCTTTTATCTTTCATCTTTTAATTTTGCATGTGCCTTAGCCAAAAGTGTCTTTGTGCCCTTTTTGATTAAGTAAAGGAACTTTGACTGAAAATTGTGCAAAAAGTTGGCGCCTGGCTTGGTTGTGTTTCCAGTCAGTTTTACAAGGGATGAAAATGAGAGAAGAATGCCGCATAATTTTGAGCTGAGCTGAGTTGGAAACATGAAGTGACGTCAGTGCACAGCCTGGAGAAAAAGACAAAATATCACATGGGCTTTATGCAGCTGTCATTTTGGACCACTCAGGAGCTCTCAAAGCTAGACAAGTCATCAAGATTGTTGCCCTAGAAAATGGTTTTCCCGAATCAGAAAAGGGACACCGTCTAGTATAAGAAGGGAAGAATAGTACCTTCTGGACACATACCCACCATCAGAGACAAAATTTCACACACAAACAAAAAGCAGAGAGTACCAGCAAGAGAGAAAAAGAGGAAAGTACCAGAGAAGAAGGAGCATGGACATTGAAGAAGAGGAATCAAGCTTTAGCAGACTTTCTTTCTCTCTATTTGTTGCTTTCCCTTTTGTAGCATTGAGCTAAATTAGACATGATTTATCTGTGGATAATGGATTTTGTTAATTACAGTATGAACTAATTTTCTTTAGCTGGGTTTGCTAATGGAACCAAGGATATGAACTGTTAACTGATTACTGAATTTGTTATGGAAATCAATTGTTTCTTGTTCATTCATGTGTGTTAATGTGTATTTCTATTCTTGACTGGCCATCAATTTATAGAATATCAGATTTGGATTAATTTTGGAAAGGGTGATTTAAATTAGATCTCATGAATGATGTATGCATGGCCTTGAAGGAATTTGTAGATCTATGGATGGTATAGGAATATATTATTCATCATGTACGACCCAAAAGAACCTATGCTTCTGTTTGCATTCTTTTAGCTGATCTCGCATAGGAATATGCTGAAGTAAGTTAGGAGGATAATTTTGCAAAGAGATTTGGAAAAATCCTTGTTATCACGTGTTCTTGGTTGACAGGGTATATTGATTGCTGTAGCATTTCAATAGCATTTTGTTAGTAGATTTACGTCCTGGGGAAATTAGTAAACCTAGCTTATCTAAATTATTGTTTTATAACCAAAATCTCTGTTCCATTGTTTTTCTTCATTCTGATCACTACTGTATTTCTTTGTTAAGTGTACTTTTTATTTTTAAGTAGTTTTACAATCCATTTTTACTAGCAATCTTGTCAAAACCTCTTTGATTACAGTTCACTTAAATTGAACTTTACAGCTTCTATATTACATTTTTATGATATAGTCCTCGTGGGAACGATATCCATACTCTTGTACACTATATTACTTGAATGATCTGTGCACTTGCAGATTTTAACAAACAAGTTTTTGGCGCCGTTGCCGAGGACTTAATATCATAAAAAAATTTTGTAGAAGTATTTTGTTTCATTTCTTTTTATTCTTTTGAGTTGTGGTTTTTGGCAGGATACTTGGTCTTCTGTATGAACAATCCTCAGGCCCGTGAGTTGTTGCCTTTGGATCCTGAAATTGAAAGGATATTTCGAGCTAGGAGAAAGGAACAACAAGGACTAGCAACTGTTGAAGTTATGGCAGAGGAAGCAGTAGCATTTTGTTAGCAGATTTGCATCCTGGGGAAATTAGTAAACCTAGCTCATCCCAATTATTGTTTTACAACCAAAATCTCTGTTCCATTGTTTTTCTTCATTCTGATCACTATTGTATTTCTTTATTAAGTGTACTTTTTATTTTTTAGTAGTTTTACAATCCATTTTTACTAGCAATCTTGTCAAAACCTCTTTGATTACAGTTTACTTAAATTGAACTTTACAGCTTCTACATTACATTTTTATGATATAGTCCTCGTGGGAATGATATATGTACTCTTGTATACTGTATTACTTGAATGATCTGTGCACTTGTAGATTTTAACCAACACTTGTTCTTTCATCAATCTACTTGATTGTGAAACTATATGCTCTTATGCTATGCAACTATGTGTGCAGGGCATACATACTTAACATACTGTAAAACATTATTTTAAAATCATTTCATTCATGCTGTAGACAGAGTTGTACTTACCTAGTTGCAAGCAACTTGTATACTTGCCTTTATCAACTTACAAGTTACCACCTGTCATCAATAATGTATCTTATCAGCACCTTCATTGAGTCACTAATACTGTTAGTGACTATTACTTGTATTTCTATGTGGTACCGAGGCCCATCGGTACCCTATTGGCCTACTTTGGGGATTTGGCATCTAACTTCTATCGTTGTTTAATTAATTATCTTCTTGACAAATTAATCATCATTCCTCACAGTGTCATTCAGAACACGGTCTTTGACTAGTTGCTGACCAGTCAACTAACCGGTTACCTCGTGTGTTGTTAGCTAGGTAGCCTATCGGGTTACTATGCATAAACTTAGTGCAGTAACCGACTGTGTTACTTTGCTTGTTTGGGTGTGGTAGCATACCAGGCTACTATGGCTTGTTTGGGGTGGTGGCCTACTGGGTTACTATTGCTTGTTTGGTGTAGTAGCCTACCGGGCTACCCACACTGTTTTACTTTGAAAACTATTTGGTTGACTTATAAAATTTTTACGAAAATTCTTTGTTTTGAAACCATCCCCTTGCTATCCTGTTGGAAGGTGGCGGATATTTTTATGAAAACCATTTTTATGTTAAAGTCTCTAAAACCCATTTTTGATGTTGCATTTTAAAGGTGGTGTTTGAACCACGTTCGTAAACTATTTTGAAACTTGATTGAAACGACTTTTTTTGTGAAATTAGCAAACATGAAATTTTTCATCCACGACGAGATGAACAATTTTCATGTTCACCTCGAAGCTCAAATCTAACTCTCATCGGCGCTAATCTTACTAAACCCGTGGCTATTGTCCCAGTTTTTACAAAAAATCCCAGTTTTATATTGTTTTGAAAACGGCTCTGTTTAAGGCTCGAAACAGCCAAATTTTTAAAACATGCATAGGTCATTTTCAAGGTCTCGACGAGATCTACAACTTTTGTGTTGAGCCCGAAGTCTGGTTCGGATTCTAAGTGGTTCGTTTTTGGCAAAACCTAGGACTAATTCTAGGTTCGAACTTTTTGGTCCCAGTTTTGGGCATCGAGTGAAAATCACTCTAAAAACCTATCGTAGTGTCATTTTTGGTTAAAGGCTATTTAATGCAAAAACGACCGTATCAAAATTTCCTTAATACTTCATGTTTACCAAATCTCAAATTCGGACCCTAAGGGGGTCAAAATGGCCAAAATCCGTGGCTATTTCCTGGGGACAGATTTGTGTCCAACCACTTCCTAAACATTCATTGCATCACACACACTCATAACCATCCGTAAAAATTGTAAACACAACCACACAACCACAAACTTAAAAATCAAAACTTAAGGGCTCAAAATAAACTTATTACAATCCATGTGCATAAACAAATACACATAAATTTCTTGATCAAAATCTTAAAATCACTAAATCACCAGAGATAGGTTTTTCGGTTATTACCTTTATGCTTTGAAGCAAGCATGACTTTGAACCAAGGCTTGATGACCAAAATAGCCGTGTGATTCTTGGTGAGGAAGGGGTTGGTTTTGTGCTAGCAAGACCCACAAAAATTGTGATAATTGGGAAATTTCATCATTCTCGGAAAAATTAGTATATGGAATGTACACGACGAAATTCGTGTTTAAAATGTGAAATGCAGTGATTTTATGTGTGTACGTGTGTATGTCATACACAGTATCAAGAAATTGGTCAAGATGACCATTTCTTGATATAAAATTGATATATTTAGATTCAGCAAGCTCAATTTAGTCAATTGAGCATAAAATGTAAATTTTGACTGGGAAACATACAGTATCAAGAAATTGGCCAAGATGACATTTTCATGATATAAAACTGATATATTTAGAATCAGCATTCTCAAATTAGTCATTTGAGGACAAAATGTAGATTTTTGTTGAGAGGTATGCAATATCGGGATGCCTAAGAAGACCTTGTCTCGCCCCGAAACTGATATATTTAGACTCAGGATGCCCAAATTAGTCAATCGGGCACCTGACACGTTTTTCGAGACGGGATCACACAAATCCTGAAAATTGGTTGAGATGACCTCAAATGAAGTTGAAACTGATAAATTTGGATTCAGCACATCCAAATTAGTCAGTATAGCCTATTTGTATGCTCAAATTAGTCACTTGAGCACAAAGGTAATTTTTTACCGGGATTTGCAGTACTGGAAACTGGTCAAGATGACTTCAAATGAAAATAAAACTGATATATTTGGGTTCAGCATGCCCAAATTAGTCAGGATAGCTCATGTTGAAAATTTGGACAAAAAAAAAGTATAAAAAAGGGGGGAATTAGAAATTGCCAAATAGTCCCCCATATTTTTCCTTACTCTCCTTTCCCCCACACCATCGGTGAATAGTAATCGACCACCAAAAACAGTGTCTGTTTTCGACACTACCAGTCCCGTTGGAAAGCTCTCGTCGAGTCGAGCCCAACGGTGTGCCGACGCAACGGAGCAGCCGCCGGAGCAAGCCACACGCGCCCCCCCGAAGTTGCCGGTGGCCAAAAAATTTGAACGGCCGGATCTCCGCCGTCCACCGTCCAATCAACATGATTCCAGTCCCAAAAGTTTCATGGTGAAGAGGAGAACAAAACCCATAGCTCATTTCACCTCAACAATTGCCGGATCACGCCACCTGAAGCTTCGTCATCGCCACCGTGTCACCGCCGTCGAATCTCACTATTTCGGTAGAGTTGAGTGATGAGGTGGGTATCAAAATGCTTAGAATTTCATGTAGATCAAAAGCCCCAAGCCAATTTTGGGCAAAAACGTCGGGAAAACGGAGATTGAAGTTTGCCGGCGTCGTCGTACTTTCGAGGGTCAATTTCCGGCCATAGGAGCTTCAATTGGTGAAATTGACACCACTAATGAGTTCCTCATGTCAAGATCTACGTTTTGGTACCAAGCTTAGCCCAAACTACGGCCGGTCAGTGCCGGTCAACGCCGGTTAACGATGGTCAACACTGATCAACAACGACCCGGACCCTAAAAATTGAAGAATGGCCCATTGGCCTATTTTCGACATTCCGGACACGTTCGTGGCATCAGAATTGCAAGAAGAAATTTCAAAAGCGAAGAACGGAGAAAAAAAGTTTGTGCACGTGAAACCAAACAGTTCGTTCGATTGCCGATAGGATGATTTCGGTAGTGATTTCGGTCCCTCATTCCTAAATTCATGATTCGGAATGATTATGTATTAATTATGTACTTTTACATGTGAAATTGCAAGAAAAATGGACTACGTATATGAAAAATAGTCAAATAAGAAAATGTGAAAAATGTAAAGATTTTTAAGTAAAAGTTGAATTTTACGTAAAAATATAGGCCTCTGGTATAGTACGTGGTAGAATAGAATTAGATTAGATGGTTTCGAGGCGTTTCCTAAACGCAGGGAACCCAAAAATTAAGCGGAAACATTGTCGAAATTTCAAAAACGGCACAAAGGGGTATTTTAGGAACCGAAGGGTAAAAATATGGTTGAGATGGAAACTCGAGCCCTCTCGGTGACTTAGGCCCAAAAAAATAAAGGATTAACAACCGAGGGTTAGAATAGTGCCACCTGAGGGTCGGTGAATAGTGACCCGAGCATTTCGGTAATTAAGGCTGAAAAAGCTCAAAAAGGCTTAAGAAAAATGAATTTATGACTTTTGGATTTAGAAAATCCCATTAAAATGTTAAAATAAAGATTTTACGGCCCAAAGGCCCGTTAGGGACAAAATGGTCATTTTGACCAAAAATTTCAAAAAGGTCCAAAAAGGGTCATTAAGCCTTTAAGTTAATTGTTTTATGATTTATAGACTTAGAAAATCCAGTTTAAGTATTAAAATGACAAGATTCATGATCAGGGTAAAGATACTATTCATGATGAATAGTACTATTTACGGTCAAAGTTACTATTCACGTCAAAATTACTATTCATCATAATTTTTGACAAGAGTTGACGGAAAAATTATAAATGGGATATTAGACCCCTAATTCATGATTGGGAAATGAAACGTAGAATTTTTATGTTTTATTAAGCTTTATGTATGATTTAAGTAACGAAAATAACCATAATTATTTCAGTTATAGGAATCCGATACAAATGCAATAAAGGGACGTCTACGGACCAAGGAAGCAAGAAAGGAGATACGAGCAGAAGTAGCAGTAAGTTCAAACATTTAATTGATTGTAACATGAATAGACTATTATCTCTGAGTGTCATATGTGGTAAGCTTCAAATATTTATATGTCTGCGACATGTACATACTTTTATGTGTTTATATGTTGCAAGTTTAAGCATTTAGTTGATTACAATATAAATTGACATGTTATATCTATGTTTACATGTTATATGAAAGTTATATGTGTGAGTGCTATATGCACCAAAGTGTGGCTAACAACTGTTATGTTATGAACTATGTGTCATGTCTAAGTCCAATGTAAATTGACTTGACATGTATATGTCTACGTGTTATATGCAGTAAGTTCAGACATTTTATTGTCTGTTACATGAAATTATGTAATATGTTTATATGTTATGTATGAAATGTAAAGTATATATGTAAGGTGTTATATGCACAAAGGTGCATTTAATAAAATACACACAATGAAAGAAAGATATGAGTAGTGTTCCAGACCATGGAGACAATGATAATGCCCCCTGGTCGGAACCATATGAAAGACAGTAAGGAAAGACAAGAATCAGCAAAATAATAAGGCTGAAGGTTGAAACGTTGGATGTTTATGTGTTAGGTCTAAGTCAAACATGAATTGACTTTTATGTTTAAGTGTTATATACAGTAAGTTCGGGTATTTAATTGTCTGCAACATGAACTTACTTGACATGTTTATGTGTAATGTGTTTTATATGCAGCATGTAAGTTTAAATATTTCCTTATCTACAACATAAATAGACTGGTCATGTTTATGTGTTTTATGTGCAGTTATAGTGCTAAGATACTATGATTTGAATGTTATGAAAGTCATGTTATGAACCATGCGTTACCTCTAAGTCGAATGTAAATTGACTTGACATGTTTATGTTTATGTGTTATATTTTATAAGTTCAGACATTTCTCTGTTTACAACATGAATTTACTCAGTATGCTTAGGTGATAGAGATGACAGGAATTTAGTAGTCAGGTGCCGTATGCACACTAACATAAGAGATAAAATTTTAAGAAAACTACAATATTAACTATAGAATAATATAAAGAGTCCCAGACCCAGGAGACAGCATAAATGCCACCAGTCAGGAACCACTAGAAACTTAGTAATTAAATTAGTATTGGCATACCGGCCTCCCACACAGGTGGAGGTTTCTCAGATTTCAGTTACAAGTTATAATAGGACTCCAAACCGATGGCGGTACGTCCCGGGTTTGGAAGTCTGATGTTATGTAGACTGTGGAGGATTGGCCAGTAGGTTGCTCCCCAGAGTCCCTCTTAGTTATGCGCGCATTACGGTATGACCAATTATGGGACTCAAAAACCAGAACGTAATGAAAGATAAAGACTTAAGAAAATAAAAATAAAAATAAAAATAAAAATATACAGTCCATAAACGAGCATAAGATATACTAACATTACGAATACTAATGCAATCAAAGTCACTGTTCACGGTTAACGATACTATTCACAGTCGATAGTACTGTTCATGGTCAGGTTACGATTCATAATGAATAGTAATACAAAAGCAATGCATATTATTTATTATGTTAATGATCCATGTTATGTTTGATGTTAAGGATATTTAAACATACGTAAGTGTATTTACGATGCTTAAGTATATTTATAAAGTTTTACGTATTTAAGTATGACAAGTGTATTCATGATGTTTAATGTAAGAGTATTTTCACAACAACAAGTGTGTCAAGTATATTATATTTATGATGTTAAGCTTATGATCAATATGCTATGTTAAAATTATTACAATGATAAGTATAAAATTCTGTTCAGTTATTATAGGGCTCCCAATTGGTAGTACGTCTCAAATTTAGAAGTTTAATGTTAAGTAAATCGTAGAGGATAACACAAAAGTATGTTCAAGATATTAAGTATGTTTAGAGCATGTCAAGAATGCAAGTATGTTCAGGATATTAAGTAGGTTTAAAGCATGTTAAGTATGAAAGTGTACTCACGGTATGCATTATGTCAAGTATGGTTATGATAAAAAGTATGTATAAGTATGTTTTAAATATTATATACGTTAAGTATAAAATCTAAAGTAAAGTATGATATATGTTATGTTAATATTTTGATGTCGTAATTGGTATCATATATGTTCTGTCAGAGATGGTATGAATGATGTTAAATATGTTTAAGTATTAATGTTAAGCAAACATAACGTTATAAAGTTACTATTTATAGTGAATAGTACTACTCATGGAAATAAGCAAGTATAACATGACTAACATTCCTGTTAAAAATATGATATGTTATAACTATTATGCATAAGTTAATAAACATAAGTTAATCATATTATGTTAAGTATGCTCTATATGATGATACATATGCATGTTATATTTAAATATGAATGTCTAAGTAATAAACGATATATGTATGCAATGTTTGTATGTATGAAAGTATGTTTATGACATTAAGGATATTTAAATATACGTAAGTATAATCTACAACACTTAAGTACATTTACGATGTTTTATGTATTTCAGCATGACAAGTATAATTATTATGTTAAATGTGAGTATTTTCACGATAATAAGTATGATATATATGTTATGTTTACGATGCGTAGCATATGATGTGTAAACATATGTTTAAGTATGTAATGTTTCCGATATGTTATGTTTACGAAGTTTAGCATAAGTTAAGCATGCTATGTGTATGAGGTTTAAGTATACATAAGTATGACTACGATGGTTCAAGTATGTTAAATAGGAAAGTATGTTCACGAGATTCAAGTATGAAAGTATGTATATGAGATTAAAGCATGATAAATAAAGTATGTTTATGATGTTAAGTATGTATAAAGTACATTAAGTATGTTTACGATACTAAGTGTGAAAGTAGGATTATGATGTAAAGTATGTTTATAATGTTAAGTACGTATAAAGTACATTAAGTATGTTTACGATACTAAGTGTGAAAGTAGGATTATGATGTAAAGTGTGTTCAGATATGTACAAGTATGTTTATAAGGTTATGTGTGATAAGTATGAATGTTAAGTAGTATACGGTATATGATATGCAATGTTTCATGGCTACAGTGGGTATCAGAATTACCTTGTACTATATGGTATGAATTGCTATATGTCATGAATGTATGTTTGAACTTACTGAGCCTATCGCTCACAAGTTTGTTTATGTTGTAGGTAAGCATCCTGCATGACGACAAGACAAGTGATGGATGACGAACGAGATCTGCATGTGCCAAGAGACTGGGCGAGGGTTATGGTACTACTATGAGTCTTCCACTGAGTTGTTTAAAAGAGTAATGAAAAGAATGTTAAAATGATATTTTATGATGTATATCAAGTTATGATAATGTATTTACTTTAGTAAATATTTTACCACGATACAATTTGCAAGTTTAAAGTTTTAAAAAAAGAAAAAAAAATTATCCCCAATTTTCACGTTCAAATAAGAGTTTAAAATAAGCATGTTAAACGAAGTAGGTTAAAAGTAAGATACCAGCCGTCATATGTGGTATCAGAATAAGTTAAAAGCAAGTTAAAAGTAAGTTGCCGACGACCCAAGTGGTTACAGTCTATCGCAATTGGCAACAGTAGCTGACTGTAATAGTACTGTTTAACCCTACGTAGGGTGGGACGTCACAAAAATTTCTCTCAAAATCAACTTAAAACAAAAACCAAAAACCATAAAGATTGGTTTCAAAAACTAACCCTTCGATAGACTTAAAATGGCTTGGAATAAATCCTCCTGGCTCAAGCTTGTGAAGGCTGAATTTTTTGGTAACTTTGGCTATGTTTTGGACTTGAGAAATGAAGGGTTTTGGGGCTTGAGGGTGGTCGGCAGCAGCTAGAGGAAAGAGAGAAAGAGAGTTGAAATTTTGTAGTGTGAAAATGAAGAAACAAAAGCTAAGCCATGCTCACCCCTTTTATAGAAAAAACCTAAGCTCACTTAACCAAGTTAAGCTTGATTAATCAAGCCAACTATAAGCTAATTTTAAGATAAAAAATTGCCCCATTACAGTCCTTCTCCACCGAATGTGCTGCAGCCATTTAAGGGGGAAAATAAAAAATTTGCTTGGTGCAAGGTGATGGAATGGTGATGGAGAAATATGACTTGTTTAATATTTTGAAGGAAAATAAATCGGTAAAAACGTATCAGAGTGACGCAGCGGAACAATAAAAATTTTTCAGATCGTTAAATATCTCATGATGCCATATACAATAAACCAACAACAATTAAAACTCATACCTCAAGGATGCCAATCTGCAGGAGGAGAATGACCAGAGGGCTTCAACCAACTAGCCTTCTCTACTATTCTCCAATTCCTAAATGGCTGAGTGTGTGGGCACTCTGAACCTCGATCGGTATGCTAGCACTGCTAGTCTTCTTCCGACCACCCAGATCTCTAAAGAACTTATTGTCGGTGAGTTGTGCAACAATAAGCCTACTCACTTGAGAATCTGTGGTCTGAGAGAACTGGAGTGGCAGGACCTCTATTTATAGACCTGCATGAGGTGATTCTCTGAATTCGAATTGGATTAGGAGAAGATATTCTCCCTTATCCATAAGCACAAAATCTGAATTTTCCAAGGGGAAAATCCCAACAATAAATTCTGCCACTTTAGGATAAATCCAATCCAAATCTAAACAAGATTTTAACTAGAATTTTATCTCCCTTTTTCAATCAAAAAATCCGAAAATTCTAAGGAGAAAATCTCCACAAAAATTCGGCCACTTTTGGATAAGGGAGAATCAAAATTCCATTAGGATTTTCAAGCTTGAATCTTATCTCATCCTTATCCAAAATAACCGAAAATCTCCTAGGAGATTCATTCCAAAATTTCGGCCATTATCTGGGAGGAGAGAATCCAAATTCAACTGGGATTAAAACTTGAAATTTTCCTCGAACCTTATCCATAAAAAATCTGAAAATCATTGAGGATAATCCTCAAAATTTTCATCCAACTTTAGTTACGATTTGGATTCAAAATTCAAGTAGGATTCTAACAAGATTATCCTCTCCATATCCAACTCAAATTCGAATTTCATTCATTGTGGATTTACCACAACAAATTCGAATCCCCCTTGGACTCTGATTCGAAATTTGAATTTCAAATTTCAAATTCGAATTTCAAATTCAAATTTCAAATTCAAAATTCAAAATTCAAAATTCAAAATTCAAATTTCAAAATCCACAAAACAGTTGTATTTCAAATTCTCATTCTCATGGATAATTTTCTACAACTCCAATCCAATCTCAAATAAAATCATGGCAACTTTATTTGGAGTTCGAATAATTGTGTACTCTATTATCCAAAACAAAATCTGAATCCAACCGGAGAGAATCTTGTCTACCATCCTAATCTTATGTCATCACCATCCATGCATAATAAACTAGCCAATAGCGTACACAAATCAATTTGTCAAATGTTAAGGAATTATGTGAAGCTAGTAGAGGGACTGATTGGACATATATAATCGGGCTCCCGCAAATCCATATGATCATCATTCTTTACCGAACAACTCAATCATATGATCACTAATTTCAGAGTCACAATACTATAAACCTGAAACTGAACTCCCAATTATATACCGTATTACGTAAGCCTGTGACAAGCTATCGTCCAATGACCTTGTCATGTATGCAGAACCCTCATATGATATCCATGATCAGCCTTAGGCCAAAGTCCATTTAATCCTACTGATCAGGCTATCTTAAAGTTCCATTATGCTACTGAATTAAGAAAAATGATTATTCACCATATGTGAATAAGAAGTCATCCGCCCAGTAGATGACCCAAGGCCTTGTTCATTTTCACATTCAGTATAATGCCTTTAAGAGGATACCCTTAACTCCTCATTAGAGCTATGATTCTGATATCTGTAAACGAACCCTTCATCGTATACAAGTCATGCACTCAACGAGCCGGTCTATAAGCTTACTACCTCTGAGACGCTTTAGCCATCGGAACATCAAAGTACACAAGTCATATACATGAAGCTGTCCTTTTACTCAGGATTAAGGTTACTGCATAATGAACATCAAAAGCAGATCGATCCACTCAAAGCGGACTTCGTAGATCAATCATGCTTTAGTCCCGGTCTAATATGTGTCACCACCAAGCAACATATCTATGTCTCTACTTGGGAGTCCAGCTCCAGACAGTCAAGACAAACCATCCCCTCCAAGGCTTTAGACAACATAATAGTCTTAACATGAGTTAGATGCTCGGTCTAACCCCATAGACTACAGACTATAGTTTAGACTGCTAACTTTAGAACATTGTCTTCTCGCATACAAAAGTCCATTGCATGCAACGTTCTAAAAATTTAACACAAGCAGTCAAGGAGTCATATTTGCTTACATTTACTTTAACATGTAAATAAAACGAGAACAGATAGCAATGTAATGAATAACCTCTATATATAATTTTATTATCCAGTTCAAAATAAATACATCAAAATGTCTCTATTGCTTAGGGCATTTCCTAACAATCTCCTACTTGCCCTAAGCCAGTAGATGTGCCATGTTACGCATCCCCATCGCCTCTACGTGCCTCTCAAAGCTTCTAGCCACCAAAGTCTTAGTAAAGGCATCGACAATGTTGTCCTCGGACGGGATCTTACATACATCCACTTGTCCTATCTCCACGTGCCCTCTAATAATATGATATCTCCGATCTATGTGCTTGGTCCTCTTGTGGTTCCGAGATTTACTTATGTTGGCAATAGCCTCAGTATTATCACAGTAAAGTGTGATAGGCTTGTGAACACCCGGAATGACCTCAAGGTCTCTGAAGAACTTGCGGAGCCAAACCGCTTCTTTAGATGCCTCAGCCGCAGCCACATATTCAGCCTCCATAGTAGAGTCAGCTGTGCAGCCCTGCTTCACCCTCCTCCACACAATGGCGCCTCCTCTGAACAAAAACACTGATCCAGATGTCGATTTTCTTGAATCCTTACAGGTCTGGAAGTCTGAGTCCGTGTATCCTACGGGTGTTAGGTCCCCTCCAGAATACACCAGCATATAATCCCTTGTTCTGTTAAGATACATGAGTATATGCTTTACTGCTTGCCAGTGTTTGGTTCCAGGATTTGCTTGATATCGACTCACTATACCTACTGCAAAACATGTATCCGGGTGAGTGCAAAGCATAGCGTACATAAGGCTACCCACAGCGGATGCATAAGGGACTTTACTTATACGCTCTCTTTCTTCTGATGTCTTGGGACAGTCATCCAATGAAAGAGTTAGACCGGCAATAGAGGGTTGTGAACCTTTCTTTGCCTCTTGCATTACATATTTGTCAACTATTTTGTCTATATATGAAGCTTGGGATAACGCTATCATTTTGTTCTTTCGATCTCTAAAGAGACGAATGCCTAGAACATAATTAGCTTCTCCCAAGTCCTTCATGTCAAACTGTTGGTGTAACCAAAGCTTGACCGATGATAAGTTCCCTACATCATTCCCAATGAGTAGTATATCATCGACATAGAGTATCAAAAAGGCCACTTTTCCATCCATAATACGTTTATAAACACAAGGTTCATCAACGTTCTGCTCAAAACCAAATGTCTTAATCGCTTGATCAAACCTCTGGTTCCATGAGCAGGATGCTTGCTTTAATCCATAAATGGATCCAAGCAACTTGCAAACTTTCCTTTCTTGGCCTTTCGCTATGAACCCTGCTGGCTGTATCATATAGATACACTCTTCAAGATGGCCATTCAAGAATGCCGTCTTGACATCCATTTGTCAGATCTCGTAATCGAGAGCTGCAGTAATGGACAGAAGAATATGGATCGACTTCAGCATAGCAATAGGTGAAAAGGTTTCATCGTAATCGATTCCAGCCTTTTGCGTGTACCCCTTTGCAACCAATCTAGCTTTGAAAGTTTCCACTCCCCCTTCCGCATCCTTCTTTCTTTTGTAGACCCATTTGTATCCAATGGGTTTTATCCCATCCGGTAAATCTAGAAGTTCCCAAACAGAGTTGGATTTCATAGATTCCATCTCATTGTTCATAGCCTGTTTCCAAGATTTAGAATCAACATCATTTATAGCTTCATCATAGGTGACCGGATCATCCTCATGCTCATGAGCCTCAGCTTAGTATACCTCAGCATCATACATGAACAAAATTAGGTTTCTTTGAAACCATCCCACTACGACGAGGCACCCTAAATTGTTGATCGTCTGCAGGTCCTTCACCGGAACTCAAACTTGCATCCAAGACCGAAATCTGTGGAGCAGTTCTTTCACCCGATAACTCCTCTAGTACCACTTTGCTTCGAGGCTTAAAGTCATTCATGTGACTTTCCTCCAAGAATGTCACATGGGTTGAGACAATGACTTTTTGTTCCTTCTGGTTATAGAGCAGACCTCCTTTAGTTCCCTTTGGATACCCTACAAACATGCATAATTCTGATCTTAGTTCCAACTTTTTCGCATCCCCATCCAGTACATGCGCCGGGCAGCCCCATATTCTAGTATGTCCAAGGGAGGGCTTCCTGCCACGCAACAATTCATACAGAGTCCTAGGAATTGATTTGCTTGGAACCTGGTTCAGAATATAGCATGCCGTTTGTAAAGCATATCCCAAAAATGATAATGGCAGTGTTGAATAACTCATCATGGACCGTATCATATCCAACAAGGTCCTGTTTCTCCTTTTAGCTACACCATTCTGTTATGGAGTGTAGGAAAATAAATCGGTAAAAACGTATCAGAGTGGTGCAGTGGAACAATAAAAATTTTTAGATCGTTAAATATCTCATGATGCCATATACAATAAACAAACAACAATTAAAACTCATACATTAAGGACGCCAATCTTGCAGGAGGAGAATGACCGGAGGCTTCATCCAACTAGCCTTCTCTACTATTCTCCAATTCCCGAATGGCTTAATGTGTGGGCACTCTGAACCTCGATCGGTATGCTAGCACTGCTAGTCTTCTTCCGACCACCCAGATCTCTAAAGAACTTTATTGTCACGATGAGCTGTGCAACAATAAGCCTGCTCACCTGAGAGTCTGTGGTCTAAGAGAACTGGAATGGCAGGACCTCTATTTATAGACCTGCATGAGGTGATTCTTTGAATTTGAATTGGACTAAAAAGATATTCTCCCTTATCCATAACCATAAAAATCTGAATTTCTATGGGAGATTCTCAACAATAAAATTCGACCATTATGGATAAATCCAATCCAAATATAAACAAGATTTTAACTAGAATTTTATCTCCCCTTTTTCAACCAAAAAATCCGAAATTCCTAGGAGAAAATCTCCCCAAAAAATTCAGCCACTTTTAGGATAAGGGAGAATCAAAATTCCACTAGGATTTTCAAGCTTGAATCTTATCTCAACCTTATCCAAAATAACCGAATTTTCCTAGAAGATTTCCTCCATAATTTTGGCCACTTTTCAGGGAAGGAAAGAATCCAAATTCAACTAGGATTGAAACTTGAATTTTTCCTTTGAACCTTATCCACAAAAACCGAAATTCCATTGAGGATTATCCTCAAAATTTCGTCCATAATTTGTTAGGATTTAGATTCAAAATTCAAGTAGGATTCTAACAAGATTATCCACTCCAAATCCAACTCAAATTCGAATTTCAAACCTTGTGGATTTTCCACAACAAATTCGAATCCCACTTGGACTGTGATTCAAAATTTGAATTTCAAATTTCAAATTCGAATTTCAAATTCAAAATTCAAAATTCAAAATTCAAAATTCAAAATTCAAAATTCAAATTTCAAATTTCAAATTCAAATTTCAAATTCAAATTTCAAATTCGAATTTCAAATTCAAATTTCAAATTCAAATTTCAAATTCAAATTTCAAAATTCAAATTTCAAAATCCACAAAACGATTGTGTTTCAAATTCTTATTCTCATGGATAATTTTCTACAACTGCAATCCAATCTCAAATAAAATCATGGTAACTTTATTTGGAGTTCGAATAATTGTGTACTCTATTATCCAAAACAAAATCTAAATCCAACCGGAGAGAATCTTGTCTACCATCCTAATCCTGTGTCATCACGATCCATGCATAATAAACTAGCCAATAGCATACACAAATCAATTTGCCAAACGTTAAGGAATTATGTGAAGCTAGTAGAGGGACTGATTAGACATATATAATCGGGCTCCCGCAAATCCATATGATCATCATTCTTTTACTGAACAACTCAATCATATGATCACTAGTTTCAGAGTCACATAACTATAAACCTGAAACTGAACTCCCAATTATATATCGTATTACGTAAGCCTGTGACAAGCTATCGTCCAATGACCTTGTCATGTATGCAGAACCCTCATATGATATTCATGATCAACCTTAGGCCAAAGTTCGTTTAATCCTACTAATCAGGCTATCTTAAAGTTCCATTATACTACCAAATAAAGAAAATGATTATTCACCATATGTGAATAAGAAGTCATCCGCCCAGCAGACGACCCAAGGCCTTGTCCATTTTCACATTCAGTATAATGCCTTTAAGAGGATACCCTTAACTCCTCATTAGAGCTATGATTCCAATATCTGTAAATGAACCCTTCGTCGTATACAAGTCATGCATCCAATGAACCGGTCTATAAGTTTACTACCTCTGAGACGCTTTAGCCATTGGAACATCAAAGTACACAAGTCATATACATGAAGCTGTCCTTTTACTCAGGATTAAGGTTACTGCATAATGAACGTCAAAAGCAGAATGATCCACTCAAAGCGGACTTCGTAGATCAATCACGCTTTAGTCCCGGTCTAATATGTCACCACCAAGCAACATATCCATGTCTCTACTTGGGAGTCCAGCTCCAGACAGTCAAGACAAACCGTCCCCTCCAAGGCTTTAGACAACATAATAGTCTTAACATGAGTTAGATGCTCGGTCTAATCCCATAGACTACAGACCATAGTTTAGACCGCTAGCTTTAGAACATTGTCTTCTTGCATACAAAAGTCCATAGCATGCAACGTTCTAACAGTTTTAACACAAGCAGTCAGTGAGCCATATTTGCTTACATTTACTTTAACATGTAAATAAAATGAGGACAGATAGCAATGTAATGAATAACCTCTATGTATATATAATTTTATTTTCCAGTTCAAAATAAATACATCAAAATGTCTCTAATGCTTAGGGCATTTCCTAACATGGAGTACCAGGTGTAGTCAACTGGGATAATATCCCGTTCTCTACAAGATGTCCTAGAAATTCATCGGAGAGGTATTCGCCACCTCGATTAGATCGAAGTGTCTTTATAGATTTATCCAATTGCTTTTCCACTTTCGCATGATACTCTTTAAACTTGTCAAAGGTTGCGCTCTTGCGGTGCATCAGATACACATATCCATACCTCGAGTAATCTTCTATAAAAGAGACATAATACTCGAACCCTCCTCATGCTGTGATGTTCATGAGGCCATATACGTCAGTGTGTATAATTTCTAAGAGCTCCTGAGCCCTTGTACCCTTAGCTCCAAAAGACCTCTTGGTCATCTTACCCTCTAGACAAGACTCACATTGGGGAAGACATACCTCTTCCAGAGATTCTAGAGGACCGTCTTTCACCAATCTTTGAATCCTATCCTGATTAATATGACCAAGTCTTAAATACCAAAGATACGCCTTGTTAGAGTGAAAAACTTTCAACCCTTTTGAGTTATCTATTAATTCAGTGTCAAGCAGTGAGTACATCTTTGGTTTGATCAAATATAGGTTTCCATCCATCCATCCAGAACAGATAAAAGACTTATTTCTACAAATATCAACTCTTTTACTAAAAGAAACTGAATAAGAATCCTTTATTAAACAAGCTACCGATATAAGGTTCCTCCTAAAATTAGGAACATAAAAACAATCTTTCAATAAAATAAACCTAAATTGATCAAAAGCTACCACTGCTTCAGCCACCATAAAGCTACCATCTCCAATCCGCAACGAGAGGCTCCTATCATGTAGACTTCTCGTTTCCATGAACCCCTGCATAGAAACACAAACATGATTAGTGGCACCCGAATCAATGACCCAAGTGTCTTTCGATTCTTCCACCAAACACGCTTCTAAGTAATGAAGTTCCTTACCTTCCTTGCCCTTGGTGGCTAGGAATTCTCGGCAAGCCTTCTTAAAGTGACCTACCTTCCTACAGCGGAAGCACTTGGACTTTTTAGGGTCCTTGGGCTTCTTGTTGTTGTTGTTCTTCTTCCCATCTGAGACAGGAGGATTAGAAGAACTGGAAGCCACTTGCTTCTGATTTGGCCTCTTCCTCTTCCGTGAGGGTTTGGAAGAATCTGCCATATTGGCCTCTCCTTTGGGTTGGACCACATCCCCATCCCTGATCATCCACTCATAAGCTTGGAGTTGCTTCATGAGCTCGGTTAGTCCTAACTCCCTTGTCGTCAGATTGTATGCGGCCTTAAACCCCACAAAATCTTTAGACAGAGTTTTGAACACCATCTCGATCTAGGTGTTGTAGTCCAACTCAGCACCGTTCTCAGTAGCCTCAGCGAAGAATCCCATTAGAGTGATCATACGGTCCTTCACCGGAGTACCTGCCTTTTGCTTCGAGTTCATAATACTGGTTATAGCGGACTGTCGAGCCAATTTTTCTTGGCCTCCGAACATGTCCTCCAGATTTTCCATGATCTCCCTAGCAACCTGATAAGTCTTATGCTGCTTTTGTAAAGCACTCGTCATGCTAGCAAGCATGTAGCATAGAGCTATATCATTGGATTCTCTCCAACGAGTATAAGCAACCGGGACCTCCTCAAGCGGTGTGTCAGGTTTTGGCCCTGGTGGGCATGGTTTGTCCAGTACGAACTTGTGTCTCTCGCAGCTGAGAACTATTAACAGATTTCTTTTCCAATCCTTATAATTATCGCCATTCAGTTTATTCTCAGTAAGTATTGAAATAAGGGGTGTCGGTGACATTTTGAACTGAAATAAAATAATACTAGACATCATTACAAAGCCTAAGCAAATACACAGATAATTTAGCAAATAAAACATACAAGTATGTTCCTATATGAAACTTGAAAAAAAACATGTAGCATTGCAACAGTATTTCTCAGCACCTATTGCCCCAAGCCACTGAGGGGTGGTCATAAAAACAAATAGCCGGAACATGGACCCCGTCCAATTAATATATGTTGGCTTAAATCCTCCAAGGTTAAGACATATATTAATAACCGCTTATTTAGCCACCAGTTTAGTTAACAGAGCTTCTAGAGAAGGTTAATAACTAAACGAGTCTTGAGTATATAACCATTGTTTACGTAGCCCGGTCCACGTCCTACCAAGCCACCGAGGGGTGGTCATGAATAGGATCGTGCCCGAACACATTTTCCACATAGGAGATCCAATCTAGTATACCGGCGGTAGTAAACACCTACCGAGGGGTGTGGTCAGGGCAGAACTGACGCGAGACGTTACCATGCTTTCACATATGGATCAACAATGGAGGCCGTGGGTTTTGTTTGAAACCCTCTCCCACTCAATATTTTAAAAAACATGCAAGTTTTGACAAATTATGTATGATCAATATAGTATGAGTGGCACTCAGCTATCCTATATGACATGTTATCAAATATGCATATAAAACATCCATCAATACATATTTATACATCCATGACATATCACAGAAAAAATAATTGACAGAATAACCAAGCCATGGTTCCATCCTAGAACAAAGAAAATAAAGATTACAAAATTTCATCCAAAGCATTCTTTGGGTCGTGAATTTTGTTCCGTCTTCTTGTATCCATCTTTATGTAGCCTCTCTATTTATTTCTCATCCCAAAAATTATTTAAAATTTAAATCTCCAAAATTTAAATTTCAAATTCAAATTCTAAATTCGAATTTCAAATTTAAATTTCAAATTCAAATTTTAAATAATTTTAAACATCATGTATAATAATATGTAATTTCAAAATTTCAAATTTTCAATTACATAATTTTAAACATGATTTAAAATTAAATCTCAAATTAAAAAAAAATTTTTTTTTTGATTTTTGAATCGTCGCACCACCGTCCCCGAAGGCAGCAGCCACCAGCCCCAGGGGGGCTGGCAACCCAAGGCCGCCCATGTGCAACCTTGCCGGGCTGTAGGCCAAGCCTACAACCCCAGGCTGCACGCCCAGGCTGGGCGCAGCCGCCGGCAGGTTGCAGGCAGCACTTGTAGCCACAGGCTGCACGCCCAGGCTGCCTACAATCACCCAGATGGCATCATAACCTTCTCGGGTTTTTAGTAGTCCCATTACAAAATCCATAGTAATGTGTTCCCATTTCCATTCAAGAATCTCCAAAGGTTCCAATCTTCCTGCTGGATGTTTATGTTCAGCTTTGATTCTCTAACAGGTCATGCATCTGCTCACGAATTTCGCTATATCATTCTTCATCCCTTTCCACCAGAACTGTAACTTCAAGTCCTGATACATCTTACTAGCTCTGGGATGAACCGAATATGGTGTCTCATGGGCTTCTGACGTGATCCGTCTTCTAAGTTTCTCATCAGCCGGAACATTAATTCTTCCTTGATAGAGGATCATTCCATCCTTGGAAGTTCCTTCTTGAGAATTTGTCATTCTTGGATCTCATCTTTGAGCTTCATTGATATCCTCAAACAACGATGATTCCATTTGGAGTGCAGCCAATCTTCCAGATATCAGCTCCAAGTTCAAAAAATTTATCTCTTGCTGCAATGGTTTCGGAAGCCTTTTTATCGGTAGCTGGTGCAATATGGTAGACTTTCTACTTAAAGCATCTGCTACACGGTTGGCCTTCCCTGGATGATATAGGATTTCACAATCATAATCCTTTACCAGTTCCAACCATCTTCTTTGTCGCATATTGAGCTCCTTTTGCATGAAGAAATACTTCAGGCTTTGGTGATCAGTAAAAATCTGACATTAGGCTCCATAAAGATAGTGCCACCAAATTTTAAGTGCAAACACTACTGCAGCAAGTTCAAGGTCATGTGTAGGGTAATTCTTTTCATGATCCTTTAATTGACGTGAAGCGTAGGCAATCACCTTGCCGCCTTGCATCAGGACTACTCCTAATCCTATTTTACATGCATCACTGTAGATCACAAACTTCTCCCCTTCAGTGGGAAGCGTAAGGATTGGTGTGCTTGTCAGCCGTCTCTTTAACTCCTGAAAGTTTCTTTCGCATTCCATAGTCCACTTATGCTTTCTTTCCTTGCATGTAAGAGTAGTAAGAGGTGCAGCTAAACGTCTGAATCCCTCTACAAACCTTTGATAATAACCAGCTAACCCCAAGAAACTGCGTATTTCTGTCACACTCTTGGGTGCAGGCCATTGGTTAATTGCATCTACCTTCGTTAGATCTACAGCAATACCTTCCTGGGATATAGCATGTCCGAGGAAATGTACTCTATTCAGCCAAAACTCGCATTTCGAGAATTTGATATACAGTTGATGCTTCCTTATCGTATGCAACACGATCCTTAGATGCTCCTTGTGCTCCTCATGAGTCTTTGAGTGTATAAGAATGTCATTAATGAATACAATGACAAACTTATCCAAATACTCTTTAAAGATTCTGTTCATCAAGTCCATGAATGCTACTAGCGCATTTGTTAATCCGAATGGCATTACAAGGAACTCATAATGACCATAACGAGTCCTAAACGCTGTCTTAGGAATATCACTTTCTTTAATTCTCAACTGGTGATATCCTAATCGTAAGTCGATTTTAGAAAATATCGCTGCGCCTTTTAATTGGTCGAATAAGTCATCAATTCTAGGTAACGGATGCTGATTTTTGATCGTAACCTTATTCAACTCCCGGTAATCAATGCAAAAACGGAACGTTCCATCCTTTTTCTTAATGAACAACACAGGTGCACCCCACGGAGAATAACTCGGTCTGATGAATCCCTTATCCAAAAGCTCATTTAATTGTTGCTGCAGCTCCTTTAACTCTACTGGAGCCATGTGGTATGGTGCTTTGGAAATAAGTGCCGTTCCAGGCATCAACTCAATTTCAAACTAGATTTTCCTCTCTGGAGGTATCCCTGGTAACTCTTCTGGAAATACGTCAAGAAATTCATTAACAACAGGAATATCTTCAGGTTGAAGCTTCTGTTCCTCTGTAGTATCCATCACATATGCCAGATATCTCATACAACCACTGGCCATCAGCTTACTTGCTTTTAGCGAACTGATCACCATCTTCCCGGGTTTTCGAGAAGCATCTATGTACTCGAAACGCTCTTCTTCCTCGTGTTGGAATACTATTTTTCGATTTCGACAGTCGATCGTAGCTTGATATTTCCCTAGGAAATCCATGTCGAGAATCACATCGTAATCCATAATCTTCATTACGATCAACTCAGCATATAGCTCCCTATTTTCCACATATACTGGTACATGAGGTAGCCAGTAATTAGGCAACAATACTTCCCCAGAGGGTAAAGCTATCTTAAATATTTTTCCCATATAGTCCTTAGGATGTCCTATCTTGTCAGCAAATTCATAGGAAACAAAAGAATGCGTGGCACCAGAATTGAATAGTACAGAGGCTACATGACTAGCGACAGGAAGCTGACCTGTCACCACATTTGATGTTCCTGTCTCTGCATCCTCCTTGGTGTAGGCCATTACACGAGCATCAGCACATGGCACACGCTCCTGGCGTTGCGGGCTTATTGGAGACTTTTCAACCCTGGCCTGAAGGGAATGAGCTTGTAGGTGTGTCTGGTGCGGTTGGGAAGTGCCTTGTATACCCTACCTGTTGCTTGGACAGTATCTGGCATAATGACCTTCCTTTCCACATTTATAACAAACAAGTAGCCCAAATCTGCATTGCCCAGAATGTCTTTTCCTACATGTAGGACAATTTGGTACATTGGATTCCGCATTACCAGCTATTCTTCGCTGCTGGTTTCGATTATTTGCCTGGCGATTTCCAGTAAAATTGCCTTTCCTCTTGTTTTGCTGGGATCCTTGATTATTTCCCTGGCCTGGTTTAGCATTCTGATTAGACTTGCAAGATTGACCAGCTTGTGTAGACTTAGCCAAAACTCTTTCCTTCTTCTTAGCCTCCCAGTTCTTCTCTCTTTCCTCCTTCTGTCGAGCTACATGAAACTCAGCTCTTATGGCATGACTAACACAGTCTGCTAAAAAAGTAGGTGGTATCTGTCCAGTATCTACCAATGTCGCAATTTCTGGTTTGAACATCCCGATCCTTTTTTGTATTTTCTCCCTCTCAGTAGGGACTACATAGGGACATAAGCGGGATAATTGATCGAACTTTTGGCAAACTTCACTCACCGACATATTTCTCTGCTTCAATTCTGGGAACTCTTTCTACTATAGTCTCATAGATGCAGGATCATAGTATTTCTAGTTAAATTCTTCCAGAAATTCTGTCCAACTCATGGTAGATACATTTCTTCTTAGTCGCACAGTGTCCCACCAAAAACAAGCATCTTTCCTCAATACAAAAGACACACATGCGACCTTCTCTTAGTCAGTTAAATTCATGAATTCCAGGATCACTTACAATGATGACAACCAGTCTTCAGCCTCTAGAGGATTAGTAGAACCTTCAAATTTTGGCGGCCTCATACGCCTGAATCTTTCATAGAGGGGTTTCAGATTTACTACTGGTGGCGGTTCAGGAACTCTCTCATGTACAGCAGTTGAAGGAATAACCGGATCTACCTCAACTTCTTGTTCCACTTGGGTGCCTTCAGAACCTTGCCTTTGTTCTAAATCTTCTACCCATTGTCTTAGATTAGCGTTTTCTTGCATCTGAGCTTCTAGTAAAGCTTGTATCTACTCTATTCTTTCCATGAGATTAGGACGTCGTTCTCGTCTCTCTGGTTGATTTTGCAAATCCACCATCTTACCTATTATCCTATTATGGCACAACAATTACCATTAGCTTTCCCATGACCACATTCGTAAAATCATATAAATTTACAAAATTCAGGGTAATGTAAAGCCACATCATCGTAACACATCATCGTACAACATATAATCATTTTGTTAGTTCATTCATAGCAAAATGTTTATATATCATACATAACCATCACTAGTCATATATACATCAACCATCATATACATCTTGGCCACAAGTCTATATAAAAGAGCTTTTCTCTATAAGCTACTTATGTACATGAATACATCTACAGGTCACACATCTCCTGTGTCTGGGACTAGAGGATATTCTTTTGGATCCTCATCGTCATCTGAATCATCTGAGTCATCACCACCCCTAGGCAATGCTCCTTGTCCTGATTCATCACCTCCTCGTGGTCTAGACGGTCTGGCCTCATGATCGTTCATCATCCTTCTTGGCCCAAAGATGCGTGCCATCATCTCATCTTGACATAGTGTCTCTCGTCGACTCTGCGACAGATGCTCAATCATAATCTCCCTCTCGATCGTCCTGATTGTCACTACAAACTCTTGGAGCGTAGGAGGATATAGCTTAATCACCCTCTGTGTCAGCTCCATAGGTAAACCTTTCCAGAATAGCTCACAACAGTTCGCTTCAGTGAGGTTGGGCAACGGACATCTCCACCTAATATTCTCCTCAAATCATGCTGTGTAAGACATAACTGTCTCACCAGACAACATGACTATCCTCTCTGTCTGGAGAATATAGTCCCTAACCTCATCAAATCCAGGATACATGGGTGTAACTACCTCTCGTCTCTTTGGACGTGTTGGAACAGGTGCCGGATCCTTAGGTGGAAACTGATCAGCCAATCGCTGACAGAACTTAGCCCAACTGAATCCCAATAGAATCTCTTGATCACAATAATCCCAGAATAATCAAGCATCTCCCTGAAACATACTTATTGCCAATTGAATCCATATCTCTTGATCAATATCACACATCACCATAATCCTCTCTATTGCATGGAGCCAATTCTTTGTCTCCATTGACTATCATCCACCATCAAACATGGGGGGACTGCTAACTCTAAATACCTGTATTGCTTGAGCTAAAACTCTCACTCCAATATGTTGGCATCCACCAACAACTAGAATGTCTACTACTATAGGTGGATGAAGTACCGGTCGAGGATGTACTACATCTACAGGGGCTGATGCTGGTACTGTAGGCCTCTCTGGCATCGGGGGTCTAAGTGCCAGACGTTGGGAAATAGATGGCCTCACAATAGGTCTCGTCCATACCCGTAACACCCCTCTCAGTCGTGGTAGTGGCTGTCTCGCATAAGGAGGTCTAGTCATCTTGCGACCTATAAGATAATTATTTTCATATAAGAAAATAATTAACTAGACTTAGATAAACTACTTACTTGGATTGCGGTGTAAGATGCACGAAGTGTCAAATCAGGATATGGTCAACACTGCTCTGATACCAACTGTGGTGGCCCGCCCTTCGTAGAGATCATACAATACTATTATAGTTAAGCTTCATAGCTAACTGCGATAGATTGTACTCTCATGGGTCGCCGACTAATCTATCTCTTTTTAAATCATGACATTTTTGGGAGATTTTTTTTTTAAAACATCATGTAAAACATTATCCACTAATCACTTTGTTTACAAGTACAAAGTAATTTACATAGTACAGTACTTTCGTAAAATATATATTATTACAAAAGAACTGTTTCTTTTTCCTTTCTTTGTTAACGCTCAGCAGAAAAACTCTGGCAGAACCATATCCCTAGGCTTCCCATCCCATTTGACACTCGCTATCCTGTCCGCCATCCAGCCATACAAAGCTAGTGAGCTGGTTGTTTACCTACAATATAAACAAAAATGGTGAGCTACAGGCTCAGTAAGTTCAAACATACAAGAAATAGAATTTATATATGAATAGTACTATTTATCATAAATAGTAATTTTGATCACTATTCATCATAAATAGTAACTTTGACCACAACACAGTATATCAACAGTACATCAACCACGGTGTTAGTACTCTCATGAAACTATCTTATGCTCAATTATGGCATAGTTTCAGTTTTAGGTAATTATCTTTATTTATATTCTGGTTTTGAGCTCATGTTGGCAGTATCATTTTAGTGCACATGACTGGGAGCGGTATATTAGTGCTGACCTCCACAGCCTTAATCTCATCATCATAGCCCCGAAGGCAAAGTTGTACATGACTGGGAGCGGTACATTAGTGCTAACCTCCACAGCCTTAATCTCATCATCATAGCCCGAAGGCAAAGTTTACCTCCCTGTATGGAAGGCTGGTACGCCAAAAGTGGTTTCATTACCGACTTTTTAAAGTTCTAACCCGGTGACTTTATATTGCCCCGTGGTTTGGAATGTTTCACATTTTAATTTTACATGAGTGAGTTTCATTAACCTCGCTCTAGTGCCTGAAGCACAATTTATTATGTGTCCCATTTTCAGTAGTATCCGTAGCACATTTCGTCTCTCTCTCTATTCTATAATAGTGCCCGTAGCACATATTGTAGGAAAATAAATCGGTAAAACCGTATCAGAGTGATGCAGCGGAACAATAAAAAAATTTTAGATCGTTAAATATCTCATGATGCCATACACAATAAACCAACAACAATTAAAACTCATAACTCAAGGATGCCAATCTTGCAGGAGGAGAATGACCGAAGGCTTCAACCAATTAGCCTTCTCTACTATTCTCCAATTCCCGAATGGCTGAGTGTATGGGCACTCTGAACCTTGATCGGTATGCTAGCACTGCTAGTCTTCTTCCGACCACCCAGATCTCTAAAGAACTTTATTGTCACGATGAGCTGTGCAACAATAAGCCTGCTCACCTGAGAGTCTGTGGTCTGAGAGAACTAGAGTGGCAGGACCTCTATTTATAGACCTGCATGAGGTGATTCTCTGAATTCGAATTGGACTAGGAAAAGATTTTCTCCCTTATCCATAACCAAAAAATCCGAATTTTCCAAGGGAGAATCTCCACAATTAAATTCGGTTTTCCTAGGATAAATCCAATCCAAATCTAAACAAGATTTTAACTAGAATTTTATCTCCCTTTTCCAACCAAAAAATCCGAATTTTTCTTGGAGAAAATCTCCTCATAAATTTCGGCCATTATGGATAAGGGAGAATCAAAAATTCCACTAGGATTTTCAAGCTTGAATCTTATCTCAACCTTATCCAAAATAACCGAATTTCCTAGGAGATATTCTCCCTAATTTCGGCCACTTTTCAGGGAAGGAGAGAATCCAAATTCAACTAGGATTGAAACTTGAATTTTCCCTTGAACCTTATCCACAAAATCCGAATTTTTCCATGAGGATTATCCTCAAAAATTTCGTCCACTTTTGTTGGGATTTAGATTCAAAATTAAAGTAGGATTCTAACAAGATTATCCTCTCCAAATCCAACTCAAATTCGAATTTGAAACCTTATGGATTTTCCACAACAAATTCAAATCCTACTTGGACTGTGATTCAAAATTTGAATTTCAAATTTCAAATTCAAATTTCAATTTCAAATTTCAAATTTAAAATTTCAAATTTCAAATTTAAATTTCAAATTCAAATTTCAAATTTGAATTTCAAATTCAAATTTCAAATTCAAATTTCAAATTCAAAATTCAAATTCAAATTTCAAATTTCAAATTTCAAATTTCAAATTCCACAAAACGGTTGTGTTTCAAATTCTTGTTCTCATGGATAATTTTCTTCAACTCCAATCCAATCTCAAATAAAATCATGGCAACTTTATTTGGAGTTCGAATAATTGTGTACTCTATTATCCAAAACAAAATCTGAATCCAACCGGAGAGAATCTTGTCTACCATCCTAATACTGTGTCATCACCATCCATGCATAATAAACTAGCCAATAGCATACACAAATCAATTTGCCAAACGTTAAGGAATTATGTGGAGCTAGTAGAGGTTGAGATAAGATTCAAATTCAAATTTCAAATTCAAATTTCAAATTTAAAATTTCAAATTTCAAATTTACATATGAGTTGTTCGGACATATGTAATCGAGCTCCCGTGATTCCATATGATCATCATTCTTTACCGAACAACTCAATCATATGATCACTGGTTTCAGAGTCACACCACTATAAACCTGAAACTGAACTCCCAATTATATACCATATTACGTAAGCCTGTGACGAGCTACTATCCAATGACCTTGTCATATATGCAAAACCCTCATATGATATCCATGATCAGCCTTAGGTCAAAGTCCGTTTAATCCTACTGATCAGGCTATCTCAAAGTTCCATTATACTACCGAATTAAGAAAATGATTATTCACCATATGTGAATAAGAAGTCATCCGCCCAGCAGACGACCCAAGGCCTTGTCCATTTTCACATTCACTATAATGCCTTTAAGAGGATACCTTTAACTCCTCAGAGCTGTGATTCCGATATCTGCAAACAAACCCTTCATCATATACAAGTCATGCACCCAACGAACCGGTCTATAAGCTTACTACCTCTGAGACGCTTTAGGCATTGGAACATCAAAGTACACAAGTCATATACATGAAGTTGTTCATTTACTCAGGATTAAGGTTATTGCACAATGAATGTCAAAAGCAGATTGATCCACTCATAGCGGACTACCTAGATCAATCATGCTTTAGTCCCGGTCTAATATGTCACCACCGAGCAACATATCCATGTCTCTACTTAGGAGTCCAGCTCCAGACAGTCAAGACAAACCGTCCCCTCTAAGGCTTTAGACAACATAATAGTCTTAACATGAGTTAGATGCTCGGTCTAACTCCATAGACTACAGACCATAGTTTAGACTGCTAACTTTAGAACATTGTCTTTTCGCATACAAAAGTCCATTGCATGCAACGTTCTAACAGTTTTAACACAAGCAGTCAGTGAGCCATATTTGCTTACATTTACTTTAACATGTAAATAAGATAAGGACAAATAGCAATGTAATGAAAAACCTCTATGCATAATTTTATTATCCAGCTCAAAATGAATACATCAAAATGTCTCTAATACTTAGGGCATTTCCTAACAATCTCCCACTTGCCCTAAGCCAGTAGATGTGCCATGTTACGCATCCCCATCGCCTCTGCATGCCTCTCAAAGCTTCTAGCCACCAAAGTCTTAGTAAAGGGATCAGCGATGTTGTCCTCGGACGCGATCTTACATACATCTACTTGTCCTGTCTCCATATGCCCTCTAACAATATGATATCTCCGATCGATGTGCTTGGTCCTCTTGTGGTGCCGAGATTCCCTTGTGTTGGCAATAGCCCCTGTATTATCACAGTAAAGTGTGATAGGCTTGTCAACACCCGGAATGACCTCAAGGTCTCTAAAGAACTTGCAGAGCCAAACCGCTTCTTTAGATGCCTCAGCCGCAGCCACATACTCAGCCTCCATGGTAGAGTCAGCTGTGCAGCCCTGCTTCACGCTCCTCCACACAATGGCGCCTCCTCCGAGTAAAAACACTGATCCAGATGTCGATTTCCTCGAATCCTTACAAGTCTGGAAGTCTAAGTCCGTGTATCCTACGGGTGTTAGGTCCCCTCCAGAATACACCAGCATATAATCCCTCGTTCTCTTAAGATACTTGAGTATATGCTTTACTGCTTGCCAGTGCTTGGTTCCAGGATTCGCTTGATATCGACTCACCATACCGACTGCAAAACATATGTCCGGGCGAGTGCAAAGCATAGCGTACATAAGGCTACCCACAGCGGATGCATAAGGGACCTTACTCATACGTTCTTTTTCTTCCGATGTCTTGGGACAGTCATCCAATGAAAGAGTTAGACCGGCAATAGAAGGTTGTGAGCCTTTCTTTGCCTCTAGCATTGCATATTTGTCAATTATTTTATCTATGTATGAAGCTTGGGATAATGCTATCATTTTGTTCTTTCGATCTCTGAAGAGACGAATGCCTAGAACATAATTAGCTTCTCCCAAGTCCTTCATGTCAAACTGTTGGTGTAACCAAAGCTTGACCGATGCTAACTTCCCTACATCATTCCCAATGAGTAGTATATCATCGACATAGAGTATTAGAAAGACCACTTTTCCATCCTTAATACGTTTATAAACACAAGGTTCATCAACGTTCTGCTCAAAACCAAATGTCTTAATCGCTTGATCAAACCTCTGGTTCCATGAGCAGGATGCCTGCTTTAATCCATAAATAGATCTAAGTAACTTGCAGACTTTCCTTTCTTGGCCTTTTGCTATGAACCCTTCGGGCTGTATCATATAGATACACTCTTCAAGATGGCCATTCAAGAATGCTGTTTTGACAGGCATTTGCCAGATCTCGTAATCGAGAGCCACAGCAATGGACAGAAGAATACGGATAGACTTTAGCATAGCAACAGGCGAAAAGGTTTCCTCGTAATCGATTCCAGCCTTTTGCGTGTATCCCTTTGCAACCAGTCTAGCTTTGAAAGTTTCCACTCTCCCTTCTGCATCCTTCTTTATTTTGTAGACCCATTTGCATCCAATGGGTTTTATCCCATCCGGCAAATCTACAAGTTCCCAAACAGAGTTGGATTTCATAGAATCCATCTCATTGTTCATAACCTGTTTCCAAGATTTAGAATCAACATCCTTTATAGCTTCATCATATGTGACCGGATCTTCCTCATGCTCCTGAGCCTCGGCCTGGTATACCTCAGCATCATACATAAAGAAATTAGGTTTCTTAGAAACCCTCCCACTACGACGAGGCACCCTAAATTGTTGATCATCTGCAGGTCTTTCACTGGAACTCGGACTTGCGTCCAAGACCGAAATCTGTGGAGCAGTTCTTTCACCCGATAACTCCTCTAGCACTACTTTGCTTCGAGGTTTAAAGTCATTCATGTGACTTTCCTCCAAGAATGTCGTATGGGTTGAAACAATGACTTTTTGTTCCTTCGGGTTATAGAACAGACCTCCTTTAGTTCCTTTTGGATACCCTACAAACATGCACAATTCTGATCTAGGTCCCAACTTCTTCGCATCCCTATCCAGTACATGTGCCGGGCAGCCCCATATTCTCATATGTCCAAGGGAGGGCTTCCTGCCACGCCACAATTCATACGGAGTTCTAGGAATTGATTTGCTCGGAACCTGGTTCAGAATATAGCATGCCGTTTGTAAAGCATATCCCCAAAATGATAATGGCAGCGTTGAATAACTCATCATGGACCGTACCATATCCAATAAGGTCCTGTTTCTCCTTTCGGCTACACCATTCTGTTGTGGAGTACCAGGTGCAGTCAATTGGGATAAAATCCCGTTCTCTACAAGATGTCCTAGAAATTCATCGGAGAGATATTCGTCACCTCGATCAGATCGAAGTGTCTTTATGGATTTATCCAATTGCTTTTCCACTTCCGTACGATACTCTTTGAACTTGTCAAAGGTTTCACTCTTGCGGTGCATCAGATACACATATCCATACCTCGAGTAATCATCTATAAAAGAGACATAATACTCGAACCCTCCTCGTGCTGTGACGTTCATGGGGCCACATACGTCAGTATGCACAATTTCTAAGAGCTCCTGAGCACTTGTACCCTTAGCTCCAAAAGACCTCTTAGTCATTTTACCCTCTAGACAAGACTCACATTGGGGAAGTCGTACCTCCTCCAGAGATTCCAGAGGACCGTCTTTCACCAATCTTTGAATCCTATCCTGATTAATATGACCAAGTCTTAAATGCCAAAGATACGCCTTGTTAGAGTGAGAAACTTTCAACCTTTTAGAGTTATTAATTAATTCAGTGTCAAGCAGTGAGTACATCTTTGGTTTGATCAAATATAGGTTTCCATCCATCCATCCAGAACAGATAAAAGACTTATTTCTACGAATATCAACTCTTTTACTAAAAGAAATTGAATAAGAATCCTTTATTAAACAAGCTACCGATATAAGGTTCCTCCTAAAATTAGGAACATAAAAACAATCTTTCAATAAAATAAACCTAAATTGATCAAAATAAAGATAAATATCTCCCACTGCTTCAGCCACCATAAAGCTACCATCTCCAATCCGCAACGAGAGGCTCCTATCATGTAGACTTCTCGTTTCCATGAACCCCTGCATAGAAACACAAACATGATTAGTGGTGCCCGAATCAATGATCCAAGTGTCTTTCGATTCTTCCACCAAACACGCTTCCAGGTAATGAAGTTCCTTACCTTCCTTGCCCTTGGCGGCTAGGAATTCCCAGCAAGCCTTCTTGAAGTGACCTACCTTCCCACAATGGAAGCATTTGGACTTTTTAGGGTCCTTTGGCTTCTTGTTCTTCTTCTTCTTCTTCCCGTCCGAGACAGGAGGATTAGAAGAACTAGAAGCCACTTGCTTCTTATTTGACCTCTTCCTCTTCCGTGAGGGATTGGAAGATTCCGCCAAATTGGCCTCTCCTTTAGGTCGGACCACATCCTCATCCCTGATCATCTGCTCATAAGCCTGTAGTTGCTTCATGAGCTCGGTTAGTCCGAACTCCTTTGTCGCCAGATTGTATGCGGCCTTAAACCCCACAAAATCTTTAGACAGAGTCTTGAACACCATCTCTATCTGGGTGTTGTAGTCCAACTCAGCACCATTCTCGGCAGCCTCAGCGAAGAATCCCATTAGAGTGATCATATGGTCCTTCACCGGAGTACTCGGCTTTTGCTTGGAGTTCATAATGCTGGTAATAGCGGACTGTCGAGCCAATTTTTCTTGGCCTCCGAACATGTCCTCCAGATTTTCCATGATCTCCCCAGCAACTTGATAAGTCTCATGCTGCTTTTGTAAAGCACTCGTCATGCTAGCAAGGATGTAGCATCGAGCTATCTCATTGGATTCTCTCCAACGATTATAGGCAACCGGGACCTCCTCAAGTGGTGTGTCAGGTTTGGGCCCAGGTGGGCATGGTTCGTCCAGTACGAACTTGTGTCTCTCGCAGCTGAGAACTATTAATAGATTTCTTTTCCAATCTTTATAATTATCGCCATTCAGCTTATTTTCAGTAAGTATTGAAATGAGGGGTGTCGATGACATTTTGAACTGAAATAAAATTGTACTAGACATCATTACAAAGCCCAAGCAAATATACAGATAATTTAGCAAATAAAACATACAAGTATGTTCCTACATGAAACTTGAAAAACATGTAGCATTGCAACGGTAATTCTCAGCACCTATTGCCCCAAGCCACCAAGGGGTGGTCATAAGAACAAATAGCTGGAACATGAACCCCGTCCAATTAATATATGTTGCCTTAAATCCTCCAAGGTTAAGACATATATTAATAACCGCTTATTTGGCCACCAGTTTAGTTAACAGAGCTTCTAGGGAAGGTTAATAACTAAACGAGTCTTGAGTGTATAACCATTATTTACGTAGCCCGATCCACGTCCTACCAAGCCACTGAGGGGTGGTCATGAATAGGATCGTACCCGAACACGTTTTCCACATAGGAGATCCAATCTAGTATACCGGCGGCGGTAAACACCTACCGAGGGGTGTGGTCAGGGCAGAACTGTCGCGAGGTGTTACCATGCTTTCACATATGGATCAACAATGGAGGCCGTGGGTTTTGTTTGAAACCCTCTCCCACTCAATATTTTGAAAAACATGCAAGTTTTGACAAATTATGTATGATCAATATAGTATGAGCGGCACTCACCTATCCTATATGACATGTTATCAAATATGCATACAAAACATCCATCAATACATATTTATACATCCATGACATATCACAGAAAAAATAATTGACAGAATAACCTAGCTATGGTTCCACCCTAGAATAAAGAAAATAAAGATTACAAAATTCCATCCAAAGCATTCTTTGGGTCTTGAATTCTGTTCCATCTTCTTGTATCCATCTTTATGTAGCCTCTCCATTTATTTCTCATCCCAAGAATTATTTAAAATTTAAATATCCAAAAATTTAAATTTTAAACAATTTTAAATATCATGTGTAATAATACGTAATTTCAAAAAATTTCAAATTTTTAATTACATATTTTTAAACATGATTTAAAAATTAAATCTCAAATTTAAAAATCAAAATTTTCTGATTTTTGGATCGTCGGACCGCCGCCCCCGTAGGCGGCAGCTGCCGTGGGCAACCACCAACCCCGGAGGGGCTGGCAGCCCACGGCCGCCACATGTGCAACCCTGCCGGGCTGCAGGCCAAGCCTGTAGTGCCAGGCTGCACGCCCAAGCTGGGCGCAGCAGCCGGCAGGCTGCAGGCAGCACCTGCAGCCAGAGGCTACACGCCCAGGCTGCGGCCAGCCTTGGGCAGGCTGCGGCCAGCCCTGGCTGCAGGCCAAGCCTGCGGCCGTGGGTGGTGTGGGCCTGCACAGGGGCTGCTGCAGCCCCATCCTGCCCGAGGGCAGGGGCTGCAGCCCCTCCAAGGCCCGTTGGCCTATCTCGAGGGGTCGTGTCTCGATTTTCGTGTCATATTCCAATTTACCTATTAGGATCTCCAAAAATTAATTTGAATCCCAATTAAATTGAAATTTTCCACACAATCAAAATTTCAATCTTTAAATCAAATTTAACTTTTGGGAAAAATAAATTACGGTCTTCAATCTTCAATCTCCTCCAAGAATAATTACATTAAATTTCCTAAACCGTTTCCGGTGTACAAAAATTCTAACCATAAAAATTCTAAGAGACAAACATTAAAATCCATGGGAAAATTACAGTCTTAATAAACTGCTCCCATGGTTACATAAAAATTCCTAGATACAATTTTTTTAAATTCTAAGGAACCATAACCGGTATAAACAAGCATGCTTATAATAATTCAAAAATTAAAATAACCACATACTTTATACATAATCCATGATAACAACATAAAGGAACCCTAGAATGCCACTCTCTAAATATCAAATCCATACATAAATAAAAAGAATAAGTAATTGTCTAATTTATGTACATGGCATAGTCATGAGATGGCTCTGATACCAATTGTAGGAAAATAAATCGGTAAAACTGTATCAGAGTGATGCAGCGGAACAATAAAAAATTTTTAGATCGTTAAATATCTCATGATGCCATACACAATAAACCAACAACAAATAAAACTCATACCTCAAGGATGCCAATCTTGCAGGAAGAGAATGACCGGAGGCTTCAACCAACTAGCCTTCTCTACTATTCTCCAATTCCCGAATGGCTGAGTGTATGGGCACTCTGAACCTCGATCGGTATGCTAGCACTACTAGTCTTCTTCCGACCACCTAGATCTCTAAAGAACTTTATTGTCATGATGAGCTGTGCAACAATAAGCCTGCTCACCTGAGAGTCTGTGGTCTGAGAGAACTGGAGTGGCAGGACCTCTATTTATACACCTGCATGAGGTGATTCTCTGAATTCGAATTGGACTAGGAAAAGATTTTCTCCCTTATCCATAACCAAAAAATTCGAATTTTCCAATGGAGAATCTCCACAATTAAATTCGGTTTTCCTAGGATAAATCCAATCCAAATCTAAACAAGATTTTAACTAGAATTTTATCTCCCTTTTCCAACCAAAAAATCCGAATTTTTCTTGGAGAAAATCTCCTCATAAATTTCGGCCATTATGGATAAGGGAGAATCAAAAATTCCACTAGGATTTTCAAGCTTGAATCTTATCTCAACCTTATCCAAAATAACCGAATTTCCTAGGAGATATTCTCCCTAATTTCGGCCACTTTTCAGGGAAAGAGAGAATCCAAATTCAACTAGGATTGAAGCTTGAATTTTCCCTTGAACCTTATCCACAAAATCCGAATTTTTCCATGAGGATTATCCTCAAAAATTTCGTCCACTTTTGTTGGGATTTAGATTCAAAATTCAAGTAGGATTCTAACAAGATTATCCTCTCCAAATCCAACTCAAATTCGAATTTCAAACCTTGTGGATTTTCCACAACAAATTCGAATCCTACTTGGACTGTGATTCAAAATTTGAATTTCAAATTTCAAATTCAAATTTCAAATTTAAATTTCAAATTTCAAATTTCAAATTTCAAATTCAAATTTCAAATTCGAATTTCAAATTCAAATTTCAAATTCAAATTTCAAATTTCAAATTTCAAAATTCAAAATTCAAATTTCAAAATTCAAATTTCAAATTCCACAAAACGGTTGTGTTTGAAATTCTTCTTCTCATGGATAATTTTCTACAACTCCAATCCAATCTCAAATAAAATCATGGCAACTTTATTTGGAGTTCGAATAATTGTGTACTCTATTATCCAAAAGAAAATCTGAATCCAACCGGAGAGAATCTTGTCTACCATCCTAATCCTGTGTCATCACCATCCATGCATAATAAACTAGCCAATAGCATACACAAATCAATTTGCCAAACGTTAAGGAATTATGTGGAGCTAGTAGAGGGACTGATTGGACATATGTAATCGAGCTCCCGTGATTCCATATGATCATCATTTTTTACCGAACAACTCAATCATATGATCACTAGTTTTAGAGTCACACCACCATAAACCTGAAACTGAACTCCCAATTATATACCATATTACGTAAGCCTGTGACGAGCTACTATCCAATGACCTTGTCATATATGCAAAACCCTCATATGATATCCATGATCAGCCTTAGGTCAAAGTCCGTTTAATCCTACTGATCAGGCTATCTTAAAGTTCCATTATACTACCGAATTAAGAAAATGATTATTCACCATATGTGAATAAGAAGTCATCCGTCCTGCAGACGACCCAAGGCCTTGTCCATTTTCACATTCAGTATAATGCCTTTAAGAGGATACCTTTAACTCCTCAGAGCTATGATTCCGATATCTGCAAACAAACCTTTCATCGTATACAAGTCATGCACCCAACGAACCGGTCTATAAGCTTACTACCTCTGAGACGCTTTAGCCATTGGAACATCAAAGTACACAAGTCATATACATGAAGTAGTTCATTTACTCAGGATTAAGGTTATTGCAAAATGAACGTCAAAAGCAGATTGATCCACTCATAGCGGACTACATAGATCAATCACGCTTTAGTCCCGGTCTACTATGTCACCACCGAGCAACATATCCATGTCTCTACTTAGGAGTCCAGCTCCAGACAGTCAAGACAAACCGTCCCCTCTAAGGCTTTAGACAACATAATAGTCTTAACATGAGTTAGATGCTCGGTCTAACTCCATAGACTACAAACCATAGTTTAGACTGCTAGCTTTAGAACATTGTCTTCTCGCATACAAAAGTCCATTGCATGCAACGTTCTAACAGTTTTAACACAAGCAGTCAGTGAGCCATATTTGCTTACATTTACTTTAACATGTAAATAAGATAAGGACAAATAGCAATGTAATGAATAACCTCTATGTATAATTTTATTATCCAGTTCAAAATGAATACATCAAAATGTCTCTAATACTTTGGGCATTTCCTAACACATATGTACCTAACTTATAGTTAGTACATCAAAGTTAGCAATAATAATGCTACATGTTGCAAACAAGTAAATGTCTGAACTTACCTTATCCGTTTCTTCTCTTTTTCCTTCTTGGATCTTTAATCGCTCTCCCTGTGGGTCGATTTTGGGATCCTATAGACAAAACCTTGTCTGTTAATTTTATTTCCATTTATAACTTTTTAGGCTTTATTTATCATTTTCCCCATTTTTCTCAACTTTTGAAAAATTATGATTTTACCCCTGTATTTTGGTAAAATTACAATTATACCCCTGACGAGATTTTCTCGATCTAGACTGCACGTTTAGCTCTCAGGAACTTTTCTGACCCTTTTCTCATTCATTACCGGGATCGTTTCCATTTTATTTCCATTTTTCACCTTCCCGACCCTCGGGAAGCACTATTCTGACCCTTACGTCGGTTTAGCGATTTTTTATCGTTTCGGAGCCTCAAATGGACGTTTCACTAGTATTTAAAACGTTCATCTAGACTTTCCCGATTTAGGTCTCCGAGGCTCGGATTTTCTGTACCCGACTCGGACCTTTACTTCGTTTCCCAAAAACACCCACCCCTTGGGGTCCATTTTTCAGTTCACTAGCGTTTTACATTTTTAAGGGGACGGGTTACTATTAACGAACCACCCCATTTTTCTCAACTTTTGAAAAATTACGATTTTACCCTTGTATTTTGGTAAAATTACAATTATGCCCCTGACGAGATTTTCTCCGTCTAGACTGCACTTTTGGCTCTCAAGAACTTTTCTGACCCTTTTCTCATTCATTACCGGGGTCGTTTCCATTTTATTTCCATTTTTCACCTTCCCGACCCTCGGGAAGCACTATTCTGACCCTTACGTCGATTTAGTGATTTTTTATCGTTTCAAAGCCTCAAATGGACGTTTTACTAGTATTTAAAACGTTCAACTAGACTTTCCCGATTTAGGTCTCCGAGGCTCGGATTTTCTGTACCCGACTCGGACCTGTACTTCGTTTCCCAAAAACACCCCCCCTTGGGGTCGGTTTTTCAGTTTCACTAGCGTTTTACATTTTTAAGGGGACAGGTTACTATTAACGAACCACCCCTTAGGTTTCCCTCATTCAATTTTCCTCAAGGGACTTGGGTTTCCGACCTGACCCTAGACTTTTATTCTCGATTCCCTTTTTGCCCTAAATGCCGTTTTTTGAAATTTCAGCAGCATTTCGGCATAAATTTAAGGCTACCGGCGTTAGGTACGCCTCGAACCATGTGTACCTGCCATGTACTATACCAAAGTCCTATTTTATGTAAAAGTTTCCCAAACTTTTACGTAAAAGCTCATACATTTTCTAATTCATATTTTGAACCACAATTCAACAAAATTCTTTCAATTTCACCCTTAGGTTTAGCCACGGTTTTCATACTCAAAACCTAGCCAAAACTTTCCAATCTTTCAACCAAATTTTTAGGTTATTCAAAGGCTATTACCTAGTACATTTTCAAGCCATTTTCCATGGATTTTACAACAGAATTCTTAGGGTTTTTCAACACACATAACCCACGGCCATTTTAGGTAAAACATGCATAACATTTTATTTCATGCTTTCAATCTCATAACCAACATTTCCATAATTCAATGCATGATTTAAACTATCCAAACATTAAGTTAATCATGCAAAAATGTTTAGCAAACCCTAACTGCACCACACAGCCATATTATGGAATTTAGATACCAAAATTTTTCTAAGCTTTCTAACCATGCAAATCATGCTTTCCATATAACCAAAACATGATTTAAAGCATTACAACACTTAACCAATAATGAATCCATGATCAAACACTAAGGTAACCCACAGATTTTCCATAAAAAAACCAACCAAAACTTTGTTTTTCTTGAAACAAAATACATGGTTTTTCTTCTAATCAAACCATAAGCATGTAATATAATAAATCGGTAAAAACGTATCAGAGTGGCGCAGCGGAACAATAAAAAAATTTTAGACCGCTAAATATCTCATGATGCCATATACAATAAACCATTAACAATTAAAACTCATACCTTAAGGACACCAATCTGTAGGAGAAGAATGACCGGAGACTTCAACCAACTAGCCTTCTCTACTATTCTCCAATTCCCGAATGACTGAGTGTGTGGGCACTCTGAACCTCGATCGGTATGCTAGCACTGCTAGTCTTCTTCCGACCACCCAGATCTCTAAAGAACTTTATTGTCACGGTGGGCTGTGCAACAATAAGCCTGCTCACCTGAGAGTTTGTGGTCTGAGAGAACTGGAGTGGCAGGACCTCTATTTATAGACCTGCATGAGGTGATTCTCTGAATTCAAATTGGATTAGGAAAAGATATTCTCCCTTATCCATGTCCATAAAATCTGAATTTTCCATGGGAAAATCTCAACAATAAAATTCAGCCATTTAGGATAAATCCAATCCAAATCTAAACAAGATTTTAACTAGAATTTTATCTCCCTTTTTCAACCAAAAAATCTGAAATTTCCTAGGAGAAAATATCCTAAAATTTTCGGCCACTTTTAGGATAAGGGAGAATCAAAATTCCACTAGGATTTTCAAGCTTGAATCTTATCTCATCCTTATCCAAAATAACCGAATTTTCCTAGGAGATTTTCTCCATAATTTCGGCCACTTTTCAGGGAGGAGAGAATCCAAATTCAATTGGGATTGAAACTTGAATTTTTCCCTTGAACCTTATCCACAAAAAACCGAAATTCCATTGAGGATAATCCTCAAAATTTTGTCCACTATTTGTTAGGATTTGGATTCAAAATTCAAGTAGGATTCTAACAAGATTATCCTCTCTAAATCGAACTCAAATTCAAATTTCAAACCTTGTGGATTTTCCACAACAAACTCGAATCCCACTTGGACTGTGATTCAAAATTTGAATTTCAAATTTCAAATTGGAATTTCAAATTCAAATTTTAAATTTCAAATTTCAAAATTCAAATTTCAAAATCCACAAAAGAGTTGTGTTTCAAATTCTTGTTCTCATGGATAATTTTCTGCAACTCCAATCCAACCTCAAATAAAATCATGGCAACTTTATTTAGAGTTCGAATAATTGTGTACTCTATTATCCAAAACAAAATCTGAATCCAACCGGAGGGAATCTTGTCTACCATCCTAATCCTGTGTCATCACCATCCATGCATAATAAACCAGCCAAGAGCATACACAAATCAATTTGCCAAACGTTAAAGAATTATGTGGAGCTAATAGCGGGACTGATTGGACATATATAATCGGGCTCCCGCAAATCCATATGATCATCATTCTTTTACCGAACAACTCAATCATATGATCACTAATTTCAAAGTCACACCACTATAAACTTGAAATTGAACTCCCAATTATATACCGTATCATGTAAGCCTGTGACAAGCTACTATCCAATGACCTTGTCATATATGCAAAACCCTCATATGATATCCATGATCAGCCTTAGGTCAAAGTCCGTTTAATCCTACTGATCAGGCTATCTTAATGTTCCATTATACTACCGAATTAAGAAAATGATTATTCACCATATGTGAATAAGAAGTCATCCGCCCAGCAGGCGACCCAAGGCGTTGTCCATTTTCACATTCAGTATAACGCCTTTAAGAGGATACCTTTAACTCCTTAGAGCTATGATTCCGATATCTGCAAACAAACCCTTCATCGTATACAAGTCATGCACCCAACGAACCGGTCTATAAGCTTACTACCTCTGAGACGCTTTAGCCATTGGAACATCAAAGTACACAAGTCATATACATGAAGTAGTTCATTTACTCAGGATTAAGGTTATCGCACAATGAACGTCAAAAGCAGATTGATCCACTCGTAGCGGACTATGTAGATCAATCATGCTTTAGTCCCGGTCTAATATGTCACCACCAAGTAACATTTCTATGTTTCTACTCGGGAGTCCAGCTCCAGACAGTCAAGACAAACCGTCCCCTCCAAGGCTTTAGACAACATAATAGTCTTAACATGAGTTAGATGCTCGGTCTAACCCCATAGACTACAGACCATAGTTTAGACTGCTAACTTTAGAACATTGCCTTCTCGCATACAAAAGTCCATTGCATGCAACGTTCTAACAGTTTTAACACAAGCAGTCAAGGAGCCATATTTGCTTACATTTACTTTAACATGTAAATGAACTGAGGACAGATAGCAATGTAATGAATAACCTCTATATATAATTTTATTATCCGGTTCGAAATAAATACATCAAAATGTCTCTAATGCTTAGGGCATTTCCTAACAATCTCCTACTTACCCTAAGCCAGTAGATGTGCCATGTTACGCATCCCCATCGCCTCTACGTGCCTCTCAAAGCTTCTAGCCACCAAAGTCTTAGTAAAGGGATCGGTGATGTTGTCCTCGAACGCAATCTTACATACATCCACTTGTCCTATCTCCACATACCCTCTAATAATATGATATCTCCGATCGATGTGCTTGGTCCTCTTGTGGTGTCGAGATTCCCTTGTGTTGGCAATAGCCCCTGTGTTATCACAGTAAAGTGTGATAGGCTTGTCAACACCCGGAATGACCTCAAAGTCTCTAAAGAACGTGCGGAGCCAAACCGCTTCTTTAGATGCCTCAGCCGCAGCCACATACTCAGCCTCCATAGTAGAGTCAGTTGTGCAGCCCTGCTTCACGCTCCTCCACATAATGGCACCTCCTCCGAGTGAAAACACTGATCCAGATGTCGATTTCCTCGAATCCTTGCAAGTCTGGAAGTTTGAGTCCGTGTATCCTACGGGTGTTAGGTCCCCTCCAGAATACACTAGCATATAATCCCTCGTTCTCTTAAGATATTTGAGCATATGCTTTACTACTTGCCAATGCTTGGTTCCAGGATTCGCTTGATATCGATTCACCATACCTACTGCAAAACGTATGTCTGGGCGAGTGCAAAGCATAGCATACATAAGGCTTTCTACAGCAGATGCATAAGGGACCTTACTCATATGCTCTCTTTCTTCCGATGTCTTGGGACAGTCATCAATTGAAAGAGTTAGACCGGCAATAGAAGGTTGTGAACCTTTCTTTGCCTCATGCATTGCATATTTGTCAATTATTTTATCTATGTATGAAGCTTGGGATAACGTTATCATTTTGTTCTTTCGATCTCTGAACAGAGGAATGCCTAGAACATAATTAGCTTCTCCCAAGTCCTTCATGTCAAACTGTTGGTGTAACCAAAGCTTGACCGATGATAAGTTCCCTACATCATTCCCAATGAGTAGTATATCATCGGCATGGAGTATCAGAAAGACCACTTTTTCATCCTTAATACGTTTATAAACACAGGGTTCATCAACGTTCTGCTCAAAACCAAATGTCTTAATCGCTTGATCAATCCTCTGATTCCATGAGCGAGATGCTTGCTTTAATCCATAAATGGATCTAAGCAACTTGCAGACTTTCCTTTTTTGGCCTTTCGCTACGAACCCTTCGGGCCGTATCATATAGATACACTCTTCAAGATGGCCATTCAAGAATGCCGTCTTGACATCCATTTGCCAGATCTCGTAATCGAGAGCCACAGCAACGGACAGAAGAATATGGATAGACTTCAGCATAGCAACAGGTGAAAAGGTTTCATCATAACCGATTCCAGCCTTTTGCGTGTACCCCTTTGTAACCAGTCTAGCTTTGAAAGTTTCCACTCTCCCTTCCGTATCTTTCTTTCTTTTGTAGACCCATTTGCATCCAATGGGTTTTATCCCATCCGGCAAATCTACAAGTTCCCAAACAGAGTTGGATTTCATAGAATCCATCTCATTATTCATAGCCTGTTTCCAAGATTTAGAATCAACATCATTTATAGCTTATAGGTGACCGGATCATCCTCATGCTCATGAGCCTTGGCCTGGTAGACCTCAGCATCATACATGAAGAAATTAGGTTTCTTCGAAACCCTCCCACTACGACAAGGCACCCTAAGTTGTTGATCGTCTGCAGGTCTTTCACTGGAACTCGGACTTGCATCCAAGACCAAAATATGTGGAGCAGTTCTTTCACCCGATAACTCCTTTAGCACCACTTTGCTTCGAGGCTTAAAGTCATTCATGTGACTTTCCTCCAAGAATGTCGAATGGGTTGAGACAATGACTTTTTGTTCCTTCGGGTTATAGAACAGACCTCCTTTAGTTCCCTTTGGATACCCTACAAACATGCATAATTCTGATCTTGGTTCCAACTTCTTCGCATCCCTATCCAGTACATGCGCCAGGCAGCCCCATATTCTTATATGTCAAAGGGAGGGCTTCCTGCCACGCCACAATTCATAGAGTTTTGGGAATTGATTTGCTCGAAACCTGGTTCAGAATATAGCATGCCGTTTGTAAAGCATATCCCCAAAATGATAATGACAGTGTTGAATAACTCATCATGGACCGTACCATATCTAATAAGGTCCTGTTTCTCCTTTCGGCTACACCATTCTGTTGTGGAGTACCAGGAGCAGTCAATTGGGATAATATCCCGTTCTCTGCAAGATGTCCTAGAAATTCATCGGAGAGGTATTTGCCACCTCGATCAGATCAAAGTATCTTTATGGATTTATCCAATTGCTTTTCCACTTCCGCATGATACTCTTTGAACTTGTCAAAGGTTTCGCTCTTGCGGTGCATCAGATACACATATCCATACCTCGAGTAATCATCCATAAAAGAGACATAATACTCGAACCCTCCTCGTGCTGTGACGTTCATGGGGCCACATACGTCAGTGTGCACAATTTCTAAGAGCTCCTAAGCCCTTGTACCCTTAGCTCCAAAAGACCCCTTAGTCATTTTACCCTCTAGACATGACTCACATTGGGGAAGTCGTACCTCCTCCAGAGATTCCAGAGGATCGTCTTTCACCAATCTTTGAATCCTATCCTGATTAATATGACCAAGTCTTAAATGCCAAAGATACGCCTTGTTAGAGTGAGAAACTTTCAACCTTTTAGAGTTATCAATTAATTCAGTGTCTAGCAGTGAGTACATCTTTGGTTTGATCAAATATAGGATTCCATCCATCCATCCAGAACAGATAAAAGACTTATTTCTACGAATATCAACACTTTTACTAAAAGAAACTGAATAAGAATCCTTTATTAAACAAGCTACCGATATAAGGTTCCTCCTAAAATTAGGAACATAAAAACAGTCTTTCAATAAAATAAACCTAAATTGATCAAAATAAAGGTAAACATCTCCCACTGCTTCAGCCACCACAAAGCTACCATCTCCAGTCCGCAACGAGAGGCTCCTATCATGTATACTTCTCGTTTCCACGAACCCCTGCATAGAAACACAAACATGATTAGTGGCGCCCGAATCAATGACCCAAGTGTCTTTCGATTCTTCCACCAAACATGCTTCCAAGTAATGAAGTTCCTTACCTTCCTTACCCTTGGCGGCTAGGAATTCCCGGCAAGCCTTCTTAAAGTGACCTACCTTCCCACAATGGAAGCATTTGGACTTTTTAGGGTCCTTTGGCTTCTTGTTCTTCTTCTTCTTCTTCCCGTCTGAGACAGGAGGATTAGAAGAACTAGAAGCCACTTGCTTCTTATTTGACCTCTTCCTCTTCCGTGAGGGATTGGAAGATTCTGCCAAATTGGCCTCTCCTTTAGGTCGGACTGCATCCTGATCCCTGATCATCCGCTCATAAGCCTGTAGTTGCTTCATGAGCTCGGTAAGTCCTAACTCCTTTGTCGTCAGATTGTATACGGCCTTAAACCCCACAAAATCTTTAGACAGAGTCTTGAACACCATCTCGATCTGGGTGTTGTAGTCCAACTCAGTAACATTCTTGGCAGCCTCAGCGAAGAATCCCGTTAGAGTGATCATATGGTTCTTCACCAGAGTACCCGCCTTTTGCTTAGAGTTCATAATGCTGGTGATAGCGGACTGTCGAGCTAATTTTTCTTGACCTCCAAACATGTCCTCCAGATTTTCCATGATCTCCCCAGTAACTTGATAAGTCTCATGCTGCTTTTGTAAAGCACTCGTCATCCTAGCAAGGATGTAGCATCAAGCAATCTCATTGGATTCTCTCCAACGATTATAGGCAACTGGGACCTCCTCAAGTGGTGTGTCAGGTTTGGGCCCAGGTGGGCATGGTTCGTCCAGTATGAACTTGTGTCTCTCGCAGCTGAGAACTATTAATAGATTTCTTTTCCAATCTTTATAATTATCGCCATTCAGCTTATTTTCAGTAAGTATTGAAATGAGGGGTGTCGGCGACATTTGAATTGAAATAAAATTATACTAGACATCATTATAAAGCCCAAGCAAATATACCGATAATTTAGCAAATAAAACATACAAGTATGTTACTACATGGAACTTGAAAAAACATGTAGCATTACAACGGTAATTCTCAGCACCTATTGCCCCAAGCCACCGAGGGGTGGTCATGAAAACAAATAGCCGGAACATGGACCCCATCCAATTAATATATGTTGGCTTAAATTCTCCAAGGTTAAGACATATATTAATAACCGCTTATTTGGCCACCAGTTAAGTTAACAGAGCTTCTAGGGAAGGTTAATAACTAAACGAGTCTTGAGTGTATAACCATTGTTTACGTAACTCGATCCACGTCCTACCAAGCCACCGAGGGGTAGTCATGAATAGGATCATGCCCGAACACGTTTTTCACATAGGAGATCCAATCTAGTATACCGGCGGCGGTAAACACCTACCAAGGGGTGTGGTCATGGCAGAACTGATGCGAGGTGTTACCATGCTTTCACATATGGATCTACAATGGAGGCCGTGGGTTTTGTATGAAACCCTCTCCCACTCAATATTTTGAAAAACATGCAAGTTTTGACAAATTATGTATGATCAATATAGTATGAGCGGCACTCACCTATCCTATATGACATGTTATCAAATATGCATATAAGACATCCATCAATACATATTTATACATCCATGACATATCACAAAAAAAAAAATAATTGACAGAATAACCAAGCCATGGTTCCATCCGAGAACAAAGAAAATAAAGATTACAAAATTTCATCTAAAGCATTCTTTGAATTTTGTTCCATCTTCTTGTATCCATCTTTATGTAGCCTCTCCATTTATTTCTCATCCCAAGAATAATTTAAAATTTAAATCTCCAAAAATTTAAATTTTAAATTCAAATTCCAAATTCGAATTTCAAATTTAAATTTCAAATTCAAATTTTAAGCAATTTTAAACATCATGTTTAATAATATGTAATTTCAAAAATTTCAAATTTTCAATTACATATTTTTAAACATGATTTAAAATTAAATCTCAAATTTAAAAATCAAAATTTTCTGATTTTTAGACTGTCGCACCGCCGCCCCTGAAGGCGGCAGCCGCCGTGGGCAGCCATCAGCCCCGGAGGGGCTAGCAGCCCACGGCCGCCCCTTATGTGCAGCCTTGCCGGGCTGCAGGCCAAGCCTGCAGTGCCAGGCTGCACGCCCAAGCTGGGCGTGCAGCCTGGCCAGCCTTGGGTAGACCACGGCCACCCTCGGCTGTAGGCCAAGCCTGCGGCCGTGGGTGGTTATGGCCTACACAGGGGCTGCCGCAGCCCCATCCTACCCGAAGGCAGGGGCTGCAGCCCCACCAAGGCCCGTCGGCTTATCCCGAGGGGTCTTGTCTCGATTTTCGTGCCATATTCCAATTTACCTATTAGGATCTCCAAAAATTAATTTGAATCCCAATTAAATTGAAATTTTCCACACAATCAAAATTTCAATCTTTAAATCAAATTTAACTTTTTGGGAAAAATAAATTACGGTCTTCAATCTTCAATCTCCTCCAAGAATAATTACATAAAATTTCCTAAACCGTTTCCGATGTACCAAAATTCTGACCAGAAAAATTCTAAGAGACAAAAAATGAAAATCCATGGGAAAATTACTGTGTTAATAAACTGCTCCCATGGTTACATAAAAATTCCTAGATACAATTTTTCTAAATTCTAAGGAACCGTAACTGGCATAAACAAGCATGCTTATAATAATTCAGAAAATTAAAATAACCACATACTTTATACATAATCCATGATAACAACATAAAGGAACCCTAGAATGCCACTCTCTAAATATCAAATCCATACATAAATAAAAAGACTAAGTAATTGTCTAATTTATGTACATGGCATAGTCATGAGATGGCTCTGATACCAATTGTAGGATAATAAATCGGTAAAAACATATCAGAGTGGCGCAGCGGAACAACAAAAAATTTTTAGATCGTTAAATATCTCATGATGCCATATACAATAAACCATTAACAATTAAAACTCATACCTCAAGGACGCCAATCTGTAGGAGGAGAATGATCGGAGGCTTCAACCAACTAACCTTCTCTACTATTCTCTAATTCCCGAATGGCTGAGTGTGTGGGCACTCTGAACCTCAATCAGTATGCTAGCACTGCTAGTCTTCTTCCGACCACCCATATCTCTAAAGAACTTTATTGTCACGGTGGGCTGTGCAATAATAAGCCTGCTCACTTGAGAGTCTGTGGTCTGAGAGAACTGGAGTGGCAGGACCTCTATTTATAGACCTGCATGAGGTGATTCTTTGAATTCGAATTGGATTTGGAAAAGATATTCTCTCTTATCCGTGTCCATAAAATCTGAATTTTCCATGGGAAAATCCCAACAATAAAATTCAGCCATTTAGGATAAATCCAATCCAAATCTAAACAAGATTTTAACTAGAATTTTATCTCCCTTTTTCAACCAAAAAATCCAAAATTTCCTAGGAGAAAATCTCCTAAAATTTTCAGCCACTTTTAGGATAAGGGAGAATCAAAATTCCACTAGGATTTTCAAGCTTAAATCTTATCTCATCCTTATCGAAAATAACCGAATTTTCCTAGGAGATTTTCTCCATAATTTCAACCACTTTTCAGGGAGGAGAGAATCCAAATTCAATTGGGATTGAAACTTGAATTTTTCCCTTGAACCTTATCCACAAAAAACCAAAATTCCATTGAGGATAATCCTCAAAATTTCGTCCACTATTTGTTAGGATTTGGATTCAAAATTCAAGTAAGATTCTAACAAGATTATCCTCTCCAAATCCAACTCAAATTTGAATTTCAAACCTTGTGGATTTTCCACAACAAATTTGAATCCCACTTGGACTGTGATTCAAAATTTGAATTTCAAATTTCAAATTCGAATTTCAAATTCAAATTTCAAATTTCAAATTTCAAATTTGAATTTCAAATTCAAATTTCAAATTCAAATTTCAAATTCAAAATTCAAATTTCAAATTTCAAAATTCAAATTTCAAAATCCACAAAACAGTTGTGTCTCAAATTCTTGTTCTCGTGGATAATTTTTTACAACTCTAATCCAATCTCAAATAAAATCATGGCAACTTTATTTGGAGTTTGAATAATTGGGTACTCTATTATCCAAAAAAAAAATCTGAATCCAACGGAAGAGAATCTTGTCTACCATCCTAATCTTGTGTCATCACCATCCATGCACAATAAACCAGCCAAGAGCATACACAAATCAATTTACCAAACGTTAAGGAATTACGTGGAGCTAGTAGAGGGACTGATTGGACATATATAATCGGGCTCCCGCAAATCCATATGATCATCATTCTTTTACCGAACAACTCAATCATATGATCACTAATTTCAGAGTCACACCACTATAAACCTGAAACTGAACTCCCAATTATATACCGTATTACGTAAGCCTGTGACAAGCTACTATCCAATGATCTTGTCATATATGCAAAACCCTCATATGATATCCATGATCAGCCTTAGGTCAAAGTCTGTTTAATCCTACTGATCAGACTATCTTAAAGTTCCATTATACTACCGAATTAAGAAAATGATTATTCACCATATGTGAATAAGAAGTCATCAGCCCAGCAGATGAACCAAGGCCTTGTCCATTTTCACATTCAGTATAATGCCTTTAAGAGGATACTTTTAACTCCTTAGAGCTATGATTCCGATATCTGTAAACAAACCCTTCTTCGTATACAAGTCATGCACCCAACGAACCGGTCTATAAGCTTACTACCTCTTAGATGCTTTAGCCATTGGAACATCAAAGTACACAAGTCATATACATGAAGTAGTTCATTTACTCAGGATTAAGGTTATTACACAATGAACGTCAAAAGCAGATTGATCCACTCATAGCGGACTACGTTGATCAATCACGCTTTAGTCCCGGTCTAATATGTCACCACCAAGTAACATATCTATGTCTCTACTTGAGAGTCTAGCTCCAGACAGTCAAGACAAACCGTCCCCTCCAAGGCTTTAGACAACATAATAGTCTTAACATGAGTTAGATGCTCAGTCTAACCCCATAGACTACAGACCATAGTTTAGATTGCTAACTTTAGAACATTATCTTCTCGCATACAAAAGTCCATTGCATGCAACTTTCTAACAGTTTTAACACAAGCAGTCAGTGAGCCATATTTGCTTACATTTACTTTGACATGTAAATAAACTGAGGACTGATAGCAATGTAATGAATAACCTCTATATATAATTTTATTATCCAGTTCAAAATAAATACATCAAAATGTCTCTAATGCTTAGGGCATTTCCTAACAAAGCAAAACCCATATACCAAATCAACCACAAAATTTCTCGTCCTTCTAGCCAACAAACCCACGGATTTTTCAATGAAATTTCAAGGAAAAATGCGAACCAAAGGTGGCTACCTTGCTTTCTTGCTTCCCTTGACTTCAATGATGAGTTTGCTACCACTTTTGTAAAGAAAGTTTGAAATTTTGGCTTGGTTCTCCTTTGGTTGCTCACGATTCTTTCTTGCCAACACTTAGAAGAATTTTTTTTGCTTGTTTTCGTATGAAAAGTTACGGGTCCCTTACATTTCAAAGTGGCCGACTCATTTAGCTAGAAAAACCAATTAATTTGGTTTCCAGCCAATAGAATTTCAACACTTTTAATGGCATTTCTTTCCACATTTTTACCAAAATTAATTTGGCTCATTTTGACAAAATCTAGGCCTTTAAATCATAAAGCAAATTCAATCTTGGCCATTAATGCCACCAACCACCATTTTTAAATCATTTAATAAAGGCTTAAATGATGTCATAAATACAAAGTAAATTGTTTGACTTTGACTTTACTATTCATGTTAATTCGACTATTTTTTGACCAAAGTCAGATTGAGCCGAAATTTTCTTGAAATCATCCCGACGGGTTCCTGAGGTCTCTGGTGCAGTCGGATTAATTTATACTGTTTCCGTTTGATTAAAATCAATCTCGGATGTTTTTCATCTTTTAGTGCACCATAGGCACCGGTTAGGGTTTTTAATGTCGTTTTGACATCGTTTCACCCGTTTTGTTTCGGTAAATTTCTCAACACCGAATTTTTTATCCATCAGCATTGTCAGAACATTTGAATACATTTTAAATAATATAAATTTATTTATTTCACTCTTTAAACAGTACAAGTTGTCACGCATATACAATTGTGCTTTTTCTTCCGAGAATGCCAGAATTTCCCGGTTGTCACAGTATGTATCAATTTTAATAAATAAAATGTGAAAAAGTTGTGTTTTAATATTGTTGTGAATACTGTAAAAATGTTCCAACAGTGTTAAAGTGAGTGAGTTCGGAGATAGAAAATCTTACCGAGCATATTTGGGTGAGGCAGTATGAAATCAGAGCCAAAAACCCCAGAGAGTACATTAAAATGCACTAAAAATATAGAAATTTGTGGTAGAGAATTTTGACCAAGCAGAAGCAAAATAAAAGAAACCGATCGCACCGGGGGCGCCTGGAACCCTCCTACATGATTTCGTTAGAGTTCCGTTTGGTTTGACTTTGGGTCAAAATTTGACCACAAATTAATTAGGGAATTAATCCCTTAATATAATAGGATGACATCACCATTATAATGTCATATATGTATTTTTTTTAGCTTTGGAAAGTAATATGGAAAGGTATAAGGCTAGGATTAATTTCCTTTTTGATCAATGGCCATGATCTTGCCAAAATAACATAGGAAAAAAAATTTAAAAATTTTGAAAAAGGCCATTCGGCCACTTGGAAAAGGAATAACCAAAAATTTTAGTTTTGGCCTAAAAATATTGCATTTTAGTCCTTGACCAATTAGCAAATTGTTGAAAAAAATTACACACAGGTCCTTAGCTTTTGCCCATAAATTGGCTTCAAAATTCATTCAAAAAAATAGAAAAATTTGGCTAAATTCTTGTCATTCTCTAGTAGCCAAAATCGATGGATTTTCCCCTCCATTTAACCCAAAATTTATCAAAATTTCACACCAAAATTAGACTTCAATTCAAGCTTAGACAGCAAGTGATCAATAGGAAGAGGTAAGCCACAATTTTGAAGCTTTCTTGTTGAAATTTTTCAAAAAAATTTGTGGCTATTGATGAGGAAAAATAGTGAGAAATTTGATGTTTTGATGTTGATTGTTGATCGGTTTGATGTTTTAGAATTTGAAGGATGAATTAGGTTTAAGAAACAAGCAAAAATTTATGCTTGGTTTCCATGAAATCCGTGGCACTTTTGGTGTGGAAAATGATATGGAAATTTGGTGATTTGAGTAGTGTTTATGATCATTTAGTGGTATGCGAATTAAGCATGAATTATAATCTAGAAACAAGAAATTTTAATGTATTTTTCATGCTAAAATCTATGGGTAGTAAACACTAGAAAATGGAAAATTCTTAGTGTTGAACAATGATGAGTAATGTTGATAAAAGCCTAGGAAAGAAAACAAATTTTCTATGGTGCTTTAGCATAAAAATCCGTGGCTAAAGCTAAAGTTGGAATGAAAATTTGGTTAGGTTTTAATGTCGATTTGCACATTTGAAAACCTAAGAATAAATTGTGATAATTGCTGAAGGTGATGAAAAATATTTGGTGATGATTAACATGATAAACCAAGGCTAGGTTTGGAAAATTTTGGTGATGTGTGCTGAGTTCTGAATATAGGTTAATGTGGAAAAATTTTATACAAAGTATGGTGACTTTGTATAAAATAGGCCTCTGGTATAGTACGTGACAGGTACAAAGGTTCTGAGACGTACCAAACACCAAGAAAATCTTAAAATATAACCGAAAATGCTGTCGAAATTTCTAAAACGGCATAAGGGCATTTCAGGAAATAAGGGATAAAAATATTAGACTCAGAAAGGAAATTGAGACCCCTCGGTGGATTTGGATTGAAAATGGAGAACCAACCCAAGAGGAATAGTAAACCGACCCTTATTAGCTAAAATACCTAAAACGGGAAAAATTTCACGTTAGGGGTATTTCGGGAAACGAGGAAAAAAAATTAGGTCGGGATAGGAAACCCGAGCCTCTTGGAGATTGTGGGCTGGGGACGGGACGAAAACATTTTAGAGTAGTGAAATGGCCATTTGAGGCTCCGAAACACTAGAAAAACGAGAAATGACCTTAGGTGATGGATAAATAGTAACTGAAGGATGGAAAATGAATAACTAGGATTTTATAGCATATAAAGCTATAAAATGATACAAAAGCCTAAGGAATATTATTTTAAGATATTTGGGCTTAGAAAATTTGAGAAAAATAATAGAACAGAATAGTTACGGTCCCGAGACCCGTCAGGGGCAAAATGGTCGTTTTGACCAAAAATTTCTGAAAGGCTCGGAAAGGACCGTGAAGGATCTAGAATAACTTAAATAAAATTCTAGGACCCAAAATAGAGATTTTAGTGTTAAAAATATAGAGTTTAATTAGTACACGGGCGTGTACAGTGAAACACGGCTGTGTAAAATAAAACTGAGAGGTACATGGTCAGGGACACAGGTGTGTTGCAGACTGTGTACCACATAAAGAATTGAAATGTTTTGTAAAATTTATCACAAAATAAATATATTTAAAGTGATAATTAATGAAGGATATTAATAGACAATATTATGTCTGTAGGAACCCAAATTAGAGATAGAACTGCAGAAGAGTTCCGGAATTTGACATTGTCGCAGTATTAGTAAGTTCAAGCATTTTCATGTTTGCAACATGAAATACTGTGTTACTTTGTTATGTACTAGTGGTACATTAGGTATCAAGTCCTATGGATATTTGGGGATTAGTTAGTATAACATGTCCCACAAAATAAAAAGGAAAAGAATATCTAAGGCCTCGGGCGATGGAGGTTAGTGGCCTTGAGGTAACGATTAATGTCACTTGGTCAGAATTATAATTGAAATATGGTAATAAAACCATTTAAGACGTACCACACCCTCCAATGTTGTGGTGAAGGTTTTTCAAATCCTACGAGGATATAATAAGGGCTGTGGAGGAAGAAGCTCTATGGTCGCTTCCTTGGCCCTCCCAGTCAACACACAAGACAATTTATCGGTACGCCATAAAGAGCTCAATACTAGAATACAAATAGAGAGTGAATAATCGATAATATGATAAAAGCTATGATTGAGCATAACCGAAGCTTACACTAAGTATAGTGAACTCGGTTAGAAAAGATGTGAATAGTAATCGATTAGGTTAATGTGAATGGTAACCGGTTAGGTTAATGTGAATAGTATTCAGTTAAAGTAACATGAATAGTAACCTGTTAGGGTAACAGTTACTATTCATCAGTCAAATGTCAAAGTCACTATTCATGGTGAATATTCATGAATAGTACTATTCATAGAAAGTTGTATTTTTAATATTTTTGAATCTATGCGATTCTTATTAAGTATGTTTGAACTTACTAAGCATGTTAGCTCATTAGTTTGTTCATGTTGCAGGTAAGAAACCTGTCCAGTAGACTATAAGGGTCGCGGCAGGATGTGCGTGTGTCAAGGGATAGGGAATTCACCGTGGAACTGGCTCTGTCATAAGTCTTCTGCTGGGCATTGAGAGTTAGTGAATTGAAGAGAATGTGTCTTGAAAAATACAATATAAATATATTGTATGTTGTACATTATGTTGTACTCAAAAAGACAACTAAAAGTTAGTATTGTATTTTATATGGCTTTTATACTTAGCTTTTTTTTAGAGAAAGTATGTATTAAAAAGAAAAAAAAATTTGGGTGAAATTTTGGGCCCTAAAAATAAGAGTTGAGAAAAAGAGTTTTAAATGGTGATCTAGATTCGACACAAGGGCTGTCTTGATCAGCAACGGAGTCAGTTCATGACAGTTTCACATGGTTGGACTCAAGGGTGCCACAAGTTGGTATCAGAGCGGTTGACCATATCCCTATAAGCATGAAGCACGACTTGCTCGTCAATCCAAGTAAGTTAGTTTTCTTTAAGACTAGTTAACTTTTCGTTTATCTGAGGTTATATATATTTTGTAGGATATACGATGACTAGACCACCTTATATGAGACCTCAACCATACCGACTGAGAGGACCGATCCAGGTATGGACTAGGCTTGTGATTAGACCATCCATGATTCATCAAACCGTGGCTCGACCACCAATACCTGAGTCACCAGCGCCAAGGATTGCAGCACCAGCACCGGTACAAGCACCACCCCGTCGGTCGGTTGTAAACCCACCAGTAGCAGTAGATATTCCAGTGGTGGGAGATCAAGCTCGTATAGAGCTAGAGTATCAGTATGAGCAGTATATGCTTTTAGAGGCAGTCATCCACCTACATTCGAGGGAGGTCAGCAGGGGATCTTTACTCGGGACTGGTTATATGACGTAGACACGATCATACACCAGTGCAACATAGATGAGGATTGTTAGGTATTGATGGCCATTGGCACATTCCATGAGGATGCGCGGTTATATTAGGAGTACTGCGATCAATAGATGCTGTTAGCACTCGATTGGGCTAAATTTCACCAAATCATGATGCAGCAGTTCCCACAGAGGAGTTCAGTACCAATTTTAGACCCTCCTGAGAACAATGTGGTAACGCTGCCACCGACTATGCCCAAGAATACAAATGTCAGAGATTTTGTTCTTCGGGCAAAGAGACAGCAGATGATGCTAAATGATACTGTATTCACTTATACAGTCCGGTTTCAGGATAACGTTGTGAGGACATGTCCTCTGTCCGACCTTACAGATGTAGGGTTTAAGGCCGCATACAATCTGGCGACAAGGGAGTTAGGACTCACTGAGCTCATGAAGCAACTCCAAGCTTATGAGCGGATGATCAGGGATGGGGATGTGGTCTAACCCAAAGGAGAGGCCAATATGGCAGAATCTTCCAAACCCTTATGAAAAAGGAAAAGGCCAAATCAGAAGCAAGCGGCTTCTAGTTCTTCTAATCCTCTTGTCTCGGATGGGAAGAAGAAGAAAAAGAAGAAGAACAAGAAGCCCAAAGACCCTAAAAAGTCCAAGTGCTTCCACTGTGGGAAGGTAGGTCACTTCAAGAAGACTTGCTGGGAATTCCTAGCCGCCAAGAGCAAGGAAGGTAAGGAACTTCACTATTTAGAAGCATGTTTGGTGGAAGAATCGAAAGACACTTGTGTTAGGAAATGCCCTAAGCATTAGAGACATTTTGATGTATTTATTTTGAACTGGATAACAAAATTATATATAGAGATTATTCATTATATTGCTATTTGTCCTCATTCTATTTACATGTTAAAGTCAATGTAAGCAAATATGGCTCCCTAACTGCTTGTGTTAAAACTGTTAGAACGTTGCATGCAATGGACTTTTGTATGCGAGAAGACAATGTTCTAAAGTAAGCGATCTAAACTAAGGTCTGTAGTCTATCCGTATTCTTCTATCCGTTGCTGCGGCTCTCAATTACGAGATCTGGCAAATGGATGTCAAGATGGCATTCTTGAATGGCCATCTTGAGGAATGTATCTACATGATACAGCCTGAAGGGTTCGTGGTAAAAGGCTAAGAAAGAAAATTCTACAAGTTGCTTAGATCCATTTATGGATTAAAGCAAGCATCCCACTCATGGAACCAGAGATTTTTTCAAGCGATCAAGACATTTGATTTTGAGCAGAACGTTGATGAACCCTGTATTTATAAACGTATTAAGGATGGAAATGTGGTCTCTTTGGTACTCTATGTCGATGATATACTACTCATTGGGAATGATGTAGGGAACTTATCATCAGTCAAGCTTTGGCTGCACCAATAGTTTGGCATGAAGGACTTGGGAGAAGCTAATTATGTTCTAAGCATTCGTCTCTTCAAAGATCGAAAGAACAAAATGATAGCGTTATCCCAAGCTTCATACATAGATAAAATAATTGACAAATATGCAATGCAAGAGGCAAAGAAAGGTTCACAACCATCTATTGCCGGTCTAACTCTTTCATTAGATGACTGTCCAAAGACATCAGAAGAAAGAGAGCATACGAGTAAGGTCCCCTATGCATCCGCTGTGGGTAGCCTTATGTACGCTATGCTTTGCACTCGCCCAGACATATGTTTTGCAGTAGGTATGGTGAGTCGATATCAAGTGAATCCTAGAACCAAGCACTGGCAAGCAATAAAGCATATACTTAAGTATCTTAAGAGAATAAGGGATTATATGCTAGTGTATTTAGGAGGGGACCTAACACCCATAGGATACGCGAACTCAGACTTCGAGACTTGCAAGAATACGAGGAAATTGACATCAGGATTAGTGTTCTTGCTCGGAGGTGGTGCCATTGTATGGAGGAGCGTGAAGCAGGGTTGTACAACTGACTCTACAATGGAGGTTGAGTATGTGGCTGCGGCTGAGACATCTAAAGAAGCGGTTTGGCTCCGCATGTTCTTTAGAGACCTTGAGGTCATTTTGGGTGTTGACAAGCCTATCACGCTTTACTATGATAACACTGGTGCTATTGCCAACACAAAGGAATCTCAGCACCACAAGAGGACCAAGCACATAGATCAAAGATATCACATTATTAGAGGGCGCGTGGAGACAGGACAAGTAAACGTATGTAAGATCACGTTTGAGGACAACATTGCTGATCCCTTTACTAAGACTTTGGTGACTAGAAGCTTTGAGAGGCATGTAGAGGTGATGGGGATGCGTAACATGGCACATCTACTGGCTTAGGGCAAGTGGGAGATTATTAGGAAATGCCCTAAGCATTAGAGACATTTTGATGTATTTATTTTGAACTAGATAGTAAAATTATATATAGAGGTTATTCATTACATTGCTGTTTGTCCTCATTCTATTTACATGTTAAAGTAAATGTAAGCAAATATGGCTCCCTGATTACTTGTGTTAAAACTGTTAGAACGTTGCATGCAATGGACTGTTGTATGCGAGAAGACAATGTTCTAAAGTAAGGTGTCTAAACTAAGGTCTGTAGTCTATGGAGTTAAACCGAGCATCTAACTCATGTTAAGACTATTATGTTGTCCAAAGCCATGGTGGGGATGGTTTGTCTTGACCGTCTGGAGCATAGACTCCCAAGCAGAGACATAGATATGTTGCGTGGTAGTGACATATTAGACCGAGACTAAAGTGTGATTGATCTACGTAGTCCACTATGAGTGGATCAATCTGCTTTTGACGTTCATTGTGCAGTAACCTTAATCCTGAGTAAACGAACTACTTCATATGTATGACTTGTGTACTTTGATATTCCAATGGCTAAAGCATCTTGAGGTAGTAAGCTTATAGACCGGTTGGTTGGACGCATGACTTGTATACGATGAAGGGTTTGTTTACAGATATCAGAATCATAGCTCTAATAAGGAGTTAAGGGTATCCTCTTAAAGGCATTATACTGGATGTGAAAATGGACAAGGCCTTGGGTCGTCTACTGGGCAGATGACTTCTTGTTCACATGTGGTATATATTCATTTCCTTATTCGGTAGTATAATGGAACTTTAAGATAGCCTGATCAGTAGGATTGAATAGACTTTGACCTAAGGCTGATCATGGATATCATATGAGGGTTCTGCATATATGACAAGATCCTTGGACAACAGCTTGTCACAGGCTTACATAATACGATATATAATTGGGAGTTCAGTTTCAGGTTTATAGTAGTGTGACTCTGAAATTAGTGATCATATAATTGAGTTGTTTGGTAAAGAATGATGATCGTATGGATTCACGGGATCCCGATTATATATGTCCAATTGGTCCCTCTACTAGCTCCACATAATTCCTTAACGATTGGTAAATTGATTTGAGTATGCTATTGGCTAGTTGATTAGGCATGGGTGGTGTTGACATAGAATTAAGATGGTGGACAAGATTCTCTCCGATTAAATGCAGATTTTGTTTTGGATAATAGAGTACACAATTATTCGAACTCCAAATAATGTTGCCATGATTTTATTTGAGATTGGACTGGAGTTGTAGAAAATTATCCATGAGAACAAGAATTTGAAATACAACTGTTTGTGGATTTTGAAATTTGAAATTTGAAATTTGAAATTTGAAATTTGAAATTCAAATTTTGAATCACAGTCCAAGTGGAATTCGAATTCTTTGTGGATAATTCCACAAGGCTAGAATTCGAATTTGAGTTGGATTATGAAGAGGAAAATCTTGTTTGAATCCTACTTGAATTTTGAATCCCAATCCTAACTAACTTGCACAAAAATATTGAGGAAGATCCTCATAGATTTTTTCGGTTATTGTATGGATAAGATTCAGGGAAAAATTCAAGTTTCAATACCAGTTGAATTTAGATTCTCTCCTCCCTATTTGTGGCCGAAAATTATTGAGTGAATCTTAAAGGGATTTTCCGTTTTAATTGGATAAGGATGAGATAAAATTCAAGCTAGAAAATCCTATTTAGATTTTGATTCTCCTCACACATTAATGGACAAATCTAGACAGGCTTATGGCCTTAAGGAAATTCAGATTTTGTGGATAAATAGGGAGATAAAATTCAAGTTAAAATCCTATTTGAAGTTTGAAAGAAAATCCTTAAAAGTGGCCGTAATCATCTAGTGGATATTGGCCTTAGATTTTCGGATTTTATGAGTGGATAAGGGAGAAAATCTTCTCCTAATCCAATTCAAATTCAGAGGATCACCTCATGCATATCTATAAATAGAGGTCCTGCCACTCCAGTTCTCTCAAATCACAGACGCTCAGGTGAGCAGGCTTATTGTTGCACAACTCACCGTGACGATAAGTTCTTTAGAGATCTGGGTGGCCGGAAGAAGACTAGTAGTGCTAGCATACCGATCGAGGTTCAGAGTACCCACACACTCAGCCATTCGGGAATTGGAGAATAGTAGAGAAGGCTAGTTGGTTGAAGCCCTCCGATCATTCTCCTCCTGCAGATTGGCGTCCTTGAGGTATGAGTTTAAATTGTTGTTGGTTTATTGTATATGGCATCATGAGATATTTAACGATCTTGAAAAATTTTTATTATTCCGCTGTGCCACTCTGATACGTTTTTACCTATTTATTTCCTATAAGAAACACACCTACGTGATTTCAGTAAATTTTCATTCAGTTTGACTTTTGGTCAAATTTTGATCACGAATTAATATTTGCAATTAATTGAGTGATGTCATGGATGACATCAATAAATGATGCAATAAATGAGAAATTAATGGGTAATAAAGGTGATAGGTAGATCTAATGGCTAGCATTTAAGGTGATCATGAATGGAAGGCTAGGATTAGGCCAAAATTACAAGAAAAATTTGGCAAAAATTTTGGGATTTTTAAGCTGGTTTGGGTCGGTGAAGGATGAAAAAAATCAGCAAAAATTTTTCTCTTTAGTTGTGATAACCGGGAATTTCAGACTCTTGGAGTAGATTAAAATTGTATGTATGTATTAATTTTAATGAATAAAATATGTAAAAGTTATGTTTTAATACTGTTGAGAATACTGTAAAAATGTTCTGACAGCGTTAAAGTGAGTGAGTTCGGGGATGGAAAATTTTATCCGATATAATTGGGTGAGATGGTTTGAAATCAGAGCCAAAAACCCTAGAGAATGCATCGAAATGCACTAAAATGATAGAAATTTACGGTGGAGAATTCTGACTAAACAGAAGCAAAATAAAATAAACCGATCATACCGGAGGTGCTCGGAACCCGCCTATGCGATTTCGATAAAATTCTGTTCGATTCGGTTTTTGGTCAAAATTTGACCATGAATTAATTAGTGAATTAATATAATTAGTAGGATGACATCATCATGTTGATGTCATAAATCCATTTTTATTTCTTTGTTTTGGAAAGTAAGATAAAAGGTATATGGTTAGGATTTGATCACTTTTTGATTAATAGCTAAGATCTTGCCAAAATGATAAAAAAAAATTATTAGAATTATCTAAAAGGCCATTCGGCCATGTGGAAAGGGAGAAAGAAAAAAATTAGGTTTTTGGCCTAAAATATTTGCATTTTGATCCTTGAACAATTAGCAAATTGTTGGAAAAATTTGGTAAAAAACCCTTGACTTTTGCATATAAATAGGCATCCAAAATAATTCAAAAAAATAGAAAAACTAAGCCAAACTCTTGCTCTTTAGCCAAAATTTTGTTTTAAATTTCACACCAAACTTAGCTTTCATTGCATTTCTAGCATCAAGCCATCAACTAGTTAAGGTAAGCTTCGAAATTGAAGTATTTCTCTTTGATTTTCTTAGTAAAAATCCGTGGGTTTTTAGAATTGAAAAACAATGAAAAATTGTTGTTTTGTTGATGATATGATTTGTTTGATGTTATAGAATTTAAAGCGTGATTTGGGAATTGATGATTTGGTTTAGTGTTTATGTTCATTTAATTATATGTTGAATCAAGCATAAATTAGAATCAAGAAATAAGAAAATTTTAATGAATTTTCATGCTAAAATCCGCGGGTTATGAACACTAGAAAATGGAAAATTTTTAGTGTTGAATGAGAATACGGAATGTTGATAAAAACCCTAGGAAAGAAAGCAAAATTTTCTATGTGATTTGCATGAAAAATCTGTGGCTAATGCTAGGGTTGGAATGAAAATTTTGTTAGGTTTTGAGTGTTGTTTTACACATTAGAAAACCAAAGAGTGATATGTGATATTTGTAATGTTGTGATGAAAAATTTTGGTGATGATTAACATGATAAACCAAGGCTAGCTTGGAAAATTTTGGTTGTTGTGTATGGATTTTTGAATATTGATTTATGTGGAACATTTTTATACAAAGTTTGGAAACTCTGTATAAAATAGGTCTCTGGTATAGTATGTGGTAGGTACAAAGGTTCTGAGGCGTACCTTACACCGGGGAAACCTTAAAATATAAGCAGAAATGCTGCCAAAAATTTTAAAACAGCATAAGGGCATTTCGGGGAATGAGCAGTAAAAATATTAGACTCGAGAAGGAAGCGGGACCCCTCGGTGGATTAGGATTGAAAATGGAAAACCAACGAAAAAGGAATAGTAAACCGACCCTTAATGACTAAAATGCCTAAAACAGGAAAAAAATTTCATGTTAGGGGTATTTTGGGAAACAAGGAAAAATATTAGGTCGGGATAGAAAACTCGAGCCTCTCGAGGACCGAGGGTCGGGAACGGGATAAAAAGTGTTTCAAGGGTAGTGAAATGGCCATTTGAGGCTCCGAAATGCTCGAAAAACGAGAAACAACCCTAGGTGATGGATGAATAGTAATCGAGGGTTGAAAAATGAACAATTAGGGTTTTTAGCACTAAAAAGCTATAAAATAATACTGAAGCCTAGGAAATGTTATTTTAAGATAATTGGGCTTAGAAAGATTGAGAAAAATGATAGAACGGAGAAGTTACGGTCCCAAGACCCGATAGGGGTAAAATGGTCATTTCGACCAAAAATTTCAAAAAGGCTCGGAAAGGACCGTAAAGGATCTAGAATAACTTAAATAAAATTCTAGAATCCAAAATGGAGATTTTAAGGTTAAAAATCTATAGTTTAAATAGTACACGGGCATGTACAGTGAAACACGGCCGTGTAAAATAAAATCGAGAGGTATATGGTTAGGGACACGGGCGTGTTGCAGACCGTGTACCATATAATGAATTGAAATGCTTTATAAAAATTTATCAAAAAGTAAATATATTTAAAGTGATAATTTATAGAGAATATTGACAGACAATGTTATGTCTGTAGGAAGTTAAATTTGAGATAGAACTGTGGAGGAGTTCCGAAAGTGGACATTAGCATAGTATTGGTAAGTTCAAGCATTTTCATGTCTGTAACATGAAATACTATGATATTTTATTATATACTAGATGTACACTAGGAATAAAGTTCTATGGACATTTGGGGATTAGTTAGTATAACATATCTCATATAATGAGAAAAGAGATTATGTAAGGCCTACGGGCGATGGAGGTTAGTGAACTTGAGGTGGCGATTAATGTCACTTAGTCAAAACTATAATTGAAAAATAGTAATAAAAACCATTAAGGCGTACCGTCCCTCCAACATATTGATGGCAGTCTTTCAGGTCTTATGGGAATATAAGGGCTATGGAGGCCGAAACTCTAAGGTCGCTCCCTTGGCCTTCCTAGTCAGCGCGCAAGATTAATAACGGTATTGCCATAAAAAGAGCTCTATACTAGAAAGTAAATAGAGAATGAACCATCAATAATATGATGAAAACCATAATTGAGCATAACCGAAGAGTATACTAAGTATAGTGATTTCAGTTAGGATGTGTGAATAGTATCCAGTTGAAGTAATGTGAATAGTAACCAGTTATGGTAACAGTTACTATTTATCGATCAAAAGTCAAAGTCACTATTCATAAGAGATTGAGTTTTAATGTTTTTGAATCTGTATGATTCTTACTAAGTATGTTTGAACTTACTGAGTCTGTTAGCTCACCAGTTTGTTCATGTTGTAGGTAAGAAACCTGTCCAGTAGATATATGGATGGTGGCAGGATGTGCGCGTGTCAAGGGATAGGGAATTCACCGTAGACTTGGTCCTACCATAAGTTTTCCGCTGAGCTTTGAAAGTTAGTGAATTGAAGAGATTGTGAAAAAAAAAATACATGCAGTATAAATATTTTGTATATTATACATTATATTGTACTCAAAAAGGATAACTAGAAGTAGTGTTGTATTTTACCTAGTTTTTATATTTAGCTTTCTTTTGGAGAAAGTATGTATAAAAAAAAAAAACTTTATGGGCAAAATTTTCGGGCACTAAGAGATGAAAGTATTAGAAAAAGAGTTTTAAATTGACAATCCAGTTTTGGCACACGAGCTATCTTATTCGGCGATAGAGTCGGTTCATGACAGTTGCGGGTGATCAGAATCGGGGGCGTCACATTAGTCCTTAAAAAGTTTGGCAAAAAGTCCCTAAAATTAGGCCAAATTGTTGGAAATTTTTGCAACTTAGTCGTTCTTCCTCATCCCTATAAATACAAGTGAAATCGGCCATTAGAAAATTAGAAAATCTACCCTTATGCTACCTATTTGAAACCGTGAGCTTCCCTCCCTTTCCAAGCCAAAATTTTAGCAAATTTCTTCACTAAACTTCCATCAAAACAACCTCTAAGCATCAAGACTTCAAGATATCAAGGTAACACTCCATTTTACCCTATTTTCTAGTAAGGACCGCCCCATTTCTGTAACTTAAATTCTATATAATGATAAATTGAGGAATGAATTTGGGTTAATTTGATGCCTTTTAATGCAATATTGATTAACATGGTCAGATGCATGACCGTGTACCGCTCGGGTAGAGGAAAATGTTTCCAAAATACGGCCATGTTGAGCAATCTCAACTGGTACGTGCCCATGTTGCCTGGTACACGCCCGTGTAAGAACTCGTGTAGAAGGCCGTGTATGGAACTAAGAGTCATTGTAAAGAACCTCGTAATGCGTGAAATCTAATTACTATGTGATGAGTAATTAAGTTGATCGAATATAGTATATTTTCTAGTTGAATAGGTTAAACAGGAACAGTACTGTTTAATTACTATTTATGTAGTGAATGGAGCGACCGACAGTGAATCGGTCCACCCTATTCTGTGTATAAGTGTATAAGATGTGCAGTATCAAGAAATTGGTCCAGATGACCATTTCCTGACACAAGGCTGGTGAACAGTTCACCAGAACGCTCGGACCAAATGTCCTAGCCCAACAGCGAGAAATACCCTAGCAGAGGTACATTCTAGAGAATGAAGGTCCAGAGCCTGATAAAATCGGATTGAAAACACTCAGACTAGTCAGTCAGACAGAAAACAATGAATAGTAAATAGTAGAAAACGCAATGTCAGATTAATGGCCAAGACAGCCTTAATTTGACCCAAAACTAATATATTAACGGTTAGTAGGCTCAATCTGGTCAATTGAGCACAAAACGAGAATTTTAGCTTGGGAGATTCGCAGTATCGGGATGAGGGTCAAGGCGACCTTTTCTCGTCCTGAAACTGATATATTTGGACTCAGAATGCCCAAATTAGTCAATCAGGCACCCGACACATTTTTCGAGACGGGGTCACACAAATCCGGAAAACTAGTCCAGACGACCTCATATGGATGTAAGACTGATAAAATTGAAATCGATACGTCTAAATTATTCAAGAGAGACTGTGTTAAAAATTTCACATGGGAACGCTTCGTTTTGCATGTGCAAGGACAACACAGTGTAGACATAACCACAGTATAGGAAATAAATAGTAAACTGGTATAGAATAGGCTCTTAGACAGTATAAACCGACCAAGAATTGACAGTATAAAAATCAGATTCAGAAAATTCGATTTCTGGGTGAAAATTAAAATACTACTAAGAAAGGACCGAATACCACAATAGAAAACTGGACTGCGAAGAGAAGCAAATGCAGATGAATTTTGGCCTTAAAAACCATGTGCCCTTAGCTAAAAACCAGCTGTTTTTAGCTGTAAAAGTATGTGGGCGACCCCTATAGCTTAGGTCGTCCACCTTATCTTGCTTGCTTTTTTTATTCTTTGCTTATTCTTACTTAGCTTGCTTGTCTTTATAACTTTCTTCTTCTTGGGGGTTTAAAAGATTTGTTCTTGAAAAACTAGAAATATTTTTTTCTTTTTTAAAACTTGACTGAATGAAACTATTAGTTCTTTGAAATCGTGTATACATAAATATATACGTACTACTTAATATTTTTTTCCCAAAGTATATTTTGCGGTCTTGTTACTTTAAAGTACGTAAAAATAAAAACATACTTTTAAGCTTGTTTCACTACTTTACATACTACACTCTTGTCTTATCTTTATACATATACATCACTATTACACTTTCTTTCTTTTTCACTTTAATTACAGTGGAACTCTGCGAAACGGAACCATAACCCGTCCATGACATCGCTGGGATCTGCAGTCCGCTACTCTTTTTTCATATTGCGGGTTGCTTACTTTTATTACCTACATCACGAATAGACTAATGAGCTAAAGCTCAGTAAGTACAAACATACAAGTAAATAAGCTGAATACACCATACTTAGGGTTAGTCAACTTATGACCAATTATTTTCTTACACCTATGCTTTACTTATTCTTTCTATTCTATTTCTTTCTTTTCTTTGCTTTACTTTATCTTGCTTAATCTTTCACTTGTGGGCCCGTGGTTGGACATACCTAGTGCGTGCAGACCAATAGAGGATCAGGGGAGCGACCCGCCAATCAACCCTAAGGTCATCTCTGGACTACTACTTACAGGTAGCAAGTCAAGCCATCAACTACCTCATTATTAACGAGGCAGCGCCACACAACTGGGGTGGAGGCTATCTTTGAACCTCAAAACTAGAGAGGCCGGTACGCCAACCTTAACTTTTAAGTCTTATTATTTGACTTATCTAATTCCTCTTTTCTTTATCTGATCTTGCTTAACTATTTTTGTGAACATGTTAGTATCATGTCACAAACTGAATAACTTAAATGTGTATATATATATAAAATACAACTCTATGGCAAGTCAATTCGTGAGTAGACAATTAAATGTTTATACTTACAGCACTTGTGCTAGTGTAAACTTCTGTGGTCCATTCGAGCTCCTTTGCCCGTCTCTAGTTGAATTTCCTAAAGACATAATGTCATCAGTTAATATATTTTCATTAACTGATTTTATTATACTAAAATCTGAACTTTAGCTTTTAAAATCTTAATTAAAGTCTTATAACGACATTTAAAGTCCTAACGACTCTGTTTAGACTTTTCTAGGGCTCTAGCAACCATTTTTGAGTATTTCAGAAATTTTAGTAAACTTGGTGAATAGTAACTTTTGACGGTGAATAGTACTATTTACGTGAATAGTGCCATGCACGTGAATAGTTTTGGGTCAGGGGATGTTTCTATTTTTCTACTTAAACTGGGTTCCCTAAGTCCGAGAACCATAAAATAGCTAACTAGAGGGTTTAACGCCCCTTTCTTGACTTTTCTAGACTTTTTGGTCAAAATGACCATTTTGCCCCTAACGGGTCTTGGGGTCGTAACATTCTCATTTGGTGCTTAAATGGGATTTTCTGAGTCCCTAAAATCTTAAAACAATCTTTTCTAGGTCTCAGTAAATTTTTTATAACTTAATTGTTGCGATTACACTATTTACTTATCACCCGTCTCTCGGGTGGTACTATTCCGACCCTTGGGGTCGTGGCTGATTTTTCTTGTGTTTCGGAGCTTGAAACGAGCTTTTCACTAATCTTAAAAACGTTCCTTATTCTCTTCTCGACCTACGTCTCCGAGGGGCTCGGGCTTTTCCATCCCGACCCTAAACTTTACCCTTGTTACCCAAAACGCCCTTGACGTTATTATTATTATCTTTTTTTCCGTCCTCTCGGCATTTTAGATTTTTGGGGTTGGTTTACTATTCTGCTAGACTTGCTTTCTTACTTCAAACTCTAAGGTACCGAGGGGTCTCGGTTTTCATTTCCGAGTATAATTTTATCGCTCGTTTCCTCAAATGCCCTTGATGCCGCTTTAAAAATTTCAGCAGCATTTCCGCTTAAATTTTAGGTTTCCGGCGTTTAGGAAACGCCTCAAAACCATCTATCCTAATCTAAACCTGCCACGTGCTATACCAGAGGCCTATTTTACGCAAAAGTTTCTAAACTTTTACGTAAAAACTTTCCACATTCTCAATGTACAATTCACACACAAAGTCTTTATTTTTCACTCATATTAACCACGGTTTTAGTTTAGGTTTCCAACACCAAAACTTTCTTTCTTTCAAACATTCTTCTCTTACTTTTCTTCTTGGTTTTTAAGGCTGATTCAATACCAAAACCAACTAAAATTCTTATTGAAATCCCTTTCTAAAGCCACGGGTTTTATGCTAATTCCTAACCAACCTTTGGTTTTCAATTCAACCACTTACACAAGCTTATATTCTACATCATTTTAACTTACCACAACACTAAATCACATGATTTTTTTACAGGTGCTTTACACTAGGTATACATGGTTCCTTTTTAGAAAACTTTTACAAAATTTTGTTTCAAACTTTTTAACTTTTCTTTCTAAACATTTTACACATCAAAACACATGTTTAAATCAACCAAAACCAACTCAAAATTCTTTCCAAACCCTAGTAACATACACGGTTTTTCTTGAAACAAACCGAATCCCACTTTGGTTTTAAGCTTTCAAATTTTCTTTCTAGTTGTTTTACATATCAAAGCACACTTTAAAACAACAATTTAATTAAAACAAACTTGAAATTCTTTGAACCCATACACTTAGCCACGGGTTCCTCACAAAACTAACATGAAAAATTCTTATTTCAAGCTTCTAAATTACTCTTTAACTATTATGCAAACTAATTAACCTTAAACAACAAGGTTTGAACTAAAATTTTCTCATTCCTTTCTATTCAACATAGCCACGGATTTTTGCTTCAGAATACCAAAGAAAAGCTTGAAATTTCAAGCTTGCCTTGCTATGTTACTCAACACTTGCTTAGGAAGAACTTTGCTTAAGATTTTGACACCAAACATTGAAGAAACTCAAGCTTAATAGAGGGGAAGAGTCATGGCTTCAAAAGGCAGCAAAGGGGCTGTAATTTCAGAACAAAAAATTCTGATTTCATGAAGCCAAAAATGTTTTGTGGGCAACCCCTCTAGCTTAGGTTGTCCACTTTATCTTGCTTGCTTTCTTTATTCTTAGCTTAGGTCGTCCACCTTATTCTTACTTAGCTTGCTTGTCTTTATAACTTTCTTCTTCTTGGGGGTTTAAAAGATTTGTTCTTGAAAAACTAGGAATATATATATTTTTTTTAAACTTCACTGAATGAAACTATTAATTCTTTGAAATCGTGTATACATAAATATATACGTACTACTTAATATTTTTTTCCCAAAATATATTTTGCGGTCTCGTTACTTTAAAGTACATAAAAATAAAAACATACTTTTAAGCTTGGTTCACTTCTTTAAATACTACACTATTGTCTTATCTTTATACATATACATCACTATTACACTTTCTTTCTTTTTCACTTTAATTACAGTGCAACTCTGCGAAACGGAACCATAACCCATCCATGACATCGTGGGGATCTGCCTACCAGTCCACTACTCTTGTTTCATATTGCTGGTTGCTTACCTTTATTACCTACATCACAAATAGACTAATGAGCTAAAGCTCAGTAAGTACAAACATACAAGTAAATAAGCTGAATACACCACACATAGGGTTAGTCAACTTATGACCAATTTTTTTCTTATTCCTATGCTTTACTTATTCTTTCTATTCTATTTCTTTCTTTTCTTTGCTCTACTTTATCTTGCTTAATCTTTCACTTGTGTGCCCGTGGTTGGACGTGCCTAATGCGCACAGACTAATAGAGGATTAGGGGAGCGACCCACGAATCAACCCTAAGGTCATCTCTGGACTACTACCTATAGGTAGCAAGTCAAGCCATCAACTACCTCATTATTAACGAGGCAGCGCCACACAACTGGGGTGGAGGCTATCTTTGAACCTCAAAACTGGAGAGGTCGGTACTGTTAGGAAATGCCCTAAGTATTAGAGACATTTTGATGTATTCATTTTGAACTGGATAATAAAATTATACATAGAGGTTATTCATTACAGTGCTATTTGTCCTTATCTTATTTACATGTTAAAGTAAATGTAAGCAAATATGGCTCACTGACTGCTTGTGTTAAAACTGTTAGAACGTTGCATGCAATGGACTTTTGTATGCGAGAAGACAATGTTCTAAAGTTAGCAGTCTAAACTATGGTCTGTAGTCTATGGAGTTAAACCGAGCATCTAACTCATGTTAAGACTATTATGTTGTCTAAAGCCTTAGAGGGGACGGTTTTTCTTGACTGTCTAGAGCTGGACTCCCAAGTAGAGACATGGATATGTTGCTCGGTGGTGACATATTAGACCAGGACTAAAGCATGATTGATCTACGTAGTCCGCTATGAGTGGATCAATCTGCTTTTGCCGTTCATTGTGCAATAACCTTAATCCTGAGTAAATGAACTACTTCATGTATATGACTTGTGTACTTTGATGTTCCAATGGCTAAAGCGTCTCAGAGGTAGTAAGCTTATAGACCGGTTCGTTGGGTGCATAACTTGTATACGATGAAGGGTTTGTTTGCAGATATCGGAATCATAGCTCTAAGGAGTTAAAGGTATCCTCTTAAAGGCATTATACTGAATATGAAAATGGACAAGGCCTTAGGTCGTCTGCTGGGCGGATGACTTCTTATTCACATATGGTGAATAATCATTTTCTTAATTCGGTAGTATAATGGAACTTTAAGATAGCCTGATCAGTAGGATTAAACGGACTTTGACCTAAAGCTGATCATGGATATCATATGAGGGTTTTGCATATATGACAAGGTCATTGGATAGTAGCTCGTCACAGGCTTACGTAATACGGTATATAATTGGGAGTTCAGTTTCAGGTTTATAGTGGTGTGACTCTGAAACTAGTGATCATATGATTGAGTTGTTCGGTAAAGAATGATGATCATATGGAATCACGGGAGCTCGATTACATATGTCCAATCAGTCGCTCTACTAGCTCCACATAATTCCTTAACGTTTGGCAAATTGATTTGTGTATGCTATTGGCTAGTTTATTATGCATGGATGGTGATGACACAGGATTAGGATGGTAGACAAGATTCTCTCCGGTTGGATTCAGATTTTGTTTTGGATAATAGAGTACACAATTATTCGAACTCCAAATAAAGTTGCCATGATTTTATTTGAGATTGGATTGGAGTTGTAGAAAATTATCTATGAGAACAAGAATTTGAAACACAACCGTTTTGTGGAATTTGAAATTTGAATTTTGAAATTTGAATTTTGAATTTTGAAATTTGAAATTTGAATTTGAAATTCGAATTTGAAATTTGAATTTAAAATTTAAATTTTAAATTTTAAATTTTAAATTTGAATTTTAAATTTGAATTTGAAATTTGAATTTCAAATTTTGAATCACAGTCCAAGTAGGATTCGAATTTGTTGTGGAAAATCCACAAGGTTTGAAATTCGAATTTGAGTTGGATTTGGAGAGGATAATCTTGTTAGAATCCTACTTGAATTTTGAATCTAAATCCCAAGAAAAGTGGACGAAATTTTTTAGGATAATCCTCATGGAAAAATTCGGATTTTGTGGATAAGGTTCAAGGGAAAATTCAAGCTTCAATCCTAGTTGAATTTGGATTCTCTCCTTCCCTGAAAAGTGGCCGAAATTAGGGAGAATATCTCCTAGGAAATTCGGTTATTTTGGATAAGGTTGAGATAAGATTCAAGCTTGAAAATCCTAGTGGAATTTTTGATTCTCCCTTATCCATAATGGCCGAAATTTATGAGGAGATTTTCTCCAAGAAAAATTCGGATTTTTTGGTTGGAAAAGGGAGATAAAATTCTAGTTAAAATCTTGTTTAGATTTGGATTGGATTTATCCTAGGAAAACCGAATTTAATTGTGGAGATTCTCCCTTGGAAAATTCAGATTTTTTGGTTATGGATAAGGGAGAAAATCTTTTCCTAGTCCAATTCGAATTCAGAGAATCACCTCATGCAGGTCTATAAATAGAGGTCCTGCCACTCCAGTTCTCTCAGACCACAGACTCTCAGGTGAGCAGGCTTATTGTTGCACAACTCATCGTGACAATAAAGTTCTTTAGAGATCTGGGTGGTCGGAAGAAGACTAGCAGTGCTAGCATACCGATCGAGGTTCAGAGTGCCCACACACTCAGCCATTCGGGAATTGGAGAATAGTAGAGAAGGCTAGCTGGTTAAAGCCTCCGGTCATTCTCCTCCTGCAAGATTGGCATCCTTGAGGTATGAGTTTTAATTGTTGTTGGTTTATTGTATACGACATCATGAGATATTTAACGATCTAAAAATTTTTATTGTTCCGCTGCGCCACTCTGATACGTTTTTACCGATTTATTTTCCTACAGGTACGCCAACCTTAACTTTTAAGTCTTATTATTTGACTTATCTTATTCCTCTTTTCTTTATCTGATCTTGCTTAACTATTCTCGTGAACATGTTAGTATCATGTCACAAGCTGAATAACTTAAATGTGTATATATATAATTCAACTCTATGGCAAGTCAATTCGTGAGTAAACAATTAAATGTCTGTACTTACAGCACTTGTGCTAGTGTAAACTTCTGTGGGTCCGTTGAGCTCCTTTGCCCGTCTCTAGTTGAGTTTCCTAAAGGCATAATGTTATCAGTTAATACATTTTCATTAACTGACTTTTTATACTATAATCTAAACTTTGGCTTTTAAAATCTTAATTAAAGTCTTATGGAGACATTTAAAGTCCTAACGACTCTGTTTAGACTTTTCTAGGGCTCTAGCAACCATTTCCGAGCATTTCAAAAATTTTGGTAAACTTGGTGAATAGTAACTTTTGACGGTGAATGGTACTATTCACATGAATAGTATCATGCACGTGAATAGTAATTGTGACGACCAGAGAATTTTAGTGGTGTGACCTAGTTTAATCTAGGGTTTTCTATGAGTTCTGTAAGTAAGAATGTAAAGAAACACTATGGTTGTAATTAGACAAATTATAGTGTTGATAGAAATAAATAAATGTTTTGGAGGAAATTAAAAATCTCCAAAAATAAGTAGAGAATAAAGTATATGAGTAAGAAAGTGAATTCAGGCCCAAAACGCTCAAAAAGGAGTAGTTTCGGTATCTGAACAGTATAAAGATAAGAATATGGCAAGTCAAAGTAAGAGCACAGTAAGAAATGTACAATTGTATGTATATAACAATTTGTACTATTTAAAGAGTGAAATAGATGTATTTATATTGTTTAGAATATATTAAAATGTTCTAACAATACTGACGAGTAAGAATTCAGTGTTGAAAAAATTCACTGAGTTGAAACGGGTGAAACGGTGCCAAAACCGGCATTGAAAACCCTAACCGAGCCAATAAAAGACGGTAAACTTCCGGGATTTATTTTGATCAAACGGAAGCAATTTAAATTGATCCGACTGCACAGGAGACCTCAGGAACACGCCGGGAAGATTTCAGGAAAATTTCGGCTCGAACCGGCATCGGTCAAAAAGTAGTCGAATTAATGTGAATAGTGAAAGTCAAAGTCAACTTTCACTTTAGTAATTATGACATCATAAATCCATTTACCAAATGGAAAGAAATTGGTGTTAGGTAGGATGAATGGCCATGATTTAATTTGCTTTTGATCTAAAGGCCAAGATTTGGCCAAAAATATACCTTTTTAATTTTTGAAAAAGGTGGAAAGTATTAGGCATGAAAGGTGTCAAAATTTCATTGGTTTAGAGCCAAATTAATTGGCTTTCTTCCATGCATAAGTCGGCAAGTTTAGGAATAAAGTGGCCGAAGCCAAATTTCAAGCAAAAACTAAGAGAAAAATTTGCTAAGTTTTTTCTTCCATGGGAGCCGTGGGTGACCAAAGGAAAACCAAGTAATTCCTTCAAGTTTTCTATACAAAAAGTGTGGCAAAACATCACTTGAAGACAAAGGAAGAAAGTGAATAAGGTAACTTCCCTTGGATTGAAATTTTTCTTGGTTTTTTCTTCATGAAAACCGTGGGGTGAATAGTGAATTAAGATGGAAAAGTTTTGGTTGTTTTTCATTAAGTTGATGATGGGTTTTGTTATGGGTGTAATGAGGAAGAAAACCATGCAATTGGTTTAAAGAAAAACCAATTTTTGGTTGGTTTTCCAAAGGAAAATCCGTGGGTTACCATTGGTAAGCAATGAGAAATTTGTGTGATTTATGTGTTAACATGCTTTTAACTTATGTTTTGTTAAGAATAAAGCATGAATTTCACTATGGAAAAGCTTGGAAAAATTTTGGTGTTCATTTACTCAAAGTGGCCGTGGGTTTACTTAGGGTTTTGGTGAAAATTTTGCATGTTTCATATGATGTTTGGTTAAGTGAAATCATGCATTTTATGATGTGAATAATGAAATTTTTGATTGAAAGCATGAAACAAAAATGATGGCATGTTTTTCACTAATGAGGCCGTGGGTTTAAGTGTTTAAAAAAAACCCTAAGAATTTAGTTGAAAAGTACAAGGAAATGGGCTTGAAAAAGTGTTAGAAAAATGGCATTTAATAGCCTAACAAGTAGTAGAAAAGTTTGAGAAACTTTGGTTCGGTTTGGTGGTGAAAACCGAAACCAAAACTAAGGGCAAAATTGTGAAAAAAATTTGTAATGTGGTTAAAAATGTGAAATTGGAATTTGTGAGCTTTTATGTAAAAGTTTGGAAAACTTTTACATAAAATAGGCTTGTGGTATAGTACGTGGCAGGTACATATGGTTCGAGGCGTACCTAACGCCGGAAGCCTTAAAATTACGCCGAAATGCTGCCGAAATTTCGAAAACGGCTTTCGGGGTAAAATAGGAATTAAAAATAAAAGTTTAGGGTCGGGTCGGAAACCCGAGTCCCTAACGGAGAATTGAATAGGGAAAACCAAAGGGGTGGTTCGTGAATAGTAGACCGTCCCCTAAAAATGTAAAATGAGAGTGAAACGGAAAAACCGACCCCGAGGGGGGGGCGTTTTTGGAAATGAAATAAAGGTCCGAGTCGGGTACGGAAAATCCGAGCCTCGGAGACCTAGGTCGGGAAAGTCTAGATGAACGTTTTAAATACTAGTAAAACGTCCATTTGAGACTCCGAAACGATAGAAAATCACTAAACCGACGTAAGGGTCGGAATAGTGTTTCCCGAGGGTCGGGAAAGTGAAAAGTGGAAATATAATAGAAACGAACCCGGTAATGATTAGAAAAGAGTCAGAAAAGTTCCTGAGGGCCAAAAATGCAGTCTGGATCAATAAAATTCCGTCAGGGGCAAAACTGTAATTTTGCCAAAATATAGGGGCAAAATCGTAATTTTGCAAAAGTTGGGGAAAAATTGGGGAAATGATAAATAAAGCCCAAAAAGTTGTAAATAGGTTCTATTTAAGCTTTTTAATGAAAAATAAAAGCTATAAATGGAAATGAAATTAACAGACAAAGTTTGTCTGTAGGATCCAAAAATCGACCTACAAGGAGGGCGATCAAAGATCCTAGAGAGAAAAAGAGAAGAGATTGATAAGGTAAGTACAGACATTTAATTGTCTACTCACGAATGGACTTACCATAAAGTTGTGATATATATATACACATTTAAGCTATTCAGTTTGTGACATGATACTAACATGTTCACGAGAATAGTAAGCAAGATTAGAAAAAGAAAAGAGAAATAATTTAAGTCAAATAATAAGACTTAAAAGTTAAGGTTGGCGTACCGGCCTCCCCAGTTGTGAGGTTCCCAGATAGCCTCCACCCCAGAAGTGTGGCGCTGCCTCGTTAATAATGAGGTAGTTTATGGCTTAACTTCCTGCCTCCACCCCAGAAGTGTGGCGCTGCCTCGTTAATAATGAGGTAGTTTATGGCATGACTTACTACCTATAAGGTCAGTAGTCCAGAGATGACCTTAGGGTTGATCGGTGGGTCGCTCCCCTGATCCTCTATTGGTCTGCGCGCACTAGGTACGTCCAACCACGGGCCCACAAGTGAAAGATAAAGCAGATGAAGTAAAGCAAAGAAAAGAAAGAAATAGAATAGAAAGAACAAGCAGTATAGGACTAAAGAAAATAATTGGTCCTAAGTTGACTAACCCTAGAGTGGTGTATTCAGCTTATTTACTTGTATGTATGTTTGTACTTACTGAGCTTTAGCTCATTAGTCTATTCGTGCTGTAGGTAATAAAGGAAAGCAACCAGCAAGATGAAACAAGAGTAGCGGACTGACAGGCAAATCCCAGCGATGTCATGGACGGGTTATGGTTCCGTTTCGCAGAATTCCGCTGTACTCAAGGTGTAAAAGAAAGAAAGTGTAATAGTGAGATATATGTATAAAGACAAGACAAGAGTGTAGTATGTAAAGTAGTGAAACAAGCTTAAAAGTATGTTTCTATTTTTACGTACTTTAAAGTAACAAGACTCCAAAAATATATTTTGGAAAAACAAAAAGTATTAAGTAGTACGTATATATTTATGTATACACAATTTTCAAGAATCAGTAGTTTCATCCAGTCCAGTTTAAAAAGAAAGAAAAAAAAAATATTCCTAGTTTTTCAAGAACAAATCTTTTAAACCCTAAGGAGAAGAAAGTTATAGAGACAAGCAAGCTAAGTAAGACTAAGCAAAGAATAAAGAAAGCAAGCAAGATAAGGTGGACGACCTAAGCTAGAGGGGTCGCCCACAAGAGTTGGTATCAGAGCGAGCGGTTCTACTATCGACCTTCCATGACATCTCAGCATCTGCACCTGCTCAGTCCAAGTAAGTTAATTTTAGATAATCAATATCTAATTTAGCACTAAACCATGTCGCTATTGTTATAGGTCAGACACAGTAACATTGTTCGCACACGAGCTGAGCAAGCTCAAGAAGCAGACTTAGCCGCTGTCCTAGCCAACATACAAGCTCGGCTAGAGGCACAAGAAACACAGAACCAGAGACTGCAAGAGCTACTGGAACAGAGGAATGGGGCCCAAGCGAATTTCCCTCCACCTCAAGCACCAGTACCGGAGCCACAACCAGCTCCTGAACCAGTAGCACCACCAGTCCGAATGGTACCTGAAGTAGCAATAGTTGCCCGAGCTGGAGCCAACCAAGGATCATTGTATGAACGGTTCCAAAAGATGAAGCCAAAAGAGTTTGAGGGATCTATAGAACCCTTAGAGGCTGAAGAGTGGTTAGCTTCACTACAGACCATTTTTGAGTTTATGGACCTAACAGACCAAGAAAAGGTCCTTTGCGCCTCCTGCATATTAACGAAGGATGCTCGTTATTGGTGGGAGACAGTAAAGATACGAAGGGACGTTAGAAGGATGACCTGGAATGACTTCCTGGGAGAATTTAACAGGAAGTATTTCAACCTTGACACCCTACGATCTCAACAAAGAGAGATCGATGAGCTGAGGCAAGGCGAGATGACAGTGACTGAAGCCTGCCGCAAATTCGACAGATTAGCTCGACTGCGTCCACATTTGGTACCCACAGAAGAAGAGCGGGTACGGACGATGATCAATATGTTCCGACAAGATATAGCCCTAAATGTGGAAAGTGGCGAGACCCTGCCAACCACTGTAGCGGACTGTGTAAGCAGAGCTATGAGGGCCGAGAATCGTCTAACCGAGTTAAGGAAGAAAGGACAAAAGTCTGGGAGGAGAAGAAGAAAGAAAGTGATCTTGCGAAGCAGACTCAGAAGAACAACCAAGCTGGCCAAAGTAATAAATCTGGTCAAGGAATGAAGCCTGGTCAGAAAAATAACCAGAACCAGCAGAACACCAATAAGCGAAAGGGAAACCCAAATGAAAATTGGGGCCAAAATACTCGCAACACTTAGCAAAGGCAAGGCTTAGAAGGAGTACAGAACCGACAGCCATGCCCAAAATGTGGAAGACTGCACAAGGGCGAGTGCAAGCTGGGGAATACTGCATGCTATGTTTGTGGTAGAGAAGGCCATTATGCTAGAGTCTGCCCATCCAACCAACAGAACCAGCCGGGATCCTTTCAGTCCCGACAGACGAGCCAGGTCCATGCTATACAAGGATCGCATACTCAACCTGGAGGCCAGGAGAATATACCAAAGACTGAGGCACATCTATTAGCCTACACCAGGGAAGATGTAGAGGTAGGCACCTCGAATGTGGTGACAGGTCAGCTTCTTGTCGCCCAAAGCCCTGCACTTATTTTATTTGACTCCGGTGCATCGCATTCATTTGCCTCACATAGCTTTGTAGAAAGAGTTAGTCACGCCAAGGATGAAATTGGCCAAGTTTTTAAAACCACCTTACCGTCTGGTGAGGTATTATTATCTGATTGCTGGTTACGTCACGTACCAGTAATTGTTGCTGATAGGGAGTTGTACGTTGACTTAGTCGTCTTAGAGTTAGTCGATTATGACGTTATCCTTGGAATGGATTTCCTTGCAAAATATCAAGCGACCATTGTCTGTCGACGACGAAAAGCAGTGTTCCAGTTTGGAGAAAAAGACCAGTTTGAGTATCAGGGGCATTCTCAGAAGCAGTCGAAAATGCTGATCAGTCCCCTACAGGCAAGAAAGCTGATATCTAGTGGCTATACCGGATATCTAGCATATGTCAAGGACACCACCAAGAAGGTAGAACTACAACCGAACGAGGTACCAGCGATCAACGAGTTCGTGGAGGTATTTCCAGAAGAATTACCAGGACTTCCTCCTGATCGAGAGATTACCTTCGAAATCGAGTTGCTGCCAGGAACGTCTCCGATTTTAAAGGCCCCTTACAGAATGGCACCGGCCGAGCTTAAAGAATTACAAGCTCAGCTGAAGGAGTTGTTAGAGAAAGGTTTTATACGGCCTAGTTATTCGCCGTGGGGAGCTCCAGTTCTCTTCGTGAAGAAAAAGGATGGAACCCTCCGAATGTGCATAGATTATCGTGAGCTCAACAAAGTCACGATCAAGAATAAATATCCTCTACCAAGGATCGATGATTTATTCGATCAGCTAAAAGGAGCCACCGTCTTCTCGAAGATTGATCTTCGATCCGGCTATCATCAGTTAAAAATTAAAGAAAGGGACATTCCAAAGACCGCGTTCCGAACACGGTATGGGCACTACGAATTTCTCGTTATGCCTTTTGGATTAACGAATGCACCAGCCGCTTTTATGGATCTGATGAATCGAGTATTCAAGGAATTTTTAGACCAGTTTGTCATTGTGTTTATCGATGACATCCTTATATACTCGAAAGATTGGAAGGAGCATGAGAAGCATCTTCGGATTGTGTTACGCACTCTGAAGGAGCATCAGCTATATGCAAAGTTCTCCAAATGTGAATTTTGGCTAGGTAAGGTCCACTTCTTAGGACATGTCGTTTCCAAAGACGGAATTTCAGTAGACCCAACAAAGATCGAAGCGGTAAGCAAGTGGTCTCCTCCAAAGAATGTGACCGAGATCCAGAGTTTTCTCGGATTAGCGGGCTATTATCGGAGATTTGTAGAGGGATTTGCCAGATTAGCTGCCCCTCCACTGCTCTCACACGCAAAGAGAAGAAGTTCGAGTGGACAAAGAAGTGTGAAGAAAGCTTTCAAGAGTTGAAGAATCGGTTGACCAGTGCTCCAATTCTCACAATTCCAAAGGATGAAGGAGACTTCGACATTTATAGCGATGCCTCCAGGACAGGTCTAGGAGCTGTGCTGATGCAGGATGGAAAAGTAATAGCCTATGCATCAAGACAACTCAAAGAGCATGAAAAGAACTATCCGACTCATGATTTGGAGTTAGCAGCCGTCGTATTTGCTTTGAAGATATGGCGACATTATCTATATGGAGTTCGGTGCAGAATCTTCACCGACCACCAGAGCTTAAAGTATTTCTTTACTCAGAAAGAGCTTAACATGAGACAAAGAAGATGGCTGGAGTTGGTAAAAGATTACGATTGTGAGATCTTATATCACCCCGGCAAGGCGAACAGAGTGGCAGACGCGTTGAGTCGTAAATCAACGATGCCAGAGCACATAACCATCGATAAGTTGCCCAAGCCACTTCAACATGAGATATCCTTGTTGGGAGTGGAGATAATTTCAGGAAAATTAGCGGCAATGCAACTCAAACCAACAATTCTTGAGGAGATTAAAGAGGCTCAAGAGCTAGATGCTGCTTTCAAAAGGCTTAAAGAAGAGGCCTCGAGGAATGACAGGTCAGAGTTCCACCTCTCCAAAGACGGAACTTTACTCTTCCAAGGAAGAATCTGTGTACCAGATAAAGAAGTTTTGAAGAAAAGAATCCTGGCAGAGGCCCATGACACTCCATATTCGGTGCATCCGGGAAGTACAAAAATGTATCAGGATCTAAAGCAGCACTTTTGGTGGAAAAAGATGAAGAATGACATTGTTAAACACATCAGTAGCTGCTTAACATGTCAAAGAGTCAAAGCAGAGCATCAGCGGCCAGCCGGAGAGCTGCAGCCACTAGAGATTCCAGAGTGGAAGTGGGAGCACGTAACCATGGATTTCGTGGTCGGGTTACCCAAGACCAGTGAAGGATTTGACATGATATGGGTAGTGGTGGATCGATTGACCAAATCTGCTCACTTTATACCCGTAAAGATGACATACACATTAGAGAAATTTGCAGAATTGTACATTTCCAACATTGTGAGATTACATGGAATACCGACAACAATAGTGTCAGATCGTGACAGTCGGTTCACATCCAAATTCTGGAAAAGTGTACAAGAGGCAATGGGCTCCGAACTAAGATATAGCACTGCATTTCATCCTCAGACCGACGGACAGTCTGAGCGTACGATCCAAACGCTAGAAGACATGCTTCGTGCTTGTATTTTAGATTTCAAGGGAGCCTGGAACAAGAAGCTGCCGTTGATAGAATTCTCCTACAACAACAGCTATCAAGCGTCCATCGGGATGGCTCCTTATGAGGCATTATATGGACGAAAGTGTAGATCTCCCATTCATTGGTATGAACTCAGGGAGAAAGAACTTCATAAAACCGAGTTTATCCAAGAAACGATAGACGCGGTCCAAAAGATTCAGAAGAGAATGAAAACTGCACAAAGTCGTCAGAAAAGCTACGCAGATAAAAGACGAAGATTCCTAGAGTTTAACGAGGGTGACTTCGTATTCTTAAAATTAGCACCAATGAAAGGTGTCATGCGTTTTGGAAAGAAAGGAAAGCTGAGCCCAAGATACATAGGACCTTTCCCAATTATTAGCCGGGTTGGGAAAGTAGCCTATAAGATAGCTTTGCCACTGGAATTATCTTCAGTGCATAATGTCTTTCATGTATCCATGCTAAGAAAGTATATTTCGGACCCTTCACATGTCCTAGATTATGAGCCGATCCAAGTTCGAGAGGATCTCTCTTACGAAGAGCAACCAGTGCAAATACTTGCTCGAGAAGAGAAGATATTAAGAAATAAAAGCATCCCGCTGGTCAAAGTTCTATGGAAAAATCATAATATAGAAGAGGCTACGTGGGAAAGAGAAGATGAGATAAGAGCCAAGTATCCCCACCTGTTCTGATTTTCGAGGACGAAAATTTTTAAGGAGGGGTGAATGTGACGACCAGAGAATTTTAGTGGTGTGACCTAGTTTAATCTAGGGTTTTCTATGAGTTCTGTAAGTAAGAATGTAAAGAAACACTATGGTTGTAATTAGACAAATTATAGTGTTGATAGAAATAAATAAATGTTTTGGAGGAAATTAAAAATCTCCAAAAATAAGTAGAGAATAAAGTATATGAGTAAGAAAGTGAATTCAGGCCCAAAACGCTCAAAAAGGAGTAGTTTCGGTATCTGAACAGTATAAAGATAAGAATATGGCAAGTCAAAGTAAGAGCACAGTAAGAAATGTACAATTGTATGTATATAACAATTTGTACTATTTAAAGAGTGAAATAGATGTATTTATATTGTTTAGAATATATTAAAATGTTCTAACAATACTGACGAGTAAGAATTCAGTGTTGAAAAAATTCACTGAGTTGAAACGGGTGAAACGGTGCCAAAACCGGCATTGAAAACCCTAACCGAGCCAATAAAAGACGGTAAACTTCCGGGATTTATTTTGATCAAACGAAAGCAATTTAAATTGATCCGACTACACAGGAGACCTCAGGAACACGCCGGGAAGATTTCAGGAAAATTTCGGCTCGAACCGGCATCGGTCAAAAAGTAGTCGAATTAATGTGAATAGTGAAAGTCAAAGTCAACTTTCACTTTAGTAATTATGACATCATAAATCCATTTACCAAATGGAAAGAAATTGGTGTTAGGTAGGATGAATGGCCATGATTTAATTTGCTTTTGATCTAAAGGCCAAGATTTGGCCAAAAATATACCTTTTTAATTTTTGAAAAAGGTGGAAAGTATTAGGCATGAAAGGTGTCAAAATTTCATTGGTTTAGAGCCAAATTAATTGGCTTTCTTCCATGCATAAGTCGGCAAGTTTAGGAATAAAGTGGCCGAAGCCAAATTTCAAGCAAAAACTAAGAGAAAAATTTGCTAAGTTTTTTCTTCCATGGGAGCCGTGGGTGACCAAAGGAAAACCAAGTAATTCCTTCAAGTTTTCTATACAAAAAGTGTGGCAAAACATCACTTGAAGACAAAGGAAGAAAGTGAATAAGGTAACTTCCCTTGGATTGAAATTTTTCTTGGTTTTTTCTTCATGAAAACCGTGGGGTGAATAGTGAATTAAGATGGAAAAGTTTTGGTTGTTTTTCATTAAGTTGATGATGGGTTTTGTTATGGGTGTAATGAGGAAGAAAACCATGCAATTGGTTTAAAGAAAAACCAATTTTTGGTTGGTTTTCCAAAGGAAAATCCGTGGGTTACCATTGGTAAGCAATGAGAAATTTGTGTGATTTATGTGTTAACATGCTTTTAACTTATGTTTTGTTAAGAATAAAGCATGAATTTCACTATGGAAAAGCTTGGAAAAATTTTGGTGTTCATTTACTCAAAGTGGCCGTGGGTTTACTTAGGGTTTTGGTGAAAATTTTGCATGTTTCATATGATGTTTGGTTAAGTGAAATCATGCATTTTATGATGTGAATAATGAAATTTTTGATTGAAAGCATGAAACAAAAATGATGGCATGTTTTTCACTAATGAGGCCGTGGGTTTAAGTGTTTAAAAAAAACCCTAAGAATTTAGTTGAAAAGTACAAGGAAATGGGCTTGAAAAAGTGTTAGAAAAATGGCATTTAATAGCCTAACAAGTAGTAGAAAAGTTTGAGAAACTTTGGTTCGGTTTGGTGGTGAAAACCGAAACCAAAACTAAGGGCAAAATTGTGAAAAAAATTTGTAATGTGGTTAAAAATGTGAAATTGGAATTTGTGAGCTTTTATGTAAAAGTTTGGAAAACTTTTACATAAAATAGGCTTGTGGTATAGTACGTGGCAGGTACATATGGTTCGAGGCGTACCTAACGCCGGAAGCCTTAAAATTACGCCGAAATGCTGCCGAAATTTCGAAAACGGCTTTCGGGGTAAAATAGGAATTAAAAATAAAAGTTTAGGGTCGGGTCGGAAACCCGAGTCCCTAACGGAGAATTGAATAGGGAAAACCAAAGGGGTGGTTCGTGAATAGTAGACCGTCCCCTAAAAATGTAAAATGAGAGTGAAACGGAAAAACCGACCCCGAGGGGGGGGCGTTTTTGGAAATGAAATAAAGGTCCGAGTCGGGTACGGAAAATCCGAGCCTCGGAGACCTAGGTCGGGAAAGTCTAGATGAACGTTTTAAATACTAGTAAAACGTCCATTTGAGGCTCCGAAACGATAGAAAATCACTAAACCGACGTAAGGGTCGGAATAGTGTTTCCCGAGGGTCGGGAAAGTGAAAAGTGGAAATATAATAGAAACGAACCCGGTAATGATTAGAAAAGAGTCAGAAAAGTTCCTGAGGGCCAAAAATGCAGTCTGGATCAATAAAATTCCGTCAGGGGCAAAACTGTAATTTTGCCAAAATATAGGGGCAAAATCGTAATTTTGCAAAAGTTGGGGAAAAATTGGGGAAATGATAAATAAAGCCCAAAAAGTTGTAAATAGGTTCTATTTAAGCTTTTTAATGAAAAATAAAAGCTATAAATGGAAATGAAATTAACAGACAAAGTTTGTCTGTAGGATCCAAAAATCGACCTACAAGGAGGGCGATCAAAGATCCTAGAGAGAAAAAGAGAAGAGATTGATAAGGTAAGTACAGACATTTAATTGTCTACTCACGAATGGACTTACCATAAAGTTGTGATATATATATACACATTTAAGCTATTCAGTTTGTGACATGATACTAACATGTTCACGAGAATAGTAAGCAAGATTAGAAAAAGAAAAGAGAAATAATTTAAGTCAAATAATAAGACTTAAAAGTTAAGGTTGGCGTACCGGCCTCCCCAGTTGTGAGGTTCCCAGATAGCCTCCACCCCAGAAGTGTGGCGCTGCCTCGTTAATAATGAGGTAGTTTATGGCTTAACTTCCTGCCTCCACCCCAGAAGTGTGGCGCTGCCTCGTTAATAATGAGGTAGTTTATGGCATGACTTACTACCTATAAGGTCAGTAGTCCAGAGATGACCTTAGGGTTGATCGGTGGGTCGCTCCCCTGATCCTCTATTGGTCTGCGCGCACTAGGTACGTCCAACCACGGGCCCACAAGTGAAAGATAAAGCAGATGAAGTAAAGCAAAGAAAAGAAAGAAATAGAATAGAAAGAACAAGCAGTATAGGACTAAAGAAAATAATTGGTCCTAAGTTGACTAACCCTAGAGTGGTGTATTCAGCTTATTTACTTGTATGTATGTTTGTACTTACTGAGCTTTAGCTCATTAGTCTATTCGTGCTGTAGGTAATAAAGGAAAGCAACCAGCAAGATGAAACAAGAGTAGCGGACTGACAGGCAAATCCCAGCGATGTCATGGACGGGTTATGGTTCCGTTTCGCAGAATTCCGCTGTACTCAAGGTGTAAAAGAAAGAAAGTGTAATAGTGAGATATATGTATAAAGACAAGACAAGAGTGTAGTATGTAAAGTAGTGAAACAAGCTTAAAAGTATGTTTCTATTTTTACGTACTTTAAAGTAACAAGACTCCAAAAATATATTTTGGAAAAACAAAAAGTATTAAGTAGTACGTATATATTTATGTATACACAATTTTCAAGAATCAGTAGTTTCATCCAGTCCAGTTTAAAAAGAAAGAAAAAAAAAATATTCCTAGTTTTTCAAGAACAAATCTTTTAAACCCTAAGGAGAAGAAAGTTATAGAGACAAGCAAGCTAAGTAAGACTAAGCAAAGAATAAAGAAAGCAAGCAAGATAAGGTGGACGACCTAAGCTAGAGGGGTCGCCCACAAGAGTTGGTATCAGAGCGAGCGGTTCTACTATCGACCTTCCATGACATCTCAGCATCTGCACCTGCTCAGTCCAAGTAAGTTAATTTTAGATAATCAATATCTAATTTAGCACTAAACCATGTCGCTATTGTTATAGGTCAGACACAGCAACATTGTTCGCACACGAGCTGAGCAAGCTCAAGAAGCAGACTTAGCCGCTGTCCTAGCCAACATACAAGCTCGGCTAGAGGCACAAGAAACACAGAACCAGAGACTGCAAGAGCTACTGGAACAGAGGAATGGGGCCCAAGCGAATTTCCCTCCACCTCAAGCACCAGTACCGGAGCCACAACCAGCTCCTGAACCAGTAGCACCACCAGTCCGAATGGTACCTGAAGTAGCAATAGTTGCCCGAGCTGGAGCCAACCAAGGATCATTGTATGAACGGTTCCGAAAGATGAAGCCAAAAGAGTTTGAGGGATCTATAGAACCCTTAGAGGCTGAAGAGTGGTTAGCTTCACTACAGACCATTTTTGAGTTTATGGACCTAACAGACCAAGAAAAGGTCCTTTGCGCCTCCTGCATATTAACGAAGGATGCTCGTTATTGGTGGGAGACAGTAAAGATACGAAGGGACGTTAGAAGGATGACCTGGAATGACTTCCTGGGAGAATTTAACAGGAAGTATTTCAACCTTGACACCCTACGAGCTCAACAAAGAGAGATCGATGAGCTGAGGCAAGGCGAGATGACAGTGACTGAAGCCTGCCGCAAATTCAACAGATTAGCTCGACTGTGTCCACATTTGGTACCCACAGAAGAAGAGCGGGTACGGACGATGATCAATATGTTCCGACAAGATATAGCCCTAAATGTGGAAAGTGGCGAGACCCTGCCAACCACTGTAGCGGACTGTGTAAGCAGAGCTATGAGGGCCGAGAATCGTCTGAACCGAGTTAAGGAAGAAAGGACAAAAGTCTGGGAGGAGAAGAAGAAAGAAAGAGATCTTGCGAAGCAGACTCAGAAGAACAACCAAGCTGGCCAAAGTAATAAATCTGGTCAAGGAATAAAGCCTGGTCAGAAAAATAACCAGAACCAGCAGAACACCAATAAGCGAAAGGGAAACCCAAATGAAAATTGGGGCCAAAATACTCGCAACACTTAGCAAAGGCAAGGCTTAGAAGGAGTACAGAACCGACAGCCATGCCCAAAATGTGGAAGACTGCACAAGGGCGAGTGCAAGCTGGGGAATACTGCATGCTATGTTTGTGGTAGAGAAGGCCATTATGCTAGAGTCTGCCCATCCAACCAACAGAACCAGCCGGGATCCTTTCAGTCCCGACAGACGAGCCAGGTCCATGCTATACAAGGATCGCATACTCAACCTGGAGGCCAGGACAATATACCAAAGACTGAGGCACATCTATTAGCCTACACCAGGGAAGATGTAGAGGCAGGCACCTCGAATGTGGTGACAGGTCAGCTTCTTGTCGCCCAAAGCCCTGCACTTATTTTATTTGACTCCGGTGCATCGCATTCATTTGCCTCACATAGCTTTGTAGAAAGAGTTAGTCACGCCAAGGATGAAATTGGCCAAGTGTTTAAAACCACCTTACCGTCTGGTGAGGTATTATTATCTAATTGCTGGTTACGTCACGTACCAGTAATTGTTGCTGATAGGGAGTTGTACGTTGACTTAGTCGTCTTAGAGTTAGTCGATTATGACGTTATCCTTGGAATGGATTTCCTTGCAAAATATCAAGCGACCATTGTCTGTCGACGACGAAAAGCAGTGTTCCAGTTTGGAGAAAAAGACCAGTTTGAGTATCAGGGGCATTCTCAGAAGCAGTCGAAAATGCTGATCAGTCCCCTACAGGCAAGAAAGCTGATATCTAGTGGCTATACCGGATATCTAGCATATGTCAAGGACACCACCAAGAAGGTAGAACTACAACCGAACGAGGTACCAGCGATCAACGAGTTCGTGGAGGTATTTCCAGAAGAATTACCAGGACTTCCTCCTGATCGAGAGATTACCTTCGAAATCGAGTTGCTGCCAGGAACGTCTCTGATTTTAAAGGCCCCTTACAGAATGGCACCGGCCGAGCTTAAAGAATTACAAGCTCAGCTGAAGGAGTTGTTAGAGAAAGGTTTTATACGGCCTAGTTATTCGCCGTGGGGAGCTCCAGTTCTCTTCGTGAAGAAAAAGGATGGAACCCTCCGAATGTGCATAGATTATCGTGAGCTCAACAAAGTCACGATCAAGAATAAATATCCTCTACCAAGGATCGATGATTTATTCGATCAGCTAAAAGGAGCCACCGTCTTCTCGAAGATTGATCTTCGATCCGGCTATCATCAGTTAAAAATTAAAGAAAGGGACATTCCAAAGACCGCGTTCCGAACACGGTATGGGCACTACGAATTTCTCGTTATGCCTTTTGGATTAACGAATGCACCAGCCGCTTTTATGGATCTGATGAATCGAGTATTCAAGGAATTTTTAGACCAGTTTGTCATTGTGTTTATCGATGACATCCTTATATACTCGAAAGATTGGAAGGAGCATGAGAAGCATCTTCGGATTGTGTTACGCACTCTGAAGGAGCATCAGCTATATGCAAAGTTCTCCAAATGTGAATTTTGGCTAGGTAAGGTCCACTTCTTAGGACATGTCGTTTCCAAAGACGGAATTTCAGTAGACCCAACAAAGATCGAAGCGGTAAGCAAGTGGTCTCCTCCAAAGAATGTGACCGAGATCCAGAGTTTTCTCGGATTAGCGGGCTATTATCGGAGATTTGTAGAGGGATTTGCCAGATTAGCTGCCCCTCCACTGCTCTCACACGCAAAGAGAAGAAGTTCGAGTGGACAAAGAAGTGTGAAGAAAGCTTTCAAGAGTTGAAGAATCGGTTGACCAGTGCTCCAATTCTCACAATTCCAAAGGATGAAGGAGACTTCGACATTTATAGCGATGCCTCCAGGACAGGTCTAGGAGCTGTGCTGATGCAGGATGGAAAAGTAATAGCCTATGCATCAAGACAACTCAAAGAGCATGAAAAGAACTATCCGACTCATGATTTGGAGTTAGCAGCCGTCGTATTTGCTTTGAAGATATGGCGACATTATCTATATGGAGTTCGGTGCAGAATCTTCACCGACCACCAGAGCTTAAAGTATTTCTTTACTCAGAAAGAGCTTAACATGAGACAAAGAAGATGGCTGGAGTTGGTAAAAGATTACGATTGTGAGATCTTATATCACCCCGGCAAGGCGAACAGAGTGGCAGACGCGTTGAGTCGTAAATCAACGATGCCAGAGCACATAACCATCGATAAGTTGCCCAAGCCACTTCAACATGAGATATCCTTGTTGGGAGTGGAGATAATTTCAGGAAAATTAGCGGCAATGCAACTCAAACCAACAATTCTTGAGGAGATTAAAGAGGCTCAAGAGCTAGATGCTGCTTTCAAAAGGCTTAAAGAAGAGGCCTCGAGGAATGACAGGTCAGAGTTCCACCTCTCCAAAGACGGAACTTTACTCTTCCAAGGAAGAATCTGTGTACCAGATAAAGAAGTTTTGAAGAAAAGAATCCTGGCAGAGGCCCATGACACTCCATATTCGGTGCATCCGGGAAGTACAAAAATGTATCAGGATCTAAAGCAGCACTTTTGGTGGAAAAAGATGAAGAATGACATTGTTAAACACATCAGTAGCTGCTTAACATGTCAAAGAGTCAAAGCAGAGCATCAGCGGCCAGCCGGAGAGCTGCAGCCACTAGAGATTCCAGAGTGGAAGTGGGAGCACGTAACCATGGATTTCGTGGTCGGGTTACCCAAGACCAGTGAAGGATTTGACATGATATGGGTAGTGGTGGATCGATTGACCAAATCTGCTCACTTTATACCCGTAAAGATGACATACACATTAGAGAAATTTGCAGAATTGTACATTTCCAACATTGTGAGATTACATGGAATACCGACAACAATAGTGTCAGATCGTGACAGTCGGTTCACATCCAAATTCTGGAAAAGTGTACAAGAGGCAATGGGCTCCGAACTAAGATATAGCACTGCATTTCATCCTCAGACCGACGGACAGTCTGAGCGTACGATCCAAACGCTAGAAGACATGCTTCGTGCTTGTATTTTAGATTTCAAGGGAGCCTGGAACAAGAAGCTGCCGTTGATAGAATTCTCCTACAACAACAGCTATCAAGCGTCCATCGGGATGGCTCCTTATGAGGCATTATATGGACGAAAGTGTAGATCTCCCATTCATTGGTATGAACTCAGGGAGAAAGAACTTCATAAAACCGAGTTTATCCAAGAAACGATAGACGCGGTCCAAAAGATTCAGAAGAGAATGAAAACTGCACAAAGTCGTCAGAAAAGCTACGCAGATAAAAGACGAAGATTCCTAGAGTTTAACGAGGGTGACTTCGTATTCTTAAAATTAGCACCAATGAAAGGTGTCATGCGTTTTGGAAAGAAAGGAAAGCTGAGCCCAAGATACATAGGACCTTTCCCAATTATTAGCCGGGTTGGGAAAGTAGCCTATAAGATAGCTTTGCCACTGGAATTATCTTCAGTGCATAATGTCTTTCATGTATCCATGCTAAGAAAGTATATTTCGGACCCTTCACATGTCCTAGATTATGAGCCGATCCAAGTTCGAGAGGATCTCTCTTACGAAGAGCAACCAGTGCAAATACTTGCTCGAGAAGAGAAGATATTAAGAAATAAAAGCATCCCGCTGGTCAAAGTTCTATGGAAAAATCATAATATAGAAGAGGCTACGTGGGAAAGAGAAGATGAGATAAGAGCCAAGTATCCCCACCTGTTCTGATTTTCGAGGACGAAAATTTTTAAGGAGGGGTGAATGTGACGACCAGAGAATTTTAGTGGTGTGACCTAGTTTAATCTAGGGTTTTCTATGAGTTCTGTAAGTAAGAATGTAAAGAAACACTATGGTTGTAATTAGACAAATTATAGTGTTGATAGAAATAAATAAATGTTTTGGAGGAAATTAAAAATCTCCAAAAATAAGTAGAGAATAAAGTATATGAGTAAGAAAGTGAATTCAGGCCCAAAACGCTCAAAAAGGAGTAGTTTCGGTATCTGAACAGTATAAAGATAAGAATATGGCAAGTCAAAGTAAGAGCACAGTAAGAAATGTACAATTGTATGTATATAACAATTTGTACTATTTAAAGAGTGAAATAGATGTATTTATATTGTTTAGAATATATTAAAATGTTCTAACAATACTGACGAGTAAGAATTCAGTGTTGAAAAAATTCACTGAGTTGAAACGGTGCCAAAACCGGCATTGAAAACCCTAACCGAGCCAATAAAAGACGGTAAACTTCCGGGATTTATTTTGATCAAACGAAAGCAATTTAAATTGATCCGACTGCACAGGAGACCTCAGGAACACGCCGGGAAGATTTCAGGAAAATTTCGGCTCGAACCGGCATCGGTCAAAAAGTAGTCGAATTAATGTGAATAGTGAAAGTCAAAGTCAACTTTCACTTTAGTAATTATGACATCATAAATCCATTTACCAAATGGAAAGAAATTGGTGTTAGGTAGGATGAATGGCCATGATTTAATTTGCTTTTGATCTAAAGGCCAAGATTTGGCCAAAAATATACCTTTTTAATTTTTGAAAAAGGTGGAAAGTATTAGGCATGAAAGGTGTCAAAATTTCATTGGTTTAGAGCCAAATTAATTGGCTTTCTTCCATGCATAAGTCGGCAAGTTTAGGAATAAAGTGGCCGAAGCCAAATTTCAAGCAAAAACTAAGAGAAAAATTTGCTAAGTTTTTTCTTCCATGGGAGCCGTGGGTGACCAAAGGAAAACCAAGTAATTCCTTCAAGTTTTCTATACAAAAAGTGTGGCAAAACATCACTTGAAGACAAAGGAAGAAAGTGAATAAGGTAACTTCCCTTGGATTGAAATTTTTCTTGGTTTTTTCTTCATGAAAACCGTGGGGTGAATAGTGAATTAAGATGGAAAAGTTTTGGTTGTTTTTCATTAAGTTGATGATGGGTTTTGTTATGGGTGTAATGAGGAAGAAAACCATGCAATTGGTTTAAAGAAAAACCAATTTTTGGTTGGTTTTCCAAAGGAAAATCCGTGGGTTACCATTGGTAAGCAATGAGAAATTTGTGTGATTTATGTGTTAACATGCTTTTAACTTATGTTTTGTTAAGAATAAAGCATGAATTTCACTATGGAAAAGCTTGGAAAAATTTTGGTGTTCATTTACTCAAAGTGGCCGTGGGTTTACTTAGGGTTTTGGTGAAAATTTTGCATGTTTCATATGATGTTTGGTTAAGTGAAATCATGCATTTTATGATGTGAATAATGAAATTTTTGATTGAAAGCATGAAACAAAAATGATGGCATGTTTTTCACTAATGAGGCCGTGGGTTTAAGTGTTTAAAAAAAACCCTAAGAATTTAGTTGAAAAGTACAAGGAAATGGGCTTGAAAAAGTGTTAGAAAAATGGCATTTAATAGCCTAACAAGTAGTAGAAAAGTTTGAGAAACTTTGGTTCGGTTTGGTGGTGAAAACCGAAACCAAAACTAAGGGCAAAATTGTGAAAAAAATTTGTAATGTGGTTAAAAATGTGAAATTGGAATTTGTGAGCTTTTATGTAAAAGTTTGGAAAACTTTTACATAAAATAGGCTTGTGGTATAGTACGTGGCAGGTACATATGGTTCGAGGCGTACCTAACGCCGGAAGCCTTAAAATTACGCCGAAATGCTGCCGAAATTTCGAAAACGGCTTTCGGGGTAAAATAGGAATTAAAAATAAAAGTTTAGGGTCGGGTCGGAAACCCGAGTCCCTAACGGAGAATTGAATAGGGAAAACCAAAGGGGTGGTTCGTGAATAGTAGACCGTCCCCTAAAAATGTAAAATGAGAGTGAAACGGAAAAACCGACCCCGAGGGGGGGGCGTTTTTGGAAATGAAATAAAGGTCCGAGTCGGGTACGGAAAATCCGAGCCTCGGAGACCTAGGTCGGGAAAGTCTAGATGAACGTTTTAAATACTAGTAAAACGTCCATTTGAGGCTCCGAAACGATAGAAAATCACTAAACCGACGTAAGGGTCGGAATAGTGTTTCCCGAGGGTCGGGAAAGTGAAAAGTGGAAATATAATAGAAACGAACCCGGTAATGATTAGAAAAGAGTCAGAAAAGTTCCTGAGGGCCAAAAATGCAGTCTGGATCAATAAAATTCCGTCAGGGGCAAAACTGTAATTTTGCCAAAATATAGGGGCAAAATCGTAATTTTGCAAAAGTTGGGGAAAAATTGGGGAAATGATAAATAAAGCCCAAAAAGTTGTAAATAGGTTCTATTTAAGCTTTTTAATGAAAAATAAAAGCTATAAATGGAAATGAAATTAACAGACAAAGTTTGTCTGTAGGATCCAAAAATCGACCTACAAGGAGGGCGATCAAAGATCCTAGAGAGAAAAAGAGAAGAGATTGATAAGGTAAGTACAGACATTTAATTGTCTACTCACGAATGGACTTACCATAAAGTTGTGATATATATATATACACATTTAAGCTATTCAGTTTGTGACATGATACTAACATGTTCACGAGAATAGTAAGCAAGATTAGAAAAAGAAAAGAGAAATAATTTAAGTCAAATAATAAGACTTAAAAGTTAAGGTTGGCGTACCGGCCTCCCCAGTTGTGAGGTTCCCAGATAGCCTCCACCCCAGAAGTGTGGCGCTGCCTCGTTAATAATGAGGTAGTTTATGGCTTAACTTCCTGCCTCCACCCCAGAAGTGTGGCGCTGCCTCGTTAATAATGAGGTAGTTTATGGCATGACTTACTACCTATAAGGTCAGTAGTCCAGAGATGACCTTAGGGTTGATCGGTGGGTCGCTCCCCTGATCCTCTATTGGTCTGTGCGCACTAGGTACGTCCAACCACGGGCCCACAAGTGAAAGATAAAGCAGATGAAGTAAAGCAAAGAAAAGAAAGAAATAGAATAGAAAGTAAAAGCAGTATAGGACTAAAGAAAATAATTGGTCCTAAGTTGACTAACCCTAGAGTGGTGTATTCAGCTTATTTACTTGTATGTATGTTTGTACTTACTTAGCTTTAGCTCATTAGTCTATTCGTGCTGTAGGTAATAAAGGAAAGCAACCAGCAAGATGAAACAAGAGTAGCGGACTGACAGGCAGATCCCAGCGATGTCATGGACGGGTTATGGTTCCGTTTCGCAGAATTCCGCTGTACTCAAGGTGTAAAAGAAAGAAAGTGTAATAGTGAGATATATGTATAAAGACAAGACAAGAGTGTAGTATGTAAAGTAGTGAAACAAGCTTAAAAGTATGTTTCTATTTTTACGTACTTTAAAGTAACAAGACTCCAAAAATATATTTTGGAAAAACAAAAGGTATTAAGTAGTACGTATATATTTATGTATACACAATTTTCAAGAATCAGTAGTTTCATCCAGTCCAGTTTAAAAAGAATGAAAAAAAAATATTCCTAGTTTTTCAAGAACAAATCTTTTAAACCCTAAGGAGAAGAAAGTTATAGAGACAAGCGAGCTAAGTAAGACTAAGCAAAGAATAAAGAAAGCAAGCAAGATAAGGTGGACGACCTAAGCTAGAGGGGTCGCCCACAGTAATTGGGCCAGGGGACATTTCTATTTTTCTGCTTAGATTGGGTTCCCTAAGTCTGAGAACCATAAAATAGCTAACTGGAGGGTTTAACGCCCTTTCTTGACTTTTCTAGACTTTTTGGTCAAAATGACCATTTTACCCCTAACGGGTTTTGGGGTCTTAACATTCTCATTTTGGTACTTAAACGGGATTTTTGAGTCCCTAAAATCTTAAAACAATCTTTTCTAGGTCTCGGTAAATTTTTACAACTTAATTGTTGCGATTACACTATTTACTTATCACCCATCCCTCGGGTGGTACTATTCCGACCCTTGGGGTCGTGGCTCGTTTTCCTTGCGTTTCAGAGCTTCAAACGGCTTTTCACTAATCTTAAAAATGTTCCTTATTCTCTTCCCGACCAAGGTCTCCAAGGGGCTCGGGTTTTTCTATCCTGACCCTAAACTTTAACCTTGTTACCCAAAACGCCCTTGACGTTATTATTTTTATTTTTTTTCGTCCTCTCGGCATTTTAGATTTTAGGGCTCGGTTTACTATTCTGCTAGACTTGCTTTTTTACTTCAAACTCTAAGGTACCAAGAGATCTCAGTTTTCATTTCTGACCATATTTTTATCGCTCGTTTCTTGAAATGCCCTTAATGCCGCTTTAAAAATTTCGGCAGCATTTCCGCTTAAATTTTAGGTTTCCGGCGTTTAAGAAACGCCTCAAAACCATCTATCCTAATCTAAACCTACCACGTACTATACCAGAGGCCTATTTTAAGCAAAAGTTTCTGAACTTTTACATAAAAACTTTCCATATTCTCAATGTACAAATCACACACACAGTCTTTATTTTTCAATCACTTAGGCCACGGTTTTAGTTCGGGTTTCCAACACCAAAACTTCCTTTCTTTCAAACATTCTTTCTCTTACTTTTCTTCTTGGTTTTTATGGCATATTCAATACCAAAACCAAATAAAATTCTTATTGAAATCTCACTTGGATGCCATGGGTTTTATGCTATACCCTAACCAAACTTTGGTTTTCAATACAACCACTTACACAAGCTCATATTCTACATCATTCTAACTTACCACAACACTAAATCACATGGTTTTTACATGTTCTTCACACTAGGTATACATGGTTCCTCTTTAGAAAACTTTTACAAAATTTTGTTTCAAACTTTTTAACTTTTCTTTCTAAACATTTTACACATCAAAATACATGTTTAAATCAACCAAAACCAACTCAAAATTATTTCCAAACCCTAGTAACATACACGGTTTTTCTTGAAACAAACCGCATCCCACTTTGGTTTTAAGCCGTCAAATATTCTTTCTAGTTGTTCTACATATCAAAGCACACTTTAAAACAACAATTTAATTAAACCAAACTTGAAATTTCTTGAACCCATACACTTAGTCACGGGTTCCTCATAAAACTAACATGAAAAATTCTTGTTTCAAGCTTCTAAATTACTCTTTAACTATCATGCAAACTAATTAACCTTAAACAACAAAGTTTGAACTAAACTTTTCTCATTCCTTTCTACTCAACATAGCCATGGATTTTTGCTTCAAAATACCAAAGAAAAGCTTGAAATTTCAAGCTTACCTTGCTATGTTAGTCAATACTTGCTTAGGAAGAACTTTGCTTAAGATTTTGACACCAAACTTTGAAGAAACTCAAGCTCAATAGAGGGGAAGAGTCATGGCTTCAAAGGGCCGCAAAGGGGCTGTAATTTCAGAAAAAAAATTCTAATTTCATGAAGCCAAAATAGTTTTTATAAAGGGAGGCCAAAAAGGAGGGCTTTTTAGCAATTTTCTTTAGGGACTTTTTAGCAACTTTTTAAGGGTTTATTTGCAAACTTTTTGGGGTCAAAACATAATTATTTTGGCTGTCTTTCTAGCTGTAAAACCGACCTATTCAGCCCTTATCCACAAAATTTTTTAAAAAAATTCAACTTTGCATTTTTGGCTTAATCTTAGCCCTTGATCTTAGCTACCTTTAATCTTAGCCATTCATCCTACCTACCACCCTTTTTCTTTTAATTTCTTATTCCTAATTATGACATCATCTATGATGTCATCTAATTAATCCATAGGTCAAAGTTTGACCAAAAGTCAAACCGAACCAAACTATACCGAAATCGCGTAGGCGAGTTTCTAACGCTTCTTGTGTGATCGGTTTATCTTATTCTACTGTCGTTGGGCTTGTGACGCCCCATGCCCTAGGCGGCCTAGACCATCACTGTAAAACTACTATTTCTTTACTTTTACTTATACTTTGTTGTAATTGAATATTGCTTACTTAAAATATCTTTAATAGGTTACCCTAATTTTAGAAGAATTTTTTTTTAGCATATGTATTTACTATTCATGTACATGTACTATTAAAAGCATAATTTGAAACATAATAATAATCTTGCAAACATACTTATACTGTTGATTTTATGGAATAGTATTTTTGAATAGTATCAATCAGCTGCTATTCGAAAATACTATTCAACTATTACTACTCAAAAATATTGTGTAAGCATTACTGTTCAAAAATACTATTTAACGATTACTATTTAAAAGTACCATTTACTGGTACTGTACTGTTACTGTTCAAAATACTGTTTACTTAAACTGTGCGGAAGTTAAACTTGTATGGTGTCCATAACTTCAACTCACATCCGCCTCCGCCGCCGTCATTGCCCATCGTGGCTTATGCCATAGGACGCTTACCTATAGCACGAACACACTCCGTAAGCTTTATGCCCAGTAAGTACAACATGTTAACTGCAAAACATGTTTAAACATAATGCATACTTAAAACGCATAAGCATCCAAGATAGTCACATATAACACTTAGCATATACCATATCATCAAATATCATGTCATAGCATAGAAACTTTATATACCATATGCATACAGATTACTTCATGTAAAAGCATGTATCTTACTGTAGCTAAAAGCATAGCAAACTAATGCGGACAGTGAACTATGCATGATCCGGTTATGTTCATTTATGTTTTAGTACTCTTTTCTTTCTCTTGTCTATTTAGGGCCCATGTGTCAGTACCATGTGCGCGCAGACCAACGGTAACGCCCGAGGTCAACTAATGCCAGAGAGCCATCAACTGATGCTCAACTTTTGGCCTTAACTTTCTTTAACTGGAAACCCCTTCAACTGAAGGAGCCGTACGGCACACCTATTTATTTCCATTTTGTTTAACTGTTCTAGCCATATGCTTCTCTAAGCTATCCCCAATCCTATGCGGTAGGGATCTATGGCTTCTAACTTGTTCTTTCATTAATCTACTCGATTGTGAAACTATATGCTCTTATGTATGCTGTGCAACATCGTGTGCATGTAAGGCATACTTAACATACTGTAAAACTATCATTTTAACATCATTTTATTCATGCTGTAGGCGGAGTTATACTTACCTAATTGCAAGCACTTGTATTCGTACCTTTAGAAATTTGCAGGTTACTACCTGTCATCAATAATGTCTCTCGTTAATACCTTCTCTAAGTCACCAATACTGTTAGTGACTAAAGTAGATAATTACTTGATACCGATTGCCGTCGGCACTACCTACTCTCTATCTCAAGAGTTAACTTATTCGTATGTGGTTAATTAATTTATAGCCCCATAAATTAACTACCACGTCCTTAGGCTACTTTTGCCTATACTCGTCTTTCATGTGGTACCGGGGTCCCTCGGTACCCTATTGGCCTATCTGGGAATTTGGTGTCTAATTTCCGTCACGTTTGATTAACTGTCTTCCTGACAGTTAAATCAACATTCCTTACAATGTTGCTTTGAACACAGTGCTTGACTGATTTACCGATCAGTCAACTGACTGGTTACCTCACGTTTTGGCAACTAGGTAGCCTATCGGGCTACTATGTGTAGGCTTGGTATAGTAACCGTTCGGGTTACTTTGCTTGTTTGGGTGTGGTAGCCTACCGGGCTACCTTGCATTATGGTGTAGTAGCCGACTAGGCTACCTTTATCATATCTTACTAAAAACGTACTTTGTTCTTTGTGAAATTCCTTTTAAAACTTTGTTCAAATCTAGAAATTCTTACAAAAGGATTTTTCATTTTGAAAGGGGTATGGTGTCCCCACATTTTTTTGAAAGCAAAGTGTTTGAAATGGTTTGAAAGGGGTATGGTACCCCCACATTTTTGAAAACGAGTCTCACCTCGCCCCGTTGGAGGATGAGGGTGTTTTTGTTGAAATCATTTCTAAGTCATTTAAAGGGAACACATTGTAAATGTGCTAAAAAATGTGGTGTTGGACCACTTTTGAAAATAATTTGAAACTTGTTCGAAATGACTTTGTTTGAGAAATCGGCGTTCATGAAACTTTTCGTCCTTGACAAAATGAACAATTCTTGTGTTCATTTCGGAGCCTGATTCTAACTCTAACGGCTCCTAAATTCATCAAACCCGTGGCCTTTGTGCCCAGTTTTTATAAAAGTTCCAGTTTTACGCACTTTTGAAAACAGGTCTGTTTGAGGCCCGAAACGGCCGAATTTTTGAAACCTATGGGAGTCAGTTTCAAGATTTCGTCGAGATCTAAAACTTTTGTGTTTTGACCAAATTCTGGTTCGGCCTCTAAAAGGGTCAATTTAATAAAAATCTGAGACTGCTCATTTGGTCCGGATTTGTTACTCCCAGTTTTGGACACCGAACCAAAACTAGCCGAAAAGCCTATTGTAGGTTCATTTTTGGCCAATGGCTATTTGATGCAAAAACGACCATATCGAAATTTCCTTAAAACTTTATATTTTACAAATCCTAGATTTGGACCCTAAGTGGGTCAAACTGGCCAAAATCCGTGGCTGATCCTGGGGACAGATTTTGTGTCCAGCCACCCTCTACACACTCATGCACACACATATCTCAAACCACTTGTAAACTAAAGTAAACACAACTACAACCACAAAAACTTTAAAAACTGAAAGCTAAGGGCTCAAATAACTTATTACAACCCATGTGCATAACCAAATACATATAAATCTCCTTTGATCAAAAACTTAAAAACAACTAACCACAAAAGATGGGGGTTTTTCGGTTTATACTTTAGAGTGCTTTGATCCAAGCACAACAGGGCCAAAGGTGGCTGTCAAGGCTCCATAGAAAACAAAGAGGGTTGAGGGATCATTTGTGCTAGAATGAGAACACAAGGAAAACAAAACGTTTCTCTTAATATCCAGCCAAGATGAAAAATTACACCATAGAAAAAATTTCGGTTCTAGGGTCTTACCGAAACTACCTTGGAAGAGTGCACCTCTAACAACTTATGTGGCCAAGCTTTTGTGTGAAAGTTATGTGAAAATATGGGTGGTTAGGGGCTGAAGAGGGGTCAGATTTTCTGAAGAGAAAGGGGAGAGAAAGCTGTATTTTTCTTGAGAGTTTTTTTGTGAGCAAATGGGAAAAGTGAAACCTAAGGGTGGTTGCACCTTTTTATAGGCAACTCTAAGCAACTTTGCTTAACTCTAAGCCCTCTTAATTAAGCCATAATTTAGCTCAATTGGGAAATCTGTGCTGCAGCCCTTGAAATTTCAGAGCCATGATGGAGGGTGAAAGGGAGCAAGTTTGCATTAAATGGTCATGGTCCTCTTGTCCTTAAAACCCCATTTTTTAATCTAAAAACTCCAACACATCCCTTGATTTAAGGGATCACTTTGAGCTGATTTTGCAGCTGGTTTTGCAGCTGTTTTCCTAACCAAAGGCGGCATGGTTTGGTTGGGGTAAAAGTCCAACCGAATCGGTTCTGTGCAGTCTAGTTTTCTACTGCGTTTTTCAGCTCTTTCTCGGCAGTGTTCTAATTTTCATCTAAAAATTAGATTTTCTGAATCTGATTTTTGTACTGACGATTTCTAATTGTTTTATACTATCTAAGAGCCCATTCTATGCCAAATCGCTATTTATTTCCTATACTGTGGTAGTGTCTACACTGTATTATCCTTTCACACGTAAACCGAGGCGTTCCTAGGCGAAATTTCAGACACAGTCTCTCTTGACTAATTCGGACGTTCTAATTTCAATTTTATCAGTCATATGTCCGTCTGAGGTCGTCTGGACCAGTTTTCAGGATCTGTGGGGTCCCACCTTGAAAAACGTGTCAGGTGTCCGTTTGACTAATTTGGGCGTCCTGAGTCTAGATATATCAGTTTTAAGTCAAACTAAGGCCGTCTTGGCCAGTAACTTGACACTGCGTCTTGCACTATTCACTATTCACTATTCATGGTTCACTGTTCTCTGTTCTAACTGACTAGTCCGAGTGTTCTGACTCTGATTTTGTCAGTCTCTGGGCGAGAAGAGGTCATCCGGATCATTTTCTCGATACTGTACCCTACTAGGGAGATTCTCGTTGTTGTGCTCAGACGTTTGGTCTGAGTATTTCAGTGATCTGCTCACCAGTCTTGTGTCAAGAAATGATCATCCGGACCAGTTTCATGACACTGCGTATCTCATACTCTTATACACATAACAGGGTAGACCGGGTTCTCTATTGGTTACCCCTTTTCACTGTATGAAGAGTAATAAACAATACTGCACCTATTTAGTCTATTCAATTGGAATTTATGCTACATTTATCAACTTAATTACTCATTTCATAGTAATTAGGTTTCACACATTACGAGAGTCTTCAAATTGGCTCTCTGCTCAGTACACGGCCTTCTACAAGGGTTCTAACACGGGCGTGTATGGCTTGAGCATAGGCGTGTACTAGTTGGGCTTTCTCAACACGACCGTGTCTTGGACCATGCTCACTTTACCCGAGTGGTACACGGCCACTTACACAGCCGTGTAACTGACCATATAAAACTACATGGCCATGTTAACTCACACGGCCTCTCTCATAAAACAATCTGATCAGTACACGGTTTCTTACACGACTGTGTACCTGATCGTGTTTGATGTATTCAGACTAAAAACACATCAAATTATTCCTTAGCGTCTCATTGAATGATTTACTGAGTTACAGGGACGGGGTGGTCCTTACAAGGCTAAAAATCAATGACAAAGTTTTTCGTCCTTTAGTAACCTTAGGTTTTACCTATGGTAATCTCTTGGTTTCTTTGACCCCAAAATGCTTCATCATTTTACCGAAGATGACGAAATTTCTGGGGTGACATACCGGAGAACTTGTCTAGCCATCCGTACTGTCAAATTATTCTAATACCGTCTTAAAACTCTTAAAATCCCTAAATTACTTTTCTTACTGTGCTCTTACTTTGACTTGCCATATTCTTATCTTTACACTGTTTGGATACCGAAACTACTCCTTTTTGAGCGTTTTGGCCTGAAAGCACTTTCTTACTCATATACTTTATTCTTTACTTATTTTGGGAGATTTTAATTCCTCCAAAACATCTATTTATTACTATCAACACTATAATTTGTCTAATTACAAACATAGTGTTTCTTTACATTCTTGCTTGCAGAACTCATAGAAAACCCTAGATTAAACTAAGTTACACTGCTAGAATTCTCTAGTCGTCACACGTTTTTATAAAGGGAGGCAAAAAAGGAGGGCTTTTTAGCAATTTTCTTTAGGGACTTTTTAGCAACTTTTTAAGGGTTTATTTGCAAACTATTTGGGGTCAAAACATAATTATACTGGCTATCTTTCAAGCTGTAAAACCGACCTATTCAGCCCTTATCCACAAAATTTTTTAAAAAAATTCAACTTTGCATTTTTGGCTTAATCTTAGCCCTTGATCTTAGCTACCTTTAATCTTAGCCATTCATCCTACCTACCACCCTTTTTCTTTTAATTTCTTATTCCTAATTATGACATCATCCATGATGTCATCTAATTAATCCATAGGTCAAAGTTTGACCAAAAGTCAAACCGAACCAAACTATACCGAAATCGCATAGGCGGGTTTCTGACGCTTCCTGTGTGATCGGTTTATCTTATTCTACTGTCGTTGGGCTAAAAATCAATGACAAAGTTTTTTATCCTTTAGTAACCTTAGGTTTTACCTATGGTAATCTCTTGGTTTTTTTGACCCTAAAATGCTTCATCATTTTACCGAAGATGACGAAATTTCTGTGGTGACATACCGGAGGACTTGTCTAGCCATCCGTACTGTCAAATTATTCTAATACCGTCTTAAAACTCTTAAAATCCCTAAATTACTTTTCTTACTGTGCTCTTACTTTGACTTGCCATATTCTTATCTTTACACTGTTCGGATACCGAAACTACTCCTTTTTGAGCGTTTTGGCCTGAAATCACTTTCTTACTCATATACTTTATTCTCTACTTATTTTGGGAGATTTTAATTCCTCCAAAACATCTATTTATTACTATCAACACTATAATTTGTCTAATTACAAACACAGTATTTCTTTACATTCTTGCTTGCAGAACTCATAGAAAACCCTAGATTAAACTAAGTTACACGGCTAGAATTCTCTGGTCGTCACACGTTTTTATAAAGGGAGGCCAAAATGGAGGGTTTTTTAGCAATTTTCTTTAGGGACTTTTTAGCAACTTTTTAAGGGTTTATTTGCAAACTATTTGGGGTCAAAACATAATTATTTTGGCTATCTTTCCAGCTGTAAAACCGACCTATTCAGCCCTTATCCACAAAATTTTTTAAAAAAATTCAACTTTGCATTTTTGGCTTAATCTTAGCCCTTGATCTTAGCTACCTTTAATCTTAGCCATTCATTCTACCTACCACCCTTTTTCTTTTAATTTCTTATTCCTAATTATGACATCATCCATGATGTCATCTAATTAATCCATAGGTCAAAGTTTGACCAAAAGTCAAACCGAACCAAACTATACCGAAATCGCATAGGCGGGTTTCTGACGCTTCCTGTGTGATCGGTTTATCTTATTCTACTATCGTTGGGCTAAAAATCAATGACAAAGTTTTTTGTCCTTTAGTAACCTTAGGTTTTACCTATGGTAATCTCTTGGTTTCTTTGACCCCAAAATGCTTCATCATTTTACCGAAGATGACGAAATTTCTGTGGTGACATACCGGAGGACTTGTCTAGCCATCCGTACTGTCAAATTATTCTAATACCGTCTTAAAACTCTTAAAATCCCTAAATTACTTTTCTTACTGTGCTCTTACTTTGACTTGCCATATTCTTATCTTTACACTGTTCAGATACCGAAACTACTCCTTTTTGAGCGTTTTGGCCTGAAATCACTTTCTTACTCATATACTTTATTCTCTACTTATTTTGGGAGATTTTAATTCCTCCAAAATATCTATTTATTACTATCAACACTATAATTTGTCTAATTACAAACATAATGTTTCTTTACATTCTTGCTTGCAGAACTCATAGAAAACCCTAGATTAAACTAAGTTACACGGCTAGAATTCTCTGGTCGTCACACGTTTTTATAAAGGGAGGCCAAAAAGGAGGGTTTTTTAGCAATTTTCTTTAGGGACTTTTTAGCAACTTTTTAAGGGTTTATTCGCAAACTTTTTGGGGTCAAAACATAATTATTTTGGCTATCTTTCCAGCTGTAAAACCGACCTATTCTGCCCTTATCCACAAAATTTTTTAAAAAAATTCAACTTTGCATTTTTGGCTTAATCTTAGCCCTTGATCTTAGCTACCTTTAATCTTAGCCATTCATTCTACCTACCACCCTTTTTCTTTTAATTTCTTATTCCTAATTATGACATCATCCATGATGTCATCTAATTAATCCATAGGTCAAAGTTTGACCAAAAGTCAAACCGAACCAAACTATACCGAAATCGCATAGGCGGGTTTCTGACGCTTCCTGTGTGATCGGTTTATCTTATTCTACTATCGTTGGGCTAAAAATCAATGACAAAGTTTTTTGTCCTTTAGTAACATTAGGTTTTACCTATTATAATCTCTTGGTTTCTTTGACCCCAAAATGCTTCATCATTTTACCGAAGATGACGAAATTTCTGGGGTGACATACCGGAGAACTTGTCTAGCCATCCGTACTGTCAAATTATTCTAATACCGTCTTAAAACTCTTAAAATCCCTAAATTACTTTTCTTACTGTGCTCTTACTTTGACTTGCCATATTCTTATCTTTACACTGTTTGGATACCGAAACTACTCCTTTTTGAGCGTTTTGGCCTGAAAGCACTTTCTTACTCATATAGTTTATTCTTTACTTATTTTGGGAGATTTTAATTCCTCCAAAACATCTATTTATTACTATCAACACTATAATTTGTCTAATTACAAACATAGTGTTTCTTTACATTCTTGCTTGCAGAACTCATAGAAAACCCTAGATTAAACTAAGTTACACTGCTAGAATTCTCTAGTCGTCACACGTTTTTATAAAGGGAGGCAAAAAAGGAGGGCTTTTTAGCAATTTTCTTTAGGGACTTTTTAGCAACTTTTTAAGGGTTTATTTGCAAACTATTTGGGGTCAAAACATAATTATACTGGCTATCTTTCAAGCTGTAAAACCGACCTATTCAGCCGTTATCCACAAAATTTTTTAAAAAAATTCAACTTTGCATTTTTGGCTTAATCTTAGCCCTTGATCTTAGCTACCTTTAATCTTAGCCATTCATCCTACCTACCACCCTTTTTCTTTTAATTTCTTATTCCTAATTATGACATCATCCACGATGTCATCTAATTAATCCATAGGTCAAAGTTTGACCAAAAGTCAAACCGAACCAAACTATACCGAAATCGCATAGGCGGGTTTCTGACGCTTCCTGTGTGATCGGTTTATCTTATTCTACTGTCGTTGGGCAAAAAATCAATGACAAAGTTTTTTGTCCTTTAGTAACCTTAGGTTTTACCTATGGTAATCTCTTGGTTTCTTTGACCCCAAAATGCTTCATCATTTTACCGAAGATGACGAAATTTCTGTGGTGACATACCGGAGGACTTGTCTAGCCATCCGTACTGTCAAATTATTCTAATACCGTCTTAAAACTCTTAAAATCCCTAAATTACTTTTCTTACTGTGCTCTTACTTTGACTTGCAATATTCTTATCTTTACACTGTTCGGATACCGAAACTACTCCTTTTTGAGCGTTTTGGCCTGAAATCACTTTCTTACTCATATACTTTATTCTCTACTTATTTTGGGAGATTTTAATTCCTCCAAAATATCTATTTATTACTATCAACACTATAATTTGTCTAATTACAAACATAGTGTTTCTTTACATTCTTGCTTGCAGAACTCATAGAAAACCCTAGATTAAACTAAGTTACACGGCTAGAATTCTCTGGTCGTCACACGTTTTTATAAAGGGAGGCCAAAAAGGAGGGTTTTTTAGCAATTTTCTTTAGGGACTTTTTAGCAACTTTTTAAGGGTTTATTCGCAAACTTTTTGGGGTCAAAACATAATTATTTTGGCTATCTTTCCAGCTGTAAAACCGACCTATTCAGCCCTTATCCACAAAATTTTTTAAAAAAATTCAACTTTGCATTTTTGGCTTAATCTTAGCCCTTGATCTTAGCTACCTTTAATCTTAGCCATTCATTCTACCTACCACCCTTTTTCTTTTAATTTCTTATTCCTAATTATGACATCATCCATGATGTCATCTAATTAATCCATAGGTCAAAGTTTGACCAAAAGTCAAACCGAACCAAACTATACCGAAATCGCATAGGCGGGTTTCTGACGCTTCCTGTGTGATCGGTTTATCTTATTCTACTATCGTTGGGCTAAAAATCAATGACAAAGTTTTTTGTCCTTTAGTAACCTTAGGTTTTACCTATTATAATCTCTTGGTTTCTTTGACCCCAAAATGCTTCATCATTTTACCGAAGATGACGAAATTTCTGTGGTGACATACCGGAGGACTTGTCTAGCCATCCGTACTGTCAAATTATTCTAATACCGTCTTAAAACTCTTAAAATCCCTAAATTACTTTTCTTACTGTGCTCTTACTTTGACTTGCCATATTCTTATCTTTACACTGTTCGTATACCGAAACTACTCCTTTTTGAGCGTTTTGGCTTGAAATCACTTTCTTACTCATATACTTTATTTTCTACTTATTTTGAGAGATTTTAATTCCTCCAAAACATCTATTTATTACTATCAACACTATAATTTGTCTAATTACAAACAAAGTGTTTCTTTATATTCTTGCTTGCAGAACTCATAGAAAACCCTAGATTAAACTAAGTTACACGGCTAGAATTCTCTGGTCGTCACACGTTTTGATAAAAGGAGGCCAAAAAGGAGGGCTTTTTAGCAATTTTCTTTAGGGACTTTTTAGCAACTTTTTAAGGGTTTATTTGCAAAATGTTTGGGGTCAAAACATAATTATTTTGGCTATCTTTCCAGCTGTAAAACCGACCTATTCAGCCATTATCCACAAAATTTAAAAAAAAAAATTCAACTTTGTATTTTTGGCTTAATCTTAGCCCTTGATCTTAGCTAACTTTAATCTTAGCCATTCATCCTACCTACCACCCTTTTTCTTTTAATTTCTTATTCCTAATTATGACATCATCCATGATGTCATCTAATTAATCCATTGGTCAAAGTTTGACCAAAAGTCAAACCGAACCAAACTTTACCGAAATCGCGTAGGCGGGTTTTTGATGCCTCCTGTGCGATCGGTTTACCTTATTCTACTGTCGTTGGGCTAAAAATCAATGACGAATTTTTTCGTCCTTCAGTAACCTTATGTTTTACCTAGGGTAATCTCTTGGTTTCTTTGGCCCCAAAATGCTTCATCATTTTACCGAAGATGACGAAATTTCTAGGGTGACATACTGGAGGACTTGTCTAGTTATTCGTACTGTCAAATTATTCTAATACTGTCTTAAAACTCTTAAAAACCCTAAATTACTTTTCTTACTGTGCTCTTACTTTGACTTGCCATATTCTTATCTTTACATTGTTCTGATACCGAAACTACTTCTTTTTTAGCGTTTTAGCCTGAAATCAATTTCTTACTCATATACTTTATTCTCTGCTTATTTTGGGAGATTTTAATTCCTCCAAAACATCTATTTATTACTATCAACATTATAATTTGTCTAATTACAAACATAGTGTTTCTTTACATTCTTGCTTGCAGAACTCATAGAAAACCCTAGATTAAACTAAGTTACACGGCTAGAATTCTCTGGTCGTCACACGTTTTTATAAAGGGAGGCCAAAAAGGAGGGTTTTTTAGCAATTTTCTTTAGGGACTTTTTAGCAACTTTTTAAGGGTTTATTCGCAAACTTTTTGGGGTCAAAACATAATTATTTTGGCTATCTTTCCAGCTGTAAAACCGACCTATTCAGCCCTTATCCACAAAATTTTTTAAAAAAATTCAACTTTGCATTTTTGGCTTAATCTTAGCCCTTGATCTTAGCTACCTTTAATCTTAGCCATTCATTCTACCTACCACCCTTTTTCTTTTAATTTCTTATTCCTAATTATGACATCATCCATGATGTCATCTAATTAATCCATAGGTCAAAGTTTGACCAAAAGTCAAACCGAACCAAACTATACCGAAATCGCATAGGCGGGTTTCTGACGCTTCCTGTGTGATCGGTTTATCTTATTCTACTATCGTTGGGCTAAAAATCAATGACAAAGTTTTTTGTCCTTTAGTAACCTTAGGTTTTACCTATTATAATCTCTTGGTTTCTTAGACCCCAAAATGCTTCATCATTTTACCGAAGATGACGAAATTTCTGTGGTGACATACCGGAGGACTTGTCTAGCCATCCGTACTGTCAAATTATTCTAATACCGTCTTAAAACTCTTAAAATCCCTAAATTACTTTTCTTACTGTGCTCTTACTTTGACTTGCCATATTCTTATCTTTACACTGTTCGTATACCGAAACTACTCCTTTTTGAGCGTTTTGGCTTGAAATCACTTTCTTACTCATATACTTTATTTTCTACTTATTTTGGGAGATTTTAATTCCTCCAAAACATCTATTTATTACTATCAACACTATAATTTGTCTAATTACAAACATAGTGTTTCTTTATATTCTTGCTTGCAGAACTCATAGAAAACCCTAGATTAAACTAAGTTACACGGCTAGAATTCTCTGGTCGTCACACGTTTTGATAAAGGGAGGCCAAAAAGGAGGGCTTTTTAGCAATTTTCTTTAGGGACTTTTTAGCAACTTTTTAAGGGTTTATTTGCAAAATGTTTGGGGTCAAAACATAATTATTTTGGCTATCTTTCCAGCTGTAAAACCGACCTATTCAGCCATTATCCACAAAATTTTTAAAAAAAATTCAACTTTGCATTTTTGGCTTAATCTTAGCCCTTGATCTTAGCTACCTTTAATCTTAGCCATTCATCTTACCTACCACCCTTTTTCTTTTAATTTCTTATTCCTAATTATGACATCATCCATGATGTCGTATAATTAATCCATTGGTCAAAGTTTGACCAAAAGTCAAACCGAACCAAACTTTACCGAAATCGCGTAGGCGGGTTTTTGATGCCTCCTGTGCGATCGGTTTACCTTATTCTACTGTCGTTGGGCTAAAAATCAATGACGAAGTTTTTCGTCCTTTAGTAACCTTAGGTTTTACCTAGGGTAATCTCTTGGTTTCTTTGGCCCCAAAATGCTTCATCATTTTACCGAAGATGACGAAATTTCTAGGGTGACATACTGGAGGACTTGTCTAGTTATTCGTACTGTCAAATTATTCTAATACTGTCTTCAAACTCTTAAAAACCCTAAATTACTTTTCTTACTGTGCTCTTACTTTGACTTGCCATATTCTTATCTTTACACTGTTCGGATACCGAAACTACTTCTTTTTTAGCGTTTTAGCCTGAAATCAATTTCTTACTCATATACTTTATTCTCTGCTTATTTTGGGAGATTTTATTTCCTCCAAAACATCTATTTATTACTATCAACACTATAATTTGTCTAATTACAAACATAGTGTTTCTTTACATTCTTGCTTGCAGAACTCATAGAAAACCCTAGATTAAACTAAGTTACACGGCTAGAATTCTCTGGTCATCACACGTTTTGATAAAGGGAGGCCAAAAAGGAGGGCTTTTTAGCAATTTTCTTTAGGGACTTTTTAGCAACTTTTTAAGGGTTTATTTGCAAAATTTTTGCGGTCAAAACATAATTATTTTGGCTATCTTTCTAGCTGTAAAGCCGACCTATTCAGCCATTATCCACAACATTTTTTAAAAAAATTCAACTTTGCATTTTTGGCTTAATCTTAGCCCTTGATCTTAGCTACCTTTAATCTTAGCCATTCATCCTACCTACCACCCTTTTTCTTTTAATTTCTTATTCCTAATTATGACATCATCCATGATGTCATCTAATTAATCCATAGGTCAAAGTTTGACCAAAAGTCAAACCGAACCAAACTTTACCGAAATCGCGTAAGCGGGTTTTTGATGCCTTCTGTGCGATCGGTTTACCTTATTCTACTGTCGTTGGCCTAAAAATCAATGACGAAGTTTTTCGTCCTTTAGTAACCTTAGGTTTTACCTAGGGTAATCTCTTGGTTTCTTTGGGCCCAAAATGCTTCATCATTTTACCGAAGATGACGAAATTTCTAGGGTGACATACTGGAGGACTTGTCTAGCTATTCGTACTGTCAAATTATTCTAATACTGTCTTAAAACTCTTAAAAACCCTAAATTACTTTTCTTACTGTGCTCTTACTTTGACTTGCCATATTCTTATCTTTACACTGTTCGGATACCGAAACTACTTCTTTTTTAGCGTTTTAGCCTGAAATCAATTTCTTACTCATATACTTTATTCTCTGCTTATTTTGGGAGATTTTAATTCCTCCAAAACATCTATTTATTACTATCAACACTATAATTTGTCTAATTACAAACATAGTGTTCCTTTACATTCTTGCTTACAGAACTTATAGAAAACCCTAGATTAAACTAAGTTACACTGCTAGAATTCTCTGGTCGTCACAAAACAACCCTAAAAAGTAGAATTAAAATAAGGGAGAAGTTATGACACATTTGAATTAAAAATTCAAGCTTTCCATCACATGTCACCAAGAAACTCTTGTTTATTTTTCCCTCCTTAAATGGCCGTAGCCCCCTCGGTTTTGAAGACTGAAATGGGCAGCAAATTGGCTTGATTAATTGAGCTTAAGCTTGGTTAATTTTACTTAGGATTTGTCTATAAAAGGGGTGACCATGCCTTAGGCTTTTGTTCTTTCATTTTCACACCTCGAAAACACAACTCCTATCTCTCTTTTTTCCCTTGCAGCAACCGACTACTCCAAGCCCCCAAAACCCAACATTTCCAAGCCAAAAACCAAACCAAAAAGTCACCAAAAATCAGCCCTTAAAGCATGTGTTAGGAGGATTCATTTTCAAGCCATTTGAAGGTGATCAAGGGTAAGATTCTAGAACCAAAACTTTATGGTTTTTGGTTATTGTTTTGGGTTGATAGGAGGAGAAATTTTTTGTGTCGTCGCTAGCACAAAACTGAACCCTACCTCTCTTGGTTCACACAGCCATTTAGTCACTCAAGCCTTTATTTCGGTGTACATGATTCTTAGCACAAAATGTAAACCCGAAAAACCCTCCCTTTTGTGGTTAGTTATTTTTAAGTTTTGGATCAAGAGATTTATGTGTATTTGTTTATGCAAATTGGTTGTAATAAGTTTATTTTGAGCCCTTAGCTTTCCATTTTTAAGTTTGTGGTTGTGTGATTATGTTTACAATTTTAGGAATGGATGTGTGTATGTGTGAGCATGAACGTTTAGAAAAGTGTCTGGACACAATCTGTCCCCAGAAAAAGGTCATGGGTTTTGGTCATTTCGACCCCCTTATGATCCGAATTTGGGATATTGTATAACATAGAGTTTTAAGGAAATTTGTTACGGTCGTTTTTGCATCAAATAGGTTTTGGCAAAAAACGACACTACAATAGGTTTTTCGAGTGGTTTTGATTCGTTGTCCAACTGGTACCAAGAATCCGAGCACTAGAAACAGTCTCAGGTTTTGTTAAAAATGAACCACTTAGAATCCGAACCAGATCTAGGGCTCAACATGAAAGTTGTAGATCTCATCGAAACCTTTAAGAAACCCATGCATGTTTTAAAAATTTGGCCGTTTCAGGTCTCAAACAGAGCTGTTTTCAAAATAGTATAAACGTGGGATTTTTGCAAAAACTGGTTACAAACAGGCCATGGGTTTAGTAAGATTAGGATCCGTTTGAGTTATATTTGAGCTTCAAGGTGAACACGAGAATTGTTCATCTCGTCGAGGATGAAAAATTTCATGTTCACCAAATTTGTAAACTAAATCGTTTCAAATAAGTTTTTAAAACGGTTTTGGTAAGTGGTTCAAGAACCACCTTTAAAATGCAACATCAAAATGTATTTTAAATTGTTTAAAATAAAAACATGGTTTTAATAAAACGTCCCCTGCCTTCTAACGGGGTGATAAGGGGACAGATTTAAAGAACATAATTTTTCCCAAGAATTTTATAAGGCAACCAAAACAATTTTTCAAAAATAACCAAAACAGTATGGGTAGCCGGTAGGCTGCCACACCACACAAGCAATGGTAACCCAGTAAACTACCTAGTTAATAACGCGCGAGGTAACTGGTAAGTTGACTGGTCGGTCAACCAGTTGATGATCGAGTTTGAATGAAATGGTGAGGAACGATGATTAATTTGTCAAGTAGATAATTAATCAAACACGATAGACAGTAAATACCAAACTCCCAAAGTAGACCAGTTAGGCACCGATGGGCCTCGGTACCATGCCGAAATACAAGTAATAGTCACTAACAGTAATAGTGACCAGAGAATGATGTTGATTAATTTATGGGGTAATAAATTAATTAACCACACCTAGAGAATCAAACTCTGAATAGAGAGTAAGTTAGTACTAACGGCAATTGGTACTAATGTGACGACCAGAGAATTCTAATAGTGTAACTTAGTTTAATCTAGGGTTTTCTATAAGTTTTGTAAGCAAGAATGTAAAGAAACACTATGTTTGTAATTAGACAAATTATAGTGTTGATAGTAATAAATAGATGTTTTGGAGGAATTAAAATCTCCAAAAATGAGTAGAGAATAAAGCATATGAGTAAGAAAGTGATTTTGGGCCAAAATGCTCAAAAGGGAGTGGTTTCAGTATCCGAATAATGTAAAGATAAGAATATGACAAGTCAAAGTAAGAGCATAATAAGAAAAGTAATCTAGGGTTTTTAAGAGTTTTAAGACGGTATTAGAATAGTTTGACAATACGGATGGCTAGATAAGTCCTCCGGTATGTCACCCCAGAAATTTCGTTATTTTCGGTAAAATGATGAAGCTATTTAGAGCCAAAGAAACCAAGAGATTACCCTAGGTAAAACCTAAGGTTACTAAGGATGAAAAACTTCGTCATTGATTTTTTAGCCCAACAACAGTAGAATAAGGTAAACCAATCGCACAGGAGGCGTCAGAAACCCGCCTACGCGATTTCGGTAAAGTTTGGTTTGGTTTGACTTTTAGTCAAATTTTGACCTATGGATTAATTGGATGACATCATGGATGATGTCATAATTAAGAATAAGAAAATTAGAAGAAAAAGGGTGGTAGGTAGGATGAATGGTTAAGATTAAAGGTAGGTAAGATCAAGGGCTAAGATTAAGCCAAAAATGCAAACTTGATTTTTTTAAAAAATTTTGTGGACAAGGGTTGAAGTAGGTCAGTTTTGCAGCTGGAAAAACAGCCAAAATAATTATATTTTGTTCCCAAAAATTTTGCAAATAAACCCTTAAAAAGTTGCTAAAAAATCCCTAAAGAAAATTGCTAAAAAGCCCTCTTTTTTGGCCTCCATTTTAAAAACGTTTTTGGCTTCATAAAATCAGAAATTTTTTCTGAAATTACAGCCACTTTGCTGCCCTTTGAAGCCTTGACTCTCCCCCTTCATTGAGCTTAAGTTTCTTCAAAGTTTGGTGTCAAAATCTTAAGCAAAGTTCTTCCTAAGCAAGTGTTGAGTAACATAGCAAGGTAAGCTTGAAATTTCAAGCATTTCTTTGGTATTTTGAAGAAGAAACTTGTGGCTATGTTGAGTAGAAAAGAATGAGAAAAGTTTAGTTCAAACTTTGTTGTTTAAGGTTAATTAGTTTGCATGATAGTTAAAGAGCAATTTAGAAGCATGAAACAAGAATTTTTCATGTTAGTTTTATGAGGAACTCGTGGCTAAGTGTATGGGTTCAAGAAATTTCAAGTTTGTTTTAGTTAAATTGTTGTTTTAAAGTGTGTTTTTGATATGTAAAACAACTAGAAAGAAAGTTTGAAAGCTTAAAACCAAAGTGGGATTCAGTTTGTTTCAAGAAAAACTGTGTATGTTACTAGGGTTTGGAAAGAATTTTAAGTTAGTTTTGGTTGATTTAAACATGTGTTTTATGTGTACAATGTTTAAAACAAAAAGTTTAAAAAGTATGAAACAAAATTTTGTAAGGTTTTCTAAAGGGAAACCATGTATACCTAGTGTGACGAACATGTAAAAATCATGTGATTTTAGTATTGTGGTAAGTTAGAATGATGTAGAAGATAAGCTTCTGTAAGTGGTTGAATTGAAAACCAAAGTTTGGTTAGGGTTTAGCATAAAAACCCGTGGCTTTATAAAGACCAAGAAGAAAAATAAGAGAAAGAATGTTTGAAAGAAAGAAAGTTTTCGTGTTGGAAACCTAGACTAAAACCGTGGCCTAAGTGATTGAAAAACAAAGACTTTGTGTGTGATTTGTACATTGAGAATGTGAAGAATTTTTACGTAAAAGCTTAGAAACTTTTGCATAAAATAAGCCTCTGGTATAGTACATGGCAGGTTTAGATTAGGATAGATGGTTTTAAGGTGTTTCCTAAACGCCGGAAACCTAAAATTTAAGCGAATATACTGCCAAAATTTTAAAGCAGCATTAAGGGCATTTCAGGAAACTAGTGATAAAAATATGCTCGGAAATGAAAACCGAGATCTCTTGGTACCTTAAAGTTTGAAGTAAGAAAGCAAGTCTAGCAGAATAGTAAACCGACCCCTAAAATCTAAAATGTCGAGAGGACGGGAAAAAAAAATAACATCAAGGGCATTTTAGGTAATAAGGGTAAAGTTTAAGGTCGGGATGGAAAAACCCGAGCCCCTCAGAGGCCTAAGTCGGGAAGAGAATGAGGAACATTTTTAAGATTATTAAAAAGCTCGTTTGAAGCTCCAAAATGCTAGAAAAACGAGCCACGACCTCAAGGGTCAGAATAGTACCACCAGAGGGACAGGTGACAAGTAAATAGTGTAATTGCAACAATTAAATTGTAAAAATTTACCGAGACCTAAAAAAGATTGTTTTAAGATTTTAGAGACTCAGAAAATCCCGCTTAAGCACCAAAATGAGAATGTTACGACCCCAAGACCCGTTAGGGGCAAAATGGTCATTTTGACCAAAAAGTCTAGAAAAGTCAAGAAAGGGGCGTTAAACCATCCAGTTAGCTATTTTATGGTTCTCGGACTTAGGGAACCCGGTCTAAGCAGAAAAATAGAAACGTCCCCTGGCCTAATTGCTATTCATGTGAAATGGTTGCTAGAGCCCTAGAAAAGTCTAAACAGAGTAGTTAGGACTTTAAACGTCGTCATAAGACTTTAATTAAGATTTTAAAAGCTAAAGTTCAGATTTTAGTATAATAAAGTCAGTTAATGAAAATGTATTAACTGATGACATTGTGTCTTTAGGAAACTCCACTAGAGACGGGCAAAAGAGCTCGACAGACCCGTAGAAGTTTACACCAGCACAAGTGCTATAAGTACAGACATTTAATTATCTATTCACGAATTGACTTGCCATATAGTTGTATTATATATATACACATTTAAGTTATTCAGTTTATGACATGATACTAACATGTTCACGAGAATAGTTAAGCAAGATCAGATAAAGAAAAGAAGAATAAGATAAGTCAGATAATAAGACTTAAAAGTTAAGGTTGGCATACCAGCCTCTCCAGCTTTGAGGTTTAAAGATAGCCTCTACCCCAGTTGTGTGGCACTGCCTCGTTAATAATGAGATAGTTGATGGCTTGACTTGCTACCTATAGGTAGTAGTCTAGGGATGACCTTACGGTTGATTGGTGGGTCGCTCCCCTGATCTCCTATTAGTCTGCGTGCATTAGGTACGTCCAACCATGGGCCCACAAGTGAAAGATTAAGTAAGATAAAGTAAAGCAAAGAAAAGAAAGAGACAGAATAGAAAGAATAAGTAAAGCATAGGAATAAGCAAATAATTGGTCATAAGTTGACTAACCCTAAGTGTGGTGTATTCAGCTTATTTACTTGTATGTTTGTACTTACTGAGCTTTAGCTCATGAGTCTATTCGTGATGTAGGTAATAAAGGTAAGCAGCTAGAAATATGAAACAAGAGTCACAGACTAGCAGGTAGATTCCAAAGATGTCATGGACGGGTTATGGTTCCGTTTCGCAGAGTTCTGCTGTAATCGAAGTGTAAAAGAAAGAAAGTGTAACAGTGAAGTATATGTATAAAGATAAGACAAGAGTGTAGTATGTTAAGTAGTGAAAGAAGCTTAAAAGTATGTTTTTATTTTTACGTACTTTAAAGTAACAAGACCGCAAAGTATATTTTGGGGAAAAATATTAAGTAGTACGCATATATTTATGTATACACGATTTCAACGAACTAATAGTTTCATCCAATCAAGTTTAAAAAGAAAAAAAATATTCCTGGTTTTTCAAGTACAAATCTTTTAAACCCCTAAAGAAAAAGAAGGTTATAAAGACAAGCAAGCTAAGTAAGTAGAAGCAAAGAACAAATAAAGCAAGCAAGATAAGGTGGACAACCCAAGCTAGAGGGATCGCTCCCACAACTAACAGTATTAGTGACTCAACAAAGGTATTAATGGAGTACGTTATGTCGACAGGTGGTTGCCTGTAATCTGATAAAGGCGAGAGTACGAGTTGCTTGCAACTAGGTAAGTTAGATGCATTTAAATGATGGTTTTTACAGTATTTTAAGTATGCATCTATGCACAGTTGTGCACAGCATATAGAAGAGCATATAGTTCACAATCGTGTTGATTGATGAAAGGACAAAGTTAGATGCCATAAATCCCTATCACATAGGATTAGGGACAGCTAAGAAAGCATATGGCCAGAACAGTTAAACAAGTCAGAGTTTAATAAGCATGTCGTACTAGCCTTTTCAGCCGAAGAGGTTTTTCAAGTTAAAGTAAGTTGAGCATACATTGATGGCTCTTTGTTTTTAGTGACCACGGGCATTACCGATGGTCTACACGCACTCGGTACTGACACACGGGCCCTAAGTAGATAAGAGAAAGAAAAAGAGCATTGAAGCATAAATAAACATAACTGGATCATGCATGGTTCACAGTATAGTTCACTATGCTTCTAGCTACAGTAAGATACATTCTGTACATGATGTGTGATGATATGCATATAGTATGAGAAGTTTTGTATCTAATGATATGATATGTGATGATATGATATGTGATGATATAGTATGTGATACGTTTAAGTGGTATATGTTGATACCTAGCATGCTTATATGGTTTTAAGTATGCACTATGTTTTAAGTATGTTTTGCGGTTAACATATTGTACTTACTGAGCGTAAAGCTCACGGAGTGTGTTCATGCTATAGATAAGCGTCCCATGGCTTAAACCATAATAGGCAATGACAGCGGTGGAGGCAGATGTAAGGGCAAGGTTATGGATACACTGCGAGTTAATCTTTCGCACAGCTTGAGCAATTAGTATTTTTAAATAGTAACAGTTGAACAGTTTTTTTGAACAGTAATTGTTAAATAGTATCTTTGAATAGTAACAGTTAAACAGTATTTTTGAATAATAGCAGCAAATAATATTTTGAATAGTAAATAGTTAAACAATATTATATGTGTATGTGTAATTGAACTCCAAATAATTTAGACGATGCATATTTAAAGTATATGTACATGAATAGTAAATACGTATGCCTTGAAAAAAATCCCTAAAATTAGGGTATCTAATTAAGTAACTTTAAGTATCAGCTTGTAAGAAAGTATAAGTATCAGTACAAATAGTAGTTTTTAAGTGACGGTTCGGGCCACTCAGGGCACGGGACGTTACAGTTGGTATCAGAGCGGTATCCTACCACCCTACCTCACATCGCCGTATGCCTATCTCATCTATCTAAGTAAGTTAGTTTTGTTTTCCTTTAGTATTAGTATATAAGTTGACGTTTAAATTATAATAGGATATAATGGCTGTACCGGTTGACCCCTGCCAAGCGCAAGAGGATCGTCAAGTGAGCCTAGCTTTTGCTGCCATGCGGCTGGGTCTATATGATGGTCGCCACCCACATGAACTCGTATATTGGATCCATCACATGGAGGTGATTTTTGAAGCCTGCCATGTCACACCTCACCTACAGGTGGTATTGGCCAGTAGTAGATTTGAGGGACCAATACTGACGTGGTGGAATGAACAGCGTAGGATCGGACATCCGATGATATCTTGGGCCGAATTCTGCCGTGACCTTTGTGATAGTGTTGAACTAGCCCGAGACAGAGATATATGGGATGATATATGTGAGAGGTGATACCAAGTCCTTTCTGACATCTAGGATATTTATGAGGGAGAGACCATGGTGTACTACTATCAGAGGTTCATGGATGCGATGCTTCCCTATATCCCTTTGGACCAACCTTTTGCAGAGATAGCTGACTTGCTATGGAGAGGGACACCATGGTACGTAAGGGACCTCGTTCTTTACCCTCTACAACATGAAGACCTGAGGTGCCTTGCTCGAGATATAGTAGAAGCCGAGAGAGTGGCGTTCAACCTTGCACTTGGCAAAGGCTTTACAACAACAGTAGTTAACATGGAGGGTGACCCGATAGACGTAGCTGTAAGGACAGCCCCGATCATGTACTTTAATTTTCAATTTAATAAGAAATTGAAGAATAATTTGATGCATTTTAGTGTAATTTTTAAAGTACACGGTCAGGTACACGATTGTGTAAGTGGTCGTGTACTACTCGGACTGTGTACGTGTGTGTAGCCATGTAAGTATACATGGTCGTGCAGTGGAACACGATCAGGTACACGGCCATGTAAGTGGCCGTGTACCGCTCGGGTTAATGAACGCCATGGCCGTGTACCGCTCGGGTTAATGAACGTGCAAAAGGCCATGTTTTGAAACATGGCCGTGTTGAAAAGCTTCAGCTAGGACACGCCTGTATCAGGTGTATACACACCCATGTAACCTTAAACACGCCCGTGTTAGAGGCCGTGTTGAAGGCCGTGTAATAGGCAGAAAGCCGTTACACAGACCCTCAAATTGTATGAAACCTAATTACTATGCAATGAGTAATTAAGTTGGAAAATATAGTATATTTTCCCACTGAATAGACTAAAAAGATACGGTACTGTTTAAGTATTCTTCATGCAATGAAAGGGGCGACCGACAGTGAACCCAGGGCCATCCTATTATGTGTATAAATGAATGAAACAGGCAGTGTCGGGAAACTAGTCTGGACGACCAATTCTTGACATAAGACTGGTAAATAGATCACCAGAATGCTCAGACCGAACATCTGAGCACAATAGTAAGAGATAGCCCTAGCAAGGGTATGATATTGAGAAAATGGTCCGGATGACCTCTTCTCACCTGGAGACTAACAAAATCAGAGTTGGAGCACTCAGACTAGTCAGTTAAGTAGAAAATCATGGATAATGAAAAGTGAGAAGTACGTAGTATCAGGATGAGGGTAAAGACGACCTTTACTTGTTGCGAAACTGATATATTTAGGCTTAAAACGGACAAATTAGTCAATCGGGCACCTAACACGTTTTTCAAGGTTGGGTCACACAGATCTTGAAAACTGATCTATATGACCTTCGATGGACATAAAACTAATAAAAATGGAATCAGCACGTCCAAATTAGTCAAGAGACACTGTATCTGAAATTTCACCCGAGAACACCTCGGTTCGCACGTGAAAGGACAACACAGTGTAGATACAACCATAGTATAGGACGAGAACAGTAATTTAGACTGATAATGAGCTCTTAGATAGTATAAAACATCCAGGAATTTACAGTACAAAAATCAGATTCAGAAAACCAATTTTCTGGTGAAAAATGGGACACTGCCGAGAAAGGACCGAACACCGTAGTATAAAATTAGAATGCGATGAGAAGCCAACACAGATAAAATTTGGCCTTAAATTTTCGTGCCCCTTAGCTGGAAAAGCAACTGTAATCTACTGCACACATAGCCAAAAAGGTGGCCATTAAAATAATCTCCCTAGCCATGACACATTGGAATATAATATTCAAGGGTTTTTAAAAAAGTAGTCAACAACAATTGTTTATTCCTCCCTCCTTCCAATGAGCAGCCCATGCCCCCTTGGTCTGAAAATTGGTAGTATATTTGTCCCAAGATTTCACTAATTTGGTAGATAATTGAGTAGGATTAAGCCTAAGTAGTTGAATTAATTTTTACCTATAAAAGGCACCCTTGACATAAGACATGGACTTTTGCTTCCACACACCTAAAACCACAAGTCTTTTTCTTCTTCTTTTCCTTGTTTGCTACCGAATCTTCTCAGCCCCAAAAGCCAACATTTTACAAGCCAAAACCTTGACTAAAACTCACAAAAAACTGACCTCTTCCAAGCTTGAGTAAGGGCAAATCGAACCGAGCCTTTCGGGTGCCCCACGGGTAAGTGCAAAACCGATTTTCCTTGTGTTTTGATTCTTGGTTTTGAGTTGTTGTTTGAATGATTTTTTTTTTTTTTTGGTAACTTGGCTAGCATAAAACCAACCTCAAGCCCTTGAGTTTCCACGGCATTTTGACCCCCTAAGCCTAGCCAAAAGTGTGCTTGAGTCCAAAGCACCCAAGGTAAAAATCGAAACCCTTCTCATGGTGATTGGTTGAAAAATTTAGTTTTCAATCTAAGGGTTTTATGTGTATTTGTTTATGCATAAGGTTGTATTAAGTTATTTGAGCCCTTAGCTTTCATTTCTTAAAGTCATTATAGTTGTGCTTATGTTTACTTTAAGTTACATATGGTTTGTGGATGTGAATGCATGGATGTGTATTATGGTGGCTGGACACAAATCTATCCTTAGAAAACAGCCACAGATTTTGGCCATTTTGACCCACCTAGGATCCAAATCTGGGATTTGGTAAACACGTTGTTTTAAGGAAATTTCGATACGGTTGTTTTTGCATCAAATAGGCATCAACCAAAAACGAGCCCAAGATAGGTGTTTAAGGTGTTTTTCACTCGGTGTCCAAAATAGGGACAAAACTGGGAGCAAAAATCTGAACCCAGTGTTTAGTCTCGGATTTTGCTAGAAATGGAACCCTTAGAGTCTGAACTGGTTCTCGGACTCAACACAAAAGTTGTAGATCTTATCGAGACCTTGAGAACGACCCATGAGATTCAAAAATTTGGCCGTTTCAAGCCTCAAACCGAGCTATTTTTATAGAGACGTAAAACTGGGATTTTTACAAAAAACTGGGCACCAAGCCCATAGGTTTAATGAAATTAGGAGCTGTTAGGGTTAGATTTAGGCTCCAAGATGAACACGAGATTTGTTCATCTTGTCGAGGACGAAAACTTTCATGTTTGACAAAATTTCAAAAAAAGTCGTTTAGACTAAGTTTTAAAATTGTTTTCAAAAGTAGTTCAAAAACTACCTTTAAAATGCAAGCTTTAAAAATGTGATTTATACACTTCAAAATAAAAATGTGTTTTTAACACTTTAAGATATGACCAAGGTTTTTATAAAAACGTCCCCCACCTTCCAATGGGGTGATAAGGGGGCGGTTTCAAAATAAGGAATTCTTCCAAGATTTTTACAAGTCAACCCAAATATTTTTTTCAAAATAAAATAGTGTGTGTAGCCTGGTAGGCTACCACACCAAACAAGCCTTAGTAGCCTGGTAGGCTACTACCCCAAACAAGCCATAGTGGCCTACTAGGCCATTACACCAAACAAGCCTTAGTAGCCCAGTAGGCTACCACACGCCAACAAGCGAAGTAACCCGGTCGGTTACTACACTAAGTTCACATATAGTAACTCGATAGACTACTTAGTTACCAACACATGAGTTAACTAGTCAATTGATTGAGTGGTAAACCAGTCACAGGCCACGTTTCGAACAACACAGTGAAGAACGATGATTAATCTGTCAAGTAGATGATTGATCAAACACGATACGAGTTAGACACCAAATCCCCATAATAGGCCAATAAGGTACCGATGGGTCTTGGTACCCCATAGAAACGCAAGTTATAGTCACTAACATTTATAGTGACTCAACGAGAGTATTAATGAGAAACGTTGTTGATGACAGGTGGTAACCTGTGAATTGATAAAGGCGTGATTTCAAGTTGCTTGCGATTAGGTAAGTACAACTTCGCCTATGGCATGAATGAAAATGCTTTTAAATGATATTTTACAGTATGTTGAAATATGTGTGCCATGCACATGATGTTGCACCTCATGTTTAAGAGCATGTAGTTTCATAATCAAGTAGATTGATGAAAAAGCAAAATAGATGCCATACATCCCTACCATGTAGGAGTTGGGACAGCTTAGAGAAGCATATGGCTAGAAAAGATAAACAAGATGGAAAGTAGTAAGCGTGTCGTACCGGCCCTTTCAAATGAAGGAGTTTTTAGTTAAAGCAGAAAATTGAGTATCTGTTGACGGCTCTCCGGCTATTTTACCACGTGCATTACCGATGGTCTGTGCACGCATGGTACTGACACATGGACCCTTAATAGACAAGAAAAGAAAAGAGAAGTTTGAAGCATAAATGAACATAACCGGATCATGCATTAGTTATAGTTCACCAAGCTTCTAGATGCATTCAGTACGTGATGTTTCTGTGATGCGTATGTTTTGTGATGTTTTATAATCCTTTATACAATATGTGATGTATGGTATGTGATATGTGATATGTTAAAGTGGTATATGTGATACATTACTGCTTATTTGTTTTTAACTATATACTGTGTTTAAACATGTTTTACGGTAAACATGTTGTACTTACTGGGTGTAAAGCTCACGTAGCGTGTTCATGCTGTAGGTAAGCATCCTACGGCTTAAATCCCAGTGGGCGATGGTGGCGGCGGAGGCGGATGTGAGGTCAAGGTTATGGAGACACCGCGAGTTTATCTTCCGCAAAATTTGAGTATCAGTATTTTGAATAGTAATGGTTAAATAGTATTTTAAATAGTAATTTTCAGATAGTATGTTTGAATAGTAACCGTTAAATGGTATTTTTGAATAGCAATCATAAACCATACTTTTGAATAGTAGTCATTAAATAGTATTTTTGAATAGTAATCATTAAATAGTATTTTTAAATAGTAGTCGGTATACGTACGTATACAGTAAATACGTACATGTTAAATATAAAAAAATCCCTAATTTTATGATATCTAGTCAAGTATAAGTTGCTAGAAAGTATAAGCAAAGCAAGTAAGTCAGATTTTAAGTGACGGTCCGGGCCACTGAGGGTACGGGGCGTCACAGTTGGTATCAGAGTGGTTTCCTACCAACCTACGTCACATCGCCGTATACTGGCCTCATCTGTCCAAGTAAGTTAGCTTTTACTTTTCAAAAATTTAGTATATGAGTTGACAATTAATTATAATAGGGGAATGGCCGCACTAGTTGGCCCTCAGCAAGTGCAAGAGGATCGAGAAGCGAGTGTAGCTTTCATCGCCATGTGACCACACACATACGATAGCAGCAACCCATACGAACTCCCTTATTGGATTCATCATATGGAAACAATCTTCGAAGGGTGCCATATCTCACCCCGTCTGTGGGTGGTAATGGCTAGTAACCGATTGCGAGGACCAGTAATGACATGGTGGAACAATCGATGCAGGATCAGGGGTCTAGCGATGCAGTGGGATGAGTTCTGCCAAGATCTTCACAACTCCGACTACCCAGCTAAGGATGCAGACATCTGGGATAATATGTATGAGAGGAGATATCAGGTCCTCTCTGACATTTGGGACATTTACGAGGGAGAGACCACGGTACACTACTATCAGTGATTTTTGGACGCCATGTTGCCGAGCATTCCCTTAGACAAGCCATTTACAGAGGTAACCGACTTGCTTTGGAGAAGGATTCTGCGACGACTAGAGAATTCTAACAGTGTAACTCAGTTTAATCTAGGGTTCTCTATGAGTTCTGTAAGCAAGAATGTAAAGAAACACTATATTTGTAATTAGATAGTGTTGATAGTAATAAATAGATGTTTTGGAGGAATTAAAATCTCCAAAAATAAGTAGAGAATACAGTATATGAGTAAGAAAGTGATTTCAGGCCAAAACGCTAAAAAAGGAGTGGTTTTGGCATCCGAACAGTGTAAAGATAAGAATATGGCAAGTCAAAGTAAGAGCATATTAAGAAAAGTAATTTAGGGTTTTTAAGAGTTTTAATACAGATGGCTAGATAAGTCCTTTGGTATGTCACCCCAGAAATTTTGCCATTTTCAGTAAAATGATGAAGCATTTTAGGGCCAAAGAAACCAAGAGATTACCCTAGGTAAAACCTAAGGTTACTAAAGGACGAAAAACTTCGTCATTGATTTTTAGCCCAACGACAGTAGAATAAGGTAAACCGATCACACAGGAGGCATCAGAAACCAGCCTATGCGATTTCGGTCAAGTTTGGTTCAGTTTGACGTTTGGTCAAACTTTGACCTATGGATTAATTAGATGACATCATGGATGATGTCATAATTAAGAATAAGAAATTAGAAGAAAAAGGGTGGTAGGTAGGATGAATGGTTAAGATTAAAGGTAGGTAAGATCAAGGGCTAAGATTAAGCCAAAAATGCAAAGTTGATTTTTTAAAAAAATTCTATGGATAAGGGCTGAATTAGGTCGGTTTTACAGCTGGAAAACAGCCAAAATAATTCTATTTTGACCGCAAAAAGTTTGCAAATAAACCCTTAAAAAGTTGCTAAAAAGTCCCTAAAGAAAATTGCTAAAAAGCCCTCCTTTTTGGCCTCCCTTTATAAAAACGTTTTTGGCTTCATGAAATCAGAATTTTTTTTCTGAAATTACAGCCCCTTTGCTGCCCTTTGAAGCCGTGACTCTTTCCCTCCATTGAGCTTGAGTTTCTTCAAAGTTTGGTGTCAAAATCTTAAGCAAAGTTCTTCCTAAGCAAGTTTTGAGTAACATAGCAAGGTAAGCTTGAAATTTCAAGCTTTTCTTTGGTATTTTGACGCAAAAATCCATGGCTATATTGAGTAGAAAAGAATGAGAAAATTTTAGTTCAAACCTTGTTGTTTAAGGTTAATTAGTTTGCATGATAGTTAAAGAGTAATTTAGAAGTTTGAAACAAGAAATTTTCATGTTAGTTTTATGAGGAACCCATGACTAAGTGTATGGGTTCAAGAAATTTCAAGTTTGGTTTAATTAAATTGTTGTTTTAAAGTGTGTTTTGATATGTAAAACACTAAAAAGAAAATTTGAAAGCTTAAAACCAAAGTGGGATTCGGTTTGTTTCAAGAAAAACCATGTATGGTACTAGGGTTTGGTAAGAATTTTGAGTTGGTTTTGGTTGATTTAAACATGTGTTTTGATGTGTAAAATGTTTAGAAAGAAGAGTTAAAAAGTTTGAAACAAAATTTTGTAAAAGTTTTCTAAAAAAGAACCATGTATACCTAGTGTGAAGAACATGTAAAAATCATGTGATTTTAGTGTTGTGGTAAGTTAGAATGATGTAAAAGATAAGCTTGTGTAAGTGGTTGAATGGAAAACCAAAGTTAGGTTAGGATTTAGCATAAAACCTATGGCTTTATAAAGAGATTTCAACAAGAATTTTATTTGGTTTTGGTATTGAATATGCCTTAAAAACCAAGTAGAAAAATAAGAGAAAGAATGTTTGAAAGAAAGGAAGTTTTGGTATTGGAAACCTAAACTAAAACCGTGGCCTAAGTGATTGAAAAATAAAGACTTTGTGTGTGATTTGTACAATGAGAATGTGGAAAGTTTTTACATAAAAGTTTAGAAACTTTGGCGTAAAATAGGCCTCTGGTATAGTACGTGGCAGGTTTAGATTAGGATAGATGGTTTTGAGACGTTTCCTAAACGCTGGAAACCTAAAATTTAAGCGGAAATGCTGTCGAAAATTTTAAAGCGGCATTGAGGGCATTTTAGGAAACAAGCGATAAAAATATGCTCGGAAATGAAAACCGAGATCCCTCAGTACCTTAGAGTTTGAAGTAAGAAAGCAAGTCTAGCAGAATAGTAAACCGACCCCTAAAATCTAAAATGCCGAGAGGACAAAAAAAAATAACGTCAAGGGCGTTTTTGGTAACAAGGGTAAAGTTTAGGGTCGGGATGGAAAAACTCGAGCCCCTCGGAGACCTAGGTCGGGAAGAGAATAAGAAACGTTTTTAAGATTAGTGAAAAGATTGTTTGAAGCTTCGAAACACTAGAAAAACGAGTCACGACCCCAAGGGTCGGAATAGTACCACCCGAGAGACGGGTGATAAGTAAAAATTTACCAAGACCTAGAAAAAATTGTTTTAAGATTTTAGGTACTCAGAAAATCCCGTTTAAGCACCAAAATGAGAATGTTACGACCCCAAGGCCCGTTAGGGGCAAAATGGTCATTTTGATCAAAAAGTATAGAAAAGTCAAGAAAGGGGCGTCAAACCCTTCAGTTAACTATTTTATGGTTCACAGACTTAGGGAACCCGGTCTAAGCAGAAAAATAGAAATATCTCTTGGCCCAATTACTATTCACGTGTATGCACTATTCACGTAAATAGTGCTATTCACCGTCGAAAGTTACTATTCACCAAGTTTACCAAAGTTTCTGAAATGCTCGAAAATGGTTGCGAGAGTGCTAGAAAAGTCTAAACAGAGTCGTTAGGACTTTAAATGTCGTCATAAGACTTTAATTAAGATTTTAAAAGCTAAAGTTCAGATTTTAGTATAATAAAGTCAGTTAATAAAAATTTATTAACTGATGACATTATGTCTTTAGAAAACTCAATTAGAGATGGGCAAAGGAGCTTGACGGACCACAGAAGTTTACACTAGCACAAGTACTGTAAGTATAGACATTTAATTGTCTACTCACAAATTGATTTGCCATAGAGTTGTATTATATATATATATACACATTTAAGTTATTTCGTTTGTGACATGATACTAACATGTTCACGAGAATAGTTAAGCAAGATCAGATAAAGAAAAGAGGAATAAGATAAGTCAAATAATAAGGCTTAAAAGTTAAGGTTGGCATACTGGCCTCCCCAGTTTTGAGGTTCAAAGATAGCCTCCACCCCAGTTGTGTGGCGTTGCCTCGTTAATAATGAGGTAGTTGATGGCTTAACTTGCTTCCTATAGGTAGTAGTCCAGAGATGACCTTAGGGTTGATTGGTGGGTTGCTCCCTTGATCCTCTATTAGTTTGCGTGCATTAGGTATGTCCAACCACGGGCCCACAAGTGAAAGATTAAGCAAGATAAAGTGAAGCAAAGAAAAGAAAGAAATAGAATAAAAAGAATAAGTAAAGCATAGGAGTAAGCAAATAATTGGTCATAAGTTGACTAACCCTAGGTGTGGTGTATTCAGCTTATTTACTTGTATGTTTGTACTTACTGAGCTTTAGCTCATTAGTCTATTCGTGATGTAGGTAATAAAGGTAAGCAACCAGCAATATGAAACAAGAGTAGCAGACTGGCAGGCAGATCCTAGTGATGTCATGGATGGGTTATGGTTCCGTTTCGCAGAGTTCCACTGTAATCAAAGTGTAAAAGAAAGAAAGTGTAATAGTGATGTATATGTATAAAGATAAGGCAAAAGTGTAGTATGTAAAGTAGTGAAACAAGCTTAAAAGTATGTTTTTATTTTTACGTACCTTAAAGTAACAAGACCGCAAAATATATTTTGGAAGAAAAAAATATTAAGTAGTACGTATATATTTATGTATACACGATTTCAAAGAACTAATAGTTTCATTCAGTCAAGTTTAAAACGAAAAAAAAAATATTCCTAGTTTTTCAAGTACAAATCTTTTAAACCCCTAAAGAAGAAGAAAGTTATAAAGACAAGCAAGCTAAGTAAGAATAAGCAAAGAATAAAGAAAGCAAGCAAGATAAGGTGGACGACCCAAGCTAGAGGGGTCGCACCCACAGATTCCATGGTACGTGAAGGACCTCGTTTACTACCCTCCACCACATAAGAACTTGAGGCACCTGATCCGAGACATAGTGGACGCTGAGCGAGTGGCACTCAACCCTGACCTGGCAAACACCGCACCTCAGCTGGCCAACGAAGAGCTCGCAGTCGAACCATAGCTAGCAGTACCTGAAGACAATAGAGACCCGATGGAGGACCCCAAACCAGCCCTTCTGTCTCCCAGACACCATATGGATGAAGATGGTGATGAGGCTATCCTCGATGCCCAACCTAACGATGAGGAGGAGGAGATCCCTGATCACATCAGTGATGATGAAGAAGTAGAAATGTATGAGCCCTAAGTCATCATCGCCAGTGATGATGAAGTTGATTTTGCTTGGGGAGATGAGGATGAAGACCCCGAGGAGTTTCTCCTGAGTGAAAGCGAGAATGAGGAAATGTCTGACGCAGAGTCAGGATTGTCCTCTGAGTAGTAGTAACCCTTTTCATGGAAATTTTTGTTATGTAGAGGGAAACAGTAGTTTTCCCCGTCTGACTCAACTTAATGTACTTAATAGGATCGCATTTTGGGAAGTGTGTGTCACTCCCACCAAATTTAAAATATATATATGTTTTATGAGATGTTTTATGAAAAGTAGTATCATTTTGCCCTTAGGGCCTAAATATGATTTTTCTACGAGTATGATCGAGTATGGTAAAGGAAAGATATAGTATGTCCCAATACGACGCAATAGTTGTATTGAACATCATAAGAATAAGAGAAGAAAGGAAAGATATAGTATGTATATGTCTATGATGCTTAAAATAAAGTTGTTTAGTAAGAAGGAAAATGATATGTAAATACGAATCCCAAGTTCAAAATTTGCGAAGCTTATGTTCTCTTTTTCCGTTATGTGATAGGGTTACATAGGTGACAATGGCAAGAACAAGAGCCTAAACAAACCAAGCTACGTGAGACGACGAGCTATTGGCACGTCTTACAACGATGCAGGAAATGATGGTAAATCAACAATGGGAGCTTAACCAGCTCAGAGAATAGATGAACCGATAACAACAGGCACCACAACCTGCGGAGGTACCAGTCCAAGCTGCACCAGTAGCCCCTGACGCTCCCAGAGAGCAAGTGGCCCCACCAGCCCAAGTAAAGCCGGCACCACCGGCTATGGCTGCTCCTACAGTAGCCAATATTATCGTACCAACCTATAGAGAGGGTGACTTATACGAGCAGTTTAGGTGCATGAAGGTGCCTGAATCTGAAGGGACTACGAACCCTATTGAAGCCGACGATTGGCTAACTGATGTTTAGGTCATTCTAGACCTTATGGGACTAACCGAAGGAGAGAAAGTTATATGCACATCCCTAGCCCTATGAAAAGGAGCACGCTAGCGGTGGAAGACTATGGCTATCAGAAGGAACATCAATGAAATGAATTGGGTAGACTTCATTGCTGAGTTTAGAGAAATGTACTTCAATGACGAAGCCTTAGCAGTCCAGCATGATGAATTTAACAATTTGCGTCAAGGGAGCATGACGGTCATGGAGGCCGTAAGAAAATTCGAACAGCTAGCCCGACTTTACCTTAGCCTAGTGCTGACTAAGAAGGAAAAGGTCAGGAGGACGTTGAAAATGTTTCAGACGGATATAGCCGTCCAAGTCTGCAGCGGCAGCCATGGGCCAACAACCATGGCCGAATATGTCAGCAGAGCCATCTGGGCTGAGTATTGGCTAGCCCAAGACAACGAAAGGAGGGCACAGATCTTCAAGGCAAAGAAAGAAGAGAAGAACCAACCAAAGCTAACCAAGGGTAGACAGCACTCTGAATTTCAGCACAGAGGGCAGAGTACGGGAAATAACCAACATAACCGGTCATTCAATAGCAACAATAAGAGGAAAGGGAATCCAGGCAATCAAGGCCAGCAAGGAACTTTCCTCAGAAGAAAAATAACCAAGGAAGAAACGGAAATCAACACTCACCTTGTCCAAAATGCGGAAGGAGCCACCCGGGAGAATGCCACCAGGGCACCAGTGGCTGTTACATATGTGGCAAGGAAGGCCACTTCGCTAAACACTGTCGCTCAAACCCACAAAATCAGCAAGGCCAAGCACACCCTACTAGCGGACAACTACATGCCGCCCAAGGAAGGATTGAAGGCCCACTGATCAGCCAAGGCAGATTGGAAGCTCCAGAGCCACAAGGGAGGATTTATGCCTTTACTCGAGAGGATGCAGAGGCCAGAACCTCGACCTTGGTGACAGGTCAGCTTTCTGTCGCCAACTCCACTGCACTAGTTTTGTTTGATTTCGGCACTACGCAGTCTTTTGCATCATCAGGATTTGCTAGGAGATTAGGCAAGAGCTTAGATAAGATGAACCAGACTTTTCAAATTACCTTTCCCTCTGGGGAAGTTTTGTTGTCCAGTTATTGGATACGTCACGTATCAACAGCTATCAGTGGGCACGAGCTGAGCGTGGACCTAATCGTCATCGAGAGGTGCAACTACGATGCGATTATAAAAATGGATTTCCTCGCCAAGTACCACATTGTTATAAACTGTCAGAGACGGGAGGTGACCTTCCACCTGAGCGGACACAAAAAATTTGTCTACAAGGGCTTATCGTCAAGGCAACCAAAGATGATGATATCGGTAATGAAGGCTCACCAGCTACTATCTAGTGGATGCACTAGTTTTCTCACACACATAATGGATATGACCCAGGAAGCGGAAACTAGACCGGACAACGTACCAGTAGTAAAGGAGTTCACGGAAGTATTCCCTGAAGATCTCCCAGGACTTCCGCCGGAGCGGGAGATATCGTTCGAAATTGAACTGTTACCAAGATCGGCACCCGTATCCAAGGGCCCCTATGGAATGGCCCCAGCAGAATTGAAGGAGCTTCAAACTCAGTTAAAGGAGCTGATGGACAATGGTTTCATTCGACAGAGCTGTTTACCGTGGGGAGCACCGGTCTTATTTGTAAAGAAGAAAGACAGAACGTTGTGAATGTGCATAGACTACAGGGAGCTGAACAAGATCACAATCAAGAACAAGTATCCATTGCCACGGATCAATGATTTGTTTGACCAGCGACGAGGTGCCGTCGTATTTTCCAAGATCGACCTGCATTCTGGGTACCACCAATTGCGGATTTGAGATGCAGACATCCCTAAGACTGCGTTCCGAACACGATATGGATGTTACAAGTTCCTCGTTATGTCGTTTGAACTGACAAACGCACCTGCCGCTTTCATGGATCTGATGAACTGAGTATTTAAGGAGTTCCTAGACAAGTTTGTCATTGTGTTTATCGATGACATACTTGTATATTCTAAGACAAAGGAAAAGCATGTGGAGCATTTGAGAGCCATCCTACTCAAGTTTAAGGAGCATCAACTGTATGCCAAATTCTCTAAGTGTGAATTTTGGCTGGAGAAGGTTCACTTTCTCGGTCACGTGGTCTCCCATGAGGGAGTGTCCGTGGACCCAGCAAAGGTAGAAGCAGTTAGCAATTGGCCAACTCTGAAGAACGTAACAGAAATCTGTAGCTTCTTAGGTTTAGTGGGATACTACCAACGCTTTGTGAAAGGATTCTTGAAACTGGCCACACCACTCATGAAGCTAACCAAGAAGGAAAAAAAGTACGAGTGGTCTGACAAGTGCAGAAAGAGCTTTCAGGAGCTAAAAAGCTGACTCATGAATGCTCCGATCTTGACCATACCAGATGCTGAATAAGGAAATTTTGTAATTTACAGTGACTTGTCCAAGACTGGGCTAGGAGCCATGTTAATGCAAGGTGGTACGGTAGTCGCATATGCCTCACAACAACTCAAGAACCATGAAAGGAACTACCCAACGCTGTAGGAAAATAAACCGGTAAAAACATATCAGAGTGGCGCAGCGGAACAATAAAAATTTTTAGATCGTTAAATATCTCATGATGCCATATACAATAAATCAACAACAATTAAAACTCATACCTCAAGGACGCCAATGAACAGGAGGAGAGTGACCGGAGGCTTCAACCAACTAGCCTTCTCTACTATTCTCCAATTCCCGAATGGCTGAGTGTGTGGGCACTCTGAACCTCGATCGGTATGCTAGCACTGCTAGTCTTCTTTCGACCACCCAGATCTCTAAAGAACTTTATTGTCACGATGAGCTGTGCAACAATAAGCCTGCTCACCTGAGAGTCTGTGGTATGAGAGAACTGGAGTGGCAGGACCTCTATTTATAGACCTGCATGAGGTGATTCTCTGAATTCGAATTGGACTAGGAAAAGATTTTCTCCCTTATCCAAACCAAAAAATCCGAATTTTCCAAGGGAGAATCTCCACAATTAAATTCGGTTTTCCTAGGATAAATCCAATCCAAATCTAAATAAGATTTTAACTAGAATTTTATCTCCCTTTTTCAACCAAAAAATCCGAAATCTTTAGGAGAAAATCTCCTCCAAATTTTCAGCCACTTTTAGGATAAGGAAGAATCAAAATTCCACTAGGATTTTTCAAGCTAAATCTCATCTCAACCTTATCCAAAAATAACCGAATTTCCTAGGATTTAGGCTCCAAAATTTCGGCCACTTTTAGGGAGTAAAGAGAATCCAAATTCAACTAGGATTGAAGCTTGAATTTACCCTTGAATCTTATCCACAAAAACCGAATTTTCCATTGAGGATTATCCTCAAAAAATTCGCCCCCTTTTGTTGGGATTTGGATTCAAAATTCAAGTAGGATTCTAACAAGATTATCCTCTCCAAATCCAACTCAAATTCGAATTTCAAACCTTGTGGATTTTCCACAAAAATTCGAATCCTACTTGGACTGTGATTCAAAATTTGAATTTCAAATTTCAAATTCAAATTTCAAATTCAAATTTCAAATTTCAAATTTAAATTTCAAATTCAAATTTCAAATTCGAATTTCAAATTCAAATTTCAAATTCAAATTTCAAATTCAAAATTCAAATTTCAAATTTCAAAATTCAAATTTCAAATTCCACAAAACGGTTGTGTTTCATATTCTTGTTCTCATGGATAATTTTCTACAACTCCAATCCAATCTCAAATAAAATCATGGCAACTTTATTTGGAGTTCGAATAATTGTGTACTCTATTATCCAAAACAAAATCTGAATCCAGCCGGAGAGAATCTTGTCTACCATCCTAATCCTGTGTCATCACCATCCATGCATAATAAACTAGCCTATAGCATACACAAATCAATTTGCCAAACGTTAAGGAATTATGTGGAGCTAGTAGAGGGACTGATTGGACATATATAATCGGGCTCCCGTGATTCCATATGATCATCATTCTGTACCGAACAACTCAATCATATGATCACTAATTTTAGAGTCACACCACTATAAACCTGAAACTGAACTCCCAATTATATACCGCATTACGTAAGCCTGTGACGAGCTACCATCCAATGACCTTGTCATATATGCAAAACCCTCATATGATATCCATGATCAGCCTTAGGTCAAAGTCCGTTTAATCCTACTGATCAGGCTATCTTAAAGTTCCATTATACTACCGAATCAAGAAAATGATTATTCACCATATGTGAATAAGAAGTCATCCGCCCAGCAGACGACCCAAGGCCTTGTCCATTTTCACATTCAGTATAATGCCTTTAAGAGGATACCTTTAACTCCTCAGAGCTATGATTCCGATATCTGCAAACAAACCCTTCATCGTATACAAGTCATGCACCCAACGAACCGGTCTATAAGCTTACTACCTCTGAGACGCTTTAGCCATTGGAACATCAAAGTACACAAGTCATATACATGAAGTAGTTCATTTACTCAGGATTAAGGTTATTGCACAATGAACGTCAAAAGCAGATTGATCCACTCATAGCGGACTACGTAGATCAATCACGCTTTAGTCCCGGTCTAATATGTCACCTCCAAGCAACATATCCATGTCTCTACTTGGGAGTCCAGCTCCAGACAGTCAAGACAGACCGTCCCCTCCAAGGCTTTAGACAACATAATAGTCTTAACATGAGTTAGATGCTCGGTCTAACCCCACAGACTACAGACCATAGTTTAGACTACTAACTTTAGAACATTGTCTTCTCGCATACAAAAATCCATTGCATGCAACGTTCTAACAGTTTTAACACAAGCAGTCAGTGAGCCATATTTGCTTACATTTACTTTAACATGTAAATAAGACGAGGACAGATAGCAATGTAATGAATAACCTCTAAGTATAATTTTATTATCCAGTTCAAAATGAATACATCAAAAATGTCTCTAATACTTAGGGCATTTCCTAACAATCTCCCACTTGCCCTAAGCCAGCAGATGTGCCATGTTATGCATCCCCATCGCCTCTACATGCCTCTCAAAGCTTCTAGTTACCAAAGTCTTAGTAAAGGGATCAGCGATGTTGTCCTCGGACGCGATCTTACATACATCCACTTGTCCTGTCTCCACATGCCCTCTAATGTCGACTTCCTCAAATCCTCACAAGTCTGGAAGACTCAGTCCGTGTATCCTACGGGTGTTAGGTCCCCTCCAGAATACACCAGCATATAATCCCTCGTTTTCTTAAGATACTTGAGTATATGCTTTACTGCTTGCCAGTGCTTGGTTCCAGGATTCGCTTGATATCGACTCACCATACCTACTGCAAAACATATGTCCGGGCGAGTGCAAAGCATAGCGTACATAAGGCTACCCACAGCGGATGCATAAGGGACCTTACTCATACGCTCTCTTTCTTCCGATGTCTTGGGACAGTCATCCAATGAAAGAGTTAAACCGGCAATAGAAGGTTGCGAGCCTTTCTTTGCCTCTAGCATTGCATATTTGTCAATTATTTTATCTATGTATGAAGCTTGGGATAATGCTATCATTTTGTTCTTTCGATCTCTGAAGAGACGAATGCCTAGAACATAATTAGCTTCTCCCAAGTCCTTCATGTCAAACTGTTGGTGTAACCAAAGCTTGACCGATGATAAATTCCCTACATCATTCCCAATGAGTAGTATATCATCGACATAGAGTATCAGAAAGACCACTTTTCCATCCTTAATACGTTTATAAACACAAGGTTCATCAACGTTCTGCTCAAAACCAAATGTCTTAATCGCTTGATCAAACCTCTGGTTCCATGAGCGGGATGCCTGCTTTAATCCATAAATGGATCTAAGCAATTTGCAGACTTTCTTATCTTGGCCTTTTTCTAGGAACCCTTCGGCTGTATCATATAGATACACTCTTCAAGATGGCCATTCAAGAATGCCGTCTTGACATCCATTTGCCAGATCTCGTAATCGAGGGCCGCAGCAATGGACAGAAGAATACGGATAGACTTCAGCATAGCAACAGGCGAAAAGGTTTCCTCGTAATCGATTCCAGCCTTTTGCGTGTATCCCTTTGCAACCAGTCTAGCTTTGAAAGTTTCCACTCTCCCTTCTGCATCCTTCTTTCTTTTGTAGACCCATTTGCATCCAATGGGTTTTATCCCATCCGGCAAATCTACAAGTTCCCAAACAGAGTTAGATTTCATAGAATCCATCTCATTGTTCATAGCCTGTTTCCAAGATCTAGAATCAACATCCTTTATAGCTTCATCATATGTGACCGGATCTTCCTCATGCTCATGAGCCTCGGCCTGGTATACCTCAGCATCATACATAAAGAAATTAGGTTTCTTAGAAACCCTCCCACTACGACGAGGCACCCTAAATTGTTGATCGTCTGCAGGTCTTTCACTGGAACTTGGACTTGCGTCCAAGACCGATATCTGTGGAGCAGTTCTTTCACCCGATAACTCCTCTAGCACCACTTTGCTTCGAGGTTTAAAGTCATTCATGTGACTTTCCTCCAAGAATGTCGCATGGGTTGAGACAATGACCTTTTGTTCCTTCGGGTTATAGAACAGACCTCCTTTAGTTCCCTTTGGATACCCTACAAACATGCACAATTCTGATCTTGGTTCCAACTTCTTCGCATCCCCATCCAGTACATGTGCCGGGCAGCCCCATATTCTCATATGTCCAAGGGAGGGCTTCCTGCCACGCCATAATTCATACGGAGTTCTAGGAATTGATTTGCTCGGAACTTGGTTCAGAATATAGCACGCCGTTTGTAAAGCATGTCCCCAAAATGATAATGGCAGCGTTGAGTAACTCATCATGGACCGTACCATATCCAATAAGGTTCTATTTCTCCTTTCGGCTACACCATTCTGTTGTGGAGTACCAGGTGCAGTCAATTGGGATAAAATCCCGTTCTCTACAAGATGTCCTAGAAATTCATCAGAGAGGTATTCGCCACCTCGATCAGATCGAAGTGTCTTTATGGATTTATCCAATTGCTTTTCCACTTCCGCACGATACTCTTTGAACTTGTCAAAGGTTTCGCTCTTGCGGTGCATCAGATACACATATCCATACCTCGAGTAATCATCTATGAAAGAGACATAGTACTCGAACCCTCCTCGTGCTGTGACGTTCATGGGGCCACATACGTCAGTGTGCACAATTTCTAAGAGCTCCTGTGCCCTTGTACCCTTAGCTCCAAAAGACCTCTTAGTCATCTTACCCTCTAGACAAGACTCACATTGGGGAAGTCGTACCTCCTCCAGAGATTCCAGAGGACCGTCTTTCACCAATCTTTGAATCCTATCCTGATTAATATGACCAAGTCTTAAATGCCAAAGATACGCCTTGTTAGAGTGAGAAACTTTCAACCTTTTAGAGTTATCAATTAATTCAGTGTCAAGCAGTGAGTACATCTTTGGTCTGATCAAATATAGGTTTCCATCCATCCATCCAGAACAGATAAAAGACTTATTTCTACGAATATCAACTCTTTTACTAAAAGAAACTGAATAAGAATCCTTTATTAAACAAGCTACCGATATAAGGTTCCTCCTAAAATTAGGAACATAAAAACAGTCTTTCAATAAAATAAACCTAAATTGATTAAAATAAAGATGAACGTCTCCCACTGCCTTAGCCACCACAAAGCTACCATCTCCAGTCCGCAACGAGAGGCTCCTATCATGTAGACTTCTCGTTTCCACGAACCCCTGCATAGAAACACAAACATGATTAGTGGCTCCCGAATCAATGACCCATGTGTCTTTCGATTCTTCCACCAAACACGCTTCTAAGTAATGAAGTTCCTTACCTTCCTTGCCCTTGGAGGCTAGGAATTCCCGGCAAGCCTTCTTGAAGTGACCTACCTTCCCACAGTGGAAGCATTTGGACTTTTTAGGGTCCTTCGGCTTCTTGTTCTTCTTCTTCTTCTTCCCGTCCGAGACAGGAGGATTAGAAGAACTGGAAGCCACTTGCTTCTTATTTGGCCTCTTCCTCTTCCGTGAGGGATTGGAAGATTCCGCCAAATTGGCCTCTCCTTTAGGTCGGACCGTATCCTCATCCCTGATCATCCGCTCATAAGCCTGTAGTTGCTTCATGAGCTCGGTAAGTCCTAACTCCTTTGTCGCCAGATTGTATGCGGCCTTAAACCCCACAAAATCTTTAGACAGAGTCTTGAACACCATCTCGATCTGGGTGTTATAGTCCAACTCAGCACCATTCTCGGCAGCCTCAGCGAAGAATCCCATTAGAGTGATCATATGGTCCTTCACCGGAGCACCCGCCTTTTGCTTAGAGTTCATAATGCTGGTGATAGCGGACTGTCGAGCCAATTTTTCTTGGCCTCCGAACATGTCCTCCAGATTTTCCATGATCTCCCCAGCAACTTGATAAGTCTCATGCTGCTTTTGTAAAGCACTCGTCATGCTAGCAAGGATGTAGCATCGAGCTATCTCATTGGATTCTCTCCAACGATTATAGGCAACCGGGACCTCCTCAAGTGGTGTGTCAGGTTTGGGCCCAGGTGGGCATGGTTCGTCCAGTACGAACTTGTGTCTCTCGCAGCTGAGAACTATTAATAGATTTCTTTTCCAATCTTTATAATTGTCGCCATTCAACTTATTTTCAGTAAGTATCGAAATGAGGAGTGTCGGTGACATTTTGAACTGAAATAAAATTATACTAGACATCATTACAAAGCCCAAGCAAATATGTAGATAATTTAGCAAATAAAAACATACAAGTATGTTCCTACATGAAACTTGAAAAAACATGTAGCATTGCAACGGTAATTCTCAGCACCTATTGCCCCAAGCCACCGAGGGGTGGTCATGAGAACAAATAGCCAGAACATGGACCCCGTCCAATTAATATATGTTACCTTAAATCCTCCAAGGTTAAGACATATATTAATAACCACTTATTTGGCCACCAGTTTAGTTAACAGAGCTTCTAGGGAAGGTTAATAACTAAACGAGTCTTGAGTGTATAACCATTGTTTACGTAGCCCGATCCACGTCCTACCAAGCCACCGAGGGGTGGTCATGAATAGGATCGCACCCGAACACGTTTTCCACATAGGAGATCCAATCTAGTATACCGGCGGCGGTAAACACCTACCGAGGGGTGTGGTCAGGTCAGAACTGACGCGAGGCGTTACCATGCTTTCACATATGGATCAACAATGGAGGCCGTGGGTTTTGTTTGAAACCCTCTCCCACTCAATATTTTGAAAAACATGCAAGTTTTGACAAATTATGTATGATCAATATAGTATGAGCGGCACTCACCTATCCTATATGACATGTTATCAAATATGCATACAAAACATCCATCAATACATATTTATACATCCATGACATATCACAGAAAAAAATAATTGACAGACTAACCAAGCTATGGTTCCATCCTAGAACAAAGAAAATAAAGATTACAAAATTCCATCCAAAGCATTCTTTGGGCCTTGAATTTTGTTCCGTCTTCTTGTATCCATCTTTATGTAGCCTCTCCATTTATTTCTCATCTCAAGAATTATTTAAAATTTAAATTTCCAAAAATTTAAATTTCAAATTCAAACTCCAAATTCGAATTTCAAATTTAAATTTCTAATTCAAATTTTAAACAATTTTAATCATCATGTGTAATAATATGTAATTTCAAAATTTTCAAATTTTTAATTACATATTTTTAAACATGATTTAAAATTAAATCTCAAATTTAAAAATCAAAATTTTCAAATTTTGGACCGCCGCACCGCCGCCCGTGAAGGCGGCAGCTGCCGTGGGCAGCCACCAACCCTGGAGGGGCTGGCAACCCACGGCCGCCCCTTGTGCAGCCTGCCGGGCTGCAGGCCAAGCCTGCAGCCAGAGGCTGCACGCCCAGGCTGCGGCTAGCCTTGGGCAGGCCACGGCCACCCCTGGCTGCAGGCAGAGCCTGCGGCCGTGGGTGATGTGGGCCTGTACAGGGGCTGCCGCAGCCCCATCCTGCCCCAGGGCAGGGGCTGCAGCCCCACCAAGGTTTGTCGGCCTATCCCGAGGGGTCGTGTCTCGATTTTCGTGCCATATTCCAATTTATCTTTTAGGATCTCCAAAAATTAATTTGAATCCCAATTAAATTGAAATTTTCCACACAATCAAAATTTCAACCTTTAAATTAAATTTAACTTTTGGGAAAAATAAATTACGGTCTTCAATCTTCAATCTCCTCCAAGAATAATTACATAAAAAATTCCTATACCGTTTCCGGTGTACAAAATTCTATCCATAAAAATTCTAAGAGACAAAAATTAATATCCATGGGAAAATTACAGTGTTAATAAACTGCTCGCATGGTTACATAAAAAATTCCTAGATACAATTTTTCTAAATTCTAAGGAACCATAACCGGTATAAACAAGCATGCTTATAATAATTCAAAAAATTAAAATAACCACATACTTTATACATAATACATGATAACAACATAAAGGAACCCTAGAATGCCACTCTCTAAATATCAAATCCATACATAAATAAAAAGACTAAGTAATTGTCTAATTTATGTACATGGCATGGTCATGAGATGGCTCTGATACCAATTGTAGGAAAATAAACCGGTAAAAACATATCAGAGTGGCACAGCGGAACAATAAAAAATTTTAGATCGTTAAATATCTCATGATGCCATATATAATAAATCAACAACAATTAAAACTCATACCTCAAGGACGCCAATGAACAGGAGGAGAGTGACCGGAGGCTTCAACCAACTAGCCTTCTCTACTATTCTCCAATTCCCGAATGGCTGAGTGTGTGGGCACTCTGAACCTCGATCGGTATGCTAGCACTGCTAGTCTTCTTTCGACCACCCAGATCTCTAAAGAACTTTATTGTCACGATGAGCTGTGCAACAATAAGCCTGCTCACCTGAGAGTCTGTGGTATGAGAGAACTGGAGTGGCAGGACCTCTATTTATAGACCTGCATGAGGTGATTCTCTGAATTCGAATTGGACTAGGAAAAGATTTTCTCCCTTATCCAAACCAAAAAATCCGAATTTTCCAAGGGAGAATCTCCACAATTAAATTCGGTTTTCCTAGGATAAATCCAATCCAAATCTAAACAAGATTTTAACTAGAATTTTATCTCCCTTTTTCAACCAAAAAATCTGAAATCTTTAGGAGAAAATCTCCTCCAAATTTTCGGCCACTTTTAGGAAAAGGAAGAATCAAAATTCCACTAGGATTTTTCAAGCTAAATCTCATCTCAACCTTATCCAAAAATAACCGAATTTCCTAGGATTTAGGCTCCAAAATTTCGGCCACTTTTAGGGAGTAAAGAGAATCCAAATTCAACTAGGATTGAAGCTTGAATTTACCCTTGAATCTTATCCACAAAAACCGAATTTTCCATTGAGGATTATCCTCAAAAAATTCTCCCACTTTTGTTGGGATTTGGATTCAAAATTCAAGTAGGATTCTAACAAGATTATCCTCTCCAAATCCAACTCAAATTCGAATTTCAAACCTTGTGGATTTTCCACAAAAATTCGAATCCTACTTGGACTGTGATTCAAAATTTGAATTTCAAATTTCAAATTCAAATTTCAAATTCAAATTTCAAATTTCAAATTTCAAATTTCAAATTTAAATTTCAAATTCAAATTTCAAATTCGAATTTCAAATTCAAATTTCAAATTCAAATTTCAAATTCAAAATTCAAATTTCAAATTTCAAAATTCAAATTTCAAATTCCACAAAACGGTTGTGTTTCATATTCTTGTTCTCATGGATAATTTTCTACAACTCCAATCCAATCTCAAATAAAATCATGGCAACTTTATTTGGAGTTCGAATAATTGTGTACTCTATTATCCAAAACAAAATCTGAATCCAACCGGAGAGAATCTTGTCTACCATCCTAATCCTGTGTCATCACCATCCATGCATAATAAACTAGCCTATAGCATACACAAATCAATTTGCCAAACGTTAAGGAATTATGTGGAGCTAGTAGAGGGACTGATTGGACATATATAATCGGGCTCCCGTGATTCCATATGATCATCATTCTGTACCGAACAACTCAATCATATGATCACTAATTTCAGAGTCACACCACTATAAACCTGAAACTGAACTCCCAATTATATACCGTATTACGTAAGCCTGTGACGAGCTACCATCCAATGACCTTGTCATATATGCAAAACCCTCATATGATATCCATGATCAGCCTTAGGTCAAAGTCCGTTTAATCCTACTGATCAGGCTATCTTAAAGTTCCATTATACTACCGAATCAAGAAAATGATTATTCACCATATGTGAATAAGAAGTCATCCGCCCAGCAGACGACCCAAGGCCTTGTCCATTTTCACATTCAGTATAATGCCTTTAAGAGGATACCTTTAACTCCTCAGAGCTATGATTCCGATATCTGCAAACAAACCCTTCATCGTATACAAGTCATGCACCCAACGAACCGGTCTATAAGCTTACTACCTCTGAGACGCTTTAGCCATTGGAACATCAAAGTACACAAGTCATATACATGAAGTAGTTCATTTACTCAGGATTAAGGTTATTGCACAATGAACGTCAAAAGCAGATTGATCCACTCATAGCGGACTACGTAGATCAATCACGCTTTAGTCCCGGTCTAATATGTCACCTCCAAGCAACATATCCATGTCTCTACTTGGGAGTCCAGCTCCAGACAGTCAAGACAGACCGTCCCCTCCAAGGCTTTAGACAACATAATAGTCTTAACATGAGTTAGATGCTCGGTCTAACCCCATAGACTACAGACCATAGTTTAGACTGCTAACTTTAGAACATTGTCTTCTCGCATACAAAAATCCATTGCATGCAACGTTCTAACAGTTTTAACACAAGCAGTCAGTGAGCCATATTTGCTTACATTTACTTTAACATGTAAATAAGACAAGGACATATAGCAATGTAATGAATAACCTCTAAGTATAATTTTATTATCCAGTTCAAAATGAATACATCAAAAATGTCTCTAATACTTAGGGCATTTCCTAACAAACGCATGACTTGGAGCTTGCAGTGGTGGTTTTTGCACTCAAAATATGGAGGCATTACCTATATGGCGTCAAGTGTGAGATCTACATTGACCACTAGAGCCTCAAATACATTTTCACGCAGAAGGAGCTTAATATGAGGCAACGAAGATGGTTGGAGCTGGTAAAGGATTATAACTGTGAAATCCTATATCACCCAGGAAAAGCCAATAAGGTGGCTGACGTGTTGAGCAAAATGCATTCTTCGACGCTTATGACCATCCAGGCCCTGCCAGAAGCACTACAAAAGGAGCTACGGAGCAGTGAGATTGAGATGTTAACAGGAAGGTTGTTCAAAATGACCCTCCAGTCAACGCTCATAGAGGAAATCAAGGCCGGCCAAGACCTCGATTCGTCACTACACAAGCTCAAAAGGGAGGCAATGGAGGACCAGAATTTAGAATTTTAGGTCTCTAAGGATGGCATACTCTATTTCGGAGACAGAGTGTCTGTTCCAAAGGATGAAGAACTCAAAAGCGGATCCTATCAGAAGCTTATGACATGCCGTACTTGATACATCTAGGAGCAAATAAGATGTACCAAGGCTTGAAAGGAAGTTTTTGATGGCCAAATATGAAGAATGAGGTCGTCAAGTTCGTAGTAAGGTGCCTTACCTGCCAGAAAATTGAAGCGTAACATCAGCGATAGGGAGAAGAGCTGCAAAAGATCGAGCTACCAGAGTGGAAATGGCAAATTACCATCGATTTCATTGTCGGATTGCCCAGAACCTCAAGCGCGAACGATGCCATCTGGGTAATTGTGGATCGATTAATGAAGTTAGCTCGATTCTTAGCCATGAAGTTGAGCTACTCGGTAGAGAGGCTAGTAGAAATGTACGTCGCTCAAGTAGTAAGACTGCACGGAGTACCTAGATCGATCATCTCAGATCGCGATGGATGCTTCGCTTCAAGGTTTTGACAGAGCGTTCAAGCTGTAATGGGAACCAAATTGAAGTTCAGCATCGGTTTTCATCCTCAGACTGACGGTCAGTTTGAGAGGACTATAAAAACATTAGAAGATATGTTGAGAGCGTGTGTCTTAGACTTCAAGGGGAATTGGGATTAGAAGCTACCATTGATAGAGTTCTCATATAATAATAGCTATCATTCCTCGATTGGAATGGCTTCGAATGAGGCACTTTATGGAAGAAGATGCCAATCTTTGATTCACTAGCACGAGACCAGAGAAAAACAGCTCACCAGCACTAACTTTGTCAAGGATACAACAAAAGCTGTGAAGCTTATATGAAAAAGACTGGATCAATGCATAACCACCAGAAGAGTTATGCAGATAGACGACGAAAACATCTCAAATTTTAAGGAGACTCAGTTTTCCTCAAGGTGGCACCCATGAAAGGGGTGATGCGCTTTGGGAAGAAAGGGAAGCACAGTCCTAGATATATAGGACCTTTCGAGATCCTCGAAAGGGTTGAGAAGGTAGCCTACCGATTAGTGCTTCCTCCCAAACTAGCTTCCGTACACAATGTTTTCCATGTCTCGATGTTGAAGAAGTATGTGCTGGATAGTTCCTGCATACTGAGCCAAGAGCCAGTCGAAGTACGTGTAGATCTAACCTATGAAGAAAGACCCGTGCAGATTTTAGCCAGGGAAAATAAGGTTCTTAGGAATAAAGTGATTCCGCTTATTAAAGTATTATGGCAGAATCATAACCTCAAAGAAGCTACATGGGAACAGGAAGAGGATATGAAAAGAGACTTCCTGGATTTATTCTAATTTTCGATGATGAAAATTTTGTAGGAGTGGTAGATTGTAAGGACCGCCCCAATCCTGTACTTTAATTTTCAATTTAATGAGAAATTGATAAATAATTTGACGCATTTTAGTGCAATTTTTAAAGTACACATTCAGGTACACGGCCGTGTAAGTAGCCGTGTACCACTCCGACTATGTACGTGTGTTTAGCCGTGTAAGTATACATGGTCATGTAGTGGAACACAGTCAGGTACACGGCCGTGTAAGTGGCCGTGTACCGCTCGGGTTAATGAACGTGTAAAAGGCCGTGTTTTAAAACATGATCGTTTTGAAAAACTTCAACTAGTACACACCTATGTCCGGTGTATACACGCCCGTGTAACCTTAAACACGCCTGTGTTAGAGGCCGTGTTGAAGGCCGTGTAATAGGCAGAAAGCCGTTACACAGACCCTCAAATTGCATGAAACCTAATTACTATGCAATGAGTAATTAAGTTGAAAAATATAGTCCCATTGAATAAACTAAATAGATATGGTACTGTTTAAGTACTATTTATGCAGTAAAAGGGGTGACCGATAGTGAACCCGGTCCACCCAATTATGTGTATAAATGAATGAGACAGGCAGTGTTGGCAAACTGGTCCAGATGGTCAATTCTTGACACAAGACTGGTAAAAAGATCACCAAAATGCTCGGACCAAACATCTGAGCACAATAGTAAGATATAGCCCTAGCAAGGGTACCATATTGAGAAAATGGTCCGGATGACCTCTTCTCACCTAGAGACTGAGAAAATCAGAGTCAGAGCACTCAGGCTAGCCAGTTAAGTAGAAAACGGTGGATAATGAATAGTGAGAAGTATGCAGTATGAGGATAAGGGTCAAGACGACCTTTACTCGCCCTGAAACTGATATATTTGGGCTTAGAACGAGCAAATTAGTCAATCAGGCACCTAATACATTTTTGAGGTGGGGTCACACAGATCCTGAAAATTGGTCTAGACAAACTATGATGGACGTAAAACTGATAAAAATGGAATCTAACACATCCAAATTAGTCAAGAGAGACTGTGTCTGAAATTTCACCCGGGAACGCCTCGGTTTGCATGTGAAAGGACAACACAGTGTAGACACAACCACAGTATAGGATGAGAACAGTAATTTAGACTGATAATGGGCTCTTAGACAGTATAAAACAACTAGGAATTTATAGTACAAAAATCGGATTCAGAAAACCAATTTTCTGGTGAAAATTGGAACACTACCGAGAAATGACCGAACACCGCAGTGTAAAATTAGACAGCGATGAGAAGCCAACACAGATAAAATTTGGCCTTAAATTTCTGTGCTCCTTAGCTGCAAAAGCAGCTGTAATCTGCAGCACACATAGCCCAAAAGGTGGCTATTAAAATAATCTCCCTATCCATGACACATTGAAATTTAATATTCAAGGGTTTTTGAAAAAGTAGTCAACAACAATTGTTTATTCCTCCTTCCTTCCAATGAGCAGCCCATGCCCCCTTGGTTTGAAAATTGATAGCATATTTATCCCAAGATTTGGCAAATTTGGTAGACAATTAAGTAGGATTAAGCCTAAGAAATTTGATTAATTTTTGCCTATAAAAGGCAACCTTAACATAAGACATGGACTTTTGCTTCCACACACCTAAAACCACAAGTCTTTTTCTTCTTCTTTTCCTTGCTTGCTGCCGAATCTTCTCAGCCCCAAAAGCCAACATTTTGCAAGCCAAAACCTTGACCAAAACTCACAAAAAAACTGACCTCTTCCAAGCTTGAGCAAGGGGAGACCGAACCAAGCTTTTTGGGTGCATCAAGAGTAAGTGCAAAACTGATTTTCCTTGTGTTTTGATTCTTGGTTTTGAGTTATTGTTTGAATGATTTTTTTTTTTGGTAACTTGGCTAGCATAAAACCAACCTCAAGCCCTTGAGTTTCCATGGCATTTTGACCTCCCAAGCCTAGCCAAAAGTTTGCTTGAGTCGAAAGCACCAAAGGTAAAAATCGAAACCCTTCTCACGGTGATTGGTTGAAAAATTTAGTTTTCAATCTAAGGGTTTTATGTGTATTTGTTTATGCATAAGGTTGTATTAAGTTATTAGAGCCCTTAGCTTTCATTTCTTAAAGTCATTATAGTTGTGGTTGTGTTTACTTTAAGTTGCATATGGTTTGTGGATGTGAATGCATGGATGTGTATTATGGTGGCTGGACACAAATCTGTCCTTAGAAAATAGCCACGGATTTTGGCCATTTTGACCCACTTAGGGTCCGAATCTGGGATTTGGTAAAACACAGTGTTTTAAGGAAATTTCGATATGATCGTTTTTATGTCAAATAGGCCTCGACCAAAAATGAGCCTAAGATAGGTGTGTAGGGTGTTTTTCACTCAGTGTCCAAAACTGGGACAAAACTGGAAGCAAAAATCCAAACCCAGTGTTTAGTCTTGGGTTTTGCTAGAAATGGACCCCTTAGAGTCCGAACCGGTTCTTGAACTCAACAGAAAAGTTATAGATCTCATTGAGACCTTGAGAACAACGCATAGGAGTCAAAAATTTGGCTGTTGTGGGCCTCAAACCGAGCTGTTTTTATAGAGACGTAAAACTGGGATTTTTACAAAAGACTGGGCACCAAGCCCACGGGTTTAATGAAATTAGGAGCCATTAGAGTTAGATTTAGGCTGTGAGATGAACACAAGATTTGTTCATCTTGTTGAGGATGAAAACTTTCATGTTCAACAAAATTTTGAACAAAGTTGTTTAGACCAAGTTTCAAAATTGTTTTCAAAAGTGGTACAAAAACCACCTTTAAAATGCAAGCCTTAAAAATGTGATTTATACACTTCAAAATAAAAATGTGTTTTTAACACTTTAGGATATGACCAAGGTTTTTATAAAAATGTCCCCCACCTTCCAATGGGGTGATAAGGGGCCGGTTTCAAAATAAGGAATTTTTCCAAGATTTTTATAAGTCAACCCAAACATTTTTTCAAAATAAAATAGTGTGTGTAGCCTGGTAGGCTACCACACCAAACAAGTCTTAGTAGCCCGGTAGGCTACTACCCCAAACAAGCTATAGTGGCCCGGTGGGCCGTTACACCACACAATCCTTAGTAGCCTGGTAGGCTACCACACCCCAACAAGCGAAGTAACCTTTTCGGTTACTACACTAAGTTCATGTATAGTAACTCGATAGACTACTTAGTTACCAACACGCGAGTTAACCGGTCAGTTGACTGAGCAGTAAATCAGTCATGGGTCATGTTTCAAACAACACAGTGAGGAACGATGATTAATCTGTCAAGTAGATGATTGATCAAACATGATACGAGTTAGACACCAAATCCCCATAATAGGCCAATAGGGTACGGACGGGTTTCAGCATCCCATAGAAACGCAAGTTATAGTCACTAACGTTAATAGTGACTCAACAAGAGTATTAATGAGAAACGTTATTGATGACAGGTGGTAACTTGTGAATTGATAAAGGCGTGATTTCAAGTTGCTTGCAATTAGGTAAGTATAACTCCGCCTATGGCATGAACGAAAATGCTTTTAAATGATATTTTACAGTATGTTAAAATATGTATGCCATGCACACGATGTTGCACTTCATGTTTAAGCGCATGTAGTTTCACAATCAAGTAGTTTGATGAAAAATCAAGATAGATGCCATACGTCCCTACCATGTAGGAGTTGGGACAGCTTAGAGAAGCATATGGCTAGAAAAGATAAACAAGACAGAAAGTAGTAAGCGTGTCGTACCAGCCCTTTCAAATCAAGGGCTTTTAAGTTAAAGCAGAAAGTTGAGCATCCATTGATGGCTCTCTGGCTATTTTGCCACGGGCATTACTGATGGTCTATGCACTCACGGTACTGATACATGGGCCCTTAATAGATTAGAAAAGAAAAGAGATGTTTGAAGCATAAATGAACATAACCGGAGCATGCATTAGCTATAGTTCACCATGCTTCTAGATGCATTCAATACATGATGTTTCTGTGATGCACATGTTATGTGAAGTTTTATAATCCTTGATACGATATGTGATATGTTAAAGTGGTATATGTGATACATGACTACTTATATGTTTTTAAGTATATACGATGTTTAAACATGTTTTGCAGTAAACATATTGTACTTGGTGTAAAGCTCACGTAGTGTGTTCATGCTGTAGGTAAGCGTCCTACGGCTTAAATTCCAATGGGCGATGGTGGCGGCGAAGGCGGATGTGAGGTCAAGGTTATGGAGACACCGCGAGTTTATCTTCTGCAAAATTTGAGTATCAGTATTTTGAATAGTAATGGTTAAATAGTATTTTAAATAGTAATTTTCAGATAGTATGTTTGAATAGTAACCGTTAAATGGTATTTTTGAATAGTAATCGTAAACCGTACTTTTGAATAGTAGTCATTAAATAATATTTTTGAATAGTAACCATTAAATAGTATTTTTAAATAGTAATCGTTAAATAGTATTTTTGAATAGTAACTGTTAAATAGTATTTTTAAATAGTAGTCGGTATACGTAAGTATACAGTAAATACATACATGTTAAATAAAAAATATATATCCCTAATTTTATGATATCTAGTTAAGTATAAGTTGCTAGAAAGTATAAGCAAAGCAAGTAAGTCAGTTTTTAAGTGACCGTCCATGCCACTGAGGACACGGGGTTTCACAGTAGTACCTTAACCAGCCAACGAAGAGTTCATGGCCAAACACCAACTAGCAGTACCCGAAGACAATAGGGATCCGATTCTGAACCAGCCCCTCTATCTCCCGAGCACCTATTAGAATAAGACAATGACGAGGCTCTCCCCAATGCCCAACCTGACGATGAGGGGGAGGAAATCCCCAATCACTTCGGTGACGATGAGTGGATAGGGATGTATTAGTCCGAAGTCATCATTGCCAGCGACGACGAAGGTAGTAATATCTGGGGAGATTAGGAGGAGGACCCAGACGAGTTCCCACTTAGTGATAGTGAGAATGAGGAAATGTCTGATGTCGAGTCAAGAGTGTCCTCCGAGTAGTAGTAACCCTTTTCCATAGGAATTTTTGTTATGTAAATATATAGAGGGTAATAGTAACTTCCCCACCAGACTTAACTAAATGTACTAGTCGGATTGTATATTGGTAAGTGTGTGTCACTCCTATTGAACTAAAGTTTTGAATATATATATATTTTGTGGAATATATTATGAAATGCAGTTTTGTTTTGCCCAGAGGGCCTAAATTTGATGAGTTTCCATACATGATAGTAGTGTGACAGAAAGTGCAGAACGAATCCTGGCACTTAGAGGATGTCCCAATACGACGTGGCAATTGTATTGAACATCACAGAATAAGAGAAGAAAAGAAAGGTATAATATGTATATTTATATCTATGATTGTTAAGTAAAATGATAATATGTGAAATGAGTCCCAAGTACAGAATTTAAAAGACTTATAGTTTTCTTTCCCACTGTGTGATAGGGTTACATAGGAAGCTATGGCGAGAACAAGAGCTCAAACTAATCAAGCTACCCGAGAAGACAAGCTAATGGCACAGCTCGCAGCCATGCAAGAGATGATGCTAAATCAACAACAAGAACTTGCTCAGCTCAGGGAGCATCTGAACCAGTGACCTCAACCACTATAGATGATAGAAGTGATAGTACAGGAGGCTTTAGTAGCCCCCGATACTTCCAGGGAGCAAGCAGCTCCTCTAACCTAAGTGACACTGGCACCATCGGCTGTGGCTGCTCCCACAATAGTCAACGTTACTGTGCTAGCCCATAGAAAGGCGACCTATATGAGTGATTCAGGCGTATGAAGGTGTGGCGGCCTGCCCTACATGGAGGCCAACAGTACTAGCATAGTAGAACTCTAAAGTCCACTATGATAGACTGTCACCTCATTGGATCACCGGTAACTTACTTATAACTTTTCTTTGATATTTACTGATCAAAATTTTAAACTTAAATTTTTAACGTGGGAAAAACTGGGATTTTTTTTTAAATTGATCTTTAAACTATAAAGTCGTAAAACCTCATAAAATACATACGTAATACATATCATAATTTTTCATACTTAATTTACATCATGTTACAAACATTCAAAATAACTTTCAAAGTCTGCTCAGCGAAAAATATTAGGAAATGCCCTAAGCATTAGAGACATTTTTATGTATTTATTTTGAACAGGATAATAAAATTATATATAGAGGTTATTCATTACATTACTGTTTGTCCTCATTCTATGTACATGTTAAAGTAAATGTAAGCAAATATGGCTCCTTGACTGCTTGTGTTAAAACTGTTAGAACGTTGCATGCAATGGACTTTTGTATGCGAGAAGACAATGTTCTAAAGTAAGTGGTCTAAACTAAGGTCTATAGTCTATGGGGTTAGACCGAGCATCTAACTCATGTTAAGACTATTATGTTGTCTAAAGCCATGGTCAAGATGGTTTGTCTTGACTGTCTGGAGCATAGACTCCCAAGTAGAGACACAGATATGTCACCTGGTGGTGACATATTAGACCGGGACTAAAGCGTGATTGATCTATGTAGTCCGCTATGAGTAGATCAATCTGCTTTTGATGTTCATTGTGCAGTAACCTTAATCCTGAGTGAATGAACTACTTCATGTATATGACTTGTGTACTTTGATGTTCCAATGGCTAAAACGTCTCAGAGGTAGTAAGCTTATAGACCAGTTCGTTAGGTGCATGACTTGTATACGATGAATGGTTTGTTTACAGATATCGGAATCATAGCTCTAATAAGGAGTTAAGGGTATCCTCTTAAAGGCATTATACTGAATGTGAAAATGGACAAGGCCTTGGGTCGTCTGCTGGGTGGATGACTTCTTATTCACATATGGTGAATAATCATTTTCTTATTCAGTAGTATAATGGAACTTTAAGATAGTCTGATCAGTAGGATTGAACGGACTTTGACCTAAGGCTGATCATGGATATCATATAAGGGTTCTGCATACATGACAAGGTCATTGGACAATAGCTTGTCACAGGCTTACGTAATACCATATATAATTGGGAGTTCAGCTTCAGGTTTATAGTGGTGTGACTCTGAAATTAGTGATCATATGATTGAGTTGTTCGGTATAGAATGATGATCATATGGATTTACAGGAGCCCAATTATATATGTCCAATTGGTCCCTCTACTAGCTCCACATAATTCCTTAACGATTGGCAAATTGATTTGAGTATGCTATTGGCTAGTTGATTATGCATGGATGGTGTTGACATAGGATTAGGATGGTGGACAAGATTCTCTCCGCTTGTAGTCAGGTTTTGTTTTGGATAATAGAGTACACAATTATTTGAACTATAAATAAAGTTGCCATCATTTTATTTGAGATTGGATTGGAGTTGTAGAAAATTACCCATGAGAACAAGAATTTGAAACCCTAAATAAAGTTGCCATGATTTTATTTGAGATTGGATTGGAGTTGTAGAAAATTATCCATGAGAACAAGAATTTGAAATACAACTGTTTGTGGATTTTGAAATTTGAATTTTGAAATTTGAAATTTGAAATTTGAAATTTGAATTTGAAATTTGAATTTGAAATTTGAAATTTGCAATTTGAATTTGAAATTTGAATTTGAATTTTTGAATTTTGAGTTTGAATTTTGAATTTTGAATTTTGAAATTTGAAATTCAAATTTTGAATCACAGTCCAAATGGAATTCGAATTCTTTGTGGATAATTCCACAAGGCTAGAATTCGAATTTGAGTTGGATTATGAAGAGGAAAATCTTGTTTGAATCCTACTTGAATTTTGAATCCCAATTCCAACAAAAGTGGCCGAATTTTTGTTGAGGAAAATCCTCCAAGATATTTTCAGTTTTGATGGATAAGGATGCAGGGAAAAATTCAAGTTTCAATCCCCTTTGAATTTGGATTCTCTCCTCTCTAAAAGTGGCTGAAATTTTGAGGGCAAATCTCAAGGAGATTTTTGGTTTTATTTGGATAAGGATGAGATAAAATTCAAGCTAGAAAATCCTATTTGGATTTTAATTCTCACCGTACTTTAATGACCGAATCTAATCATGTTTTTGGCATAAAGGGGAATCGATTTTTATGAGGGAATGAGGAGATAAAATTCAACTTAAAATCCTATTTGAATTTTGAAAGAAAAATCCCTACAATGGCTGAAATCTTTTTTGGTTCGATAAGGCTTAAAAATTCAGATTTTTATTATGGATAAGGGAGAAAATCTTCTCCTAATCCAATTCAAATTCAGAGGATCACCTCATGCAAGTCTATAAATAGAGGTCCTGCCACTCCAGTTCTCTTAGACCATAGACTCTCAGGTGAGCAGGCTTATTGTTGCACAATACACGATGACAATAAGTTCTTTAGAGATCTGGGTGGTTGGAAGAAGACTAGTAGTGATAGCATACCGATCGAGGTTCAGAGTGCCCACACACTCAGCCATTCGGGAATTAGAGAATAGTAGATAAGGCTAGTTTTTTGAAGCCCTTCGATCATTCTCCTCCTGCAGATTGGCGTCCTTGAGGTATAAGTTTAAATTGTCGTTGGTTTGTTGTATATGGCATCATGAGATATTTAACGATCTTGAAAAATTTTTATTGTTCTACTGCGCCACTCTGATACGTTTTTACCAATTTATTTCCTACAGAAAACACAAGAAGGACCATTCCCTCACCCAGCCCTGTTGGCAGATGCAAATCCCGCCTCTCGTCCATCTGCTAGCTACTGATGTACAAGCTTCTTACCTAGAACATGAATAAACTTGTGAGTGACAGGCTCAGTAAGTTCAAACATAAAAACTAGAACATAAAACATAAAATCATGAAAGTACTATTCATATGAATAGTAACTTTAACTTTGATCGTGAATAGTAAGATTGACTTTGACCGATACTATTCATGCTAACTTTGACCTAAGCTGCTGTGACAACCGAGAAATTCAGGCAATTCTCGGATGAAAATGTACAAATGTATGTATATAACAATTTGTACTATTTAAAGAGTGAAATAAATGTATTTATATTGTTTAGAATATATGAAAATGTTCTAACAATACTGACGAGTAAGAATTCAGTGTTGGAAAAATTCACTGAGTTGAAACGGGTGAAACGGTGTCAAAACCGGCATTAAAAACCCTAACCGGGACAATAAAAGACGGAAAACTTTCAGGATTAATTTTGACCAAACGGAAGCAGTTTAAATTGATCCGACTGCACAGGAGACCTCAGGAACACGCCGGGACGATTTCAGGAAAATTTTGGCTTGAACCGGTATCGGTCAAAAAGTAGTCGAATTAATGTTAATAGTGAAAGTCAAAGTCAACTTTTGCTTTAGCATTTATGACATCATAAATCCATTTATTAAATGGAAAGAAAATGGTGGTTGGTAGCATTAATGGCCATGATCCATTTACTTTTTCATCTAAAGGCCAAGATTTGGCCAAAATTCACCATTTTTAATTTTTGAAAATTATGGAAAGAAATGGTGTTGAAAGATGTTTAATTCTTATTAGTTAATGGCCAAATTAATTGGCTTTTGGATGCTTAAGTCGGCAACTTTAGTGACAAAGAGGCCGAGACACATTTTCATGCCAAAAACCAAGAGAAAAAAATGCTAAGTGTTCTTCCATGGTGTACATGACTAACCCAAAGAGAAACCAAGATATCTCTTCAGTTTTTCTTCACAAAAAGTGTGCCAAAGCATTCCTTGAAGGCAAAGGAAGCAATTAACTAAGGTAACTCCCTTTGCACTTAACTTTTTCATGGTTTTTCTTCAAGAAAACCGTGGGTGAATAGTGGGAAAAAGATGGAAAATTTTTGGTTGTTTTTCCATGGTTTGATGCTTGGGTTTTGTTAAGGGTGTAATAAGGAAGAAAACCATGCAATTGGTTTAAAGAAAAACCGAAATTTTGTTGGTTTTCCAAGGGTAAATCCGTGGGTTACCTTAAGTAAACAATAAGAAAATTTTGTGGTTTAATTGTTAACTTGCTTCCAAGTTAAATTTTGTGAAGAATAAAGCTTGAATTGCATTGTGAAAAGCTTGAAAAAAAAATTGTTGGTGTGAATTACCTAATGTGGCCGTGGGGTTAACAAGGGTTGGTGGAAAAATTTGCATGGTTTTATGTGATGTTTGATTGATTGAAGTCATGCATTTTACAATGTAAATAAAGGAATTGTGATTGAAAGAATGAAACAAAAATATTTGGCATGTGTTTTCTAAAGATGGCCGTGGGTTATATAAGGATAAAAACCCTAAGAATTTGGTTGAAAATGCATTGAAAATGGGCTTAAAAATGTGTAAAAAATGTGTTAAAAACGTGACATTGAATAGCCTAAAAAGTGGTTGAAAAATTTGAGAAGTTTGGTTCGGTTTGGTTGTGAAAACCGAAACCAAACTATGGACAAAATTGTGAAAAAATTTTGTAATGTGGGTTGAAAATGTGAAATTGGAATTTTGTGAGTTTTTATGTAAAAGTTTAGAAAAATTTTACATAAAATAGGCTTGTGGTATAGTACGTGGCAGGTACATATGGTTCGAGGCGTACCTAACGCCGGTAGCCTTAAAATTACGCCGAAATGCTGCCGAAATTTCGAAAACAGCATTTGGGGTAAAATGGAAAAAAAAAATATAAGTTTAGGGTCGGGTTGGAAACCGAGTCCCTAACGGAGAATTGAATAAGGAAAACCTAAGGGGTGGTTCAGGAATAGTAACCCGTCCCCTTAAAAATTTAAAACACGAGTGAAATTGAAAAAAAACCGACCCCGAGGGGGGGGCGTTTTTGGAAATGAAATAAAGGTCCGAGTCGGGAACAGAAAATCCGAACCTCGGAGACCTAGGTCGGGAATGTCTAGATGAACGTTTTAAATACTAGTGAAACGTCCATTTGAGGCTCCGAAACGATAAAAAATCGCTAAACCGACGTAGGGGTCGGAATAGTGCTTCCAGAGGGTCGGGAAAGTGAAAAGTGGAAATAAAATAGAAATGAACCCGGTAATGATTAGAAAAGAGTCAGAAAAGTTCCTGAGAGCCAAAAATGCAGTCTGGATAGGGAAAATTTCCGTCAGGGGCAAAATTGTAATTTTGCCAAAATATAAGGGCAAAATCGTAATTTTGCCAAAGTACAGGGGTAAAATTGTAATTTTGCAAAAGTTGAGAAAAAAATGGGGAAAATGATAAATAAAGCCTAAAAAGTTATAAATAGGTTTTATTTAAGCTTTTAAATGAAAAATAAAAGCTATAAATGGAAATGAAATTAACAGACAAAGTTTTGTCTGTAGGATCCCAAAATCGACCTACAAGGAGGGCGATCAAAGATCCACGAGAGGAAAAGAGAAGAGACTGATAAGGTAAGTTCAGACATTTACCTGTTTGCAACATATAGCATTATTGTTGTTAACTTTGATGTACTAACTATAAGTTAGGTACATATGTGCTACGGGCACTATTATAGAGTAGAGAGAGAGACGTAATGTGCTACGGGCACTATTGAGAATGGACACATTATTAATTGTGCTTCGGGCACTAGAGCGAGGTTAATGAAACTCACTCCCTTAAAAATTAAAATGTGAACCATTCTTAACCACGGGACAATGTGAAGTCCCCGGGTTAGAATTTAAAAGTCGGTAATGAAACCACTTTCTGGCGTACCAGCCTTCCGTACAGGGAGGTACTATTTGCCTTCGGGGCTATGAGATTAAGGCTGTAGAGGTCAGCACTGATGTACCGCTCCCAGTCATGTACTATTTTGCCTTCGGGGCTATGAGATTAAGGCTGTGGAGGTCAGCACTAATGTACCACTCCCAGTCATGCACACTTAACTGGTACTGCCAACCTGAGCTCAAAACTAGAACATAAGCAAGATAATTACCTAAAACTGAAACTATGCCATAATTGAGCATAAGACAGTTTAGTAAGAGTACTAACATCGCGGTAGATGTACTGTTGTGACACTGTGTTGTGGTCAACCTTACTATTCACGTATGAATAGTGGTTAAAGTTACTATTTATATATGAATAGTAGTCAAAAGTACTATTCATGATGAATAGTACTATTCATAGAAATTTTATTTCTTACATGTTTGAACTTACTGAGCCTGTAGCTCACCATTTTTGCTAATGTTGCAGGTAAGTGACTAGCTCAGTAGCTTGTTTGACTGGATGCGGACGGGATGGCGCGTGTCAAATGGGATAACTGGGCGAGGGATATGGTCCTGCCAGAGTCTTTCTGCTGAGCGATAAAAAGGGAAGAAAAAAAGAAAGAAACAGTCTTTTGTAATATTATATATTTTACGAAAGTACTGTAATATGTAAATTACTTTGTACTTGCCAACAAAGTAAATAGTGGGAAATGTTTTACATGATGTCTAAAGAAAAAAAAAAATTTCCCCAAAAACGACATGATTTAAAAAAAGAGAGAGAGATAAGCCGGCGACCCATGAAAGTACAATCTATCGTAGGTTAGCGATAAAGCTCAACTGTAATAGTATTGTATGATCTCTACCAGGGGCGGGCCGCCACAGTTGGTATCAGAGCAAGGTTTGCGATTGGTGTAGTTTAGAATACCAACTACTGCCACAGTTGGTATCAGAGCAAGGTTTGCGATTGGTGTAGTTGAGAATACCAACTACTGCCACAGTTAGTATCAGAGCCAAGTTTGAGATTGGTCTAGTTTATAATACCAACTGCTGCCACAGTTGGTATCAGAGCGGAATTACGATGGATCTAGTTTGGATTACCAACTGCAGTCATAGTTGGTATATCAGAGCAGTGTGACCATATCCTGATTTGACACTTCGCGCATCCTGCACCGCTATCCAAGTAAGTAGTTTACTTAAGTTTAGTTAATTATTTTCTTATATGAAAATAATTATGTTATAGGTAGCAAGATGACCAGACCTCCATATGTAAGACCACCGCTACCACGACCGAGAGGAGTATTACGGGTATGGACAAGGTCTATTGTGAGGCCGTCTATGTCCCAACGACCGTTAATTAGACCCCCGGTGCCCGAGAGACCTCCAGTACCAGTACCCGCACCAGCGCCAGTGCCAGTAGATGTTGTACAGCCACGACCGATAGTTCATCCACCGGTAGTAGTGGACATTCCAGTTGTTGGTGGACGCCAACATATTGGAGTGAGAGTTTCGGCTCGGGCAGTACAGGCATTTCGAGCTAGCAGTCCTCCGATGTTTGACGGTGGACGACAGTCGATGGAGGCAAAGGACTGGCTCCATGCCATCGAGAGGATTATGGTGATATGCAACATCGACCGAGATATGTGGATCCAGTTGGCCGTCAGTATGTTTCAGGGAGATGCTCGAGTGTTCTGGCAGTATTGCGATCAGGAGATTTTATTAGGATTCAGTTGGGCTGAGTTCTGTCAGCGATTGGCTGATCAGTTTCCGCCTATGGATCCGGCACCTGCTCCAGCACCCCCAGAGACATGAGAGGCAGTTACACCTGCGTATCCTGGATTCAATGAGGTTAGGGACTACATTCTCCAGACTGAGAGGATGGTCATGCTGTCGGGTGAGACGGTGATGTCTTACGCAGCACGATTTGAGGAGACCATTAGGAGAAGATGTCCGTTGCCCAACCTCACTGAAGCAAACTGTTGTGAGCTGTTTTGGAGGGGTTTACCCTTGGAGTTGAGACAGAGGGTGATCAAGCTATTTCCTCCTACGCTCTAAGAGTTTGTGGTGACGATCAGGACGATCGAGAGAGAGATTCTAATCGAGCATCTGACGCAGAGTCGACGAGAGACACTGGGTCAAGATGAGATGTTTGCACGCATCTTCGGACCAAGAAGAATGATGCATGATCATGAAGCTGGACCGTCTAGACCACGAAGAGGTGATGACTCGGGACAAGGAGCATTGCCTAGTGGCGGTGACGATTCAGATGATTCAGATGATGACGAGGATCCAGAAGAATATCCTCTAGTCCCAGATACAGGAGATGTATAATCAAAGATGCATACATGTACATAAGTAGCTTAGAGAGAAAAGCTCTTTTATATAGACTTGTGGTCAAGATGTATAAAAAGGCCGATGTATATATATGACTGGTGATGATTATGTATGACATATAAATGTTTTGCTATGAATGAAATATCAAAATGATTATATGTTATACGATGATGTGTTACAATGATGTGGCTTTACAGTACCCTAAATTTCGTGAATTGATATGATTTTACGAATGTGGTTATGGAAAAGCTAACGGTGAATTATTGTGCCATAATAGGACAATAGGCAAGATGGTGGATTTACGTAATCTACCAGAGGGACGAGAGCGACGTCCTAATGTTATGGAAAGACTGGATCAGATACAAGCTTTGCTAGAAGCTCAGATGCAAGAAAATGCTAATCTGAGGCGACGGGTAGAGGAGCTAGAACAGAGACAAGGCTCTGAGGGTACCCAAGTAGAATAGGAAGCTGAGGTAGATCCAGTTATCCCTCCAGCTGCTGTAAATGAGAGAGTTCCTGAACAGCAACCGGTTTTAAATCTGGAACCCCTCTATGAAAGATTCAGGCGTATGAGGCCGCCAGAATTTGAAGGGTCTACAAATCCTCTAGAGGCTGAAGACTGGTTGTCGTCGTTATAAGTGATCATGGAGTTCATGAACCTAACCGACCGGGAAAAGGTTGCATGTGCGTCTTTTGTGCTGAGAAAAGATGCTCGTTTTTGGTGGGACACTGTACGAATGAGAAGAGACGTGTCTACCATGAGTTGGGCGGAATTTCTGGAAGAATTTAACCAGAAATATTATGACCCTGCATCTCTGAGACAACAACAAAAAGAGTTCTCAAAAATTGATGTAAGGAAACATGTCGGTAAGCGAAGTCTGCCGAAAGTTCGACCAGTTATCCCGGTTATGTCCCTATGTAGTCCCTACTGAGAGGGAGAAAATACAGAAAATGATTGGGATGTTTAGGCCAGAAATTGCTGCATTGGTAGATACTGGACAAGTACCGCCTACTTCGGTAGCAGACTGCGTGAGTCGGGCCATCAGAACTGAGTTTCACGTAGCCCGACAGAAAGAGGAAAGAGAAAAACACTGGGAGGCCAAGAAGAAGGAGAGGGCTTTGGCGAAGTCTACACAAGCTGGCCAATCAAGCAAGCCTAATCAGAATGCTAAACCAAGCCAGGGCAATAATCAAGGATCCTAATAAAATAAGAGAAAAGGCAATTTTTCTGGAAATCGCCAGGGAAATAGTCGAAACCAGCAGCGGAAAACAGCTGGTAATGCGGAATCCAACGTGCAAAATTGTCCTACATGCGGGAAGAGACATTCTGGGCAATGCAGATTTGGGCCACTTGTTTGCTATGAATGTGGAAAGGAAGGCCATTATGCCAAGAACTGTCCAAATAGACAGGGTGGACAAGGCACTTCCCAACAACACCAGACACGCCCACAAGCTCATTCCCTTCAGGCCAAAGTTGAAGAGTCACTAGTAAGGCCGCAACGCCAGGAGTGTGTGCCACGTGCCGATGCTCGTGTGATGGCCTACAGCAAAGAGGATGCAGAGGCAGGAACATCGAACGTGGTGACAGGTCAGCTTCCTGTCGCTAGTCATGTAGCCTCTGTACTATTCGATTCTGGTGCTACGCATTCTTTTGTTTCCTATGCATTTGCTGACAAGATAGGACTTCCTAAGGACTATATGGGAAGGGTGTTTAAGACAGCTTTACCCTCTGGGGAAGTATTGTTGTCCAAGTACTGGCTACCTCATGTACCAGTATATGTGGCAAATAGGGAACTATATGCGGAGTTGATCGTAATGAAGATTGCAGACTACGATGTGATTCTAGGCATGGATTTCCTAGGGAAATACCGAGCTACGATCGAGTGCCGAAATCGAAAGATAGTATTCCAACCCGAGGAAGAAGAGAGTTTCGAGTACGTCGATACTTCTCGAAAACCCGGGAAGATGATGATCAGTTCGCTGAGAGCAAGCAAGCTGATAGCCAGTGGTTGCATGGGATATCTGGCATATGTGGTGGACACTACAGAGGAACAGAAGCTTCGACCTGAAGACGTTCCTGTGGTTAATGAATTTCTTGACGTATTTCCGGAAGAATTACCAGGGATACCTCCAGAGAGAGAAATCTCGTTCGAAATTGAGTTGATGCCTGGAACAGCACCTATTTCCAAAGCACCATACCGCATAGCTCCAGTGGAGTTAAAGGAGCTGCAAGTACAATTGAAGGAGCTGTTGGATAAGGGATTCATCAGGCCGAGTTATTCTCCATGGGGTGCACCTGTGTTATTCGTCAAGAAAAAGGATGGAACATTCCGTTTGTGCATTGATTACCGGGAGTTGAATAAGGTTACGATCAAAAATAGGTATCCGTTACCTAGAATTGATGACCTATTCGACCAGTTAAAAGGCGCAGCGGTATTTTCCAAGATCGACTTACGATCAGGATATCACCAGCTGAGAATTAAAGAAAGTGATATTCCTAAGACGGCGTTTAGGACTCGTTATGGTCACTACAAGTTTCTTGTGATGCCATTTGGATTAACAAATGCGCCGGCAGCGTTCATGGATTTAATGAACGGAATTTTTAAAGAGTATTTGGATAAGTTTGTCATTGTATTCATTGATGACATTCTTATATACTCGAAGACTCATGAGGAGCACAAAGAGCATCTGAGGATCGTGCTGAATACGATAAGGAAGCATCAACAGTATGCCAAATTCTCAAAATGTGAGTTTTGGCTAGACAGAGTACATTTCCTCGGGCATGTTGTATCCCAGGAAGGTATTGCTGTAGATCCGACAAAGGTAGATGCAATTAACCAGTGGCCTGTACCCAAGAGTGTGACGGAAATACGCAGTTTCTTGGGGTTAGCTGGTTACTATCGGTGATTTGTAGAGGGATTTACGCGATTAGCTGCACCTCTTACTGCTCTTACACGCAAAGAAAGGAAGTACGAGTGGACTATGGAATGCGAAAGAAGCTTCCAGGAATTAAAGAGACGGCTGACAAGCACACCAATCCTTACGCTTCCCACTGAAGGGGAGAAGTTTGTGATCTACAGTGATGCATCTAAAATAGGATTGGGAGCAGTCCTGATGCAAGACGGCAAGGTGATTGCCTATGCTTCCCGTCAATTAAAGGATCATGAAAGGAATTACCCTACGCATGACCTTGAACTTGCTGCAGTAGTGTTCGCACTTAAAATTTGGCGACACTATCTTTATGGAGCTCAATGTCAGATTTTCACTGATCACCAAAGCCTGAAGTATTTCTTCACACAAAAAGAGCTCAATATGCGACAAAGACGATGGTTGGAATTGGTGAAGGATTATGATTGTGAAATCCTATACCATCCAGGAAAGGCCAATCGAGTAGCGGATGCTTTAAGTAGAAAGTCTATCATATCGCACTAGCTACCGATAAACAGGCTTCCGAAGCCATTGCAGCAAGAGATAAATTCTTTGAACTTGGAGCTGATATCTGGAAGACTAGCTGCACTCCAAATGGAATCATCGCTATTTGAGGATATAAAGGAAGCTCAGAGGCTAGATCCAACAATGACAAGTTCTCATGAAGGAATTTCCAAGGATGGAATGATCCTTTATTAAGGAAGGATAAATGTCCCAGCTGATGAGGAACTCAGAAGACAGATCATGTCAGAAGCTCATGAGACACCCTATTCGGTTTATCTCGGAGCTAGTAAGATGTATCAGGACTTGAAGTTACAGTTCTGGTGGAAAGGGATGAAGAACGATATAGCGAAATTCGTGAACAGATGCATAACCTGTCAGAGAATTAAAGCGGAACATAAACATCCAGTGGGAAGATTGGAACCGTTGGAGATTCCTGAATGGAAATGGGAACATATTACGATGGATTTTGTAGTGGGACTCCCAAAAACCCGAGAAGGTTACGATGCCATTTGGGTTATTGTGGATAGACTGACCAAGACGGCACGGTTTATAGCTGTCAAGATGACCTTTTCATTGGAAAAGTTTGCTCAGCTGTACGTAACTCATGTCGTCAGACTACATGGAGTACCAAAATCCATTGTATCAGATCGAGATGCACGGTTCACTTCAAATTTCTGGAAGTGTGTGCAAGAGGCCATGGGCACTGAACTGAGACTCAGTACGGCTTTTCATCCGCAAACAGACGGACAGTCGAAGCGAACAATTCAGACGTTAGAGGACATGCTTTGAGCTTGTGTTATGGATTTTGCGGGAAATTGGAACGAGAAGTTACCATTGATTGAATTCTCGTACAATAATAGTTACCAAGCTTCGATAGGCATGGCACCTTACGAGGCTTTGTATGGACGGAAATGTAGATCACCATTACACTGGTATGATTTGCGAGAGAAGCAGTTGCATAAGACGGATTTCATAAAAAAGACTTCCGATGCAGTTGCTAGAATTCAGCATCAAATGAAAATTGCACAAAGCCGACAAAAGAGCTACGCGGATAAGAGGCGGAGATCCTTAGAGTTTGATGAAGGAGACTTCGTATTTCTCAAGGTATCGCCCATGAAGGGGATTATGCGTTTCGGTAAGAAGGGGAAACTAAGTCCAAGATATATTGGGCCTTATGAAATTATCGAACGCACTAGAAAGGTCGCTTACAAATTAGCATTACCTCCAGAATTGTCGGCAGTGCATAATGTATTTCATGTGTCGATGCTGAGAAAATATATACCAGATCCGTCCCATGTGCTGAAACATGAGCCTATTCAAATCCATGAGGATTTGACATATGAGGAACAACCTATTCAAGTACTAGCTCGTGAAGAGAAAGTACTGAGGAATAAGACAATCCCATTAGTGAAGATTTTATGGAAAAATCACAACATTGAGGAAGCTACGTGGGAACGAGAAGACGAGATGAGGAGTTTATACCCCCATTTGTTCTAATTTTCGAGGAAGAAAATTTTATAAGGAGGGGTGAATGTGAAAACCGGGAAATTCAGGCAATTCTCGGATGAAAATGTACAAATGTATGTATATAACAATTTGTACTATTTAAAGAGTGAAATAAATGTATTTATATTGTTTAGAATATATGAAAATGTTCTAACAATACTGACGAGTAAGAATTCAGTGTTGGAAAAATTCACTGAATTGAAACGGGTGAAATGGTGCCAAAAACCGGCATTGAAAACCCTAACCGAGGCAATAAAAAATGGAAAACTTTCGGGATTAATTTTGATCAAATGGAAGCAGTTTAAATTGATCCGACTGCACAGGAGACCTCAGGAGCACGCCGGGACGATTTCAGGAAAATTTCGGCTCGAACCGGTATCGGTTAAAAAGTAGTCGAATTAATGTAAATAGTGAAAGTCAAAGTCAACATATGCTTTAGCAATTATGACATCATAAATCCATTTAATAAATGGAAGGAAAATGGTGGTTGGTAGAATTAATGGCCATGATTAAGTTGTCTTTTTGATCTAAAGGCCAAGATTTGGCCAAAAATTAACCATTTTAATTTTTGTAAAATGTGGAAAGAATTAGGTTGAAATGTGTTGATTTTTGATTGGTGGAAAGCCAAATTAATTGGCTTTTTGGTGGGTAAAGTCGGCAAAACTTGAACATATTGGCCGAGACAATTTTGAAAGCCAAAACATAACAAAATTTTTCTAAGTGTTGCCTATGGTGGAGACGTGAGCAACCAAAGAGGAACCACTTGATTTCTTCAATCTTTCTTCACAAAATTGGTGTCAAACCTTTCATTGAAGCCTAAGGAAGCAAGTGAACAAGGTAACTCTCTTTGGATTGAATTTTTTCTTGATTTTTCTTCAAGAAATCCGTGTGATGAATAGTGGAAAAGATGGAAAAATTTTTGGTTGTTTTCATTGATTTGATGCTTGGGTTTTGTTAAGGGTGTAATTAGGAAGAAAACCATGCAATTGGTTTAAAGAAAAACCAAAATTTTGTTGGTTTTCCTTTGGTAAAACCGTGGGTTACCTTGAGTAATCAATGAAGAAATTGTTGTGTTTATGTATTAACATGCTTTCAAGTTAAATTTTGTGAAGAATAAACCATGAATTTCATTATGGAAAGCTTGAAAAAAAATTTTGGTGTGCATTTACATAATGTGGCCGTGGGGTTACCTAAGGGTTTGGAAGAAAAATTTGCATGGTTTTATGTGATGTTTGGTTAGTTGAAATCATGCATTTTAATATGTAAATGATGAGTTTATAATTGAAAGCATGAAACAAAAATGTTGAGCAGGATTTTCATTCATTGGCCGTGGGCTATAAGTGCTTAAAAACCCTAAGAATTTGGTTGAAAATGCATTGAAAATGGGCTTGAAAATGTGTTAAAAAAAATGGCATTGAATAGCCTAAAAAGCGGTTGAAAAGTTTGAGAAATTTTGGTTCGGTTTGGTTGTGAAAACCGAAACCAAAACTATGGACAAAATTGAGAAAAAAATTTTGTGTAATGTGGGTTAAAATGCAAATTGGAATTTTGTGAGCTTTTATTTAAAAGTTTGGAAAACTTTTACATAAAATAAGCTTGTGGTATAATACGTGGCAGGTACATATGGTTCGAGGCGTACCTAACGCCGGAAGCCCTAAAATTACGTCGAAATGCTGCCGAAATTTCGAAAACAGCATTTGGGGTAAAATGGAAATAAAAATTAAAAGTTTGGGGTCGGGTCGGAAACCCGAGTCCCTAACGGAAAATTTGATAAGGAAAACCTAAGGGGTGGTTCGTGAATAGTAACCCATCCCCTTGAAAATGTAAAACGCGAGTGAAATTGAAAAACCGACCCCGAGGGGGGGGCGTTTTTGGAAATGAAATAAAGGTCTGAGTCAGGAACAGAAAATCCGAACCTCGGAGACCTAGGTCGGGAATGTCTATATTAACGTTTTAAATACTAGTGAAACGTCCATTTGAGGCTCCAAAACGATAAAAAATCGCTAAACCGACGTAGGAGTCGGAATAGTGCTTCCCGAGGGTCGGGAAAGTGAAAAGTGGAAATAAAATAGAAATGAACCCGGTAATGATTAGAAAAGAGTCAGAAAAGTTCCTGAGAGCCAAAAATGCACTCTGGATCTGGAAAATTTTCGACAGGGGCAAAATTGTAATTTTGCCAAAGTATAGGGGCAAAATCGTAATTTTGCCAAAATACAAGGGTAAAATCGTAATTTTGCCAAAATACAGGGGCAAAATCGTAATTTTGTAAAAGTTGAGAAAAATGGGAAAAATGATAAATAAAGCCTAAAAAGTTATAAATAGGTTTTATTTAAGCTTTTAAATGAAAAATAAAAGCTATAAATGGAAATGAAATTAACAGACAAGGTTTTGTCTGTAGGATCCAAAAATCGACCTACAAGGAGGGCGATCAAAGATCCAAGAGAGAAAAAGAGAAGAGACTGATAAGGTAAGTTCAGACATTTACCTGTCTGCAACATATAGCATTATTGTTGCTAACTTTGATGTACTAACTATAAGTTAGGTACATATGTGCTACGGGCACTATTATAGAATAGAGAGAGAGACGTAATGTGCTACGGGCATTATTGAGAATGGACACATTGTTAATTGTTGCTTCGGTCACTAGAGCGAGGTTAATGAAACTCACTCACCTAAAATTAAAATGTGAACCATTCCTAACCACGGGACAACGTGAAGTCACCAGGTTAGAATTTTAAAAAGTCGGTAATGAAACCACTTTCTGGCGTACCAGCCTTCCGTACAAGGAGGTACTTTTGCCTTCGGGGCTATGAGACTAAGGCTGTGGAGGTCAGCACTGATGTACCGCTCCCAGTCATGTAAAATTTTGCCTTCGGGGCTATCAGATTAAGGCTGTGGAGGTCAGCACTAATGTACCGCTCCTAGTCACGCGCACTTAAATGGTACTGCCAACCTGAGCTCAAAACCAGAACATAAGCAAGATAATTACCTAAAACTAAAACTATGCCATAATTGAGCATAAGACAGTTTAGTGAGAGTACTAACATCGCGGTAGATGTACTGTTGTGACATATATGAATAGTAGTCAAAGGTACTATTCATGATGAATAGTACTATTCATAGAAATTTTATTTCTTACATGTTTGAACTTACTGAGCCTGTAGCTCACCATTTTTGCTAATGTTGCAGGTAAGCGACCAGCTCAGTAGCTTGTTTGACTGGATGTGGACGGGATGGCGCGTGTCAAATGGGATAACTGGGCGAGGGATATGGTCCTGCCAGAGTCTTTCCGCTGAGCGATAAAAAGGGAAGAAAAAAAGAAAGAAACAGTCTTTTGTAATATTATATATTTTACGAAAGTACTGTAATATGTAAATTACTTTGTACTTGCCAACAAAGTAAATAGTGAGAAATGGTTACATGATGTTTAAAGAAAAAAAAAATTTCCCCAAAAACGTCGTGATTTAAAAAGAGAGAGAGATAAGCCGGCGACCCATGAGAGTACAATCTATCGCAGTTAGCGATAAAGCTCAATTGTTATAGTATTGTATGATCTCTACGAGGGGCGGGCCGCCACAAGCAGTTTAAATTGATCCGACTGCACAGGAGACCTCAGGAACACGCCGGGACGATTTCAGGAAAATTTCGGCTCGAATCGGTATCGGTCAAAAAGTAGTCGAATTAATGTGAATAGTGAAAGTCAAAGTCAACTTTTGCTTTAGCATTTATGACATCATAAATCCATTTATTAAATGGAAAGAAAATGGTGGTTGGTAGCATTAATGGCCATGATCCATTTACTTTTTGATCTAAAGGCCAAGATTTGGCCAAAATTCACCATTTTTAATTTTTGAAAATTATGGAAAGAAATGGTGTTGAAAGATGTTTAATTCTTATTGGTTAATGGCCAAATTAATTGGCTTTTGGATGCTTAAGTCGGCAACTTTAGTGACAAAGAGGCCGAGACACATTTTCATGCCAAAAACCAAGAGAAAAAAATGCTAAGTGTTCTTCCATGGTGTACGTGAGCAACCCAAAGAGAAACCAAGATATCTCTTCAGTTTTTCTTCACAAAAAGTGTGCCAAAGCATTCCTTGAAGGCAAAGGAAGCAATTGACTAAGGTAACTCCCTTTGCACTTAACTTTTTCATGGTTTTTCTTCAAGAAAACCGTGGGTGAATAGTGGGAAAAAGATGGAAAATTTTTGGTTGTTTTTCCATGGTTTGATGCTTGGGTTTTGTTAAGGGTGTAATAAGGAAGAAAACCATGCAATTGGTTTAAAGAAAAACCGAAATTTTGTTGGTTTTCCAAGGGTAAATCCGTGGGTTACCTTAAGTAAACAATAAGAAAATTTTGTGGTTTAATTGTTAACTTGCTTCCAAGTTAAATTTTGTGAAGAATAAAGCTTGAATTGCATTGTGAAAAGCTTGAAAAAAAATTGTTGGTGTGAATTACCTAATGTGGCCGTGGGGTTAACAAGGGTTGGTGGAAAAATTTGCATAGTTTTATGTGATGTTTGATTGATTGAAGTCATGCATTTTACAATGTAAATAAAGGAATTGTGATTGAAAGAATGAAACAAAAATATTTGGCATGTGTTTTCTAAAGATGGCCGTGGGTTATATAAGGATAAAAACCCTAAGAATTTGGTTGAAAATGCATTGAAAATGGGCTTAAAAATGTGTTAAAAACGTGACATTGAATAGCCTAAAAAGTGGTTGAAAATTTTGAGAAGTTTGGTTCGGTTTGGTTGTGAAAACCGAAACCAAACTATGGACAAAATTGTGAAAAAATTTTGTAATGTGGGTTGAAAATGTGAAATTGGAATTTTGTGAGTTTTTATGTAAAAGTTTGGAAAACTTTTACATAAAATAGGCTTGTGGTATAGTACGTGGCAGGTACATATGGTTTGAGGCGTACCTAACACCGGTAGCCTTAAAATTACGCCGAAATGCTGCCGAAATTTCGAAAACAGCATTTGGGGTAAAATGGAAAAAAAAAAAATATAAGTTTAGGGTCGGGTCGGAAACCGAGTCCCTAACGGAGAATTGAATAAGGAAAACCTAAGGGGTGGTTCAGGAATAGTAACCCGTCCCCTTAAAAATTTAAAACTCGAGTGAAATTGAAAAAAAACCGACCCCGAGGGGGGGGCGTTTTTGGAAATGAAATAAAGGTCCGAGTCGGGAACAGAAAATCCGAACCTCGGAGACCTAGGTCGGGAATGTCTAGATGAACGTTTTAAATACTGGTGAAACGTCCATTTGAGGCTCCGAAACGATAAAAAATCGCTAAACCGACATAGGGGTCAGAATAGTACTTCCCGAGGGTCGGGAAAGTGAAAAGTGGAAATAAAATAGAAATGAACCCGGTAATGATTAGAAAAGAGTCAGAAAAGTTCCTGAGAGCCAAAAATGCAGTCTGGATCGGGAAAATTTCCGTCAGGGGCAAAATTGTAATTTTGCCAAAATATAGGGGTAAAATCGTAATTTTGCCAAAATACAGGGGTAAAATTGTAATTTTACAAAAGTTGAGAAAAAAATGGGGAAAATGATAAATAAAGCCTAAAAAGTTATAAATAGGTTTTATTTAAGCTTTTAAATGAAAAATAAAAGTTATAAATGGAAATGAAATTAACAGACAAAGTTTTGTCTGTAGGATCCCAAAATCGACCTACAAGGAGGGCGATCAAAGATCCACGAGAGGAAAAGTGAAGAGATTGATAAGGTAAGTTCAGACATTTACCTGTCTGCAACATTTAGCATTATTGTTGCTAACTTTGATGTACTAACTATAAGTTAGGTACATATGTACTACGGGTACTATTATAGAATAGAGAGAGAGACGTAATGTGCTACGGGCACTATTGAGAATGGACACATTGTTAATTGTGCTTCGGGCACTAGAGCGAGGTTAATGAAACTCACTCACCTAAAATTAAAATGTGACCATTCCTAACCACGGGACAACGTGAAGTCACCGGGTTAGAATTTTAAAAAGTCGGTAATGAAACCACTTTCTGGCGTACCAGCCTTCCGTACAGGGAGGTACTATTTGCCTTCGGGGCTATGAGATTAAGGCTGTGGAGGCCAGCACTAATGTACCGCTCCTAGTCATGTAAAATTTTGCCTTCGGGGCTATGAGATTAAGGCTGTGGAGGTCAGCACTAATGTACCGCTCTCAGTCATGCGCACTTAAATGGTACTGCCAACCTGAGCTCAAAACCAGAACATAAGCAAGATAATTACCTAAAACTGAAACTATGCCATAATTGAGCATAAGACAGTTTAGTGAGAGTACTAACATCGCGGTAGATGTACTGTTGTGACACTGTGTTATGGTCAACCTTACTATTCATGTATGACTAGTGGTCAAAGTTACTATTCACATATGAATAGTGGTCGACAGACTATTCACAATGAATAGTACTATTCATAGAAATTTTATTTCTTGCATGTTTGAACTTACTGAGCCTGTAGCTCACCATTTTTGCTAATGTTGCAGGTAAGCGACAAGCTCAGTAGCTTTTTTGACTGGATGCGGACGGGATGGCGCGTGTCAAATGGGATAACTGGGCGAGGGATATGGTCCTGCCAGAGTCTTTCCGCTGAGCGATAAAAAGGGAAGAAAAAAAGAAAGAAACAGTCTTTTGTAATATTATATATTTTACGAAAGTACTGTAATATGTAAATTACTTTATACTTGCCAACAAAGTAAATAGTGGGAAATGTTTTACATGATGTCTAAAGAGAAAAAAAAAATTTCCCCAAAAACGACATGATTTAAAAAAAGAGAGAAAGATAAGCCGGCGACCCATAAGAGTACAATCTATCGCAGGTTAGCGATAAAGCTCAACTGTAATAGTATTGTATGATCTCTACGAGGGGCGGGCCACCACAGCTGCTACACATATACAGTTAGTACATATTATGCTTAATTATGGTAAATCTTAAGTCTTAGGTCTTTATCTTGCATTAAGTTCTGGTATTGAGCCCCTAGATTGATCATACTGTAGTGCACGCATGACTGAGAGGGACTTTGGGGAGCGACCCACTAGCCAATCCTCTACAGTCTACATAATAATGGACTTTCATACCCGGGACGTAGCACCATCAGTGTGGAAGTTGTATCATATCTGAACATGGAGAACCTCCACCTGTGTGGGAGGCCGGTACGTAAATACTGGTTTCATTACCGGCTTTCTTACGGTTCCTGACTGGTGGCATTATGATTACCTCCTGGGTCTGGAACTCTTTACATCATGTTCTTTATTTGTGGTTATTTATTAATCCACGTTAGTATGTATATAGCACCCGAATATATATATTTACATATCATACATAACATATAGACATATCAAGTAAATTCATGCTGTAGGCAAGTAAATTTCTGAACTTACTGCTATTTTGCTAGCGATTCCTTTCTTGGGTAAATCGACTTCTTTATATTACCTTTTTGTTGATTCTCTATAACCGAAATAAATCACCGTTGTTAGTACTATTCTTTTTATATTCACAATATTGTGAAAATGTAAATTTCTAATTTTTTTTATCCCTCGTTATTCATTTAGGGCTTATTTTTCAATTTTATGTTTAGTACACGGCCTGGTACACGACCCTGTCCATGCCCGTGTACCTCTTGGGTTTGGGAATCCTCTTCTACACACCCGTGTATATCAAAGTGTCTTTTATTACACGCTCGTGTTCCTCTGGTACACGCCCGTGTTCTGTCTAAAATTCAAATTTAATTGTTAAAACCTTAACTAAGGCCTTAAAAATTATTATTAATTCATTCGGAGGCTTTTACGGTCCTTTTCTAGCTTTCTAGAAAATTTTGGTCTAAATGACCATTTTGCCCTTGATGGACCTTAGACCGTGAAATTTCTATTCTAACTTTTTTAACTAAATTTTCTAGTCCTAAAAATCACAAAACAATCTTTCTTAGGTCTTACTGAGCTTTTACGATGTTTCCCGCCAAAATGCTCAAGTTACTATTCACCCGACCCTTGGGTGGTACTATTTCAACCTTTGGGGTTGTTTCTCGTTTTTCTAACCTTTCAAGACCTCAAATAGGCAATTCACTAGTTATGAAGTCGTCCATTGTCCTTTTCTCGAGCCTAGGTTCCCAAGGGGGCTCGAGTTTCCGGTTCTTAACCCTATTTTTACCTCTCGTTTACCAAATTATCCTTCGAACGTCCTGAAAATTTCAGCAGCATTTCTGTTGAAATTCTAAGTTCCCGATGTTTAGGAAATGCCTCGAAACTATCTATCCTATTCAACCCTACCAAGTAATATACCACAAACCTAATTTTACGCAAAAGTTACAAACTTTTTATGTAAAATTTTTCATTAAAATCTCATTGTTTCTAACGGGATTTAAACCCGTTCTTCTTAATTTTTAAGCCCGATTTTATACACCATTTACACATTCACATAACTTTATCAAAACTTCTCATTTCCACTAAACCTAGCCACGGATTTGGTTAGCAACAAGCACCAAAATTCAATTTCTCTCTTGTCCCTAACTTTATCAAAATTTTCATCACACATAACATGTTTGATGAATTCCAAATATTACCCTAAACAAGTAAAAAGTTTCATTCAACCCCCCTTGCATGCTCATGGATTTTCCATGAAAAACAACCACAAAATTTTGTTTTTATTTCCATTTATTTTTCTTGATTTCCACACAAAACTAAAACCACATGTACCATACACTTTCATCAACGCAAGGTTTCACATTACACTTAGGGTTTCACATAGTTTTTGGGTAGAAAATGAGACACAAAATCTATGTTTTTCAAACTCATTTCATTCTTTTTATTCATTTCCTTTCCACATGATTTTCAACACCAAAAACCATGCAAAAAAATTCCAAAATTTTCACCATTTCAAGGCCTAACAAACCCACAGTTTTAGTGAGGAAAGCACATGTACAACTTGATTTTTCATGCCCTTGTTCCTTGCTTAACTTAATCTCACACCACTCACATACTTTCAAGCAAAAATCCCCTAAACAAAAACTAATTTTTTCTCACTTCAAACCAGCCCACAACATATGGATTTTTGCCATGAAAACAAGAAGAAATCATGTCAAAATGGGAGTTTACCTTGCTTGCTTGATTACTTCAACTTCAGGATGAATTTTTTCACACTTTCTTACAATAAGCTTGAAGAAATTTTTATGGTTTCAATGGGGGAGGTGCACGGCTGCTCTAATGGTCGAAAACCAGATTTTTTTTTTCTGGTTTCTAAGTGTCCAAAACCGTGTATATAAGTAGCCAAAAAGGAAGGATGAGGTTACAAAAATTTTAGGGACCTTTCTGCAAGCTTTTTGTGTAATTTTTTCACTCTTTAGGGGCTGCTTTATAATTAATCAAAGTAGGGCAGATTGTTTTCTGATTTTTGCCCCAAAATCTGCCACCTAAGTACCCTAGAAACCTCTTGAAATTTTGATTAAGCTTCCTTTGACTTTTTTGTTGACTTTGAATCCTAACCATTGAATTTTCTTAACTTTAAACCCTAGCCCTTGAATTTGAATGTATTCTTATAACCTTTCAAAGATTCACATCCAATCTTTGACTCACCTCATTAATTTCTAGGTCAAACCTTTGACCAAAAATCAAACGAAAAAATTTTGCACTGAAATTATGTAGACGAGTTTTTGAGGCTGTCCGTGCGATCGGTTTTCCTTATTTCACTCCGGTTTGCTTAAACTTTCATCCCATACGTATTTTGTCTTTTAGTGGCTTACCGTATAATTTCAAAATTTTTGAAACCGAAAAAGACATATTTTCTTTGATTTTAGTTCGGTAAAATTTTCCGTCCCTGAACACACTCTTATCAGGACCGTTAGAACATTCCATCGCATTCGAAATAGTATTAAAACATATGTTTTACAATTTTACACATAAAAATCTTTGAGTACTCAGGTTATACATAATTTCTAAGAATAGTGACATTTCTCGATTATGACATTCACCCCTCCTTATAAAATTTTCATCCTCGAAAATTAGAATAAGTAGAGGTATAAAGCTTTCATCTCATCTTCACGTTCCCACGTAGCCTCTTTAACATTGTGATTTCTTCATAAAACCTTGACTAGTGGGATCGTCTTATTTCTTAACACCTTTTCTTTACGTGCCAAAATTTGCACAGGTACATATCTTGGTAGGTCAAATCTTCTCTAACTTGTTTCGGTTCATACTTCAGCACATGTGATGGATCAGGTACATATTTCCTCAACATTGACACATAAAAAACATTGTGCACTACCGGCAGATCTGGGGGTAATGCTAACTTGTAGGCTACCTTTCCAATGCGTTTGATTATTTCAAATGGCCCAATATATATTGGACTCAATTTCCCCTTTTTACTGAATCACATTACGCCTTTCATTAGTGATACTTTGAGGAATACATAATCCCCCTTTTCGAACTCTAATAATCTTTACCGTTTGTCTGCGTAACTCTTCTGTCGGCTTTGAGCGATCTTCATTCTTCTTTGAATTTTTGCAACTGCCTCTATAGTTTCCCATATGAAATCAGTCTTGTGTAGCTGCTTTTCTCATAGATCATACCAGTGAATAGGTGACCTACACTTTCGTTCATATAGAGCCTCATACTGTGCCATTCCTATGGAAGCTTGATAACTATTGTTGTATGAAAATTCTATCAATGGTAGTTTCTCATTCCAGCTTCCAAGGAAATCTATAACACAGGCTCTAAGCATGTCTTCTAGTGTCTAGATAGTTCGCTCTGACTGTCGATCTGTCTGTGGATGAAAAGCTGTACTAAGCGTAATGCTGTCCCTATAGCTTTTTGTATGCACTCCCAAAATGCTGAAGTAAACCGTGCATCTCGATCTAAAACAATATGCTTTGGGACTCCATGTAGTCGAATGATATTTGTCACATACAATTGTGCCAATTTCTCTAATGTGAAAGTTGTCTTCATGGCTATGAATCGTGCCGTCTTGGTTAGCCTATCAACGATTACCTAGAAAGCATCATACCCTTCTCAGGTCTTGGGAAGCCCTACCATGAAGTCCATCATAATATGCTCCCATTTCCACTCTGGAATTTCTAGAGGTTTCAATTTTCCTCTTGGATGTCTATGTTCGGCCTTGACTCTTTGACAGGTGAGGCATCTACTCACGAATTCCGCAATAATCTTCTTCATCCCTTTCCACCAAAACTATATTTTGAGATCTTGATATATTTTGTTGGCTCCAGGATGAACGGAATACGGTGTTTCATGAGTTTCTACCATGATTCGTCTTCTCAGTCCTTCATTAGCCGGGACATAGATTCTCCTTCGATACAAAAGCATTCCGTCATTGGAGATGCTTACATCTGATTCCTTGTCCTTGGAAGCCTCTTCTTGAAGTTTTATTGCACTTGGATCCTGCTTCTGAGCTTCTTTAACATCTTCAATCAGAGAGGATTCTAGTTGTATGGTTGATAATTTTCCAATTATTAACTCCAATCTAAGAGAGTTAATTTCTTGCTGCAAGGCTCTTGGTAGCTTTTCTATTGGCAGCTTCTACGGAGTAGTTGACTTTCTGCTTAATGCATCCGCTACTCGGTTCGCCTTTCCCAGATGGTACAAAATTTCACAGTCATAGTCCTTCACCAACTCCAACCATCTTCTCTGTTGCATATTTAACTCCTTCTGTGTGAAGAAGTATTTTAGACTCTGATGATCAGTGAAGATTTGACATTGAGCTCCATATAAATAGTGTCGCTAGATTTTGAAGGCGAACACTACAACAACAAGTTCCAGGTCATTAGTGGGACAATTCCTCTCATGGTCCTCTAACTGAAGTGATGCATATGCAATCACCTTCTCATTCTGCATGAGTACAGCTCCCAAGCCTATCTTTGAAGCGTCAATGTAGATTGTGAATTTTTCTCCTTCGGTGGGTAAAGTAAGAACAAGTGCACTTGTCAGTCACCTCTTTAATTCTTGAAAACTTCTTTCACACTCTTTTGTCTACTCGCATTTCTTTTCCTTACAAGTGATAGTAGTGAGGGGTACGGCTAGTCATGCAAATCCTTCTACAAACCTTCTGTAGTAGCCGGCTAGACCAAATAATTTTTTTATCTTAGTCATGCTCTTAGGAGTAGGCCACTCATTAATTGCTTCAACCTTGACTGGATCTATGGCAATCCCTTCTTTTTTCACCATGGGCCCAAGAAAATGCACTTTATCCAACCAAAATTTACACTTAGAGAATTTCGCATACAACTGATGGCTTCTCACAGTGTGAAGAACTATTCTTAGATGCTCCTCATGCTCTTTATGAGTCTTTGAATATATAAATATGTCATCAATAAACACGATGACAAACTTATCAAGAAACTCCTTAAAGACTCTATTCATCAAATCCATAAATGCGGCTGGAGCATAGGTTAGTCCGAACGGTATCACTAAAAATTCATAGTGACTGTATTGGGTTCTGAACGCTGTCTTGGGAATGTCACTCTCCCGAATCCTCAGCTAATAATATCCTGAATGTAAATCAATCTTCAAGAATACTACTGCTCCCTTTAACTGGTCGAACAGGTCATCAATTCTAGGTAGTGGATACCTATTCTTGATGGTAACCTTATTCAACTCTCTATAATCAATGCACATCTGGAGAGTTCCATCATTCCTTTTAATAAATAAGACTGGAGTGCCCTATAGGGAGTAGCTTGGTCGGATAAACCCCTTGTCAAGTAACTCTTTTAACTACACCTGCAGTTCTTTCAATTCTGCTGGGGCCATGTGATAGGGTACCTTGGAAATTGGAGCAGTCCCTGGCATAATCTTAATCTTGAATGAAATTTACCTTTCCAAAGGTATCCCTGGCGATTCCTCTGGAAATACATCTAGGAATTTGTTAACCACTGGAACATCTTCTGGTTGCACATTCTTTTCCTCGGTCATGTCTGTCATGTACGCTAGGTATCCCATATAGCCACTAGCTATTAGCTTCTTCGCCTTCATTGCACTGATCATCATCTTCTTCGATTGACAAGAGGTGTTGACATACTCAAAACTTTCTTACTCATCCGATCGAAAGACTATTTTTCACTTCCGACAGTTGATAGTGGTTTGGTACTTTCCCAGGAAATCCATTCCTAGGATCACATCATAGTCGATGATCTTCATTATGATCAAATCGAGATATAACTCCCTATTTGCCATAATTACTAGCACACGGCGTAACCAGTAATTTGATAGCATCACTTCCCTTGAAGGTAGAGCTGTCCTAAAGGTCATTCCTATAGGATCCTTAGCATATTCTAACTTGTCAGCAAATTCATGGGACACAAAGGAATGTGTAGCTCCTGAATCAAAAAGGATACATGCCATGTGGTTAAATACAGAAAGCTGACCTGTAACCACGTTGGATGTTCCCACTTCAGCATCTTCCTTGGTAAACACAGTAACATGTGCATCTGGTTTAGGGGTCTATTCTGGGCATACAGGCTATGTAGGTGGCACTCCTGAAGGCCCTTCAATCCTCCCCTGTAAGGCATGAGCTTGAGGCAGTTGTTGACGTGGAGGATATGGTTGGCGCTGCTGCACTGGCCCTAAAGTATTATGGCGATTCATGGGGTAATTCTTTGCAAAATGCCCTTCTCGTCCACACTGATAACATGTGTATGTGCCAAAATTGCACTGGCCTGGATGCTTCATTCCACATGTAGCATATGTGGGAAAACTTGGCCCTGAACCCTGACTGGTCTTCCGCTATTGGTTATGGCTGTCTTGGCTTTTATTCCTAAAAAAATTTCCTTTTTTTTTACCTTGCTGTTGCAGAGAACCTTGTATGTTGGACTGACTTGGTTTATTCTGGCCAGACTTACTACCTTGTCCAGTCTGTATCCCTATTTGTGTTGACTTGGCTAGAATCTTTTCTTTCTTCTTTGCTTCCCAGACTTTTTCTCGTTCCTCTTTTTGTCTGAGCAGATGGTATTCAGCTCTAAGGGCCCTGCTTACACAGTTTGCCACTGAGGTGGGTGGTACTGGTCCATTGTCAACTAGCACTGATATTTCTGGCCTAAACATGTCAATCATCTTCTGAATCTTCTCCATCTCTATTGGCACCATGTAAGGACACAACCGGGATAGTTGATCAAATTTGTGACATACTTCACTTACTGATTGGTTCCCTTGTTTCAGTTCAGCAATTTCTTTCTATTGAGGGTGTAGAGCAGTTGGATCATAATATTATTAGATAAATTCCTCCAGAAATTCATCCCAAGTGATTGTGGTCACGTCTCTCCTCGTAAGGACTGTGTCCCACCAAAACCGAGCATCCTTCTTGTGTACAAAGGATGCACATAAAATCTTCTCTTGGTCAGTTAAATTCATAAAGTCAAGAATCATTTGCAAAGAAGAAAGCCACTCCTCTGCCTCAAGTGGATCAATCGAACCTTCAAATTCCGGCTGCTTCATCTGACGGAATCATTCATACAAGGGCTCTTGGTTCCCCCTAGGCTGGGGTTCCTGGACTTCTGTAACAACTGGCGGCACTGCTTGTACTGTCTCTACCACCTGAGAAGCATGGCCCTCTTCTTGGCCTTGTCGTTGTTCCATAGCTGATAACTGTTGTCAAAGTTCAACGTTTTCCTTCACTTGATTCTCTAAGAGGGCTTGTATTTCCTCCAGTCTATCTGCTAATGTAGGGCGTCGTCCTCTTCTTGCACTCGTTATAATCTTTCTCTTCTAGCCTTGTGCAAAAACCAAAAGTTAGATTTCCCACAAATTATCTTAGAAATATGGCAAAAATTTTAAACTTGTCATTTACTGCAAAGCATAAACACCTCAAAACATCTCATGTCATTTCATAACATTTTCTTACATCACACATAGCATACACAACATTTACTTATATTGTAATGTTTAGACTACATCTATCCTAGCTTCTTTACATACATACATATATACATATTTACATATGGAGTGTATTTACACACTTTTCAGGATTCACTATCCTATTCATTTTGACCCGATGGAAACTCCTTTGGGTCTTCATCTTCTTCCTCTGAATCGTTGCCCGTGGATGTCCCCTGATCATGAGTCGCAGTCGTCCTTCATCGTGACTGACCGGCCTCATGGTCATTTACCATCGGTGGTGGTCCATACAAGCATGTTAGTACCCCTTCTTCATGATTTTGCTCCCATTGATGCTTTTCCAGACATTCTCTTAACTGAGCTCTCTTAATTCTAATGGCACTGGCGACGACATCACGTCTAGGAATGGAATGAAGTAGGCTCACCCTTTGTTTCAACTATAGGGTAAGTCCTCTCCAGAACATTTCGTGAAAATCTTCATCTGAAAAGTTTGGAAGTGGGCACCTCTTAACAACATTTTCATCAAATCACACCGCGTATGTCAGCATCGTATCCCCTGGCATCATCTAAAATCTCTAAATCCTCTGTAGATAGTCCCTAACATCTATTATTCTGGATAATGCTGGTGGCGATGCACTTTCTTCTCTAGTAGGCGAAACTGGAGAGTGCTCTGGGCTCCTTCGATCAAATTGCTGTCTCATGACCAAGTAGAAGTTGGCCCAGTTAAGCCTCAACAATGCCTCTTGATCACAGAACTCCTAATATATTTGGGCATCTCCTTGAAACATACTCACTACGAGGATGATGCAGTAATCTCGGTCAATATCACATGGTCGACATATCAGCTCTACCGTGTGTAACCAGTCCTGTACTGGTGGGGACTGGTGCCAACCATCAAAAATAGGGGGCTGGCAAGCTCTAAATGCTTGAGTAGCCCTAGCAGATACTCTCGAGCCAATATGGTCTCGTCCACGAACTACCGGGACATCAACTATCATTGGTGGTGGATGGAGTACTGGCATAGGGGGTGGTGCCCTGGTAGTCGCCAATGCCTTTGCTCATGGAGTAGCAGGGTTGGCTAGTGCCGGGGATCGTACCGTGGGTTGTCGGGGTGGGGATGGCCAAATTATGGGTCTAGTCCACACCCTAGGAGGACCCCTAGCTCGGTATAGATGTGATCAGAAGTAGGGTGGTCTCGTCATTTAGCTCTTACATAAGGTTCACTTAACATAAATAAACAGGTTACTATTCATAAAAATAAACTTAACTTACTTGGAGAGACGAACGGGATGCGCATCAGGCCCTGAGGGACATGGTCAACTACTCTGATACAAACTATGGTGGCCCACCCTACATAAAGGCCAACAGTACTAGCATAGTAGAACTCTAAAGTCCACTACGATAGATTGTCATCTCATTGGGTCGCTGACAACTTACTTATAACTTTTCTTTCATATTTATTGATCAAAATTTTAAACTTATATATTTAGCTTGGGAAAAACTAGGAGTTTTTTTTTAAACTGATCATTAAACTGTAAAGTCGTAAAACCTCATAAAATACATACGGTAATACATATCATAATTTGTCATACTTAATTTACATCATGTTACAAACATTTAAAATAACTTTCAAAGTCTGCTCAGCAAAAAACACAAGCAGGACCATTCCCTTGCCCAACCCTGTTGGTAGGTGCAGATCCCGCCCCTCGTCCATCTGCTAGCTACTGATGTACAGGCTTCTTGCTTGCAACATGAATAAACTTGTGAGCGACAGGCTCAGTAAGTTTAAACATACAAACTAGAACATAAAACATAAAATCTTGAAAAGTACTATTCATATAAATAGTAACTTTGACTTTGATCGTGAATAGTAAGGTTGACTTTGATCGGTACTATTCATGCTAACTTTGACCTAAGCTGCTGCACACATACAGTTAGTACATATTATGCTCAATTATGGTAAATCTTAAGTCTTAGGTCTTTATCTTGCATTAAGTTCTGGTATTGAGCCCCTAGATTGATCGTACCGTAGTGCACGCATGACTGAGAGGGACTTTGGGGGGCGACCCACTGGCCAATCCTCTATAGTCTACATAATAATGGACTTTCATACCTGGGACGTATCACCATCAGTGTGGAAGTTGTATCATATCTGAACATGGAGAACCTCCACCTGTGTGGGAGGCTGGTACGTCAATACTGGTTTCATTACCGACTTTCTTACGGTTCCTGACCGGTGGCATTATGATTGCCTTCTAAGTCTGGAACTCTTTACATCATGTTCTTTATTTGTGGTTATTTATTATTCCATGTTAGTGTGCATATAGCACCTAAATATATATTTACATATCGTACATAGCATTTAGACATATCAAGTAAATTCATGCTGCAGACAAGTAAATGTTTGAACTTACCGCTATTTTGCTAGCAATTCCGTTCCTGGGTAAATCGACTTCCTTATATCACGTTTTCGTTGATTCCTTATAACCGAAATAAATCACGGTTATTAGTACTACTCTTTTTATATTCGCAATATTGTGAAAATGTAAATTTCTAATTTTTTTATCCATAATTATTCATTTAGGGCTTATTTTTCAATTTTGTGTTTAGTACACGGCCTGGTACATGACTATGCCCATGGCCGTGTACCTCTCGGGTTTGGGAATCCTCTTCTACACGCCCGTGTATATCAAAGTGTCTTTTACTACACGCTCTTGTTCCTCTGGTACACACCCATGTTCTGTCTAAAATTCAAATTTAATTGTTAAAACCTTAATTAAGGCCTTAAAATTATTATTAATTCATTCAGAGGCTTTTACGGTCTTTTTCTAACTTTATAAAAAATTTTGGTCAAAATGACCATTTTGCCCCTGACAGGACCTTAGACTGTGAAATTTTCATTTTAACTTTTTTAACTAAATGTTCTAGTCCCAAAAATCATAAAACAATCTTTCTTAGGTCTTACCGAGTTTTTACGAAGTTTCCCACCAAAATGCTCGGGTTACTATTGTAGGAAAAAATTGGTAAATACACATCAGAGCGGCGCAGCGGAATAATAAAAATTTTTCAAGATCGTTAAATATTTCTTGATGCCGTATATAATAAACCAACAACAATAGAACTCATACCTCAAGAGGACGCCAATACTGCAGGAGGAGAATAACTAGAGGGCTTCAACCAACTAGCCTTCTCTAATATTATCCAATTCCCGGATGACAGAGTGTGTGGGCACTCGGTTCCTCGACCGGTATGCTAGCACTGCTAGTCTTCTTTCGACCACCCAGATCTCTAAAGAACTTATTGTCACGGTGAGTTATGCAACAATAAGCTTGCTCACCTGAGAGTCTGTGGTCTGAGAGAACTGGAGTGGCAGGACCTCTATTTATAGACTTGCATGAGGTGATCCTCTGAATTCAAATTGGATTAAGAGAAGATTTTCTCCCTTATCCATTCACAAAATCTAAAAATTCAAAGCCTTATCCATCCAAAAGAATTTGGCCACTTTAAGGATTTTTCTTTCAAAATTCAAACAGGATTTTAATTTGAATTTTATCTCCTCATTCCCTCATAAAAACCGATTCCCCTTTGTGCCAAAAACATGACTAGATTTGGTCATTAAAGTGTGAGGAGAATCAATATTCAAATAGGATTTTCTAGTCTGAATTTTATCTCATCCTTATCCATAAAGAAAACTGAAAAAACCCTTGAGATTATCCTCAAAATTTTGGCCAATCTTAGGAGGAGAGATTCCAAATTCAACTGTGATTGAAACTTGAATTTTTCTCTGCATCCTTATCCACAAAAATCGAAAATATCTTGGAGGATTTTCCTCAACAAAAATTTGGCCACTTTTGTTAGAATTAGGATTCAAAATTTAAGTAGGATTCAAACAAGATTTTCCTCTCCTTTATCCAAAACAAAACTGAATTTTCTCTTGTGGATAATCCACAAAAAATTTGAATCCTATATGGATTATGATTCAAAATTTGAATTTCAAATTTCAAAGTTCAAATTTCAAAATTCAAACTTCAAAATCAAATTTCAAATTTAAATTTCGAATTCAAATTTCAAATTCAAATTTCAAATTTAAATGTCAAATTCGAATTTCAAATTTAAATTTCAAATTTCAAAATCCACAAAAAGTTGTATTTCAAATTTTTGTTCTAATGGATAATTTTCTACAGCTCCAATCTGATTTCAAATAAAATCATAGCAACTTTATTTGGAGTTTGAATAATTGTGTACTCTATGATCCAAAACAAAATATGAATTCAACTGGAGAGAATCTTGTCCACCATCCTAATCCAATGTTAACACCATCCATGCATAATCAACTAGCTAATAAGCATACACAAATCAATTTGCCAACCATTAAGGAATTATGTGGAGCTAGTAGAGGGACCAATTGGACATATATAATCAGGCTCCTATGAATCCATATGATCATCATTCTGTACCAAACAACTCAATCATGTGATCACTAATTTCAGAGTCACACCACTATAAACCTGAAACTAAACTCCTGATTATATACCATATTACGAAAGCCTGTGACAAGCTAATGTCCAATGACCTTGTCATGTATGCAAAACCTCATATGATATCCATGATCAGCCTTAGATCAAAGTTCGTTTAATCCTACTGATCAAGCTATCTTAAAGTTCCATTATACTACCGAATGAGAAAATGATTATTCACCATATGTGAATAAGAATTCATTTGCCCAGCAGACGACCTAAGGCCTTGTCCATTTTCACATCCAGTATAATGCCTTTAAGAGGATACCTTTAACTCCTTAGAGCTATGATTCTGATATCTGTAAACAAACCCTTCATCATATACAAGTCATGCACTCAACGAACCGGTCTATAAGCTTACTACCTCTGAGACGCTTTAGCCATTGGAACACCAAAGTACACAAGTCATGTACATGAAGTAGTTCATTTACTCAGGATTAAGATTATTGCATAATGAAAGTCACAAGTAGATTGATCCACTCATAGCGGACTACGTAGATCAATCACGCTTTAGTCCCGGTCTAATATGTGACAATCGGAAATTTCGTCATTCTCAGAAAAATTAGTATATGGATTGTAAACGATGAAATTCGTGTTTAAAATGTGAAATGTAGTGATTTTATGTGTGTACGTGTGTATGTCATACACGGTATTAAGAAATTGGTCTAGATGACCATTTCTTGATATAAAATTGATATATTTAGATTTAGTATGCTCAATTTAGTCAATTGAGCATAAAATGTAAATTTTGACTAGGAAACATGCAGTATCAAGAAATTGGTCAAGGTGACATTTTCTTGATATAAAACTGATATATTTAGAATCAACATACTCAAATTAGTCATTTGAGCACAAAATGTAGATTTTTGTTGAGAGGTACGCAGTATCGAGATGAGGGTCAAGACGACCTTTTCTCACCCTGAAATTGATATATTTAGACTCAAGACGCCCAAATTAGTCAATCAGGCACCTGACACGTTTTTCGAGTCGAGATCACACAGATCCTGAAAATTGGTCAAGCTAACCTCAAATGAAGTTGAAACTGATAAATTTGGATTCAGCACGTCCAAATTATTCAGTATAGCCTATTTGTATGCTCAAATTAGTTACTTGAGCACAAAGGTAATTTTTAACCGGGAATTTGTAGTACCGGAAACTGGTCAAGATTACTTCAGATGAAAATAAAACTGATATATTTGGGTTCAGCACGCCCAAATTAGTCAGGATATCTCATGTTGAAATTTTGGACAAAAAAAAAAGTATAAAAAGGGGGATTAGAAATTGCCAAACAGTCCCCCATATTTTTACTTTCTCTCATTTCCCCCACACCGTCGGTGAACAGTAATCAACCACTGAAAACGGTGTTCGTTTTCGACACCGTCGGTCCCGTTGGAAAGCTCTCGTCGAGTCGAGTCCAACGGTATGCCGACGCAATGGAGCAGCCGCCAGAGCAAGCCACATGCACCGCCCGAAGCCGCCGGTGGCTGAAAAATTCAAACGGTCGGATCTCCGCCGTCCGACATCCCATCACCACGATTTCGATCCCAATGGACTCGGGGTGAAGAGTAGAACAAAACCCAAGTGCTGTTTTAGCTCAACAGCCATCGGATCATGACGCCTGAAGCTTCATCCTCGCTGTCATGTTGCCACCGTTGAATCTCACTATTCTGGTGGAGTTGAGTGACGAGGTGGGTATCAAAATGCTCAGAACTTCACGTAGATCAAAAGCCCCAAGCCAATTTTGGGTAAAAACGTCAGGAAAATAGAGATTGAAGCTTGCTGCCATCGTCGTACTTTCGAGGGTTAATTTCCGGCCATAGGAGCTTCAATTGGTGAAATTGACACCACCAATGAGTTCCTCACGTCGAGATCTATGTTTTGGCACCAAGCTTGGCCCAAACCGCCGCCAGTCAATGCTGGTCAATGGTGGTCAATGTCGATCAACGGTGGTCAACACCGGTCAATGGTGACCCGAACCCCAAAAATTGAAGAATGGCCTGTTGGCCTATTTTCGACGTTCCGGACACGTCCGTGGCATCGGAATTGCAAGACAAAATTTCAAAAGCTAAGAACGGAGAAAAAAAGTTTGTGCACGTGAAACCGAACAGTTCGTTCGATCGTCGATGGGACGATTTCAATAGTGATTTCGGTCCTTCATTCCTAAATTTATGATTTGGAATGATTATGTATTAATTATGTACTTTTACATGTGAAATTGTAAGAAAAATGGACTATGTGTATGAAAAATAGTCAAATAAGAAAATGTGAAAAATGTAAAGATTTTTACGTAAAAGTTGAATTTTACGTAAAAATATAGACCTCAAGTATAGTACCTGGTATAATAGAATTAGGTTAGATGGTTTCGAGGTGTTTCCTAAACGCCAGGAACCTAAAAATTAAGCGGAAATGCTGCCGAAATTTCAAAAACGGCACAAAGGGGTAATTTAGGAACCAAAGGGTAAAAATCTGATCGGGATAGAAACCCGAGCCCTCACGGTGACTTAGGCCTGAAAAATAAAAGATTAATGACCGAGGGTTAGAATAGTACCACCCGAGGGTCGGTGAATAGTGACTCGAGCATTTCGGTAATTAAGGTTGAAAAAGCTCGAAAAGGCTTAAGAAAAAGGAATTTATGACTTTTGGATTTAGAAAATCCCATTAAAATGTTAAAATAAAGATTTTACGGCCCAAAGGCCCGTCAGGGGCAAAATGGTCATTTTGATCAAAAATTTCAGAAAGATCAAAAAAGGGTCATTAAGCCTTTAAGTTTATTGTTTTATGATTTATGGACTTAGAAAATCCAGTTTAAGTATTAAAATAACAAGATTCATGATCAGGGTAAATATACTATTCATGATGAATAGTACTATTCACGGCCAAAGTTACTATTCAGTCAAAATTACTATTTATCGTAATTTTTGACAGGAGTTGACAGAAAAATTATAAATGGGATATTAGACCCCTAATTCATGATTGGGAAACGAAACGTAGAATTTTTACGTTTATTAAGCTTTATGTATGATTTAAGTAACGAAAATAACCGTAATTATTTCGGTTATAGGAATCCAATACAAACGCAATAAAGGGACGTCTACGGACTAAGGAACCAAGAAAGGAGATATGAGCAGAAGTAGCAGTAAGTTCAAACATTTAATTGACTGCAACATAAATAGTGTGACGCCTTAAATTTTATTTAAGGGTCAATATATAATTTAAATAAAATTAGTGTGCCAAAAATTAATTAAAAATCCTTTTGGAAACCCTAGGTTGGTTTCCTAGTCAAATTCCACTCAAAAAGTCAACAATTTGAACTTCAAAAAGAAACCCTAAAATATTCGGCCATCACTTGGGATTTTAATTAAAATTTAAATTCCACAAATCCAAGGAGGATTCAAATTCAAATTTCATTCCTTAGATATAAAGAAGAAATTTGGCCATAAAGTGTAGGAAATAAAGGAGATTTTATTGAATTAAAAGCTAAGTCAAAACTCAATCAAAATTCAAATTATTTTTCCTTAAAAACTAAGGGATAATTTTGGCCACTTAAGGGGAAATAAGAGAGAAAACCCTAGCCTCAAAACAGCACAAAAACTTTCCCTTTTGCCCCTTACAATTTTCGGCCAAACAAGGAAGAGAAAGGGAAAGAAAAACCTAGTATAAAAACCCCCTTTTAACTCTCATTCACCCTTCCTTTCACCCTCAAAAATTCGGCCAGCTTTCCCCTCTCTCCTTTCTGAATTTTCTCTCCCAAAACACACCCAAAACAGCAAACAAAACTTACCAAAAGGCAGCTCAAAAATTCAACAATCTTTGAGACAAAAAAAACAAGGTGAGAAATCAAAATTTTTTTTTCCTTCCTTTTCCTTTTGATTTCAAATCCGAAATTTTATATGGTTTTCTCCACTGTTTCCCTACTGTTTTAAAGACTCCAACACTCACACAAATTCAGCCAAAAGAGAGACCAAACATCAAAAATAGTGCAGCACAAACAAGGTGTGATTTCTCTCTCAAACCCTAAAATTTTGCCTCATTGATCCCCTTTTCAAAAACCCTATTATCATATGTGAAAGAGTTTATGATTTTGTCAATTTTATTCCTGGGTTGTGTTAATGACATATAAATACGGTTTTCCACAAAATTTCGTTATCATTGGATGAAAATTGAATTGGTTGGAGGCTAATCGAAATTCAGACACAGAAAAACGGAAATCCAGAAAATTACCATATAAACAGTAAATTTGTGTCAGCAATAACTTGAGTTCTAAAAACGATTTTTGAGTGATTCTTGAGCCTAAAATTAAACTCAAGATGTCCCCTAAATGCCTCCAAAATTTCAGAACCAAACTCATCCGTTTGCCTAGTCAAAATATTTTTCTAACATAGGCGGACAGAACTGCCAGGTTTTGAACCGAAATTGAAACCCAGATTTTTATGCTTGAAAACAACCCTCGGTTTTTGGCCTAGTTGAATGACCAAATGATGTCCAAAAATTATAAAAATTATATGGAATTAAAGCTACAGATGTCTAGTTTAACATATTAAAAATTTAGAATTTTTGGGATGAAAAATAAATTAATATGGATTTTACATTCAGCCTAGGTCAGTCTGCCCATGCCCAGTAATATCTTAACTTAGAGTTTTTCATAAATTTTAAATCCCAAATGTTTATTAAACGTTTTAAAATCTTTTGTGGCACACTAAAATGATTAGATGATTATGTCTAGACCTAGACTGATCATATGTTTTGATTATAGGATTTATTTGACGTTGTTGCTGGATTTGTGGATCACCTTATCGTAACGCTTGTGCGATAATCGAGGTAGGACGTTCTAGCCTTTTCTGGGAGTAGTCAAGTGTTTTAAATTCTCCTGTTTTATCGATGGCATGCTGTTTTCAGTTTATGAAATTTTTATACTATTTTTGGATGGAATAAACGCATGCAAAGTGTTTTGTATTAAATGTGTATTTCAAAGCGTGTTTTGATTAATAGCATAATATAACTTGGTAAATACCATCTTTTGAATAATCCGGTGAACATAATTGAGCTCTAGTTCACGATCATTGTAAATGATGCGTGCGTCCCAGAGTTGACGCCATGGGGGAAGGTCCCTAAACCTGCGTAGGGCCGTTCGGCCTATGTAGACCATAACGAGATGATCTAGGATAATTCAATTCGAGGCACGTATATTATAGCTACGACAAGTCCTCACTCAAAATATGATGGTTTGTTTTAATGATTTATTATTTTAATATTGGGGCACGTATATTGCAGCTACGCTAAGTCCTCAGCAGAATAAAACTTGCATTAAAAATGTTTTTCACGAAATTGTTGATTATTTTTTTGTTATGATTATTATGTCATGTATTTTTTTTTAAATTGTTGATTATTTTTGGAAACGAATATTATGCCATATTTTTAAATGTTATCTGTTAACCCACTTTTGTTTCTGTCCTACTGAGCCAGCGCTCACGTCCTTTTTTCTTTGTGATTTCGAAATGACTACTTGCACGTACGGGAGGTAGCAGTTCCGAAATTCGTTGAGATATCCGTTACTACCGAAGATGATGCTATCTGTTTTCTCCATCTTCTTCTTTCTGTTTCTCGTTCTGATGTAATGAGACTTTAAGTTTGTACTTTATTTCACGTTATTCAAATTTCGTGCTTGGGAATATTTATTGTTGGTAATTTCTTTTGAAACCCGATTTTGTGCTTGATTTCCGCATTAAAAGGTATTTACTTTCTACTTTATTTTGTTTTGTGGTTATGATGCTACTTTATAATTAGGCTTAGCTAAATTATAATGTTGACCCGTTGTTTTTGTAATAAATGTTTTCCTTAAATCTCGGGTTGATATTATGATTTGGCTGCAGTGTCACGTGTCTAAATTTTAGGCCGTGACAAATAATGGTATCAGAGCCCAGGTTTTCAAAAGAGTTTTTCATCAAAACATTTTCAAAAGGGGTTTTTCATCAAAATGTTTTCAAAAGGGTTTTCATCAAGACGTTTTCAAAATACCCAAGCATAGTTTTCTTACTCTTAGAAGCTTGTAGGATTTCCTCTTCCTTCAATCTCATATAGCAAAATGGCTCGTCCCGGCACGCGTAGTCAGAGGCAGCAGAGAGGCAACGACGAAGAGAACCCCGGGAACACGCAGCCTCAAGGGAGACAGAATGCAGCGGTTCCTACACCGAATGATCAGCTAACGGTGATGCAGAACCTCACAGTGGCGATACAGGCTCTCCTCACCGTCTTACCTTTTGGAACACCTAACCCAACTCCTGTAGCCAATGTTGTTCCTAATGAGACCCCAAGAGCGGGGAGTTCTTCTCAGACTCCTCAGCAAACGCCTACCACCGAAAACCCTACCTCTGGAGCAGTACCTACCCAGCCTATGATACATCCTAAATAGGCAGCCCTAACTCTTTTCTTTAAGCCTCACGTACCCACTTTCGACAGCACGGGCACAGAGATGGATGCCGACTACTGGTTTGATGCCATTTGCAAGCAGCTAAAGTTGACCGCTACACCCGCAGAGTTCTGGGTTGAGTTTGCTTCCAACAAGCTGGTGGGTCTAGCCTCTACCTAGTGGGCTAGTATCGAGGATGGTTTGACAGAGGAGCAGAGGTCTTCTTGGACAGTTTTCGAGGAGTGTTTTCACGAGCGTTTCTTTTCAGCTCAGTTCCGCGACAGAAAAGCTAGGGAGTTCGTCCGTTTGAAGCAAGGGTCTATGTCAGTGCGGGAATATGAAGCCAAGTTCACTGAGTTGGCCCGATATGCGAAGAATCAGGTTTTGGATGAAGCTACTAAGTGTCTCCGCTTTGAGGAAGGGCTTAGCCTCTATGTGAAGAGGGGTGTACAACCGTTCCAGATCAGGGATAGCTACCAGCAGATAGTTGCTAAGGCATTGACAGTGGAAGAAGGCGACAAGGAGTTCCTTGAAACTCGTAACAGAAACAAGTCTGGACCAATCCACAACAAGCCTCAGCACAAGCCGCAGACTCCTTACCAGAATAACCAGCAGTCTCAGGGGTCAGGTTCTCATCAGTCTTCTGGACAGCGATAGGGTCGGGTGAATATGATTACCTGCTTCGAGTGTGGTGATGAAGGTCATAAAAGAAATGTCTGCCCGAAGAGATAGTCGAGAGACAATGCTCATAGACATCATCATCAGCGGAATCAGAATGGTTTTCCACAGAGACAACAGTTTACTTCCCAATCTTCGCAGTCACAGAGCCCTCAGCTTCCGGTTCCCTATCAGCCTCAACGCACGAGCCAGTACACTGCACCTTATGCTCCACATGCTACACCGCTACAGCAGTTCCCAGTGCCGAGTTATCAGAGACCGCCACCACAGGGTCAGAGTATGGGCTATCAGCGAGGGAATACAGCTCAAAATCATGGTAAGGCACCACAGGTACACGCTCTTGGAGCTAACAGCATGGAGATAGATCATACACGGACTACATTAGATGGTATAATTCCTATCTTTAGTACATATGCACATGTTTTGTTTGACACCGGAGCTACACACTCTTTTATAGCCCAACATTATGCTCGTTCACTTGGTTTAAAACTGCAAAATCTTGACTCTCCCTTATGTGTGAAATCCCCGTTGGGCACGACTACCGTTAGTGATGGGTGTCAAGCCTATGTTTATGTTGGGGATGTTTGTTTGGAGGCATCACTTGTAGTAATGCCTATGTTTGCTTATGATGTTATTCTGGGATATGACTGGCTTTCCCGATATGGGATTATGCTTGATTGTCATAATCGTCGCGTTATCTTTACAACTGATTTCGGACATGTAGTGTCCTATCAGTTAAGCTTAGTTTCAGATGTTGATAGATCTGCTCTGAGGTTAGTGTCGAAGAGTAGACAGGGTATTCTTTGTTTCTTATCCTTGTGTGCGGTGGAAGGATCCAGTTCTGAAAAGAGTACCCAACCTATACCTGTTGTCGATAGTTTTCCAGATGTTTTTCCAAAAGCTCTTCCAGGTTTACACCTCATCGAGAAATAGAGTTTCGTATCGACTTAGTTCCTGGAACAGCTCCTTTTGCTTCTGCTCCGTATCGTATGGCACCTCTAAAGATGAAAGAGTTGCGCAAGCAGCTGGATGAGTTGAAATCGCTGGGCTTTATCCGAGACAGCAACTCACCTTGGGGTTCATCAGTCCTTTTTGTGAAGAAAGCTGACGGTTCGCTTCATCTCTGTGTGGACTACAGAAACCTCAACAGTGTGACCATCAAAAATAAGTATCCGTTACCACGTATAGATGACTTGTTCGATCAGTTGGGTGGAGCTTGTTTCTTCTCCAAGGTTGATTTGAGATCCGGTTATCATCAACTTCGTGTTAGAGAGGAGGATATCCCAAAGACGGCGTTCTGAACAAGGTATGGCAGTTATGAGTTCTTAGTAATGCCTTTCGGTTTGACAAACGCGCCAGCAGCCTTCATGGATATGATGAATAGAGTCTTCCGACCTTTTCTTGATAAGTTCGTCATCGTATTCATCGACGACATCCTCATCTACTCTCGAACTCGTGAAGATCATGCACAGCATCTCAATATAGTTTTACAGACTCTTCGTGAATATCAGTTGTACGCCAAGAAAGAAAAATGTGAGTTTTGGATGACAGAGGTTAAGTTTCTCGGGCATATAATCTCAGGAGATGGTATATTAGTGGATCCATCCAAGGTTGAAGTGATTCTTAAGTGGGAACGACCGAAGAATGTTCCAGAGATCCGAAGCTTCTTAGGCTTAGCGGGATATTATCGATGTTTTGTACAGGATTTCAGCAAGCTCGCCGCTCCCCTCACCAATCTGACAAAGAAGGACGTACCTTTCGTTTGGGACAGCAGCTGTGAGTCAGTTTTCCAGGAGTTAAAGAGTCGTTTGACGTCTGCACCTATCCTTATTATTCCGGATCAAGATCAAGTATATGACGTCTACACCGATGCTTCTCATCAAGGTCTTGGAGCAGTTTTAATGCAACAGAACCGAGTTGTCGCTTATGCCTCACGACAACTGAAACAACATGAACGAAACTACCCTACACACGATCTAGAGTTAGCTGCAGTAGTGTTCGCACTTAAGATTTGGTGTTATTATCTGTATGGTGCCAGTTTTGGACTATTTTCAGATCACAAGAGTTTGAAATACCTAGCTACACAGAAAGATCTAAACCTGCGTCAGAGAAGATGGGTAGAATACATGCAAGACTACGACTTCCAAGTCGAGTATCATCCGGGTAAAGCAAACGTGGTTGCAGATGCACTAAGTAGGATGTGGCGGCCCACCCCTTGTAGAGATCATACAACACTATTACAGTTGAGCTTTATCGCTAACTGTGATAGATTGTACTCTCACGGGTCGCCGGCTTATCTCTCTCCATTTTTAAATCATGACGTTTTTTGGGAAATTTTTTTTTTCCTCTTTAAACATCAGGTAAACATTTCCCACTATTTACTTTGCTGGCAAGTACAAAGTAATTTACATATTACTGTACTTTCGTAAATATATAATATTACAAAAGACTGTTTCTTTTTTTTTCTTCCCTTTTTATCGCTCAGCGGAAAGACTCTGGCAGGACCATATCCCTCGCCCAGTTATCCGATTTGACACGCACCATCCCGTCCGCATCCAGTCAAATAAGCTACTGAGCTGGTCGCTTACCTGCAACATTAGCAAAAATGGTGAGCTACAGGCTCAGTAAGTTCAAACATGCAAGAAATAAAATTTCTATGAATAGTACTATTCATCATGAATAGTACCATTGACCGCTATTCATAGGTGAATAGTAACTTTGACCACAACACAGTGTCACCATAGTACATCTACCGCGATGTTAGTACTCTCACTAAACTGTCTTATGCTCAATTATGGCATAGTTTCAGTTTTAGGTAATTATCTTTGCTTATGTTCTGGTTTTGAGCTCAGGTTGGCAGTACCATTTAAGTGCGCATGACTGGGAGTGGTACATTAGTGCTGACCTCCACAGCCTTAATCTCATAGCCCGGAAGGCAAAATTGTACATGACTGGGAGCGGTACATCAGTGCTGACCTCCACAGCCTTAATCTCATAACCCCGAAGGCAAAAGTACCTCCCTGTACAGAATTAACCCACGGCCAATGCATGAAAATCATGCACACCATTTTTGTTTCATGCTTTCAATTATAAATTCATCATTTACATATTAAAATGCATGATTTCAATTAACCAAACATCACATAAAACCATGCAAATTTTTCTTCCAAACCCTTAGGTAACCCCACGGCCACATTATGTAAATGCACACCAAAATTTTTTTTCAAGCTTTCCATAATGAAATTCATGGTTTATTCTTCACAAAATTTAACTTGAAAGCATGTTATCAATTAAACCACAAAAATTTCTCATTGTTTACCTAAGGTAACCCACGGTTTTTCCCTTGGAAAACCAACAAAATTTCGGTTTTTCTTTAAACCAAATACATGGTTTTCTTCCTAATTATACCCTTAACAAAACCCAAGCATCAAATCATTGAAAATAACCAAAAATTTTTCCATCTTTTTTCACTATTCATCCCACGGTTTCCATGAAAAAAACCAAGAAAAAGTTCAATCCAAAGGGAGTTACCTTGTTCACTTGCTTCCTTTGTCTTCAAGGAATGCTTTGACACCAATTTTGTGAAAGAAATTTGAAGAAATCACTTGATCTCCCTTGGTAGCTCACGGCTCCACCATGAAAAATAACTTAGAATTTTTTGTTCTTTGGTTTTTGGCTTTGAAAATGGTCTCGGCCTTTTGTTCCAAAAGTGGCCGACTTATGCCACTGAAAGGCCAATTAATTTGGCTTTCCACCAATGAGATTTCACCACCTTTCAACACTAATACTTTCCATAATTTTCAAAAATTAAAAATGATGAATTTTGGCCAAATCTTGGCCTTTAGATCAAAAAGCAAATGAATCATGGCCATTAATGCTACCAACCACCATTTTCTTTCCATTTATTAAGTGGATTAATGATGTCATAAATGCTAAAGCAAAAGTTGACTTTGACTTTCACTATTCACATTAATTCGACTACTTTTTGAACGATACCGATTCGAACCGAAATTTTCCTGAAATCGTCCCGGCGTGTTCCTGAGGTCTCCTGTGCAGTCGGATCAATTTAAACTGCTTCCGTTTGATCAAAATTAATCCTGGAAGTTTTCCGTCTTTTATTGTCCCGGTTAGGGTTTTCAATGTCGGTTTTGGCACCGTTTTGCCCGTTTCAACTCAGTGAATTTTTCCAACACTGAATTTTTACTCGTCAGTATTATTAGAACATTTTAATATATTCTGAACAATATAAATACATTTATTTCACTCTTTAAATAGTACAAATTGTTATATACATACATTTGTACATTTTTATCCGAGAATGGCCTGAATTTCCCGGTTGTCACATTCACCCCTCCTTATAAAATTTTCGTCCTCGAAAATTAGAACAAGTGGGGGTATAAACTCCTCATCTCGTCTTCTCGTTCCCACGTAGCTTCTTCAATGTTGTGATTTTTCCACAGAATCTTCACTAGTGGGATTGTCTTATTCCTTAGTACTTTCTCTTCACGAGCCAGTACTTGAATAGGTTGTTCCTCGTATGTCAAATCCTCATGGATTTGAATAGGCTCATGCTTCAACACATGGGACGGATCTGGTATACACTTTCTCAGCATCGACACATGAAATACATTATGCACTGTCGACAATTCTGGAGGTAACGCTAATTTGTAAGCGACCTTTCCAATGCGTTCGATAATTTCATAAGGTCCAATATATCTTGGACTTAGTTTCCCCTTCTTACCGAAACGCATAATCCCCTTCATGGGTGATACTTTGAGAAACAAGAAGTCTCCTTCATCAAACTCTAAGGATCTCCGCCTCTTGTCCGCATAACTCTTTTGTCGGCTTTGCGCAATTTTCATTTGACGCTAAATTCTAGCAACTGCATCGGAAGTCTCTTTTATGAAGTCCGTCTTATGCAACTGCTTCTCTCGCAAATCATACCAGTGTAATGGTGATCTGCACTTCCGTCCATATAAAGCCTCGTAAGGTGCCATGCCTATAGAAGCTTGGTAACTATTATTGTAAGAGAATTCAATCAATGGTAACTTCTCGTTCCAATTTCCCGTAAAATCCATAACACAAGCTCGAAGCATGTCCTCTAACGTCTGAATTGTCTACTCCGACTGTCCGTCTGTTTGTGGATGAAAAGCTGTACTGAGTCTCAATTCAGTACCCATGGCCTCTTGCACGCACTTCCAGAAATTCGAAGTGAATTGTGCATCTCGATCTGATACAATGGATTTTGGTACTCCATGTAATCTGACGACATGAGTGATGTACAATTGAGCAAACTTTTCCAACGAAAAGGTCATCTTGACAGCTATAAACCATGCCGTCTTGGTCAGTCTATCCATAATAACCCAGATGGCATCATAACCTTCTCGGGTTTTTGGGAGTCCCACTACAAAATCCATCGTAATATGTTCCCATTTCCATTCAGGAATCTCCAACGGTTCCAATCTTCCAGCTGGATGTTTATGTTCCGCTTTGATTCTCTGATAGGTCATGCATCTGCTCACGAATTTCGCTATATCGTTCTTCATCCCTTTCCACCAGAACTGTAACTTCAAGTCCTGATACATCTTACTAGCTTTGGGATGAACCGAATAGGGTGTCTCATGGGCTTCTGACATGATCCGTCTTCTAAGTTCCTCATCAGCTGGAACATTTATCCTTCCTTGATAAAGGATCATTCCATCCTTGGAAATTCCTTTTTGAGAACTTGTCATTGTTGGATCTCGCCTCTGAGCTTCCTTTATATCCTCAAATAGCGATGATTCCACTTGGAGTGCAGCTATTCTTCTAGATATCAGCTCCAAGTTCAAAGAATTTATCTCTTGCTGCAATGGCTTCGGAAGCCTGTTTATTGGTAGCTGGTGCGATATGGTAGACTTTCTACTTAAAGCATCCGCTACACGATTGGCCTTCCCTGGATGGTATAGGATTTCACAATCATAATCCTTCACCAGTTCCAACCATCGTCTTTGCCGCATATTGAGTTCTTTTTGCGTGAAGAAATACTTCAGGCTTTGGTGATCAGTAAAAATCTGACATTGAGCTCCATAGAGATAGTGTCGCCAAATTTTAAGTGCGAACACTACTGCAGCAAGTTCAAGGTCATGCGTAGGGTAATTCCTTTCATGCTCCTTTAATTGATGGGAAGCATAGGCAATCACCTTGCCGCCTTGCATTAGGACTGCTCCCAATCCTATTTTAGATGCATCACTGTAGATCACAAACTTCTCCCCTTCAGTGGGAAGTGTAAGGATTGGTGCGCTTGTCAGTCGCCTCTTTAACTCCTGGAAGCTTCTTTCGCATTCCGTAGTCCACTCGTACTTCCTTTCCTTACGTGTAAGAGTAGTAAGAGGTGCAGCTAAACACGCAAATCCCTCTACAAATCGCCAATAATAACCAGCTAACCCCAAGAAACTGCGTATTTCTGTCACACTCTTAGGTGCAGGCCACTGGTTAATTGCCTCTACTTTTGTCGGATCTACAGCAATACCTTCCTGGGATACAACATGTCCGAGGAAATGTACTCTATCCAGCCAAAACTCACATTTTGAGAATTTGGCATATAGTTGATGCTTCCTTATCATATTCAGCACGATCCTCAGATGCTCCTTGTGCTCCTCATGACTCTTCGAGTATATAAGAATGTCATCAATGAATACAATGACAAACTTATCCAAATACTCTTTAAAAATTCTGTTCATCAAGTCCATGAACGCTACCGGTGCATTTGTTAATCCAAATGGCATCACAAGAAACTCGTAGTGACCATAACGAGTCCTAAACGCCGTCTTAGGAATATCACTTTCTTTAATTCTCAGCTGGTGATATCCTGATCGTAAGTCGATCTTGGAAAATACTGCTGTGCCTTTTAACTGGTCGAATAGGTCATCAATTCTAGGTAACGGATACCTATTTTTTATCGTAACCTTATTCAACTCTCGGTAATCAATGCACAAACGGAATGTTCTGTCCTTTTTCTTGACGAATAACACAGGTGCACCCCATGGAGAAAAACTCGGCCTGATGAATCCTTTATCCAAAAGCTCCTTTAATTGTACCTGCAGCTTCTTTAACTCCACTGGAGCCATACGGTATGGTGCTTTGGAAATAGGTGCCGTTCCAGGCATCACCTCAATTTCGAACGAGATTTCTCTCTCTAGAGGTATCCCTGGTAATTCTTCTGGAAATACGTCAAGAAATTCATTAACCACAGGAATGTCTTCAGGTTGAAGCTTCTGTTCCTCTGTAGTATCCACGCATATGCCAGATATCCCATGCAACCACTGGCTATCAGCTTGCTTGCTCTCAGCGGACTGATCATCCTCTTTCTGAGTTTTCGAGAAGTATCAACATATTCGAAACTCTCTTCTTCCTCGGGTTGGAATACTATTTTTTGATTTCGGCAGTCGATCGTAGCTTGGTATTTCCCTAGGAAATCCATGCCTAGAATCACATCATAATCCGCGATCTTCATTACGATCAACTCTGCATATAGTTCCCTATTTGCCACATATACTGGTACATGAGGTAACCAGTAATTGGACAACAATACTTCCCCAGAGGGTAAAGCTGTCTTAAATACCCTTCCCATATAGTCCTTAGGAAGTCTTATCTTATCAGCAAATTCATAGGAAACAAAAGAATGCGTAGCACCGGAATCGAATAATACAGAGGCTACATGACTAACGACAGGAAGCTGACCTGTCACTACGTTCGATGTTCCTGGCTCTGCATCCTCTTTGCTGTAGGCCATTACACGAGCATCGGCACGTGGCATATGCTCCTGGCGTTGCGGCCTTACTGGGGACTCTTCAACTCTGGCCTGAAGGGAATGAGCTTGTGGGCGTGTCTGGTGCTGTTGGGAAGTGCCTTGTCCACCCTGCCTATTTGGACAGTTTCTGGCATAATGGCCTTCCTTTCCACATTCATAGCAAACAAGCGGCCCAAATCTGCATTGCCCAGAATGTCTATTCCCGCATGTAGGGCAATTTTGCACATTGGATTCTGCATTACCAGCTGTTCTCCGCTGCTGGTTTCGATTATTTCCCTGGCGATTTCCAGAAAAATTGCCTTTTCTCTTATTTTGCTGGGATCCTTGACTATTGCCCTGGCTTGGTTTAGCATTCTAACTTGGCTTGCTTGATTGACCAGCTTGTGTGATAACCGGGAAATTCAGGCAGTTCTCGGATGAAAAATGTACAATTGTATGTATATAACAATTTGTACTATTTAAAGAGTGAAATAAATGTATTTATATTGTTCAGAATATATGAAAATGTTCTAACAATACTGACGAGTAAGAATTTAGTGTTGGAAAAATTCACTGAGTTGAAACGGGTGAAACGGTGCCAAAATCGGCATTGAAAACCCTAACCGGAGCAATAAAAGACGGTAAACTTCCGGGATTGATTTTGATCAAACGGAAGCAGATTAAATTGATCCGACTGCACAGGAGACCTCAGGAACACGCCGGGACGATTTCAGGAAAATTTCGGCTCGAACCGGCATCGGTCAAAAAGTAGTCGAATTAATGTGAATAGTGAAAGTCAAAGTCAACTTTCACTTTTGCATTTATGACATCATTAATCCGTTTAATTAAATGGAATAAATAAGGTGGTTGGTGGCATTAATGGCTAGGATTTAATCACCTTTTGATCTAAAAGCCAAGATTTGGCCAAAAATTTCCATTTTTAATTTTTGAAAATTATGGAAAGTAATGGCTTGGAAAGGTGTCAAATTTTGATTGGTTTAGGGCCAAATTAATTGGCTTTTGGGTGGCTTAAGTCGGCAACTTTGGGAATGAAATGGCCGAAGTCCATTTTCATGCAAAACCAAAGAACAAAATTTTTCTAAGTTCTCTTTCATGGTGTACGTGAGCCACCCAAGGGAAACCAAGTTTTCTCTTCAAATTTTCTTCACAAAAAGTGTGTCAAAACACTCCTTGAAGACAAAGGAAGCAATTGATTAAGGTATCTTCCCTTGCACTTGATTTTTTTTCATGGTTTTTCTTCTTAAAATCCGTGGGTGAATAGTGATTGGAAGATGGAAAAATTTTGGTTGTTTTTCATGGATTTGATGTTGGGTTTTGTTAAGGATGAAATAAGGAAGAAAACCATGCAAATTGTGTAAAGAAAAACCAAATTTTGGTTGGTTTTTCAAAGGTAAATCCGTGGGTTACCTTGAGTAACCAATGAGAAAAAAATTTTGGTTAATGGTTAACATGCTTTCTAAGTTTAAATTTGTGAAGAATAAAGCTTGTATTTCATTATGAAAAGCTTGGAAAAAATTTCTTGTGTGAAATACATGATGTGGCCGTGGGGTTGTTAATGGTTTGGAAGAAAATTTTTGCATGTTTTATGTGGTAATTGGTTGATTGGAATTATGCATTTCAATATGCAAATGATGAATTTATAATTGAAAGAATGAAACAAAATTTTTTGGCATGTTTTCATTCTTTGGCCGTGGGTTGTACAAGGGTAAAAACCCTCGGAAGTTTGGTTGAAAATGCAAAGAAAATGGGCTTGAAAATGTGTTAAAAACGTGACATTTGAATGGCCTAAAGTGTGGTGAAAGTTTGACAAAATTTGGTTCGGTTTGGTTGTGAAAACCGAAACCAAATTAAGGGTAAAATTGTGAAAAAATTTTGTTATGTGGGTGATAATGTGAAATTGGGAAATTGTGGGCTTTTATGTAAAAGTTTGGAAAAATTTTACATAAAATAGGCTTGTGGTATAGTACGTGGCAGGTACATATGGTTCGAGGCGTACCTAACGCCGGAAGCCTTAAAATTACGCCGAAATGCTGCCGAAATTTCAAAAACGGCATTCGGGGTAAAATAGGAATTTAAAATTAAAAGTTAGGGCCGGGACGGAAACCCGAGTCCCTAACGGAAAAATTGAATAAGGAAAAAGAAATTTAATTTAAGGGGTGGGTCATGAATAGTAACCCGTCCCCTTGAAAATGAAAAACGTGAGTGAGATTGAAAAACCGACCCCGAGGGGGGGGGTGTTTTTGGAAATAAAATAAAGGTCCGAGTCGGGAACGGAAAACCCGAGCCTGGAACGGAAAACCCGAGCCTCAGAGACCTAGGTCGGGAAAGCCTAGATGAACGTTTTAAATACTAGCGAAACGTCCATTTGAGACTCCGAAACGATAGAAAATCGCTAAACCGACGTAAGGGTCGGAATAGTGCTTCCCGAGGGCCGGGAAAGCAAAAAGTGGAAATAAAATAGAAACGAACCCGGTAATGATTAGAAAAGAGTCAGAAAAGTTCCTGAGAGCCAAAAATGCAGTCTGGATCGATAAAATTCCGTCAGGGGCAAAACTGTAATTTTGCCAAAATATTGGGGCAAAATCGTAATTTTGCAAAAGTTGGGGGAAAATGGTGAAAATAATAAATAAAACCTAAAAAGTTATAAATAGGTTTTATTTAAGCTTTTTAATGAAAAATAAAAGCTATAAATGGGAAAGAAATTAACAGACATAGTTTTGTCTGTAGGATCCCAAAATCGACCTACAAGGAAGGCGATTCAAGATCCAAGAGAGAGAAAGTGAACAGTCTGATAAGGTAAGTTCAGACATTTACCTATCTGCAACATATAGCAAGATTGTGCTAACTTTAATGTACTAACTATAAGTTAGGTACATATGTGCTACGGGCACTATGATAGAATAGAGAGAGAGACGAAATGTGCTACGGGCACTATAAGAATGGGACACATGGTTAATTGTGCTTCGGGCACTAGAGCAAGGTTAATGAAACTCATTCACCTAAAATTAAAATGTGAACCATTCCTAACCACGGGACAATGTGAAGTCACCGGATTAGAATGTTAAAAAAAGTCGGTAATGAAACCACTTTCTGGCGTACCAGCCTTCCGTATAGGGAGGTACTTTTGCCTTCGGGGCTATGAGATAAGGCTGTGGAGGTCAGCACTGATGTACCGCTCCCAGTTATGTACTATTTTGCCTTCGGGGCTATGAGATTAAGGCTGTGGAGGTCAGCACTAATGTACCGCTCCTAGTCATGCGCACTTAAATGGTACTGCCAACTTGAGCTCAAAACCAGAACGTAAATAAAGATAATGACCTAAAACTGAAACTGTGCCATAATTGAGCATAAAACAGTTTAGTGAGAGCACTAACATCGCGGTAGATGTACTAGTGTGATACAGTGGTGTGGTCAACCTTACTATTCACGTATGAATAGTGGTCAAAGTACTATTCATAGATGAATAGTGAACAACGGTACTATTCACTATGAATAGTACTATTCATAGAAATTTTATTTCTTGCATGTTTGAACTTACTGAGCCTGTAGCTCACCATTTTTGCTAATGTTGCAGGTAAGCGACCAGCTCAGTTGTTTGTTTGACTGGATGCGGACGGGATGGCGCGTGTCAAACGGGATAACTGGGTGAGGGATATGGTACTGCCAGAGTCTTGCCGCTGAGCGTTAAAGTGAAGGAAAAAAAAAAAGGGGAAACAGTTCTTTTGTAATTATATATATTTTACAAAAGCACTGTATTATTTATATTACTTTGTACCTATCAACAAAGTAAATAGTGGAAAAAGATTTTATATGATGTTTAAAGAAAAAAAAAATTTTCCCAAAAACGTCATGATTTAAAAAGAATAGAGAGATAAGCCGGCGACCCATGAGAGTACAATCTATCGCAGTTAGCGATAAAGCTCAACTGTAATAGTATTGTATGATCTCCACGAGGGGCGGGCTGTCACAGCTTGTGTAGACTTCACCAAAGCCCTCTCCTTCTTCTTGGCCTCCCAGTGTTTTTCTCTTTCCTCTTTCTGTCGGGCTACGTGAAACTCAGCTCTAATGGCCCGACTCACACAATCTACTACAGAAGTAGGTGGTACTTTTCCAGTGTCTACTAACGCAGCAATTTCTGGCCTGAACATCCCAATCATTTTCTGTATTTTCTCCCTCTCAGTAGGGACTACATAAGGGCACAAACGGGATAACTGGTCGAACTTTCGATAAACTTCACTTACCGACATGTTTCCTTGAGTCAATTCTGAGAACTCTTTCTGTTGTTGTCTCAGAGATGCAGGGTCGTAATATTTCTGGTTAAATTCTTCCAGAAATTCCGCCCAACTCATGGTAGACACATCTCTTCTCATTCGTACAGTGTCCCACCAAAAACGAGCATCTTTTCTCAGCACAAAAGACGCACATGCAACCTTCTCCCGGTCGGTTAGGTTCATAAATTCCATGATCACTTGCAATGACGACAACCAGTCTTCAGCCTCTAGAGGATTTGTAGACCCTTTAAATTCTGGCGGCCTCATACGCCTGAATCTTTCATAGAGGGGTTCCAGATTTAATACCGGTTGTGGTTCAGGAACTCTCTCATGTACCGCAGCTGGAGGGATAACCGGATCTACCTCAGCTTCCTGTTCTACTTGGGTACCCTCAGAGCCTTGTCTCTGTTCTAGCTCCTCTACCCGTCGCCTCAGATTAGCATTTTCTTGCATCTGAGCTTCTAACAGAGCTTGTATCTGATCCAGTCTCTCCATAACATTAGGACGTCGCTCTCGTCCCGCTGGTCGATTACGCAAATCCACCATCTTGCCTATTGTCCTATTATGGCACAATAATTCACCGTTAGCTTTTCCATAACCACATTCGTAAAATCATATCAATTCACGAAATTTAGGGTACTGTAAAGCCACATCATCGTAACACATCATCGTATAACATATAATCATTTTGGCATTTCATTCATAGCAAAACATTTATATGTCATACATAATCATCACCAGTCATATATACATCGGCCACTTTATACATCTTGGCCACAAGTCTATACAAAAGAGCTTTTCTCTAATAGCTACTTATGTACATGTATACATATCTACTGGTCACGCATCTCCTGTATCTAGGACTAGAGGATATTCTTCTGGATCCTCATCGTCATCGGGATCATCTGAATCGTCACCGCCCCTAGGCAATGCTCCCTGTCCTGAGTCATCACCTCCTCGTGGTCTAGACGGTCCAGCCTCATGATCATTCATCATTCTTCTCGGTCCGAAGATGCGTGCGAACATCTCATCTTGACTCAGTGTCTCTCATCGACTCTGCGTCAGATGCTCAATCAGAATCTCTCTCTCGATCGTCCTGATCGTCACCACAAACTCTTGGAGCGTCGGAGGAAACAGCTTGATTACCCTTTGTCTCAACTCCAAGGGTAAACCTCTCCAAAACAGCTCACAACAGTTTGCTTCCGTGAGGTTGGGCAACGGACATCTCCTCCTAATGGTCTCCTCAAATCGTGCTGCGTAAGACATCACCGTCTCACCAGACAACATGACCATCCTCTCAGTCTGGAGAATGTAGTCCCTAACCTCATCAAATCCGGGATACGCAGGTGTATCAGCCTCTCGTCTCTCTGGAGGTGCTAGAGCAGGTGTCGGATCCCTAGGCGGAAACTGATCAGCCAATCGCTGACAGAACTCAGCCCAACTGAATCCTAATAAAATCTCCTGGTCGCAATACTGCCAAAACACTCGTGCATCTCCCTGAAACATACTGACGGCCAGCTGGATCCACATATTTTGATCGATGTCGCATATCACCATAATCCTCTCGATGGCATGGAGCCAGTCCTTCGCCTCCATCGACTGTCGTCCACCGTCAAACATAGGGGGACTGCTAGCTCGAAACGCCTGTACTGCCCGAGCCGAAACTCTCACCCCAATATGTTGGCGTCCACAAACAACTGGAATGTCCACTACCACCGGTGGATGAACTATCGGTCGTGGCTGTACAACCTCTACTCGCACTGGTGCTGGTGCTGGTACTGGTACCGGAGGTCTCTCGGGCACCGAAGGTCTAATTAACGGTCGTTGGGACATGGACGGCCTCACAATAGGTCTCGTCCATACCCGTAATACTCCTCTCGGTCGAGGTAGCGGTGGTCTCACATATGGAGGTCTGGTCATCTTGCTACCTATAACATAATTATTTTAATATAAGAAAATAATTAACTAAACTTAAGTAAACTACTTACTTGGATAGCGGTGCAGGATGCGCGAAGTGTCAAATCAGGATATGGTCACACTGCTCTGATATACCAACTGTGACTGCAGTTGGTAATCCAAACTAAACCAACCGTAATTCCTCTCTAATACCATCTGTGACTGCAGTTGGTATTATAAACTAGACCAATCTCAAACTTGGCTCTGATACCAACTGTGGCAGCCCGCCCATCGTAGAGATCATACAACACTATTACAGTTGAGCTTTATCGCTAACTGCGATAGATTGTACTCTCATGGGTCACCGGCTTATCTCTCTCCATTTTTAAATCATGACGTTTTTTGGGAAATTTTTTTTTCCTCTTTAAACATCAGGTAAACATTTCCCACTATTTACTTTGTTGACAAGTACAAAGTAATTTACATATTACAGTACTTTCGTAAATATATAATATTACAAAAGACTGTTTCTTTTTTTTTTTTTTTCCCTTTTTATCACTCAGCGGAAAGACTCTGGCAGGACCATATCCCTCGCCCAGTTATCCGATTTGACACGCACCATCCCGTCCGCATCCAGTCAAATAAGCTACTGAGCTGGTCGCTTACCTGCAACATTAGCAAAAATGGTGAGCTACAGGCTCAGTAAGTTCAAACATGCAAGAAATAAAATTTCTATGAATAGTACTATTCATCATGAATAGTACTATTGACCGCTATTCATAGGTGAATAGTAACTTTGACCACAACACAGTGTCACCATAGTACATCTACCGCGATGTTAGTACTCTCACTAAACTGTCTTATGCTCAATTATGGCATAGTTTCAGTTTTAGGTAATTATCTTTGCTTATGTTCTGGTTTTGAGCTCAGGTTGGCAGTACCATTTAAGTACGCATGACTGGGAGCGGTACATTAGTGCTGACCTCCACAGCCTTAATCTCATAGCCCCGAAGGCAAAATTGTACATGACTGGGAGCGGTACATCAGTGCTGACCTCCACAACCTTAATCTCATAGCCCCGAAGGCAAAAGTACCTCCTTATACGGAAGGCTGGTATGCCAAAAAGTGGTTTCATTACCGACTTTTTAAAATTCTAACCTGGTGACTTCACATTGTCCCGTGGTTAGGAATGGTTCACATTTTAATTTTAGGTGAGTGAGTTTCATTAACCTCGCTCTAGTGCCCGAAGCATAATTAATAATGTGTCCATTCTCAATAGTGCCCGTAGCACATTACGTCTCTCTCTCTACTCTATAATAGTGCCCGTAGCACGTATGTACCTAACTTATAGTTAGTACATCAAAGTTAGCAACAATAATGCTATATGTTGCAGACAGGTAAATGTCTGAACTTACCTTATCAGTCTCTTCCCTCTTTCTCTCTTGGATCTTTGATCGCCCTCCTTGTAGGTCGATTTTTAGATCCTACAGACAAAACCTTGTCTGTTAATTTCATTTCTATTTATAGCTTTTATTTTTCATTTAAAAGCTTAAATAAAACCTATTTATAACTTTTTAGGCTTTATTTATCATTTTCCCCATTTTTTTCTCAACTTTTAAAAAATTACGATTTTGCCCCTGTATTTTGGCAAAATTACGATTTTACCCCTATATTTTGGAAAAATTACAATTTTACCCCTGACGGAAATTTTCCCGATCCAGACTGCATTTTTGGCTCTCAGGAACTTTTCTGACTCTTTTCTATTCATTACCGGGTTCATTTTTATTTTTCTTCCACTTTTCACTTTCCCGACCCTCGGGAAGCACTATTCCGACCTTTACGTCGGTTTAGCGATTTTCTATCGTTTTAGAGCCTCAAATGGACGTTTTACTAGTATTTAAAACGTTCATCTAGACATTCCCGATCTAGGTCTCCGAGGCTCGGATTTTCCGTTCCCGACTCGGACCTTTATTTCATTTCCAAAAACGCCCCCCCTCGGGGTCGGTTTTTCAGTTTCACTCACGTTTTACATTTTTTTGGGGGATGGGTTACTATTCATGAACCACCCCTTAGGTTTCCCTTATTAAATTTTTCGTTAGGGACTCGGGTTTTTAACCCGACCCCAAACTTTTTATTTTTATTTCCATTTTACCCCAAATGCTGTTTTCGAAATTTCGGCAGCATTTCGGCGTAATTTTAAGGCTTTCGGCGTTAGGTACGCCTCGAACCATATGTACCTGCCATGTACTATACCACAAGCCTATTTTATGTAAAAGTTTTCCAAACTTTTACATAAAAGCTCACAAGATTCCAATTTCACATTTTCAACCACATTACAAAATTTTTTTACCATTTTGCCCTTAGTTTTGGTTTCGGTTTTCACAACCAAACCGAACCAAACTTCTCAAATTTTTCAACCACTTTTTAGGCTATTCAATGTCATTTCCTCAACACATTTTCAAGCCCATTTACATTGCATTTTTCAACCAAATTCTTAGGGTTTTTACCATATATAACCCACGGCCAATGCATAAAAATCATGCACACCATTTTTGTTTCATGCTTTCAATTATAAATTCATCATTTACATATTAAAATGCATGATTTCAATTAACCAAACATCACATAAAACCATGCAAATTTTTCTTCCAAACCCTTAGGTAACCCCACGGCCACATTATGTAAATGCACACCAAAATTTTTTTTCAAGCTTTCCATAATGAAATTCATGGTTTATTCTTCACAAAATTTAACTTGAAAGCATGTTATCAATTAAACCACAAAAATTTCTCATTGTTTACCTAAGGTAACCCACGGTTTTTCCCTTGGAAATCCAACAAAATTTCGGCTTTTCTTTAAACCAAATACATGGTTTTCTTCCTAATTACACCCTTAACAAAACCCAAGCATCAAATCATTGAAAATAACCAAAAATTTTTCCATCTTTTTTCACTATTCATCCCACGGTTTCCATGAAAAAAAACCAAGAAAAAGTTCAATCCAAAGGGAGTTACCTTGTTCACTTGCTTCCTTTGTCTTCAAGGAATGCTTTGACACCAATTTTGTGAAAGAAATTTGAAGAAATCACTTGATCTCCCTTGGTAGCTCACGGCTCCACCATGAAAAATAACTTAGAATTTTTTGTTCTTTGGTTTTTGGCTTTGAAAATGGTCTCGGCCTTTTGTTCCAAAAGTGGCCGACTTATGCCACTAAAAGGCCAATTAATTTGGCTTTCCACCAATGAGATTTCACCACCTTTCAACACTAATACTTTCCATAATTTTCAAAAATTAAAAATGATGAATTTTGGCCAAATCTTGGCCTTTAGATCAAAAAGCAAATGAATCATGGCCATTAATGCTACCAACCACCATTTTCTTTCCATTTATTAAATGGATTAATGATGTCATAAATGCTAAAGCAAAAGTTGACTTTGACTTTCACTATTCACATTAATTCGACTACTTTTTAAACGATACCGGTTCGAGCCGAAATTTTCCTGAAATCGTCCCGGCGTGTTCCTGAGGTCTCCTGTGCAGTCGGATCAATTTAAACTGCTTCCGTTTGATCAAAATTAATCCTGGAAGTTTTCCGTCTTTTATTGTCCCGGTTAGGGTTTTCAATGTCGGTTTTGGCACCGTTTTGCCCGTTTTAACTCAGTGAATTTTTCCAACACTGAATTTTTACTCGTCAGTATTGTTAGAACATTTTAATATATTCTGAACAATATAAATACATTTATTTCACTCTTTAAATAGTACAAATTGTTATATACATACATTTGTACATTTTCATCCGAGAATGGCCTGAATTTCCCGGTTGTCACATAGGAAAAGAGAGGCAGTTCCCAATCCTGATCATGACGCTTCTATAATGGCTACGCAGATAGATGAATGGGAAAAGGACAGAGTTCTTACAGCTTATCAGGTTTGTTTTGGTGAAGTTCGGGGTCACCCAGTGTTGTACAACTTAGTGATGGAACCAGATTACGTGCAGAGGATCAAGGAGAATGTAATGACCGCCATTTTCATGACACCTACTTACCATGTAATAAGTCATTAAGGAATAAAATGGACATAATTTAATGTCTTTTAGTACAATTTAAGTAACACGGTCAGGTACACAGTCGTGTGAGTGACCGTGTGTCATTCGGACTGTGTATCTGTTAGTAGCCGTGTGAGTGTACATGGCCGTATAGTGTAACACGGTCAAGTACACGACCGTGTAGGAGGCCGTGTACCACTCGGATAGATGTTTTTGTTTCAAAGACATGGCCGTGTTGAGTAGTCTCAACTAGTACACGCCCGTGTTTGAAATGTACACGCCCGTGTTGCGTTGCACACGCACGTGTAAGAGTCTGTGTATAAGGCTGTATAATGAGCCGAGAGCCACTGTAATGGCTCTCATGAATTATGAAACTTAATTACTATGTAATGATGTAATTAAGTTAATAAGCACAGTGTGCTTTTCAGTTAAATGAATTAAACAGGAATAGTAACGTTTAATTACTATTCATGCAGTGAAAGGGGTAATCGACAGTGAAATCGGTCCACCCTATTATGTGAGTATGCGTTGAGACACGCAATATCAAGAAACCGGTCTAGACGACCATTTCATGATACAGAACTGATGAGCTAGTCATCAGTACGCTCAGACTGGTCATCTGAGCGCAGCAGTGAAAATTGCCCAAATAGATGTACAGTATGGAGAAAAGTGGTCTAGATGACCTCTTCTCGCCCAGAGACTGACAAAATCGGAGTCAGAACGCTCAGATTAGTCAGTTAGATAGTGAATAGTGAATAGTGAGAAACGCAGTGTTAGGTTAGTGGCCAAGACGGCCTTAATCTGGCATAAAACTGACATATTAATAGTCAGCAGGCTCAATCTGGTCAATTGAGCATAAAATGTAGATTTTGTTTAAAAGATACGCAGTATCGGGATGAGGGTCAAGACGACCTTTTCTCGCCCCGAAACTGATATATTTAGACTCAGGACACCCAAATTAGTTAATCGGGCACCTGACACGTTTTTCAAGGCGGGGTCATACAGATCTCAAAAACTGGTCTAGAAGACCTCAGATGGACGTAAAACTGATAAATTTGAAATCAGCACGTCCGAATTAGTCAAGGGAGACTGTGTTTGAAATTTCACGCGAAAACACCTCGTTATGCGTGCACAGTGTCAACACAGTGTAGGCCTAACCACAGTATCAAGAAATTGGTCAAGATGACCTTTTCTTGATATAAAACTGATATATTTGGAATCAGAATGCTCAAATTAGTCATTTGAGCACAAAAAGTAATTTTTTGACTAGGAACCATGCGGTATCAGGAAACTGGTCGAGACGACCTCGGATGAAGATAAAACTGATATATTTGGGTTCAGCACGCCCAAATTAGTCAGTATAGCCTATCTTAAAATTTTTCAAAAAATTAGTATAAAGGACGAAATTTTGGGGATTCTAGAAAAATAGCCCGCATATTTTTCCAAATCACATTTTCTCCCTCCCACACCACACGAAGATGAACAGTGACCAACCATCGAATCAGGCCTCCGTTTTCGACACCGCCGGCACCATTGGAAAGCTCTCGACGAGCTGAGTCCGACGGTGTGCCGAGTCGACGGAACCGATGTTGGAGAACGCCGCACGGGCCGCCTAAAGCCGCCGGCGGCCGAATTTTTCAAACCGTGATTTCTCCGCCGTCCTACGTCCAAATGCCAAGATTCCGGTCCCAATGGATTCGTGGTGAAGAGTAGAACAAAACCCAGGCTTCATTTCATGTCAACAGCTGCCGAATCGCGCAGCCCAAGGTTCGTCGTCGCCGTCGCCATCGTCGCCGTCGAATCTCGCTATTCCGGCGGAGTTGAGTTGCAAGGTCGGTATCAAAATGCTCAGAACAACACGTAGATCAAAAGCCCCAAATCAATTTTGGGCAACAACGCCGGAAAACGAAGATCCAACACCGCCGCCGTCGCTGACTTTTCGAGGGCTGATTTCCAGTGATAGGAGCCTCGATTGGTGAAATTGACACCACCAATGGGTTCCTCTCGTCGAGCTCTTCAAGATGGTGGTCGCCACTCCCATCGCCGCCGTGGTCAACGCCGGTCAACGGCGACCCGGAGACCGAAAATTGAAGAATGGCCCGTTGGCCTATTTTCGACGTTCCGGACACATCCGCGGCATCGGATTTACAAACCGGAGTTTCAAAAGTGGAGAACATCGATTCAAATATTGTGCGGTCGAGACCGAACAGTTCGTCCGACCGTCGACGGGAACGATTTTGGTAGTAATTTTGATCTCTTGATTCCTCGATTTATTATTAGAAATAATTATGTATGAATTATGGGTTACTGACTTGAGGAATTATAAGAAAAAAGGGATGAAATGTCGAAAAAGAGAATGTGAGGAAATGTGAATATTTTTACGTAAAAAGCGGAGCTTTTACGTAAAAAGCGGAGCTTTTACGTAAAAATTAGGCCTCTGGTTTAGTACGTGGCAGGTTAGAATAGGTTAGATGGTTTTGAGGCGTTTCCTAAATGCCGGAAACCCAAAAATTAAGCGGAAATGCTGCCGAAATTTCTAAAACGGCACAAAGGGGTATTTTAGGAAACGAGGGGTGAATATGTGATCGGGATGGAAATCTGATCCCCCTCGATGACCTAGGTCCGGGAAAGAAGGACGGACGTTTTGAAGATTAGTAAACCGCCCAATTAGAAATCTCGTAATGTAAGAAAGTGATCCCTAGGTCAGAATAGTACCAACCGAGGGGCGGGTGTGATCTAAGTATAAAATTTGGGGCGATTACATCGGTAACGGTAACCCGACAGGCTAAATGGTCATACGGGAGGTATTCAGTCAGTTGACTGGTCGGTTAGCCAGTCAAGGACCAAGTCAGAATGGGATAGTGAGAGACAGTGATTAATTTGTCAAGTAGACACATTAATCAAGCACGATTAAAAATTAGATATCAAATCTCCCAAAGTAGAGCAGTTAGGTACCGATAGGCATCGGTACCACACAACGATAAGTTTATTAGTTCCTAACGATAGAGTGACCTAAGAGCGATGTTAATTAATTTATTGGGTAAATAAATTAATTAACAATGATTAGAAAATCAAATTCTTAAGAAGAGGGCAATTAGTACCGATAAGGATCGGTACCACATAACGAGAATTTTTATTAGTCACTAATGACCACGGCGACCTAAGAGTGAATGTTAATGTAATGCATTATGATTACAGGGAGGTACCTGTATTGTGACGAAGGCGAGAGTATAAACTGTCTGCTGACAGGTAAGTACTACTCCGCCTGCAGCATGGATAAAATGAATTTAAAATGATGCTTTTCCAGTATTTTAAGTACGTATCTTGCACACGATGCTGCACAGCATACATAAGAGCATATAGTTTCACAATCGAGTAGATTGATGAAAGAACAAAATAGAAGCCATAGATCCCTACTGCGTAGGATTGGGGACAGCTTAGAGAAGCGTATGGCTAGAACAGTTAAACAAGATGGAAATAAGTAGGTGTGTCGTACCGGCTCCTTCAGTCGAAGGGGTTTCCAGTTAAAGAAAGTTAAGGCCAAAAGTTGAGCATCAGTTGATGGCTCTTCGGCATTAGTTGACCTCGGGCGTTACCATTGGTCTGCGCGCACACGGTACTGACACATGGGCCCTAAGTAGACAAGAAAAGAAAAGAGAAGTTTGAAGCATAAATGAACATAACCGGATCATGCATTAGTTATAGTTCGCTATGCTTTCTTTTTCAGTAGAGTGCATACAGTACACAATGCTTCTGTCATGCATAAAGTATGTGAAATTTTATATTCACCGTTATGACATGTTATGTGATGACATGATATGTGAGCTGATATGTGATATGCTTATATGGTATGTGATTTATTAAGTGATATATGTCATGCCTATGATTTTACATATGTGCTATGTTTTAAACATGTTTTGCGGTTAACATGTTGTACTTACTGGGCGTAAAGCTTACGGAGTGTGTTCATGCTGTAGGTAAGCATCCTATAGCGTAAACATCAAGGAACGAGGATAGTGGCGGAGGTGGATGTGAGGATGAGGTTATGGATACACCGCGAGTATTCTTCCGCACAGTATGAGTAAATAATATTTTGAATGGTGACAGTTAAATAGTATTTTGAATAGTAAAGGTTAAACGGTATTTTAGAACAGTAAACAGTATATGTATGAGTAGTATATTTAAATAGTATCTGGTGAATAGTAATCAGATAAACAAGTATATAATTGTGTATGTATAATTTAAATCCTTATATTTTTCAAATTCCGCATTTTAATAGTATACGTACGTGAATAGTCAATACGTACGCGTATATATAAAAAAAAAATCCCTCTAAATTTATGGTATTAAATTCAGCAAGTTTAAGTATCGGTTTTAAAGAGAAAGTATAAGTAAAAGCTAAAGAAGCAAGTTAAGTAATAGAGTTTTTAGTGACGGTCCGGGCCGCTGAGGGCACGGGGTGTCACAGTTGGTATCAGAGAGGTTTCCTGCCATCCTACCTCATATCGCCGCATGCCTGCCTCATCTGTCCAAGTAAGTTAGTTTTATTTTTAGTTGGTAAATGTTTATCTATTAAAGATAAAATTTTATAGTAATGAAACGACGAAATCTATGATGGCGAGGATAAGATGAAAAGATGCTGAGATCATTATACGAAAATCATGACCGTGCAGTGCTAGAGAACCGCTCAGAGAAAGAACATGGATTGCTGCTCAAGTTGTACCGATCTTCAGGGCTAGTTGTCCACTAAGTTTTGAATGGCAAACAGTACTCCTGCACTCCATGAGAATGTCAGGACTGGTTTCGCGTTATCAAAGTGATTCCCCGATTGTACGCCATTGATCAGGATAACTGAGTCCTGTTGGCTGTTGATATCTCTCAGGAAGATACTCTCGTGTGTATCGGGATCCTTATGACCAGGATGAGCTCTTAACTGCGTCGAGTTTCGCCATACCACGATCGAGCCAATCTCTGAGAGGAGTCCAGCATCAGCCCAGTTTTTCTCTATGGGCAAGCAGGGAGTGAAACCGTCTAAGTTCCCTAGAGTTATGGATATACGAGAATTTGTTCATCGGACTGAAAGACTGCAACTGATGTCCAGTGATACAGCTCTAACGTATGCTGTTCGCTACAAGGAACCGATATGGACTTCTACAATACATTCCGAGACAAAAGTGGATCAAGACAGGAGAAGACCCAAAGAGAGAAAGAGACCTTGCCAAACAGAATTAGAAGAGCGATCAAGTAGGACTAGTAAGCCTTATCAAGGAGATAGTGAACGTCGAGAGAAAAGTGCTCAACCCCGGGAACCCTACACAAGCCCAAGGCATTATAGCAGCCGCCATTATGGAGGGTGACCCAGTAGAACCAGCACCCCAACTGGCCGATGAAGAGTTCATGGCCGAGCACCAGCCAGAAGTACACAAGGGCGATAGGGAGCCAATGGAGAACCCCGAACCAACCCGTATGTCTCCCGAACACCCCATGAAGGAGGAAGATAACGAGACTCTTTTCGACGCCCAACCCGACGATGAGGGAAAGGAGAACCCAGAGGAGTACTCACTTAGCGATAGTGACGATGAGGAGATGCCTGATACTGAATCAGGATTGTCCTTCCAATAGTAGTAACCCTTCTGCGGGAATGTTAGTTATGAAAATATATAGAGGGAAGCAGTAGCTCTACCCCGTCAGTTATAGCATAATGTACTTGTTGGGATCGTATAGGGAAGTGTGTGTCACTCCCGCTGAACTAGAATCTTGAATATATGTATATATATTATGAGATAAGTAGTAAAGCTTTGCCCTAGGGGCCAGATATAAATTTTTTTCCACAATGTGAGTATGATATGACAGGAAGTGCAGGAAGAATCCTAGCACTCAGACGATGTCCCAATACAATGCGGCAATTGTATTGAACATCACAGTATGAGAGAAAGAAAGGTGGATATAGTGTGTATATTTATATCCATAATGTTTAAGTAAGATTGTTAAGTAAGAAAGAAAATGATATGTAATACGAGTCCCAAGTACAGAATTTAAGAGACTTATATTTTCCTTCCCGCTGTACGATAGGGTTACATAGGAAAACATGGCAAGAACGAGAGCTTAGTTAAATCCAGCATCCCGAGAGGATAAGTTGATAGCACAGATCGCAGCCATGCGAGAGATGATGGAGAACTAGCAACCGGAACTAAACCAGCTTAGGGAACAGCTGGACCAGCAACCCCAGGCACCACAGTCAGTAGAGATGCCAGCACAGGAGGCTCTAGTAGCCCTAAAAACTCTGAGGGAACAAGCAGCTCCTCCAGCTCAGGAAGCACTAGCACCCATAGTAATGGCTGCCTTCGTAGCAGCAATTATTTTCTGTCAATCCCTAGGAAAGGTGACTTGTATGAGAGATTCCGATGCATGAAAGCGTTAGAATTCTTAGGAATCACCAACCCTATAGAGGCCAATGACTGGCTAACGGATATCCAAGTAATCTTGGATTTTATAGGGCTAACAGATAGAGAGAAAGTAATGTGCGCATCCTTCACCCTACACAATGAGGCGCGTCAGTGGTGGAAGATGGTAACCATTACGAGGAACATTAGAGAGATGAGCTGGAGCGATTTCATTGAGGAATTCAAGGAGATGTACTTCAACGAGGAAGCACTAGTAGCGCAGTAAGACAAGTTCGACAACCTGCACCAAGGTAGTATGACTGTTATGGAGGCAGTCAAGAAGTTTGAGCAATTGGCTCAACTTTGTCCAGATTTGGTACCGACCAAAAGGAGAGAGTCAGACGAATGCTGAAGATGTTCAGAACAAAAATCACAGTTTAGGTCTGTAGCGGAAGCCACGGACCAGCGACACTAGCAGAATGTGTCAGTAAGACTATCTGAGCTGAGTACTGGTCGGTTCATGATAAGGAGCGAAAGGCGTAGAATTTTAAGGCACGAAAGGAGGAGAAAACGCAAGCCAAGTAGGCTCAGGAGAAGCAGAACCCCGAGTCACAATACAGAGGGCAGAACATGGGAACCGGCCAGAATAGCAAGCATTCCAACAACAACAAAAAGAGAAAAGGGGAATTAAGGCAATCAAGATTCACAGAAGAATTTCCCCAGAAGAGAGACGACCAGGAAGGAATGACAGCCAATACCCGACGTGCACAAGATGCAGAAAGAGGCACCTAGGAGAATGCAAGCAGAGAGCAAGTGGTTGTTTCATCTGTGGCAAGGAAGGCCACTATGCCAAAAAAAAATTGCCACTCCAACCTGCAGAATCGACAGAATCAACCCCGCACTGGGAATAATCAACTTCACACCAACCAGACCAGGATGAAGACCTTTCAATCACACAAGGTATACTGAAAGCTTCAGACAGCTAAGGGAGAATCTATGCTCACACGGGGAGTGACATTGAAACTGTAACTTCTGCAATGGTGACAGGCCAGCTTTCTATCGCCAACTTTGATGCGTTAGTTCTACTTGATTCTGGAGCCACCCATTCGTTGCATCATCAGATTCTGCCGAAAAAAAAAAAGCTTAGGACACAACGTTGTCATAAACTGTTGAAGGTGGAAAATCGTTTTCGAACCAATCGGATGTGAAAAGTTCATCTATAAGGGTTTGTCGCCAGAGCAACCAAAGACGTTGATATCAGCAGTGAAGGCTCGTGAGATGCTATCCAGTGGATGCATGGACTTCCTAGTATACGTAGCAGATAAGACTCAAGGAATAGAGATAGGACCCGACAACATACCGATAGTCAGGGAATTCATGGAGATATTTCCAGAAGATCTTGCAGGACTCCAACCAGAGTGCGGGATCTCGTTCGAGACTGAATGTCTACTAGAATCAGCCCCATCTTTGAGGCCCCCTACGGAATAGGCCCTATAGAGTTAAAGGAGCTCCAAGCCCAACTAAAGGACTAAATAGATAAGGGATTCATGCGACAGAGCTATTCACCCTGGAGAGCACCCATACCATTCGTGAAGAAGAAAGATGGACCATTGAGAATGTGCATCGACTACAGAGAGTTGAACAGGATTACGATTAAGAACAAGCATCTGTTACCGTTGGTTAACAATTTATTTGATCAGCTCCGAGACGCTGTTGTGTTCTCGAAGATCGATCTACGTTCAGGGTACCATCAACTACGAATCATGAAAGAAGATGTACCCAAAATAGCCTTTCAAACGCGGTACGGACATTACGAGTTTCTGTTCATGTCGCTCAGATTAACAGACGCACCAGCAACTTTCATGAACCAGATGAACCACATGTTCAAGGACTATTTGGATAAGTTTGTCATTGTGTTCATCGATGACATACTTATACACTCTAATATGAAGGAAGAGCACGAAGAGCACTTAATTATCATTTTGCGCATGCAACAGGACCATCAGTTATACACCAAGTTCTCCAAGTACGAGTTTTGGCTGGAGAAGGTCCATTTCCTAGGCCACGTAGTCCCCAAGGAAGGAGTATCTGTGGACCCGATGAAAATTGACGCAGTTAGTGTGTGGCCAGCTTCGAGAAACGTGACGAAGATCCGCAACTTCCTAGGCTTAGTAGGATACTACCGACATTTTGTCGAGGGTTTTTCAAGGCTAGCCGCACCATTCACAGCGCTCACCAAGAAGGGAAAGAGGTATGAGTGGACCGACAAGTGTGAGAAAAGCTTTCAAGAGTTGAAACGAAAACTCACAAGCGCTCCAATACTGACCATTCCAGATGCTGGTCAGGGAAACTTTGTGATTTATAGCGACGCATCTAAAACCAGGTTGGGAGCCATGTTGATGCAGAGTGATCGAGTAGTCGCATATGCTTCATGACAATTCAAAGACCCTGAAAAGAGCTACCCAACGTGTAATCTGGAGCTAGCAGCGGTAGTTTTTGCATTAAAAGCATGGAGGCACTACTTGTACGGAATCAAGTGCGAGATCTTACACCAGTCACCAGAGCCTCAAGTGTATATTCACGCAAAAAGAGCTCAACATGAGGTAGCATGGATGGCTAGAGTTGGTAAGGGTTACGACTATGAGATCTTATACCATCTGGGGAAAGCCAATAAGGTGGCCGATGCGCAGAGTCAGAAGTATTTTACTACGCTTATGGCTATCAGTGCCTTGTCAAGAGCGTTACAAAGGAGTTATGCGACAGCGAGATCAAGATTTTGATAGGGAGATTGTCTGACATGACCCTCCAATCGACGCTCCAAGAAGAGATCAAGATCGGTCAAGATTTTGATTTGTCCCTGCTCAAGTCCAAAAAGGAAGCTATAGAGGACAAGGGTTCAGAGTTTAAGATCCTTAAGGACGACATACTCTACTACAGAGATAGTGTGTGTTCTAAAAGATGAAGAACTCAAGAAGCGAATCCTTTTGGAACCTTACGAGACGTCATATTCCGTACATCAGGTAACGAATAAGATGTACAAGTACCTAAAGGAAAGCTTTTGGTGGCTTGGAATGAAGAATGACATTGTCGAGTTCGTCGCCAGATGCCTTACGTGCCAGAAGGTTAAGGCAGAACACCAGCGCCCAGCAGGATAATCGTAGAAAATTAAGTTACCCGAGTGGAAATACGACCAGATTACGATGAATTTCGTAGTCGGACTACCGAAGACGTCAAACGATAATGACACAATCTGGGTGATTGTAGATAGACTAACGAAATCAGCTAAATTTTTAGCAATGAAAGTTAGCTACTCGATGGAACGACCAGTAGAAATCTATGCGGCACAGTTCGTGAAATGGCACGGAATACCAGAGTCGATCGTCTCAGATCGTAGTGGACGCTTTACCTCCAGATTTTGGCGAAGTGTTCAAGCCGCATTATGGTCCAAGTGAGAGTTCAACATAGCATTTCATCCTCAGACCGATAGTTAGTCTGAGAGGACCATACAGATGTTAGAGGACATGTTGAGACCTGCGTCCTAGACTTCAAAGGAAATTGGAATCAGAAGCTACCATTGAGCGAGTTCTCATACAACAGCAACTACCATTCCTAGATAGGAATGGCACCGTACGAGACACATTGTGGAAGGAAATGCAGATCTCTGGCTCATTAGTACGAGTCTGGAGAGAAACAACTAGTTAGCTCGGACATCATCAAGAATACCATGGCAGACGTGAAGCTGATACGAGAAATGTTAGATACAGCGCACAGTCGACAGAAAAATTTTGACGATAAGCGCTATAAACCCCTTGAGTTTCAAGTAAGAGACTTGGTCTTTATCAAGGTGGCACCCATGAAAGGGGTGGTGCATTTCGAAAAGAAAGAAAAGCTCCATCCTAGGCATATAGGACCCTCGAGATAATAGAGAAAGTCAGGAAGGTGGCTTATAGAGTAACGCTTCCTCCCGAGTTAGCTATAGTGCATAACATCTTTCACGTCTTGATGCTGAAGAAGTACGTGCCAGACAGCTCCCATGTTCTTAGCCAACAATCCGTTGTAGTATACGCTGATCCGACGTACGAGGAGAGACCCGTGCGGATCTTAGTTAGAAAGGAGAAAGTACTTAGGAATGAAGTATACCGCTAGTAAAAGTGTTGTGGTGGAATCATAGTGTTGAGGAAGCCACATAAGAATGGGAAGAAGACATGAGAAGAGACGTCCCGGAATTATTCTAATTTTCGAGGACGAAAATTTTGTAAGGGGGGTAGGTTGTAATGACCGCCATTTTCATGACACCTACTTACCATGTAATAAGTCATTAAGGATAAAATGGACATAATTTAATGTCTTTTAGTACAATTTAAGTAACACGGTCAGGTACACAGTCGTGTGAGTGACCGTGTGTCATTCGGACTGTGTATCTGTTAGTAGCCGTGTGAGTGTACATGGCCGTATAGTGTAACACGGTCAAGTACACGACCGTGTAGGAGGCCGTGTACCACTCGGATAGATGTTTTTGTTTCAAAGACATGGCCGTGTTGAGTAGTCTCAACTAGTACACGCCCGTGTATGAAATGTACACGCCCGTGTTGCGTTGCACACGCACGTGTAAGAGTCTGTGTATAAGGCTGTATAATGAGCCGAGAGCCACTGTAATGGCTCTCATGAATTATGAAACTTAATTACTATGTAATGATGTAATTAAGTTAATAAGCACAGTGTGCTTTTCAGTTAAATGAATTAAACAGGAATAGTAACGTTTAATTACTATTCATGTAGTGAAAGGGGTAATCGACAGTGAAATCGGTCCACCCTATTATGTGAGTATGCGTTGAGACACGCAATATCAAGAAACCGGTCTAGACGACCATTTCATGATACAGAACTGATGAGCTAGTCATCAGTACGCTCAGACTGGTCATCTGAGCGCAGCAGTGAAAATTGCCCTAATAGATGTACATTATGGAGAAAAGTAGTCTAGATGACCTCTTCTCGCCCAGAGACTGACAAAATCGGAGTCAGAACGCTCAGATTAGTCAGTTAGATAGTGAATAGTGAATAGTGAGAAACGCAGTGTTAGGTTAGTGGCCAAGACGGCCTTAATCTGGCATAAAACTGACATATTAATAGTCAGCAAGCTCAATCTGGTCAATAGAGCATAAAATGTAGATTTTGTTTAAAAGATACGCAGTATCGGGATGAGGGTCAAGACGACCTTTTCTCGCCCCGAAACTGATATATTTAGACTCAGGACGCCCAAATTAGTTAATCGGGCACCTGACACGTTTTTCAAGGCGGGGTCATACAGATCTCAAAAACTGGTCTAGAAGACCTCAGATGGACGTAAAACTGATAAATTTGAAATCAGCACGTCCGAATTAGTCAAGGGAGACTGTGTTTGAAATTTCACGCGAAAACGCCTCGTTATGCGTGCACAGTGTCAACACAGTGTAGGCCTAACCACAGTATCAAGAAATTGGTCAAGATGACCTTTTCTTGATATAAAACTGATATATTTGGAATCAGAATGCTCAAATTAGTCATTTGAGCACAAAACGTAATTTTTTGACCAGGAACCATGCGGTATCAGGAAACTGGTCGAGACGACCTCGGATGAAGATAAAACTGATATATTTGGGTTTAGCACGCCCAAATTAGTCAGTATAGTCTATCTTAAAATTTTTCAAAAAATTAGTATAAAGGACGAAATTTTGGGGATTCTAGAAAAATAGCCCGCATATTTTTCCAAATCACATTTTCTCCCTCCCACACCACACGAAGATGAACAGTGACCAACCATCGAATCAGGCCTCCGTTTTCGACACCGCCGGCACCATTGGAAAGCTCTCGACGAGCTGAGTCCGACGGTGTGCCGAGTCGACGGAACCGATGTCGGAGAACGCCGCACGCGCCGCCTAAAGCCGCCGGTGGCCGAACTTTTCAAACCGTGATTTCTCCGCCGTCCGACGTCCAAATGCCACGATTCTAGTCCCAATGGATTCGTGGTGAAGAGTAGAACAAAACCCAGGCTTCATTTCACGTCAACAGCCGCCGGATCGCGCCGCCCAAGGTTCATCGTCGCCGTCACCATCGCCGCCGTCGAATCTCGCCATTCCGGCAGAGTTGAGTTGCAAGGTCGGTATCAAAATGCTCAGAACAACACGTAGATCAAAAGCCCCAAATCAATTTTGGGCAACAACGCCGGAAAACGAAGATCCAACACCGCCGCCGTCACTGACTTTTCGAGGGCCGATTTCCGGTGATAGGAGCCTCGATTGGTGAAATTGACACCACCAATGGGTTCCTCTCGTCGAGCTCTTCAAGATGGTGATCGCCACTCCCATCGCCGCCGTGGTCAACGTCGGTCAACGGCCGGTCAACGCCGGTCAACGGCGACCCGGAGACCAAAAATTGAAGAATGGCCCGTTGGCCTATTTTCGACGTTCCGGACACATCCGTGGCATCGGATTTACAAACCAGAGTTTCAAAAGTGGAGAAGATCGATTCAAAGATTGTGCGGTCGAGACCGAACGGTTCGTCCGACCGTCGACGGGAACGATTTTGGTAGTAATTTTGATCCCTTGATTCCTCGATTTATTATTAGAAATAATTATGTATGAATTATGGGTTACTGACTTGAGGAATTATAAGAAAAAAGGGATGAAATGTCGAAAAAGAGAATGTGAGGAAATGTGAATATTTTTACGTAAAAAGCGGAGCTTTTACGTAAAAATTAGGCCTCTGGTTTAGTACGTGGCAGGTTAGAATAGGTTAGATGGTTTTGAGGCGTTTCCTAAATGCCGGAAACCCAAAAATTAAGCGGAAATGCTGCCGAAATTTCTAAAACGGCACAAAGGGGTATTTTAGGAAACGAGGGGTGAATATGTGATCGGGATGGAAATCCGAGCCCCCTCGATGACCTAGGTCCGGGAAAGAAGGACGGACGTTTTGAAGATTAGTAAACCGCCCAATTAGAAATCTCGTAATGTAAGAAAGTGATCCCTAGGTCAGAATAGTACCAACCGAGGGGCGGGTGTGATCTAAGTATAAAATTTGGGGCGATTACATCGGTAACGGTAACCCGACAGGCTAAATGGTCATACGGGAGGTATTCAGTCAGTTGACTGGTCGGTTAGCCAGTCAAGGACCAAGTCAGAATGGGATAGTGAGAGACAGTGATTAATTTGTCAAGTAGACACATTAATCAAGCACGATTAAAAATTAGATATCAAATTTCCCAAAGTAGAGCAGTTAGGTACCGATAGGCATCGGCACCACACAACGATAAGTTTATTAGTTCCTAACGATAGAGTGACCTAAGAGCGATGTTAATTAATTTATTGGGTAAATAAATTAATTAACAATGATTAGAAAATCAAATTCTTAAGAAGAGGGCAATTAGTACCGATAAGGATTGGTACCACATAACGAGAATTTTTATTAGTCACTAATGACCACGGCGACCTAAGAGTGAATGTTAATGTAATGCATTATGATTACAGGGAGGTACCTGTATTGTGACGAAGGCGAGAGTATAAACTGTCTGCTGACAGGTAAGTACTACTCCACCTGCAGCATGGATAAAATGAATTTAAAATGATGCTTTTCCAGTATTTTAAGTACATATCTTGCACACGATGCTGCACAGCATACATAAGAGCATATAGTTTCACAATCGAGTAGATTGATGAAAGAACAAGATAGAAGCCATAGATCCCTACCGCGTAGGATTGGGGACAGCTTAGAGAAGCGTATGGCTAGAACAGTTAAACAAGATGGAAATAAGTAGGTGTGTCGTACCGGCTCCTTCAGTCGAAGGGGTTTCCAGTTAAAGAAAGTTAAGGCCAAAAGTTGAGCATCAGTTGATGGCTCTTCGGCATTAGTTGACCTCGGGCGTTACCGTTGGTCTGCGCGCACACGGTACTGACACATGGGCCCTAAGTAGACAAGAAAAGAAAAGAGAAGTTTGAAGCATAAATGAACATAACCGGATCATGCATTAGTTATAGTTCGCTATGCTTTCTTTTTCAGTAGAGTGCATACAGTACACGATGCTTCTGTCATGCATAAAGTATGTGAAATTTTATATTCACCGTTATGACATGTTATGTGATGACATGATATGTGAGCTGATATGTGATATGCTTATATGGTATGTGATTTATTAAGTAATATATGTCATGCCTATGATTTTACGTATGTGCTATGTTTTAAACATGTTTTGCGGTTAACATGTTGTACTTACTGGGCGTAAAGCTCACGGAGTGTGTTCATGCTGTAGGTAAGCATCCTGTAGCGTAAACATCAAGGGACGATGATGGTGGCGGAGGTGGCTGTGAGGATGAGGTTATGGATACACCGCGAGTATTCTTCCGCACAGTATGAGTAAATAATATTTTGAATGGTGATAGTTAAATAGTATTTTGAATAGTAAAGGTTAAACGGTATTTTAGAACAGTAAACAGTATATGTATGAGTAGTATATTTAAATAGTATTTGGTGAATAGTAATCAGATAAACAAGTATATAATTATGTATGTATAATTTAAATCCTTATATTTTTCAAATTCTGCATTTTAATAGTATACGCACGTGAATAGTAAATACGTACGCGTATATATAAAAAAAAATCCCTCTAAATTTATGGTATTAAATTCAGCAAGTTTAAGTATCGGTTTAAAAGAGAAAGTATAAGTAAAAGCTAAAGAAGCAAGTTAAGTAATAGAGTTTTTAGTGACGGTCCGGGCCGCTGAGGGCACCGGGCATCACAGAGAATCAGTTGGCAGATACACGTTTCGTTGACATCCGAGAGAAATTGTTAAAGGGCAAGCATGTTGTAGAGTTGTCGATGGACGCCAGTGGAATTCTTTACAACGAGGGTCGCTTAGCAGTGCCACACATTCCAGAGCTTATACAGGAGATCTTGTCAAAGTTTCATTAGTCGAGGTTCGTCATGCACACAGGTGGAAACTTTGACGCCCCGTGCCCTCAGTGGCCTGGACCGTCACTAAAAACTCTATTACTTAACTTGCTTCTTTAGCTTTTACTTATACTTTCTCTTTAAAACCGATACTTAAACTTGCTGAATTTAATACCATAAATTTAGAGGGATTTTTTTTTATATATACGCGTACGTATTTACTATTCACGTACGTATACTATTAAAATGCGGAATTTGAAAAACATAAGGATTTAAATTATACATACACAATTATATACTTGTTTATCTGATTACTATTCACCAGATACTATTTAAATATACTACTCATACATATACTGTTTACTGTTCTAAAATACCGTTTAACCTTTACTATTCAAAATACTATTTAACTGTCACCATTCAAAATATTATTTACTCATACTGTGCGGAAGAATACTCGCGGTGTGACAACCGGGAAATTCAGGCAATTCTCGGATGAAAAATGTACAATTGTATGTATATAACAATTTGTACTATTTAAAGAGTGAAATAAATGTGTTTATATTGTTTAGAATATATGAAAATGTTCTAACAATACTGACAAGTAAGAATTCAGTGTTGGAAAAATTCACTGAGCTGAAACGGGTGAAACGGTGCCAAAATCGACATTGAAAACCCTAACCGGAGCAATAAAAGACGGTAAACTTCCGGGATTGATTTTGATCAAACGGAAGCAGATTAAATTGATCCGACTGCACAGGAGACCTCAGGAACACGCCGGGATGATTTCAGGAAAATTTCGGCTCGAACCGGCATCGGTTAAAAAGTAGTCGAATTAATGTGAATAGTGAAAGTTAAAGTCAACTTTCACTTTTGTAATTATGACATCATAAATCAAGAATTATAAATGAAGGAAATATGGTGGTTGGTGGAATGAAAGGCCATGATTCATTCACCTTTTGATCTAAAGGCCAAGATTTGGCCAAAAATTACCATTTTTAATTTTTGAAAAATGGAGAAAGAATTAGGCATGAAAGGTGTCAAAATTCCATTGGTTTAGAGCCAAATTAATTGGCTTTCTTGCATGGTTAAGTCGGCAACATTTTGATAAAGTGGTAGAGACCACATTTTCATGCCAAACCAAAAGAAAAAAATTTTCGAAGTTTCTTCCATGGCATGTACGTGAGCCACCCAAGGGAAACCAAGATTTTCTTCAACTTTTCTTCACAAAAAAGAGTGTCAAAGTGTTCCTTGAAGACAAAGGAAGCATTAGACCAAGGTAACTCCCTTTTTCACTTAATTTTTCATGGTTTTTCTTCTTAAAATCCGTGGGTGAATAGTGAGAAAAAGATGGAAAATTTTTGGTTGTTTTCCATTGAATTGATGTTGGGTTTTGTTAAGGTTGTAATAAGTAAGAAAACCATGTAAATTGTTTAAAGAAAAACCAAATTTTGGTTGGTTTTTCAAGGGAAAATCCGTGGGTTACCTTAGGTAACCAATGAGAAAAAGTTGTGGTTAATTGCTAACATGCTTTCAAAGTTGAAATTGGTGAAGAATAAAGCTTGTATGTCATGGTGAAAAGCTTGAAAAAAATTCTTGGTATGCATTTCATTAAATGGCCGTGGGGTTACTAATGGTTTGGAAGAAAAATTTTTGCTTGATTTATGTGGTATTTGGTTGATTGGAATTATGCATTTCAATATGCAAATGATGAATTTATAATGGAAAGAATGAAACAAAATTTTTTGGCATGTTTTCATTCTTTGGCCGTGGGTTATACAAGGGTAAAAACCCTAGGAAATTTGGTTGAAAGTGCAAAGATAATGGGCTTGAAAATGTGTTAAAAACGTGAAATTTGAATGGCCTAAAGTGGGGTGAAAGTTTGACAAAATTTGGTTCGGTTTGGTTGTGAAAACCGAAACCAAATTAAGGGTAAAATTGTGAAAAAATTTTGTTATGTGGATGATAATGTGGAATTGGAATTTTGTGGGCTTTTATGTAAAAGTTTGGAAAACTTTTACATAAAATAGGCTTGTGGTATAGTACGTGGCAGGTACATACGGTTCGAGGCGTACCTAACGCCGGAAGCCTTAAAATTACGCCGAAATGCTGCCGAAATTTCAAAAACGGCATTCGGGGTAAAATAGGAATTTAAAATAAAAGTTAGGGCCGGGACGGAAACCCGAGTCCCTAACGGAAAAGTGAATAAGGAAAACCTAAGGGGCGGTTCGTGAATAGTAACCCGTCCCCTTAAAAATGAAAAACGCGTGTGAGATTGAAAAACCGACCCGAGGGGGGGCGTTTTTGGAAATAAAATAAAGGTCCGACTCGGGAACGGAAAACCCGAGCCTCGGAGATCTAGGTCGGGAATGTCTAGATGAACATTTTAAATACTAGTGAAACGTCCATTTGAGGCTCCGAAACGATAGAAAATCGCTAAACCGACGTAAGGGTCGGAATAGTGCTTCCCGAGGGCCGGGAAAGCAAAAAGTGGAAATAAAATAGAAACGAACCCGGTAATGATTAGAAAAGAGTCAGAAAAGTTCCTGAGAGTCAAAAATGCAGTCTGGATCAATAAAATTCCATCAGGAGCAAAACTGTAATTTTGCCAAAATATTGGGGCAAAATCGTAATTTTGCAAAAGTTAGGGGAAAATAGTGAAAATAATAAATAAAACCTAAAAAGTTATAAATAGGTTTTATTTAAGCTTTTTAATGAAAAATAAAAGCTATAAATGGAAATGAAATTAACAGACAAGGTTTTGTCTGTAGGATCCCAAAATCGGCCTACAAGGAAGGCGATTCCAGATCCAAGAGAGAGAAAGGGAACAGTCTGATAAGGTAAGTTCAGACATTTACCTGTCTGCAACATATAGCATTATTGTTGCTAACTTTGATGTACTAACTATAAGTTAGGTACATATGTGCTACGGGCACTATGATAGAATAGAGAGAGAGATGAAATGTGCTACGGGCACTATAAGAATGGGACACATGGTTAATTGTGCTTCGGGCACTAGAGCGAGGTTAATGAAACTCACTCACCTAAAAATTAAAATGTGAACCATTCCTAACCACGAGGCAATGTGAAGTCACCGGGTTAGAATTAAAAAAAAAAGTCGGTAATGAAACCACTTTCTGGCGTACCAGCCTTCCGTACAGGGAGGTACTTTTGCCTTCGGGGCTATGAGGATAAGGCTGTGGAGGTCAGCACTGATGTACCGCTCCCAGTCATGTACAATTTTTCCTTCGGGGCTATGAGATTAAGGCTGTGGAGGTCAGCACTAATGTACCGCTCCCAGTCATGCGCACTTAAATGGTACTACCAACCTGAGCTCAAAACCAGAACGTAATCAAAGATAATGACCTAAAACTGAAACTGTGCCATAATTGAGCATAAGACAGTTTAGTGAGAGCACTAACATCGCGGTAGATGTACTAGTGTGAGACAGTGTTGTGGTCAAACTTACTATTCACCATGAATAGTGGTCAAAGTTACTATTCACGTATGAATAGTGGTCAACAGTACTATTCACGATGAATACTACTATTCATAGAAATTTTATTTCTTGCATGTTTGAACTTACTGAGCCTGTAGCTCACCATTTTTGCTAATGTTGCAGGTAAGCGACCAGCTCAGTAGCTTGTTTGACTGGATGCGGACGGGATGGCGCGTGTCAAATGGGATAACTGGGCGAGGGATATGGTACTGCCAGAGTCTTCCTGCTGAGCGTTAAAGTGAAGGAAAAAAAAAAGGGGGAAATAGTTCTTTTGTAATTATATATGTATTTTACAAAAGTACTGTATTATTTATATTACTTTGTACTTACCAACAAAGTAAATAGTGGGAAAAGTTTTACATGATGTTTAAAGAAAAAAAAAATGTCCCCAAAAAACGTCATGATTTTAAAAGAGAGAGAGATAAGCCGGCGACCCACGAGAGTACAATCTATTGCAGTTAGCAATAAAGCTCAACTGTAATAGTATTGTATGATCTCTACGAGGGGCGGGGCGCCACACGCGGTGTATCCATAACCTCATCCTCACATCCACCTCCGCCACCATCATCGTCCCTTGATGTTTACGCTATAGGATGCTTACCTACAGCGTGAACACACTCCGTGAGCTTTACGCCCAGTAAGTACAACATGTTAACCACAAAACATGTTTAAAATATAGCACATACGTAAAATCATAGGCATGACATATATCACTTAATAAATCACATACCATATAAGCATATCACATATCAGCTCACATATCATGTCATCACATAACATGTCATAACGGTGAATATAAAACTTCACATACTTTATGCATGACAGAAACATCGTGTACTGTATGCACTCTACTGAAAAAGAAAGCATAGCGAACTATAACTAATGCATGATCCGGTTATGTTCATTTATGCTTCAAACTTTTCTTTTTTCTCTTCTTGTCTATTTAGGGCCCATGTGTCAGTACTGTGTGCGCGCAGACTAACGATAACTCCCGAGGTCAACTAATGCCGAAAAGCCATCAACTGATGCTCAACTTTTGGCCTTAACTTTCTTTAACTGGAAACCCCTTCGACTGAAGGAGCCGGTACGACACACCTATTTATTTCCATCTTGTTTAACTGTTTTAGCCATACGCTTCTCTAAGCTGTCCCCAATCCTACGCGGTAGGGATCTATGGCTTCTATCTTGTTCTTTCATCAATCTACTCGATTGTGAAACTATATGCTCTTATGTATGCTGTGCAGCATCGTGTGCAAGATACATACTTAAAATACTGGAAAAGCATCATTTTAAATTCATTTTATCCAGGCTGTAGGCGGAGTTGTACTTACCTGTCAGTAGACAGTTTATACTCTCGCCTTCGTCACAATACAGGTACCTCCCTGTAATCATAATGCAATACATTAACATTCACTCTTAGGTCACCGTGGTCATTAGTGACTAATAAAAAATTCTCGTTATGTGGTACCGATCCTTATCGGTACTAATTGCCCTCTTCTTAAGAATTTGATTTTCTAATCGTGGTTAATTAATTTATTTGCTCAATAAATTAATTTACGTCGCTCTTAGGTCACTCTATCGTTAGGAACTAATAAACTTATCGTTGTGTGGTACCGATGCCTATCGGTACCCAACTGCTCTACTTTGGGAAATTTGATATCTAATTTTTAATCGTGCTTGATTAATTTGTCTACTTGACAAATTAATCACTGTCTCTCACTATCCCATTCCGACTTGGTCCTTGACTGGCTAACCGACCAGTCAACTGACTGAATACCTCTCGTATGACCATTTAGCCTGTCGGGTTACCGTTAGCGATGTAATCGCCCTAAATTTTATACTTAGATTGCACCCGTCCCTCGAGTGGTACTATTCTGACATAGTGGTCGTTTTCTTACATTACGAAATTTCTAATTGGGTGGTTCACTAATCCCGTAAACGTCCGTCCTTCTTTCCTGGACCTAGGTCATCGAGGGGGCTCGGGTTTCCATCCCGATCACATTTTCAGCCCTCGTTTCCTAAAATACCCCTTTGTGCCGTTTTCGAAATTTTCGGCAGTATTTCTGCTTAATTTTTTGGGTTTCCGGCGTTTAGGAAACGCCTCAAAACCATCTAACCTATTCTAACCTGCCACGTACTAAACCAGAGGCCTAATTTTTACGTAAAAGCTCCGCTTTTTACATAAAAATATTCACATTTCCTCACATTCTCTTTTTCGACATTTCATTCCTTTTTCTTACAATTCCTCAAGTCAGTAAACCATAATTCATACATAATTATTTCTAATAATAAATTGAGGAATCAAGGGATCAAAACCACTACCAAAATCGTTCCCGTCGGAGGTCGGACGAACCGTTCGGTCTCGACCGCACAATCTTTGAATCGACGTTCTCCACTTTTGAAACTCCGGTTTGCAAATCCGATGCCGCGGATGTGTCCGGCATCGGCGACAGCGATCCGGCGGCTGTTGATGTGAAATGAAGTCTGAGTTTTGTTCTACTCTTCACCACGAATCCATTGGGACCAGAATCGTGGCATTTGGACGTCGGACGGCGGAGATATGGCGGTTTGAAAAATTCAGCCACCGGCAGCTTTGGGCGGCGCGTGCGGCGTGCTCCGGCATCGGTTCGGTCGACTCGGCCCACCGTTGGAATCAGCTCGTCGAGAGCTTTCCAATGGTGCCTGCGGTGTCGAAAACAGAGGCCGGATTCGATGGTCGGTCACTGTTCATCATCGTGTGGTGTTGGGGAGGAAATGGGATTTGGAAAAATTATGGGGGCTATTTTTCAATAGTCCCAAAAATTCCGTCCTTTTATACTAATTTTTTGAAAAATTTTAAGATAGGCTATACTGACTAATTTGGGCGTGCTGAACCCAAATATATCAGTTTTATCTTCATCCGAGGTCGTCTCGACCGGTTTCCCGATACTGCATGGTTCTCGATCAAAAATTACTTTTTGTGCTCAAATGACTAATTTGAGCATTCTGATTCTAAATATATCAGTTTTATATCAAGAAAAGGTCATCTTGACCAATTTCTTGATACTGTAGTTAGGCCTACACTGTGTTGACACTATGCACGCATAACGAGGCGTTTTCGCGTGAAATTTCAAACATAGTCTCTCTTGACTAATTTGGACGTGCTGATTTCAAATTTATCAGTTTTACGTCCATCTGCGGTCTTCTAGACCAGTTTTCGAGATCTGTATGACCCCGTCTCGAAAAACGTATCAGGTGCCCGATTGACTAATTTGGGCGTCCTGAGTCTAAATATATCAGTTTCGGGGTGAGAAAAGGTCGTCTTGACAATCATCCCGATACTGCGTATCTTTTAAACAAAATCTACATTTTGTGCTCAATTGACCAGATTGAGCCTGCTGACTATTAATATATCAGTTTTATGTTAGATTAAGGCCGTCTTGGCCACTAACCTGACACTGCGTATCACACTGTTCACTAATCACTATTCACTATCTGACTGACTAATCTGAGCGTTCTGACTCCGATTTTGTCAGTCTCTGGGCGAGAAGAGGTCATCTAGACCACTTTTCTCCATACTGTACATCTATTAGGGCAATTATCACTGCTGCGCTCAGATGACCAGTCTGAGCGTACTGATGACTAGCTCATCAGTTCTGCATCATGAAATGGTCGTCTAGACCGGTTTCTTGATATTGCGTGTCTCAACGCATACTCACATAATAGGGTGGACCGATTTCACTGTCGATTACCCCTTTCACTGCATGAATAGTAATTAAACGTTACTATTCCTGTTTAATTCATTCAATTGAAAAGCACACTGTGCTTATTAACTTAATTACATCATTACATAGTAATTAAGTTTCATAATTCACGAGAGTCATTACAGTGGCTCTCGGCTCATTACACAGCCTTCTACATGGACTCTTACACGTGCGTGTGCAACGCAACACGGGCGTGTACATTTCAGACACGGGCATGTACTAGTTGAGACTACTCAACACGGCCATGTCTTTGAAATACATTCATCTATCTGAGCGGTACATAGCCTCTTACACGATCATGTACTTGACCGTGTTTCTTAAATTTGCACTAAAAGACATTAAATTATGTCCATTTTATTCTTTTATGACTTATTACATGGTAAGTAGGTGCCGTGTAGGAGGCAGTCATTACAACCTACCCCCCTTACAAAATTTTCGTCCTCGAAAATTAGAATAATTCCGGGACGTCTCATCTCATGTCTTCTTCCCATTCTCATGTGGCTTCCTCAACACGATGATTCTGCCACAACACTTTTACTAGCAGTATACTTTATTCCTAAGTACCTTCTCCTCTTTGACTAGGATCCACACTCCTCGTACGTCGGATCAGCGTATACTACAACGGATTCTTGGCTAAGAACATGGGAGCTGTCTGGCACGTACTTCTTCAGCATGAAGATGGGAAAGACGTTGTGCACTGTAACTAACTCGGGAGGAAGTGCTAGTCTATAAGCCACCTTCCCGACTTTCTCTATTATCTCAAGGGTCCTATGTACCTAGGACTGAGCTTTCCTTTCTTTTCAATGCGCATCATCCTTTTCATGGGTGTCGCTACTTGAAACTCGAGGGGTCTATGGCGCTTATCGTCAAAATTCTTCTGTCGACTATGCACTGTATCTTACGTTTTTCGTATCAGCTTCACGTCTGCCATGGTATTCTTGATGATGTCTGAGCTAACTAGTCGTTTCTCTCCAGTTTCGTACTAATGAGCCAGGGATCTACATTCCCTTCCACAGAGTGTCTCGTACGGTGCCATTCCTATCGAGGAATGATAGTTGCTGTTGTACGAGAACTCGCTCAATGGTAGCTTCTGATCTCAATTTCCTTTGAAGTCTAGGACGCAGGTCTCAACATGTCCTCTAACATCTGTATGGTCCTCTCAGACTAACTGTCGGTCTGAGGATGAAATGCTGTGTTGAACTCTCACTTGGACCGTAATGCGGCTTGAACACTTCGCAAAAATCTAGAGGTAAAGCGTCCACTACGATCTGAGACGATCGACTCTGGTATTCCGTGCCGTTTCACGAACTGTGCCGCATAGATTTCTACTGGTCGTTCCACCAAGTAGCTAACTTTCATTGCTAAAAATCTAACTGATTTCATCAGTCTTTCTACAATCACCCAGATTGTGTCACTATCGTTTGACGTCTTCGGCAATCCGACTACGAAATTCATCGTAATCTAGTCCTATTTCCACTCGGGTAGCTTAATTTTCTACAATTATCCTGCTGGGCACTGGTGTTCTGCCTTAACCTTCTGACACGTAAGGTATCTGGCAACGAACTCGACAATGTCATTCTTCATTTCAGGCCACCAAAAGCTTTCCTTCAGGTACTTGTACATCTTATTCGCTATCGGATGTACTGAATATGACGTCTCGTAAGGTTCCAAAAGGATTCGCTTCTTGAGTTCTTCATCTTTCAGAACACACACTCTATCTCTGTAGTAGAGTACGTTATCCTTAAGGATCTTAAACTCTGAACCCTTGTCCTCCATAGCTTCCTTTCTGGACTTGAGCAGGGACAAATCGAAACCTTGACCGATCTTGATCTCTTCTTGGAGCGTCGATTGGAGGGTCATGTCAGACAATCTCCCTATCAAAATCTTGATCTCGCTGTCGCATAGCTCCTTTGTACCGCTCCTGACAAGGCACTAATATTCATAGGCATAGTAATATGCTTCTGACTCTACGCATTAACCACTTTATTGGCTTTCCCCGGATGGTATAGGATCTCACGGTCGTAATCCTTACCAACTCTAGTCATCTATGCTGCCTCATGTTGAGCTCTTTCTGCGTGAAGATACATTTGAGGCTCTGATGGTCGGTGTAAACCTCACACTTGGCTCCATACAGGTAGTGCCTCCATACTTTTAACGTAAAAACTACTGCTGCTAGCTCCAGATTACGCATTGGGTAGCTCTTTTCAGGGTCTTTGAGTTGTCGTGAAGCATATATGACTACTCGACCACTCTGCATCAACACAGTTTCCAACTCGATTTTAGATGCGTCGTTTCAAATCACAAAGCTTCCCTGACCAGCATCTGGAATGGTCAATATTGGAGCGCTTGTGAGTCTTCATTTCAGCTCTTGAAAGCTTTTCTCACACTTGTCAGTTCATCCATACCTCCTTTCCTTCTTGGTGAGCACTGTGAATGGTGCGGCTAGCCTTGAAAAACCCTCGACAAAATGTCGGTAGTATCCTACTAAGCCTAGGAAGCTGTGGATCTCCATCACGTTTCGCGGAGCTGGTCACGCGCTAACTGCATCAATTTTCATCGGGTCCACAAATACTCCTTCCTTAGGGACTACGTGGCCTAGGAAATGGACCTTCTCTAGCCAAAACTCATACTTGGAGAACTTGGCGTATAACTGACGGTCCTGTTGCATGCGCAAAATGATCCTTAAGTGCTCTTCGTGCTCTTCCTTCGTCTTAGAGTGTATAAGTATGTCATCGATGAACACAATGACAACTTATCCAAATAGCCCTTGAACATGCGCTTCATCCGGTTCATGAAAGCTACTGGCGCGTCTGTCAATCTGAGCGACATGAACAGAAACTCATAATGTCTGTACCGCGTTTGAAAAGCTGTTTTGGGTACATCTTCATTCCTGATTCGTAGTTGATTGTACATGGGATGTAGATCGATCTTCGAGAACACTGCAGCGTCTTAGAGCTAATCAAATAGATCGTCAACTCGCGGCAACAGATGCTTGTTCTTAATCGTAATCCTCTTCAACTCTCTGTAGTCGATGCACATTCTCAGTGGTCCATCTTTCTTCTTCACGAATGGTATGGGTGCTTTCCAGGGTGAATAGCTCTGTCGAATGAATCCCTTATCTATTTAGTCCTTTAGCTGGGCTTGGAGCTCCTTTAGCTCTATAGGGCCCATTCCGTAGGGGGCCTCAAAGATGGGGCTGATTCTAGTAGACGTTCAGTCTCGAACGAGATCCCGCGCTCTGGTTGGAGTCCTGCAAGATTTTCTGGAAATATCTCCATGAATTCCCTGACTATCGGTACGTTGTCGGGTCCTATCTCTATTCCTTGAGTCTTATCTGCTACGTATACTAGGAAGTCCGTGCATCCACTGGATAGCATCTCACGAGCCTTCACTGCTGATATCAACGTCTTTGGTTGCTCTGGCGACAAACCCTTATAGATGAACTTTTCACATCCGATTGGTTCGAAAACGATTTTCCGCCTTCAACAGTTTATGACAACGTTGTGTCCTAAGCTTTTTTTTTTTTTGCAGAATCTGATGATGCAATGAATGGGTGGCTCCAGAATCAAGTAGAACTAACACATCAAAGTTGGTGATAGAAAGCTGGCCTGTCACCATTGCAGAAGTTACAGCTTCAATGTTACCCCCCCGTGTAAGCATAGATTCTCTCTTAGCTGTCTGAAGCTTTCAGTATACCTTGTGTGATTGAAAGGTCTTCGATCATGGTCTGGTTGGTGTGAAGTTGATTATTCCCAATGCGGGGTTGATTCTGTCGATTCTGCAGGTTGGAGTGGCAATTTTTTGGCATAGTGGCCTTTCGTGCCACAGATGAAACAACCACTTACTCCTTGCTTACATTCTCCTGAGTGCCTCTTTCTGCATTTCGTGCACGTCGGATATTGGCTGTCATTCCTTTCTTGTCGTCTCTCTTCTGGGGAAATTCTCCTGTGAATCTTGGTTGCTCTAATTCCCCTTTTCTCTTGTTGTTGTTATGGGAATGCTCGCTATTCTAGCCGGTTCCCACATTCTGCCCTCTGTGTTGTGACTCGGGGTTCTGCTTCTCTTGAGCCTGCTTGGCTTGCGTTTTCTCCTCCATTCGTGCCTTAAAATTCTGCGCCTTTCGCTCCTTATCCTGAGCCGACCAGTACTCGGCTCAGATAGCCTTGCTGACACATTCTGCTAGCGTCGCTGGTCCGTGGCTTCCGCTACAGACCTAAACTGTGATTTCCGTTCTGAACATCTTCAACATTCATCCGATTCTTTCCTTTTGGTCGGTACCAAATCTGGATAAAGTTGAGCCAACTGCTCAAATTTCTTGACTGCCTCCATAACAGTCATACTACCTTGGTGCAAGTTGTCGAACTCGTCTTACTGCGCTACTAGTGCTTCGTCGTTGAAGTACATCTCCTTGAATTCCTCAATGAAATCGCTCCAGCTCATCTCTCTAATGTTCCTCCTAATGGTTACCATCTTCCACCACTAACGCGCCTCATTGCGCAGGGTGAAGGATGCGTACATCACTTTCTCTCTATCTGTTGGCCCTATAAAATCCAAGATTACTTGGATATCCGTTAGCCAGTCATTGGCCTCTATAGGGTTGGTGATTCCTTCGAATTCTAATGCTTTCATACGTCGGAATCTCTCATACAAGTCGCCTTCCCTAGGGATTGGTAGAAAAACAATTGCTGTTACGAAAGCAGCCATTACTATGGGTGCTAGTGCCTCCTGGGTTAGAGGAGCTGCTTGTTCCCTCAGAGTTTCTGAGGCTGCTAGAGCCTCCTGTGCTAGCATCTTTACTGACTGTGGTGCCTGGGGTTGCTGGCCCAGCTGTTCCCTAAGCTGGTTTAGCTCCGGTTGCTAGTCCTCCATCATCTCTCGCATGACTGCGATCTGTGCTATCAACTCATCCTCTCGGGATGCTGGGTTTAACTAAGCTCTTGTTCTTGCCATGTTTTCCTATGTAACCCTATCGTACAGCGGGAAAGGAAAATATGTCTCTTAAATTCTATACTTGGGACTCGTATCACATATCATTTTCTTTCTTACTTAACAATCTTACTTAAACATTATGGATATAAATATACACACTATATCCATCTTTCTTTCTCTCATATTGTGATGTTCAATACAATTACCGCATTGTATTGGGACATCGTCTGAGTGCTAGGATTCGTCCTGCACTTCCTGTCATATCATACTCACACTGTGGAAAAATTTATATCTGGCCCCTAGGGCAAAGCTTTACTGCTTATCTCATAATATATTTCACATAATATATATACATATATTCAAGATTCTAGTTCAGTGAGAGTGACACACACTTCCCCTATACGATCCCAACAAGTACATTATGCTACAACTGACGGGGGAGAGCTACTGCTTCCCTCTATATATTTTCAAAACTAACATTCCCGCAGAAGGGTTACTACTATTGGAAGGACAATCCTGATTCAGTATCAGGCATCTCCTCATCGTCACTATCGCTAAGTGAGTACTCCTCTGGGTTCTCCTCTCCCTCATCGTCGAGATGGACGTCAGAAAGAGTCTCGTTATCTTCCTCCTTTATGGGGTGTTCGGGAGACATACGGGCTGGTTCGGGTTCTCCATCGGCTCCCTATTGCCCTCGTGTACTTCTGGCTGGTGCTCAACCATGAACTCTTCATTGGCCAGTTGGGGTGCTGGTTCTATTGGGTCACCCTCCATAATGGCGGCTGCTATAATGCCTTGGGCTTGTGCAGGGTTCCTGGGGTTGAGCACTTTTCTCTCGGCATTCACTATCTCCTTGATAAGGCTTGCTAGTCCTGCTTGATCGCTCTTCTAATTCTGTTTGGCAAGGTCTCTTTCTCTCTTTGGGTCTTCTCCTGTCTTGATCCACTTTTGTCTTGGCATGTATTGTAGAAGTCAATATCGGTTCCTTATAGCGAACAACATACGTTAGAACTGTATCACTGGACATCAGCTGCAGTCTTTTAGTCCGATGAACAAATTCTCGTATATCCATAACTCTAGGGAACTTAGGCAGTTTCACTCCCCGCTTGACCATAAAGAAAAACTAGGGCTGATGCTGGACTGCTCTCAGAGATTGGCTCGATCGTGGTATGGCAAAACTCGACATAGTTAAGAGCTCATCCTGTTCATAAGGATCCCGATACACACGAGAGTATCTTCCTGAGAGATATCAACAGCCAACAGGACTCAGTTATCCTGGTCAATGGCGTACAATCAGGGAATCATTTTGATAACATGAAACCAGTCCTGACATTCTCATGGAGTGCAGGAGTACTGTTTGCCACTCGAAACTTAGTGGACAACTAGCCCTGAAGATCGGTACAACTCGGGCAGCAATCCATGTTCTTTCTCTGAGCAGTTCTCTAGCACTGCACGGTCATGATTTTTTCGTATAATGATCTCAGCATCTTTTCATCTTATCCTCGCCATCAAAGATTTTGTCGTTTCATTACTATAAAATGTTATCTTCAATAGATAAACATTTACTGACTAAAAATAAAACTAACTTACTTGGACAGATGAGGCAGGCATGCGGTGATGTGAGGTAGGATGCAAGATACATACTTAAAATACTGGAAAAGCATTATTTTAAATTCATTTTATCCATGCTGTAGGCGGAGTTGTACTTACCTATCAGTAGACAGTTTATACTCTCGCCTTCGTCACAATACAGGTACCTCCCTGTAATCATAATGCATTACATTAACATTCACTCTTAGGTCACCGTGGTCATTAGTGACTAATAAAAAATTCTCGTTATGTGGTACCGATCCTTATCGGTACTAATTGCCCTCTTCTTAAGAATTTGATTTTCTAATCGTGGTTAATTAATTTATTTGCTCAATAAATTAATTCACGTCGCTCTTAGGTCACTCTATCGTTAGGAACTAATAAACTTATCGTTGTGTGGTACCGATGCCTATCGGTACCCAACTGCTCTACTTTGGGAAATTTGATATGTAATTTTTAATCGTGCTTGATTAATTTGTCTACTTGGCAAATTAATCACTGTCTCTCACTATCCCATTCCGACTTGGTCCTTGACTGGCTAACCGACCAGTCAACTGACCGAATACCTCTCGTATGACCATTTAGCTTGTCGGGTTACCGTTACCGATGTAATCGCCCCAAATTTTATACTTAGATTGCACCCGTCCCTCGAGTGGTACTATTCTGACATAGGGGTCGTTTTCTTACATTACGAAATTTCTAATTGGGCGGTTCACTAATTCCGTAAACATCCGTCCTTCTTTCCTGGACCTAGGTCATCGAGGGGGCTCGGGTTTCCATCTCGATCACATTTTCAGCCCTCGTTTCCTAAAATACCCCTTTGTGCCGTTTTCAAAATTTTCGGCAGCATTTCTGCTTAATTTTTTGGGTTTTCGACGTTTAGGAAACGCCTCAAAACCATCTAACCTATTCTAACCTGCTACGTACTAAACTAGAGGCTTAATTTTTACGTAAAAGCTCCGCTTTTTACGTAAAAATATTCACATTTCCTCACATTCTCTTTTTCGACATTTCATCCCTTTTTCTTACAATTCCTCAAGTCAGTAAACCATAATTCATACATAATTATTTCTAATAATAAATTGAGGAATCAAAGGATCAAAACCACTACCAAAATCGTTCCTGTCGGCGGTCGGACGAACCGTTCGGTCTCGACCTCACAATCTTTGAATCGATGTTCTCCACTTTTGAAACTCCGGTTTGCAAATCCGATGTCGCGGATGTGTCCGGAACATCGAAAATAGGCCAACGGGCCATTCTTCAATTTTCGGTCTCCAGGTCGCCGTTGACCGGCGTTGATCGGCTGTTGACCACGGCGGTGATGGGAGTGGCGACCACCATCTTGAAGAGCTCGACGAGAGGAACCCATTGGTGGTGTCAATTTCACCAATCGAGGCTCCTATCACCGGAAATCGACCCTCGAAAAGTCGGCGATGGTAGAGGTGTTGGATCTTCGTTTTCCGGTGTTGTTGCCCAAAATTGATTTGGGGCTTTTGATCTACGTCTTGTTCTGAGCATTTTGATACCGACCTTGCAACTCAACTCCGCCAGAATAGCGAGATTCGACGGTGGCGATGGCGACGGTGACATCGAACCTTGGACAGCGCAATCCGGCGGCTGTTGACGTGAAATGAAGCCTGGGTTTTGTTCTACTCTTCACCACGAATCCATTGGGACCGGAATCGTGGCATTTGGACGTCGGACGGCGGAGATACGGCGGTTTGAAAAATTCGGCCATCGGCGGCTTTGGGCGGTGCGTGCGGCGTGCTCCGGCGTCGGTTCAGTCGACTCGGCCCACCGTTGGAATCAGCTCGTCGAGAGCTTTCCAATGGTGCCGGCGGTGTCGAAAACAGAGGCCGGATTCGATGGTCGGTCACTGTTCATCATCGTGTGGTGTTGGGGAGGAAATGGGATTTGGAAAAATTATGGGGGCTATTTTTCAATAGTCCCAAAAATTCCGTCCTTTTATACTAATTTTTTGAAAAATTTTAAGATAGGCTATACTGACTAATTTGGGCGTGCTGAACCCAAATATATCAGTTTTATCTTCATCCGAGGTCGTCTCGACCGGTTTCCTGATACTGCATGGTTCCCGATCAAAAATTACTTTTTGTGCTCAAATGACTAATTTGAGCATTCTGATTCCAAATATATCAGTTTTATATCAAGAAAAGGTCATCTTGACCAATTTCTTGATACTGTGGTTAGGCCTACACTGTGTTGACACTATGCACGCATAACGAGGCGTTTTCGCATGAAATTTCAAACACAGTCTCTCTTGACCAATTTGGACGTGCTGATTTCAAATTTATCAGTTTTACGTCCATCTGCGGTCTTCTAGACCAGTTTTCGAGATCTGTATGACCCCGTCTCGAAAAACGTGTCAGGTGCCTGATTGACTAATTTGGGCGTCCTGAGTCTAAATATATCAGTTTCGGGGTGAGAAAAGGTCGTCTTGGCCCTCATCCCGATACTGCATATCTTTTAAACACAATCTACATTTTGTGCTCAATTGGCCAGATTGAACCTGCTGACTATTAATATATCAGTTTTATGTCAGATTAAGGCCCTCTTGGCCACTAACCTGACACTGCGTATCACACTGTTCACTAATCACTATTCACTATCTGACTGACTAATCTGAGTGTTCTGACTCCGATTTTGTCAGTCTCCGGGTGAGAAGAGGTCATCTAGACCACTTTTCTCCATACTGTACATCTATTAGCGCAATTATCACTGTTGCGCTCAGATGACCAGTCTGAGCGTACTGATGACTAGCTCATAAGTTCTGTATCATAAAATGGTCATCTAGACCGGTTTCTTGATGTTGCGTGTCTCAACGCATACTCACATAATAGGGTGGACCGATTTCACTGTCGATTACCCCTTTCACTACATGAATAGTAATTAAACGTTACTATTCCTGTTTAATTCATTCAACTGAAAAGCACACTGTGCTTATTAACTTAATTACATCATTACATAGTAATTAAGTTTCATAATTCATGAGAGTCATTACAGTGGCTCTCGGCTCATTACACAGCCTTCTACATGGACTCTTACACGTGCGTGTGCAACGCAACACGGGCGTGTACATTTCAGACACGGGCATGTACTAGTTGAGACTACTCAACATGGCCATGTCTTTGAAATACATTCATCTATCTGAGCGGTACACAGCCTCTTACACGATCATGTACTTGACCGTGTTTCTTAAATTTACACTAAAAGACATTAAATTATGTCCATTTTGTTCTTTTATGACTTATTACATGGTAAGTAGGTGCCATGAATGTGGCGGCCCGACTCTCGTGGAGATCATATAATACTATTACAGTTGAGCTTATCGCTAACTGCGATAGATTGTACTCTCGTGGGTCGCCGGCTTATCTCACTCTCTTTTAAAATCATGTCGTTTTTGGGGAAATTTTTTTTTCTTTAACATCATATAAAGTCTTTTTCCACTATTTACTTTGTTGATAAATACAAAGTAATATAAATAACACAGTACTTTTGTAAAATATATATATAATTACAAAAGAACTGTTTCCCCTTTTTTCCCTTCACTTTAACGCTCAGCGGGAAGACTCTGGCAGTACCATATCCCTCGCCCAGTTATCCCATTTGACACGCGCCATCCCGTCCGCATCCAGTCAAATAAGCTACTGAGCTGGTCGCTTACCTGCAACATTAGCAAAAATGGTGAGCTACAGGCTCAGTAAGTTCAAACATGCAAGAAATGAAATTTCTATGAATAGTACTTTTGACCACAACACTGTCTCACACTAGTACATCTATCGCGATGTTAGTGCTCTCACTAAACTGTCTTATGCTCAATTATGGCACAGTTTCAGTTTTAGGTCATTATCTTTATTTACGTTCTGGTTTTGAGCTCAGGTTGGCAGTACCATTTTAAGTGCGCATGACTGGGAGCGGTACATTAGTGCTGACCTCCACAGCCTTAATCTCATAGCCCCAAAGGCAAAATTTTACATTGACTGGGAGCGGTACATCAGTGCTGACCTCCACAGCCTTATCTCATAGCCCCGAAGGCAAAAGTACCTCCCTATACGGAAGGCTGGTACGCCAGAAAGTGGTTTCATTACCGACTTTTTAACATTCTAACCCGGTGACTTCACATTGTCCCGTGGTTAGGAATGGTTCACATTTTAATTTTAGGTGAGTGAGTTTCATTAACCTCGCTCTAGTGTCCGAAGCACAATTAACCATGTGTCCCATTCTTATAGTGCCCGTAGCACATTTCGTCTCTCTCTCTATTCTATCATAGTGCCCGTAGCACATATGTACCTAACTTATAGTTAGTACATTTAAGTTAGCACAATATTGCTATATGTTGCAGACAGGTAAATGTCTGAACTTACCTTATCAGACTGTTCTCTTTCTCTCTCTCGGATCTTGAATCGCCTTCCTTGTAGGCCGATTTTGGGATCCTACAGACAAAACTATGTCTGTTAATTTCTTTCCCAATTATAGCTTTTATTTTTCATTAAAAAGCTTAAATAAAACCTATTTATAACTTTTTAGGTTTTATTTATTATTTTCACCATTTTCCCCTAACTTTTGTAAAATTACGATTTTACCCCAATATTTTGGCAAAATTGCAGTTTTGCCCCTGACGGAATTTTATTGATCCAGACTGCATTTTTGGCTCTCAGGAACTTTTCTGATTCTTTTCTAATCATTACCGGGTTCGTTTCTATTTTATTTCCACTTTTTGTTTTCCCGGCCCTCGGGAAGCACTATTCCGACCCTCACGTCGGTTTAGCGATTTTCTATCGTTTCGGAGTCTCAAATGGACGTTTCACTAGTATTTAAAACGTTCATCTAGACTTTTCCGACCTAGGTCTCCGAGGCTCGGGTTTTCCGTTCCCGACTCGGACCTTTATTTTATTTCCAAAAACGCCCCCCCCTCGGGGTCGGTTTTTCAATCTCACACGCATTTTTTCATTTTTAAGGGGACGGGTTACTATTCACGACCCACCCCTTAAATTTTTCCTTATTCACTTTTTCTGTTAGGGACTCGGGTTTCCGTCCCGGCCCTAACTTTTATTTTAAATCCCTATTTTACCCCGAATGCCGTTTTCGAAATTTCGGCAGCATTTCGGCGTAAATTTAAGGCTTCCGGCGTTAGGTACGCCTCGAACCATAAGTACCTGCCACGTACTATACCACAAGCCTATTTTATGTAAAAGTTTTCCAAACTTTTACATAAAAGCCCACAAATTTCAAATTTCACATTATCACCCACATTACAACATTTTTTTTACAAATTTACCCTTAATTTGGTTTCGGTTTTCACAACAAAACCAAACCAAATTTTGTCAAATTTTCACCACACTTTAGGCCATTCAATGTCATGTTTCCAACACTTTTTCAAGCCCATTTTCAATGCATTTTCAACCACATTTTTAGGGTTTTTATGCACTTAGAACCCACGGCCTTATTAATGAAAATCATGCTCAACATATTTGTTTCATTCTTTCAATCACATTGCCACCATTTACACATTAATTTGCATGATTTCAATCAACCAAACATCACCTAAAATCAAGCAAAATTTCTTCCAAACCATTAACAAAACCCACGGCCATGTAATGAAATTCACACAAGAAATTTTTTTTCAAACTTTCCACAATGAAATACAAGCTTTGCTCTTCACAAAATTAAGCTTAGAAAGCATATTAGCAATTAACCACAAAGTTTCCTCATTGGTTACCTAAGGTAACCCACGGATTTACCTTTGAAAAACCAACCAAATTTCAGTTTTTCTTTAATGAATTAGCATGGTTTTCTTCCTCAATACATCCTTAACAAAACCCAACATCAAATCCATGAAAAACAACCAAAAATTTTACATCTTCCAATCACTATTCATCCACGGATTTTGTGAAGAAAAACCATGAAAATTTGAGTGAAAAAGGGAGTTACCTTGGTCTAATGCTTCCTTTGTCTTCAATGAACACTTTGCCACTCTTTTTTGTGAAGAAAAATTGAAGAAAATCTTGGTTCTCCTTGGTAGCTCACGTACATGCCATGGAAGAAACACTTAGAATTTTTTTTTCTTTTGGTTTTGCTTTGAAATTTGGTTTCGGCCAATATGTTCCAAGATTGCCGACTTAACCATGCAAGAAAGCCAATTAATTTGGCTCAAAACCAATCAAATTTTGACATCTTTCCATGCCATTTCTTTCCCCATTTTTCAAAAATTAAAATAGGTATATTTTGGCCAAATCTTGGCCTTTAGATCAAAAGCTAAATGAATCATGGCCATCCATTCTACCAACCACCAAAATTCTTTCATTTATTAAACTTGATTTATGATGTCATAAATGCAAAAGTGAAAGTTGACTTTGACTTTCACTATTCACATTAATTCGACTACTTTTTGACCGATGCCGGTTCGAGCCGAAATTTTCCTGAAATCGTCCCGGCGTGTTCCTGAGGTCTCCTGTGCAGTCGGATCAATTTAATCTGCTTCCGTTTGATCAAAATCAATCCCGGAAGTTACCATCTTTTATTGGCTCGATTAGGGTTTTCAATGCCGGTTTTGGCACCGTTTCACCCGTTTCAACTCAGTGAATTTTTCCAACACTGAATTCTTACTCGTCAGTATTGTTAGAACATTTTCATATATTATGAACAATATAAATACATTTATTTCACTCTTTAAATAGTACAAATTGTTATATACATAAAATTGTACATTTCTTGTCCGAGAATTGCCTGAATTTCCTGGTTGTCACAATGAAAATGGCGGTCATTACAGAAACAAGATGTATCAAAACCTAAGACGGCAGCTTTGGTGGAGAGGTATGAAGTTAGATGTAAAGAACTTCGTGGCCAACTGTTTTACGTGTCAAAAAGTAAACTTAGTACGGGAGAGACCTGCAGGTCTGCTCCAACCACCTCCAATACCTCAGCGAAAGTGGGATAGTATAGGAATGGACTTCCTAACCGGCTTACCGAGAGCACAGGATGGATCTGATGGAGTCTGGGCAGTAGTAGATCGTCTCACGAAGACCACGCACTTCATCCCGTTCAAGACGACTTGCACCAGGAACCAGCTGTGACGCCCCGTGCCCTCAGCGGCTCGGACCGTCACTAAAAACTCTATTACTTAACTTGCTTCTTTAGCTTTTACTTATACTTTCTCTTTAAAACCGATACTTAAACTTGCTGAATTTAATACCATAAATTTAGAGGGATTTTTTTTTATATATACACGTACGTATTTACTATTCACATACGTATACTATTAAAATGCGGAATTTGAAAAACATAAGGATTTAAATTATACATACACAATTATATACTTGTTTATCTGATTACTATTCACCAGATACTATTTAACTATACTACTCATACATATACCGTTTACTGTTCTAAAATACCGTTTAACCTTTACTATTCAAAATACTATTTAACTGTCACCATTCAAAATATTATTTACTCATACTGTGTGGAAGAATACTCGCGGTGTATCCATAACCTCATCCTCACATCCACCTCCGCCACCATCATCGTCCCTTGATGTTTACGCTATAGGATGCTTACCTACAGCATGAACACACTCCGTGAGCTTTACGCCCAGTAAGTACAACATGTTAACCGCAAAACATGTTTAAAACATAGCACATACGTAAAATCATAGGCATGACATATATCACTTAATAAATCACATACCATATAAGCATATCACATATCAGCTCACATATCATGTCATCACATGACATGTCATAACAGTGAATATAAAACTTCACATACTTTATGCATGACAGAAGCATCGTGTACTGTATGCACTCTACTGAAAAAGAAAGCATAGCGAACTATAACTAATGCATGATCCGGTTATGTTCATTTATGCTTCAAACTTTTCTTTTTTTTCTCTTCTTGTCTATTTAGGGCCCATGTGTCAGTACCGTGTGTGCGCAGACCAACGGTAACTCCCGAGGTCAACTAATGCCGAAGAGCCATCAATTGATGCTCAACTTTTGGCCTTAACTTTCTTTAACTGGAAACCCCTTCGATTGAAGGAGCCGGTGCGGCACACCTATTTATTTCCATCTTGTTTAACTGTGTCTAGCCATACGCTTCTCTAAGCTGTCCCTAATCCTACGCGGTAGGGATCTATGGCTTCTATCTAGTTCTTTCATCAATCTACTCGATTGTGAAACTATATGCTCTTATGTATGCTGTGCAGCATCGTGTGCAAGATACATACTTAAAATACTGGAAAAACATCATTTTAAATTCATTTTATCCATACTGTAGGCGGAGTTGTACTTACCTGTCAGCAGACAGTTTATACTCTCACCTTTGTCACAATACAGGTACCTCCCTGTAATCATAATGCATTACATTAACATTCACTCTTAGGTCACCGTGGTCATTAGTGACTAATAAAAATTCTCGTTATGTGGTACCGATCCTTATCAGTACTAATTGCCCTCTTCTTAAGAATTTGATTTTCTAATCATTGTTAATTAATTTATTTACCCAATAAATTAATTAACATCGCTCTTAGATCACTCTATCGTTAGGAACTAATAAATTTATCGTTGTGTGATACCGATGCCTGTCGGTACCCAACTGCTCTACTTTGGGAAATTTGATATCTAATTTTTAATCGTGCTTGATTAATTTGTCTACTTGACAAATTAATCACTGTCTCTTACTATCCCATTCAGACTTGGTCCTTGACTGGCTAACCGACCAGTCAACTGACTGAATACCTCCCGTATGACCATTTAGCCTGTCGGGTTACCGTTATCGATGTAATCGCCCCAAATTTTATACTTAGATCACAACCGTCCCTCGGGTGGCACTATTCTGATCTAGGGGTCGTTTTCTTACATTACGAAATTTCTAATTGGGTGGTTCACTAATCCTGTAAACGTCCGTCCTTCTTTCCTGGACCTAGGTCATCGAGGGGGCTCGGTGTAGGAAAATAAACCGGTAAAAACGTATCAGAGTGGCGCAGCGGAAGAATAAAAATTTTTAGATCGTTAAATATCTCATGATGCCATATACAATAAATCAACAACAATTAAAACTCATACCTCAAGGACGCCAATATGCAGGAGGAGAATGACCGGAGGCTTCAACCAACTAGCCTTCTCTACTATTCTCCAATTCCCAAATGGCTGAGTGTGTGGGCACTCTGAACCTCGATCGGTATGCTAGCACTGCTAGTCTTCTTCCGACCACCCAGATCTCTAAAGAACTTTATTGTCACGATGAGCTATGCAACAATAAGCCTGCTCACCTGAGAGTCTGTGGTCTAAGAGAACTGGAGTGGCAGGACCTCTATTTATAGACCTGTATGAGGTGAATCTCTGAATTTGAATTGGATTAGGAAAAGATATTTTCCCTTATCCAAACCCATAAAATCCGAATTTTTCCAAGGGAGAATCTCCACTAAAAATTCGGTTTTCTTAGGATAGATCCAATCCAAATCTCAACAAGATTTTAACTAGAATTTTATCTCCCTTTTTCAACCAAAAAATCTGAAATCTTTAGGAGAAAATCTTCTCCAAATTTTCGGCCACTTTTAGGATAAGGAAGAATCAAAATTCCACTAGGATTTTTCAAGCTAAATCTCATCTCAACCTTATCCAAAAATAACCGAATTTCCTAGGATTAAGGCTCCAAAATTTCGGCCACTTTTAGGGAGGGAGAGAATCCAAATTCAACTAGGATTGAAACTTGAATTTTCCCTTGAATCTTATCTACAAAAACCAAATTTTCCATTGAGGATTATCCTCAAAAAATTCGCCCACTTTTGTTGGGATTTGGATTCAAAATTCAAGTAGGATTCTAACAAGATTATCCTCTCCAAATCCAACTCAAATTCGAATTTCAAACCTTGTGGATTTTCCACAACAAATTCGAATCCTACTTGGACTGTGATTCAAAATTTGAATTTCAAATTTCAAATTCAAATTTCAATTTCAAATTTCAAATTTCAAATTTCAAATTTCAAATTTAAATTTCAAATTCAAATTTCAAATTCGAATTTCAAATTCAAATTTCAAATTCAAATTTCAAATTCAAAATTCAAAATTCAAATTTCAAATTTCAAAAATTCAAATTTCAAATTTCAAAATTCAAATTTCAAATTCCACAAAATGGTTGTGTTTCATATTCTTGTTCTCATGGATAATTTTCTACAACTCCAATCCAATCTCAAATAAAATCATGGCAACTTTATTTGGAGTTCGAATAATTGTGTACTCTATTATCCAAAACAAAATCTGAATCCAACCGGAGAGAATCTTGTCTACCATCCTAATTCTGTGTCATCACCATCCATGCATAATAAACTAGCCAATAGCATACACAAATCAATTTGCCAAACGTTAAGGAATTATGTGGAGCTAGTAGAGGGACTGATTGGACATATATAATCGGGCTCCCGTGATTCCATATGATCATCATTCTGTACCGAACAACTCAATCATATGATCACTAATTTCAGAGTCACACCACTATAAATCTGAAACTGAACTCCCAATTATATACCGTATTACGTAAGCCTGTGACGAGCTAGCATCCAATGACCTTGTCATATATGCAAAACCCTCATATGATATCCATGATCAGCCTTAGGTCAAAGTCCGTTTAATCCTACTGATCAGGCTATCTTAAAGTTCCATTATACTACCGAATCAAGAAAATGATTATTCACCATATGTGAATAAGAAGTCATCCGCCCAGCAGACGACCCAAGGCCTTGTCCATTTTCACATTCAGTATAATGCCTTTAAGAGGATACCTTTAACTCCTCAGAGCTATGATTCCGATATCTGCAAACAAACCCTTCATCGTATACAAGTCATGCACCCAACGAACCGGTCTATAAGCTTACTACCTCTGAGACGCTTTAGCCATTGGAACATCAAAGTACACAAGTCATATACATGAAGTAGTTCATTTACTCAGGATTAAGGTTATTGCACAATGAACGTCAAAAGCAGATTGATCCACTCATAGCGGACTACGTAGATCAATCACACTTTAGTCCCAGTCTAATATGTCACCACCGAGCAACATATCCATGTCTCTACTTGGGAGTCCAGCTCCAGACAGTCAAGACAGACCGTCCCCTCTAAGGCTTTAGACAACATAATAGTCTTAACATGAGTTAGATGCTCGGTCTAACCCCATAGACTACAGACCATAGTTTAGACTGCTAACTTTAGAACATTGTCTTCTCGCATACAAAAAGTCCGTTGCATGCAACGTTCTAACAGTTTTAACACAAGCAGTCAGTGAGCCATATTTGCTTACATTTACTTTAACATGTAAATAAGATGAGGACAAATAGCAATGTAATGAATAACCTCTATGTATAATTTTATTATCCAGTTCAAAATGAATACATCAAAATGTCTCTAATACTTAGGGCATTTCCTAACGCTCGGGTTCCCATCCCGATCACATTTTCACCCCTTGTTTCCTAAAATACCCCTTTCTGCCGTTTTAGAAATTTCGGCAGCATTTCTGTTTATTTTTTGGGTTTCCGGCGTTTAGGAAACGCCTCAAAACCATCTAACCTATTCTAACCTGCCACGTACAAAACCAGAGGCCTAATTTTTATGTAAAAGCTCCGCTTTTTATGTAAAAATATTCACATTTCCTCACATTCTCTTTTTCGACATTTCATCCCTTTTTTTTACAATTCCTCAAGTCAGTAAGCCATAATTCATACATAATTATTTCTAATAATAAATTGAGGAATCAAGGGATCAAAACCACTACCAAAATCGTTTCCGTTGGCGGTCGGACGAACAGTTCGGTCTCGACCGCACAATCTTTGAATCGTCGTTCTTCACTTTTGAAACTCCGGTTTGCAAATCCGATGCCGCGGATGTGTCCGGAACGTCAAAAATGGGCCAACAGGCCATTCTTCAATTTTCGGTCTCCGGGTCACCGTTGACCGGCGTTAACCGCCGTTGACCGGCCATTGACCACGGCGGCGATGGGAGTGGTGACCACCATCTTGAAGAGCTCGACGAGAGGGACCCATTGGTGGTGTCAATTTCACCAATCGAGGCTTCTATCACCGGAAATCGGCCCTCGAAAAGTTGGCGACGGCGGCAGTGTTGGATCTTCATTTTCCGGCGTTGTTGCCCAAAATTGATTTGGGGATTTTGATCTACGTGTTGTTCTGAGCATTTTGATACCCACCTTGCAACTCAACTCCACCGGAATAGTGAGATTCGACGGCGGCGACGGCAACGGCGACGGTGAACCTTGGGCGGCACTATCCGGCGGCTATTGACGTGAAATGAAGCCTGGGTTTTGTTCTACACTTCACCACGAATCCATTGGGACCGGAATCGTGGCATTTGGAGGTCGGACGGCGATGATACGGTGATTTGAAAAATTCAGCCACCGGCGGCGCGTGCGGCGTGCTCCAGCGTTGGTTCGGTCAACTCGGCCCACCGTTGGAATCAGCTCGTCGAGAGCTTTCCAATGGTGCCGGCGGTGTCGCAAACGGAGGCCGGATTCGATGGTCGGTCACTGTTCATCCTCGTGTGGTGTTGGGGGAGGAAATGGGATTTGGAAAATTATGGGGGCTATTTTTCAATAGTTCCAAAAATTTCGTCCTTTTATACTAATTTTTTGAAAAATTTTAAGATAGGCTATACTGGCTAATTTGGGCGTGCTGAACCCAAATATATCAGTTTTATGTTCATCCGAGGTCGTCTCGACCAGTTTCCGTATACTGCATGGTTCCCGGTCAAAAATTACTTTTTGTGCTCAAATGACTAATTTGAGCATTCGGATTCCAAATATATCAGTTTTATATCAAGAAAAGGTTATCTTGACCAATTTCTTGATACTGTGGTTAGGCCTACACTGTGCACGCATAACGAGGCGTTTTCGCGTGAAAATTCAAACACAGTCTCTCTTGACTAATTTGGACGTGCTGATTTCAAATTTATCAGTTTTACGTCCATCTGCGGTCTTCTAGACCAGTTTTCGAGATCTGTATGACCATGTCTCGAAAAATGTGTCAGGTGCCCGATTGACTAATTTGGGCGTCCTGAGTCTAAATATATCAGTTTCGGGGTGAGAAAAGGTCATCTTGACCCTCATCCCGATACTGCGTATCTTTTAAATAAAATCTACATTTTGTGCTCAATTGACCAGATTGAGCCTGCTGACTATTAATATATTAGTTTTATGTCAGATTAAGGCCCTCTTGGCCACTAACCTGACACTGCGTATCACACTGTTCACTAATCACTATTCACTATCTGACTGACTAATCTGAGCGTTCTGACTCCGATTTTGTCAGTCTCTGGGTGAGAAGAGGTCATCTAGACCACTTTTCTCCATACTGTACATCTATTAGGGCAATTATCACTACTGCGCTCAAATGACCAGTCTGAGCGTACTGATGACTAGCTCATCAGTTCTGTATCATGAAATGGTCGTCTAGACTGGTTTCTTGATATTGCGTGTCTCAACGCATACTCACATAATAGGGTGGACCGATTTCACTGTCGATTACCCCTTTCACTGCATGAATAGTAATTAAACGTTACTATTCCTATTTAATTCATTTAACTGAAAAGCACACTATGCTTATTAACGTAATTACATCATTACATAGTAATTAAGTTTCATAATTCATGAGAGTCATTACAGTGGCTCTCGGCTCATTACACAGCCTTTTACACGGACTCTTACACGTGCGTGTGCAACGCAACACGGGCGTGTACATTTCGAACACGGGCGTGTACTAGTTGAGACTACTCAACACGGCCATGTCTTTGAAATACATTCATCTATCTGAGCGGTACACAGCCTCTTACACGATCATGTACTTGACCGTGTTTCTTAAATTTGCACTAAAAGACATTAAATTATGTCCATTTTATTCTTTTGTGACTTATTACATGGTAAGTAGGTGCCATGAAAATGGCGGTCATTACAACCTACCCCCCTTACAAAATTTTCGTCCTCGAAAATTAGAATAATTCCAGGACGTCTCTTCTCATGTCTTCTTCCCATTCTCATGTGGCTTCCTCAACACTATGATTCCGCCACAACACTTTTACTAGCGGTATACTTTATTCCTAAGTACCTTCTCCTCTCTGAAGAGGATCCGCCCGGGTCTCTCCTCGTACGTCGGATCAGCGTATACTACAATGGATTCTTGGCTAAGAACATGGGAGCTATCTGGCACGTACTTCTTCAGCATCAAGACGTTGTGCACTGTAGCTAACTCGGGAGGAAGCGTTAGTCTATAAGCCACCTTCCCGACTTTCTCTATTATCTCAAGGGTCCTATGTACCTAGGACTAAGCTTTCCTTTCTTTTCAATGTGCATTACCCCTTTCATGGGTGTCGCTACTTGAAACTCGAGGGGTCTATGGCGCTTATCGTCGAAATTCTTCTGTTGACTGTGTGTTGTATCTTACGTTTTTCGTATCAGCTTCACGTCTGCCATGGTATTCTTGATGATGTCTGAGCTAACTAGTCGGTTCTCTCCAAACTGGTACTAATGAGTCAGAGATCTGCATTTCCTTCTACAAAGTGTCTCGTACGGTGCCATTCCTATCTAGGAATAGTAGTTGCTGTTGTACGAGAACTCGCTCAATGGTAGCTTCTGATTCCAATTTCCTTTGAAGTCTAGGACGCAGGTCTCAACATGTCCTCTAGCATCTGTATGGTCCTCTTAGACTAACTGTCGGTCTGAGGATGAAATGCTATGCTGAACTCTCACTTGGACCGTAATGTAGCCTGAACACTTCGCCAAAAATCTGGAGGTAAAGTGTCCACTACGATCTGAGGCGATCGACTCTGGTACTCCGTGCCGTTTCACGAACTGTGCCGCATAGATTTCTACTAGTCGTTCCACCGAATAGCTAACTTTCATTGCTAAAAATTTAGCTGATTTCGTCAGTCTATCTATAATCACCCAGATTGCGTCATTATCGTTTGACGTCTTCGGCAGTCTGACTACGAAATTCATCGTAATCTGGTCCTATTTCCACTTGGGTAGCTTAATTTTCTACGATTATCCTGCTGGGCATTGGTGTTCTGCCTTAACCTTCTAACACGTAAGGTATCTGGCGATGAACTGGACAATGTCATTCTTCATTCCAAACCACCAAAAGCTTTCCTTCAGGTACTTGTACATCTTCTTCGCCACCGAATGTACGAAATATGACGTCTCGTAAGGTTCTAAAAAGATTCGCTTCGTGAGTTCTTCATTTTTCATAACACACACTCTACCTTTATAGTAGAGTACGTCGTCCTTAGGGATCTTAAACTCTGAATCCTTGTTCTCTATAGCTTCCTTTCTGGGCTTAAGCAGGGACAAATTGAAACCTTGACCGATCTTGATCTCTTCTTGGAGCGTCGATTGGAGGGTCATGTCAGACAATCTCCCTATCAAAATCTTGATCTCGCTGTCACATAGCTCCTTTGTAGTGCTCCTGACAAGGCACTAATAGTCATAGGCATAGTAATATACTTCTGACTCCGTGCATCGGCAACCTTATTGGCTTTCCCCGGATGGTATAGGATCTCACGGTCGTAATCCTTACCAACTCTAGCCATCTACACTGCCTCATGTTGAGCTCTTTCTACGTGAAGATACATTTGAGGCTCTAGTGGTCGATGTAAATCTCGCACGTGACTCCGTACAGGTAGTGCCTCCATGCTTTTATCGTAAAAACTATCGCTACTAGCTCCAGATCACGCGTTGGGTAGCTCTTCTCAAGGTTTTTGAGTTGTTGTGAAGCATACGCGACTACTCTACCACTCTGCATCAACATAGTTTCCAACTTGGTTTTAGATGCGGCTCTTAAATCACAAAGCTTCCCTGACCAACATTTGAAATGGTCAGCATTGGAGCGCTTATGAGTCTTCATTTCAGCTCTTGAAAGCTTTCCTCACACTTGTCGATTCACTTATACCTCTTTCCCTTCTTGGTGAGCGCTATGAGCGGAGCAACTAACTTTGAGTAGCCTTCGACTAAGTGTAGGTAACATCCAGTTAGTTTAAAGAAACTACGAATTCCTGTTACGTTCCTCTGAGCTGGCCACGTGCTAACTGCATCAATTTTCATCAGGTCCATAGATTCTCCTTCCTTGGGGTCTACGTGGCCCAGGAAATGGACCTTCTCCAGTCAAAACTCGTACTTGGAGAACTTGGCGTATAACTGATGGTCCTGTTACATGCGCAAAATGATCCTTAAGTGCTCTTCGTGCTCTTCCTTCATCTTGGAGTGTATAAGTATGTCATCAATGAACACAATGACAAACTTATCCAAATAGCCCTTGAACATGCGGTTCATGAAAGCTGCTGGCACGTTCGTCAATCTGAGCAACATGAATAGAAACTCGTAATATCCGTACTACGTTTGAAAGGCTATTTTGGGTACATCTTCATTCCTGATTCGTAGTTGATGGTACCCGGGACGTAGATCGATCTTCGAGAACACTGTAGCATCTTGAAGCTATTCAAATAGATCGTCAACCCGTGGCAATGGATGCTTGTTCTTAATCGTAATCCTATTAAACTCTCTGTAGTCGATGCACATTCGCAGTGGTCCATCTTTCTTCTTTACGAATGGTACGGGTGCTTCCCAGGGTGAACAATTATGTCGAGTGAATCCCTTACCTATTTAGTCCTTCAGCTGAGCTTGGAGCTCTTTTAGCTCTGTAGGGCCCATTCCGTAGGGGGCCTCAAAGATGGGGCTGATTCTAGTAGACGTTCAGTCTCAAACGAGATCCCACGCTCTGGTTGGAGTCCTGCAAGATCTTCTGGAAATATCTCCATGAATTCCCTGACTATCGGTACGTTGTCGGTTCCTATCTCTATTCCTTGAGTCTTATCTGCTACGTATACTAGGAAGTCCGTGCATCCACTGGATAGCATCTCAGCCTTCACTGCTGATATCATCGTCTTTGGTTGCTCTGGCGACAAACCCTTGTAGATGAACTTTTCACATCCGATTGGTTCGAAAATGATTTTCCGCCTTCAACAGTTTATGACAACGTTGTGTCCTAAGCTTTTTTTTTTTTTTGGCAGAATCTGAGGATGCAACGAATGGGTGGCTCCAGAATCAAGTAGAACTAATGCATCAAAGTTGGCGATAGAAAGCTGGCTTGTCACCATTGCAGAAGTTACAGCTTCAACGTCACTCCCCGTGTAAGCATAGATTCTCCCTTAGCTGTCTGAAGCTTTCAGTATACCTTGTGTGATTGAAGGGTCTTCGATCCTGGTCTGGTTGGTGTGAAGTTGATTATTCCCAGTGCGGGGTTGATTCTATCGATTCTGCACGTTGGAATGACAATTTTTTTTTTTGGCATAGTGGCCTTCCTTGCCACAGATGAAACAACCACTTGCTCTCTGCTTGCATTCTCCTGGGTGCCTCTTTCCGCATCTCGTGCACGTCGGGGTATTGGCTGTCATTCTTTCCTGGTCGTCTCTCTTCTGGGGAAATTCTTCTGTGAATCTTGATTGCCTTAATTCTCCTTTTCTCTTGTTGTTGTTATGGGAATGCCTACTATTCTGGCCGGTTCCCACATTCTATCCTCTGTATTGTAACTCGGGGTTTTACTTCCCCTGAGCCTGCTCAGCTTATGTTTTCTCCTCCTTTCGTGCCTTAACATTCTGCGCCTTTCGCTCCTTATCATGAGCCGACCAGTACTCGACTCAGATAGCCTTGCTGACACATTCTACTAGTGTCGCTGCTTCGTGGCTTCAGCTACAGACCCAAACTGTGATTTCCGTTCGGAACATCTTCAGCATTCGTCTAACTCTCTCCTTTTAGTCGGTACCAAATCTGGAAAAAGTTGAGCCAACTGCTCAAATTTCTTGACTACCTCCATAACAGTCACACTACCTTGGCGCAGGTTGTTGAACTTGTCTTACTGCGCTGCTAGTGCTTCCTCGTTGAAGTACATCTTCTTGAATTCCTCAATGAAATCGCTCCAGCTCATCTCTCTGATGTTCCTCCTAATGGTTACCATCTTCCACCACAAACGCGCCTCATTGCGCAGGGTGAAGGATGCGTACATCACTTTCTCTCTCTATCTGTTAACCCTATAAAATCCAAGATTACTTGGATATCCGTTAGCCAATCACCGGCCTCTATAAGGTTGGTGATTTTTAAGAATTCTAACGCTTTCATGCGTCGGAATCTCTCATACAAGTCGCCTTCCCTACGGATTGGTAAAAAAAACAATTGCTGCTATGAGAATAGCCATTACTATAGGCGCTAGTGCCTCTTGGGCTAGAGGAGCTGCTTGTTCCCTCAGAGTTTCTGGGGCTGCTAGAGCCTCCTGTGCTGGCATCTCTACTGACTGTGGTGCCTGGGGTTGCTGGCCCAGCTGTTCCCTAAGCTGGTTTAGCTCCCGTTACTGGTTCTCCATCATCTCTCGCATGGCTGCGATCTGTGCTATCAACTCATCCTCTCGGGATGCTGGATTTAACTAAGCTCTCGTTCTTACCATGTTTTCCTATGTAACCCTATCGTACAGCGGGAAAGAAAAAATATAAGTCTCTTAAATTCTGTACTTGGGACTCGTGTTACATATCATTTTCTTTTTTTTTTTTTTTACTTAACAATCTTACTTAAACATTATGGATATAAATATACACACTATATCCATCTTTCTTTCTCTCATACTGTGATGTTCAATACAATTACCGCATTGTATTGGGACATCGTCTGAGTACTAGGATTCGTCCTGCACTTCCTGTCATATCATACTCACACTGTGGAAAAAAATTATATCTGGCCCCTAGGGCAAAGCTTTACTGCTTATCTCATAATATATTTCACATAATATATATACATATATTCAAGATTCTAGTTCAGTGGGAGTGACACACACTTCCCTTATACGATCCCAACAATTACATTATGCTACAACTGACGGGGGAGCGCTACTGCTTCCCTCTATATTTTTTCATAACTAACATTCCCACATAAGGGTTACTACAATTGGAAGGACAATCCTGATTTAGTATCAGGCATCTCCTCATCGTCACTATCACTGAGTGAGTACTCCTCTGGGGTCTCCTCTTCTTCTTAGTCGAAACTGACCTTGTCATTGCGGGCTATGATGACTTGGGGTTCGTACATCCCCATCTATTCGTCATTACTAAAGCGGTTAGGGATCTCCTCTCCCTCATCGTCGGGATGGGCGTCGGAAAGAGTCTCGTTATCTTCCTCTTTCATGGGGTGTTCGGGAGACATACGGGCTGGTTCGGGGTTCTACATCGGCTCCCTATTGCACTCGTGTACTTCTGGCTGGTGCTCGGCCATGAACTCTTCATTGGCCAGTTGGGGTGCTGGTTCTACCGGGTCACCCTCCATAATGGCGGCTGCTATAATGCCTTGGGCTTGTGTAGGGTTCCCGAGGTTGAGCACTTTTCTCTCGGCATTCACTATCTCCTTGATAAGGCTTGCTAGTCCTGCTTGATCGCTCTTCTAATTCTGTCTGGCAAGGTCTTTTTCTCTCTTTGGGTCTTCTCCTGTCTTGATCCACTTTTGTCTTGGCATGTATTGTAGAAGTCCATATCGGTTCCTTGTAGCGAACAGCATATGTTAGAACTGTATCGCCGGACATCAGCTGCAGTCTTTCAGTCCGATGAACAAATTCTCATATATCCATAACTCTAGAGAACTTAGGCAGTTTCACTCCCTGCTTGCCCATAGAGAAAAACTGGGGCTGATGCTGGACTGCTCTCAGAGATTGGCTCGATCGTGGTATGGCGAAACTCGACACAGTTAAGAGCTTATCCTGGTCATAAGGATCCCGATACACACGAGAGTATCTTCCTGAGAGATATCAACAGCCAACAGGACTCAGTTATCCTGATCAATGGCGTACAATCAAGGAATCACTTTGATAACATGAAACCAGTCCTGACATTCTCATAGAGTGCAGGAGTACTATTTGCCACTCGAAACTTGGTGGACAACTAGCCCTGAAGATCGGTACAACTCGAGCAGCAATCCATGTTCTTTCTCTGAGCAGTTTTCTAGCACGGCACGGTCGTAATTTTTCGTATAATGATCTCAGCATCTTTTCATCTTATCGTCACCATCATAGATTTCGTCGTTTCATTACTATAAAATGTTATCTTCAATAGATAAACATTTACTGACTAAAAAAATAAAACTAACTTACTTGGACAGATAAGGTAGGCATGCGGTGATGTGAGGTAGGATGGCAGGAAACTGCTCTGATACCAACTGTGACGCCCCGTGCCCTCAGCGGCCCGGACTGTCACTAAAAACTCTATTACTTAACTTGCTTCTTTAGCTTTTACTTATACTTTCTCTTTAAAACCGATACTTAAACTTGCTGAATTTAATACCATAAATTTAGAGGGATTTTTTTTTATATATACGAGTATATATTTACTATTCACGTACGTATACTATTAAAATGCGGAATTTAAAAAACATAAGGATTTAAATTATACATACACAATTATATACTTGTTTATCTGATTACTATTCACCAGATACTATTTAACTATACTACTCATACATATACCGTTTACTGTTCTAAAATACCGTTTAACCTTTACTATTCAAAATACTATTTAACTGTCACCATTCAAAATATTATTTACTCATACTGTGCGGAAGAATACTTACGGTGTATCCATAACCTCATCCTCACATCCACCTCCGCCACCATCATCGTCCCTTGATGTTTACGCTATAGGATGCTTACCTACAGCATGAACATACTCTGTGAGCTTTACGCCCAGTAAGTACAACATGTTAACCGCAAAACATGTTTAAAACATAGCACATACGTAAAATCATTGGCATGACATATATCACTTAATAAATCACATATCATATAAGCATATCACATATCAGCTCACATATCATGTCATCACATAACATGTCATAACAATGAATATAAAACTTCACATACTTTATGCATGACAGAAGCATCGTGTACTGTATGCACTCTACTGAAAAAGAAAGCATAGCGAACTATAACTAATGCATGATCCGGTTATGTTCATTTATGCTTCAAACTTTTCTTTTTTTTTCTCTTCTTATCTATTTAGGGCCCATGTGTCAGTACCTTGTGCGCGCAGACCAACGGTAACTCCCGAGGTCAACTAATGCCGAAGAGCCATCAACTGATGCTCAACTTTTGGCCTTAAGTTTCTTTAACTGGAAACCCCTTCGACTGAAGGAGCCGGTACGAGACACCTATTTATTTCCTTCTTGTTTAACTGTGTCTAGCCATACGCTTCTCTAAGCTGTCCCCAATCCTACGCGGTAGGGATCTATGGCTTCTATCTAGTTCTTTCATCAATCTACTCGATTGTGAAACTATATGCTCTTATGTATGCTGTGCAGCAACGTGTGCAAGATCCATACTTAAAATACTGGAAAAACATCATTTTAAATTCATTTTATCCATGCTGTAGGCGGAGTTGTACTTACCTGTCAGCAGACAGTTTATACTCTCGCCTTTGTCACAATACAGGTACCTCCCTGTAATCATAATGCATTACATTAACATTCACTCTTAGGTCACCGTGGTCATTAGTGACTAATAAAAATTCTCGTTATGTGGTACCGATCCTTATCAGTACTAATTGCCCTCTTCTTAAGAATTTGATTTTCTAATCATTGTTAATTAATTTATTTACCCAATAAATTAATTAACATCGCTCTTAGGTCACTCTATCGTTAGGAACTAATAAACTTATCGTTGTGTGATACCGATGCCTATCGGTACCCAACTGCTCTACTTTGGGAAATTTGATATCTAATTTTTAATCATGCTTGATTAATTTGTCTACTTGACAAATTAATCACTGTCTCTCACTATCCCATTCAGACTTGGTCCTTGACTGGCTAACCGACCAGTCAACTGACTGAATACCTCCCGTATGACCATTTAGCCTGTCGGGTTACCGTTACCGATGTAATCGCCCCAAATTTTATACTTAGATCACACCCGTCCCTCGGGTGGCACTATTCTGATCTAGAGGTCGTGTTCTTACATTACGAAATTTCTAATTGGGCGGTTCACTAATCCTGTAAACGTCCGTCCTTCTTTCCTGGACCTAGGTCATCGAGGGGGCTCGGGTTACCATCCCGATCACATTTTCACCCCTTGTTTCCTAAAATACCCCTTTGTGCTGTTTTAGAAATTTTGGCAGCATTTCTGTTTAATTTTTGGGTTTCCGGCGTTTAGGAAACGCCTCAAAACCATCTAACCTATTCTAACCTGCCACGTACTAAACCAGAGGCCTAATTTTTACGTAAAAGCTCCGCTTTTTACGTAAAAATATTCAAATTTCCTCACATTCTCTTTTTCGACATTTCATCCCTTTTTTTTACAATTCCTCAAGTCAGTAAGCCATAATTCATACATAATTATTTCTAATAATAAATTGAGGAATCAAGGGATCAAAACCACTACCAAAATCGTTTCCATTGGCGATCGGACGAACCGTTCGGTCTCGACCGCACAATCTTTGAATCGTCGTTCTTCACTTTTGAAACTCCGGTTTGCAAATCCGATGCCGCGGATGTGTCCGGAACGTCAAAAATAGGCCAACAGGCCATTCTTCAATTTTCGGTCTCCGGGTCGCCATTGACCGGCGTTAACCGTCGTTGACCGGCCGTTGACCACGGCGGCGATGGGAGTGGCGACCACCATCTTGAAGAGCTCGACGAGAGGGACCCATTGGTGGTGTTAATTTCACCAATCGAGGCTCTTATCACCGGAAATCGGCCCTTGAAAAGTCGGCGACGGCGGCGGTGTTGGATCTTCATTTTCCGGCGTTGTTGCCCAAAATTGATTTGGGGCTTTTGATCTACGTGTTGTTCTGAGCATTTTGATACCCACCTTGCAACTCAACTCTACCGGAATAGTGAGATCCGACGGCGGCGACGGTGACGGCGACGGTGAACCTTGGGCGGCGCGATCCGGAGGCTGTTGACGTGAAATGAAGCCTGGGTTTTGTTCTACACTTCACCACGAATCCATTGGGACCGGAATCGTGGCATTTGGAGGTCGGACGGCGAAGATACGGTGATTTGAAAAATTCGGCCACCGGCGGCTTTGGGCGGCGCGTGCGGCGTGCTCCGGCGTCGGTTCGGTCAACTCGGCCCACCGTTGGAATCAGCTCGTCGAGAGCTTTCCAATGGTACCGGCGGTGTCGCAAACGGAGGCCGGGTTCGATGGTCGGTCACTGTTCATCCTCGTGTGGTGTTCGGGGAGGAAATGGGATTTGGAAAATTATGGGGGCTATTTTTCAATAGTCCCAAAAATTTCGTCCTTTTATACTAATTTTTTGAAAAATTTTAAGATAAGCTATACTGACTAATTTGGCCGTGCTGAACCCAAATATATCAGTTTTATCTTCATCCGAGGTCATCTCGACCAGTTTCCGTATACTGCATGGTTCCCGGTCAAAAATTACTTTTTGTGCTCAAATGACTAATTTGAGCATTCTGATTCCAAATATATCAGTTTTATATCAAGAAAAGGTTATCTTGACCAATTTCTTGATACTGTGGTTAGGCCTACACTGTGCACGCATAACGAGACATTTTCGCGTGAAAATTCAAACACAGTCTCTCTTGACTAATTTGGACGTGCTGATTTCAAATTTATCAGTTTTACGTCCATCTGCGGTCTTCTAGACCAGTTTTCGAGATCTGTATGACCTTGTCTCGAAAAATGTGTCAGGTGCCCGATTGACTAATTTGGGCGTCCTGAGTCTAAATATATCAGTTTCGGGGTGAGAAAAGGTCGTCTTGACCCTCATCTCGATACTGCGTATCTTTTAAACAAAATCTACATTTTGTGCTCAATTGACCAGATTGAGCCTGCTGACTATTAATATATCAGTTTTATATCAGATTAAGGCCGTCTTGGCCACTAACCTGACACTGCATATTACACTGTTCACTAATCACTATTCACTATCTAACTGACTAATCTGAGCGTTCTGACTCCGATTTTGTAAGTCTCTGGGTGAGAAGAGGTCATCTAGACCACTTTTCTCCATACTGTACATCTATTAGGGCAATTATCACTACTGCGCTCAAATGACCAGTCTGAGCGTACTGATGACTAGCTCATCAGTTCTGTATCATGAAATGGTCGTCTAGACTGGTTTCTTGATATTGCGTATCTCAACGCATACTCACATAATAGGGTGGACCGATTTCACTGTCGATTACCCCTTTCACTGCATGAATAGTAATTAAACGTTACTATTCCTATTTAATTCATTTAACTGAAAAGCACACTGTGCTTATTAACTTAATTACATCATTACATAGTAATTAAGTTTCATAATTCATGAGAGTCATTACAGTGGCTCTCGGCTCATTACACAGCCTTCTACACGGACTCTTACACGTGCGTGTGCAACGCAACACGGGCGTGTACATTTCGAACACGGGCGTGTACTAGTTGAGACTACTCAACACGGCCATGTCTTTGAAATACATTCATCTATCTGAGCGGTACACAGCCTCTTACACGATCATGTACTTGACCGTGTTTCTTAAATTTGCACTAAAAGACATTAAATTATGTCCATTTTATTCTTTTGTGACTTATTACATGGTAAGTAGGTGCCATAAAAATGGCGGTCATTACACCAGCTAGCCGAGCTTTACATGAGGAACATAGTCAGATTGCATGGAGTCCCTACAGTGATGATTTCTGATCGTGATACGCGCTTCAACGCTCGCTTTTGGCAAAGTCTACAGGAAGCTCTAGGCACAGAACTGAACTTCAGCACCGCTTTTCATCCGCAGACAGATGGTCAGTTGGAGCGTCTTATACAGATCCTCGAGGATATGCTACGTGCCTGCGTTCTTGATCTTGGAGATGGATGGAGCAAACACCTCTACATGGCAGAGTTCACATACAACAACAGTTATCAAGCGAGTATCGGAATGGCACCCTTTGAAGCGTTGTACAGAAAGCCTTGTCGATCACCCATCTATTGGGTTGACAACCAGGAAGCACCAGTGGGTGGACCCGAGATGATCCTAGACCAGTACGAGAAGATTGCCATCATCAAACAACGACTTCTAACAGCACAGAGTCGACAGAAAAGCTATGCAGATCAACGCAGAAAGCCGTTAGAGTTCGAGGTCGGAGAGTTTGTGTTGCTAAAGGTTTCACCGAAGAAAGGTATCTCTCATTTCGGAGTTAAAGGGAAGCTAGCACCGCGTTACATTGGACCTTTCGAGATCGTACGCAGAGTTGGTAAGGTCACATATGAGCTGAAGTTACCCGACACCTTGGGAGTGCATAACGTTTTCCATGTATCGATGCTGAGGAAGAGTGCACGAGCAGAGTCAGAAGTCATTTCAACAGATGATGTAGAAATCCATGTCTCTTACGTCGAGGTTCCAGTGAAGATTTTGGATCGTAAGGTGAAGTAGCTGAGGACGAAAACAATACCCATGGTGAAGGTTCTTTGGAGTAACCATGGTGAAGAGGAAGCCACATGGGAAACCGAGAAAGATGTGCGTGAGAACCATGCTAAATGGTTCGCTAAGCCGTAGAGTACTTGTAATGTAGTCGACCTAAGTTTGTTTTGTAACCCTACTCTATTCATAGTGGTAGATATACCACTATATGTTCTAAAAGGTGCATTTAGATTTGCTTAATGAAATGAGAAGTGACTCATATTCTTATTCTCTTCTTTAGTGTGGAGAAATTCTTAAAGTTTCGAGGACGAAACTATTTTTAGTGGTAGATATTTGTGACGCCTTAAATTTTATTTAAGGGTCAATATATAATTTAAATAAAATTAGTGTGCCAAAAATTAATTAAAAATCCTTTTGGAAACCCTAGGTTGGTTTCCTAGTCAAATTCCGTTCAAAAAGTCAACAATTTGAACTTTAAAAAAAACTCTAAAATATTCGGCCATCACTTGGGATTTTAATTAAAATTTAAATTCCACAAATCCAAGGAGGATTCAAATTCAAATTTCATTCCTTAGATATAAAGAAGAAATTTGGCCATAAAGTGTAGGAAATAAAGGAGATTTTATTGAATTAAAAGCTAAGTCAAAACTCAATCAAAATTCAAATTATTTTTCCTTAAAAACTAAGGGATAATTTTAGCCACTTAAGGGGAAATAAGAGAGAAAACCCTAGCCTCAAAACAGCATAAAAACTTTCCCTTTTGCCCCTTACAATTTTCGACCAAACAAGGAAGAGAAAGGGAAAGAAAAACCTAGTATAAAAACCCCCTTTTAACTCTCATTCACACTTCCTTTCACCCTCAAAAATTCGGCCAGCTTTCCCCTCTCTCCTCTCTGAATTTTCTCTCCTAAAACACACCCAAAACAGCAAACAAAACTTACCAAAAGGCTGCTCAAAAATTCAACAATCTTTGAGACAAAAAAATAAGGTGAGAAATCAAAATTTTTTTTCCTTCCTTTTCCTTTTGATTTCAAATCCGAAATTTTATATGGTTTTCTCCACTGTTTCCCTACTGTTTTGAAGACTCCAACACTCACACAAATTCAGCCAAAAGGGAGACCAAACATCAAAAATAGTGCAGCACAAACAAGGTGTGATTTCTCTCTCAAACCCTAAAATTTTGCCTCATTGATCCCCTTTTCAAAAACCCTATTATCATATGTGTAAGAGTTTATGATTTTATCAATTTGATTCCTGAGTTGTGTTAATGACATATAAATATGGTTTTCCACAAAATTTCGTGATCATTGGATGAAAATTGAATTGGTTGGAGGCTAATCGAAATTCGGACACAGAAAAACAGAAATCCGAAAAATTACCATATAAACAGTAAATTTGTGTCAGCCATAACTTGAGTTTTAAAAACGATTTTTGAGTGATTCTTGAGTCTAAAATTAAATTCAAGATGTCCCCTAGATGCCTCCAAAATTTCAGAATCAAACTCATCCGTTTGCCTAGTCAAAATATTTTTCTAACATAGGCAGACAGAACTGCCAGGTTTTGAACCGAAATTGAAACCCAGATTTTTATGCCTGAAAACAACCCTCGGTTTTTGGTCTAGTTGAATGACCCAATGATGTCCAAAAATTATAAAAATTATATGGAATTAAAGCTACGGATGTCTAGTTTAACATATTAAAAATTTAGAATTTTTGGGATGAAAAATAAATTAATATGGATTTTAAATTCAGCCTAGGTCAGTCTGCCCATGCCCAGTAATATCTTAACTTAGAGTTTTTCATAAATTTTAAATCCCAAATGTTTATTAAACGTTTTAAAATCTTTTGTGGTACACTAAAATGATTGGATGATTATGTCTAGACCTAGACTGATCATATGTTGTGATTATAGGATTTATTTGACGTTCTTGCTGGATTTGTGGATCACCTTATCGTAACGCTTGTGCGATAATCGAGGTAGGACGTTCTACCCTTTTCTGGGAGTAGTCAAGTGTTTTAAATTCCCCTGTTTTATCGATGGCATGCTGTTTTCAGTTTATGAAATTTTTATACTGTTTTTGGATGGAATAAACGCATGCAAAGTGTTTTGTATTAAATGTGTATTTCAAAGCGTGTTTTGATTAATGGCATAATATAACTTGGTAAATACCATCTTTTGAATAATCCAGTGAACATAATTGAGCTCTAGTTCACGATCATTGTAAATGATGCATGCGTCTCAGAGTTGACGCCATGGGGGAAGGTCCCTAAACCTGCGCAGGGCCGTTCGGCCTATTTAGACCGTAACGAGATGATCTAGGATAATTCAATTCGAGGCACGTATATTATAGCTACGACAAGTCCTCACTCAAAATATGATGGTTTGTTTTAATGATTTATTATTTTAATATTGGGGCACGTATATTGCAGCTACACTAAGTCCTCAGCAGAATAAAACTTGCATTAAAAATGTTTTTCACGAAATTGTTGATTATTTTTTTGTTATGATTATTATGTCATGTATTTTTTTTAAATGGTTGATTATTTTTGGAAACGAATATTATGCCATATTTTTAAATGTTATCTGTTAACCCACCTTTGTTTCTGTCCTACTGAGCCAGCGCTCATGTCCCTTTTTCTTTGTGATTTCGAAATGACTACTTTTAGGTACGGGAGGTAGCAGTTCTGAAATTCGTTGAGATATCCGTTACTACCGAAGATGATGCTATCCGTTTTCTCCATCTTCTTCTTTCTGTTTCTCGTTCTGATGTAATGAGACTTTAAGTTTGTACTTTATTACACGTTATTCAAATTTCATGCTTGGGAATATTTATTGTTGGTAATTTCTTTTGAAACCTGATTTTGTGCTTGATTTCTGCATTAAAAGTTATTAACTTTCTACTTTATTTTGTTTTGTGGTTATGATGCTACTTTATAATTAGGCTTAGCTAAATTATAATGTTGACCTATTGTTTTTGTAATAAATGTTTTCCTTAAATCTCGAGTTGATATTATGATTTGGCTGCCGTGTCACGTGTCTAAATTTTGGGCCGTGACAAATAGACTCTTATGTCTGAGTGTCATATGTGGTAAGCTTCAAATATTTCTATGTCTGCGACATGTATAGACTTTTATGTGTTATATGTTGCAAGTTTAAGCATTTAGTTGATATAACATAAATCGACATGTTATGTCTATGTTTACATGTTATATGAAAGTTATATGTATGAGTGCTATATGCACCAAAGTGTGGCTAACAACTGTTATGTTATGAACTATGTGCTATGTCTAAGTCCAATGTAAATTGACTTGACATGTATATGTCTACGTGTTATATATAGTAAGTTCAGACATTTTATTGTCTGTTACATAAAATTATGTAATATGTTTATATGTTATGTATGAAATGTAAACTATATATGTAAGGTGTTATATGCACAAAGGTGCATTTAATAAAATACACACAATGAAAGAAAGATAAGAGTAGTGTTCCAGACCATGGAGACAATGATAATGCCCCCTGGTCAGAACCATATGAAAGACAGTAAGGAAAGACAAGAATCACCAAAATAATAAGGCTGAAGGTTTAAACATTGGATGTTTATATGTTAGGTCTAAGTTAAACATGAATTGACTTTTATGTTTAAGTGTTATATACAGTAAGTTCAGGTATTTAATTATCTACAACATGAACTTACTTGACATGTTTATGTGTTATGTGTTTTATATGCAGCATGTAAGTTTAAATATTTCCTTGTCTGCAACATAAATGGACTGGTCATGTTTATGTGTTTTATGTGTAGTTTTAGTGCCAAGATACTATGATTTGAATGTTATGAAAGTCATGTTATGAACCATGCCTTACGTTTAAGTCGAATGTAAATTAACTTGACATGTTTATGTTTATGTGTTATATTTTATAAGTTCAGACATTTCTCTGTTTACAGCATGAATTTACTTAGTATGCTTAGGTGATAGAGATGACAGGAATTTAGTAGTCAGGTGCTGTATGCACACTAACATAAGAGATAAAATTTTAAGAAAACTATAATATAAACTACATAATAATTTAAAGAGTTCCAAACCCAGGAGGTAGCATAAATGCCACCGGTCAGGAACCACCAGAAACTCAATAACTAAATTAGTATTGGCGTACCGGCCTCTCACACAGATGGAGGTTTCTCAAATTTCAATTACAAGTTATAATAGGACTCCAAACCAATGGTGTTACGTCCCGAGTTTGGAAGTCTGATGTTATGTAGACGGTCGAGGATTGGCCAGTGAGTTGCTCCCTAGAGTCCCTCTCAGTTATGCGCATATTACGGTATGATCAATTATGGGACCCAAAAACCAGAACGTAATGAAAGATAAAGACTCAAGAAAATAAAAATAAAAATAAAAATAAAAATATATAGTCCATAAACAAGCATAAGATATACTAACATTACGAATACCAATGCAATCAAAGGCACTGTTCATGGTCAACGGTACTGTTCACAGTTGATAGTACTGTTCATGGTCAGAGTTACTATTCATAATGAATAGTAATACAAAAGCAATGCATATTATTTATTATGTTAATGATCCATGTTATGTTTGATGTTAAGGATATTTAAGCATACGTAAGTGTATTTACGATGCTTAAATATATTTACAAAGTTTTACATATTGAAGTATGATAAGTGTATCCATGATGTTAAATGTGAGAGTATTTTCACAATAACAAGTGTGTCAAGTATGTTATATTTATGATGTTAAGCTTATGATCAATATGCTATGTTTAAATTATTACAATGATAAGTATGAAATTCTGTTCAGTTATTATAGGGCTCCCAATTGGTAGTACGTCCCAGATTTGGAAGTTTAATGTTAAGTAAATCGTAGAGGATAGCACAAAAGTATGTTCAAGATATTAAGTATATTTAGAGCATGTCAAGAATGCAAGTACGTTCAGGATATTAAGTAGGTTTAAAGCATGTTAAGTATGAAAGTGTACTCACGGTGTGCATTATATCAAGTATGGTTATGATAAAAAGTGTGGCGGCCCGCCCCTCGTAGAGATCATACAATACTATTACAGTTGAGCTTTATCGCTAATTGCGATAGATTGTACTCTCATGGGTCGCCGGCTTATCTCTCTCTTTTTAAATCATGACGTTTTTGGGGAAATTTTTTTTTTCTTTAAACATCATGTAACCATTTTTTCACTATTTACTTTGTTGGCAAGTACAAAGTAATTTACATATTACAGTACTTTCGTAAATATATAATATTACAAAAGACTGTTTATTTTTTTTTTCCTTCCCTTTTTATCGCTCAGCGGAAAGACTCTGGCAGGACCATATCCCTCGCCCAGTTATCCCATTTGACACGCGCCATCCCGTCCGCATCCAGTCAAATAAGTTACTGAGCTGGTGTCTTACCTGCAACATTAGCAAAAATGGTGAGCTACAAGCTCAGTAAGTTCAAACATGCAAGAAATAAAATTTCTATGAATAGTACTTTTCATCGTGAATAGTACCTTTGACCACTATTCATACGTAAATAGTAACTTTGACTACTATTCATACATGAATAGTAAGGTTGACCACAACACAGTGTCACAACAGTACATCTACCGCGATGTTAGTACTCTCACTAAACTGTCTTATGCTCAATTATGGCATAGTTTCAGTTTTAGGTAATTATCTTTCATTATGTTCTGGTTCTGAGCTCAGGTTGGCAGTACCATTTAAGTGCGCATGACTGGGAGCGGTACATTAGTGCTGACCTCCACAGCCTTAATCTCATAGCCCCGAAGGCAAAATTGTACATGACTGAGAGCGGTACATCAGTGCTAACCTCCACAGTCTTAGTCTCATAGCCCCGAAGGCAAAAGTACCTCCCTGTACGGAAGGCTGGTACGCCAGAAAGTGGTTTCATTACCGACTTTTTAAATTTCTAACCCGGTGACTTCACATTGTCCCGTGGTTAGGAATGGTTCACATTTTAATTTTAGGTGAGTGAGTTTCATTAACCTCGCTCTAGTGCCCGAAGCACAATTAACAATGTGTCCATTCTCAATAGTGCCCGTAGCACATTACGTCTCTCTCTCTATTCTATAATAGTGCCCGTAGCACATATGTACCTAACTTATAGTTAGTACATCAAAGTTAGCAACAATAATGCTATATGTTGCAGACAGGTAAATGTCGGAACTTACCTTATCAGTCTCTTCCCTTTTTCTCTCTTGGATCTTTGATCGCCCTCCTCGTAGGTCGATTTTTGGATCCTACAGACAAAACCTTGTCTGTTAATTTCATTTCCATTTATAGCTTTTATTTTTCATTTAAAAGCTTAAATAAAACCTATTTATAACTTTTTAGGCTTTATTTATCATTTTCCCCATTTTTTCTCAACTTTTACAAAATTACAATTTTACCCCTGTATTTTGGCAAAATTACGATTTTGCCCCTGACGGAAATTTCCCCGATCCAGACTGCATTTTTGGCTCTCAGGAACTTTTCTGACTCTTTCTAATCATTACCGGGTTCATTTCTATTTTATTTCCATTTTTCACTTTCCCGACCCTCGGGAAACACTATTCCGACCCTTACGTCGGTTTAGTGATTTTCTATCGTTTCGGGGTCTCAAATGGACGTTTCACTAGTATTTAAAACGTTCACCTAGACTTTCCCGACCTAGGTCTCCGAGATTCGGATTTTCCGTTCCCAACTCGGACCTTTATTTCATTTCCAAAAACGCCCCCCCCTCGGGGTCGGTTTTTTTTCAATTTCACTCGCGTTTTAAATTTTTAAGGGGACGGGTTACTATTCTCGAACCACCCCTTAGGTTTCCCTTATTCAATTCTCAGTTAGGGACTCGGGTTTCCGACCCGACCCTAAACTTTTATTTTTTTTTTCCCATTTTACCCCGAATGCCGTTTTCGAAATTTCGGCAGCATTTCAACGTAAATTTAAGGCTTCCGGCGTTAGGTATGCCTCGAACCATATGTACCTGCCACGTACTATACCACAAGCCTATTTTATGTAAAAGTTTTCTAAACTTTTACATAAAAGCTCACAAATTTCCAATTTCATATTTTGACCCACATTACAACATTTTTTTCACAATTTTGTCCATAGTTTGGTTTCGGTTTTTTTTTTTTCACAACCAAACTGAACCAAAATTTGTCAAACTTTTCAACCGCTTTTTAGGCTATTCAATGCCATTTTTTTAACACATTTTCAAGCCCATTTTCAACCAAATTTCCTAGGGTTTTTACCATATATAACCCACGGCCAATGAATGAAAAACATGCCAAATATTTTTGTTTCATCCTTTCAATCACATTTCCATCATTTACATATTAAAATACATGATTTAAATTAACCAAACATCACATAAAATCATGCAAAAGTTTCCACCAACCCTTAGGTAACCCACGGCCACATTAGGTTAGGTTCACCCACAATTTTTTTTTTCAAGCTTTTCACAATGCAATTCAAGCTTTATTCTTCACAAAATTGAACTTGGAAGCAAATTAACAATTAAACCACAAAATTTTCTCATTGTTTACTTAAGGTAACCCACGGATTTACCCTTGAAAAACCAACAAAATTTCGGTTTTTCTTTAAACCAATTGCATGATTTTTTTCCTTATTACATCCTTAACAAAACCCAACATCAAATTAATGAAAAACAACCAAAAATTCTCCATCTTTTTCCCACTATTCACCCACAGATTTCTTGAAGAAAAACCAACAAAAAGTCAAGTGCAAGGGAAGTTACCTTAGTCAATTGCTTCCTTTGTCTTCAAGGAGTGTTTTGACACACTTTTTGTGAAGAAAAATTGAGGGAATATCTTGGTTTCCCTTGGTCACTCACGGCTCCACCATGGAAGAAGACTTAGAAAATTTTCTTTGGTTTGTTTGCTTGAAAATTTGGTCTCGGCTTTTTGTTCCAAAAGTGGCCGACTTATGCCACTAAGAAGCCAATTAATTTGGCCATTAACCAATAAGAATTAGACACCTTTCAACACTAATTCTTTCCCCATTTTTCAAAAATTAAAAATGGTTAATTTTGGCCAAATCTTGGCCTTTAGATCAAAAAGTAGATGAATCATGGCTATTAATGCTACCAACCACCATTTTAATCCCATTTATTAAATGGATTAACGATGTCATAATTGCTAAAGTAAAAGTTGACTTTGACTTTTACTATTCACATTAATTCGACTACTTTTTGACCGATACTGGTTCGAGCCGAAATTTTCCTGAAATCGTCCCGGCGTGTTCCTGAGGTCTCCTGTGCAGTCGGATCAACTTAAATTGCTTCCGTTTGATCAAAATCAATCCCGGAAGTTTTCCGACTTTTATTGTCTCGGTTAGGGTTTTCAATGCCGGTTTTGGCACCGTTTCACTCGTTTCAACTTAGTGAATTTTTCCAACACTGAATTCTTACTCGTCAGTATTGTTAGAACATTTTCATATATTCTAAATAATATAAATACATTTATTTCACTCTTTAAATAGTACAAATTGTTATATACATACAATTGTACATTTTCATCCGAGAATTGCCTGAATTTCCCGGTTGTCACATTCACCCCTCCTTATAAAATTTTCGTCCTCGAAAATTAGAACAAATGGGGGTATAAACTCCTCATCTCGTCTTCTCGTTCCCACGTAGCTTCTTCAATGTTGTGATTTTTCCACAAAATCTTTACTCGTGGGATTACCTTATTCCTCAGTACTTTCTCTTCACGAGCTAGTACTCGAATGGGCTGTTCCTCATATGTCAAATCCTCGTGGATTTGAATGGGCTCATGCTTCAAAACATGGGACGGATCTGGTATATATTTTCTCAGCATCGACACATGAAACACATTATGCACTGCCGACAATTCTAGAGGTAACGCTAATCTATAAGGGACCTTTCCAATGCGCTCGATAATTTCATAAGGTCCAATATATCTTGGACTCAGTTTCCCCTTCTTACCGAAACACATAATCCCCTTCATGGGCGATACTTTGAGGAATACGAAGTCTCCTTTATCAAACTCTAAGGATCTCCGCCTCTTTTGTCGGCTTTGCGCAATTTTCATTTGATGCTGAATTCTAGCAACTGCATCGGAAGTCTCTTTTATGAAATCCGTCTTATGCAACTGCTTCTCTCGTAAATCATACCAGTGTAATGGTGATCTGCACTTCCGTCCATACAAAGCCTCTAAGGTGCCATGCCTATAGAAGCTTGGTAACTATTATTGTACGAGAATTCAATCAATGGTAACTTCTCGTTCCAATTTCCTGCAAAATCCATAACACAAGCTCGAAGCATGTCCTCTAACGTCTGAATTGTCCGCTCCGACTGTCCGTCTGTTTGCGGATGAAATGCCGTACTGAGTCTCAATTCAGTACCCATGGCTTCTTGCACACACTTCCAGAAATTCGAAGTGAATCGTGCATCTCGATCTGATACAATGGATTTTGGTACTCCATATAGTCTGACGACATGAGTTACTTATAATTGAGCAAACTTTTCCAATGAAAAGGTCATCTTGACAGCTATAAACTGTGCCGTCTTGGTTAGTCTATCCACAATAACCTAGATGGCATCATAACCTTCTCGGGTTTTTGGGAGTCCCACTATAAAATCTATCGTAATGTGTTCCCATTTCCATTCAGGAATCTCCAACGGTTCCAATCTTCCCGCTGGATGTTTATGTTCCGCTTTGATTCTCTGACAGGTCATGCATCTGCACACGAATTTCGCTATATCGTTCTTCATCCCTTTCCACCAGAACTATAACTTCAAGTCCTGATACATCTTGCTAGCTCCGGGATGAACCGAATAGGGTGTCTTATGAGCTTCTGACATGATCCGTCTTCTAAGTTCTTCATCAGCTGGAACATTTATCCTTCCTTGATAAAGGATCATTCCATCCTTGGAAATTCCTTCTTGAGAACTTGTCATTGTTGGATCTCGCCTCTGAGCTTCCTTTATATCCTCAAATAGTGATGATTCCACTTGGAGTGCAGCTAGTCTTCCAGATATCAGCTCCAAGTTCAAAGAATTTATCTCTTGCTGCAATGGCTTCGGAAGCTGGTGCGATATGGTAGACTTTCTACGTAAAGCATCCGCTACACGGTTGGCCTTCCCTGGATGGTATAGGATTTCACAATCATAATCCTTCACCAGTTCCAACCATCGTCTTTGCCGCATATTGAGCTCCTTTTGTGTGAAGAAATACTTCAAGCTTTGGTGATCAGTGAAAATCTGACATTGAGCTCCATAGAGATAGTGTCGCCAAATTTTAAGTGCGAACACTACTGCAGCAAGTTCAAGGTCATGCGTAGGGTAATTCCTTTCATGATCCTTTAATTGACGGGAAGCATAGGCAATCACCTTGCTGTCTTGCATCAGGACTGCTCCCAATCCTATTTTAGATGCATCACTGTAGATCACAAACTTCTCCCCTTCAGTGGGAAGCGTAAGGATTGGTGCGCTTGTCAGTCACCTCTTTAACTCCTGGAAGCTTCTTTCGCATTCTATAGTCCACTCGTACTTCCTTTCCTTGCGTGTAAGAGCAGTAAGAGGTGCAGCTAAACGCGTAAATCCCTCTACAAATCATCGATAATAACCAGCTAACCCCAAGAAACTGCGTATTTCCGTCACACTCTTGGGTGCAGGCCACTGGTTAATTGCCTCTACTTTTGCCGGATCTACAGCAATACCTTCCTGGGATACAACATGTCCAAGGAAATGTACTCTATCCAGCCAAAACTCACATTTTGAGAATTTGGCATATAGTTGATGCTTCCTTATCGCATTCAGCACGATCCTCAGATGCTCCTTGTGCTCCTCATGAGTCTTTGAGTATATAAGAATGTCATCAATGAATACAATGACAAACTTATCCAAGTACTCTTTAAAAATTATGTTCATCAAGTCCATGAACGCTGCCGGCGCATTTGTTAATCCAAATGGCATCACAAGAAACTCGTAGTGACCATAACGAGTCCTAAACGCCGTCTTAGGAATATCACTTTCTTTAATTCTCAGCTGGTGATATCCTGATCGTAAGTCGATCTTGGAAAATACCGCTGTGCCTTTTAACTGGTCGAATAGGTCATCAATTCTAGGTAACGGATACCTATTTTTGATCGTAACCTTATTCAACTCCCGGTAATCAATGCATAGCCGGAATGTTACATCCTTTTTCTTGACGAATAACACAGGTGCACCCCATGGAGAATAACTCGGCCTGATGAATCCCTTATCCAAAAGCTCCTTCAATTGTACCTGCAGCTCCTTTAACTCCACTGGAGCCATGCGGTATGGTGCTTTGGAAATAGGTGCCGTTCCAGGCGTCAACTCAATTTCAAACGAGATTTCTCTCTCTGGCGGTATCCCTGGTAACTCTTCTGGAAATACGTCAAGAAACTCATTAACAATAGGAACATCTTTAGCTTGAAGCTTCTGTTCCTCTGTAGTATCCACCACATATGCCAGATATCCCATGCAACCACTGGCTATCAGCTTGCTTGCTCTCAGCGGACTGATCATCATCTTCTCGGGTCTTCGAGAAGTGTCGACGTATTCGAAACTCTCTTTTTCCTCGGGTTGGAATATTATCTTTCGATTTTGGCAGTCGATCGTAGCTTGGTATTTCCCTAGGAAATTCATGCCTAGAATTGTTAGGAAATGCCCTAAGTATTAGAGACATTTTGATGTATTCATTTTGAACTGGATAATAAAATTATACATAGAGGTTATTCATTACATTGCTATTTGTCCTCGTCTTATTTACATGTTAAAGTAAATGTAAGCAAATATGGCTCACTGACTGCTTGTGTTAAAACTGTTGGAACGTTGCATGCAATGGACTTTTGTATGCGAGAAGGCAATGTTCTAAAGTTAGCAGTCTAAACTATGGTCTGTAGTCTATGGGGTTAGACCGAGCATCTAACTCATGTTAAGACTATTATGTTGTTTAAAGCCTTAGAGGGGACGGTTTGTCTTGACTATCTGGAGCTGGACTCTCAAGTAGAGACATGGATATGTTGCTCGGTGGTGACATATTAGACCGGGACTAAAGCGTGATTGATCTACGTAGTCCGCTCTGAGTGGATCAATCTGCTTTTGACGTTTATTGTGCAATAACCTTAATCCTGAGTAAATGAACTACTTCATGTATATGACTTGTGTACTTTGATGTTCCAATGGCTAAAGCGTCTCAGAGGTAGTAAGCTTATAGACCGGTTCGTTGGGTGCATGACTTGTATACGATGAAGGGTTTGTTTGCAGATATCGGAATCATAGCTCTGAGGAGTTAAAGGTATCCTCTTAAAGGCATTATACTGAATGTGAAAATGGACAAGGCCTTGGGTCGTCTGCTAGGCGGATGACTTCTTATTCACATATGGTGAATAATCATTTTCTTAATTCGGTAGTATAATGGAACTTTAAGATAGCCTGATCAGTAGGATTAAACGGACTTTGACCTAAGGCTGATCATGGATATCATATGAGGGTTTTGCATATATGACAAGGTCATTGGATGGTAGCTCGTCACAGGCTTACGTAATACGGTATATAATTGGGAGTTCAGTTTCAGGTTTATAGTGGTGTGACTCTGAAATTAGTGATCATATGATTGAGTTGTTCGGTACAGAATGATGATCATATGGAATCACGGGAGCCCGATTATATATGTCCAATCAGTCCCTCTACTAGCTCAACATAATTCCTTAACGTTTGGCAAATTGATTTGTGTATGCTATTGGCTAGTTTATTATGCATGGATGGTGATGACACAGGATTAGGATGGTAGACAAGATTCTCTTCGGTTGGATTCAGATTTTGTTTTGGATAATAGAGTACACAATTATTCGAACTCCAAATAAAGTTGCCATGATTTTATTTGAGATTGGATTGGAGTTGTAGAAAATTATCCATGAGAACAAGAATATGAAACACAACCGTTTTGTGGAAACGAGAAGTCTACATGATAGGAGCCTCTCGTTGCGGACTGGAGATGGTAGCTTTGTGGTGGCTGAGGCAGTGGGAGACGTTCATCTTTATTTTGATCAATTTAGGTTTATTTTATTGAAAGACTGTTTTTATGTTCCTAATTTTAGGAGGAACCTTATATCGGTAGCTTGTTTAATAAAGGATTCTTATTCAGTTTCTTTTAGTAAAAGAGTTGATATTCGTAGAAATAAGTCTTTTATCTGTTCTGGATGGATGGATGGAAACCTATATTTGATCAGACTAAAGATGTACTCACTGCTTGACACTGAATTAATTGATAACTCTAAAAGGTTGAAAGTTTCTCACTCTAACAAGGCGTATCTTTGGCATTTAAGACTTGGTCATATTAATCAGGATAGGATTCAAAGATTGGTGAAAGACGGTCCTCTGGAATCTCTGGAGGAGGTACGACTTCCCCAATGTGAGTCTTGTCTAGAGGGTAAGATGACTAAGAGGTCTTTTGGAGCTAAGGGTACAAGGGCACAGGAGCTCTTAGAAATTGTGCACACTGACGTATGTGGCCCCATGAACGTCACAGCACGAGGAGGGCTCGAGTACTATGTCTCTTTCATAGATGATTACTCGAGGTATGGATATGTGTATCTGATGCACCGCAAGAGCGAAACCTTTGATAAGTTCAAAGAGTATCGTGCGGAAGTGGAAAAGCAATTGGATAAATCCATAAAGACACTTCGATCTGATCGAGGTGGCGAATACCTCTCCGATGAATTTCTAGGACATCTTGTAGAGAATGGGATATTATCCCAATTGACTGCACCTAGTACTCCACAACAGAATGGTGTAGCCGAAAGGAGAAACAGGACCTTATTGGATATGGTACGGTCCATGATGAGTTACTCAACGCTGCCATTATCATTTTGGAGACATGCTTTACAAACGGCGTGCTATATTCTGAACCAGGTTCCGAGCAAATCAATTCCTAGAACTCCGTATGAATTGTGGCGTGGCAGGAAGCCCTCCCTTGGACATATGAGAATATGGGGCTGCCCGGCGCATGTACTGGATGGGGATGCGAAGAAGTTGGAACCAAGATCAGAATTGTGCATGTTTGTAGGGTATCCAAAGGGAACTAAAGGAGGTCTGTTCTATAACCCGAAGGAACAAAAGGTCATTGTCTCAACCCATGCGACATTCTTGGAGGAAAGTCACATGAATGACTTTAAACCTCGAAGCAAAGTGGTGTTAGAGGAGTTATCGGGTGAAAGAACTGCTCCACAGATTTCGGTCTTGGACGCAAGTCCGAGTTCCAGTGAAAGACCTGCAGACGATCAACAATTTAGGGTGCCTCGTCGTAGTGGGAGGGTTTCTAAGAAACCTAATTTCTTTATGTATGATGCTGAGGTATACCAGGCCGAGGCTCATGAGCATGAGGAAGATCCGGTCACATATGATGAAGCTATAAAGGATGTTGATTCTAGATCTTGGAAACAGGCTATGAACAATGAGATGGATTCTATGAAATCCAACTCTGTTTGGGAACTTGTAGATTTGCTGGATGGGATAAAACCCATTGGATGCAAATGGGTCTACAAAAGAAAGAAGGATGCGGAAGGGAGAGTGGAAACTTTCAAAGCTAGACTGGTTGTAAAGGGATACACGCAAAAGGCTGGAATCGATTACGAGGAAACCTTTTCGCCTGTTGCTATGCTGAAGTCTATCCGTATTCTTCTGTCCATTGCTGCGGCTCTCGATTACGAGATCTGGCAAATGGATGTCAAGACGGCATTCTTGAATGGCCATCTTGAAGAGTGTATCTATATGATACAGCCCGAAGGGTTCGTAGCAAAAGGCCAAGAAAGGAAAGTCTGCAAGTTGCTTAGATCCATTTATGGATTAAAGCAGGCATCCCGCTCATGGAACCAGAGGTTTGATCAAGCGATTAAGACATTTGGTTTTGAGTAGAACGTTGATGAACCTTGTGTTTATAAACGTATTAAGGATGGAAAAGTGGTCTTTCTGATACTCTATGTCGATGATATACTACTCATTGGGAATGATGTAGGGAATTTATCATCGGTCAAGCTTTGGTTACACCAACAGTTTGACATGAAGGACTTGGGAGAAGCTAATTATGTTCTAGGCATTCGTCTCTTCAGAGATCGAAAGAACAAAATGATAGCATTATCCCAAGCTTCATACATAGATAAAATAATTGACAAATATGCAATGCTAGAGGCAAAGAAAGGCTCACAACCTTCTATTGCCGGTCTAACTCTTTCATTGGATGACTGTCCCAAGACATCGGAAGAAAGAGAGCATATGAGTAAGGTCCCTTATGCATCCGCTGTGGGTGGCCTTATGTACGCTATGCTTTGCACTCGCCCGGACATATGTTTTGCACTAGGTATGGTGAGTCGATATCAAGCGAATCCTGGAACCAAGCACTGGCAAGCAGTAAAGCATATACTCAAGTATCTTAAGAGAATGAGGGATTATATGCTAGTGTATTCTGGAGGGGACCTAACACCCGTAGGATACACGGACTCAGACTTCTAGACTTGTAAGGATTCGAGGAAATCGACATCTGGATCAGTGTTTTTACTCGGAGGAGGCGCCATTGTGTGGAGGAGCGTGAAGCAGGGCTGCACAGTTGACTCTACTATGGAGGCTGAGTATGTGGCTGCGGCTGAGGCTGAGGCATCTAAAGAAGCGGTTTGGCTCCGCAAGTTCTTTAGAGACCTTGAGGTCATTCCGGGTGTTGACAAGCTTATCACACTTTACTGTGATAATACAGGGGCTATTGCCAACACAAGGGAATCTCGGCACCACAAGAGGACCAAGCACATAGATCGGAGGTATCACATTATTAGAGGGCATGTGGAGACAGGACAAGTGGATGTATGTAAGATCGCGTCCGAGGACAACATCGCTGATCCCTTTACTAAGACTTTGGTGGCTAGAAGCTTTGAGAGGCATGTAGAGGCGATGGGGATGCGTAACATGGCACATCTGCTGGCTTAGGGCAAGTGGGAGATTGTTAGGAAATGCCCTAAGTATTAGAGACATTTTGATGTATTCATTTTGAACTGGATAATAAAATTATACATAGAGGTTATTCATTACATTGCTATTTGTCCTCGTCTTATTTACATGTTAAAGTAAATGTAAGCAAATATGGCTCACTGACTGCTTGTGTTAAAACTGTTGGAACATTGCATGCAATGGACTTTTGTATGCGAGAAGGCAATGTTCTAAAGTTAGCAGTCTAAACTATGGTCTGTAGTCTATGGGGTTAGACCGAGCATCTAACTCATGTTAAGACTATTATGTTGTTTAAAGCCTTCGAGGGGACGATTTGTCTTGACTGTCTGGAGCTGGACTCCCAAGTAGAGACATGGATATGTTGCTCGGTGGTGACATATTAGACCGGGACTAAAGCGTGATTGATCTACGTAGTCCGCTATGAGTGGATCAATCTGCTTTTGACGTTCATTGTGCAATAACCTTAATCCTGAGTAAATGAACTACTTCATGTATATAACTTGTGTACTTTGATGTTCCAATGGCTAAAGCGTCTCAGAGGTAGTAAGCTTATAGACCGGTTCGTTGGGTGCATGACTTGTATACGATGAAGGGTTTGTTTGCAGATATCGGAATCATAGCTCTGAGGAGTTACAGGTATCCTCTTAAAGGCATTATACTGAATGTGAAAATGGACAAGGCCTTGGGTCGTCTGCTGGGCGGATGACTTCTTATTCACATATGGTGAATAATCGTTTTCTTAATTCAGTAGTATAATGGAACTTTAAGATAGCCTGATCAGTAGGATTAAACGGACTTTGACCTAAGGCTGATCATGGATATCATATGAGGGTTTTGCATATATGACAAGGTCATTGGATGGTAGCTCGTCACAGGCTTACGTAATACGGTATATAATTGGGAGTTCAGTTTCAGGTTTATAGTAGTGTGACTCTGAAATTAGTGATCATATGATTGAGTTGTTCGGTACAGAATGATGATCATATGGAATCACGGGAGCCCGATTATATATGTCCAATCAGTCCCTCTACTAGCTCCACATAATTCCTTAACGTTTGGCAAATTGATTTGTGTATGCTATTGGCTAGTTTATTATGCATGGATGGTGATGACACAGGATTAGGATGGTAGACAAGATTCTCTCCGGTTAGATTCAGATTTTGTTTTGGATAATAGAGTACACAATTATTCGAACTCCAAATAAAGTTGCCATGATTTTATTTGAGATTGGATTGGAGTTGTAGAAAATTATCCATGAGAACAAGAATATGAAACACAACCGTTTTGTGGAATTTGAAATTTGAAATTTGAATTTTGAAATTTGAAATTTGAAATTTGAAATTTGAAATTTGAATTTTGAATTTGAAATTTGAATTTGAAATTTGAATTTGAAATTCGAATTTGAAATTTGAATTTGAAATTTAAATTTGAAATTTGAAATTTGAAATTCAAATTTTGAATCACAGTCCAAGTAGGATTCGAATTTGTTGTGGAAAATCCACAAGGTTTGAAATTCAAATTTGAGTTGGATTTGGAGAGGATAATCTTGTTAGAATCCTACTTGAATTTTGAATCCAAATCCCAACAAAAGTGGACGAATTTTTTTGAGGATAATTCTCAATGGAAAATTTGGTTTTTGTGGATAAGATTCAAGGGAAAATTCAAGTTTCAATCCTAGTTGAATTTGGATTCTCTCCTTCCCTAAAAGTGGCCGAAATTTTGGAGCCTTTATCCAAGGAAAATTCGGTTAATTTTGGATAAGGTTAAGATAAGATTCAAGCTTGAAAATCCTAGTGGAATTTTTGATTCTCCCTTATCCATAATGGCCGAAATCTTTTGGAAGATTTTCTCCTTGTGAATTTCGGATTTTTTGGTTGAAAAAGGGAGATAAAATTCTAGTTAAAATCTTGTTAAGATTTGGATTGGATTTATCTTAGGAAAAACCGAATTTATTGTTAGGATTATCCTATGGAAAAATTCAGATTTTTTGGTTAAAGATAAGGGAAAAAAATCTTTTCCTAGTCCAATTCGAATTCAGAGAATCACCTCATGCAGGTCTATAAATAGAGGTCCTGCCACTCTAGTTCTCACAGACCACAGACTCTCAGGTGAGCAGGCTTATTGTTGCACAGCTCATCGTGACAATAAAGTTCTTTAGAGATCTGGGTGGTCGGAAGAAAACTTGCAGTGCTAGCATACCGATCGAGGTTCAAAGTGCCCACACACTCAGCCATTCAGGAATTGGAGAATAGTAAAGAAGGCTAGTTGGTTGAAGCCTCCGGTCATTCTCCTCCTGCAAGAATGGCGTCCTTGAGGTATGAGTTTTAATTGTTGTTGGTTTATTGTATATGGCATCATGAGATATTTAATGATCTAAAAATTTTTATTGTTCCGCTGCGCCACTCTGATACGTTTTTGCCGATTTATTTTCCTACAAGAATCACATCGTAATCCATGATCTTCATTACAATCAACTCCGTATACAGTTCCCTATTTGCCACATATACTGGTACATAAGGTAACCAGTAACTGGGCAACAATACTTCCCCAGAAGGTAAAGTTGTCTTAAATACCCTTCCCATATTGTCCTTAGGAACTCTTATCTTGTCAGCAAATGCATAGGAAACAAAAGAATGCGTAGCACCGGAATCGAATAGTACAAAGGCTACATGACTAGCGACAGGAAGCTGACCTGTCACCACGTTCGATGTTCCTGCCTCTGCATCCTCTTTGCTGTAGGCCATCAAACGAGCATCGGCACGTGGCACACGCTCCTGGCGTTGCGGCCTTACTGGTGACTCTTCAACTCTGGCCTGAAGGGAATGAGCTTGTGGGCGTGTCTAGTGTGGTTGGGAAGTGCCTTGTCCACCCTGTCTATTTGGACAGTTCCTAGCATAATGGCCTTCCTTTCCACATTCATAGCAAACAAGTGGCCCAAATCTGCATTGCCTAGAATGTCTTTTCCCGCATGTAGGACAATTTTGGACATTAGATTCTGCATTACTAGCTGTTCTCCGCTGCTGGTTTCGATTATTTCCCTGGCGATTTCCCGAGAAATTGCCTTTTCTCTTATTTTGCTGGGAACCTTGACTATTGCCCTGGCTTGGTTTAGCATTCTGACTAGGCTTGCTTGATTGACCAACTTGCGTAGACTTAGCCAAAGCCCTCTCCTTCTTCTTGGCCTCCTAGTGTTTTTCTCTTTCCTCTTTCTGTCGGGCTACGTGAAACTCAGCTCTGATGGCCCGACTCACACAGTCTGCTATAGAAGTAGGCGGTACCTGACCAGTATCTACCAATGCAGCAATTTTCGGCCTGAACATCCCGATCCATTTCTGTATTTTCTCCCTCTCAGTAGGGACTACATAGGGACATAGACGGGATAACTGGTCGAACTTTCGGCAGACTTCGCTTACCGACATGTTTCCTTGAGTTAATTCTGAGAACTCTTTTTGTTGTTGTCTCAGAGATGCAGGGTCATAATATTTCTGGTTAAATTCTTCCAGAAATTCCGCCCAACTCATGGTAGACACGTCTCTTCTCATTCGTACAGTGTCCCACCAAAAACGAGCATCTTTTCTCAGCACAAAAGACGCACATGCAACCTTCTCCCTGTTGGTTAGGTTCATGAATTCCATAATCACTTGTAAGGATGACAACCAGTCTTCAGCCTCTAGTGGATTTGTAGACCCTTCAAATTCTGGCGATCTCATACGCCTGAATCTTTCATAGAGGGGTTCCAGGTTTAATACTGGTTGTGGTTCAGGAACTCTCTCATGTACCGTAGCTGGAGGGATAACCGGATCTACCTCAGCTTGTTGTTCTACTTGGGTACCCTCAGAGCCTTGTCTCTGTTCTAGCTCCTCTACCCGTCGTCTCAGATTAGCATTTTCTTGCATCTGAGCTTCTAGCAGAGCTTGTATCTGATCCAGTCTTTCCATAACATTAGGACATCGCTCTCGTCCCTCTGGTCGATTACGCAAATCCACCATCTTGCCTATTGTCCTATTATGGCACAATAATTCACCGTTAGCTTTTCCATAACCACATTCGTAAAATCATATCAATTCACGAAATTTAGGGTGCTGTAAAGCCACATCATTGTAACACATCATCGTATAACATATAATCATTTTGATATTTCATTCATAGCAAAACATTTATATGTCATACATAACCACCACCAGTCATATATATACATCAGCCATTTTTATACATTTTGGCCACAAGTCTATACAAAAGAGCTTTTCTCTAAGCTACTTATGCACATGTATGCATCTACTGATCACGCATCCCCTGTGTCTGGGACTAGAGGATATTCTTCTGGATCCTCATCGTCACCGGTATCATCTGAATCGTCACCGCCCCTAGGCAATGCTCCTTGTCCTGAGTCATCACTTCTTCGTGGTCTAGATGGTCCAGCCTCATGATCATTCATCATTCTTCTCGGTCCGAAGATGCGTGCAAACATCTCATCTTGACCCAGTGTCTCTCGTCGACTCTGCGTCAGATGCTCGATTAGAATCTCTCTCTCGATCGTCCTGATCGTCACCACAAACTCTTAGAGCGTAGGAGGAAATAGCTTGATTACCCTCTGTCTCAACTCCATGGGTAACCCTCTCCAGAACAGCTCACAACAGTTTGCTTCCGTGAGGTTGGGTAACGGACATCTTCTCCTAATGGTCTCCTCAAATCGTGCTGCGTAAGACATCACCGTCTCACCAGACAACATGACCATCCTCTCAGTCTGGAGAATGTAATCCCTAACCTCATCAAATCTGGGATATGCAGGTGTATCAGCCTCTCGTCTCTCTGGAGGTGCTGGAGCAGGTGCTGGATCCCTAGGCGGAAACTGATCAGCCAATCGCTGACAGAACTCAGCCCAACTGAATCCTAATAAAATCTCCTGGTCGCAATACTGCCAGAACACTCAAGCATCTCCCTGAAACATACTGATGGCCAGCTGAATCCATATATCTCGATCGATGTCGCATATCACCATAATCCTCTCGATGGCATGGAGCCAGTCCTTTGCCTCCATCGACTGTCGTCCACCGTCAAACATCGGAGGACTGCTAGCTCGAAATGCCTATACTGCCCGAGCTGAAACTCTCACTCCAATATGTTGGCGTCCACCAACAACTGGAATGTCCACTACCACCGGTGGATGAACTATCGGTCGTGGCTGTACAATATCTACTGGCACTGGTGCTGGTGCTGGTACTGGTACCGGAGGTCTCTCGGGCACCGGGGGTCTAATTACCGGTCGTTGGGATATAGACGGCCTCACAATAGATCTCGTCCATACTCGTAATACCCCTCTCGGTCGTGGTAGCAGTGGTCTCACATAAGGAGGTCTGGTCATCTTGCTACCTATAACATAATTATTTTCATATAAGAAAATAATTAACTAAACTTAAGTAAACTATTTACTTGGATAGCGGTGCAGGATGCGTGAAGTGTCAAATCAGGATATGGTCACACTGCTCTGATATACCAACTATGACTACAGTTGGTAATCCAAACTAGATCCATCGTAATTCCGCTCTGATACCAACTGTGGCGGCCCGCCCCTTGTAGAGATCATACATACTATTACAGTTGAGCTTTATCGCTAACTGCGATAGATTGTACTCTCATGGGTCGCCGGCTTATCTCTCTCTTTTTAAATCATGACGTTTTTGGGGAAATTTTTTTTTTTCTTTAAACATCATGTAACCATTTTTTCACTATTTACTTTGTTGGCAAGTACAAAGTAATTTACATATTACAGTACTTTTGTAAATATATAATATTACAAAAGACTGTTTCTTTTTTTTTTTTCCTTCCCTTTTTATCGCTCAGCGGAAAGACTCTGGTAGGACCATATCCCTCACCCAGTTATCCCATTTGACACGCGCCATCCCGTCCACATCCAGTCAAATAAGTTACTGAGCTGGTCGCTTACCTGCAACATTAGCAAAAATGGTGAGCTACAGGCTCAGTAAGTTCAAACATGTAAGAAATAAAATTTATATGAATAGTACTATTTATCGTGAATAGTATCTTTGACCACTATTCATACGTAAATAGTAACTTTGACTACTATTCATACGTGAATAGTAAGGTTGACCACAACACAGTGTCACAACAGTACATCTACCGCGATGTTAGTACTCTCACTAAACTGTCTTATGCTCAATTATGGCATAGTTTCAGTTTTAGGTAATTATCTTTCATTATGTTCTGGTTCTGAGCTCAGGTTGGTAGTACCATTTAAGTGCGCATGACTGGGAGTAGTACATTAGTGCTGACCTCCACAGCCTTAATCTCATAGCCCCGAAGGCAAAATTGTACATGACTGAGAGCGGTACATCAGTGCTGACCTCCACAGTCTTAGTCTCATAGCCCCGAAGGCAAAAGTACCTCCCTGTACGGAAGGCTGGTACGCCAGAAAGTGGTTTCATTACCGACTTTTTAAATTTCTAACCCGGTGACTTCACATTGTCTCGTGGTTAGGAATGGTTCACATTTTAATTTTAGGTGAGTGAGTTTCATTAGCCTCGCTCTAGTGCCCGAAACACGATTAACAATGTGTCCATTCTCAATAGTGCCCGTAGCACATTATGTCTCTCTCTCTATTCTATAATAGTGCCCGCAGCACATATGTACCTAACTTATAGTTAGTACATCAAAATTAGCAACAATAATGCTATATGTTGCAGACAGGTAAATGTCTGAACTTACCTTATCAGTCTCTTCCCTCTTTCTCTCTTCAATCTTTGATCGCTCTCCTCGTAGGTCGATTTTTGGATCCTACAGACAAAACCTTGTCTGTTAATTTCATTTCCATTTATAGCTTTTATTTTTCATTTAAAAGCTTAAATAAAACCTATTTATAACTTTTTAGGCTTTATTTATCATTTTCCCCATTTTTTCTCAACTTTTGCAAAATTACAATTTTGCCCTTGTATTTTGGCAAAATTACGATTTTGCCCCTGACGGAAATTTTCCCGATCCAGACTGCATTTTTGGCTCTCAGGAACTTTTCTGACTCTTTTCTAATCATTACCGGGTTCATTTCTATTTTATTTCCACTTTTCACTTTCCCGACCCTCGGGAAACACTATTCCGACCCTTACGTCGGGTTAGTGATTTTCTGTCGTTTCGGGGCCTCAAATGGACGTTTCACTAGTATTTAAAACGTTCACCTAGACTTTCCCGACCTAAGTCTCCGAGGTTCGGATTTTCCGTTCCCGACTCGGACCTTTATTTCATTTCCAAAAACGCCCCCCCCTCGGGGTCGGTTTTTTTTCAATTTCACTCGCGTTTTAAATTTTTAAGGGGACGGGTCACTATTCCAGAACCACCCCTTAGGTTTCCCTTATTCAATTCTCCGTTAGGGACTCGGGTTTCCGACCCGACCCTAAACTTTTATTTTTTATTTTTTCCCATTTTACTCCGAATGCCGTTTTCGAAATTTCGGCAGCATTTCTGCGTAAATTTAAGGCTTCCGGCGTTAGGTACGCCTCGAACCATATGTACCTGCCACGTACTATACCACAAGCCTATTTTATGTAAAATTTTTCCAAACTTTTACATAAAAGCTCACAAATTTCCAATTTCATATTTTGACCCACATTACAACATTTTTTTCACAATTTTGTCCATAGTTTGGTTTCGGTTTTTTTTTTTTTTCACAACCAAACCGAACCAAAATTTGTCAAACTTTTCAACCACTTTTTAGGCTATTCAATGCCATTTTTTAACACATTTTCAAGCCCATTTTCAACCAAATTTCCTAGGGTTTTTACCATATATAACCCACGGCCAATGAATGAAAAACATGCCAAATATTTTTGTTTCATTCTTTCAATCACATTTCCATCATTTACATATTAAAATGCATGATTTAAATTAACCAAACATCACATAAAATCATGCAAAAGTTTCCACCAACCCTTAGGTAACCCACGGCCACATTAGGTTAGGTTCACCCACAATTTTTTTTTCAAGCTTTTCACAATGTAATTCAAGCTTTATTCTTCACAAAATTGAACTTGGAAGCAAATTAACAATTAAACCACAAAATTTTCTCATTGTTTACTTAAGGTAACCCACGGATTTACCCTTGAAAAACCAACAAAATTTCGGTTTTTCTTTAAACCAATTGCATGGTTTTCTTCCTTATTACATCCTTAACAAAACCCAACATCAAATTAATGAAAAACAACCAAAAATTCTCCATCTTTTTCCCACTATTCACCCACGGATTTCTTGAAGAAAAACCAACAAAAAGTCAAGTGCAAGGGAAGTTACCTTAGTCAATTGCTTCCTTTGTCTTCAAGGAGTGTTTTGACACATTTTTTGTGAAGAAAAATTGAGGGAATATCTTGGTTTCCCTTGGTCACTCACGGCTCCACCATGGAAGAAGACTTAGAAAATTTTCTTTGGTTTGTTTGCTTGAAATTTTGGTCTCGGCTTTTTGTTCCAAAAGTGGCCGACTTATGCCACTAAGAAGCCAATTAATTTGGCCATTAACCAATAAGAATTAGACACCTTTCAACACTAATTCTTTCCCCATTTTTCAAAAATTAAAAATGGTTAATTTTGGCCAAATCTTGGCCTTTAGATCAAAAAGTAGATGAATCATGGCCATTAATGCTACCAACCACCATTTTAATCCCATTTATTAAATGGATTAATGATGTCATAATTGTTAAAGTAAAAGTTGACTTTGACTTTTACTATTCACATTAATTCGACTACTTTTTGACCGATACCGGTTCAAGCCGAAATTTTCCTGAAATCGTCCTGGCGTGTTCCTGAGGTCTCCTGTGCAGTCGGATCAACTTAAATTGCTTCCGTTTAATCAAAATCAATCCCGGAAGTTTTCTGACTTTTATTGTCTCGGTTAGGGTTTTCAATGCCGGTTTTGGCACCGTTTCACCCGTTTCAACTCAGTGAATTTTTCCAACACTGAATTCTTACTCGTTAGTATTGTTAGAACATTTTTATATATTCTAAACAATATAAATACATTTATTTCACTCTTTAAATAGTACAAATTGTTATATACATACCATTGTACATTTTCATCCGAGAATTTCCTGAATTTCCCGGTTGTCACAAAAAGTATGTATAAGTATGTTTTAAATATTATATACATTAAGTATAAAATCTAAAGTAATGTATAATATATGTTGTGTTAATATTTTGATGTCATAATTGGTATCATATATGTTCTGTCAGAGATGGTATAAATGATGTTAAATACGTTTAAGTATTAATGTTAAGCAAACATAACATTATAAAGTTACTATTTATAATGAATACTACTCATGGTAATAAGCAAGTATAACATGACTAACGTTCCTGTTAAAAATATGATACGTTATAACTATTACGCATAAGTTAGTAAATGTAAGTTAATCATATTATCTTAAGTATGCTCTATATGATGATACATATGCATGTTATATTTAAATATGAATGTCTAAATAATAAACGATACGTGTATGCAATGTTTGTATGTATGAAAGTATGTTTATGAAATTAAGGATATTTAAGTATACGTAAGTATAATTTACGATGCTTAAGTACATTTACGATGTTTTATGTATTTTAGCATGACAAGTATATTTATTATGTTAAATGTGAAAGTATTTTCACGATAATAAGTATGATATATATGTTATGTTTATGATGTGTAGCATACGTTAAATAAGCTATGTTTACAATGTTCAAGTATATCCAAGTATGATTACGATGTTTCAAGTATGTTAAGTATAAAAGCATGTTCATGATGCCAAGTATGTTAAGTATGTTCACGACGTTACAGTCAGTTCACGAGGTTCAAGTATGAAAGTATGTATATGAGATTAAAGCATGATAAATACAAAAGTATGTTTATTATGTTAAGTACGTATAAAGTACATTAAGTATGTTTACGATACTAAGTGTGAAAGTAGGATTATGATGTAAAGTGTGTTCAGATATGTACAAATATGTTTATAAGGTTATGTGTGATAAGTATGGATGTTAAGTAGTATACGGTATATGATATGCAATGTTTCGTTGCTATAGTAGGTATCAGAATTACCTTGTACTATATGGTATGAATTGCTATATGTGATGAATGTATGTTTGAACTTACTGAGCCTGTCGCTCATAAGTTTGTTTACGTTGCAGGTAAGCATTCTGCATGACGATAAGACAAGTGATGGATGACGAACGAGATCTGCATGTGCCAAGGGACTGTGTGAAGGTTATGGTACTGCTATGAGTCTTCTGCTGAGCTGTTTAAAAGAGTAATGAAAAGAATGTTAAAATGATGTTTTATGATGTATATCAAGTTACGATAATGTATTTACTTTAGTAAATATTTTACCACGATACGATTTGCAAGTTTAAAGTTTTAAAAAAGAAAAAAAAAATTATCCCCAATTTTCATGTTCAAATAGGAAGTTAAAATAAGCATGTTAAACGAAGTAGGTTCAAACTAAGATACCAGTCATCATAGGTGGTATCAGAATAAGTTAAAAGCACGTTAAAAGTAAATTGCCGACGACCCAAGTGGTTACAGTCTATCGCAATTGGCGACAGTAGCTGACTGTAATAGTACTGTTTAACCCTACGTAGTGCAGGACGTCACATAATATGTCACCACCAAGCAACATATCTATGTCTCTACTTGGGAGTCTATACTCCGGATAGCCAAGACAAACCGTCCCCACCATGGCTTTAGACAACATAATAGTCTTAACATGAGTTAGATGCTCGGTTTAACCCCATAGACTACAGACCTTAGTTTAGACTCTACTTTAGAACATTGTCTTCTCGCATACAAAAGTCCATTGCATGCAACGTTCTAACAGTTTTAACACAAGCAGTAAGTGAGCCATATTTGCTTACATTTACTTTAACATGTAAATAGAATAAGGATAAACAGTAATGTAATGAATAACCTCTATATATAATTTTATTATCCAGTTCAAAATAAATACATCAATATGTCTCTCATGCTTAAGACATTTCCTAACAACTATTCACCCGACCCTCGGGTGGTACTATTCCGACCTTCGGGGTCGTTTCTCATTTTTCTAATCTTTCGGGACCTCAAATGGATAATTCACTAGTTATGAAATCGTCCATTGTCCTTTTCTCGAGCCTAGGTTCCTAAGGGGGCTCGGGTTTCCAGTTCCCAACCCTATTTTTATCCCTCATTTACCAAATTGTCCATCGGGCATCCTGAAAATTTCAGAAACATTTCTGCTGAAATTATAGGTTCCCGGCATTTAGAAAACCCCTCAAAACTATCAATCCTATTCTACCCTATCAAGTACTATACCACCACCCTAATTTTACGTAAAAGTTGTAAACTTTTTACGTAAAATTTTTCATTAAAATCTCATTGTTTCTAACGGGATTTAAACCCATTCTTTCTCATATTTAAGCCCAATTTTATACACAATTTACACATTCACATAACTTTATCAAAACTTCTCATTTCCACTAAACCTAGCCACGAATTGGGTTAGCAACAAGCACTAAAATTCAATTTCTTTCTTGTCCTAACTTTATCAAAATTTTCATCACACATAACATGTTTGATGAATTCCAAATATTACCCTAAACAAGTAAAAAGTTTCGTTCAACCCCCCTTGCATGCTCATGGATTTTCCATGAAAAACAACCATAAAATTTTGTTTTTATTTCCATTTCTTTTTCTTGATTTCCACACAAAATTAAAACCACATTTACCATACACTTTCATTAACGCAAGGTCTCACATTACACTTAGGGTTTCACATGGTTTTTGGGTAGAAAATGAGACACAAAATCTATTTTTTTCAAACTCATTTCATTCTTTTTATTCATTTCCTTTCGACAAGATTTTTAGCACAAAAAACCATGCAAAACAATACCAAAATTTTCACCATTCAAAGCCCTAACAAACCCATGGTTTTAGTGAGGAAAACACATGTACAACTTGATTTTTCATACCCTTGTTCCTTGCTTAACTTAATCTCACACCATTCACACACTTTCAAGCAAAAATCCCTTAAACAAAAACTGATTTTTTTTCTCACTTCAAACTAGCCCATAACACATGGATTTTTGCCATGAAAACAAGAAGAAATCATGTCAAAATGGGAGTTTACCTTGCTTGCTTGATTACTTGAACTACGGGATGAATTTTTTCACACTTTCTTGCAACAAACTTGAAGAAATTTTTATGGTTTCAATGGGGGAGGTGCATAGCTACTCTAATGGCTGAAAACCAGATTTTTTTTCTGGTTTCTAAGTGTCCAAAACCGTTTATATAAGCAGCCAAAAAGGAAGGACTAAGTTGCAAAACTTTTAGGGACCTTTTTGCAAGCTTTTTGTGTAATTTTTCCACTCTTTAGGGGCTGATTTTAAATAATCAAAGTAAGGCAGATTTTTTTTCTGATTTTTGCCCCAAAATCCGCCACCTAAGTGCCCTAGAAACCTCTTGAAATTTTGATTAAGCTTCCTTTGACTTTTTTGTTAACTTTGAATCCTAACCATTGAATTTTCTTGACTTTAAACCCTAGCCCTTGAATTTGAATGTATTCTTACAACCTGTCAGAGATTCACATCCACTCTTTGACTAACTTCATTAATTTCTTGGTCAAACTTTTGACCAAAAGTCAAACCGAAAAATTTTACACTGAAATCGTGTAGACAAGTTTCTGAGGCTATCTGTGCAATCAGTTTTCCTTATTTCACTCCGATTTGCCTCAACTTTCATCCAGTAAGTATTTTGTCTTTTAGTGGCTTACCGTATAATTTCAATATTTTTGAAACCGAAAAGGCATATTTTCTCCGATTTCGTTTTGGTAAAATTTTCCGTCGCTGAACACACTCTTGCCAGGACCGTTAGAACATTCCATCGCGTTCGAAATAGTATTAAAACATATGTTTTACAATTTTACACATAAAAATTGTTGAGTACTCAGGTTATACATAACTTCTAAGAACAGTAAAATTTCTCGATTATAACATTCACCCTTCCTTATAAAATTTTCGTCTTTGAAAATTAGTATAAGTGGGGGTATAAAGCTTTCATCTCATCTTCACGTTCCCACGTAGCCTCTTCAACACTGTGGTTTCTCCATAAAACCTTGACTAGTGGGATCGTCTTATTTCTTAACACCTTTTCTTCACGTGCCAAAATCTGCACAAGTTGCTCTTGGTAGGTCAAATTTTCTTGAACTTGCATCGGTTCATACTCCAGCACATGTGATGGATTTGGTACATATTTCCTCAACATTGACACATAAAAAACATTGTTGGACTCAATTTTCCCTTTTTACCAAATCGTATTTGATTATTTTAAATGGCCCAATATATCTTGGACTTAATTTTCCCTTTTTACCAAATCACATTACGCCTTTCATTGGTGATACTTTGAGGAATACGTGTGACGGCCCGCCCTACGTAGGGTTAAACAGTACTATTACAGTCAGCCACTGTTGCCAACTGCGATAGACTGTAACCACTTGGGTCGTCGGCAACTTACTTTTAACTTGCTTCTAACTTATTCTGATACCATCTATAATAGCTGGTATCTTACTTTTAACATACTTTCTTTAACATGCTTACTCTAACTTCTCATTTGAACATAAAAATATGGAATAAATTTTTTTTTCTTTTTTCTTAAACTTTACTTGGAAACTGTACCGTCGTAAAACATTTACTATAATAAATATTTTACATTGCCTTAACTTCATTTACATTATAAAACATCATTTTAATACTCTTTTAAACAGCTCAGCGGAAGACTCATAGTAGTACCATAACCCTCACCCAGTCCCTTGGCACATGCAGATTCCATCCGTCATCCATCACTTGTCTTATCTTTGTGCAGGATGCTTACCTGAAACATAAACAAACTTGTGAGCGACAGGCTCAGTAAGTTCAAACATACATTCATGACAAAATACTAACTCATACCTTTTGGACAGAACATGTCTGATACCAACTGTGGCATCAGAACATGAACATACTTTATACTTTACTTTCAACTTCATATATAACATATTCTAACATTGAGAGAACAATCTCAACGTTCTTTTAGCATAACATAATTTAAACATAACATACAGGATATATGCTTAACATCTTAAGCATAACATACTCAACATTATACAAAATATTGTATACACATATCAACTTAAACACAGCATACTTAATGTATGCTTAAACATCACAGATACACTTAAAATTGTATAACTGGCTTATGCATATCAATTTATGCATAACATAGCATATGCACACATATTAGTGGCATTATGCTTGTTTACTTTCATTCTTTCTTTCATGTCATACTTTTCTTCTTCTTTTCTTTTCTTGCTAAGCATATGCACACATATTAGTGGCATTATGCTTGTTTACTTTCATTCTTTCCTCTTCTAGCTTTTCTTTGCTTTTCTTTACTAAGCTTTACTTTCTCTTCTTTTCTTTTCTCTTCTTAGCTTTACTTTCTTTTCTTTTCTTTACTTTATCTGCTTAATCTTTCACTTGTGGGCCCGTGGTTGGACGTACCTAGTGCGCGCAGACCAATAGAGGATCAGGGGAGCGACCCACCGATCAACCCTAAGGTCATCTCTGGACTACTGACCTTATAGGTAGTAAGTCATGCCATAAACTACCTCATTATTAACGAGGCAGCGCCACACTTCTGGGGTGGAGGTAGGAAGTTAAGCCATAAACTACCTCATTATTAACGAGGCAGCGCCACACTTCTGGGGTGGAGGCTATCTGGGAACCTCACAACTGGGGAGGCCGGTACGCCAACCTTAACTTTTAAGTCTTATTATCTGACTTATCTTATTCCTCTTTTCTATTTCTGATCTTGCTTACTATTCTCGTGAACATGTTAGTATCATGTCACAAACTGAATAGCTTAAATGTATATATATATAACACAACTCTATGGTAAGTCCATTCGTGAGTAGACAATTAAATGGCTGTACTTACCACATATCATACTTAGACATAATAGTCTATTCATTTTGCAGTCAATTAAGTATTCGAACTTACTACATAGAACACATAACACATAACATGTCCAGTTCATTTATGTTGCAGTCAATTAAATGTTTGAACTTACAAATACTTGCTAGCATCTCTTTTCTCGCTTCCTTGGTCCGCAGACGTCTCTTCATATCGTCTGGCGCGGATCCCTATAACCGAAATAATAACGGTTATTTTCTATGCTTCTTTCATGTATAAAACTTAATAAAACGTAAAAATTCTACGTTTCATTTCTCGATCATAAATTTAAGGATCTAATATCCCATTTATAACTTTTCTGCTAACTTTTGGTAAAATTACTATTTTACCCTGAACTTTTGGCAAAATTACCATTTTGCCCCTAATGGGATTTTTCTCATTATAACCTTACTTTTCTTTGATTCGCAACTTAGCTTTGGCCCTTATTTACCATAATTTCTTGGTTTACTATTTACCGACCCTCGGGTGGTACTATTCAGACTCTCGAGCGTTAATGCTCTTTCTCGGGTCTAGGTTACCGAAAGGGCTCGGGTTTCCATCCCGACCACGTTTTTACCCTTCGGTTCTTAAAATACTCTTTTGTGCCGTTTTCAAAAATTTCGGCAGTATTTCCGCTTAATTTTTGGATTCCCAGCGTTTAGGAAACGCCTCGAAACCATCTAACCTCGTTCTATTCTACCACGTACTATACCAGAGCCTATATTTTTACGTAAAAACTCAACTTTTTACGTAAAAATCTTTACATTTTTCACTTTTTCTCATTTGACTATTTTTCATACACATAGTCCAATTTTCTTACAATTTCGCATTCCAGAATACATAATTCATATATACTCATTCCAAAAACATTAATTTCAGGAATGGAAGGACCGAAGTCACTACCGGAATCGTTCCACTGGCGATCGAACGAACTGTTCGGTTTCACGCGGATAAACTTTAATTCTTTGTTCTTTGCCTTTGAGACTCCGTCTTGCAATTTTGACGTCGCGGATGTGTCCGGAACATCGAAAATAGGCCAACGGGCCATTCTTAAATTTTTTGTCGCCGTTGACCGGCGTTGACCGCCGTTGACCGGCGTTGACTCGCCGTTGACCGGCGGTTGACTGCGGCGACGGTGGCAAATGGGTAGCCCATCTTGAAGAACTCGACGAGAGGAATCCATTGGTGGCCTCAATTTTATGTTTGGAGACCCCTATCGCCGGAAAATTCCCTCGAAAACCACGGTCACGGCGGCGACGGTGGAACTCCGCCGTGCCGGACCTTTTCCCCAAAATTGGTTGAGGGCTTTTGCTCCCCTCAGCCCTGCGGTCATTTCTGCACCAACGGCGCACTTCAACTCGGCCGGAATCGGGCGTTTCGACGGCTGCTCCACGGCGGCGTTTCACTGACTTTTTCGAAGCTTGGGCGGCGCGATTCCGCCGGTGTTGAGACGATCGGCAGCATGGGTTTTGCTCCTCTCTTCACCACGAAACTTTTGGGACCGGTTTCGTGGCAAACGGTGGCCGGACGGCGGAGATATCACCGGTCGAATTTCTCGGCTCCGGCGGCATTCAAGCGGCGCGTGCGGCGGCGTGCAGCGACCGTTCCGTCGAGTCGACCCACCGTTGTACTCAGCTCGGTGAGAGCTTTCCGATGACACCGGCGGTGTCGAAAACAGACACCGTTTCCGATGGTCGGTTACTGTTCATTTTTGGGTAAGGGGTGGAAAGAGAAAATAAGAGAAAGTTATGGGCTTATTTCTTAAATTTCTGATTTTTCGCCCTTTATATACTTCTTCGCCCAAAATTTCAACATGGGCTATCCTGACTAATTTGGACGTCCTGAATCCAAATATATCAGTTTTATTTTCATCTGAGGTCATCTTGACCAGTTTCCGGTACTGTGAATTCTCAATCAAAAATTACCTTTTTGCTCAATTAGCTAATTTGAGCATACAAATAGGCTATACTGACTAATTTGGACGTGCTAAATCCAAATTTATCAGTTTCAACTTCATTCGAGGTCATCTCGATCAGTTTTCAGGATCTGTGTGATCCCGTCTCGAAAAACGTGTAAGGTGCCTGATTGACTAATTTGGGCATCCTGAGTCTAAATATATCAGTTTCATATCAAGAAAAATGTCATTTTAACCAATTTCTTGATACTGCATATTTCCTGATCATCACAATACGTAATCCCCCTTTTCGAACTCCAAGAATCATCACCATTTGTCTACGTAATTCTTCTGTCAGCTTTGAGCGATCTTCATTCTTCTTTGAATTTTTGCAACTGCCTCTATAGTTTCCCGTATGAAATCAGTCTTGTGCAGCTGTTTTTCTCGTCGATCGTACCAGTGAATAGGTGACCTACACTTTCGTCCATATAGAGCCTCATACGGTGTGATTCCTATTAAAGCTTGGTAACTATTGTTGTATGAAAATTCTATTAATGGTAGTTTCTCATTCCAGCTTTGGGGGAAATCTATAACGCAGGCTCTGAGCATGTCTTCTAGTATCTAGATAGTTCACTCTGACTGTCTATCTGTCTATGGATGAAAAGTTGTACTAAGACATAATTCGGTCCCCGTAACTTTTTGTATGCACTCCCAAAATGCTGAAGTAAGCTGTGCATATCGATCTGAAACAATAGACTTTGGGATTCCATGTAGTCGAATGATATTAGTCACATACAATTGTGCCAATTTCTCCAATGTGAAAGCTGTCCTCATGGCTATGAATCATTCCATCTTGGTCAACCTATCAACGATTATCCAGATAGTATCATACCCTTCTTGGGTCTTGGGAAGCCCTACCACGAAGTCCATGGTAATATGCTCCCATTTCCACTCCGGAATTTCTAGAAGTTCCAATTTTCCTCCTGGATGTCTATGTTCGGCCTTGACTCTTTGACAAGTCTGGCATCTACACACAAATTCTGCAATATCCTTCTTTATCCCTTTCCACCAAAATAGTAATTTGAGATCTTGATACATTTTACTGGCTCTAGGATGAACGCAATATGGTGTTTCATGAGCTTCTACCATTATTCGTCTTCTCAGTCCTTCATTAACTGGGACATAGATTCTCCTTCGATACAAAAGCATTCCATCATTGGAAATGCTTACATCTGATTCTTTGTCCTTGGAAGACTCTTCTCGGAGTTTTATTACACTTGGATCCTGCTTCTGAGCTTCTTTAACATCTTCAACCAGAGAGAATTCTAGTCGTAAGGCTGATAATTTTCCTGTGACAACCAGGAAATTCAGGCAATTCTCGGATAAAAATGTACAATTGTATGTATATAACAATTTGTACTATTTAAAGAGTGAAATAAATGTCTTTATATTGTTTAGAATATATGAAAATGTTCTAACAATACTGATAAGTAAGAATTCAGTGTTGGAAAAATTCACTGAGTTGAAACGGGTAAAACGGTGCAAAACCGGCTTTGAAAACCCTAACCGGAGCAATAAAAGACGGAAAACTTTCGGGATTAATTTTGATCAAACGGAAGCAATTTAAATTGATCCGACTGCATAGGAGACCTCAGGAACACGCCGGGACGATTTTAGGAAAATTTCGGCTCGAACCGGTATCGGTCAAAAAGTAGTCGAATTAATGTGAATAGTGAAAGTCAAAGTCAACTTTCACTTTAGCATTTATGACATCATAAATCAAGATTAATAAATGAAAGAAATAAGGTGGTTGGTGGAATTAAAGGCCATGATTCATCCACTTTTTGATCTAAAGGCCAAGATTTGGCCAAAATTTACCCTTTTTAATTTTTGAAAAATGTGGAAAGAAATGGTGATGAAAGGTGTCTAAATCTCATTGGCTAATGACCAAATTAATTGGTCTTTTAGTGGCATAAGTCGGCCACTTTTGGAGCAAAAAGCCGAGACCCCATTTCATGCAAACAAACCAAAGAAAATTTTGTTAAGTTTTCTTCCATGGTGTGCCGTGAGTGACCCAAGGGAAACCAAGCTTTTTCTTCAAAATTTCTTCACAAAAAGAGTGCCAAAGTGTTCTTAGAAGACAAAGGAAGCATTAGACCAAGGTAATTCCCTTTTTGCACTTAATTTTTCATGGTTTTGCTTCATAAAATCCGTGGGTGAATAGTGAGAAAAAGATGGAAAATTTTTGGTTGTTTTCCATTGAATTGATGTTGGGTTATGTTAAGGATGAAATAAGGAAGAAAACCATGTAATTTGTTTAAAGAAAAACCAAAATTTTGTTGGTTTTTCAAGGGTAAATCCGTGGGTTACCTTGAGTAATCTATGAGAAAAATTTATGGTTTAATTGTTAACTTGCTTCCAAGTTTAATTTTGGTGAAGAATAAAGCTTGTATTTCATTGTGGAAAGTTTGAAAAAAATTTTTGGTATGCATTTTCATAAGGTGGCTGTGGGGTTTCCTAATGGTTTGAGAGAAAATTTTGCTTGATTTATGTAGTATTTGGTTGATTGGAATTATGCATTTTAATATGCAAAAGATGAATTTATAATTGAAAGAATGAAACAAAAAGAATTGGCATGTTTTTCATTCAAAGGCCGTGGGTTATAACCCTAGGAAATTTGGTTGAAAATGCCAAGAAAATGGGCTTGAAAATGTGTTAAAAACATAACATTGAATGGCCTAAAGTGTGGTGAAAGTTTGACAAAAATTTGGTTCGGGTTGATTGTGAAAAACGGAAACCAAATTAAGGGCAAACTTGTGAAAAAAATTTTGTAATGTGGGTGATAATGTGAAATTGGAATTTTGTGAGCTTTTATGTAAAAGTTTGGAAAACTTTTACATAAAATAGGCTTGTGGTATAGTACGTGGCAGGTACATATGGTTCGAGGCGTACCTAACGCCGGAAGCCTTAAAATTATGCCGAAATGCTGCCGAAATTTCGAAAACAGCATTTGGGGTAAAATGGAATTAAAAATAAAAAGTTAGGGTCGGGACGGAAACCCGAGTCCCTAACGGAAAATTTTAATAAGGAAAACCTAAGGGGTGGTTCGTGAATAGTAACCCGTCCCCTTTAAAATTTAAAACGCGAGCGAAATTGAAAAACCGACCCCGAGGGGGGGGCGTTTTTGGAAATGAAATAAAGGTCCGAGTCGGGAACGGAAAACCCGAGCCTCGAAGACCTAGGTCGGGAAAGTCTAGATGAACGTTTTAAATACTAGTGAAACGTCCATTTGAGACTCCGAAACGATAGAAAATCGCTAAACCGACGTAAGGGTCGGAATAGTGCTTCTTGAGGGTCGGGAAAGTGAAAAGTGGAAGTAAAATAAAAATGAATCCGGAAATGATTAGAAAAGAGTCAGAAAAGTTCCTGAGAGCCAAAAATGCAGTCTGGATCGGGAAAATTTCCGTCAGGGGCAAAATTGTAATTTTGCCAAAATATAGAGGCAAAATCGTAATTTTACCAAAATACAGGGGTAAAATTGTAATTTTGCAAAAGTTGAGAAAAAATGGGGAAAATGATAAATAAAGCCTAAAAAGTTATAAATAGGTTTTATTTAAGCTTTTAAATGAAAAATAAAAGCTATAAATGGGAATGAAATTAACAGACAAGGTTTTGTCTGTAGGATCCAAAAAAAATCGACCTACGAGGAGGGCGATCAAAGATCCACGAGAGGAAAAGGAAAAAGGCTGATAAGGTAAGTTCAGACATTTACCTGTCTGCAACATATAGCAATATTGTACTAACTTTAATGTACTAACTATAAGTTAGGTACATATGTGCTACGGGCATTATTATAGAGTAGAGAGAAAGACGTAATGTGCTTCGGGCACTATAAGAATGGGACACATGGTTAATTGTGCTTCGGGCACTAGAGCGAGGTTAATAAAACTCACTCAACTAAAATTAAAATGTGAACCATTCCTAACCACGGGACAATGTGAAGTCACTGGGTTAGAATGTTAAAAAGTCGGTAATGAAACCACTTTCTAGCGTACCAGCCTTCCGTATAGGGAGGTACTTTTGCCTTCGGGGCTATGAGATAAGGCTGTGGAGGTCAGCACTGATGTACCACTCCCAGTCATGTACAATTTTGCCTTCAGGGCTATGACAATAAGGCTGTGGAGGTCAGCACTAATGTACCGCTCCCAGTCATGCGCACTTAAATGGTACTGCCAACCTGAGCTCAAAACCAGAACGTAATCAAAGATAATTACCTAAAACTGAAATTGTGCCATAATTGAGCATAAGACAGTTTAGTGAGAGCACTAACATCGCAGTAGATGTACTAGTGTGATACAGTATTGTGGTCAACCTTACTATTCATGTATGAATAGTGGTCAAAGTTACTATTCATGTATGAATAGGGGGTCAACGGTACTATTCATGATGAATAGTACTATTCATAGAAATTTTATTTCTTGCATGTTTGAACTTACTGAGCCTGTAGCTCACCATTTTTGCTAATGTTGCAGGTAAGCGACCAGCGCAGTAGCTTGTTTGACTGGATGCGGACGGGATGGCACGTGTCAAATCGGATAACTGGGCGAGGGATATGGTCTTGCCAAAGTCTTTCCGCTGAGCGATAAAAAGGGAAGAAAAAAAAAACAGTCTTTTGTAATGTTATATATTTACGAAAGTACTGTAATATGTAAATTACTTTGTACTTGCCAACAAAGTAAATAGTGGGAAATGTTTACATGATGTTTAAAGAAAAAAAAAATTTCCCTAAAAACGTCATGATTTAAAAAGAGAGAGAGATAAGCCGGCGACCCATGAGAGTACAATCTATCGCAGTTAGCGAAAAAGCTCAACTGTAATAGTATTGTATGATCTCTACCAAGGGCGGGCCGCCACAGTTGGTATCAGAGCAAGGTCTGAGATTGGTTTAGTTTATAATACCAACTACCGCCACAGTTGGTATCAGAGCGGGTTTACGGTTGGTGTAGTTTATAATACCAACTGCTGGCACAGTTGGTATATCAGAGCAGTGTGACCATATCCCGATTTGACACTTCGCGCATCCTGTACCGCTATCCAAGTAAGTAGTTTACTTAAGTTAGTTAATTATTTTCTTATATGAAAATAATTATGTTATAGGTAGCAAGATGACCAGACCTCCATATGTGAGACCACTGCTACCACGACCGAGAGGAGTATTACGGGTATGGACGAGGTCTATTGTGAGGCCGTCTATGTCCCAACGACCGTTAGTTAGACCCCCGGTGCCCGAGAGACCTCCGGTACCAATACCAGCATCAGTGCCAGCGCCAGTACATATTGTACAGCCACGACCGATAGTTCATCCACCGGTGGTAGTGGACATTCCAGTTGTTGGTGGACGCCAACATATTGGGGTGAGAGTGTCAGCACGGGCAGTACAGGCATTTAGAGCTAGCAGTCCTCCGATGTTTGATGGTGGACAACAATCGATGGAGGTGAAGGACTGGCTCCATGCCATAGAGAGGATCATGGTGATATGTGACATCGATCGAGATATGTGGATCCAGCTGGCAGTCTGTATGTTTCAGGGAGACGCTCAAGTGTTCTGGCAGTATTGCGACCAGGAGATTTTATTAGGATTCAGTTGGGCTGAGTTCTGTCAGCGATTGGCTGATCAGTTTCCGCCTAGGGATCTAACACCTGCTCCAGCACCTCCAGAGAGACGAGAGGCTGATAAACCTGCGTATCCCGGATTCGATGAGGTTAGGGATTACATTCTCCAGACTGAGAGGATGGTCATGTTGTCTGGTGAGACAGTGATGTCTTCCGCAGCACGGTTTGAGGAGACCATTCGGAGGAGATGTCCGTTGCCCAACCTCACTGAAGCAAACTGTTGTGAGCTGTTCTGGAGAGGGTTACCCATGGAGTTGAGATAGAGGGTAATCAAGCTATTTCCTCCTACGCTCCAAGAGTTTGTGGTGACGATCAGGACGATCGAGAGAGAGATTCTGATCGAGCATCTGACGCAGAGTCGACGAGAGACACTGGGTCAAGATGAGATGTTTGCATGCATCTTCGGACCGAGGAGAATGATGAATGATCATGAGGCCGGACCGTCTAGACCGCGAAGAGGCGATGACTCAGGACAGGGAGCATTGCCTAAGGACGGTGATGATTCAGATGATACCGATGACGATGAGGATCCGAAAGAATATCCTCTAGTCCCAGACGTAGGAAATGCGTGACCAGTAGATATGTATATATTTACATAAGTAGCTTAGAGAAAAGCTCTTTTGTATAGACTTGTGGCCATTTTGTACACTCCGACCGATGTATATATATGACTGGTGGTGGTTATGTATGACATATAAATGTTTTGCTATGAATGAAATATCAAAATGATTATATGTTGTACGATGATGTGTTACAATGATGTGGCTTTACAGTACCCTAAATTTCGTGAATTGATATGATTTTACGAATGTGGTTATGGAAAAGCTAACAGTGAATTATTGTGCCATAATAGGACAATAGGCAAGATGGTGGATTTGCGTAATCGACCAGAGGGACGAGAGCGACGTCCTAACGTTATGGAGAGACTAGATCAGATACAAGCTCTGCTAGAAGCTCAGATGCAAGAAAATGCTAATCTGAGACGACGGGTAGAGGAGCTAGAACAGAGACAAGGCTCTGAGGGTACCCATGTAGAACAACAAGCTGAGGTAGATCCGGTTATCCCTCCAGCTGCGGTACATGAGAGAGCTCCTGAACCACAACCAGTATTAAACCTGGAACCCCTCTATGAAAGATTCAGGCGTATGAGACCGTCAGAATTTGAAGGGTCTACAAATCCACTAGAGGCTGAAGACTGGTTGTCATCCTTACAAGTGATTATGGAATTCATGAACCTAACAGACAGGGAGAAGGTTGCATGTGCGTCTTTTGTGCTGAGAAAAGATGCTCGTTTTTGGTGGGACACTGTACGAATGAGGAGAGACGTTTCTACCATGAGTTTGGCGGAATTTCTGGAAGAATTTAACCAGAAATATTACGACTCTGCATCTCTGAGACAACAACAGAAAGAGTTCTCAGAATTGACTCAAGGAAACATGTCGGTAAGCGAAGTTTGCCGAAAGTTCGATCAGTTATCCCGTTTATGTCCTTATGTAGTCCCTACTAAGAGGGAGAAAATACAGAAAGTGATCGGGATGTTTAGACCAGAAATTGCTGCATTGGTGGATACTGGACAAGTACCGCCTACTTCTGTAGTAGACTGTGTGAGTCGGGCCATCAGAGCTGAGTTTCACGTAGCCCGACAGAAAGAGGAAAGAGAAAAACACTGGGAGGCCAAGAAGAAGGAGAGGGCTTTGGCGAAGTCTACGTAAGTTGGTCAATCGAGCAAGCCTAATCAGAATGCTAAACCAAGCCAGGGCAATAATCAAGGATCCCAGCAAAATAAGAGAAAAGGTAATTTTTCTGGAAATCACCAGGGAAATAATCGAAACCAGCGGCGGAGAACAGCTGGTAATGCAGAATCCAATGTGCAAAATTATCCTACATGCTGGAAAAGACATTCTGGGCAATGCAGATTTGGGCTACTTGTTTGCTACGAATGTGGAAAGGAAGGCCATTACGCCAGGAATTGTCCAAATAGGCAGGGTGGACAAGGCACTTCCCAACCGCACCAGACACGCCCACAAGCTCATTCCCTTCAAGCCAGAGTGGAAGAGTCACCAGTGAGGCCGCAACGCCAGGAGCGAATGTCACGTGCTGATGCTCGTGTGATGGCCTACAGTAAAGAGGATGCAGAGGTAGGAACATCAAACGTGGTGACAGGTCAGCTTCCTGTCGCTAGTCATGTAGCCTCTGTACTATTCGATTCTGGTGCTACGCATTCTTTTGTTTCCTATGCATTTGCTGACAAGATAGGACTTCCTAAGGACAATATGGGAAGGGTATTTAAGACAGCCTTACCCTCTGAGGAAGTATTGTTGTCCAAATACTGGCTACCTCATGTACCAGTATATGTGGCAAATAGGGAACTATATGCGGAGTTGATCGTGATGAAGATCGCGGATTACGATGTGATTCTAGGCATGGATTTCCTAGGGAAATACCGAGCTACGATCGATTGCCGAAATCGAAAAATAGTATTCTAACCCGAGGAAGAAGAGAGTTTCGAATATGTTGATACTTCTCAAAGACCCGGGAAGATGATGATCAGTTCGCTGAGAGCAAGCAAGCTGATAGCCAGTGGTTGCATGGGATATCTGGCATATGTGGTGGATACTACAGAGGAACAGAAGCTTCAAGCTGAAGATGTTCCTGTTGTTAATGAGTTTCTTGACGTATTTCCAGAAAAGTTACCAGGGATACCGCCAGAGAGAGAAATCTCGTTTGAAATTGAGTTGATGCCTGGAACAGCATCCATTTCTAAAGCATCATACCGTATGGCTCCAGTGGAGTTGAAGGAGCTGCAGGTACAATTAAAGGAGCTTTTGGATAAGGGATTTATCAGGCCGAGTTTTTCTCCATGGGGTGCACCTGTGTTATTCGTCAAGAAAAAGGATGGAACATTCCGGCTGTGCATTGATTACCGGGAGTTGAATAAGGTTACGATCAAGAATAGGTATCCGTTACCTAGAATTGATGACCTATTCGACCAGTTAAAAAGCGCAGCGGTATTTTCCAAGATCGACTTACGGTCAGGATATCACCAGCTGAGAATTAAAGAAAGTGATATTCCTAAGATGACGTTTAGAACTCGTTATGGTCATTACGAGTTTCTTGTGATGCCATTTGGATTAACAAATGCGCCGGCAGCATTCATGGATTTAATGAACAGAATTTTTAAAGAGTATTTGGATAAGTTTGTCATTGTATTCATTGATGACATTCTTATATACTCGAAGAGTCATGAAGAGCACAAAGAGCATCTGAGAATCGTGCTGAATACGATAAGGAAGCATCAACTGTATGCCAAATTCTCAAAATGCGAGTTTTGGCTGGACAGAGTACATTTCCTCAGACATGTTGTATCCCAGGAAGGTATTGCTGTAGATCCGATAAAGGTAGAGGCAATTAACCAGTGGCCTGCGCCCAAGAGTGTGACGGAAATACGCAGTTTCTTGGGGTTAGCTGGTTATTATCGGCGATTTGTAGAGGGATTCGCGCGACTAGCTGCACCTCTTACTGCTCTTACACGCAAAGAAAGGAAGTACGAGTAGACCATGGAATGTGAAAGAAGCTTCCAGGAGTTAAAGAGGCGGCTGACAAGCGCATCAATCCTTACGCTTCCCACTGAAGGGGAGAAGTTTATGATCTACAGTGATGCATCGAAAATAGGATTGGGAGCAGTCCTGATGCAAGATGGCAAGGTGATTGCCTATGCTTCCCGTCAATTAAAGGAGCATGAAAGGAATTACCCTACGCATGACCTTGAACTTGCTGCAGTAGTGTTCGTACTTAAAATTTGGCGACACTATCTTTATGGAGCTCAATGTCAGATTTTCACTGATCACCAAAGCCTAAAGTATTTCTTCACGCAAAAAGAGCTCAATATGCGGCAAAGGCGATGGTTGGAACTGGTGAAGGATTATGATTGTGAAATCCTATACCATCTAGGGAAGGCCAACCGTGTAGCGGATGTTTTAAGTAGAAAGTCTACCATATTGCACCAGCTACCGATAAACAGGCTTCCGAAGCCATTGCAGCAAGAAATAAATTCTTTAAACTTGGAGCTGATATCTAGAAGACTAGCTGCACTCCAAGTGGAATCATCGCTATTTGAGGATATAAAGGAAGCTCAGAGGCGAGATCCAACAATGACAAGTTCTCAAGAAGGAATTTCCAAGGATGGAATGATCCTTTATCAAGGAAGGATAAATGTTCCAGCTGATGAGGAACTTAGAAGACGGATCATGTCAGAAGCTCATGAGACACCCTATTCGATTCATCCCGGAGCTAGTAAGATGTATCAGGACTTGAAGTTACAGTTCTGGTGGAAAGGGATGAAGAACGATATAGCGAAATTCGTGAGCAAATGCATGACCTGTCAGAGAATCAAAGCGGAACATAAACATCCAGCAGGAAGATTGGAACCGTTGGAGATTCCTGAATGGAAATGGGAACACATTACGATGGATTTTGTAGTGGGACTCCCAAAAACCCGAGAAGGTTATGATGCCATTTGGGTTATTGTGGATAGACTGACCAAGACGGCACGGTTTATAGCTGTCAAGATGACCTTTTCGTTGGAAAAGTTTGCTCAGCTGTACGTAACTCATGTCGTCAGACTACATGGAGTACCAAAATCCATTGTATCAGATCGAGATGCATGATTCACTTCGAATTTTTGGAAGTGTGTGCAAGAGGCCATGGGTACTGAATTGAGACTCAGTACGGCTTTTCATCCGCAAACAGACGGACAGTCGGAGCGGACAATTCAGACGTTAGAGGACATGCTTCGAGCTTGTGTTATGGATTTTACGGGAAATTGGAACGAGAAGTTACCATTGATTGAATTCTCGTACAATAATAGTTACCAAGCTTCTATAGGCATGGCACCTTACGAGGCTTTGTATGGACGGAAGTGCAGATCACCATTACACTGGTATGATTTGCAAGAGAAGCAGTTGCATAAGATGCATTTCATAAAAGAGACTTCCGATGCAGTTGCTAGAATTCGGCGTCAAATGAAAATTGTGCAAAGCCGACAAAAGAGTTATGCAGACAAGAGGCGAAGATCCTTGGAGTTTGATGAAGGAGACTTCGTATTTCTCAAGGTATCACCCATGAAGGGGATTATGCGGTTCGGTAAGAAGGGGAAACTAAGTCCAAGATATATTGGACCTTATGAAATTATCGAACGCATTGGAAAGGTCGCTTATAGATTAGCGCTACCTCCAGAATTGTCGGCAGTGCACAATGTATTTCATGTGTCGATGCTGAGAAAATATATACCAGATCCGTCCCATGTGTTGAAGCATGAGCCTATTCAAATCCACGAGGATTTGACATATGAGGAACAGCCTATTCGAGTACTAGCTCGTGAAGAGAAAGTACTGAGGAATAAGGTAATCCCACTAGTGAAGATTTTGTGGAAAAATCACAACATTGAAGAAGCTACGTGGGAACGAGAAGACGAGATGAGGAGTTTATACCCCCATTTGTTCTAATTTTCGAGGACAAAAATTTTATAAGGAGGGGTGAATGTGACAACCAGGAAATTCAGGCAATTCTCGGATAAAAATGTACAATTGTATGTATATAACAATTTATACTATTTAAAGAGTGAAATAAATGTATTTATATTGTTTAGAATATATGACAATGTTCTAACAATACTGATAAGTAAGAATTCAGTGTTGGAAAAATTCACTGAGTTGAAACGGGTAAAACGGTGCAAAACCGGCATTGAAAACCCTAACCGGAGCAATAAAAGACGAAAAACTTCCGGGATTAATTTTGATCAAACGGAAGCAATTTAAATTGATCCGACTGCATAGGAGACCTCAGGAACACGCCGGGACGATTTCAGGAAAATTTCGGCTCGAACCGGTATCGGTCAAAAAGTAGTCGAATTAATGTGAATAGTGAAAGTCAAAGTCAACTTTCACTTTAGCATTTATGACATCATAAATCAAGATTAATAAATGAAAGAAATAAGGTGGTTGGTGGAATTAAAGGCTATGATTCATCCACTTTTTGATCTAAAGGCCAAGATTTGGCCAAAATTTACCCTTTTTAATTTTTGAAAAATGTGGAAAGAAATGGTGATGAAAGGTGTCTAAATCTCATTGGCTAATGACCAAATTAATTGGTCTTTTAGTGGCATAAGTCGGCCACTTTTGGAGCAAAAAGCCGAGACCCCATTTCATGCAAACAAACCAAAGAAAATTTTGTTAAGTTTTCTTCCATGGTGTGCCGTGAGTGACCCAAGGGAAACCAAGCTTTTTCTTCAAAATTTCTTCACAAAAAGAGTGCCAAAGTGTTCTTAGAAGACAAAGGAAGCATTAGACCAAGGTCATTCCCTTTTTGCAATTAATTTTTCATGGTTTTTCTTCATAAAATCCGTGGGTGAATAGAGAGAAAAAGATGGAAAATTTTTGGTTGTTTTCCATTGAATTGATGTTGGGTTATGTTAAGGATGAAATAAGGAAGAAAACCATGTAATTTGTTTAAAGAAAAACCAAAATTTTGTTGGTTTTTCAAGGGTAAATCCGTGGGTTACCTTGAGTAATCTATGAGAAAAATTTATGGTTTAATTGTTAACTTGCTTCCAAGTTTAATTTTGGTGAAGAATAAAGCTTGTATTTCAATGTGGAAAGTTTGAAAAAAATTTTTGGTATGCATTTTCATAAGGTGGTCGTGGGGTTTCCTAATGGTTTGGGAGAAAATTTTGCTTGATTTATGTAGTATTTGTTTGATTGGAATTATGCATTTTAATATGCAAAAGATGAATTTATAATTGAAAGAATGAAACAAAAAGAATTGGCATGTTTTTAATTCAAAGGCCGTGGGTTATAACCCTAGGAAATTTGGTTGAAAATGCCAAGAAAATGGGCTTGAAAATGTGTTAAAAACATAACATTGAATGGCCTAAAGTGTGGTGAAAGTTTGACAAAAATTTGGTTCGGGTTGATTGTGAAAAATGGAAACCAAATTAAGGGCAAAATTGTGAAAAAAATTTTGTAATGTGGGTGATAATGTGAAATTGGAATTTTGTGAGCTTTTATGTAAAAGTTTGGAAAACTTTTACATAAAATAGGCTTGTGGTATAGTATGTGGCAGGTACATACGGTTCGAGGCGTACCTAACGCCGGAAGCCTTAAAATTACGCCGAAATGCTGCCGAAATTTCGAAAACAGCATTTGGGGTAAAATGGAATTAAAAATAAAAAGTTAGGGCCGGGACGGAAACCCGAGTCCCTAACGGTAAATTTTAATAAGGAAAACCTAAGGGGTGGTTCGTGAATAGTAACCCATCCCCTTAAAAATTTAAAACGCGAGCGAAATTGAAAAACCGACCCCGAGGGGGGGGCGTTTTTGGAAATGAAATAAAGGTCCGAGTCGGGAACGGAAAACCCGAGCCTCGGAGACCTAGGTCGGGAAAGTCTAGATGAACGTTTTAAATACTAGTGAAACGTCCATTTGAGGCTCCGAAACGATAGAAAATCGCTAAACCGACGTAAGGGTCGGAATAGTGCTTCCCGAGGGTCGGGAAAGTGAAAAGTGGAAGTAAAATAAAAATGAATCCGGAAATGATTAGAAAAGAGTCAGAAAAGTTCCTGAGAGCCAAAAATGCAGTCTGGATCGGGAAAATTTCCGTCAGGGGTAAAATTGTAATTTTACCAAAATATAGGGGTAAAATCGTAATTTTGCCAAAATACAGGGGCAAAATTGTAATTTTGTAAAAGTTGAGAAAAAATGGGGAAAATGATAAATAAAGCCTAAAAAGTTATAAATAGGTTTTATTTAAGCTTTTAAATGAAAAATTAAAGCTATAAATGGGAATGAAGTTAACAGACAAGGTTTTGTCTGTAGGAGCCAAAAAAAATCGACCTACGAGGAGGGCGATCAAAGATCCATGAGAGGAAAAGGAAAGAGGCTGATAAGGTAAGTTCAGACATTTACCTGTCTGCAACATATAGCAATATTGTGCTAACTTTAATGTACTAACTATAAGTTAGGTACATATGTGCTACGGGCACTATTATAGAGTAGAGAGAGAGACGTAATATGCTTCGGGCACTATAAGAATGGGACACATGGTTAATTGTGCTTCGGGCACTAGAGCGAGGTTAATAAAACTCACTCAACTAAAATTAAAATGTGAACCATTCCTAACCACGGGACAATGTGAAGTCACCGGGTTAGAATGTTAAAAAGTCGGTAATGAAACCACTTTCTGGCGTACCAGCCTTCCGTATAGGGAGGTACTTTTGCCTTCGGGGCTATGAGATAAGGCTGTGGAGGTCAGTACTGATGTACCGCTCCCAGTCGTGTACAATTTTGCCTTCGGGGCTATGAGAATAAGGCTGTGGAGGTCAGCACTAATGTACCGCTCCCAGTCATGCTGTGGGCGACCCCTCTAGCTTAGGTCGTCCACCTTATCTTGCTTACTTTCTTTATTCTTTGCTTAATCTTACTTAGCTTGCTTGTCTCTATAACTTTACTCTCCTTGGGGTTTAAAAGATTTGTTCTTGAAAAACTAGGAATATTTTTTTTTTCTTTAACTGGAGGAAACTATTGATTCTTGAAAATTGTGTATACATAAATATATGCGTACTACTTAATACTTTTTGTTTTTCCAAAATATATTTTGGAATCTTGTTACTTTAAAGTACGTAAAAATAGAAACACACTTTTAAGCTTGTTTCACTACTTTACATACTACACTCTTGTCTTGTCTTCATACATATACCTCGCTATTACACTTTCATTCTTTTACATCTTGAGTACAACGGAATTCTGCGAAACGGAACCATAACCCGTCCATGACATCGCTGGGATCTGCCTGCCAGTCCGCTACTCTTGTTTCATCTTGCTGGTTGCTTTCCTTTATTACCTACAGCACGAATAGACTAATGAGCTAAAGCTCAGTAAGTACAAACATACATACAAGTAAATAAGCTGAATACACCACTCTAGGGTTAGTCAACTTAGGACCAATTATTTTCTTTAGTCCTATACTACTTGTTCTTTCTATTCTATTTCTTTCTTTTCTTTGCTTTACTTTATCTGCTTAATCTTTCACTTGTGGGCCCGTGGTTGGACGTACCTAGTGCGCCCAGACCAATAGAGGATCAGGGGAGCGACCCACCGATCAACCCTAAGGTCATCTCTGGACTACTGACCTTATAGGTAGTAAGTCATGCCATGAACTACCTCATTATTAACGAGGCAGCGCCACACTTCTGGGGTGGAGGCAGGAAGTTAAGCCATAAACTACCTCATTATTAACGAGGCAGCGCCACACTTCTAGGGTGGAGGCTATCTGGGAACCTCACAACTGGGGAGGCCGGTACGCCAACCTTAACTTTTAAGTCTTATTATTTGACTTAAATTATTTCTCTTTTCTTTTTCTAATCTTGCTTACTATTCTTGTGAACATGTTAGTATCATGTCACAAACTGAATAGCTTAAATGTGTATATATATGTAACACAACTTTATGGTAAGTCCATTCGTGAGTAGACAATTAAATGTCCGTACTTACCTTATCAATCTCTTCTCTTTTTCTCTCTAGGATCTTTGATCGCCCTCCTTGTAGGTCGATTTTTGGATCCTACAGACAAACTTTGTCTGTTAATTTCATTTCCATTTATAGCTTTTATTTTTCATTAAAAAGCTTAAACAGAACCTATTTACAACTTTTTGGGCTTTATTTATCATTTCCCCAACTTTTGCAAAATTACGATTTTGCCCCTATATTCTGGTAAAATTGCAGTTTTGCCCCTGACGGAATTTTATTGATCCAGACTACATTTTTGGCCCTTAGGAACTTTTCTGACTCTTTTCTAATCATTACCGGGTTCGCTTCTATTTTATTTCCACTTTTCACTTTCCCGACCCTCGGGAAGCACTATTCCGACCCTTACGTCGGTTTAGTGATTTTCTATCGTTTCGGAGCTTCAAATGGACGTTTCACTAGTATTTAAAACGTTCATCTAGACATTCCCGACCTAGGTCTCCGAGGCTCGGATTTTCCGTACCTGACTCGGACCTTTATTTCATTTCCAAAAACGCCCCCCCCTCGGGGTCGGTTTTTTTCCGTTTCACTCTCATTTTACATTTTTAGGGGACGGTCTACTATTCACGAACCACCCCTTAGGTTTTCCCTATTCAATTCTCCGTTAGGGACTCGGGTTTCCGACCCGACCCTAAACTTTTATTTTTAATTCCTATTTTACCCCGAAAGCCGTTTTCGAAATTTCGGCAGCATTTCGGCGTAATTTTAAGGCTTCCGGCGTTAGGTATGCCTCGAACCATATGTACCTGCCACGTACTCTACCACAAGCCTATTTTATGTAAAAGTTTTCCAAACTTTTACATAAAAGCTCACAAATTCCAATTTCACATTTTTAACCACATTACAAAATTTTTTCACAATTTTGCCCTTAGTTTTGGTTTCGGTTTTCACCACCAAACCGAACCAAAGTTTCTCAAACTTTTCAACCACTTGTTAGGCTATTAAATGCCATTTTTCTAACACTTTTTCAAGCCCATTTTCTTGTACTTTTCAACTAAATTCTTAGGGTTTTTAAACACTTAAACCCACGGCCTCATTAGAAAACACATGCCAAATATTTTTGTTTCCTTCTTTCAATCACAATTTCCTCATTAACATCACAAAATGCATGATTTCAATCAACCAAACATTACATGAAACATGCAAAATTTTTCACCAAAACCCTAAGTAACACCCACGGCCACCTTGAGTAAATGAACACCAAAATTTTTCCAAGCTTTTCCATAGTGAAATTCATGCTTTATTCTTAACAAAACATAAGTTAAAAGCATGTTAACACATAAATCACACAAATTTCTCATTGCTTACCAATGGTAACCCACGGGTTTTCCTTGGAAAACCAACCAAAAATTGGTTTTTCTTTAAACCAATTGCATGGTTTTCTTCCTCATTACACCCATAACAAAACCCATCATCAACTTAATGAAAAACAACCAAAACTTTTCCATCTTAATTCACTATTCACCCCACGGTTTTCATGAAGAAAAACCAAGAAAAATTTCAATCCAAGGGAAGTTACCTTATTCACTTTCTTCCTTTGTCTTCAAGTGATGTTTTGCCACACTTTTTGTATAGAAAACGTGAAGGAATTACTTGGTTTTCCTTTGGTCACCCACGGCTCCCATGGAAGAAAAAACTTAGCAAATTTTTCTCTTAGTTTTTGCTTGAAATTTGGCTTCGGCCACTTTATTCCTAAACTTGCCGACTTATGCATGGAAGAAAGCCAATTAATTTGGCTCTAAACCAATGAAATTTTGACACCTTTCATGCCTAATACTTTCCACCTTTTTCAAAAATTAAAAAGGTATATTTTTGGCCAAATCTTGGCCTTTAGATCAAAAGCAAATTAAATCATGGCCATTCAACCTACCTAACACCAATTTCTTTCCATTTGGTAAATGGATTTATGATGTCATAATTACTAAAGTGAAAGTTGACTTTGACTTTCACTATTCACATTAATTCGACTACTTTTTGACCGATGCCGGTTCGAGCCGAAATTTTCCTGAAACCTTCCCGGCGTGTTCCTGAGGTCTCCTGTGCAGTCGGATCAATTTAAATTGCTTCCGTTTGATCAAAATAAATCCCGGAAGTTTACCGTCTTTTATTGGCTCGGTTAGGGTTTTCAATGCCGGTTTTGGCACCGTTTCACCCGTTTCAACTCAGTGAATTTTTTCAACACTGAATTCTTACTCGTCAGTATTGTTAGAACATTTTAATATATTCTAAACAATATAAATACATCTATTTCACTCTTTAAATAGTATAAATTATTATATACATATATTTGTACTTTTCTTACTGTGCTCTTACTTTGACTTACCATATTCTTATCTTTATACTGTTCAGATACCGAAACTACTCCTTTTTGAGCGTTTTGGGCCTGAATTCGCTTTCTTACTCATATACTTTATTCTCTACTTATTTTTGGAGATTTTAATTTCCTCCAAAACATTTATTTATTTCTATCAACACTATAATTTGTCTAATTACAACCATAGTGTTTCTTTACATTCTTACTTACAGAACTCATAGAAAACCCTAGATTAAATTAGGTCACACCGCTAAAATTCTCTGGTCGTCACACATGCGCACTTAAATGGTACTGCCAACCTGAGCTCAAAACCAGAACGTAATCAAAGATAATTACCTAAAACTGAAACTGTGCCATAATTGAGCATAAGATAGTTTAGTGAGAGCACTAACATCACGGTAGATGTACTAGTGTGATACAGTGTTGTGGTCAACCTTACTATTCACGTATGAATAGTGGTCAAATTTACTATTCATGTATTAATAGGGGGTCAACGGTACTATTCATGATGAATAGTACTATTCATAGAAATTTTATTTCTTACATGTTTGAACTTACTGAGCCTGTAACTCACCATTTTTGCTAATGTTGCAGGTAAGCGACCAGCTCAGTAGCTTGTTTGACTGGATGCGAACGGGATGGCGCGTGTCAAATCGGATAACTGGGCGAGAGATATGGTCCTGCCAGAGTCTTTCCGCTAAGCGATAAAAAGGGAAGAAAAAAAAAAGAAACAGTCTTTTGTAATGTTATATATTTACGAAAGTACTGTAATATGTAAATTACTTTGTACTTGCCAACAAAGTAAATAGTGGGAAATGTTTACATGATGTTTAAAGAAAATAAAAAATTTTCCCTAAAAACGTCATGATTTAAAAAGAGAGAGAGATAAGCCGGTGACCCCATGAGAGTACAATCTATCGCAGTTAGCGATAAAGCTCAACTGTAATAGTATTGTATGATCTCTACGAGGGGCGGGACGCCACATTTCCAATTATTAACTCTAATCTAAAGGAGTTAATTTCTTGCTGCAAGGCTCTCGGTAGCTTCTCTATTGGTAGCTTTTGCGGAGTAGTTGACTTTCTACTTAATGCATCCGCTACTCAGTTCGCCTTTCCCGGATGGTATAGAATTTCACAGTCATAGTCCTTCACCAATTCCAACCATTTTCTTTGTCGCATATTTAACTCCTTTTGCGTGAAGAAGTATTTTAGACTCTGATGATCAGTGAAGATTTGACATTGAGCTCCATATAAATAGTGTCGCCAGATTTTGAGGGTGAACACTACAACAGCAAGTTCCAAGTCATGAGTGGGATAATTCCTCTCATGGTCCTTTAACTGGCACGATGCATACACAATCACCTTGTCATTCTACCTGAGTATAGCTCCCAAGCCTATCTTTGAAGTGTCACTGCAGATTGTGAATTTTTCTCCTTCGGTGGGTAAAGTAAGAACAGGTGCACTTGTTAGTCACCTCTTTAATTCTTGAAAACTTCTTTCACACTCTTGTGTCCACTCGTATTTCTTTTCCTTACGAGTGAGAGCAGCGAGGGGTGCAACTAGTCGTGCAAATCCTTCTACAAACCTTCTGTAGTAGCCAGCTAGACCCAAGAAGTTTCATATCTCAGTCACGCTCTTAGGAGCAGGCCACTCATTAATTGCTTCTACCTTGACTAGATCTACGGCAATCCCTTCTTTTGTCACCACATGCCCAAGAAAATGCACTTTATCCAACCAAAATTCACACTTAGAGAATTTCGTATACAATTGATGGCTTCTTACAGTGTAAAGAACTATTCTTAGATGCTCTTTATGCTCTTTATGAGTCTTTGAATATATAAGTATGTCATCAATAAACACGATGACAAACTTATCCAGAAACTCTTTAAAGACTTTGTTCATCAAATCCATAAACACGGCTGGAGCATTGGTTAGTTTGAACGACATCACTAAAAATTCATAGTACCGTATTGGGTTCTGAACGCTATCTTGGGAATGTCACTCTCCTGAATCCTCAGTTGATAATATCTTGAACATAAATCAATCTTTGAGAATACTGCTGCTCCCTTTAACTGGTCAAACAAGTCATCAATTCTAGGTAGTGGATACCTATTCTTGATGGTAACCTTATTCGACTCTCTATAATCAATGTACATCCAAAAAGTTCCATCCTTCTTTTTAACAAATAAGATTGGAGCGCCCCATGGGGAGTAACTTGGCCTGATAAACCCCTTGTCAAGTAACTCTTTTAACTGCGCAGTACTTTTAATTCTGGTGGGGCCATGCGATATGGTGCCTTGGAAATTAGAGCAATCCCTGGCATAATCTCAATCTCGAATGAAATTTCCCTTTCCAAAGGTAACCCTTGTAATTCCTCTAGAAATACATCCAGGAATTTGTTAATCACTGGAACATCTTCCGGTTGCATATTCTTTTCCTTGGTTGTGTCTGTCACGTACGCCAGGTATCCCATATAGCCACTAGCTATTAGCTTCTTCGCCTTCATTGTAGTGTTCCTCATCTTATTCGATTGACGAGAGGTGTCGACATACTTAAAAATCTCTTACTCATCCGGTCGAAAGACTATTTTTCGCTTCCAATAGTTGATAGTGGCTTGGTACTTTCCCAGGAAATCTATTCCTAGGATCACATCATAGTCGACAATCTTCATTACGATCAAATCGACATATAGCTCCCTATTTGCCACAATTATTGGCACATGGCATAACCAGTAATTTGACAGCATCACTTCCCCTAATCCTAAAGGTCATTCCTATAGGATCCTTAGCATATTCTAACTTGTCAGCGAATTCGTGGGACACAAAGGAATTTGTAGCTCCTGAATCAAAAAGGACACATGCCACGTGGTTAAATACAGAAAGCTGGCCTGTAACCACGTTGGATGTTCCCACTTCAGCATCTTCCTTGGTAAACACGGTGACACGAGCGTCTGGTCTACGGGTCTGTTCCGGGCATATAGGCCATGTTGGTGGCACTCCTGAAGGCCCTTTAATCCTCCCTGTAAGGTATAAGCTTGAGGCGGTTGTTGACGTGGAGGATATGGTTGGCACTGCTGCACTGGCCCTGAAGTATTCTGGTGATTCATGGGGTAATTCTTTGTAAAATGCCCTTCTCGTCCACACTAATAACATGTGTTTGTGCCAAACTTGCACTGGCCTGGATGCCTCCTTCCACTAGTAGCACATGTGGGAAAACTTGGCCCTGAACCCTGACTGCTCTTCCGCTATTGGTTGCGGCTGTCTTGGCTTTTATTCCCAGAAAAATTTCCTTCTCTTTTACCCTGCTGTTGTTGAGGGCCTTGTATGTTGGACTGACTTGGTCTATTCTGGCCAGACTTACTACCCTGTCCAGTCTGTATCCCTGTTTGTGCTGACTTGGCTAGAATCTTTTCTTTCTTCTTTACTTCCCAGACTTTTTCTCTTTCCTCTTTTTATCTGAGTAGATGGTATTCAGCTCTAAGGGCCCTGCTTACACAGTCTTCCACTGAGGTGGGTGGTATTGGTCCACTGTCAACTAGCACTGATATTTCTGGCCTAAACATGCCAATCATCTTCTGAATCTTCTCCCTCTCTGTTGGCACCATGTAAGGACACAATCGGGATAGTTGATCAAATCTGTTACATACTTCGCTTACTAATTGGTTCCCCTATTTCAGTTTAGTAAATTCTTTCTGTTGGTGGTGTAGAGCGTTGGATCATAGTATTTCTAGTTAAATTCCTCTAGAAATTCATCCCAAGTCATTATGGTCACGTCTCTCCTCATACGGACTGTGTCCCAACAAAACCGAGCATCCTTCTTAAGTACAAAGGACACACACAAAATCTTCTATTGGTTAGTTAAATTCATAATGTCAAGAATCATTTGCCAAGAAGAAAGCCACTCTTCTGCCTCAAGTAGATCAATCAAACCCTCAAATTCTGGTAGCTTCATCTGACGGAATCGTTCATACAAGGGTTCCTAGTTCCCCCTAGGCTGGGGTTGCTGGACTTCTGGAATAACTGGCAGCATTACTGGTACTATCTCTACAGCCTGAGAAGCATAGCCTTCTTCTTGGCCTGGTCGTTGTTCCATAACAGATAGCCATTGTCGAAGTTCAGCGTATTCCTTCATTTGATTCTCTAGGTGGGCTTATATTTCTTCCAGTCTATCCATTAATGTAGGGCGTCGTCCTCTTCTTGGACTCATTATAATCTTTCTCTTCGAGCCTTATGCAAAAACCAAAAGTTAGATTTCCCACAAATTATCCTAGAAATATGGCAGAAATTTTAAACATGTCATTTACTGCAAAGCATAAACACCTCAAAACATCTCATATCATTTCATAACATTTTCTTACATCACACATAGCATACACAACACGTACATATATTGTAATGTTGACACTACATCTGTCCTAGCTTCTTTACATACATACATATTTACATATGGAACATATTTACACACTTTTCAGGATTCACTATCCTATTCATTTTTACCCGATCTTAGAAATATGGCAGAAATTTTAAACATGTCATTTACTGCAAAGCATAAACACCTCAAAACATCTCATATCATTTCATAACATTTTCTTACATCACACATAGCATACACAACACTTACATATATTGTAATGTTGACACTACATCTGTCCTAGCTTCTTTACATACATACATATTTACATATTTGCATATGGAACGTATTTACACACTTTTCAGGATTCACTATCCTATTCATTTTTACCCGATGGAAACTCCTCTAGGTCTTCATCTTCTTCCTCTGAATCGTTGCCCATGGATGTCCCTTGATCACGAGTCGCAGTCGTCCTTCATCGTGACGGACCGGCCTCGTGGTCATTTGCCATCGGTGGTGGTCCATACAAGCATGTCAGTACCCCTTCTTCATGATTTTGCTCCCATTGATGCTTTTCCAGACATTCTCTTAACTGCGCTCTCTCAATTCTAATGGCACTGGCAATGAAATCACGTCTAGGAATGGAATGAAGTAGGCTCGCTCTTCATTTCTACTCTGGGGTAAGTCCTCTCTAGAACATTTCACGAAAATCTTCATTTGAAAAGTTTGGAAGTGGGCACCTCTTAACAACATTTTCATCAAATCACACCGCGTATGCTAGCACCATATCCCCTGGCATCATCTAAAATCTCTCAATCCTCTGTAGATAGTCCCTAACATCTGTTATTCAGTGTAATGCTGGTGGCGACGTACTTTCTTCTCCAGCAGGAGGAACTGGAGAGTGTTCTGGGCTCCTTTAATTAAATTGCTTTCTTATGACCAAGCAGAAGTTGGCCCAGTTAAGCCTCAACAATGGCTCTTGATCACAGAACTCCCAATATATTTGGGCATATCCTTGAAACATACTCACTATGAGGATGACCCAGTAATCTCGATCAATATCGCATGATCGGCATATCCGCTCTACCGTGTGTAACCAGTCCTATACTGGTGGGGACTGGCACCCACCATCAAAAATAGGGGGCTGGAAAGCTCTAAATGCCTGAGTAGCCCTGGCAGATACTCTCGAGCCAATATGGTCTCGTCCACCAACTATCGGGACATCAACTATCAATGGTGGTGGATGGAGTACTAGCGGAGGGGTTGGTGCCTTGGTAGTTGCTAGTGCCTCTGCTCGTGGAGTAGTAGGGTTGGCTGGTGCTGGGGATCGTACCGTCGGTTGTCGAGGTGGGGATGGCCTAATTATGGGTCTAGTCCACGCCCTAGGAGGACCCCTAGCTCGGTATAGATGTGATCAGAAGTAGGGTGGTCTCGTCATTTAGCTCCTACATAAGGTTCACTTAACGTAAATAAACAGGTTACTATTCATAAAAATAAACTTAACTTATTTAGATAGACGAACGGGATGCGCATCAGGCCCTGAGGGACATGGTCAACTACTCTGATACCAACTATGGCGGCCCACCCTACATGGAGGCCAACAGTACAGCATAGTAGAACTCTAAAGTTCACTATGATAGACTGTCACCTCATTGGGTCACCGACAACTTACTTATAACTTTTCTTTGATATTTATTGATCAAAATTTTAAACTTAAATATTTAGCTTGGGAAAAACTAGGATTTTTTTTAACTGATCTTTAAACTGTAAAGTTGTAAAACCTCATCAAATACATATGATAATACATATCATAATTTGTCATACTTAATTTACATCATGTTACAAACATTCAAAATAACTTTCAAAGTCTGCCCAGCGGAAAACACAAGCAGGACCCTTCCCTCGCCCAGCCCTATTGGTAGATGCAGATCCCGCCCCTCGTCCATCCACTTGCTACTGATGTACAGGCTTCTTACCTGTAACATGAATAAACTTGTGAGTGACAGGCTCAATAAGTTCAAAAATACAAACTGGAACATAAAACATAAAATCATGAAAGTACTATTCATATGAATAGTAACTTTGACTTTGACTGTAAATAGTAAGGATGACTTTGATCGATACTATTTATGCTAACTTTGACCTAAGCTGCTGCACACATACAGTTAGTACATATTATGCTCAATTATGGTAAATCTTAAGTCTTAGGTCTTTATCTTGAATTAAGTTTTGGTGTTGGGCCCCTAGATTGGTTGTACCATAGTGCACGCATGACTGAGAGGGACTCTGGGGAGCGACCCACTGGCCAATCCTCTACAGTCTACATAATAATGGACTTCCATACCCAGGACATACCACCATCGGTATGGAAGTCGTATCATATCTGAACATGGGGAACCTCCACCTGTGTGGGAGGCCGGTACGCCAATACTGGTTTCATTACCGACTTACTTATGGTTCTTGACTAGTGGCATTATGGTTGCCTCCTAGATCTGGAACTCTTTACATCATGTTCTTTATTTGTGGTTGTTTATTATTCTACGTTAGTGTGCATATAGCACCTGAATATATATTTACATATCATACATAGCATATCAACATATCAAGTAAATTCATGCTGCAAACAAGTAAATGTCTGAACTTACAACTATTTTGCTAGCGATTCCTTTCTTGGGTAAATCGACTTCCTTATATCACCTTTTCGTTGATTCCCTATAACCGAAATAAATCACGGTTATTAGTACTACTCTTTTTATATTCACAATATTGTGAAAATGTAAATTTCTAATTTTTTTATCCCTAATTATTCATTTACGGCTTATTTTTCAATTTTGTGTTTAGTACATGGCCGTGTCCATGCCCGTGTACCTCTCGGGTTTGGGAATCCTCTTCTACACGCCCGTGTATATCAAAGTGTCTTTTAATACACGCCCGTGTTCCTTTGGTACACACCTATGTTCTGTCTAAAATTCAAATTTAATTGTTAAAACCTTAATTAAGGCCATAAAAATTATTATTAATTCATTCGAAGGCTTTTACGGTCTTTTTCTAGCTTTCTAGATAATTTTGATCAAAATGACCATTTTGCCCCTGACGGGACCTTAGACCGTGAAATTTCCGTTTTAACTTTTTTAACTAAATTTTCTAGTCCCAAAAATCATAAAACAATCTTTCTTAGGTCTTACCGAGCTTTTACGATGTTTCTCACCAAAATGCTTAGGTTACTATTTACCTGACCCTCAGGTGGTACTATTCTGACCTTCGGGGTCGTTTCTCATTTTTCTAACCTTACGGGACCTCAAATGGACAATTCACTAGTTACGAAATCGTCCATTGTCCTTTTCTCGAGCGTAGGTTCCCGAGCGGGCTCGAGTTTCCAATTCTCAACCCTATTTTTATCCCTCATTTACCAAATTGCCCTTCGGGCGTCCTGAAAATTTTTGTAGCATTTCCGCTAAAATTCTAGGTTCTCGGCGTTTAGGAAACACCTCGAAACCATCTATCCTATTCTACCCTGCCAAGTACTATACCACAAACCTAATTTTACGTAAAAGTTACAAACTTTTTACGTAAAATTTTTCATTAAAATCTCATTGTTTCTAACGGGATTTAAACCCATACTTTCTCAGTTTTAAGCCCAATTTTATACACCATTTACACATTCACATAACTTTATCAAAACTTCTCATTTCCACTAAACCTAGCCACGGATTTGGTTAGCAACAAGCACCAAAATTCAATTTCTTTCTTGTCCCTAACTTTATCAAAATTTTCATCATACATAACATGTTTGATGAATTCCAAATATTACCCTAAACAAGTAAAAAGTTTCATTCAACCCCCCTTGCATGCTCACGGACTTTCCATGAAAAACAACCACAAAATTTTGTTTTTATTTCGATTTCTTTTTCTTGATTTCCACACAAAATTAAAACCACATTTACCATACACTTTCATTAACACAGGGTTTCATATTACACTTAGGGTTTCACACGGTTTTTGGGTAGAAAATGAGACACAAAATCTATGTTTTTCAAACTCATTTCATTCCTTTTATTCATTTCCTTTCCACATGATTTTCAACACCAAAAACCATGCAAAACAACGCCAAAATTTTCACCATTCCAAGGCCTAACAAACCCACAGTTTTAGTGAGGAAAACACATGTACAACTTGATTTTTCATGCCCTTGTTCCTTGCTTAACTTAATCTCCCACCACTCACACACTTTCAAGCAAAAATCCCTTAAACAAAAACTGATTTTTTCTCACTTCAAACCAGCCCATAACACATGGATTTTTGCCATGAAAACAAGAAGAAATCTTGTCAAAATGGGAGTTTACCTTTCTTGCTTGATTACTTGAACTTCAGGATGAATTTTTTCACACTTTCTTGCAACAAGCTTGAAGAAATTTTTATGGTTTCAATGGGGGAGGTGCACTGCTGCTCTAATGGCTGAAAACCAGATTTTTTTTTCTGGTTTCTAAGTGTCCAAAACCATGTATATAAGTAGCCAAAAAGGAAGGACGAAGTTACAAAAATTTTAGGGACCTTTTTGCAAGCTTTTTGTGTAATTTTTCCACTCTTTAGGGGCTGCTTTGTAATTAATCAAAGTAGGGCAGATTTTTTTTCTGATTTTTGCCCCAAAATCCACCACCTAAGTGCCCTAGAAACCTCTTGAAATTTTGATTAAGCTTCCTTTGACTTTTCTTGTTGACTTTGAATCCTAACCATTGAATTTTCTTGACTTTAAACCCTAGCCCTTGGATTTGAATGTATCCTTACATCCTTTCAAAGATTCACATCCAAGCTTTGACTCCCCTCATTAATTTCAAGGTCAAAATTTCGACCAAAATCAAATTGAAAAATTTTGTACCAAAATCGCGTAGACGAGTTTATGAGGCTGTCCGTGCAGTTGGTTTTCCTTATTTCACTCTGGTTTGCCTAAAATTTCACCGCGTACGTATTTTGTCTTTTAGTGGCTTGCTGTATAATTTCAAAATTTTCAAAACTGAAAAGGCATATTTTCTCCGATTTCGGTTCCATATAATTTACCGTCCCTGAACACACTCTTGTCAGGACCGTTAGAACATTCCATTGCATTTGAAATAGTATTAAAACATATGTTTTACAATTTTATACATAAAAATCATTGAGTACTCAGGTTATACATAATTTCTAAGAACAGTGAAATTTCTTAATTATGACAGAAGGTGCCAGAATTTGAAGGGACTATGAACCCTATCGAAGCCAATGACTGGCTAACTGATGTCCAGGTCATCTTAGACCTCGTAGGACTGACAGAAAAGGAGAAAGTATTGTGCGCATCTCTTGCCTTATGCAAGGGGGCACGCCAATGGTGGAAGACCATGGCCATTCGAAGGAACATTGACGAGATGAACTGCGTAGACTTCATTACCGAGTTCAAGGAGATGTATTTCAATGACGAAGCCCTAGCAGCCCAGCAGGACGAGTTTAACAATCTATACCAGGGTAGTATAACTATCATGGAGGCAGTGAGAAAGTTTGAGTAGCTAGCTTGACTTTGCCCAAACTTGGTGCCAACAGAGAAGGGGAAGGTCAGAAGGATGTTAAAGATGTTCCAGCCAGACATTGCCGTCCAAGTCTGTAGTGGAAGCCATGAACCCACAATTGTGGCTGAGTGTGTTAGTCAGGCCATACGAGCAGAATATTGGTTGGCTCAGGACAAAGAGAGAAGGGCTTAGTTCTTCAAGGCCAAGAGAGAAGAGAAGAACCAAGCGAAGCCGATCAAGGGTAGACAGTATCCCGACTCACAACATAAGGGTCAGAATGCGGGGAACAGCCAGAATCACAGACAATCCCACCCCAATAACAAGAAGAAAGGGAATTCAAACAACTAAGGGCCACAGAGGAACTTCCCTCAGAAGAAGAATAACCGAGTAGGAAATGGCAACTCACACCCACTTTGTTCAAAGTGTGGAAAGAACCACCCTAGAGAATGCCGCCAAGGAACCAGTGGCTGCTACATCTATGGTAAAGAAGGCCACTATGCCAAGCACTGCTACTCCAACCCACAAAATTAACAGGGCCAAGCTCGTGCCACTAACGACCAACTGCATGTCACCCAGACAAGGATTAAGGGTCCATCAATCACTCAGGATAGACTGGAGGCACCAAAAGCTCAAGGAAGAATCTACGCCTTTACTTGAGAGGATGCAGAGGCCGGAACCTCGACAGTGGTGACAGGTCAGCTTTCTATAGCCAACTCCACTACACTAGTATTGTTTGATTCTGGAGCTACACATTTATTTGCATCATCAAAGTTTGCTAGCGAGATAGACCAGAACGTAGATAGCATGAAACAAACTTTTTGAACTGCCCTTCCCTCCTAGGAAGTTATGCTGTCTAGCTATTGGATACGTCACGTGCCAGTAGTTATTAGTAGGCACGAGCTGAGCATGGACCTAATCGTCGTCGATATGTGCGACTATAATGTAATCATAGGAATGGACTTCCTCACCAAATATAACGCCGTCATAAACTGCTGAAGACGGGAGGTTACCTTTAAGCTAATTGGGCAAGAGAAGTTTGTCTACCAGGGGCTATCGTTGAAGCAACCAAAGATGATGATATTCGGCAATGAAGGCTCACAAGCTACTGTCCAGTGGATGCACCAGCTTCCTCGTACATAAGTGGATAAGACCTAGAAAGTAGAAGTAGGGCCGGACAATGTACCAGTGGTTCAAGAGTTCATAAAAGTATTCCCAAAGGATCATCCAGGGCTTCTGCCAGAGCGAGAGATATCATTTGAGATCGAGCTATTACCAGGATCAGCCCCTATCTCCAAGGTCCCCTACAAAATGGCCCCAGCAGAGTTGAAGGAGCTTCAAACTTAGTCGAAGGATCTGATGGACAAGGGCTTCATTCGATAGAGCTACTCACCTTGGGGAGTACCTGTTTTATTTATGAAGAAAAAAGACGGAATGTTGAGAATGTGTATAGGCTACAGGGAGCTTAACAAGATCACGATAAAGAGCAAGTATCCATTACCACTGATTGACAATCTGTTCGACCAGCTCTGAGGCGCTGTAGTGTTTTCAAAGATTGACCTGCATTCTGGGTACCATCAGTTACAAATCCGGGAGGAAGATGTACCGAAGACAGCTTCCAAACACGATATGGGCATTACGAGTTCCTCGTTATGTCGTTTGGACTGACGAACGCCCCTGTAGCCTTCATGGACCTAATGAACAATGTCTTCAGGGACTTCTTAGACAAGTTTGTCGTTGTGTTTATCGATGAAATTTTTGTATACACCAAGATGAAGGAAGAGTACGAGGATAATTTGAGGGCCGTCCTACTTAAGCTACGAAATCATCAGCTATACACCAAATTCTCCAAGTATGAGTTTTGGCTAGAAAAGGTCCACTTTCTTAGTCATGTAGTCTCCAAGGAAGGAGTGTTAGTAGACCCAGTGAAGGTAGAAGCAGTTAGCGAATGGCCAACCCTGAGGAATATAATGGAAATCCGTAGCTTCCTTGGACTAGTAGGCTATTACCGATGCTTCATCGAAGGCTTTTCGAAGTTAGCTACACCACTCATAGTGCTTACCAAGAAGGAGAAAAGTATGAGTGTAATGACAAGTGTGAAAGGAGTTTCCAGGAGCTGAAATGGAGACTCACGAGCACCCCAATTCTAACTATTCCAGAAAGTAGTCAAGGAAATTTTGTGATCTACAGTGATGCGTCCAAGACTGGACTAGGAGCTGTACTGATGTAAAATGGTAGAGTAGTCATATACTAGAGCTTGTAGCGGTCATTTTTGCCTCACAATGTAGAGGCATTACTTATATGGCGTTAAGTGCGAGATCTATACAGACCACTAGAGCCTGAAATATATTTTCACGCAGAAAGAAGTTAATATGAGGCAACGAAGATGGCTAAAATTGATGAAGGATTATGACTGCGAAATCCTATATCATCTAGGAAAAGCCAATAAGGTGGCCGATATGCTCTGTAGGAAGCACTCTTCATCACTTATGGCTGTCCATGTCTTACCAGAAGCACTGTAAAAGGAGCTTTACAGCAGCGAGATAGAGATTTTAGCAGAGAGGTTGTCTGAAATGAGCCTCCAATCAACGCTCCTAAAAGAGATTAAGGCCAGCCAAAACTTGGATTCGTCCCTAAACAAGCTCAGAAAGGAGGCAACAGAGGACTAGAGTTCAGAATTTCGAGTCTTTGAGGATGGCATACTCTATTTCAGAGATAGAGTATGCGTTCTGAAAGATGAAGAACTCAGGAAAAATATCCTTTCAGAAGCCCACGACATACCATACTCAGTATATCTAAGGGAAAACAAAATGTACAAAGACCTGAAAAAGAGTTTTTGGTGGCCTAAGATGAAAAATGATGTTATCAAATTCATTACAAAGTGCCTTACATGCCAGAGGATTAAAGTAGAACACTAATGACCGGTTCTGTAAAAAATCAAGTTGCCCGAGTGGAAATGGGAGTAGATTACAATGGATTTCATGGTCGGATTGCCTAGAATGTTAAGCGACAATGACGCAATCTAGGTAATCGTGGATCGATTAATGAAATCAACTCAATTTTTAGCTATAAAGCTGAGCTACTCGGTAGAAAGATTAGCCGAGATGTATGTAGCTCAGATAGTAAGTTTGCACGGAGTACCAAAATCAATCATTTCAGATTGCGATGGATGCTTCACTTCAAGGTTTTGGCAGAGCATTCAAGCCTCATTGGGAACCAAGTTGAAGTTTAGCACAGCTTTTCATCCTCAAACTGACGGTCAGTCCGAGAGAACCATTCAGACGTTACAAGATATGTTGAGAGCTTGTGTCCTATACTTCAAGGGAAATTGGGACCAGAAGCTGCCTTTGATAGAGTTCTCGTACAATAACAGCTACCATTCCTTAATTGGGATGGCTTCGTACAAGGCACTCTATGGAAGAAAATGCTGATCTTCGGTCCACTAGCATGAGACTGGAGAGAAACAGCTTACCAGCACAGACTTTGTCAAGGATACTACGGCAGACATAAAGCTAATAAGAAAGAGGCTGAAAACGGTGCACAGTCATCAGAAGAGCTATGCTAACAAACATCGTAGACCCCTCGAGTTTCGAGAAGGAGACTCGATCTTCCTCAAGATGGCACCAATGAAACGGGTGATGTGCTTTGGAAAGAAAGGAAAGCTCAGTCTTAGGTACGTAGGACGCTTCAAGATTATCGAGAGAGTTGGGAAAGTGCCTACAGATTAGTGCTTCCTACCGAATTAGCTTCGGTATATAACGTTTTCCACGTCTCGATGCTGAAGAAATACGTGCCGGACAATTCCCACATTCTGAGTCAAGAACCATAGAAGTCCACACTGATCTGACATATGAAGAAAAACCCATGCGAATTTTAGCCAGGGAAAATAAAGTCCTCAGGAATAAAGTGATTCCGCTGGTAAAAGTGTTGTGGCAGAACCACAATACAGAAGAAGCCACATAGGAGCAGGAAGAGGATATGAAAAGAGACTTCTCGGAACTATTCTAATTTTTTAGGACGAAAATTTTGTAAGGGGGGTAGGTTATAAGGACCACTCCATTCCTGTAACTTAAATTCTATATAATGATAAATTGAGGAATGAATTTGGGTTAATTTGATGCCTTTTAATGCAATATTGATTAACACGGTCAAGTGCACGGCCATGTAAGAGACGGCCGTGTTGAGCAATCTCGACTGCTACGCACCCGTGCTGCCTGGTACATGCCCATGTAAGAACCCATGTAAAAGGTCGTGTATGGAACTGAAAGTCATTGTAAAGACCCTCATAACGCGTCAAACCTAATTCCTATGTGATGAGTAATTAAGTTCATCGAATACAGTATATTTTCTAATTGAATAGGCTAAACAGGAACATTATTGTTTTATTACTATTTATGCAGTGAAAGGAGCGACCAAGAGTGAATCGGTCTGCCCTATTAGGTGTATAAGTGTATAAGATACATAGTATTAGGAAACTGGTCCAGATGAGTATTTCCTGACACATGATTGGTAAACAGTTCACCAGAACACTCAGACCGAATGTCTGAGCCCAACAGCGAGAAATACCCTAGTAGAGGTACATCTCTTGAGAATGAGGATCTAGATGACCTTTTCTCGCCCAGAGACTGATAAAATCAGAGTCAGAACACTCGGATTAGTAAGTCAGATAGAAAATAGTGAATAGTGAAAAATGCAGTGTCAGATTAATAGCCAAGACGGCCTTAATCTAACCTAAAACTGATATATTAATGGTCAGTAGGCTCAATTTGGTCAATTGAGCACAAAATGAGAATTTTAGTTTGGGAGATACGCAGTATTTGGATGAAGGTCAAGACGACTTTTTCTCGCCCTGAAACTGATATATTTAGACTCAAAACGCCTAAATTAGTCAATTGGGCACCTAACACGTTTTTCAAGGTGGGGTCACACAGATTCCAAAAACTGGTCCAGATGACCTCAGATGGACGTAAGACTGATAAAATTGAAATCAGCATGTCCAAATTAGTCAAGAAAGACTATATTGAAAATTTCGCATGAGAATGCCTCATTTTGCATGCGTAAGGATAACACGATGTAGACACAACCATAATATAGGAAATGAATAGTAAACTAGTATAGAATGGGCTCTTAGACAGTATAAACCGACTAGGAATTGACAGTATTGTGACAACTGGGAAATTCAGGCAGTTCTCAGATGAAAATGTACAATTGTATGTATATAACAATTTGTACTATTTAAAGAGTGAAATAAATGTGTTTATATTGTTTAGAATATGTGAAAATGTTCTAACAATACTGACGAGTAAGAATTCAGTGTTGGAAAAATTCACTGAGTTGAAACGGTGAAACGGTTCCAAAATCGGCATTGAAAACCCTAACCGAGCCAATAAAAGACGGTAAACTTCCGGGATTGATTTTGATCAAACGGAAGCAGATTAAATTGATCCGACTGCACAGGAGATCTCAGGAACACGCCGGGACGATTTCAGGAAAATTTCGGCTCGAACCGGCATCGGTCAAAAAGTAGTCGAATTAATGTGAATAGTGAAAGTCAAAGTCAACTTTCACTTTTGCATTTACGACATCATAAATCAAGTTTATTAAATGGAATAAATAAGGTGGTTGGTGGCATTAATGGCTAGGATTTAATCACCTTTTGATCTAAAGGCCAAGATTTGGCCAAAAATTACCATTTTTAATTTTTGGAAAATGGGGAAAGAAATGGCATGGAAAGATGTCAAATTTTGATTGGTTTAGAGCCAAATTAATTGGCTTTCCTTCATGCTTAAGTCGGAAATTTTGTAACAAAAGGGCCGAAACATTTTGCAAGGCAAAACCAAGACAAAAAAATTTCTAAGTCTTTCTTCCATGGTGTCTACGTGAGGGACCAAGGAGAACCAAGCAATATCTTCAAATTTCTTCACAAAAAAGAGTGGCAAAGTGTTTATTGAAGACAAAGGAAGCATTAGACCAAGGTAACTTCCCTTGCACTTGAATTTTTCATGGTTTTTCTTCTTAAAATCCATGGGTGAATAGTGATAGAAAGATGGAAAATTTTTGGTTGTTTTCCATTGAATTGATGTTGGGTTTTGTTAAGGATGAAATAAGGAAGAAAACCATGCAAATTCATTAAAGAAAAACCAAAATTTTGTTGGTTTTTCAAGGGGAAATCCGTGGGTTACCTTAGGTAACCAATGAGAAAACTTTGTGGTTAATTGTTAATATGCTTTCTAAGTTTAATTTGGTGAAGAATAAAGCTTGTATTTCATTGTGGAAAGTTGAAAAAATTTTTGGTATGAATTGTATAAAGTGGCCGTGAGTTTACAATGGGTTTGGAAGAAAATTTTTGCTTGGTTTTATGTGGTATTTGGTTGATTGGAATTATGCATTTTAATATGCAAAAGATGAATTTATAATTGAAAGAATGAAAACAAAAATGTGTGCATGTTTTCAATTCAATGACCGTGGGTTTTAGGTGTTTAAAAAAACCCTAAGAATTTGGTTGAAAATGCCAAGAAAATGGGCTTGAAAATGTGTTAAAAACATGACATTGAATGGCCTAAAGTGTGGTGAAAGTTTGACAAATTTTTGGTTCGGTTTGGTTGTGAAAACCGAAACCAAATTAAGGGTAAAAATGTGAAAAAATTTTGTAATGTGGGTGATAATGTGAAATTTGAAATTTGTGGGCTTTTATGTAAAAGTTTGGAAAACTTTTACATAAAATAGGCTTGTGGTATAGTACGTGGCAGGTACATACGGTTCGAGGCGTACCTAACGCCGGAAGCCTTAAAATTACGCTGAAATGCTGCCGAAATTTCAGAAAACGACATTCGGGGTAAAATGGGAATTAAAAATAAAAGTTAGGGCCGGGACGGAAACCCGAGTCCCTAACGGAAAAATTTAATAAGGAAAAATTTAAGGGGTGGGTCGTGAATAGTAAACCCGTCCCCTTAAAAATGAAAAACGCGTGTGAGATTGAAAAACCGACCCCGAGGGGGGGGCGTTTTTGGAAATGAAATAAAGGTCCGAGTCGGGAACGGAAAACCCGAGCCTCGGAGACCTAGGTCGGGAAAGTCTAGATGAACGTTTTAAATACTAGTGAAACGTCCATTTGAGGCTCCGAAACGATAGAAAATCGCTAAACCGACGTGAGGGTCGGAATAGTGCTTCCCGAGGGCCGGGAAAACAAAAAGTGGAAATAAAATAGAAACGAACCCGGTAATGATTAGAAAAGAGTCAGAAAAGTTCCTGAGAGCCAAAAATGCAATCTGGATCAATAAAATTCCGTCAGGGGCAAAACTGTAATTTTGCCAAAATATTGGGGCAAAATCGTAATTTTGCAAAAGTTGGGGGAAAATGGTGAAAATAATAAATAAAACCTAAAAAGTTATAAATAGGTTTTATTTAAGCTTTTTAATGAAAAATAAAAGCTATAAATGGGAAAGAAATTAACAGACATAGTTTTGTCTGTAGGATCCCAAAATCGGCCTACAAGGAAGGCGATTCAAGATCCAAGAGAGAGAAAGGAAAGAGGCTGATAATGTAAGTTCAGACATTTACCTGTCTGCAACATATAGCAATATTGTGCTAACTTTAATGTACTAACTATAAGTTAGGTACATATGTGCTACGGGCACTATGATAGAATAGAGAGAGAGACGAAATGTGCTACGGGCACTATAAGAATGGGACACATGGTTAATTGTGCTTCGGGCACTAGAGCGAGGTTAATAAAACTCACTCACCTAAAATTAAAATGTGAACCATTCCTAACCACGGGACAATGTGAAGTCACCGGGTTAGAAGTGTAAAAAGTCGGTAATGAAACCACTTTCTGGCGTACCAGCCTTCCGTACAGGGAGGTATATTTTTGCCTTCGGGGCTATGAGACTAAGGCTGTGGAGGTCAGCACTGATGTACCGCTCCCAGTCATATAAAATTTTGCCTTCGGGGCTATGAGATTAAGGCTGTGGAGGTCAGCACTAATGTACCGCTCCCAGTCATGCACACTTAAATGGTACTGCCAACCGAGCTCAAAACCAGAACATAATTAAAGATAATGACCTAAAACTGAAACTGTGCCATAATTGAGCATAAGACAGTTTAGTGAGAGCACTAACATCGCGGTAGATGTACTAGTGTGATACAGTGGTGTGGTCAACCTTACTATTCACGTATGAATAGTGGTCAAAGTTACTATTCACGTATGAATAGTGGTCAAAGGTACTATTCACGATGAATAGTACTATTCATAGAAATTTTATTTCTTGCATGTTTGAACTTACTGAGCCTGTAGCTCACCATTTTTGCTAATGTTGCAGGTAAGCGACCAGCTCAGTAGCTTATTTGACTGGATGCGGACGGGATGGCGCGTGTCAAATGGGATAACTGGGCGAGGGATATGGTACTGCCAGAGTCTTGCCGCTGAGCGTTAAAGTGAAGAAAAAAAAAGAGAAACAGTTCTTTTGTAATTATATATATATTTTACAAAAGTACTGTATTATTTATATTACTTTGTACTTATCAACAAAGTAAATAGTGGAAAAAGATTTCATATGATGTTTAAAGAAAAAAAAATTTTCCCAAAAACGTCATGATTTAAAAAGTGTAGAGAGATAAGCCGGCGACCCATGAGAGTACAATCTATCGCAGTTAGCGATAAAGCTCAACTGTAATAGTATTGTATGTGGATCCAGTTGGCTGTCAGTATGTTTCAGGGAGACGCTCGAGTGTTCTGGCAATATTGCGACCAGGAGATTTTATTGGGATTCAGTTGGGCTGAGTTCTGTCAGCGGTTGGCTGATCAGTTTCAACCTAGGGATCCAGCACCTGCTCCAGCACCTCCAAAGAGACGAGAGGCTGATACACCTGCGTACCCTGGATTCGATGAGGTCAGGGATTACATTCTCCAGACCGAGAGGATGGTCATGCTGTCTGGTGAGACAGTGATGTCTTACGCAGCACGGTTTGAGGAGACCATTCGGAGGAGATGTCCGTTGCCTAACCTCACGGAAGCAAACTGCTGTGAGCTATTTTGGAAAGGCTTATCCTTGGAGCTGAGACCGAGGGTGATCAAGCCGTTTCCTCCGACGCTCCAAGAGTTCGTGGTAACGATCAGGACGATCGAGAGAGAGATTCTGATCGAGCATCTGACGCAGAGTCGACGAGAGACGCTGGGTCAAGATGAGATGTTTGCACGCATATTCGGCCCGAGAAGAATGATGAATGATCATGAGGCCGGACCGTCTAGACCACGAGGTGATGATTCAGGATAGGGAACATTACCTAGGGGTGGTGACGACTCAGATGAGTCAGATGACGATGAGGATCCAGAAGAATATCCTCTAGTCCCAGATGTAGGGAACGAGTGATCAGTAGATGTGTAAATGTACATAAGTAGCTTAGAGAGAAAAGCTCTTTCGTATAGACTTGTGGCCATTTTGTATAAACGGCTGATGTATATATGACTGGTGATGCCTATGTATGACATATAAATGTTTTGCTATGAATGAAATACCAAAATGATTATATGTTGTGCGATGATGTGTTACGATGATGTGGCTTTACATTACCCTAAATTTCATAAATTGATATAATTTTACGAATGCGGTTATGGAAAAGCTAACGGTGAATTATTGTGCCATAATAGGACAATAGCCAAGATGGTGGATTTGAGAAATCGACCAGAGGGACGAGTGTGACGTCCTGATATTATGGAGAGACTGGATCAGATACAAGCTCTGTTGGAAGCTCAGATGCAAGAAAATGCGAATCTGAGGCGACAGGTAGAGGAGCTAGAGCAGAGACAAGGCTCTAAGGGTACCCAAGTAGAACAACAAGCTGAGGTAGATCCAGTTATTCCTCCAGCTGCAGTACATGAGAGAGCTCCTGAACCACAACCAGTATTAAATCTAGAACCCCTCTATGAAAGATTCAGGCGTATGAGACCGCCAGAATTTGAAGGGTCTACAAATCCCTTAGAGGCTGAAGACTGGTTGTCATCATTACAAGTGATCATGGAGTTCATGAACCTAACCGACCGGGAAAAGGTTGCATGTGCGTCTTTTGTGCTAAGAAAAGATGCCCGGTTTTGGTGGGACACCGTGCGAATGAGAAGAGACGTGTCTACCATGAGTTGGGCGGAATTTCTAGAAGAATTTAACCAGAAATATTACGACCCTGCATCTCTGAGACAGCAACAGAAAGAATTCTCAGAGCTGACACAAGGGAACATGTCGGTGAGCGAAGTCTGCCGAAAGTTCGACCAGCTATCCCGTTTGTGCCCTTATGTAGTCCCTACTGAGAGGGAAAAGATACAGAAAATGATCGGGATGTTCAGGCCAGAAATTGCTACGTTAGTAGACACTGGACTAGTGCCACCTACTTCTGTAGCCGATTGTGTGAGTCGGGCCATCAGGGCTGAGTTCCATGTAGCTCGACAGAAAGAGGAAAGAGAGAAACATTGGGAGGCTAAAAAGAAGGAGAGGGCTTTGGCGAAGTCTATGCAAGTTGGTCAATCGAGCAAGCCTAGTCAGAATGCGAAACCAAGCCAGGGCAACAATCAAGGATCCCAGCAAAATAAGAGAAAAGGGAATTTTTCTGGGAATCGCCAGGGAAATAATCGAAACCAGCAGCGGAGAACAGCTGGTAATGCAGAGTCTAATGTGCAAAACTGCCCTACATGCAGGAAGAGACATTCTGGGCAATGCAGATTTGGGCCACTTGTTTGCTACGAATGTGGAAAGGAAGGCCATTACGCTAGGAACTGTCCAAATAGGCAGGGTGGACAAGGCACTTCCCAACCGCACCAGACACGCCCACAAGCTCATTCCCTTCAAGCCAGAGTGGAAGAGTCACCAGTGAGGCCGCAACGCCAGGAGCGTATGCAACGTGCTGATGCTCGTGTGATGTCCTACAGCAAGGAAGACGCAGAGGCAGGAACATCAAACGTGGTGACAGGTCAGCTTCCTGTCGCTAGTCATGTAGCCTCTGTACTATTCGATTCCGGTGCTACGCATTCATTTGTTTCCTATGCATTTGCTGACAAGATAGGACTTCCTAAGGATAATATGGGAAGGGTATTTAAGACAGCTTTACCTTCTGGGGAAGTATTGTTGTCCAGTTACTGGTTACCATATGTACCAGTATATGTGGCAAATAGGGAACTATAAGCTGAGTTGATTGTAATGGAGATCATGGATTACGATGTGATTTTAGGCATGGATTTCCTAGGGAAATACCAAGCTACGATCGACTGTCGAAATCGAAAGATAGTTTTCCAACCCGAGGAAGAAGAGAGTTTTGAGTATGTTGATACTTCTCGAAGACCCGCGAAGAAGATGATCAGTTCGCTGAGAGCAAGCAAGCTGATAGCCAGTGGTTACATGGGATATCTGGCATATGTGGTAGATACTGCAGAGGAACAAAAGCTTCAACCTGAAGATGTTCCTGTGGTTAATGAGTTTCTTGATGTATTTCCGGAAGAGTTACCAGGGATACCACCAGAGAGAGAAATCTCGTTTGAAATTGAGTTGATGCCTGGAACAGCACCTATTTCCAAAGCACCATACCGTATGGCTCCAGTGGAGTTAAAGGAGCTGCAGGTACAATTAAAGGAGCTTTTGGATAAAGGATTCATCAGGCCGAGTTTTTCTCCATGGGGTGCACCTGTGTTATTCGTCAAGAAAAAGGATGGGACATTCCGACTGTGCATTGATTACCGGGAGTTGAATAAGGTTACGATCAAAAATAGGTATCCGTTACCTAGAATTGATGACCTATTCGACCAGTTAAAAGGCGCAGCGGTATTTTCCAAGATCGACTTACGATCAGGATATCACCAGCTGAGAATCAAAGAAAGTGATATTCCTAAGACGGCGTTTAGGACTCGTTATGGTCACTACGAGTTCCTTGTGATGCCATTCGGATTGACAAATGCGCCAGCAGCATTCATGGATTTGATGAATAGAATTTTTAAAGAGTATCTGGATAAGTTTGTCATTGTATTCATTGATGACATTCTTATATACTCGAAGAGTCATGATGAGCACAAGAAGCATCTGAGGATAGTGCTGAATACGATACGGAAGCATCAACTGTATGCCAAATTCTCAAAATGTGAATTTTGGCTGGACAGAGTACATTTCCTCGGACATGTTGTATCCCAGGAAGGTATTGCAGTAGATCCGACAAAAGTAGAGGCAATTAACCAATGGCCTGCACCCAAGAGTGTGACTGAAATATGCAGTTTCTTGGGATTGGCTGGTTATTATCGGTGATTTGTAGAGGGATTCGCGCGATTAGCTGCACCTCTTACTGCTCTTACACGCAAGGAAAGGAAGTACGAGTGGACTATGGAATGCGAAAGAAGCTTCCAGGAGTTAAAGAGGCGACTGACAAGCGCACCAATCCTTACGCTTCCCACTGAAGGGGAGAAGTTCGTGATCTACAGTGATGCATCGAAAATAGGATTGGGAGCAGTCCTGATGCAAGACGGCAAGGTGATTGCCTATGCTTCCCGTCAATTAAAGGAGCATGAAAGGAATTATCCTACGCATGACCTTGAACTTGCTGTAGTAGTGTTCGCACTTAAAATTTGGCGACACTATCTCTATGGAGCTCAATGTCAGATTTTCACTGATCACCAAAGCCTGAAGTATTTCTTCACGCAGAAAGAGCTCAATATGCGACAGAGACGATGGTTGGAACTGGTGAAGGATTATGATTGTGAAATCCTCTACCATCCAGGAAAGGCCAACCGTGTAGCGGATGCTCTAAGTAGAAAGTCTACCATATCGCACCAGCTACCAATAAACAGGCTTTCGAAGCCATTGCAGCAAGAGATAAATTCTTTGAACTTGGAGCTGATATCTGGAAGACTAGCTGCACTCCAAGTGGAATCATCGCTATTTGAGGAAATAAAGGAAGCTCAAAGGCGAGATCCAATGATGGCAAGTTCTCAAGAAGGAATTTCCAAGGATGGAATGATCCTGTATCAAGGAAGGATAAATGTTCCAGCTGATGAAGAACTTAGAAGACGGATCATGTCAGAAGCCCACGAGACACCCTATTCGGTTCATCCCGGAGCTAGCAAGATGTATCAGGACTTGAAGTTACAGTTCTGGTGGAAAGGGATGAAGAACGATATAGCGAAATTCGTGAGCAGATGCATGACCTGTCAGAGAATCAAAGCGGAACATAAACATCCAGCAGGAAGATTGGAACCACTGGAGATTCCTGAATGGAAATGGGAACACATTACGACGGATTTTGTAGTGGGACTCCCAAAAACCCGAGAAGGTTATGATGCCATTTGGGTTATTGTGGACAGACTGACCAAGACGGCACGGTTCGTAGCTGTCAAGATGACTTTTTCGCTGGAAAAGTTTGCTCAGCTGTACATAACTCATGTCGTCAGACTACATGGAGTACCAAAATCCATTGTATCAGATCGAGATGCACGATTCACTTCGAATTTCTGGAAGTGTGTGCAAGAGGCCATGGGTACTGAATTGAGACTCAGTACGGCTTTTCATCCACAAACAGACGGTCAGTCAGAGCAGACAATTCAGACGTTAGAAGACATGCTTCGAGCTTGCGTTATGGATTTTGCGGGAAATTGGAACGAGAAGTTACCATTGATTGAATTCTCGTACAATAATAGTTACCAAGCTTCGATAGGCATGGCACCTTACGAGGCTTTGTATGGAAGGAAGTGCAGATCACCATTACATTGGTACGATTTGCGAGAAAAGCAGTTGCATAAGACGGACTTCATAAAAGAGACTTCCGATGCAGTTGCTAGAATTTAGCGTCAAATGAAAATTGCGCAAAGCCGACAAAAAAGTTATGCGGACAAGAGGCGGAGATCCTTGGAGTTTGACGAAGGAGACTTCGTGTTTCTCAAGGTATCGCCCATGAAGGGGATTATGCGTTTCGGTAAGAAGGGGAAACTAAGTCCAAGATATATTGGACCTTATGAAATTATCGAACGCATTGGAAAGGTCGCTTACAGATTAGCGCTACCTCCAGAATTGTCGGCAGTGCACAATGTGTTTCATGTGTCGATGCTGAGAAAATATATACCAGATCCGTCCCATGTGTTGAAGCATGAGCCTATTCAAATCCACGAGGATTTGACATATGAGGAACAGCCTATTCAAGTACTAGCTCGTGAAGAGAAAGTACTGAGGAATAAGGTAATCCCACTAGTGAAGATTTTATGGAAAAATCATAACATTGAAGAAGCTACGTGGGAACGAGAAGACGAGATGAGGAAATTATACCCCCATTTGTTCTAATTTTCGAGGACGAAAATTTTATAAGGAGGGGTGAATGTGACAACCGGGAAATTCAGGCAGTTCTTGGATGAAAATGTACAATTGTATGTATATAACAATTTGTACTATTTAAAGAGTGAAATAAATGTGTTTATATTGTTTAGAATATGTGAAAATGTTCTAACAATACTGACGAGTAAGAATTCAGTGTTGGAAAAATTCACTGAGTTGAAACGGGTGAAACGGTTCCAAAATCGGCATTGAAAACCCTAACCGAGCCAATAAAAGACGGTAAACTTCCGGGATTGATTTTGATCAAACGGAAGCAGATTAAATTGATCCGACTGCACAGGAGATCTCAGGAACACGCCGGGACGATTTCAGGAAAATTTCGGCTCGAACCGGCATCGGTCAAAAAGTAGTCGAATTAATGTGAATAGTGAAAGTCAAAGTCAACTTTCACTTTTGCATTTATGACATCATAAATCAAGTTTATTAAATGGAATAAATAAGGTGGTTGGTGGCATTAATGGCTAGGATTTAATCACCTTTTGATCTAAAGGCCAAGATTTGGCCAAAAATTACCATTTTTAATTTTTGGAAAATGGGGAAAGAAATGGCATGGAAAGATGTCAAATTTTGATTGGTTTAGAGCCAAATTAATTGGCTTTCCTCATGCTTAAGTCGGCAATTTTGTAACAAAAGGGCCGAAACATTTTTCAAGGCAAAACCAAGACAAAAAAATTTCTAAGTCTTTCTTCCATGGTGTCTACGTGAGGGACCAAGAAGAACCAAGCAATATCTTCAAATTTCTTCACAAAAAAGAGTGGCAAAGTGTTTATTAAAGACAAAGGAAGCATTAGACCAAGGTAACTTCCCTTGCACTTGAATTTTTCATGGTTTTTCTTCTTAAAATCCATGGGTGAATAGTGATAGAAAGATGGAAAATTTTTGGTTGTTTTCCATTGAATTGATGTTGGGTTTTGTTAAGGATGAAATAAGGAAGAAAACCATGCAAATTCATTAAAGAAAAACCAAAATTTTGTTGGTTTTTCAAGGGGAAATCCGTGGGTTACCTTAGGTAACCAATGAGAAAACTTTGTGGTTAATTGTTCATATGTTTTCTAAGTTTAATTTGGTGAAGAATAAAGCTTGTATTTCATTGTGGAAAGTTGAAAAAATTTTTGGTATGAATTGTATAAAGTGGCCGTGAGTTTACAATGGGTTTGGAAGAAAATTTTTGCTTGATTTTATGTGGTATTTGGTTGATTGGAATTATGCATTTTAATATGCAAAAGATGAATTTATAATTGAAAGAATGAAAACAAAAATGTGTGCATGTTTTCAATTCAATGGCCGTGGGTTTTAGGTGTTTAAAAAAACCCTAAGAATTTGGTTGAAAATGCCAAGAAAATGGGCTTGAAAATGTGTTAAAAACATGACATTGAATGGCCTAAAGTGTGGTGAAAGTTTGACAAATTTTTGGTTCGGTTTGGTTGTGAAAACCGAAACCAAATTAAGGGTAAAAATGTGAAAAAATTTTGTAATGTGGGTGATAATGTGAAATTTGAAATTTATGGGCTTTTATGTAAAAGTTTGGAAAACTTTTACATAAAATAGGCTTGTGGTATAGTACGTGGCAGGTACATACGGTTCGAGGCGTACCTAACGCCGGAAGCCTTAAAATTACGCCGAAATGCTGTCGAAATTTCAGAAAACGGCATTCGGGGTAAAATGGGAATTAAAAATAAAAGTTAGGGCCGGGACGGAAACCCGAGTCCCTAACGGAAAAATTTAATAAGGAAAAATTTAAGGGGTGGGTCGTGAATAGTAAACCCGTCCCCTTAAAAATGAAAAACGCGTGTGAGATTGAAAAACCGACCCCGAGGGGGGGGCGTTTTTGGAAATGAAATAAAGGTCCGAGTCGGGAACGGAAAACCCGAGCCTCGGAGACCTAGGTCGGGAAAGTCTAGATGAACGTTTTAAATACTAGTGAAACGTCCATTTGAGGCTCCGAAACGATAGAAAATCGCTAAACCGACGTGAGGGTCGGAATAGTGCTTCCCGAGGGCCGGGAAAACAAAAAGTGGAAATAAAATAGAAACGAACCCGGTAATGATTAGAAAAGAGTCAGAAAAGTTCCTGAGAGCCAAAAATGCAATCTGGATCAATAAAATTCCGTCAGGGGCAAAACTGTAATTTTGCCAAAATATTGGGGCAAAATCGTAATTTTGCAAAAGTTGGGGGAAAATGGTGAAAATAATAAATAAAACCTAAAAAGTTATAAATAGGTTTTATTTAAGCTTTTTAATGAAAAATAAAAGCTATAAATGGGAAAGAAATTAACAGACATAGTTTTGTCTGTAGGATCCCAAAATCGGCCTACAAGGAAGGCGATTCAAGATCCAAGAGAGAGAAAGGAAAGAGGCTGATAATGTAAGTTCAGACATTTACCTGTCTGCAACATATAGCAATATTGTGCTAACTTTAATGTACTAACTATAAGTTAGGTACATATGTGCTACGGGCACTATGATAGAATAGAGAGAGAGACGAAATGTGCTACGGGCACTATAAGAATGGGACACATGGTTAATTGTGCTTCGGGCACTAGAGCGAGGTTAATAAAACTCACTCACCTAAAATTAAAATGTGAACCATTCCTAACCACGGGACAATGTGAAGTCACCGGGTTAGAAGTGTAAAAAGTCGGTAATGAAACCACTTTCTGGCGTACCAGCCTTCCGTACAGGGAGGTATATTTTTGCCTTCGGGGCTATGAGACTAAGGCTGTGGAGGTCAGCACTGATGTACCGCTCCCAGTCATATAAAATTTTGCCTTCGGGGCTATGAGATTAAGGCTGTGGAGGTCAGCACTAATGTACCGCTCCCAGTCATGCACACTTAAATGGTACTGCCAACCGAGCTCAAAACCAGAACATAATTAAAGATAATGACCTAAAACTGAAACTGTGCCATAATTGAGCATAAGACAGTTTAGTGAGAGCACTAACATCGCGGTAGATGTACTAGTGTGATACAGTGGTGTGGTCAACCTTACTATTCACGTATGAATAGTGGTCAAAGTTACTATTCACGTATGAATAGTGGTCAAAGATACTATTCATGATGAATAGTACTATTCATAGAAATTTTATTTCTTGCATGTTTGAACTTACTGAGCCTGTAGCTCACCATTTTTGCTAATGTTGCAGGTAAGCGACCAGCTCAGTAGCTTATTTGACTGGATACGGACGGGATGGCGCGTGTCAAATGGGATAACTGGGCGAGGGATATGGTACTGCTAGAGTCTTGCCGCTGAGCGTTAAAGTGAAGAAAAAAAAAGGAGAAACAGTTCTTTTGTAATTATATATATATTTTACAAAAGTACTGTATTATTTATATTACTTTGTACTTATCAACAAAGTAAATAGTGGAAAAAGATTTCATATGATGTTTAAAGAAAAAAAAATTTTCCCAAAAACGTCATGATTTAAAAAGAGTAGAGAGATAAGCCGGCGACCCATGAGAGTACAATCTATCGCAGTTAGCGATAAAGCTCAACTGTAATAGTATTGTATGATCTCCACAAGGGGCGGGCCGCTACAAGTATAAAAATCAAAATAAAAAAATCTGATTTCCGGGTGAAAATTAGAACACTACCGAAAATGACCGAATACCACAGTAGAAAACTAGACTATGAAGAGAAGCAAATACAGATGAATTTTGACCTTAAAAACAATGTGCCCTTCACTGAAAACCAGCTACTTTTAGTCGCAAAAATAACCCAAAAAAGTAGCATTAAAATAAGGGGCAAGTCATGACATATTTGAATTAAAAATTCAAGCTTTCCATTACATGTCACCAAGAAAATCTTGTTTATTTTCCCCTCCTTAAATGGCCGCAGCCCCCTCTGTTTTGAGGGCTGAAATGGCCAGCAAATTTGTCCCCAAATTACCTTAAGATTAGCTTGATTAATTGAGCTTAAGCTTGCTTAATTTTACTTAGGATTTATCTATAAAAGGGGTGACCATGCCTTAGGCTTTTGTTCTTTCATTTTTACACCTCAAGAATGCAACTCCTTTCTCTCTCTTTTCCCTTGCTGTAGCCTACTGCTCCAAGCCCCCAAAACCCACCATTTCCAAGCCAAAAACCAAATCAAAAACTCACCAAAAATCAGCCCTTCAAGCTTGTGTTAGGAGGATTCATTTTCAAGCCATTTGAAGGTGATCAAGGGTAAGATTCTAGAACCAAAACTTTATGGTTTTTAGTTATTGTTTTGGGTCGATGTTAAAAGAAATTTTTTGTGTCTTTACAAGCACAAAACTTGTAAGGACCGCCCCATTCCTGTAATTTGATTTTCATTTAATGAGAAATTGAGGGATGATTTGATGCATTTTAGTGCAATTTCTAAAGTACACGGTCCTGTACACGGCCGTGTAAGTGGTCGTATACCAATCGGACTGTGTACGCATATATAGCCGTGTAAGTATATATGGCTGTGTAGTAGAACATGGTCAGGTACACGGCCGTGTAAGAGGCTATGTACCACTCGGGTTGTGAACTCATGAGAAGCCGTGTAACTGAACATGGCCGTGTACAGAGACACGGTCAAGAACACGACCATGTAAGAGGCCGTGTACCACCCGGGTTAATGAACGTGTAAAAGGCCGTGTTTTGAAATAGGTGTAGGAAACTAAATCGGTAAAAACGTATCAGAGTGGCGCAGCGGAACAATAAAAATTTTAAGATCGTTAAATATCTCATGATGCCATATACAATAAATCAACAACAATTAAAACTCATACCTCAAGGACGCCAATGAACAGGAGGAGAGTGACCGGAGGCTTCAACCAACTAGCCTTCTCTACTATTCTCCAATTCCCGAATGGCTGAGTGTGTGGGCACTCTGAACCTCGATCGGTATGCTAGCACTGCTAGTCTTCTTCCGACCACCCAGATCTCTAAAGAACTTTATTGTCACGATGAGCTGTGCAACAATAAGCCTGCTCACCTGAGAGTCTGTGGTCTGAGAGAACTGGAGTGGCAGGACCTCTATTTATAGACCTGCATGAGGTGATTCTCTGAATTCGAATTGGACTAGGAAAAGATTTTCTCCCTTATCCAAACCAAAAAATCCGAATTTTCCAAGGGAGAATCTCCACTAAAAATTCGGTTTTCTTAGGATAGATCCAATCCAAATCTCAACAAGATTTTAACTAGAATTTTATCTCCCTTTTTTCAACCAAAAAATCCGAAATTCACAAGGTGTATCTTCCCTAAAGATTTCGGCCATTATGGATAAGGGAGAATCAAAAATTCCACTAGGATTTTCAAGCTTGAATCTTATCTCAACCTTATCCAAAAATAACCGAATTTTTCCTTGGATAAATCCAATAATTTCGGCCACTTTTAGGGAGGGAGAGAATCCTAATTCAACTGGGATTGAAACTTGAATTTTCCCTTGAATCTTATCCACAAAAACCTAATTTTCCATTGAGGATTATCCTCAAAAAATTCGCCCACTTTTGTTGGGATTTGGATTCAAAATTCAAGTAGGATTCTAACAAGATTATCCTCTCTAAATCCAACTCAAATTCGAATTTCAAACCTTGTGGATTTTCCACAACAAATTCGAATCCTACTTGGACTGTGATTCAAAATTTGAATTTCAAATTTCAAATTCAAATTTCAAATTCAAATTTCAAATTTCAAATTTCAAATTTCAAATTTAAATTTCAAATTCAAATTTCAAATTCGAATTTCAAATTCAAATTTCAAATTCAAATTTCAAATTCAAAATTCAAAATTCAAATTTCAAAATTCAAATTTCAAATTTCAAAATTCAAATTTCAAATTCCACAAAACGGTTGTGTTTCATATTCTTGTTCTCATGGATAATTTTCTACAACTCCAATCCAATCTCAAATAAAATCATGGCAACTTTATTTGGAGTTCGAATAATTGTGTACTCTATTATCCAAAACAAAATCTGAATCCAACCGGAGAGAATCTTGTCTACCATCCTAATCCTGTGTCATCACCATCCATGCATAATAAACTAGCCAATAGCATACACAAATCAATTTGCCAAACGTTAAGGAATTATGTGGAGCTAGTAGAGGGACCGATTGGACATATATAATCGGGCTCCCGTGATTCCATATGATCATCATTCTGTACCGAACAACTCAATCATATGATCACTAATTTCAGAGTCACACCACTATAAACCTGAAACTGAACTCCCAATTATATACCGTATTACGTAAGCCTGTGACGAGCTACCATCCAATGACCTTGTCATATATGCAAAACCCTCATATGATATCCATGATCAGCCTTAGGTCAAAGTCCGTTTAATCCTACTGATCAGGCTATCTTAAAGTTCCATTATACTACCGAATCAAGAAAATGATTATTCACCATATGTGATTAAGAAGTCATCCGCCCAGCAGACGACCCAAGGCCTTGTCCATTTTCATATTCAGTATAATGCCTTTAAGAGGATACCTTTAACTCCTCAGAGCTATGATTCCGATATCTGCAAACAAACCCTTCATCGTATACAAGTCATGCACCCAACGAACCGGTCTATAAGCTTACTACCCTCTGAGACGCTTTAGCCATTGGAACATCAAAGTATACAAGTCATATGCCCTCTAATGTCGACTTCCTCAAATCCTTACAAGTCTGGAAGTCTGAGTCCGTGTATCCTACGGGTGTTAGGTCCCCTCCAGAATACACCAGCATATAATCCCTCGTTCTCTTAAGATACTTGAGTATATGCTTTACTACTTGCCAGTGCTTGGTTCCAGGATTCGCTTGATATCGACTCACCATACCTACTGCAAAACATATGTCCGGGCGAGTGCAAAGCATAGCGTACATAAGGCTACCCACAGCGGATGCATAAGGGACCTTACTCATACGCTCTCTTTCTTCCGATGTCTTAGGACAGTCATCCAATGAAAGAGTTAAACCGGCAATAGAAGGTTGTGAGCCTTTCTTTGCCTCTAGCATTGCATATTTGTCAATTATTTTATCTATGTATGAAGCTTGGGATAACGCTATCATTTTGTTCTTTCGATCTCTGAAGAGACGAATGCCTAGAACATAATTAGCTTCTCCCAAGTCCTTCATGTCAAACTGTTGGTGTAACCAAAGCTTGACCGATGATAAGTTCCCTACATCATTCCCAATGAGTAGTATATCATCGACATAGAGTATCAGAAAGACCACTTTTCCATCCTTAATACGTTTATAAACACAAGGTTCATCAACGTTCTGCTCAAAACCAAATGTCTTAATCGCTTGATCAAACCTCTGGTTCCATGAGCGGGATGCCTGCTTTAATCCATAAATGGATCTAAGCAACTTGCAGACTTTCCTATCTTGGCCTTTTGCTACGAACCCTTCGGGCTGTATCATATAGATACACTCTTCAAGATGGCCATTCAAGAATGCCGTCTTGACATCCATTTGCCAGATCTCGTAATCGAGAGCCGCAGCAATGGACAGAAGAATACGGATAGACTTCAGCATAGCAACAGGCGAAAAAGTTTCCTCGTAATCGATTCCAGCCTTTTGCGTGTATCCCTTTGCAACCAGTCTAGCTTTGAAAGTTTCCACTCTCCCTTCCGTATCCTTCTTTCTTTTGTAGACCCATTTGCATCCAATGGGTTTTATCCCATCCGGCAAATCTACAAGTTCCCAAACAGAGTTGGATTTCATAGAATCCATCTCATTGTTCATAGCCTATTTCCAAGATCTAGAATCAACATCCTTTATAGCTTCATCATATGTGACCGGATCTTCCTCATGCTCATGAGCCTCGGCCTGGTATACCTCAGCATCATACATAAAGAAATTAGGTTTCTTGGAAACCCTCCCACTACGACGAGGCACCCTAAATTGTTGATCGTCTGCAGGTCTTTCACTGGAACTTGGACTTGCGTCCAAAACCGAAATCTGTGGAGCAGTTCTTTCACCCGATAACTCCTCTAGCACCACTTTGCTTCGAGGTTTAAAGTCATTCATGTGACTTTCCTCCAAGAATGTCGCATGGGTTGAGACAATGACCTTTTGTTCCTTCGGGTTATAGAACAGACCTCCTTTAGTTCCCTTTGGATACCCTACAAACATGCACAATTCTGATCTTGGTTCCAACTTCTTCGCATCCCCATCCAGTACATGTGCCGGGCAGCCCCATATTCTCATATGTCCAAGGGAGGGCTTCCTGCCACGCCACAATTCATACGGAGTTCCAGGAATTGATTTGCTCGGAACCTGGTTCAGAATATAGCACGCCGTTTGTAAAGCATGTCCCCAAAATGATAATGGCAGCGTTGAGTAACTCATCATGGACCGTACCATATCCAATAAGGTCCTGTTTCTCCTTTCGGCTACACCATTCTGTTGTGGAGTACCAGGTGCAGTTAATTGGGATAATATCCCATTCTCTACAAGATGTCCTAGAAATTCATCGGAGAGGTATTCGCCACCTCGATCAGATCGAAGTGTCTTTATGGATTTATCCAATTGTTTTTCCACTTCCGCACGATACTCTTTGAACTTGTCAAAGGTTTCGCTCTTGCGGTGCATCAGATACACATATCCATACCTCAAGTAATCATCTATGAAAGAGACATAGTACTCGAACCCTCCTCGTGCTGTGACGTTCATGGGGCCACATACGTCAGTGTGCACAATTTCTAAGAGCTCCTGTGCCCTTGTACCCTTAGCTCCAAAAGACCTCTTAGTCATCTTACCCTCTAGACAAGACTCACATTGGGGAAGTCGTACCTCCTCCAGAGATTCCAGAGGACCGTCTTTCACCAATCTTTGAATCCTATCCTGATTAATATGACCAAGTCTTAAATGCCAAAGATACGCCTTGTTAGAGTGAGAAACTTTCAACCTTTTAGAGTTATCAATTAATTCAGTGTCAAGCAGTGAGTACATCTTTGGTCTGATCAAATATAGGTTTCCATCCATCCATCCAGAACAGATAAAAGACTTATTTCTACGAATATCAACTCTTTTACTAAAAGAAACTGAATAAGAATCCTTTATTAAACAAGCTACCGATATAAGGTTCCTCCTAAAATTAGGAACATAAAAACAGTCTTTCAATAAAATAAACCTGAATTGATCAAAATAAAGATGAACGTCTCCCACTGCCTCAGCTACCACAAAGCTACCATCTCCAGTCCGCAACGAGAGGCTCCTATCATGTAGACTTCTCGTTTCCACGAACCCCTGCATAGAAACACAAACATGATTAGTGGCGCCCGAATCAATGACCCATGTGTCTTTCGATTCTTCCACCAAACACGCTTCTAAGTAATGAAGTTCCTTACCTTCCTTGCCCTTGGAGGCTAGGAATTCCCGGCAAGCCTTCTTGAAGTGACCTACCTTCCCACAGTGGAAGCATTTGGACTTTTTAGGGTCCTTTGGCTTCTTGTTCTTCTTCTTCTTCTTCCCGTCCGAGACAGGAGGATTAGAAGAACTGGAAGCCACTTGCTTCTTATTTGGCCTCTTCCTCTTCCGTGAGGGATTGGAAGATTCCGCCAAATTGGCCTCTCCTTTAGGTCGGACCGTATCCTCATCCCTGATCATCCGCTCATAAGCCTGTAGTTGCTTCATGAGCTCGGTAAGTCCTAACTCCTTTGTCGCCAGATTGTATGCGGCCTTAAACCCCACAAAATCTTTAGACAGAGTCTTGAACACCATCTCGATCTGGGTGTTATAGTCCAACTCAGCACCATTCTCGGTAGCCTCAGCGAAGAATCCCATTAGAGTGATCATATGGTCCTTCACCGGAGCACCCGCCTTTTGCTTGGAGTTCATAATGCTGGTGATAGCGGACTGTCGAGCCAATTTTTCTTGGCCTCCGAACATGTCCTCCAGATTATCCATGATCTCCCCAGCAACTTGATAAGTCTCATGCTGCTTTTGTAAAGCACTCGTCATGCTAGCAAGGATGTAGCATCGAGCTATTTCATTGGATTCTCTCCAACGATTATAGGCAATCGGGATCTCCTCAAGTGGTGTGTCAGGTTTGGGCCCAGGTGGGCATGGTTCGTCCAGTACGAACTTGTGTCTCTCGCAGCTGAGAACTATTAATAGATTTCTTTTCCAGTCTTTATAATTATCGCCATTCAACTTATTTTTAGTAAGTATCGAAATGAGGGGTGTCGGTGACATTTTGAACTGAAATAAAATTATACTAGACATCATTACAAAGCCCAAGCAAATATGCAGATAATTTAGCAAATAAAATATACAAGTATGTTCCTACATGAAACTTGAAAAAAATGTAGCATTGCAACGGTAATTCTCAGCACCTATTGCCCCAAGCCACTGAGGGGTGGTCATGAGAACAAATAGCCGGAACATGGACCCCGTCCAATTAATATATGTTACCTTAAATCCTCCAAGGTTAAGACATATATTAATAACCGCTTATTTGGCCACCAGTCTAGTTAACAGAGCTTCTAGGGAAGGTTAATAACTAAACGAGTCTTGAGTGTTTAACCATTGTTTACGTAGCCCGATCCACGTCCTACCAAGCCACCGAGGGGTGGTCATGAATAGGATCGCACCCGAACACGTTTTCCACATAGGAGATCCAATCTAGTATACCGGCGGCGGTAAACACCTACCGAGGGGTGTGGTCAGGTCAGAACTGACGCGAGGCGTTACCATGCTTTCACATATGGATCAACAATGGAGGCCGTGGGTTTTGTTTGAAACCCTCTCCCACTCAATATTTTGAAAAACATGCAAGTTTTGACAAATTATGTATGATCAATATAGTATGAGCGGCACTCACCTATCCTATATGACATGTTATCAAATATGCATACAAAACATCCATCAATACATATTTATACATCCATGACATATCACAGAAAAAAATAATTGACAGACTAACCAAGCTATGGTTCCATCCTAGAACAAAGAAAATAAAGATTACAAAATTCCATCCAAAGCATTCTTTGGGTCTTGAATTTTGTTCCGTCTTCTTGTATCCATCTTTATGTAGCCTCTCCATTTATTTCTCATCCCAAGAATTATTTAAAATTTAAATTTCCAAAAATTTAAATTTCAAATTCAAACTCCAAATTCGAATTTCAAATTTAAATTTCTAATTCAAATTTTAAACAATTTTAATCATCATGTGTAATAATATGTAATTTCAAAAATTTCAAATTTTTAATTACATATTTTTAAACATGATTTAAAATTAAATCTCAAATTTAAAAATCAAAATTTTCAAATTTTGGACCGCCGCACCGCCGCCCGTGAAGGCGGCAGCCGCCGTGGGCAGCCATCAACCCCAGAGGGGCTGGCAGCCCACGGCCGCCCCTTGTGCAGCCTGCCGGGCTGCAGGCCAAGCCTGCAGCACCAGGCTGCACGCCCAGACTGGGCGCAGCAGCCGGCAGGCTGCAGGCAGCGCCTGCAGCCAGAGGCTGCACGCCCAGGCTGCGGCTAGCCTTGGGCAGGCCACGGCCACCCCTGGCTGCAGGCAGAGCCTGCGGCCGTGGGTGGTGTGGGCCTGTACAGGGGCTGCCGCAGCCCCATCCTGCCCGAGGGCAGGGCTGCAGCCCCACCAAGGTTTCTCGGCCTATCCCGAGGGGTCGTGTCTCGATTTTCGTGCCATATTCCAATTTATCTTTTAGGATCTCCAAAAATTAATTTGAATCCCAATTAAATTGAAATTTTCCACACAATCAAAATTTCAACCTTTAAATTAAATTTAACTTTTGGGAAAAATAAATTACGGTCTTCAATCTTCAATCTCCTCCAAGAATAATTACATAAAAAATTCCTATACCGTTTCTGGTGTACAAAATTCTATCCATAAAAATTCTAAGAGACAAAAATTAATATCCATGGGAAAATTACAGTGTTAATAAACTGCTCCCATGGTTACATAAAAAATTCTTAGATACAATTTTTCTAAATTCTAAGGAACCATAACCGGTATATAAACAAGAATGCTTATAATAATTCAAAAAATTAAAATAACCACATACTTTATACATAATACATGATAACAACATAAAGGAACCCTAGAATGCCACTCTCTAAATATCAAATCCATACATAAATAAAAAGACTAAGTAATTGTCTAATTTATGTACATGGCATAGTCATGAGATGGCTCTGATACCAATTGTAGGAAAATAAATCGGTAAAAACGTATCAGAGTGGCGCAGCGGAACAATAAAAATTTTAAGATCGTTAAATATCTCATGATGCCATATACAATAAATCAACAACAATTAAAACTCATACCTCAAGGACGCCAATGAACAGGAGGAGAGTGACCGGAGGCTTCAACCAACTAGCCTTCTCTACTATTCTCCAATTCCCGAATGGCTGAGTGTGTGGGCACTCTGAACCTCGATCGGTATGCTAGCACTGCTAGTCTTCTTCCGACCACCCAGATCTCTAAAGAATTTTATTGTCACGATGAGCTGTGCAACAATAAGCCTGCTCACCTGAGAGTCTGTGGTCTGAGAGAACTGGAGTGGCAGGACCTCTATTTATAGACCTGCATGAGGTGATTCTCTGAATTCGAATTGGACTAGGAAAAGATTTTCTCCCTTATCCAAACCAAAAAATCCGAATTTTCCAAGGGAGAATCTCCACTAAAAATTCGGTTTTCTTAGGATAGATCCAATCCAAATCTCAACAAGATTTTAACTAGAATTTTATCTCCCTTTTTTCAACCGAAAAATCCGAAATTCACAAGGTGTATCTTCCCTAAAGATTTCGGCCATTATGGATAAGGGAGAATCAAAAATTCCACTAGGATTTTCAAGCTTGAATCTTATCTCAACCTTATCCAAAAATAACCGAATTTTTCCTTGGATAAATCCAATAATTTCGGCCACTTTTAGGGAGGGAGAGAATCCTAATTCAACTGGGATTGAAACTTGAATTTTCCCTTGAATCTTATCCACAAAAACCGAATTTTCCATTGAGGATTATCCTCAAAAAATTCGCCCACTTTTGTTGGGATTTGGATTCAAAATTCAAGTAGGATTCTAACAAGATTATCCTCTCCAAATCCAACTCAAATTCGAATTTCAAACCTTGTGGATTTTCCACAACAAATTCGAATCCTACTTGGACTGTGATTCAAAATTTGAATTTCAAATTTCAAATTCAAATTTCAAATTCAAATTTCAAATTTCAAAATTTCAAATTTCAAATTTCAAATTTCAAAATTCAAATTTCAAATTCCACAAAACGGTTGTGTTTCATATTCTTGTTCTCATGGATAATTTTCTACAACTCCAATCCAATCTCAAATAAAATCATGGCAACTTTATTTGGAGTTCGAATAATTGTGTACTCTATTATCCAAAACAAAATCTGAATCCAACCGGAGAGAATCTTGTCTACCATCCTAATCCTGTGTCATCACCATCCATGCATAATAAACTAGCCAATAGCATACACAAATCAATTTGCCAAACGTTAAGGAATTATGTGGAGCTAGTAGAGGGACTGATTGGACATATATAATCGGGCTCGCGTGATTCCATATGATCATCATTCTGTACCGAACAACTCAATCATATGATCACTAATTTCAGAGTCACACCACTATAAACCTGAAACTGAACTCCCAATTATATACCGTATTACGTAAGCCTGTGACGAGCTACCATCCAATGACCTTGTCATATATGCAAAACCCTCATATGATATCCATGATCAGCCTTAGGTCAAAGTCCGTTTAATCCTACTGATCAGGCTATCTTAAAGTTCCATTATACTACCGAATCAAGAAAATGATTATTCACCATATGTGATTAAGAAGTCATCCGCCCAGCAGACGACCCAAGGCCTTGTCCATTTTCATATTCAGTATAATGCCTTTAAGAGGATACCTTTAACTCCTCAGAGCTATGATTCCGATATCTGCAAACAAACCCTTCATCGTATACAAGTCATGCACCCAACGAACCGGTCTATAAGCTTACTACCCTCTGAGACGCTTTAGCCATTGGAACATCAAAGTACACAAGTCATATACATGAAGAAGTTCATTTACTCAGGATTAAGGTTATTACATAATGAACGTCAAAAGCAGATTGATCCACTCATAGCGGACTACGTAGATCAATCACACTCTAGTCTCGGTCTAATATGTCACCACCAAGCAACATATCCATGTCTCTACTTGGGAGTCCAGCTCCAGACAGTCAAGACAGACCGTCCCCTCTAAGGCTTTAGACAACATAATAGTCTTAACATGAGTTAGATGCTCGATCTAACCCCATAGACTACAGACCATAGTTTAGACTGCTAACTTTAGAACATTGTCTTCTCGCATACAAAAATCCATTGCATGCAACGTTCTAACAGTTTTAACACAAGCAGTCAGTGAGCCATATTTGCTTACATTTACTTTAACATGTAAATAAGACGAGGACAGATAGCAATGTAATGAATAACCTCTAAGTATAATTTTATTATCCAGTTCAAAATGAATACATCAAAATGTCTCTAATACTTAGGGCATTTCCTAACAATAGGGCTGTGTTAAAGAATTTCAACTAGTACACGCCTGTGTCTGATGTACACATACTCGTGTTAAAGGTCGTGTTGAAGGCCGTGTAATGGGCAGAAAGCCGTTACACAGACCCTCAAAATACATGAAACCTAATTACTATGTAATGGGTAATTAAGTTGGAAGAATACTGTATATTTTCAAGTTGAATAGATTAAACAGATATAGTACTGTTTAAGTACTATTCATGCAATGAAAGGGGTGATCGACAGCGAACCCGGTCTACCCTATTATGTGTATGTATGTATGAGACACGCAGTGTCAGGAAACTGGTCCAGATGACCATTTCTTGACACAAAACTGATGAACAGATCACCAGAATACTCAGACCAAACATCTAAGCACGATAGCGAGAGAAAACCCTAACAAGGATACGGTATCGAGAAAATTGTCTGGATGACCTCCTCTCACCTAGAGACTAACAAAATCAGAGTCAGAGCACTTAGACTGGTCAGTTAAGTGAAAGATAGTGAATAGTGAGAATTGTAGTGTCATATTGTTGGCCAAGACGGCCTTAAATTGACCTATGATTGATATATGAACGATTAGTAGACTCAATCCGGTTGATTGAGCATAAAACAGGAATTTTAATTTGAGAGATACATAGTATCAGGATGAGGGTCAAAACGACCTTTTCCAAGGTGGGGTCACATAGATATATTTGGACTCAGAATGTCCAAATTAGTCAATCAGGCACCTGACACGTTTTCCAAGGTGGGGTCACATAGATCTCGAAAATTGGTCCAGACGACCTCCGATGGACGTAAAACTGATAAAAATGGAATCAGCACGTCCAAATTAGTCAAGAGAGATTGTGTCTAAAATTTCACCCGGGAACACCCCGGTTTGCATGTGAAAGGACAACACAGTGTAGACACAACCACAGTATAGGATATGAATAGTAATTTAGACTAATAATGGGCTCTTAGATAGTATATAACAACTAGGAATTTACAGTACAAAAATCAGATTTAGAAATCCAATTTTCGGGTGAAAATTGGAACACTGACGAGAAAGGATCGAACACTGCAGTATAAAATTAGACTATATTGCGAAGCCAATGTGGATGAAGTTTGGCCTTAAAATTTCGTGCCCCTTAGCTGTAAAAGGCAACTGAAAATGGCTGCTCCCATAGCCCAAAAGTGAGATTAGAAAATTACCCTAGCCATGATAACTTTTGAATAAAAAATTCAAGGGGTTTTAAAAGCTTGGTCAATATTCTTTGTTTATTCTTCTCTTCCTCCCATGAGCAGCCCATGCCCACTTTGATCTAAAAATGGGCAATAATTTGTCCCATGATTTGGCTAATTTGGTGGACAATTAATTAGGATTAAGTCTAAGTAAGCTTGATCAATTTTGCCTATAAAAGGCACCCTTCACACAAGTGAATTGCTTTCCTTTCTTTTGGCTCCCAAAACACATTTCATTCTCCCTTTTCTTCTAGCTGCAGTAGACCACTCTAAGGTCCCCAAACCCTCACATTTTCAAGCCTTAAATCACACTAAAAGTTTATCAAAAACCAAACCTCATAAGCTTGTGTTAAGAGGATTCGAATCCAAGTCATTCTAAGGCACCAAGGGTAAGTTTTCGAAATCCAATCCTTGAAGTTTTTAATTTCTGTTTTGGATTGATTTTTAAGAGAAATTTTTGGTATTGTGTCTAGCAATAACCAACCTCACTTCCCTTGCTTGCCCATAGCCACTTGGTTCATCAAGCCTTGGTTCAAAAACGTGCTTGTTTCGAAGCACAAAGGTAAAAATTGAAACTTTCCCCTTTCAGTGATTTAGTGATCTTAAGTTTTTGATCAAAGCCATTTATGTGTATTTGTTTATGTAAATGTTTTTGTAATAATTTATTTTGAGCCCTCAAGTTTCCATTTTTAAGTTTATGTGGTTGTGGTTGTGTTTACAAACTTTTACAAATGGCTATGGTATGTGTGATGTTATGAACAAGTAGGAACATGGCTGAACATAAATTTGTCCCTAAGAACGGTCATGGATTTTGCCATTTTGACCCACATAGGATCCAAATTTGGGATTTGGTAAAACAAGGTGTTTTAAGAAAATTTTGATACGGTCACTTTTAGGTCAAATAGGCCTCGGCCAAAAACGAACCTAGGATAAGTTTTTAGAGTGTTTTTCACTCGGTGTCCAAAACTGTGAACAAACTGGGAACAAAATATGAACCCGAAATAGGCACGAGTTTTAGTGAAAACGGACCCATTAGAGTCCAAACCGGGCTTCAGGCTTGAACATGAAAGTTGTAGATCTCGTCGAGACCTTGGAAAAAACCCATGCGTGTTTTAAAAATTTGGTTGTTTCGAGCCTCAAACAGGGCTGTTTTTACAGAGATATAAAACTTGGAATTTTTTGAAAAACTGGGCACAAGCCCACAGGTTTAATGGAATTAGGAGCCATTAGAGTTGGATTTAGGCTCCAAGGTGAACATGAGATTTGTTCATATTGTCGAGGATGAAAATTTATATTCGCGAAAATTCTAAACCAAGTCGTTTCGATCAAGTTTCAAAATGGTTTTCAAAAATGGTTCAAAAACCACCTTTAAAATGTAACTTTAAAAATGTAATTTACACTCTTCAAAATAGAATGTGTTTTAACACCTTGAAAATACAAACATGGTTTTTATAAAATCGTCCCCCACCTTCCAACAGGGTGATAAGGGGATGGTTCCAAAAATAAATAATTTTTCCCAAGAACTTTTAAACCGACCTACACTTTTTTCAAAGAGAAACGGTGTGTGTAGCCCCATAGGCTACGACACCAAACAAGCCTTAGTAGCCCGATAGGCTACGACCCCAAACAAGCCATAGTGGCCAGGTGGGCCGTTACACCGAACAAAGAATAGTAGCCCGGTGGGCTACCACACCCCAATAAGTAAAGTAACCCGGTCGGTTACTATACTTGTTTACACATAGTAACCCAGTAGACTACTCAGTTACCAACACGTGAGGTAACCGGTCAGTTGACTGATCGGCAAACCAGTCAAGGACCGCATTTCGAACAACACTATGAGGGACGATGATTAATCTGTCAAGTAGACGATTGATCAGACATGATACGAGTTAAACACCAAATCCCCATAGTAGGCTAATAGGGTACCGATGGGCCTCGGTACCACATAGAAACATGAGTAATAGTCACTCGCAGTAATAGTGACTCTACGGAGATGCTGATAAGGAACGTTATTGATGACAATTGGTCACCTGTAAAATTGTTAAAGGTGTGAGTACGTATTTTGCTGGCAAATTTAGGTAAGTACAACTCCGCCTGCAGCATGAATAAAATGATGTTAAAATGGTGTTTGACAGTATGTTAAAATATGTATGCCATGCATACAATGTTGCACCGCATAATTAAGAGCATATAGTTTCACAATCAAGTAGATTGATGAAAGAACAAGATAGATGCCATACATCCCTATCACGTAGGATTAGGTACAGCTTAGAAAAGCATGTTGCTAGAAAAGCTAAACAAGATGGAAATGTATTGTGATAACCGGGAATTTTAGATTCTCGAAATAGCTTAAAATTGTATGTATATAACAATTTTAATGAATAAAATGTAAAAAAGTTGTATTTTGATACTGTTGTGAATAGTATAAAAATGTTCTGGCAGTGTTAAAATGTGTAAGTTCGGGGATGGAAAATATTACCGGATATGATTGGGTGAGACGGTTCGAAATCAGAGCCGAAAACCCTAGAGAGTACATTAAAATGTACTAAAACAATAGAAATTTACGGTAGAGAATTCTAATTAAACGGAAGCAAAATAAGACAAACCGATCACACCAAAGGTGCCAAGAACCCGCCTACGCGATTTCGATGAAGTTCTGTTCAGATCGGATTATAGTCAAAAATTAACCACGAATTAATTAATAAATTAATATGAATAGTTGGATGACATCATCTTGATTATGTCATAATACAAATTATTTTCCTTAAATTAGAAAGCAATTTTGAAAGGTGTATGATGTAGATTAGCCTACTTTATGATCAATGGTTAAGATCATGCCAAAAAGCCACAAAAAATAATTTTGTAAAAATTTTAAAAGGCCATTCGGCCACTTGGAAAGGGAGAAGAAAAAATTTTGATTTTTGCCCCAAAATCTTTACTTTTTGGTGCTTGAACAATTAAGAAATTGTTGGGAAAAAATTGCAAACAAGCCCTTGGTTTTTGCCTATAAATAGGCATCAAAATTTAAGCAAAAAAAATGGAAAAAACCAACCAAACTCTTGCTTTTTTTTTCAGCCAAAAACCGTCGCCTTCACCCCCATTTGAAAGCCAAAATTTTGTTTTCAATTACACACTAAACCTAGCTTGCATTGCATTTCCAATCACAAGTCATCAACTAATCAAGGTAAGCTTCAAAATTGAAGATTTTCCCTTTGATTTTCCTTAGAAAATCCGTGGGTATGAAAGTGTGAAAACAATGGAAAAAAATTGTTATTTAGTTAATGATGTAATGATGCTTTGATTTGTTTGATGTTGTAGTATTTAAAGCATGAATTAGGGTTTAGAAACAAGCAAAAGTTTTGCATGTTTCCCTTGAAAAACCGTGGCTTCAATGGTGTGAAAAATACATGAGTTTTGATGTTTTGATTTAGTGTTTATGTTCATTCAATTATGTGTTGAATTAAGCATGAATTGGAATAAAGAAACAAGAAAATTTTGATGTAATTTTCTTGCTAAAACCGTGGGCATGAACATTAAGAAATGAAAAATTTTTAATGTTGAAGAATGTTGATAAAAACCCTAGGAAAGAAAATGAAATTTTCTATGTGTTTATGTATAAAAATCTGTGGCTATACTAGGGTTAGAATGCATGTTTTGTTAGGTTTTGATGTTGTTTTATACATTGGAAAACCTAAGAATGATGTGATGTGATGAAAAATTATTTAGATGTGATTAATTAGTAAATCGAGGCTAAGTTGAAAGAAAAATATTATGGTTTGTGTTGGTTTCTGAATGTTGAATCATGTGGAGAATTTTTATACAAAGTTTGGAAACTTTGTATAAAATAGGCCTTTGGTATAGTACGTGGCAGGTACAAAGGTTCTGAGGCGTACCTAATGCCAAGAAACCTTAAAATATAAGCTGAATGCTGCCGAAATTTCTAAAATCGGCTTAAGGGCATTTCGGGAAACGAGGGGTAAACATTTTGGACTCGGGAAGGAAACCGAGACCCCTCTGTAAGTTAGGATTAGAAATGGAAAACCAACCCAAAAGGAATAGTAAACCGATCCTAAAACACTAAAATGCCTAAAACAGGGAAAAATTCATGTTAGGGGTATTTTGGAAAACAAGGAATAAAAATGTAGGTCGGGATAGGAAACCCGAGCCTCTCGAGGACCGAGAGCCAGGGACGGGATAAATAACGTTTAATGAGTAGTGAAAGGGCCATTTGAGGCTCTAAAATGCTCGAAAAATGAAAAAACGACCCTAGGTGATGGATGAATAGTAATCGAGGGCTGGGAAAAATAAGATTGAGATTTTGCAGTAATTTATACTGTAAAATGATACAGAAACCTAGGAAATATTATTTTAAAATAATTAGACTTAGAAAATTTGAAAAAAAATGATAGAACAAAATAGTTACGATCCCGAGACCCGTTAGGGGTAAAATGGTCATTTTGACCAAAAATTTCTGAAAAGACTTGGAAAGAACCCTAAAAGACCTAGAATAACTTAGATAAAATTCTAAAACTCAAAATAAAGATTTTAGAGTTAAAATTATAAAAATTTTGAGGAATATAAGCGTGTAGAGGGATACACGGCCGTGTATAGGAAAAATTTTATAACCCGAGAGGTACACGGGCTTGAACACAGGCATGTATCGAGCCTTGTACAATTACACGGCTAAGATAGAAAACAACATGGCCATGTAGAATAGACCCGAGAGGTACACGGGCAAGAACACGGGCATGTTACAACCATGTACCACAAACAAAATATAAATATGTTGAATTGTTATGTGAAATAAATGTACATTTAAAGTGATAATTAAAATAGGGTATTAGCAGACGATATTATGTCTGTAGGAACCCAAAATAGAGATAGAACTGCGGAGGAGTTTCGAAAGTGGACACTAGCACAGTATTGGTAAGTTCAAGCATTTTCGTGTCTGTAATATGAAATATTGTGTTAATCCATTCTGTACTAGATGTACACTAGATATAAAATCCTATAAGTATTTGGGGATTAGTTAGAATAACATATCCCAAATAACGAAAATAAGTAAGACCTACGGGCAATGGAGGATAGTGACCTTGAGGTAACATATAAGATCACTTGGTCAAGACTATAAATTGAAAGATGGTTATGAAACCATTAAGGCGTACCGCCCCTCCAACATAGTGGTGGAGGTTTGTTTAAATCCTACGGGGTTATCAGGGCTGTGGGGATCGATGTCCTAAGGTCGCTCCTTAGACCCTCCCAGTCAGCGCGCTAATAATCATCGGTACTACCATAAATAGAGCTCTAAACTAGAAATCAAATAGAGAATAAACAATCAACAAAATGATAAAAAAAAATCATAATTGAACATAACCGAAGTTTACGTTAGAATAATGTAAATTCGGTTAGGATATGTGAATAGTATCCATTTAGGGTAAAGTGAATAATAACTAATTAGGGTAACTGGTACTATTCATCGATCAAAGGTAATAGTTACTATTCATGATGAATATTCATGGTAAATAGTACTATTTATTGGAGATTGAGTTTTTAGTGTTTTTAAATCTCTATGATTCTTACTATGTGTGTTTGAACTTACTGAATCTGTTAGCTCATCAGTTTGTTCATGTTGTAGGTAAGAAACCTGTCTAGTAGATTCCTGGATGGCGGCAGGATGCGAGCATGTCAAGGGGATAGGGAACTCACCGTGGACTTAGTCCTGCCATAAGTTTTCCACTGAGCTTTTTGAGTTAAAGAAAATATATTGGAAACAAAATATACAGTACAGATATATATTATATATGTTGTATAATATGTTGTACTTATTTAAGACATAGAAAAGCCAGTATTGTATTTTACATCGCTTTCTTACTTGGTTTTCGTAAGAAAAAGTATGTATTAAAGAAAAAAAAAATTATGGGTGAAATTTTAGGCCCTGATATTTAAGAATTATGAGCAAAAGAATTTTAAAACTGACAACTCGGATTCAGCACACAAACGGTCTTGGTCGGCCGCAGAGTTGATTCATGACAGTTGTGGGTGGTTGGAATCAGGGGACGTCATAGGTTGGTATCAGAGCGGTTGACAATATCCCTATTGACACGAAGCACGATCTGCTCGTTAATCCAAGTTAGTTAGCTTCTTTAAGTTAGTTAACTTTACATTTATTCAAAATTATATATTTTTGTAGTACTTAAGATGACTAGACCACCGTATGTGAGACCTCATCCATACCGACCTAGAGGACCGATTCGGGTATGGACTAGACCCGTGATCAGACCGTCCATGATGCGACGAGCAATGTAGCGACCACCTGTGCCTGAGCCACTAGCACCGACGATAGTCGCACCGGCACCAGTACAAGCACCACCTCCACGACCGATAGTGAACCCCCCTCGTGGCAGTATACATTCTAGTGGTGGGAGATCGAGCTCGTATAGGTGCCAGAGTGTCAGTACGAGCTGTACATGCATTTAGAGGCAGTCATCCATCGGCTTTCGAGGGAGGTCAACAGGGGATCTCTACGAGAGACTAGCTACACGGCATTGAGGTCATCATGCACCAGTGCAATATAGATCAGGATTGCTGGGCTCTGATGGCCATTGGCACATTCCGTGAGGATACATGGTTATATTGGGAGTATTGTGATCAGGAGATGCTGCTAGCAATGGATTGGGCCGAGTTTCGCCAAGTCATGCTAGAGCAGTTCCCACAAAAAAGCGCTGCACCAGTGGTAGGCCCTCCTAAGAGTAGGACAGTATCACCACCACCGGCTATGCCCAATTATGTGGATGTCAGAGATTTTGTTCTAAAGGCAGAGAGGCAGCAGATGATGTTGAGTGACACTATATTTTCATATGCGGTCAGATTCCAAGATAGCATCGTAAAGGCATGTCCCCTAACCAACATCACAAATGATAACTTTTGTGATATATTTTGGAAGGGACTCACCCTAGACCTATGACAGAGAGTAACCCCTTTATACCCTGCTACCTTACATTAGTTTATTATCGATGTAGCCAAGGTAGAAGAGGAGATGATGATGGAGCGCATGGTGCACAAGAGGCGTGAACAGTTGCTACAAGAAGCAATGTTAGACCGCCTATACAGATATGGGCCGATGGCAAACGATCATGAGGCAGGTCCGTCGAGATAACCAGAGGGAGCAAATCCAGCTGAAGGCTCAACACCGTCTAAGGCCAGAAACGGAACGGACAATGAGGAAATGGATCTAATTGAGTTTTTGGTGATTCCAGAGCAACCTCAACTAGGAGATTAGTGTAGAAATACATGTGTGGAATAGATATGTGTATATATGACAGTGTTGAAAGGCTATTTTGAGGAAAGCCTTCGAACTAATGTACTTTTGAAATGAAAGGAAATGACAACCATATTTTGACATATTCAATGTGTGAAATGTTGAAATAATGTGATGATCAGAATTATTTGCACTTATATTGTAAAAATATGATTGTGAAAAACCTAATGATCGATTCTTATGCGATTTTAGGAAATAGGATAAGATGGTGAATCCAAGAAATCTACGGAATATGCGAGGATGTCCAGTGTTGTCAGAAAGAGTGGACAAGCTAGAAGCCTTAATAGAAGCTCAAATGAGAGAAAATGCTGAGTTAAGACAAAGACTTAAGCAAATGGAGCAGAGACAGGAACAGGAAGAAGACCAAGCACCACAAATGGCCGTTCCAGAACCAGAAGTACTGCCAGCGACACAAGAAGAAGTGGTACAACCCCAACCATAACCCAGGACCAATATCGAGCCATTATATGAAAGATTCCGACACATAAGGCCACCAGAGTTTGAGGGCTCCACAAACCCTCTAGATGCTGAGGAGTAGTTGTCTTCACTCCATACGATATTGGAGTTTATAGAGTTTAATGATCAAGAGAGGATTCTGTGTGCGTCCTTTGTTCTAAAAAGGGATGCAAGGTTCTAGTGAGAGTCAGTTAAGTTGAGGAAAAACATGTATACCATGTCTTGGTTGGATTTTCTGGAGGAATTCAATTAGAAGTATTATAATCCGGCATTGTTACGACCACAACAAAGAGAGTTCGCAAAGCTAAAGCAAGGGGACATGACAGTGATAGAAGTCTACAACAAGTTTGATCAGTTATCTAAACTATGCCCATACAATGTCACCACTAAGAAGGAGAAAATCCAGAAGATGTTAGGGATGTTTCGCCCTGAGATCTCAGCATTGGGGACAGTGGGTTGATGCCGCCTGACATTGTATCTGATTGTGTTAGTCATGCGCTAAGGGCAGAGTATTATCTGATCTGACAAAAGGAAGAGAGAGAGAAGGTTTGGGATACGAAGAAGAAGGAAAAGATCTTGACCAAAGCTATGAAGGCTGGACCTCAAACTGGACAAAGTAGCAAGCAGAGTTCGATTGTCAAGGCTAGACAGCCAAGCACTTCTGGCCAGTAGTCCCAGGGAAAGAGAAAAGGAAACAATTCCAGGAATAAGAACCAGCAGAGGAGAACAAACAATAATGCTAGCCCTATGGTTTGAGACTGCGTGAACTGTGGGAAAAGACATTCGGGTAGATGTTGACTGGCCCAAAATGCCTGTTTTCAATGTGGGAAGGACGGTCACTTTGCCAAAAACTGTCCAAAAAATAGGCATAACGTGCAAGGTTCATCTCAGTCACAACAACATCCCCAGGCACATGCATTATAGGTTAAAGCTGAAGGGTCATCCTATTCTAAGAGGCAGGAAAGACAAGAATGCTTCCTTGAGTAGATGCAAGAGTTATGGTCTACACAAAGGAAGAGCCAGAAGCGGGAACGTCAAATGTAGTGATAGGTTAGCTTTCTGTTGCTAATAATTTGGCGTTTGTTTTATTTGACTCTGGAGCTACGCATTCTTTCATTTCACACCAATTTGCTAATAGGATAGGATATCCTAAGGACAACATGGGTATGATATTTAGAACTACATTACCCTCGGGGGAAGTCTTGATGTCCAATTACTGGTTACCGCGTGTGCCAAAAATTATGGCAAATAGGGAGTTATTTGCAAAATTGATCGTGATGGAGATTGCTGACTATAATGTAATACTAGGAATGGATTTCCTAGGGAAGTATCGAGCTACAATCGATTACCAGAAACGGATGTTAAGGTTTCAACCTGACAAAGAAGAGGGATTTGAGTACGTCGATACGTCACGAAGATCAAATAAGATAATGATCAACTCAATGGAAGCAAAAAGGATGATGTCTAGCGGTTGTGCTGCATACCTAGCATGTGTTTTAGACATGACGAAGGAACCAAAGCTCCAACCCAAAGACGTTCCTATTGTAAAGGAGTTCATTGATGTCTTTCGAGAGGAATTACCAGGACTGCCACCTGAACGAGAAATTTCTTTAAGATCGAGTTGATGCCAGGAACTGCACCAATCTCAAAGGCACCATACCGGATGGCACCGGCAGAGTTAAAAGAATTACAGGAGCAGCTGAAGGAACTTCTTGACAAAGGATTCATACGCCCGAGCTATTCCCCATAGGGTACTCCAGTGCTGTTTGTTAAGACGAAAGATGGCTCATTTCAGATGTGCATCGATTATCGGGAACTGAACAAGGTTACTATCAAGAATAGGTATCCATTAACTAGGATTGATGACCTGTTCGATCAACTCATAGGTGCAACAGTATTCTCCAAGATTGATCTGTGATCAGGATATCATCAACTGAAGATCAAGGAGAGTGACATCCACAAGACCGCATATCAGACTCGTTATGGTCATTACGAATTTTTGGTAATGCCGTTTGGGTAAACAAATGCTCCAGCAGCCTTTATGGACCTGATGAATCGATTCTTTAAGGAATATCTGGATGAGTTTGTTATTGTATTCATCGATGACATTCTTATATATTCAAAGACTCGAGAGGAGCATAAGGAGCATTTGAGGATTGTTTTGCAAACGATAAGGGAGCATCAACTCTATGCCAAGTTCTCTAAATGTGAATTCTGGCTGAATAGAGTACATTTTCTCAAACATGTGGTTTTCAAGGAAGGAATCACTGTGCACCCTGCGTAAGTGGAGGCGATCAACGAATGGCCCGTACCTAAGAGTGTGACAGAAATATGAAGTTTCTTAGGTCTAGTCGGCTATTATAGAAGATTCGTTGAAAGATTTGCATAACTTGCCGCTCCTATCACAGCTCTTACACGTAAGGAAAAGAAGTACGAATGGACTGAATAGTGCGAGAAAAGCTTCCAAGAGCTGAAGAAACGACTAACGAGGACGCCAATACTTACACTTCCGACGGAAGGGGAGATGTTCGTGATATACAGCGACGCTTCAAAAATGGGATTAGGAACCGTCCTGATGCAAGGCGATAAGGTGATTGCCTATGCCTCGTGTCAATTAAAGGACCATGAGAAGAATTATCCCACGCACGATCTAGAGCTTGCTGTAGTAGTGTTTACGTTAAAGATTTGGCGTCACTATTTATATGGAGCTCAATGTCAGATTTATACGGACCACCAGAGTCTGAAATATTTCTTCACACAGAAAGAGCTAAATATGTGACAAAGGCGATGGCTAGAGCTGGTAAAGGATTATGATTGCGAAATCCTCTATCACCCAGGAAAGGCCAATCGCGTTGCAGATGTGTTAAGTAGGAAATCTATTGTTCCGCAGCAACTGTCGATTGGAAAATTTCCAAAGCCATTGCAGCAGGAAACTAACATGTTGGAGATGGAGCTAATAACCGGAGAGCTAGCTGCGATACAACTGGAGTCAACATTGTACAAAGACATCAGAGAAGCTCAGAAGCGAGATCCGACACTAGCAAGCCCGCAAGAGGAAGCATCTGAAGATAGATTAATCCTACATCAGGGGAGAATTCAAGTTCCAAATGATGAAGGATTAAGAAGGCAAATTATGGCTGAAGCTCATAAAATGCCTTACTCAATATATCCTGGAGTCAGCAAGATGTACCAGGATCTAAAGTTGCAATTCTGGTGGAAAGGGATGAAGAAGGATACAGCGGAGTTTGTAAGTAGGTGTATGACGTGCCAAAAAGTTAAGGCTGAACATCGTCATCCAGGTGGGAAGCTAGAGCCGTTAGAGATTCCTGAGTGAAAGTGGGAACATATCACGATGGACTTTGTAATGGGACTACCAAAGACCCAAGAAGGCTATGATGCCATCTGGGTTATTATAGATAGGTTGACAAAGACGGCAAGGTTCATCACAATAAAGATGACCTTCTTGTTGGAAAGGTTAGCAAGCTTGTATGTTAACCACATAGTCAGGCTACATGGAGTTCCTAAATCCATTATGTCAGATCGTGATCCATGATTCACTTCAAACTTCTAGACATGTGTACAAGAAGCTATAGGAACAGAAGTAAGACTGAGCACAGTATTTCATCCGCAGACAGACGGGCAATCTGAGCGAACCATTCAGACTCTCAAAGACATGCTGCGTGCATGTACAATAGAATTTCTAGGGTGCTGGAATGAGAAACTTCCATTGATAGAATTTTCGTATGATAACAGCTACCAAGCTTCGATAGGTATGGCACCTTATGAAGCTTTGTACGAAAGGAAGTATAGATCATCGGTTCACTGGTACGACCTATAAGAGAAACGACTGCATAAGACTGATTTCGTCCAAGAAACAATGGATGCAGTTACAAAAATACAGCAGCGGATGAAGATAGCCCAAAGCGACAGAAAAGCTATGTGAACAAAAGACAAAGATCCCTGGAGTTCAATGAAGGGGATTTCGTATTCCTAAGAGTTTCATCGATGAATGGAATAATGCGGTTCGGAAAGAAGGGGAAGTTGAGTCCAAGATATATTGGACCATATGAGATCATCGAACGCATTGGTAAAGTTACCTATAGATTGGCATTACCTCCAGAAATGTCGGCGGTACATAATGTGTTTCACGTGTCGATGCTACGGAAGTACATATCGGATCCATCTCATGCACTGAAACATGAACCGATCCAGATTCAGGAAGATCTAACCTACGAGGAGAGACCTGTTCAAATACTGGCACGCGAAGATAAAGTTTTGAGTAATAAAACAATCCTATTAGTCAAAGTGCTGTAGAGAAATCACAACACTAAAGAGGCTACATGGGAGCGTGAGGACGAAATGAAGAATTTGTACCCCCACTTGTTCTAAATTTTCGAGGACGAAAATTCTAGAAGGAGGGGTGAATGTGATAACCGGGAATTTTAGATTCTCGAAATAGGTTAAAATTGTATGTATATAACAATTTTAATGAATAAAATGTAAAAAAGTTGTATTTTGATACTGTTGTGAATAGTGTAAAAATATTCTGGCAGTGTTAAAATGTGTAAGTTCGAGGATGGAAAATCTCACCGGACATAATTGGGTGAGACGGTTCGAAATCAGAGCCGAAAACCCTAGAGAGTGCATTAAAATGTACTAAAACAATAGAAATTTACGGTAGAGAATTTTGATCAAACAGAAGCAAAATAAGACAAACCGATCGCACTAGAGGCGCCGAGAACCCACCTATCCAATTTCGGTGAAGTTCCGTTCGGATCGGATTATAGTCAAAAATTGACCACGAATTAATTAATGAATTAATATGAATAGTTGGAAGACATCATCTTGATTATGTCATGATACAAATTATTTTCCTTAAATTGGAAAGTAATTTTGAAAGGTGTATGATGTAGATTAGCCTACTTTATGATCAATGGCTAAGATCATGCCAAAAAGCCATAAAAAAAATTTTGTAAAAATTTTAAAAGGCCATTCGGCCACTTGGAAGGGAGAAGAAAAAATTTTGATTTTTGCATCAAAATCTTTAATTTTTGGTGCTTGAACAATTAAGAAATTGTTGGGAAAAAATTGTAAACAAGCCCTTGGTTTTTGCCTATAAATAGGCATCAAAATTTAAGCAAAAAAATGGAAAAAACCAACCAAACTCTTGCCTTTTTTTTTCAGCCAAAAACCGTCGCCTTCTCCCCCTTTGAAAGCCAAAATTTTGTTTTCAATTTCACACCAAACCTAGCTTGCATTGCATTTCCAATCACAAGTCATCAACTAATCAAGGTAAGCTTCAAAATTAAAGCTTTTCCCTTTGATTTTCCTTAGAAAATCCATGGGTATGAAAGTGTGAAAACAATGGGAAAAAATTGTTATTTAGTTGATGATGTGATAATGCTTTGATTTGTTTGATGTTGTAGTATTTAAAGCATGAATTAGGGTTTAGAAACAAGCAAAAATTTTACATGTTTCCCTTGAAAAACCGTGGCTTCAATGGTGTGAAAAATGCATGAGTTTTGATGTTTTGATTTAGTGTTTATGTCCATTCAATTATGTGTTGAATTAAGCATGAATTGAAATAAGGAAACAAGAAAATTTTGATGTAATTTTCTTGCTAAAACCATGGGCATGAACATTAAGAAATGAAAAATTTTTAATGTTGAAGAATGTTGATAAAAACCCTAGGAAAAAAATGAAATTTTCTATGTGTTTATGCATAAAAATCTGTGGCTATACTAGGGTTAGAATGCATGTTTTGTTAGGTTTTGATGTTATTTTATACATTGGAAAACCTAAGAATGATGTGATGTGATGAAAAATTATTTAGATGTGATTAATTAGTAAATTGAGGCTAAGTTGAAAGAAAAATGTTATGGTTTGTGTTGGTTTCTGAATGTTGAATCATGTGGAAAGTTTTTATATAAAGTTTGGAAACTTTGTATAAAATAGGCCTCTGGTATAGTATGTGGCAGGTACAAAGGTTCTGAGGCATACCTAACGTCTGAAAACCTTAAAATATAAGCGGAAATGCTGGCAAAATTTCTAAAATCGGCTTAAGGGCATTTCTGGAAACGAGGGGTAAAAGTATTGGACTCGAGAAGGAAACCGAGACCCCTCAGTAAGTTAGGATTAGAAATGGAAAACCAACCCAAAAGGAATAGTAAACCGACCCTAAAACACTAAAATGCCTAAAATACGAAAAAAATTCATGTTAGGGGTATTTTGGGAAACAAGGAAAAAAAAATGTAGGTCGGGATAGGAAACCCGAGCCTCTCAAGGACCGAGGGTCGGGGACAGGATAAATAACATTTAATTAGTAGTGAAAGGGCCATTTGAGACTCTAAAACGCTTGAAAAATGAAAAAACCACCCTAGGTGATGGATGAATAGTAATCGAGGGCCGGGAAAAATAAGATTGAGATTTTGCAGCAATTTAAACTGTAAAATGATATAGAAACCTAGGAAATATTATTTTAAAATAATTAGACTTAGAAAATTTGAAAAAAATGATAGAACGAAACAGTTATGATCCCGAGACTCGTTAGGGGTAAAATGGTCATTTTGACCAAAAATTTCTGAAAATACTCGAAAAGAACCCTAAAAGACCTAGAATAACTTGGATAAAATTCTAAAACTCAAAATAAAGATTTTAGAGTTAAAATTCTAAAAATTTTGAGGAACACGGGCGTGTAGAGGGATACACGGTCGTGTATAGGAAAAATTTTGTAAACCGAGAGGTACACGGGCTTGAACACGGGCGTGTATCGAGCCATGTACAGTTACACGGCTAAGATAGAAAACAACATGGCCGTGTAGAATAGACTCGAGAGGTACACGGGCTTGAACACAGACGTATATCGAGCCGTGTACAGTTACACGGCTAAGATAGAAAACAACATGGCCGTGTAGAATAGACCCGAGAGGTACACGGGCTGGAACACGGGCGTGTTGCAGACCGTGTACCACAAACAAAATTTAAATATGTTGAATTGTTAAGTGAAATAAATGTACATTTAAAGTGATAATTAAAATAGGGTATTAACAGACGATATTATGTCTGGAGGAACCCAAAATAGAGATAGAACTATGGAGGAGTTTCAAAATTGGACACTAGCACAGTATTGGTAAGTTCAAGCATTTTCATGTCTGCAACATGAACTACTATGTTAATCTATTCTGTTCTAGATGTACACTAGATATAAAAACCTATAAGCATTTGGGGATTAGTTAGAATAACATATCCCAAATAACGAAAATAAGTAAAACCTACGGGCAATGGAGGATAGTGACCTTGAGGTGACATATAAGATCACTTAGTCAAGACTATAAATTGAAAGATGGTAATGACACCATTAAGGCGTACCGCCCCTCCAACATAGTGGTGGAGGTTTGTTTAAATCCTACGGGGTTATCAGGGCTGTGGAGGTCGATGTCCTAAGGTCGCTCCTTAGACCCTCCCAGTCAGCGTGCTAATAATCATCGGTACTGCCATAAATAGAGCTCTAAACTAGAAATCAAATAGAGAATAAACAATCAACAAAATGATAAAAAAATCATAATTGAGCATAACCGAAGTTTACGTTAGAACAATGTAAATTCGATTAGGATATGTGAATAGTTCCCAGTTAAGTTAAAGTGAATAATAACCAGTTAGGGTAACTGGTACTATGAGGAAATTGAGAATAGGAATTATAATTCTCATTATATTTTCTGAAGAAGCAGTATACAAATAAATAGAAAGGAAAGAGAGAATCTCTTCCTACAATCAAGTAACACAAAAACAGAAAGATAGCTAATTAGGGAATCAGTAACATAATACCAATATCCCCTTTATTCTAGGAAACAAATCAAACTAATTTACAGCAACTAATTCCTAGAGATTAAGTAATAAATCGTGAATTTCTACACTTCCCCTCAAGCTAGGTTGTAGATGTTGAGTAAACCTAGCTTGTAATCAAGATCTTCAAATGTCTTCTTAGGCACAGCCTTAGTTAGGATGTCTGCAATCTGTCGGTTGGTTGGGATATATTGGAGTGATATCATGTCTGCCTCTATCTTTTCCTTGACAAAGTGTCTATCGATTTCAACGTGCTTTGTCCTATCATGATGCACCAGATTCTTTGCTATGCTAATTGCGGACTGATTATCACAGAATAATTTCATAAAACCTGCAATTGGAATTCGTAGCTCACAAAGTACCCGCTTTAGCCATATTCCTTCACATATGCCGAGTGCAAGTGCTCTAAATTCTGCTTCCGCACTGCTTCGAGACACAACTGATTGCTTTTTACTTCGCCAAGTGACTAGATTTCCCCAGATATACGTGCAATAACCCGAAGTCGACCGTCTGTCCATCACAGATCCAGCCCAATCTGCATCAGTGAATATCTCGATCTCCTTTTTCTCCGTCTTTTTGAAAAACAAACCTTTGCCCGATGTCATCTTTAGGTATCTCAAGATCCTATAGACAGCTTCCATATGCTCTTCTAATGGGTTGTTCATGAATTGACTTACCACACTAACTGCAAAGCTAATGTCAGGCCTGGTATGTGCCAAATAAATGAGTTTCCCAACCAATCTTTGATACCTCCCTTTGTCAACTGGTGCACTATCATTTTTGCTTCCAAGTTTAGAGTTGGAATCCATAGGAGTGTCTGCTGGCTTGCAACCCAGCATCCCTGTTTCCTTCAATAAGTCTAACACATACTTCCGCTGTGAAACCGAAATTCCTCTTTTTGATCGTGCTACCTCCATACCAAGAAAGTACTTGAGATTGCCTAGGTCTTTGATCTCGAATTCCTTTGCTAGCAAGCGTTTGAGTTGGAGTATCTCCTCATCATAGTCGCCTGTTAGAATGATGTCATCGACATACACAATGAGAATTGCCCTTTTTCCCGTGGATGAGTGCTTGACAAACATCGTGTGATCTGTCTAACATTGGTTATACCCAACCTTCTTAACCACTTTGGTGAACCTATCAAACCAAGCTCTTGGTGATTGCTTGAGCCCATATAAAGATTTCCTGAGTTTGCAGACCTTGTTGGTGGTGGCTGGAGTGTCCATGCCAGGTGGTATCTCCATGTAGACTTCTTCTTCCAACTCGCCGTTGAGAAAAGCATTTTTCACGTCCAGCTGATATAATGGCCAGTCTAGGTTGGAGGCAAGTGAGAGTAACACTCGAACTGTATTAAGTTTTGCTACGGGGGCGAAGGTCTCTTGGTAGTCAATTCCGTAGGATTGTGTGAACCCCTTAGCTACAAGTCGTGCCTTAAATCTGTTGACACTACCATCTGCATTATGTTTGATAGTGAAAATCCACTTGCATCCAACAGGATGTTTCCCTGAGGGTAACTCAGATATCACCCAAGTCCCATTCTTTTCTAGAGCATTGATTTCATCCCAGACAGCTGCCTTCCACTCCGGTACTTTAAGGGCTTCATGTATTGAACTTGGAACCTGTACTTAGTCAAGGCTACTAACAAAAGCACGGTAACTCGGAGACAATCCACCATATGAGATAAAATTGTAAATGGGATGATCAGTGCAAGACCTTTTGCCCTTTCTTATGGCAATGGGTCTATCATCAACCGGTGAATTGACAGGAGCAGAAGCAGAACTAGTGTTACCTGGTGAACTTTGAGGTTCCAAATTCGGATTGGATTCATGGTTCTGATCAGGTGGCTGCGTTTCTTTCCCTTCTTGAGGTCTGTTTCTCCTAGAGTAAACACGTAACTCACTGGATGCTGCAGGTTGTGTTTGAATGACAGGCTGGGATGACTCAGGTTGGATGACAGGAAATGGGCTGGATGACTCTGATGACTCCGGATTAGTAGAGAAAGATGAGTCCAATCTATCAATATCCCAAAGCTAGTATTCTTGAGTAAAGTCCTCCCCCTGAATATCAGGTTTGTAATAGGGTTGTTGCTCGAAGAAGGAGACATCCATGGAGTTGTAGAATTTTCTTGTGATTGGAGAGTAACATTTATACCCTTTTTGATTTGAGGAGTACCTGACAAAAATGCACTTGTGAGCTTTTGGATCAAGTTTACCTCTATGTTGGGCATGTATATGGACAAACACGGTGCAACCAAAGACTCTCATGGGTAAAGTGGAAAGGATATGATTATTGGGAAATGAGTGAGAGAAAACTTGACACGGTGTTTGGAAGTTCAAGACTCGAGAAGGCATCCTGTTTATTAGATAGGCTGCTGTTAAAACTGCCTCACCCCAAAAAAATTTGGGAACATGTGTTGTGAACATGAGGGACCGAGCAACTTCTATAAAGTGTCTGTTTTTTCTTTCTGCAATCCCATTTTGTTGGGGTGTGTCAACACATGAACTTTGATGTACAATTCCCTGACTCTCAAGATATCCCCCCAAAAATGTCTCAAAATACTCCTTTGCATTGTAGATTTTTAACACTTGTATTTTTGTTTGGAATTGAGTTTGGACCATAGTGTTAAAGTTTCTGAAAATTTGAGCGACTTCTGACTTTTCTTTCATAAGAAACAACCATGTGATCCTAGTATGATCATCCACGAATGATACAAACCACCCAGTGCCAGTAACATTTTTAATTCTCGATGGCCCCCACACATCACTATGGATCATTGAAAACGGATGAGATGCCTTATAGGGTAGACTATGATAAGAATTGCCAAACATGCTTTGAAAATTGACAAAATTCGCATTGAAAATTTTTTGGATTTCTATTCTTGAATAAGGACGGGAACAATTTCTCAAGGTACAAAAAATTAGGATGACCTAGACGATAGTGCCATAACATGATTGCACTATCCTTATTTTCAAATGAAACTTGACTTTTATTGGACTGACTTTTTGACTCAACACGTGCTGCATTATGAGTTTGTCTTCTAGGAGATTCATCAACTTTCAGAAGAAAAAGTCTCGAGCACACTTTAGCATTGCCAATCGTCCTCCCCGAATCCAAATCCTGAAATTCACACATATTCGAGGAAAATTTAGCAACAAAGTCGTCTGTTTATGCGAGGGTTGATTCTCCAGTTTCGGATGCCTCTGGCTGGGAAGAAGCCCTAATCTTCGAGTGAGAACGATAACTCTACCAATAGTACGAGCAGCTCAGTAATTGACGGAGAACAATTGAGTTGAAAGTGAAAGTCAATCTATAATGAAGACAGCGCATATGCTTAAGCTGCTACCCTATATATACCTGGAGGAATTCCTTTTCTCTTCTCACAATTATGTTCTTGAGTGAGCTTGCTAACTGATAAAAGATTGCAATCCAAATTAGGAACATGAAGCACAGATGTAATGGTTAGGCCTTTTGAAATAACAATAGAACCTATTCCAACCACTCTAGAGAGGGACCCATCAGCAATTTTCACTGTAAGATTTTCTTGGCATGGATTATATGTGTGAAATAACGTGGCATCTCCTGTCATATGATCGGACGCACCCGAATCTACAATCCATGGACCAGTTTTTCCTGATTTTACAGTGAGGGCACTCAAGTAATTACCTTTATGTGCTATAGTTCCTGTTCCAATTGTATTGCTGGCCAGACTTTGCTGTGAAAACATCTTTTGCAGGACTTCTAGTTGTTCCTTGCTGAACGGGTTGGAGTCGGTGGAAAGAGACCCTTCATCGATAGAGGCATGATTTCTACGACTTTCTTTGTCAGGTGCAGATCTTGATGGCTTCCAATCCGCAGGTTTGCCGTGAATTTTCCAGCAATTGTCTCGTGTATGGCCTGTTTTCCGACAATGGTCACACCATGGTTTTCCTTTCTTTTGTCGGTTGTCGCCATTGTTGTACTGGACTTCTCGGGCAGCTAGAGCAGAATTTTCTATAGCAGGAACATCAGGGAATTCTCCTAGCATCACCTTCTTCCGACTTTCTTCTCGGCGAACCTCAGAGAACACTTCTCGGATGTTCGGCAACGGCTTCATACCCAGTATACGACCTCGAACCTCATCGAGACTCTTGTTGAGTCCCATTAAGAATTTGAAAATTCTTTTCTTTTCAACAATTTCTCTATACCTCATCGCATCCCCTGTACGGCCCCATTGATGTTCTTCAAAAACATCCAATCGCTGCCATTGACGGGTAAGAAGGCTGTAGTATTGGGTGACGGAAGAATCTCCTTGTCGAATATCATGGAGGTTAGTTTCGATCTCAAAAATCTCGGAGGTATTTTCCTTGCTTGAGTAAAATTCTCTCGCTGCCTCCCCGATTTCATGGACGGTGCTGTAGAGCAAGAAATTCTCACCGATTTCGTTCGTCATCGTGTTGACCAGCCACGACATAACCATGTTATTTTCGATCTTCCAGGTTTTGAATTTCGGATCTCCGGCCTTTGGAGGAACGACTTCGCCGGTGAGGTAATCATCTTTCCCTTTTCCACGTACATACATCAAAACTGATTGTGACCATTGAAGATAATTATTCCCATTCAACCTGTGTCCTGTAATCTGGAGAGGAACACCATCTGTCCCACCATGGTTGTTGGAGACGACAGTTTCAGAACTTGAGATCACCTCTCGTGAGGATGAAGTTTGCTTTTCCGTGGCCATTCCGTACTTGGTCATCGGAAAAAAAATTTAGAGGTTCAGAGGTGGCTCTGATACCATGAGGAAATTGAGAATAGGAATTATAATTCTCATTATATTTTCTGAAGAAGCAGTATACAAATAAATAGAAAGGAAAGAGAGAATCTCTTCCTACAATCAAGTAACACAAAAACAGAAAGATAGCTAATTAGGGAATCGGTGACATAATACCAATATCCCCTTTATTCTAGGAAACAAATCAAACTAATTTACAGCAACTAATTCCTAGAGATTAAGTAATAAGTCGTGAATTTCTACATACTATTTATCGGTCAAAGGTAATAGGTACTATTTATGGTGAATAGTACTATTCATGGTGAATAGTACTATTCATACGAGATTGATTTTTTAGTGTTTTTAAATTGATATGATTCTTACTATATATTTTTGAACTTATTGAGCTTGTTAGCTCATCAGTTTGTTCATGTTGCAGGTAAGAAACCTGTCCAGTAGATTCCTGGACGGCGGTAGGATGCGAACGTGTCAAGAGGATAGGGAACTCACCGTGGACTTGGTCTTGCCATAAGTTTTCTACTGAGCTTTTTGAGTTAAAGAAAATATATTGGAAATAAAATATACAGTACAGATATATATTATATATATTGTATAATATGTCGTACTTATTTAAGACATAGAAAAGCCAGTATTGTATTTTACATCGCTTTCTTACTTGGTTTTCGTAAGAAAAAGTATGTATTAAAGAAAAAAAAATTTATGGGTGAAGTTTTAGGCCCTGATATTTAAGAATTCTGAGCAAAAGAATTTTAAAACTGACGACTCGGATTCGGCACACGAATGGTCTTGGTCGGCCGTAGAGTCGATTCATAACGGTTGCGGGTGGTTGGAATCAGGGGACGTCACATGTATAGGCGTGTCGTACCGGCTCTTTTAGTTGAAATGGTTTTAAAGTAAGTCAAAGCAGAAAGTTGAACATCCATCAATGGTTCTCCAGCTTTTAACCACGGGCGTTACCGATGGTCTGTGCACGCACGGTACTAACACATGGGCCCTAAATAGATAATAAAAAGAAAGGAAAATAATGAAGCATAAATGAACATAACCGGATCATGCATTAGTTATAGTTCACCATGCTTCTAGATGCACTCAGTACACGATGTTTCTGTGATGCATATGTTATGTGAAGTTTTGTAATCAGTAATATGGTATGTGATATGTGATATGTTAAAGTGGTTTATGTGATGCATGACTGCTTATATGTTTTTAAGTATGTGCTATATTTAAACATGTTTTGCGGTAACCATGTTGTACTTACTGGGCGTAAAGCTCACGTAATGTGTTCATGCTGTAGGTAAGCGTCCTACGGCTTAAACCCTAACGGACGATGGTGGCGGTGGAGGCAGAGGTGAGGGCAAGGGTATGGAGACACCACGAGTTTATCTTCCGTAAATTTGAGTATCAGTATTTTGAATAGTAACTGTCAACCAATATTTGTGAACAGTAATCACTAAACAGTAATTTTGAATAGTAGCCGTTAAGTAGTATTTTTGAATAGTGACCGTAAATCATACTTTTGAATAGTAACCGTTACATAGTATTTTTAAATAGTAACAGTAAACCGTATTTTTTGAATAGTATCCTTTAAATAGTATTTTTAAATAGTAATCGTTAAATAGTATTTTTGGATAGAAATCGGTATATGTACGTACACAGTAAATATGTACACGTTCAAAAAAAATCCTTAAATTTATGATATCTAGTTAAGTATAAATTGCAATAAAGTATAAGTATCTTTTAAAGCAAGCAAGTAAGCAAGTTTTAGTGACTGTCCAGGCCACTGAGAGCATGGGGCGTCACAAAACCGACCCCTACCTCTCTTGGTTCACATGGCCATTTAGTCACTCAAGCCTTTATTTCGGTGTGCTTGATTCTTAGCACGAAAGGTAAACCCGAAAAACCCTCCCTTTTGTAGTTAGTTATTTTTAAGTTTTGGATCAAGAGATTTATGTATATTTGTCTATCCAAATGGGCAGTAATAAGTTTATTTTGAGCCCTTAGCTTTCCATTTTTAAGTTTGTGGTTGTGTGGTTATGTTTACAATTTTACGAATGGATGTGAGTATGTGTGAGCATGAATGTTTAGAAAAGTGGCTGGACACAATCTATCCCCAGAAAAAGGCCATGGGTTTTGGTCATTTTGACCCCCTTAGGTCTGAATTTGGGATTTGGTAAAATAGGAAGTTTTAAGGAAATTTCGTTACGGTCATTTTTGGGTCAAATAGGTTTTGGCAAAAAACTACACTACAATAGTTTTTTCGAGTGGTTTTGATTCGGTATCCAAAAACAGGACCAAGAATCCGAGCACTAGAAATGGTCTTGGGTTTTGTTAAAACAAACCACTTAGAGTCCGAACCGAATCTCAGGCTCAGCATAAAAGTTGTAGATCTTGTCGAAATCTTTAAGACGACCTATGAGGATTTTAAAAATTTGGCCGTTTTGGGCCTTAAGCTGAGCTGTTTTCAAAATAGCACAAAACTGGGATTTTTGCAAAAACTAAGCACAAACAGGCCATGGGTTTAGTAAGATTAGGACCTATTCGAGTTAGATTTGAGCTCTGAGGTGAACACGAGAATTGTTCATCCCGTCGAGGATGAAAAATTTCATTTGCCAAATTTATAAACTAAATCGTTTCGAACAAGTTTTTAAAATGGTTTCGGTAAGTGGTTCAAAAACCATCTTTAAAATGCAACATCAAAATGTATTTTAAATTGTTCAAAATAAAAACATGGTTTTCATAAAACGTCCCCTACCTTTCAATGGGTTTGTAACGGGATGGTTTTAAAGAACATAATTTTCTCCAAGAATTTTATAAGGCAACTAAAATAATTTCTCAAAAATAACCAAAACAGTATGGGTAGCCTGGTAGGCTACCACACCAAACAAGCAATGGTAACCCGGTAGACTACCTAGTTAACGACGCGTGAAGTAACCGGTCGGTTGACTAGTCAGTCAACCAGTTGATGATCGAGTTTGAACAAAATGGTGAGGAACGATGATTAATTTGTCAAGTAGATAATTAATCAAACACAATAGACAGTAAATACCAAATTCCCAAAGTTGACCAGTTGGATATCGATGGGTCTTGGTACCATACCAAAATACAAGTAATAGTCACTAACGATAATAGTGACCAAAGAACGATGTTGATTAATTTATAGGGTAATAAATTAATTAACCACGCCTAGAGAATCAAACTCTAAATAGAGAGTGAATTAGTACCAATGGCAATCGGTACCAAGTGATTTTATCTGCTTTAGTCACTAACAGTATTAGTGACTCAGCAAAGGTGTTAACGGAGTATGTTATGTTGACATGTGGTTACCTATAATATGATAAAGGCGAGAATATGAGTTGCTTGCAACTAGGTAAGTATAACTCCACCTACAGCATGAATAAAATGAATTTAAATAATGGTTTTTACAGTATTTTAAGTATGCATCTATGCACAGTTATGCACAGCATATAGAAGAGAATATAGTTCACAATCGTATAGATTGATGAAAGAACAAAGTTATATGCCATATATCCCTATCACGTAGGATCAGGGATAGCTAAGAAAGCATATGGCTAGAACAGTTAAACAAGTCAGAATTTAATAATTGTGTCATACCGGCCTTTTCAGTCGAAGAGGTTTTCTAAGTTAAAGTAAATTGGGCATCCGTTGATGGCTCTTTGTTTTTAGTGACCACGGGCATTACCGATGGTCTGCGTGTGCTCGGTACTGACACACGGGCCCTAATTAGACAAGAGAAAGAAAAAAAGCATTGATGCATAAATGAACATAATCGGATCATGCATGGTTCACAGTACACATTAGTTATAGTTCAGTATGCTTCTAGCTACAGTAAGATGCATTCTGTACATGATGTTTCTGTTATGCATATAGTATGAGAAGTTTTGTATTCGATGATATGATATGTGATGATATGTATATGATATGTTTAAGTGGTATATGTTGATACCTGGCATGCTTATATCGTTTTACGTATGTACTATGTTTTAAACATATTTTGCGGTTAACATGTTGTACTTATTGGGCGTAAAGCTCAGGGAGTATGTCCATGCTGTAGGTAAGCGTCCGATGGCTTAAACCACAATGGGCAATAATGGCGGCGGAGGTAGATTTGAGGGCGAAGTTATGGATACATCGTGAGTTAATCTTCTGCACAACTTGAGTAATCAGTATTTTTAAATAGTAACACGTGAACGGTATTTTTGAATAGTAATCGTTAAATAATATATTTAAATAGTAACAGTTAAACAGTATTTTTGAATAGTTACAGTAAATAGTATTTTAAATAGCAAATAGTTAAACAGTATCATATATATGTATGTGTAATTGAACTCCAAATAATTTAGACAATGTATATTTAAAGTATACGTACATAAATAGTAAATACGTACGCCTTAAAAAAATCCCTAAAATTAGGGTATCTAATTAACTAACTTTAAGTATTAGCTTGCAAGAAAGTATAAGTATCAGTATGTGACGCCTTAAACATTATTTAAGGGTCAATATATAATTTAAATAAAATTAGTGTGCCAAAAATTAAATAAAAATCCTTTTGGAAACCCTAGGTTGGTTTCCTAGTCAAATTCCACTCAAAAAGTCAATAATTTGAACTTCAAAAAGAAACCCTAAAATATTCGGTCATCACTTGGGATTTAATTTAAAATTTAAATTCCACAAATCCAAGGAGGATTCAAATTCAAATTTCATTTCTTAGATATAAAGAAGAAATTCGGCCATAAAGTGTAGGAAATAAAGGAGATTTTATTTGAATTAAAAGCTAGGTTAAAACTCAATTAAAATTCAAATTATTTTTCCTTAAAAACTAAGGGATAATTTTGACCACTTAAGGGGAAATAAGAGAGAAAACCCTAGCCTCAAAACAGCACAAAAACTTTCCCTTTTGCCCCTTAAAATTTTCAGCCAAACAAGGAAGAGAAAGGGAAAGAAAAACCTAGTATAAAAACCCCCTTTTAACTCTCATTCACCCCTCCTTTCCCCCTCAAAATTTCGGCCAGCTTTCCCCCTCTTCCCTCTCTGAATTTTCTCTCCCAAAACACACCCAAAACAGCAAACAAAACCTACCAAAAGGCAGCTCAAAGATTCAACAACTTTTGAGACAAAAACAAGGTGAGAAATCAAACCTTTTCCTTCCTTCTCCTTTTGATTTTAAATCCGAAATTTATATGGTTTTCTCCACTATTTCCATACTGTTTTGAAGACTCCAATACTCACACAAATTCAGCCAAAAGGGAGACCAAGCATCAAAAATAGGGCAGCACAAACAAGGTGTGATTTTTCTCTCAAACCCTAAAATTTTGCCTCATTGATCCCCTTCTCAAAAACCCTATTATCATATGTGTAAGATTTTATGATTTTATCAATTTGATTCTTGGGTTGTGTTAATGACATATAAATAAGGTTTTCCACAAAATTTCGTGATCATTGGATGAAAATTGAATTGGTTTGAGCCTAATCGAAATTCGGACACAGAAAAACAGAAATCTGGAAAATTACCATATGAACAGTAAATTTTTTTCAGCCATAACTTGAGTTTTAAAAACGATTTTTGAGTGATTCTTGAGCCTAAAATTAAATTCAAGATGTCCCCTAAATTCCTACAAAATTTCAGAATCAAACTCATCCGTTTACCTAGTCAAAATATTTTTCTAAGATAGGCAGACAGAACTGCCAGGTTTTGAACCGAAACTGAAACCTAGATTTTTATGCCTGAAAACAACCCTCGGTTTTTGGCCTAGTTGAATGACCAAATGATGTCCAAAAATTATAAAAATTATATGGAATTAAAGCTACGGATGTCTAGTTTAACATATTAATTAGAAGTTTTGGGATGAAAAATAAATTAATATGGATTTTATAGTCAGCCTAGGTCAGTCTGCCCATGTCTAGTAATATCCTAACTTAGGGGTTTTCACAAATTTTAAATCCCCAATGTTATTAAACATTTTAAAATCCTTTTGTGGCACACTAAAATGATTGGATGATTAGGTCTAGACCTCGACTGATCATATGTTGTGATTATAGGATTTATTTGACGTTCTTGCTGGATTTATGGAACACGTTATCGTAACGCTTGTGCGATAATCGAGGTAGGACGTTCAAGCCTTTTCTGGGAGTAGTCAAGTGTTTTAAATTCCCCTGTTTTATTGATGGCATGCTGTTTTCGATTTATGAAATTATTATACTATTTTTGATGAAATAAACGCATGCAACGTATTTTGTAATAAATGTGTATTTTAAAGAGTGTTTTGATTAATGGCATAATATAACTTGGTAAATACCATCTTTTGAATAATCCGGTGAACATAATTGAGCTCTAGTTCACAATCATTGTAAATGATGCGTGCGTCCCGAAGTTGACGCCATGGGGGAAGGTCCCTAAACATGCGCAGGGCCGTTCGGCCTATTTAGACCGTAACGAGATGATCTAGGATAATTCAAATTCGAGGCACGTATATTATAGCTACGACAAGTCCTCACTCGTAATATGATGGTTGTTTTAATGATTTATTATTTTAATATTGGGGCACGTATATTGCAGCTACGCTAAGTCCTCAGCAGAATAAAACTTGCATTAAAAATGTTTTTTTTTAAATTGTTGATTATTTTTGGAAACAGATATTATGCCATATTTTTAAATGTTATCTGTTAACCCACCTTTGTTTCTGTCCTACTGAGCCAGCGCTCACGTCCTTTTTTCTTTGTGATTTCGAAATGACTACTTCCAAGTACGGGAGGTAGCAGTTCCGAAATTCGTTGAGATATCCGTTACTACCGAAGATGATGCTATCCGTTTCCTCCTTCTTCTTCTTTCTGTTTCTCGTTCTGATGTAACGAGACTTTAAGTTTGTACTTTATTTCACGTTATTCAAATTTCATGCTTGGGAATATTTTATGGTTGGTAATTTCTTTTGAAAACTGATTTTGTATTTGACTTCCGCATTAAAAAGCATTTATTTTCTCCTTTATTTTATTTTGTGGTTATGATGCTACTTTATAATTAGGCTTAGCTAAATTATAATGTTGACCCGTTGTTTTTTTGTAATAAATGTTTTCCTTAAATCTCGGGTTGATATTATGATTTGGCTGCCGTGTCACGTGTCTAAATTTTGGGCCGTGACAAATAATGGTATCAAAGCCCAGGTTTTCAAAAGGGTTTTCCATCAAAACGTTTTCAAAAGGGTTTTCCATCAAAACGTTTTCAAAAGGGGTTTTTCGTCAAAATGTTTTCAAAATACCCAAGCATAGTTTTCTTTACTCTTAGAAGCTTATAGGATTTCCTCTTCCTTCAATCATATGTAGCAAAATGGCTCGTCCCGGCACGCGTAGTCAGAGGCAGCAGAGAGGCAACGACGAAGAGAACCCCAGGAGCACGCAGCCTCAAGGGAGTCAGAACACAGCGGTTCCTACACCGAATGATCAGCTAACGGCGATGCAGAATCTCACGGCAGCGATACAGGCTCTCCTCACTGTCCTACCTTTTGGAACACCTAACCCAGCTCCTGTAGCTAATGTTGTTCCTAATGAGACCCAGAGAACGGGGAGTTCTTCTCAGACTCCTCAGCAAACGCCTACCACCGAAAACCCTACCTCTGGAGCAGTACCTACCCAACCTATAATACATCCTAAACAGGCAGCCCTAACTCTTTTCTTTAAGCCTCACGTACCCACTTTCGACGGCATGGCCACAGAGATGGATGCCGACTACTGGTTTGATGCCATTCGCAAGCAACTAAAGTTGACCGCCACACCTGCAGAGTTCTAGGTTGAGTTTGCTTCCAACAAGCTGGTGGGTCTAGCCTCTACCTGGTGGGCTAGTATTGAGGATGGTTTGATAGAGAGCAGAGGTCTTCTTGGACAGTTTTTGAGGAGCGTTTTCACGAGCGTTTCTTTTCAGCTCAGTTCCGCGACAGAAAAGCTAGGGAGATCGTCCGTTTGAAGCAAGGGTCTATGTCAGTGCGGGAATATGAAGCCAGGTTCACTGAGTTAGCCCGGTATGCGAAGAATCAGGTGTTAGATGAAGCTACTAAGTGTCTCCGCTTTGAGGAAGGGCTTAGCCTCTATGTGAAGAGGGGTGTACAACCGTTACAGATCACGGATAGCTACCAGCAAATAGTTGCTAAGGCGTTGACAGTGGAAGAGGGCGACAAGGAGTTCCTTGAAGCTCGTAACAAAAACAAGTCTGGACCAATCCGCAACAAGCCTTAACACAAGCCGCAGACTCCTTACCAGAAGAATTAGTAATCTCAGGGGTCAGGTTCTCATCAGTCTTCTGGACAGCGACAAGGTCGGGTGAATATGATTACCTGCTTCGAGTGTGGTGATGAAGGTCATAAAAGAAATGTCTGCTCGAAGAGACAGTCGAGAGACAATGCTCATAGTCATCATCATCAGCGGAATCAGAATGGTCTTCCACAGAGACAACAGTTTACTTTCCAGTCTTCGCAGTCACAGCGTCCTCAGCTTCCGGTCCCCTATCAGCCTCAACGCACGAGCCAGTACACTGCGCCATATGCTCCACATGCTACACCGCTACAGCAGTTCCCAGTGCCGAGTTATCAGAGACCGCCACCACAGGGTCAGAGTACGGGTTATCAGCGAGGGAATACAGCTCAAAATCGTGGTAAGGCACCACAGGTACATGCTCTTGGAGCTGACAGCATGGAGATAGATCATGCACCGACTGCATTAGATGGTATAATTCCTATCTTTGGTACATATGCATATGTTTTGTTTGACACTGGAGCTACACACTCTTTTATAGCCCAACATTATGCTCGTTCACTTGGTTTAAAACTGCAAAATCTTGACTCTCCCTTATGTGTGAAATCCCCGTTGGGCACGACTACCGTTAGTGATGGGTGTCAAGCCTATGTTTATGTTGGGGATGTTTGTTTGGAGGCATCACTTGTAGTAATGCCTATGTTTGCTTATGATGTTATTCTGGGATATGACTGGCTTTCCCGATATGGGATTATGCTTGATTGTCGCAATCGTCGCGTTATCTTTACAACTGATTTCGGACATGTAGTGTCCTATCAGTTAAGCTTAGTTTCAGATGTTGATAGATCTGCTCTGAGGTTAGTGTCGAAGAGTAGATAGGGTATTCTTTGCTTCTTATCCTTGTGTACGGTAGAAGGATCCAGTTCTAAAAAGAGTACCTAACCTATACCTGTTGTCGATAGTTTTCTGGATGTTTTTCCAAAAGCTCTTCCAGGTTTACCACCTTATCGAGAAATAGAATTTCGTATCGACTTAGTTCCTGGAACAGCTCCTTTTGCTTCTGGTCCGTATCGTATGGCACCTCTAGAGATGAAAGAGTTGCACAAGCAGCTGGATGAGTTGAAATCGCTGGGCTTTATCCAAGTCAGTAACTCACCTTGGGGTTCATCAGTCCTTTTTGTGAAGAAAGCCGACGGTTCACTACGTCTCTGTGTGGACTACGGAAAGCTCAATAGTGTGACCATAAAAAATAAGTATCCGTTACCACGCATAGATGACTTGTTCGACCAGTTGGGTAGAGCTTGTTTCTTCTCCAAGATTGATTTGAGATCTGGTTATCATCAGCTTCGGGTTAGAGAGGAGGATATCCCGAAGACGGAGTTCCGAACGAGGTATGGCAGTTACGAGTTCTTAGTAATGCCTTTCGGTTTGACAAACGCGCCAGCAGCCTTCATGGATATGATGAATAGAGTCTTCCGACCTTTTCTTGATAAGTTTGTCATCGTATTCATCGACGACATCCTCATCTACTCCCGAACTCGTGAAGATCATGCACGGAATCTCAGTATAGTTTTACAGACTCTTCGTGAACATCAGTTGTACGCCAAGAAAGAAAAATGTGAGTTTTGGATGACAGAGGTTAAGTTTCTCGGACATATCATCTCAGGAGATGGTATATCAGTTGATCCATCCAAGGTTGAAGCTATTCTTAAATGGGAACGACCGAAGAATGTTCCAGAGATCCGAAGCTTCTTGGGCTTAGCGGGATATTATCGACGTTTTGTACAGGACTTCAGCAAGCTCGCCGCTCCCCTCACAATCTGACAAAGAAGGATGTACCTTTCGTTTGGGACAACAGCTGTGAGTCAGTCTTCCAAGAGTTAAAGAGTCGTTTGACGTCTGCACCTATCCTTATCATTCCGGATCAGGATCAAGAATATGACCTCTACACCAATGCTTCTCATCAAGGTCTTGGAGCAGTCTTGATCCAACTGAACCGAGTTGTCGCTTATGCCTCACGACAGCTAAAACAACACGAACAAAACTACCCTACACACGATCTAGAGTTAGCTGAAGTAGTGTTTGCGCTTAAGATTTGGCGTTGTTATCTGTACGGTGCCAGTTTTAGACTGTTTTCAGATCACAAGAGTTTGAAATACCTAGCTACACAGAAAGATCTCAACCTGCGTCAGAGAAGGTGGGTAGAATACATGCAAGACTACGACTTCCAAGTTGAGTACCATCCGGGTAAAGCAAATGTGGTTGCAGATGCACTAAGTAGGAAAAGAGAGGCAGTTCCCAATCCTGATCATGATGCTTCTATAATAGCGATGCAGATAGATGAGTAGGAAAGGGACAGAGTTCTCACAGCTTATCAAGTTCGTTTTGGCGAAGTTTAGGGTCACCCAGTGTTATACAACTTAGTGATGGAACCAGACTACGTGCAGAGGATCAAGGAGAATCAGTTGGTAGATACACGTTTCGTTGACATCCGAGATAGATTATTAAAGGGAAAGCGTGTTGTAGAGTGGTCGATGGACGCCAGTGGAATTCTTTACAACGAAGGTCGCTTAGCAGTGCCACACATCCCAGAGCTTATACAGGAGATCTTGTCAGAGTTTCATCAGTCGAGGTTCACCATGCACCCAGGTGGAAACAAAATGTATCAAAACTTAAGACGGCAACTTTGGTGGAGAGGTATGAAGTTAGATGTGAAGAACTTCGTGGCCAACTGTTGGACGTGTCAGAAAGTAAAGGCAGTACGGGAGAGACCCGCAGGTGTGATGATCAGGAAATATGCAGTATCAAGAAATTGGTTAAAATGACATTTTCTTGATATGAAACTGATATATTTAGACTCAGGATGCCCAAATTAGTCAATCAGGCACCTGACACGTTTTTCGAGATGGGATCACACAGATCCTGAAAACTGATCGAGATGACCTCGAATGAAGTTGAAACTGATAAATTTGGATTCAACACGTCCAAATTAGTCAGTATAGCCTATTTGCATGCTCAAATTAGCTAATTGAGCACAAAGGTAATTTTTGATCGAGAATTCACAGTATCGGAAACTGGTCAAGATGACCTCAGATGAAAATAAAACTGATATATTTGGATTCAGGACGTCCAAATTAGTCAGGATAGCCCATGTTGAAATTTTGGGCGAAGAAGTATATAAAGGGCGAAAAATCAGAAATTTAAGAAATAAGCCCATAACTTTCTCTTATTTTCTCTTTCCACCCCTTACCCGAAAATGAACAGTAACCGACCATCGGAAACGGTGTCTGTTTTCGACACCGCCGGTGTCATCGGAAAGCTCTCACCGAGCTGAGTCCAACGGTGGGTCGACTCGACGGAACAACCGCCGCACGCCGCCGCACGCGCCGCTCGAATGCCGCCGGAGCCGAGAAATTCGACCGGTGATATCTCCGCCGTCCGGCCACCGTTTGCCACGAAACCGGCCCCAAAAGTTTCGTGGTGAAGAGAGGAGCAAAACCCATGCCACCGATTGCCTCAACACCGGCGGAATCGAGCCGGTCAAGCTTCGAAAAAGTCGGTGAAACGCCACCGTGGAGCCGCCGTCGAAACGCCCGATTCCGGCCGAGTTGAAGTGCGCCGTTGGTGCAGAAATGATCGCAGGGCTGAGGGGAGCAAAAGCCCTCAACCAATTTTGAAAAAAAGGTCCGGCACGGCGGAGTTCCACCATCGCCGCCGTGACCGTGGTTTTCGAGGGAATTTTCCGACGATAGGAGCCTCCAAACATGAAATTGAGGTCACCAATGGATTCCTCTCGTCGAGTTCTTCAAGATGGGCTACTCATTTGCCACCGTCGCCGCCGTCAACCGCCGGTCAACGGCGGGTCAACGCCGGTCAACGCCGGTCAACGGCGACCGGAGACCAAAAAGTTAAGAATGGCCCGTTGGCCTATTTTCGATGTTCCGGACACATCCGCGACGTCAGAATTGCAAGACGGAGTCTCAAAGGCAAAGAACGAAGAATTAAAGTTTATCCGCGCGACACCGAACAGTTCGTTCGATCGCCAGTGGAACGATTCCGGTAGTGACTTCGGTCCCTCCATTCCTGAAATTAATGTTTTTGGAATGAGTATATATGAATTATGTATTCTGGAATGTGAAATTGTAAGAAAATTGGACTATGTGTATGAAAAATAGTCAAATGAGAAAAAGTGAAAAATGTAAAGATTTTTACGTAAAAAGTTGAGTTTTTACGTAAAAATATAGGCTCTGGTATACTACGTGGTAGAATAGAACGAGGTTAGATGGTTTCGAGGTGTTTCCTAAACGCCGGGAATCCAAAAATTAAGCGGAAATGCTGCCGAAATTTTGAAAACGGCACAAAAGAGTATTTTAAGAACCGAAGGGTAAAAACGTGGTCGGGATGGAAACCCGAGCCCTTTCGGTAACCTAGACCCGAGAAAGAGCATTAACGCTCGAGAGTCAGAATAGTACCACCCGAGGGTCGGTAAATAGTAAACCAAGAAATTATGGTAAATAAGGGCCAAAGCTAAGTTGCGAATCAAAGAAAAGTAAGGTTATAATGAGAAAAATCCCATTAGGGGCAAAATGGTAATTTTGCCAAAAGTTCAGGGTAAAATAGTTATTTTACCAAAAGTTAGCAGAAAAGTTATAAATGGGATATTAGATCCTTAAATTTATGATCGAGAAATGAAACGTAGAATTTTTACGTTTTATTAAGTTTTATACATGAAAGAAGCATAGAAAATAACCGTTATTATTTCGGTTATAGGGATCCGCGCCAGACAATATGAAGAGACGTTTACGGACCAAGGAAGCGAGAAAAGAGATGCTAGCAAGTATTTGTAAGTTCAAACATTTAATTGACTGCAACATAAATGAACTGGACATGTTATGTGTTATGTGTTCTATGTAGTAAGTTTGAATACTTAATTGACTGCAATATGAATAGACTATTATGTCTAAGTATGATTATGTGGTAAGTACAGACATTTAATTGTCTACTCACGAATGGACTTACCATAGAGTTGTGTTATATATATATATACATTTAAGCTATTCAGTTTGTGACATGATACTAACATGTTCACGAGAATAGTAAGCAAGATCAGAAATAGAAAAGAGAAATAAGATAAGTCAGATAATAAGACTTAAAAGTTAAGGTTGGCGTACCGGCCTCCCCAGTTGTGAGGTTCCCAGAAAGCCTCCACCCCAGAAGTGTGGTGCTGCCTTGTTAATAATGAGGTAGTTTATGGCTTAACTTCCTGCCTCCACCCCAGAAGTGTGGCGCTGTCTCGTTAATAATGAGGTAGTTTATGGCATGACTTACTACCTATAAGGTCAGTAGTCCAGAGATGACCTTAGGGTTGATCGGTGGGTCGCTCCCCTGATCCTCTATTGGTCTGCGCGCACTAGGTACGTCCAACCACGGGCCCACAAGTGAAAGATTAAGCAGATAAAGTAAAGCTTAGCAAAGAAAAGCTAAGAATAGAAAGTAAAGCTAAGAAGAGAAAAGAAAAGAAGAGAAAGTAAAGCTTAGTAAAGAAAAGCTAAGAAAAGCTAGAAGAGGAAAGAATGAAAGTAAATAAGCATAATGCCACTAATATGTGTGCATATGCTTAGCAAGAAAAGAAAAGAAGAAGAAAAGTATGACATGAAAGAAAGAATGAAAGTAAACAAGCATAATGCCACTAATATGTGTGCATATGCTTAGCAAAAAAAGAAAAGAAGAAGAAAAGTATGACATGAAAGAAAGAATGAAAGTAAACAAGCATAATGCGACTAACATGTGTGCATATGCTATGTTATGCATAAATTGATATGCATAAGTCAGTTATACAATTTTAAGTGTATCTGTGATGTTTAAGCATACATTAAGTATACTGTGTTTAAGTTGATATGTGTATACAATATTTTGTATAATGTTGAGTATGTTATGCTTAAGATGTTAAGCATACATCCTGTATGTTATGTTTAAATTATGTTATGCTAAAAGAACGTTGAGATTGTTCTCTCAATGTTAGAATATGTTATATATGAAGTTGAAAGTAAAGTATAATGTATGTTCATGTTCTGATGCCACAGTTGGTATCAGACATGTTCTGTCCAAAAGGTATGAGTTAGTATTTTGTCATGAATGTATGTTTGAACTTACTGAGCCTGTCGCTCACAAGTTTGTTTATGTTGCAGGTAAGCATCCTGCACGAAGATAAGACAAGTGATGGATGACGGATGGAATCTGCATGTGCCAAGGGACTGGGTGAGGGTTACGGTACTGCTATGAGTCTTCCGCTGAGCTGTTTAAAAGAGTATTAAAATGATGTTTTATAATGTAAATGAAGTTCAGGCAATGTAAAATATTTATTATAGTAAATGTTTTACGACGGTACAGTTTCCAAGTAAAGTTTAAGAAAATAGGCCAACGGGCCATTCTTAACTTTTTGGTCTCCGGTCGCCGTTGACCGGCGTTGACCCGCCTTTGACCGGCGGTTGACGGTGGCGACGGTGGCAAATGAGTAGCCCATCTTGAAGAACTCGACGAGAGGAATCCATTGGTGACCTCAATTTCATGTTTGGAGGCTCCTATCGTCGGAAAATTCCCTCGAAAACCACGGTCACGGCGGCGACGGTGGAACTCCGCCGTGCCGGACCTTTTTCCCAAAATTGGTTGAGGGCTTTTGCTCCCCTCAGCCCTGCGGTCATTTCTGCACCAACAGCGCACTTCAACTCGGCCGGAATCGGGCGTTTTGACGGCGGCTCCACGGCGGCGTTTCACCGACTTTTTTCGAAGCTTGACCGGCTCGATTCCGCCGGTGTTGAGGCAATCGGTGGCATGGGTTTTGCTCCTCTCTTCACCACGAAACTTTTGGGATCGGTTTCGTGGCAAACGGTGGCCGGACGGCGGAGATATCACCGGTCGAATTTCTCGGCTTCGACGGCATTCGAGCGGCGCGTGCGGCGGCGTGCGGCGGTTGTTCCGTCGAGTCGACCCACCGTTGGACTCAGCTCGGTGAGAGCTTTCCGATGACACCGGCGGTGTCGAAAACGGACACCGTTTCCGATGGTCGGTTACTGTTCATTTTCGGGTAAGGGGTGGAAAGAGAAAATAAGAGAAAGTTATGGGCTTATTTCTTAAATTTCTGATTTTTCGCCCTTTATATACTTCTTCGCCCAAAATTTCAACATGGGCTATCCTGACTAATTTGGACGTCCTGAATCCAAATATATCAGTTTTATTTTCATCTGAGGTCATCTTGACCAGTTTCCGATACTGTGAATTCTCGATCAAAAATTACCTTTGTGCTCAATTAGCTAATTTGAGCATACAAATAGGCTATACTGACTAATTTGGACGTGCTGAATCCAAATTTGTCAGTTTCAACTTCATTCGAGGTCATCTCGATCAGTTTTCAGGATCTGTGTGATCCCGTCTCGAAAAACGTGTCAGGTGCCTGATTGACTAATTTGGGCATCCTGAGTCTAAATATATCAGTTTCATATCAAGAAAATGTCATTTTAACCAATTTCTTGATACTGCATATTTCCTGATCATCACAGCAGGTCTGCTCCAACCACTTCCAATACCTCGGTGGAAGTGGGATAGTATAGGAATGGACTTCTTAACCGGCTTACCGAGAGCACAGGATGGATCTGATGGAGTCTGGGTAGTTGTAGATCGTCTCACGAAGACTGCACACTTCATCCTGTTCAAGACGACTTGCACCAGGAACCAACTAGCCGAGCTTTACATGAGGAACGTAGTCAGATTGCATGGAGTTCCTTCGGTGATTATTTCTGATCGTGATACGCGCTTCAACGCTCACTTTTGGCAAAGTCTACTGGAAGCTCTAGGCACGGAACTGAACTTTAGCACTGCTTTTCATCCATAGACAGATGGTCAGTCGGAGCGTCTCATACAGATTCTCGAGGATATGCTACGTGCCTGCGTTCTTGATCTTGGAGATGGATGGAGCAAACACCTCTACATGGCAGAGTTTGCATACAACAACAGTTATCAAACGAGTATCGGAATGGCACCTTTTGAAGTGTTGTACGGAAAGCCTTGTAGATCACCCATCTATTGGGTTGACAACCAGGAAGCACCAGTGGGTGGACCCGAGATGATCCTAGACCAGTACGAGAAGATTGCCATCATCAAACAATGAATTCTAACAGCACAGAGTCGACAGAAGAGCTATGCTGATCAACGCAGAAAGCCGTTAGAGTTCGAGGTCGGAGAGTTTGTGTTGCTAAAGGTTTCACCGAAGAAAGGTATCTCTCGTTTTGGAGTTAAAGGGAAGCTAGCACCACGTTACATTGGACCTTTCGAGATCGCACGCAGAGTTGGTAAGGTTGAATATGAGCTGAAGTTACCCGACACCTTGGGAGTGCACAACGTTTTCCATGTATCGATGCTGAGGAAGGGTGCACGGACAGAGTCCGAAGTCATTTCAACAGATGATATAGAAATCCAACCAGATGTCTCTTATGTCGAGGTTCCGGTGAAGATTTTGGATCGTAAGGTCAAGCAGCTGAGAACGAAAACAATACCCATGGTGAAGGTTCTTTGGAGTAACCATGGTGAAGAGGAAGCCACATGGGAAACCGAGAAAGATATGAGCGAGAACCATGCTGAATGGTTCGCTAAGCAGTAGAGTACATGTAATGTAGTCGACCTAAGTTTGTTTTGTAACTCTACTCTGTTCATAGTGGTAGATATACCACTATATGTTTTGAAAGGTGCATTTAGACTGCTTAATGAAATGAGAAGTTATTCATATTCTTATTCTCTTCTTTAGTGTGGAGTAATTCTTAAAGTTTCGAGGACGAAACTATTTTTAGTGGTAGATATTTGTGACGCCTTAAATTTTATTTAAGGGTCAATATATAATTTAAATAAAATTAGTATGCCAAAAATTAATTAAAAATCCTTTTGGAAACCCTAGGTTGGTTTCCTAGTCAAATTCCACTCAAAAGTCAATAATTTGAACTTCAAAAAGAAACCCTAAAATATTCGGTCATCACTTGGGATTTAATTTAAAATTTAAATTCCACAAATCCAAGGAGGATTTAAATTCAAATTTCATTCCTTAGATATAAAGAAGAAATTCGGCCATAAAGTGTAGGAAATAAAGGAGATTTTATTTGAATTAAAAGCTAGGTTAAAACTCAATTAAAATTCAAATTATTTTTCCTTAAAAACTAAGGGATAATTTTGGCCACTTAAGGGGAAATAAGAGAGAAAACCCTAGCCTCAAAACAGCACAAAAACTTTCCCTTTTGCCCCTTAAAATTTTCAGCCAAACAAGGAAGAGAAAGGGAAAGAAAAACCTAGTATAAAAACCCCCTTTTAACTCTCATTCACCCCTTCTTTCCCCCTCAAAATTTCGGCCAGCTTTCACCCTCTTCCCTCACTGAATTTTCTCTCCCAAAACACACCCAAAACAGCAAACAAAACCTACCAAAAGGCAGCTCAAAGATTCAACAACTTTTAAGACAAAAACAAGGTGAGAAATCAAACTTTTTCCTTCCTTCTCCTTTTGATTTTAAATCCGAAATTTATATGGTTTTCTCCACTATTTCCATACTGTTTTGAAGACTCCAATACTCACACAAATTCAGCAAAAAGGGAGACCAAGCATCAAAAATAGGGCAGCACAAACAAGGTGTGATTTTTCTCTCAAACCCTAAAATTTTGCCTCATTGATCCCCTTTTCAAAAACCCTATATCATATGTGTAAGATTTTATGATTTTGTCAATTTGATTCTTGGGTTGTGTTAATGACATATAAATAAGGTTTTCCACAAAATTTCGTGATCATTGGATGAAAATTGAATTGGTTTGAGGCTAATCGAAATTCAGACACAGAAAAACGGAAATCTGGAAAATTACCATATGAACAGTAAATTTTTGTCAGCCATAACTTGAGTTTTAAAAACGATTTTTGAGTGATTCTTGAGGCTAAAATTAAATTCAAGATGTCCCCTAAATTTCTACAAAATTTCAGAATCAAACTCATCCGTTTACCTAGTCAAAATATTTTTCTAAGATAGGCGGATAGAACTGCCAGGTTTTGAACCGAAACTGAAACCCAGATTTTTATGCCTGAAAACAACCCTCGGTTTTTGGCCTAGTTGAATGAACAAATGATGTCCAAAAATTATAAAAATTATATGGAATTAAAGCTACGGATGTCTAGTTTAACATATTAAAAATTTAGAATTTTTGGGATGAAAAATAAATTAATATGGATTTTACAGTCAGCCTAGGTCAGTCTGCCCATGTCTAGTAATATCCTAACTTAGGGGTTTTCACAAATTTTAAATCCCCAATGTTATTAAACATTTTAAAATCCTTTTGTGGCACACTAACATGATCGGATGATTAGGTCTAGACCTAGACTGATCATATGTTGTGATTATAGGATTTATTTGACGTTCTTGCTGGATTTGTGGAACACGTTATCGTAATGCTTGTGCGATAATCGAGGTAGGACGTTCAAGCCTTTTCTGGGAGTAGTCAAGTGTTTTAAATTCCCCTATTTTATTGATGGCATGCTGCTTTCGATTTATGAAATTATTATACTATTTTTGATGAAATAAACGCATGCAACGTATTTTGTAATAAATGTGTATTTTAAAGAGTGTTTTGATTAATGGCATAATATAACTTGGTAAATACCATCTTTTGAATAATCCGGTGAACATAATTGAGCTCTAGTTCATGATCATTGTAAATGATGCGTGCGTCCCGAAGTTGACGCCATGGGGGAAGGTCCCTAAACATGCGCAGGGCTGTTCGGCCTATTTAGACCGTAACGAGATGATCTAGGATAATTCAAATTCGAGGCACGTATATTATAGCTACGACAAGTCCTCACTCGTAATATGATAGTTGTTTTAATGATTTATTATTTTAATATTGGGGCACGTATATTGCAGCTACGCTAAGTCCTCAGCAGAATAAAACTTGCATTAAAAATTTTTTTTTTTAAATTGTTGATTATTTTTGGAAACAGATATTATGCCATATTTTTAAATGTTATTTGTTAACCCACCTTTGTTTCTGTCCTACTGAGCCAGCGCTCACGTCCTTTTTTCTTTGTGATTTCGAAATGACTACTTCCAGGTACGGGAGGTAGCAGTTCCGAAATTCGTTGAGATATCCGTTACTACCGAAGATGATGCTATCCGTTTCCTCCTTCTTCTCCTTTCTGTTTCTCGTTCTGATGTAACGAGACTTTAAGTTTGTACTTTATTTCACGTTATTCAAATTTCATGCTTGGGAATATTTTATGGTTGGTAATTTCTTTTGAAAACTGATTTTGTATTTGACTTCCGCATTAAAAAGCATTTATTTTCTCCTTTATTTTATTTTGTGGTTATGATGCTACTTTATAATTAGGCTTAGCTAAATTATAATGTTGACCCGTTGTTTTTTTTGAAATAAATGTTTTCCTTAAATCTCGGGTTGATATTATGATTTGGCTGCCGTGTCACGTGTCTAAATTTTGGGCCGTGACAAATAATGGTATCAGAACCCAGGTTTTCAAAAGGGTTTTCCATCAAAACGTTTTCAAAAGGGGTTTTTCGTCAAAATGTTTTCAAAAGGGTTTTCATCAAAACGTTTTCAAAATACCCAAGCATAGTTTTCTTTACTCTTAGAAGCTTATAGGATTTCCTCTTCCTTCAATCATATGCAGCAAAATGGCTCGTCCCGGCACGCGTAGTCAAAGGCAGCAGAGAGGCAACGACGAAGAGAACCCCAGGAACACGCAGCCTCAAGGGAGTCAGAATACAGCGGTTCCTACACCGAATGATCAGCTAACGGTGATGCAGAATCTCACGGCAGCGATACAGGCTCTCCTCACCGTCTTACCTTTTGGAACACCTAACCTAGCTCCTGTAGCCAATGTTGTTCCTAATGAGACCCAGAGAACGGGGAGTTCTTCTCAGACTCCTCAGCAAACGCCTACCACCGAAAACCCTACCTCTGGAGCAGTACCAACCCAGCCTATAATACATCCTAAACAGGCAGCCCTAACTCTTTTTTTTAAGCCTCACGTACCCACTTTCGACGGCATGGGCACAGAGATGGATGCCGACTACTGGTTTGATGCCATTCGCAAGCAACTAAAGTTTACCGCCACACCCGCAGAGTTCTGGGTTGAGTTTGCTTCCAACAAGCTGGTGGGTCTAGCCTCTACCTGGTGGGCTAGTATTGAGGATGGTTTGATAGAGGAGTAGAGGTCTTCTTGGACAGTTTTTGAGGAGCGTTTTCACGAGCGTTTCTTTTCAGCTCAGTTTCACGACAGAAAAGCTAGGGAGTTCATCCGTTTGAAGCAAGGGTCTATGTCAGTGCGGGAATATGAAGCCAAGTTCACTGAGTTAGCCCGGTATGCGAAGAATCAGGTGTTAGATGAAGCTACTAAGTGTCTCCGCTTTGAGGAAGGGCTTAGCCTCTATGTGAAGAGGGGTGTACAACCGTTACAGATCACGGATAGCTACCAGCAAATAGTTGCTAAGGCGTGGACAGTGGAAGAGGGCAACAAGGAGTTCCTTGAAGCTCGTAACAAAAACAAGTCTGGGATATGACTGGCTTTCCCGATATGGGATTATGCTTGATTGTCGGAATCGTTGCGTTATCTTTACAACTGATTTCGGACATGTAGTGTCCTATCAGTTAAGCTTAGTTTCAGATGTTGATAGATCTGCTCTGAGGTTAGTGTCGAAAAGTAGACAGGGTATTCTTTGCTTCTTATCCTTGTGTACGGTAGAAGGATCCAGTTATGAAAAGAGTACCCAACCTATACCTGTTGTCGATAGTTTTCTGGATGTTTTTCCAAAAGCTCTTCCAGGTTTACCACCTCATCGAGAAATAGAATTTCGTATCGACTTAGTTCCTGGAACAGCTCCTTTTGCTTCTGTTCCGTATCGTATGTCACCTCTAAAGATGAAAGAGTTGCGTAAGTAGCTGGATGAGTTGAAATCGCTGGGCTTTATCCGAGACAGTAACTCACCTTGGGGTTCATCAGTCCTTTTTGTGAAGAAAGCCGACGGTTCACTACGTCTCTGTGTGGACTACAGAAAGCTCAATAGTGTGACCATCAAAAATAAGTATCTGTTACCACGCATAGATGACTTGTTCGACCAGTTGGGTGGAACTTGTTTCTTCTCCAAGATTGATTTGAGATCCGGTTATCATCAGCTTCGGGTTAGAGAGGAGGATATCCCAAAGACGGCATTCCGAACAAGGTGTGGCAGTTACGAGTTCTTAGTAATGCCTTTCGGTTTGACAAACGCGCCAGCAGCCTTCATGGATATGATGAATAGAGTCTTCCGACCTTTTCTTGATAAGTTTGTCATCGTATTCATCGACGACATCCTCATCTACTCCCGAACTCGTGAAGATCATGCACGGCATCTCAGTATAGTTTTACAGACTCTTCGTGAACATCAGTTGTACGCCAAGAAAGAAAAATGTGAGTTTTGGATGACAGAGGTTAAGTTTCTCGGACATATCATCTCAAGAGATGGTATATCAGTTGATCCATCCAAGGTTGAAGCGATTCTTAAATGGGAACGACCGAAGAATGTTCCAGAGATCCGAAGCTTCTTGGGCTTAGCGGGATATTATCGACGTTTTGTACAGGACTTCAGCAAGCTCGCCGCTCCCCTCACCGATCTGACAAAGAAGGATGTACCTTTCGTTTGGGACAACAGCTGTGAGTCAGTCTTCCAAGAGTTAAAGAGTCGTTTGACGTGTGACGACCAGAGAATTTTAGCGGTGTGACCTAATTTAATCTAGGGTTTTCTATGAGTTCTGTAAGTAAGAATGTAAAGAAACACTATGGTTGTAATTAGACAAATTATTGTGTTGATAGAAATAAATAAATATTTTGGAGGAATTAAAATCTCCAAAAATAAGTAGAGAATAAAGTATATGAGTAAGAAAGTGAATTCAGGCCCAAAACGCTCAAAAAGGAGTAGTTTCGGTATCTGAACAGTATAAAGATAAGAATATGGCAAGTCAAAGTAAGAGCACAGTAAGAAAAGTACAAATATATGTATATAATAATTTGTACTATTTAAAGAGTGAAATAGATGTATTTGTATTGTTTAGAATATATTAAAATGTTCTAACAATACTGACGAGTAAGAATTCAGTGTTGGAAAAATTCACTGAGTTGAAACGGGTGAAACGGTGCCAAAACCGGCATTGAAACCCTAACCGGAGCTCAAAAAGACGGTAAACTTCCGGGATTGATTTTGATCAAACGGAAGCAATTTAAATTGATCTGACTGCACAGGAGACCTCAGGAACACGCCGGGACGATTTCAGGAAAATTTCGGCTCGAACCGGCATCGGTCAAAAAGTAGTCGAATTAATGTGAATAGTGAAAGTCAAAGTCAACTTTCACTTTTGCATTTATGACATCATAAATCCATTTACCAAATGGAAAGAAATATGGTGTTAGGTAGGATGAATGGCCATGATTTAATTTGCTTTTGATCTAAAGGCCAATATTTGGCCAAAATTAACCATTTTTAATTTTTGAAAAAGGTGGAAAGGATTAGGTGGAAAGGTGTTGAAATTTGATTGGTTAAAGGCCAAATTAATTGGATTTCTTCCATGCATAAGTCGGCAAGTTTGGGAATAAAGTGGCCGAAGCCAATTTTCAAGCAAACAACCAAAGAAAATTTTCTAAGTTATTCTCCATGGTGAGCCGTGAGTGACCAAAGGAGAACTAAGCTATTTCTTCAAGTTTTCTATACAAAAAGTGTGGCAAAACATCACTTGAAGACAAAGGAAGAAAGTGAACAAGGTAACTTCCCTTGGATTAAAAATTTTCTTGGTTTTTCTTCATGAAAACCGTGGGGTGAATAGTGAATTAAGATGGAAAATTTTTGGTTGTTTTTCATTAAGTTGATGAAGGGTTTTGTTGAGGTTGTAATAAGTAAGAAAACCATGTAAATTGTTTAAAGAAAAACCAAATTTTGGTTGGTTTTTCAAAGGAAAATCCGTGGGTTACCTTAGGTAACCAATGAGAAAAAGTTGTGGTTAATTGCTAACATGCTTTCTAAGTTGAAATTGGTGAAGAATAAAGCATGAATTTCATTATGGAAAAGTTTGAAAAAAAAATTTTGTTGTACATTACCTAAAGTGGCCGTGGGAAATACTTAGGGTTTTGGTGAAAATCTTGCATGTTTCATATGATATTTGGTTAATTGAAATCATGCATTTTATGATGTGAATGATGAAATTTTGATTGAAAGCATGAAACAAAAATGATGGCATGTGTTTTCTTAATGTGGCCGTGAGTTATGGGAGGCTTAAAAACCCTAAGAATTTGGTTGAAAAGTACAAGGAAATGGGCTTGAAAAAGTGTTAGAAAAATGGCATTGAATAGCCTAAAAAGTGGTTGAAAAGTTTGAGAAATTTTGGTTCGGTTTGGTGGTGAAAACCGAAACCAAAACTAAGGGCAAAATTGTGAAAAAATTTTGTAATGTGGTTAAAAATGTGAAATTGGAAATTTGTGAGCTTTTATGTAAAAGTTTGGAAAACTTTTACATAAAATAGGCTTGTGGTATAGTACGTGGCAGGTACATATGGTTCGAGGCGTACCTAACGCTGGTAGCCTTAAAATTACGCCGAAATGCTGCCGAAATTTCGAAAACGGCTTTCGGGGTAAAATAGGAATTAAAAATAAAAGTTTAGGGTCGGGTCGGAAACCCGAGTCCCTAACGGAAAATTGAATAAGGAAAACCTAAGGGGTGGTTCGTGAATAATAACCCGTCCCCTAAAAATGTAAAATGCGAGTGAAACGGAAAACCGACCCTGAGGGGGGGGGGGGGGTTTTGGAAATGAAATAAAGGTCCGAGTCGGGAACGGAAAATCCGACCCTCGGAAACCTAGGTCGGGAATGTCTAGATGAACGTTTTAAATACTAGTGAAACGTCCATTTGAGGTTCCGAAACGATAGAAAATCACTAAACCGACGTAAGGGTCGGAATAGTGCTTCCCGAGGGTCGGGAAAGTGAAAAATGGAAATAAAATAGAAGCGAACCCGGTAATGATTAGAAAAGAGTCAGAAAAGTTCCTGAGGGCCAAAAATGCAGTCTGGATCAATAAAATTCCGTCAGGGGCAAAACTGCAATTTTGCCAAAATATAGGGGCAAAATCGTAATTTTGTAAAAGTTGGGAAAAATTGGGAAAATGATAAATAAAGCCCAAAAAGTTGTAAATAGGTTCTATTTAAGTTTTTTTAATGAAAAATAAAAGCTATAAATGGAAATGAAATTAACAGACAAAGTTTGTCTGTAGGATCCAAAAATCGACCTACAAGGAGGGCGATCAACGATCCTAGAGAGAAAAGGAGAAGAGATTGATAAGGTAAGTACAGACATTTAATTGTCTACTCACGAATGGACTTACCATAGAGTTATGTTATATATATATATACATTTAAGCTATTCAGTTTGTGACATGATACTAACATGTTCACGAGAATAATAAACAAGATCAGAAACAGAAAAGAGGAATAAGATAAGTCAGATAATAAGACTTAAAAGTTAAGGTTGGCGTACCGGGCTCCCCAGTTGTGAGGTTCCCAGATAGCCTCCACCCCAGAAGTGTGGCGCTGCCTCGTTAATAATGAGGTTGTTTATGGCTTAACTTCCTGCCTCCACCCCAGAAGTGTGGCGCTGCCTCGTTAATAATGAGGTAGTTTATGGCATGACTTACTACCTATAAGGTCAGTAGTCCAGAGATGACCTTAGGGTTGATCAGTGGGTCGCTCCCCTGATCCTCTATTGGTCTGCGCGCACCAGGTACGTCCAACCACGGGCCCACAAGTGAAAGATTAAGCAGATAAAGTAAAGCAAAGAAAAGAAAGAAATAGAATAGAAAGAACAAGCAGTATAGGACTAAAGAAAATAATTGGTCCTAAGTTGACTAACCCTAGAGTGGTGTATTCAGCTTATTTACTTGTATGTATGTTTGTACTTACTGAGCTTTAGCTCATTAGTCTATTCGTGCTGTAGGTAATAAAGGAAAACAACCAGCAGTATGAAGCAAGAGTAGCGGACTGACAGGCAGATCCCAGCGATGTCATGGACGGGATATGGTTCCGTTTCGCAGAATTCCGCTGTACTCAAAGTGTAAAAGAAAGAAAGTGTAATAGTGAGGTATATGTATAAAGACAAGGCAAGAGTGTAATATGTAAAGTAGTGAAACAAGCTTAAAAGTGTGTTTCTATTTTTACGTACTTTAAAGTAACAAGACTCCAAAAATATATTTTGGAAAAACAAAAAGTATTAAGTAGTACATATATATTTATGTATACACAATTTTCAAGAATCAGTAGTTTCATCCAGTCCAGTTTAAAAAGAAAGAAAAAAAAATATTCCTAGTTTTTCAAGAACAAATCTTTTAAACCCCAAGGAGAAGAAAGTTATAGAGACAAGCAAGCTAAGTAAGACTAAGCAAAGAATAAAGAAAGCAAGCAAGATAAGGTGGACGACCTAAGCTAGAGGGGTCACCCACAAGAGTTGGTATCAGAGCGAGCGGTTCTACTATCGACCTTTCATGACATCTCAGCATCTGCACCTGCTCAGTCCAAGTAAGTTAATTTTAGATAATCAATATCTAATTTAGCACTAAACCATGTCGCTATTGTTATAGGTCAGACACAGCAACATGGTTCGCACACGAGCTGAGCAAGCTCAAGAAGCAGACTTAGCCGCTGTCCTAGCCAACATACAAGCTCGGCTAGAGGCACAAGAAACACAGAACCAGAGACTGCAAGAGTTACTGGAACAGAGGAATGGGGCCCAAGCGAATTTCCCTCCACCTCAAGCACCAGTACCGGAGCCACAACCAGCTCCTGAACCAGTAGCACCACCAGTCCGAATGGTACCTGAAGTAGCAATAGGTGCCCGAGCTGGAGCCAACCAGGGATCATTGTATGAACGGTTCCGAAAGATAAAGCCAAAAGAGTTTGAGGGATCTATAGAACCCTTAGAGGCTGAAGAATGGTTAGCGTCATTGCAGACTATGTTTAAGTTTATGGACCTAAGAGACCAAGAGAAGGTCCTTTGCGCCTCCTGCATATTAACGAAGGATGCTCGTTATTGGTGGGAGACAGTAAAGATGCGAAGGGACGTTAGAAGGATGACCTGGAATGACTTCCTGGGAGAATTTAACAGGAAGTATTTCAACCTTGACACCCTACGAGCTCAACAAAGAGAGTTCGATGAGCTGAGGCAAGGTGAGATGACAGTGACTGAAGCCTGCCGTAAATTCGACAGATTAACTCGACTGTGTCCACATTTGGTACCCACAGAAGAAGAGCGGGTATGGAGGATGGTCAATATGTTCCGACAGGATATAGCCCTAAATGTGGAAAGTGGCGAGACCCTGCCAACCACTGTAGCAGACTATGTAAGCAGAGCTATGAGGGCCGAGAATCGTCTGAACAGAGTTAAGGAAGAAAGAACAAAAGTCTGGGAGGAGAAGAAGAAAGAAAGAGATCTCGCGAAGCAGACTCAGAAGAACAACCAAGCTGGCCAAAGTAATAAATCTGGTCAAGGAATGGAGCCTGGTCAGAAAAATAACCAGAACCAGCAGAATACCAATAAGCGAAAGGGAAACCCAAATGAAAATTGGGGCCAAAATACTAGCAACACTCAGCAAAGGCAAGGCTTATAAGGAGTACAGAACCGACAGCCTGTAGGAAAATAAACCGGTAAAACGTATCAGAGTGGCGCAGCGGAACAATAAAAATTTTTAGATCGTTAAATATCTCATGATGCCATATACAATAAACCAACAACAATTAAAACTCATACCTCAAGGACGCCAATCTTGCAGGAGGAGAATGACCGGAGGCTTCAACCAACTAGCCTTCTCTACTATTCTCCAATTCCCGAATGGCTGAGTGTGTGGGCACTCTGAACCTCGATCGGTATGCTAGCACTGCTAGTCTTCTTCCGACCACCCAGATCTCTAAAGAACTTTATTGTCACGATGAGCTGTGCAACAATAAGCCTGCTCACCTGAGAGTCTGTGGTCTGAGAGAACTGGAGTGGTAGGACCTCTATTTATAGACCTGCATGAGGTGAATCTCTGAATTTGAATTGGATTAGGAAAAGATATTTTCCCTTATCCAAACCCATAAAATCTGAATTTTTCCAAGGGAGAATCTCCACTAAAAATTCGGTTTTCTTAGGATAGATCCAATCCAAATCTCAACAAGATTTTAACTAGAATTTTATCTCCCTTTTTCAACCAAAAAATCCGAAAATTTCAAGGTGTAACTTCCCTAAAGATTTCAGCCACTTTTAGGATAAGGAAGAATCAAAATTCCACTAGGATTTTTCAAGCTAAATCTCATCTCAACCTTATCCAAAAATAACCGAATTTCCTAGGATTAAGGCTCCAAAATTTCGGCCACTTTTAGGGAGTAGAGAGAATCCAAATTCAACTAGGATTGAAGCTTGAATTTACCCTTGAATCTCATCCACTAAAACCGAATTTTCCATTGAGGATTATCCTCAAAAAATTCGCCCACTTTTGTTGGGATTTTGATTCAAAATTCAAGTAGGATTCTAACAAGATTATCCTCTCCAAATCCAACTCAAATTCGAATTTCAAACCTTGTGGATTTTCCACAACAAATTCGAATCCTACTTGGACTGTGATTCAAAATTTGAATTTCAAATTTCAAATTCAAATTTCAAATTTCAAATTTAAATTTCAAATTCAAATTTCAAATTCAAATTTCAAATTCAAAATTCAAATTTCAAATTTCAAAATTCAAATTTCAAATTCAAAATTCAAATTTCAAATTTCAAAATTCAAATTTCAAATTTCAAAATTCAAATTTCAAATTTCAAAATTCAAATTTCAAATTTCAAAATTCAAATTTCAAATTCCACAAAACGGTTGTGTTTCATATTCTTGTTGTCATGGATAATTTTCTACAACTCCAATCCAATCTCAAATAAAATCATGGTAACTTTATTTGGAGTTCGAATAATTGTGTACTCTATTATCCAAAACAAAATCTGAATCCAACCGGAGAGAATCTTGTCTACCATCCTAATCCTGTGTCATCACCATCCATGCATAATAAACTAGCCTATAGCATACACAAATCAATTTGCCAAACGTTAAGGAATTATGTGGAGCTAGTAGAGGGACTGATTGGACATATATAATCGAGCTCCCGTGATTCCATATGATCATCATTCTGTACCGAACAACTCAATCATATGATCACTAATTTCAGAGTCACACCACTATAAACCTGAAACTGAACTCCCAATTATATACCGTATTACGTAAGCCTGTGACGAGCTACCATCCAATGACCTTGTCATATATGCAAAACCCTCATATGATATCCATGATCAGCCTTAGGTCAAAGTCCGTTTAATCCTACTGATCAGGCTATCTTAAAGTTCCATTATACTACCGAATCAAGAAAATGATTATTCACCATATGTGAATAAGAAGTCATCCGCCCAGCAGACGACCCAAGGCCTTGTCCATTTTCACATTCAGTATAATGCCTTTAAGAGGATACATTTAACTCCTCAGAGCTATGATTCCGATATCTGCAAACAAACCCTTCATCGTATACAAGTCATGCACCCAACGAACCGGTCTATAAGCTTACTACCTCTGAGACGCTTTAGCCATTGGAACATCAAAGTACACAAGTCATATACATGAAGTAGTTCATTTACTCAGGATTAAGGTTATTGCACAATGAACGTCAAAAGCAGATTGATCCACTCATAGCGGACTACGTAGATCAATCACGCTTTAGTCCCGGTCTAATATGTCACCACCGAGCAACATATCCATGTCTCTACTTGGGAGTCCAGCTCCAGACAGTCAAGACAAACCGTCCCCTCTAAGGCTTTAGACAACATAATAGTCTTAACATGAGTTAGATGCTCGGTCTAACCCCATAGACTACAGACCATAGTTTAGACTGCTAACTTTAGAACATTGTCTTCTCACATACAAAAGTCCATTGCATGCAATGTTCCAACAGTTTTAACACAAGCAGTCAATGAGCCATATTTGCTTACATTTACTTTAACATGTAAATAAGACGAGGACAAATAGCAATGTAATGAATAACCTCTATGTATAATTTTATTATCCAGTTCAAAATGAATACATCAAAATGTCTCTAATACTTAGGGCATTTCCTAACAATCTCCCACTTGCCCTAAGCCAGCAGATGTGCCATGTTACGCATCCCCATCGCCTCTACATGCCTCTCAAAGCTTCTAGCTACCAAAGTCTTAGTAAAGGGATCAGCGATGTTGTCCTCGGACGCGATCTTACATACATCCACTTGTCCTGTCTCCACATGCCCTCTAATAATGTGATACCTCCGATCTATGTGCTTGGTCCTTTTGTGGTGCCGAGATTCCCTTGTGTTGGCAATAGCCCCTGTATTATCAGAGTAAAGTGTGATAGGCTTGTCAACACCCGGAATGACCTCAAGGTCTCTAAAGAACTTGCGGAGCCAAACCGCTTCTTTAGATGCCACAGCCGCAGCCACATACTCAGCCTCCATAGTAGAGTCAGCTGTGCAGCCCTGCTTCACGCTCCTCCACACAATGGCGCCTCCTCCGAGCAAAAACACTGATCCAGATGTCGATTTCCTCGAATCCTTACAAGTCTGGAAGTCTGAGTCCGTGTATCCTACGGGTGTTAGGTCCCCTCCAGAATACACTAGCATATAATCCCTCGTTCTCTTAAGATACTTGAGTATATGCTTTACTGCTTGCCAGTGCTTGGTTCCAGGATTCGCTTGATATCGACTCACAATACCTACTGCAAAACATATGTCCGGGCGAGTGCAAAGCATAGCGTACATAAGGCTACCCACAGCGGATGCATAAGGGACCTTACTCATACGCTCTCTTTCTTCCGATGTCTTGGGACAGTCATCCAATGAAAGAGTTAAACCGGCAATAGAAGGTTGTGAGCCTTTCTTTGCCTCTAGCATTGCATATTTGTCAATTATTTTATCTATGTATGAAGCTTGGGATAACGCTATCATTTTGTTCTTTCGATCTCTGAAGAGACGAATGCCTAGAACATAATTAGCTTCTCCCAAGTCCTTCATGTCAAACTGTTGGTGTAACCAAAGCTTGACCGATGATAAGTTCCCTACATCATTCCCAATGAGTAGTATATCATCGACATAGAGTATCAGAAAGACCACTTTTCCATCCTTAATACGTTTATAAACACAAGGTTCATCAACGTTCTGCTCAAAACCAAATGTCTTAATCGCTTGATCAAACCTCTGGTTCCATGAGCGGGATGCCTGCTTTAATCCATAAATGGATCTAAGCAACTTGCAGACTTTCTTATCTTGGCCTTTTGCTACGAACCCTTCGGGCTGTATCATATAGATACACTCTTCAAGATGGCCATTCAAGAATGCCGTCTTGACATCCATTTGCCAGATCTCGTAATCGAGAGCCGCAGCAATGGACAGAAGAATACGGATAGACTTCAGCATAGCAATAGGCAAAAAGGTTTCCTCGTAATCGATTCCAGCCTTTTGCGTGTATCCCTTTGCAACCAGTCTAGCTTTGAAAGTTTCCACTCTCCCTTCCGCATCCTTCTTTCTTTTGTAGACCCATTTGCATCCAATGGGTTTTATCCCATCCGGCAAATCTACAAGTTCCCAAACAGAGTTGGATTTTATAGAATCCATCTCATTGTTCATAGCCTGTTTCCAAGATCTAGAATCAACATCCTTTATAGCTTCATCATATGTGACCGGATCTTCCTCATGCTCATGAGCCTCGGCCTGGTATACCTCAGCATCATACATAAAGAAATTAGGTTTCTTAGAAACCCTCCCACTACGACGAGGCACCCTAAATTGTTGATCGTCTGCAGGTCTTTCACTGGAACTCGGACTTGCGTCCAAGACCGAAATCTGTGGAGCAGTTCTTTCACCCGATAACTCCTCTAGCACCACTTTGCTTCGAGGCTTAAAGTCATTCATGTGACTTTCCTCCAAGAATGTCGCATGGGTTGAGACAATGACCTTTTGTTCCTTCGGGTTATAGAACAGACCTCCTTTAGTTCCCTTTGGATACCCTACAAACATGCACAATTCTGATCTTGGTTCCAACTTCTTCGCATCCCCATCCAGTACATGTGCCGGGCAGCCCCATATTCTCATATGTCCAAGGGAGGGCTTCCTGCCACGCCACAATTCATGCGGAGTTCTAGGAATTGATTTGCTCGGAACCTGGTTCAGAATATAGCACGCCGTTTGTAAAGCATGTCCCCAAAATGATAATGGCAGCGTTGAGTAACTCATCATGGACCGTACCATATCCAATAAGGTCCTGTTTCTCCTTTCGGCTACACCATTCTGTTGTGGAGTACCAGGTGCAGTCAATTGGGATAATATCCCATTCTCTACAAGATGTCCTAGAAATTCATCGGAGAGGTATTCGCCACCTCGATCAGATCGAAGTGTCTTTATGGATTTATCCAATTGTTTTTCCACTTCCGCACGATACTCTTTGAACTTGTCAAAGGTTTCGCTCTTGCGGTGCATCAGATACACATATCCATACCTCGAGTAATCATCTATGAAAGAGACATAGTACTCGAACCCTCCTCGTGCTGTGACGTTCATGGGGCCACATACGTCAGTGTGCACAATTTCTAAGAGCTCCTGTGCCCTTGTACCCTTAGCTCCAAAAGACCTCTTAGTCATCTTACCCTCTAGACAAGACTCACATTGGGGAAGTCGTACCTCCTCCAGAGATTCCAGAGGACCGTCTTTCACCAATCTTTGAATCCTATCCTGATTAATATGACCAAGTCTTAAATGCCAAAGATACGCCTTGTTAGAGTGAGAAACTTTCAACCTTTTAGAGTTATCAATTAATTCAGTGTCAAGCAGTGAGTACATCTTTGGTCTGATCAAATATAGGTTTCCATCCATCCATCCAGAACAGATAAAAGACTTATTTCTACGAATATCAACTCTTTTACTAAAAGAAACTGAATAAGAATCCTTTATTAAACAAGCTACCGATATAAGGTTCCTCCTAAAATTAGGAACATAAAAACAGTCTTTCAATAAAATAAACCTGAATTGATCAAAATAAAGATGAACGTCTCCCACTGCCTCAGCTACCACAAAGCTACCATCTCCAGTCCGCAACGAGAGGCTCCTATCATGTAGACTTCTCGTTTCCACGAACCCCTGCATAGAAACACAAACATGATTAGTGGCGCCCGAATCAATGACCCATGTGTCTTTCGATTCTTCCACCAAACACGCTTCTAAGTAATGAAGTTCCTTACCTTCCTTGCCCTTGGAGGCTAGGAATTCCCGGCAAGCCTTCTTGAAGTGACCTACCTTCCCACAGTGGAAGCATTTGGACTTTTTAGGGTCCTTTGGCTTCTTGTTCTTCTTCTTCTTCTTCCTGTCCGAGACAGGAGGATTAGAAGAACTGGAAGCCACTTGCTTCTTATTTGGCCTCTTCCTCTTCCGTGAGGGATTGGAAGATTCCGCCAAATTGGCCTCTCCTTTAGGTCGGACCGTATCCTCATCCCTGATCATCCGCTCATAAGCCTGTAGTTGCTTCATGAGCTCGGTAAGTCCTAACTCCTTTGTCGCCAGATTGTATGCGGCCTTAAACCCCACAAAATCTTTAGACAGAGTCTTGAACACCATCTCGATCTGGGTGTTATAGTCCAACTCAGCACCATTCTCGGCAGCCTCAGCGAAGAATCCCATTAGAGTGATCATATGGTCCTTCACCGGAGCACCCGCCTTTTGCTTAGAGTTCATAATGCTGTTGATTGCAGACTGTCGAGCCAATTTTTCTTGGCCTCCGAACATGTCCTCCAGATTTTCCATGATCTTCCCAGCAACTTGATAAGTCTCATGCTGCTTTTGTAAAGCACTCGTCATGCTAGCAAGGATGTAGCATCGAGCTATCTCATTGGATTCTCTCCAACGATTATAGGCAACCGGGATCTCCTCAAGTGGTGTGTCAGGTTTGGGCCCAGGTGGGCATGGTTCGTCCAGTACGAACTTGTGTCTCTCGCAGCTAAGAACTATTAATAGATTTCTTTTCCAATCTTTATAATTGTCGCCATTCAACTTATTTTCAGTAAGTATCGAAATAAGGGGTGTCGGTGACATTTTGAACTGAAATAAAATTATACTAGACATCATTACAAAGCTCAAGCAAATATGCGGATAATTTAGCAAATAAAACATACAAGTATGTTTCTACATGAAACTTGAAAAAAATGTAGCATTGCAACGGTAATTCTCAGCACCTATTGCCCCAAGCCACTGAGGGGTGGTCATGAGAACAAATAGCCGGAACATGGACCCCGTCCAATTAATATATGTTACCTTAAATCCTCCAAGGTTAAGACATATATTAATAACCGCTTATTTGGCCACCAGTCTAGTTAACAGAGCTTCTAGGGAAGGTTAATAACTAAACGAGTCTTGAGTGTTTAACCATTGTTTACGTAGCCCGATCCACGTCCTACCAAGCCACCGAGGGGTGGTCATGAATAGGATCGCACCCGAACACGTTTTCCACATAGGAGATCCAATCTAGTATACCGGCGGCGGTAAACACCTACCGAGGGGTGTGGTCAGGTCAGAACTGACGCGAGGCGTTACCATGCTTTCACATATGGATCAACAATGGAGGCCGTGGGTTTTGTTTGAAACCCTCTCCCACTCAATATTTTGAAAAACATGCAAGTTTTGACAAATTATGTATGATCAATATAGTATGAGCGGCACTCACCTATCCTATATGACATGTTATCAAATATGCATACAAAACATCCATCAATACATATTTATACATCCATGACATATCACAGAAAAAATAATTGACAGACTAACCAAGCTATGGTTCCATCCTAGAACAAAGAAAATAAAGATTACAAAATTCCATCCAAAGCATTCTTTGGGTCTTGAATTTTGTTCCGTCTTCTTGTATCCATCTTTATGTAGCCTCTCCATTTATTTCTCATCCCAAGAATTATTTAAGATTTAAATTTCCAAAAATTTAAATTTCAAATTCAAACTCCAAATTCGAATTTCAAATTTAAATTTCTAATTCAAATTTTAAACAATTTTAATCATCATGTGTAATAATATGTAATTTCAAAAATTTCAAATTTTTTAATTACATATTTTTAAACATGATTTAAAATTAAATCTCAAATTTAAAAATCAAAATTTTCAAATTTTGGACCGCCGCACCGCCGCCCGTGAAGGCGGCAGCCGCCGTGGGCAGCCGCCAACCCCGGAGGGGCTGGCAGCCCACGGCTGCCCCTTGTGCAGCCCTGCCGGGCTGCACGCCCAGGCTGCGGCCAGCCTTGGGCAGGCTGCGCCACCCTCGGCTGCAGGCCAAGCCTGCGGCCGTGGGAGATGCTTGCCTGCATAGGGGCTGCCGCAGCCCCATCCTGCCCGAGGGCAGGGGCTGCAGCCCCACCAAGGCCCGTCGGCCTATTCCGAGGGGTCGTGTCTCGATTTTCGTGCCATATTCCAATTTACCAATTAGGATCTCCAAAAATTAATTTGAATCCCAATTAAATTGAAATTTTCCACACAATCAAAATTTCAACCTTTAAATCAAATTTAACTTTTGGAAAAAATAAATTACGGTCTTCAATCTTCAATCTCCTCCAAGAATAATTACATAAAAAATTCTAAACCGTTTCCGGTGTACAAAAATTCTAACCATAAATATTCTAAGAGACAAAAATTAAAATCCATGGGAAAAACACAGTGTTAATAAACTGCTCCCATGGTTACATAAAAAATTCCTAGATACAATTTTTCTAAATTCTAAGGAACCATAACCGGTATAAACAAGCATGCTTATAATAATTCAAAAAATTAAAATAACCACATACTTTATACATAATACATGATAACAACATAAAGGAACCCTAGAATGCCACTCTCTAAATATCAAATCCATACATAAATAAAAAGACTAAGTAATTGTCTAATTTATGTGCATGGCATAGTCATGAGATGGCTCTGATACCAATTGTAGGAAAATAAACCGGTAAAACGTATCAGAGTGGCGCAGCGGAACAATAAAAATTTTTAGATCGTTAAATATCTCATGATGCCATATACAATAAACCAACAACAATTAAAACTCATACCTCAAGGACGCCAATCTTGCAGGAGGAGAATGACCGGAGGCTTCAACCAACTAGCCTTCTCTACTATTCTCCAATTCCCGAATGGCTGAGTGTGTGGGCATTCTGAACCTCGATCAGTATGCTAGCACTGCTAGTCTTCTTCCGACCACCCAGATCTCTAAAGAACTTTATTGTCACAATGAGCTGTGCAACAAAAAGCCTGCTCACCTGAGAGTCTGTGGTCTGAGAGAACTGGAGTGGCAGGACCTCTATTTATAGACCTGCATGAGGTGAATCTCTGAATTTGAATTGGATTAGGAAAAGATATTTTCCCTTATCCAAACCCATAAAATCCGAATTTTTCCAAGGGAGAATCTCCACTAAAAATTCGGTTTTCTTAGGATAGATCCAATCCAAATCTCAACAAGATTTTAACTAGAATTTTATCTCCCTTTTTCAACCAAAAAATCCGAAAATTTCAAGGTGTAACTTCCCTAAAGATTTCGGCCACTTTTAGGATAAGGAAGAATCAAAATTCCACTAGGATTTTTCAAGCTAAATCTCATCTCAACCTTATCCAAAAATAACCGAATTTCCTAGGATTAAGGCTCCAAAATTTCGGCCACTTTTAGGGAGTAGAGAGAATCCAAATTCAACTAGGATTGAAGCTTGAATTTACCCTTGAATCTCATCCACTAAAACCGAATTTTCCATTGAGGATTATCCTCAAAAAATTCGCCCACTTTTGTTGGGATTTTGATTCAAAATTCAAGTAGGATTCTAACAAGATTATCCTCTCCAAATCCAACTCAAATTCGAATTTCAAACCTTGTGGATTTTCCACAACAAATTCGAATCCTACTTGGACTGTGATTCAAAATTTGAATTTCAAATTTCAAATTCAAATTTCAAATTCAAATTTCAAATTTCAAATTTAAATTTCAAATTCAAATTTCAAATTCAAATTTCAAATTCAAAATTCAAATTTCAAATTTCAAAATTCAAATTTCAAATTTCAAAATTCAAATTTCAAATTCCACAAAACGGTTGTGTTTCATATTCTTGTTCTCATGGATAATTTTCTACAACTCCAATCCAATCTCAAATAAAATCATGGCAACTTTATTTGGAGTTCGAATAATTGTGTACTCTATTATCCAAAACAGAATCTGAATCCAACCGGAGAGAATCTTGTCTACCATCCTAATCCTGTGTCATCACCATCCATGCATAATAAACTAGCCTATAGCATACACAAATCAATTTGCCAAACGTTAAGGAATTATGTGGAGCTAGTAGAGGGACTGATTGGACATATATAATCGGGCTCCCGTGATTCCATATGATCATCATTCTGTACCGAACAACTCAATCATATGATCACTAATTTCAGAGTCACACCACTATAAACCTGAAACTGAACTCCCAATTATATACCGTATTACGTAAGCCTATGACGAGCTACCATCCAATGACCTTGTCATATATGCAAAACCCTCATATGATATCCATGATCAGCCTTAGGTCAAAGTCCGTTTAATCCTACTGATCAGGCTATCTTAAAGTTCCATTATACTACCGAATCAAGAAAATGATTATTCACCATATGTGAATAAGAAGTCATCCGCCCAGCAGACGACCCAAGGCCTTGTCCATTTTCACATTCAGTATAATGCCTTTAAGAGGATACCTTTAACTCCTCAGAGCTATGATTCCGATATCTGCAAACAAACCCTTCATCGTATACAAGTCATGCACCCAACGAACCGGTCTATAAGCTTACTACCTCTGAGACGCTTGAGCCATTGGAACATCAAAGTGCACAAGTCATATACATGAAGTAGTTCATTTACTCAGGATTAAGGTTATTGCACAATGAACGTCAAAAGCAGATTGATCCACTCATAGCGGACTACGTAGATCAATCACGCTTTAGTCCCGGTCTAATATGTCACCACCGAGCAACATATCCATGTCTCTACTTGGGAGTCCAGCTCCAGACAGTCAAGACAAACCGTCCCCTCTAAGGCTTTAGACAACATAATAGTCTTAACATGAGTTAGATGCTCGGTCTAACCCTATAGACTACAGACCATAGTTTAGACTGCTAACTTTAGAACATTGTCTTCTCGCATACAAAAGTCCATTGCATGCAATGTTCCAACAGTTTTAACACAAGCAGTCAATGAGCCATATTTGCTTACATTTACTTTAACATGTAAATAAGACGAGGACAAATAGCAATGTAATGAATAACCTCTATGTATAATTTTATTATCCAGTTCAAAATGAATACATCAAAATGTCTCTAATACTTAGGGCATTTCCTAACACAGCCATGCCCAAAATGTGGAAGACTGCATAAGGGCGAGTGCAAGCTGGGGAATACCACATGCTATGTTTGTGGTAGAGAAGGCCATTATGCTAGAGTCTGCCCATCCAACCAACAGAACTAGCCGGGATCCTTTCAGTCCCGACAGACGAGCCAGGTCCATGCTATACAAGGATCGCATACTCAACCTGGACGCCAAGAAAGTATACCAAAGACCGAGGCACATCTATTAGCCTACACCAGGGAAGATGTAGAGGCAGGCACCTCGAATGTGGTGACAGGTTAGCTTCTTGTCGCCCAAAGCCCTGCACTTGTTTTATTTGACTCTGGTGCATCGCATTCATTTGCCTCACATAGCTTTGTAGAAAGAGTTAGTCATGCCAAGGATAAAATTGGCCAAGTGTTTAAAACCACCTTACCGTCTGGTGAGGTATTATTGCTAATAGGGAGTTGTATGTTGACTTAGTCGTCTTAGAGTTAGTCGATTATGACGTTATCCTTGGAATGGATTTCCTTGCAAAATATCAAGCGACCATTAACTGTCAACGATGAAAAGTAGTGTTCCAGTTTGGAGAAAAAGACCAGTTTGAGTATCAGGGGCATTCTCAGAAGCAGTCGAAAATGCTGATCAGTCCCCTGCGGGCAAGAAAGCTGATATCTAGTGGCTGTACCGGATATCTAGCTTATGTCAAGGACACCACCAAGAAGGTAGAACTACAACCAAACGAGGTACCAGTGATCAACGAGTTTGTGGAGGTATTTCCAGAAGAATTACCGGGACTTCCTCCTGATCGAGAGATTACCTTCGAAATCGAGTTGCTGCCAGGAACGTCTCCGATTTCAAAGGCCCCTTATAGGATGGCACCTGCCAAGCTTAAAGAATTACAAGCTCAGCTGAAGGAGTTATTAGAGAAAGGTTTTATACGGCCTAGTTATTCGCTGTGGAGAGCTCCAGTTCTCTTCGTGAAGAAAAAAGATGGAACCCTCCGAATGTGCATAGATTATCGTGAGCTCAACAAAGTCACGATCAAGAACAAATATCCCCTACCGAGGATCGATGATTTGTTCGATCAGCTAAAAGGAGCCACCGTCTTCTCGAAGATTGATCTTCGATCCGGCTATCACCAGTTAAAAATTAAAGAAAGAGACATTCCAAAGACTGCATTCCGAACACGATATGGGCATTACGAATTTCTCGTTATGCCTTTTGGATTAACGAATGCACCGGCCGCTTTTATGGATCTGATGAATCGAGTATTCAAGGAATTTTTAGACCAGTTTGTCATTGTGTTTATCGATGACATCCTTATATACTCGAAAGATTGGAAGGAGCATGAGAAGCATCTTCGAATTGTGTTACGCATTCTGAAGGAGCATCAGCTATATGCAAAGTTCTCCAAATGTGAATTTTGGCTAGGTAAGGTCCACTTCCTAGGACATGTCGTTTCCAAAGACGGAATTTCAGTAGACCCAGCAAAGATCGAAGCGGTAAGCAAGTGGTCTCCTCCAAAGAATGTGACCGAGATCCGGAGTTTTCTCGGATTAGCGGGCTATTATCGGAGATTTGTAGAGGGATTTGCCAGATTAGCTGCCCCTCTCACTGCTCTCACATGCAAAGAAAAGAAGTTCGAGTGGACAAAGAAGTGTGAAGAAAGCTTTCAAGAGTTGAAGAATCGGTTGACTAGTGCTCCAATTCTCACAATTCCAAAGGATGAAGGAGACTTCGACATTTATAGCGATGCCTCCAGGATAGGTCTAGGAGCTGTGCTGATGCAGGATGGAAAAGTAATAGCCTATGCATCAAGACAACTCAAAGAGCATGAAAAGAACTATCCGACTCATGATTTGGAGTTAGCAGCCGTCGTATTTGCTTTGAAGATATGGCGACATTACCTATATGGAGTTCGGTGCAGAATTTTCACCGACCACCAGAGCTTAAAGTATTTCTTTACTCAGAAAGAGCTTAACATGAGACAAAGAAGATGGCTGGAGTTGGTAAAAGATTACGATTGTGAGATCTTATATCACCCCGGTAAGGCGAACAGAGTGGCAGACGCGTTGAGTCGTAAATCAACGATGCCAGAGCAAATAGCCATCGATAAGCTGCCCAAGCCACTTCAACATGAGATCTCCTTGTTGGGAGTGGAGATAATTTCAAGAAAATTAGCGGCAATGCAACTCAAACCAACAATTCTTGAGGAGATTAAAGAGGCTCAAGAGCTAGATACTGCTTTCAAAAGGCTTAAAGAAGAGGCCTTTAAGAATGACAAGTCAGAGTTCCATCTCTCCAAAGACGGAACTTTACTCTTCCAAGGAAGAATCTGTGTACCAGATGAAGAAGTTTTGAAGAAAAGAATCCTGACAGAGGCCCATGACACTCCATATTCAGTGCATCCGGGCAGTACGAAAATGTATCAGGATCTAAAGCAGCACTTTTGGTGGAAAAAGATGAAGAATGACATTGTTAAACACATCAGCAGCTGCTTAACATGTCAAAGAGTCAAAGCAGAGCATCAGCGGCCAGCCGGAGAGCTGCAGCCATTAGAGATTCCAGAGTGGAAGTGGGAGCACGTAACCATGGATTTCGTGGTCGGGCTACCCAAGACAAGTGAAGGATTTGACATGATATGGGTAGTGGTGGATCGATTGACCAAATCTGCTCACTTTATACCCGTAAAGATGACATACACATTAGAGAAATTCACAGAATTGTACATTGCCAACATTGTGAGATTACATGGAATACCGACAACAATAGTGTCAGATCGTGACAGTCGGTTCACATCCAATTTCTGGAAAAGTGTACAAGAGGCAATGGGCTCCAAACTAAGATTCAGCACTGCATTTCATCCTCAGACTGACGGACAGTCTGAGCGTACGATCCAAACGCTAGAAGATATGCTTCGTGCTTGTATTTTAGATTTGAAGGGAGCCTGGAATAAGAAGCTGCCGTTGATAGAATTCTCCTACAACAACAGCTATCAAGCGTCCATCGGGATGGCTCGTTATGAGGCATTATATGGACGAAAGTGTAGATCTCCCATTCACTGGTATGAACTCAGGGAGAAAGAACTTCATAAAATCGAGTTTATCCAAGAAACGATAGACGCGGTCCAAAAGATTCAGCAGAGAATGAAAACTGCACAAAGTCGTCAGAAAAGCTACGTAGATAAAAGACGAAGATTCCTAGAGTTTAACGAGGGTGACTTCATATTCTTAAAAGTAGCACCAATGAAAGGTGTCATGCGTTTTGGAAAGAAAGGAAAGTTGAGCCCAAGATACATAGGACCTTTCCCAATTATTAGCCGGGTTGGGAAAGTAGCCTATAAGATAGCTTTGCCACCGGAATTATCTTCAATGCATAATGTCTTCCATGTATCTATGCTAAGAAAGTATATCTCGGACCCTTCACATGTCCTAGATTATGAGCCAATCCAAATTCGAGAGGATCTCTCTTACGAAGAACAACCGGTGCAAATATTTGCGCGAGAAGAGAAGATCTTAAGAAATAAAAGCATCCCGCCGGTCAAAGTTCTATGGAAAAATCATAATGTAGAAGAGACCACGTGGGAAAGAGAAGATGAGATGAGAGCCAAGTACCCCCACCTGTTCTGATTTTCGAGGACGAAAATTTTTAAGGAGGGGTGAATGTGACGACCAGAGAATTTTAGCGATGTGACCTAATTTAATCTAGGGTTTTCTATGAGTTCTGTAAGTAAGAATGTAAAGAAACACTATGATTGTAATTAGACAAATTATAGTGTTGATAGAAATAAATAAATGTTTTGGAGGAATTAAAATCTCCAAAAATAAGTAGAGAATAAAGTATATGAGTAAAAAAGTGAATTCAGGCCCAAAACGCTCAAAAAGGAGTAGTTTCGGTATCTGAACAGTATAAAGATAAGAATATGGCAAGTCAAAGTAAGAGCACAGTAAGAAAAGTACAAATATATGTATATAATAATTTGTACTATTTAAAGAGTGAAATAGATGTATTTGTATTGTTTAGAATATATTAAAATGTTCTAACAATACTGACGAGTAAGAATTCAGTGTTGGAAAAATTCACTGAGTTGAAACGGGTGAAACGGTGCCAAAACCGGCATTGAAACCCTAACCGGAGCACAAAAAGACGGTAAACTTCCGGGATTGATTTTGATCAAACGGAAGCAATTTAAATTGATCCGACTGCACAGGAGACCTCAGGAACACGCCGGGACGATTTCAGGAAAATTTTAGCTCGAACTGGCATCGGTCAAAAAGTAGTCGAATTAATGTGAATAGTGAAAGTCAAAGTCAACTTTCACTTTTGCATTTATGACATCATAAATCCATTTACCAAACGGAAAGAAATATGGTGTTAGGTAGGATGAATGGCCATGATTTAATTTGCTTTTGATCTAAAGGCCAAGATTTGGCCAAAATTAACCATTTTTAATTTTTGAAAAAGGTGGAAAGAATTAGGTGGAAAGGTGTTGAAATTTAATTGGTTAAAGGCCAAATTAATTGGCTTTCTTCCATGCATAAGTCGGCAAGTTTGGGAATAAAGTGGCCGAAGCCAATTTTCAAGCAAACAACCAAAGAAAATTTTCTAAGTTATTCTCCATGGTGAGCCGTGAGTGACCAAAGGAGAACTAAGCTATTTCTTCAAGTTTTCTATACAAAAAGTGTGGCAAAACATCACTTGAAGACAAAGGAAGAAAGTGAACAAGGTAACTTCCCTTGGATTGAAAATTTTCTTGGTTTTTCTTCATGAAAACCGTGGGGTGAATAGTGAATTAAGATGGAAAATTTTTGGTTGTTTTTCATTACGTTGATGAAGGGTTTTGTTGAGGTTGTAATAAGTAAGAAAACCATGTAAATTGTTTAAAGAAAAACCAAATTTTGGTTGGTTTTTCAAAGGAAAATCCGTGGGTTACCTTAGGTAACCAATGAGAAAAAGTTGTGGTTAATTGCTAACATGCTTTCTAAGTTGAAATTGGTGAAGAATAAAGCATGAATTTCATTATGGAAAAGTTTGAAAAAAAATTTTTATTGTTGTAATGACCGCCATTTTCATGACACCTACTTACCTGTAATAAGTCATTAAGGAATAAAATGGACATAATTTAATGTCTTTTAGTGCAAATTTAAGAAACACGGTCAAGTACATGATTGTGTAAGAGGCTGTGTACCGCTCAGATAGATGAATGTATTTCAAAGACATGGCCATGTTGAGTAGTCTCAACTAGTACACACCCGTGTCCAAAATGTACACACCCATGTTGCCTTGTACACACCCGTGTAAGAGTCCGTGTAGAAGGCTGTGTAATGAGCCGAGAGCCACTGTAATGGCTCTCATGAATTATGAAACTTAATTACTATGTAATGATGTAATTAAGTTAATAAACACAGTGTGCTTTTCAGTTGAATGAATTAAACGGGTATAGTGACGTTTAATTACTATTTATGCAGTGAAAGGGGCAACCGACAGTGAAATCGGTCCACCCTATTATGTGAGTATGCGTTGAGACACGCAATATCAAGAAACCGGTCTAGACGACCATTTCATGATACAGAACTGATGAGCTAGTCATCAGTACGCTCAGACTGGTCATCTGAGCGCAGCAGTGATAATTGCCCTAATAGATGTACAGTATGGAGAAAAGTGGTCTAGATGACCTCTTCTCGCCCAGAGACTGACAAAATCGGAGTCAGAACGCTCGGATTAGTCAGTCAGATAGTGAATAGTGATTAGTGAATAGTGAGAAACGCAGTGTCAGGTTAGTGGCCAAGACGGCCTTAATCTGGCATAAAACTGATATATTAATAGTCAGCAGGCTCAATCTGGTCAATTGAGCACAAAATGTAGATTTTGTTTAAAAGATACGCAGTATCAGGATGAGGGTCAAGACGACCTTTTCTCGCCCCTAAACTGATATATTTAGACTCAGGACGCCCAAATTGGTCAATCGGGCACCTGACACGTTTTTCGAGACAGGGTCATATAGACCCCGAAAACTGGTCTAAAAGACCTTAGATGGATGTAAAACTGATAAATTTGAAATCAGCACGTCCAAATTAGTCAAGAGAGACTGTGTTTGAATTTTCACGCGAAAACGCCTCGTTATGCGTGCACAGTGTCAACACAGTGTAGGCCTAACCACAGTATCAAGAAATTGGTCAAGATAACCTTTTCTTGATATAAAACTGATATATTTGGATTCAAAATGCTCAAATTAGTCATTTGAGCACAAAAAGTAATTTTTGACCGGGAACCATGCAGTATCGGGAAACTGATCGAGACGACCTCGGATGAAGATAAAACTGATATATTTGGGTTCAGCACGCCCAAATTAGTCAGTATAGCCTATCTTAAAATTTTTCGAAAAATTAGTATAAAAGGACGGAATTTTTGGGACTATTGAAAAATAGCCCCATAATTTTTCCAAATCCCATTTCCTCCCCCAACACCACACGATGATGAACAGTGACCGACCATCGAATCCGGCCTCCGTTTTCGACACAGCCGGCACCATTGGAAAGCTCTCTACGAGCTGATTCCAACGGTGGGCCGAGTTGACCGAACCGACACCGGAGCACACCGCACGCGCCGCCCAAAGCCGCCGGTGGCCGAATTTTTCAAACCGCCGTATCTTCGCCGTCCGACCTCCAAATGCCACGATTCCGGTCCCAATGGATTCGTGGTGAAGAATAGAACAAAACTCAGGCTTCATTTCACGTCAACAGCCGCCGGATCGTGCCACCCAAGGTTCACCGTCGCCGTCGTCGGATCTCACTATTCCGGTGGAGTTGAGTTGCAAGGTGGGTATCAAAATGCTCAGAACAACACGTAGATCAAAAGCCCCAAATCAATTTTGGGCAACAACACCGAAAAATGAAGATCCAACACCGCCGTCGTCGCCGACTTTTCGAGGGCCGATTTCCGGTGATAGGAGCCTCGATTGGTGAAATTGACACCACCAATGGGTTCCTCTCGTCGAGCTCTTCAAGATGGTGGTCGCCACTCCCATCGCCGCCGTGGTCAACGCCGGTCAACGGCGACCCGGAGACCGAAAATTGAAGAATGGCCCGTTGGCCTATTTTCGACATTCCGGACACATCCGCGGCATCGGATTTGCAAACCAGAGTTTCAAAAGTGGAGAACGTCGATTCAAAGATTGTGCGGTCGAGACCGAACAGTTCGTCCGACCGCCGACGGGAACGATTTTGGTAGTGGTTTTGATCCCTTGATTCCTCAATTTATTATTAGAAATAATTATGTATGAATTATGGTTTACTGTCTTGAGGAATTGTAAGAGAAAGGGATGAAATGTCGAAAAAGAGAATGTGAAGAAATGTGAATATTTTTAAGTAAAAAGCGGAGCTTTTACGTAAAAATTAGGCCTCTGGTTTAGTACGTGGCAGGTTAGAATAGGTTAGATGGTTTTGAGGCGTTTCCTAAACGCCGGAAACCCAAAAATTAAGCGGAAATGCTGCCGAAATTTCGAAAACGGCACAAAGGGGTATTTTAGGAAACGAGGGCTGAAAATGTGATCGAGATGGAAACCCGAGCCCCCTCGATGACCTAGGTCCGGGAAAGAAGGACGAACGTTGTGAGGATTAGTGAACCGTCTCATTAGAAATTTCGTAATGTAAGAAAACGACCCCTATGTCAGAATAGTACCACCCGAGGGACGGGTGCGATCGAAGTATAAAATTTGAGGCGATTACATCGGTAACGGTAACCCGACAGGCTAAATGGTCATAGGGGAGGTATTCAGTCAGTTGATTGGTCGGTTAGCCAGTCAAGGACCAAGTCGGAATGGGATAGTGAGAGACAGTGATTAATTTGTCAAGTAGACAAATTAATCAAGTACGATTAAAAATTAGATATCAAATTTCCCAAAGTAGAGCAGCCTATCGGTACCACACAACGATAAGTTTATTAGTTCCTAACGATAGACTGACCTAAGAGCGATGTTAATTAATTTATTGGGTAAATAAATTAATTAACAATGATTAGAAAATCAAATTCTTAAGAATAGGGCAATTAGTACCGATAAGGATCGGTACCACATAACGAGAATTTTTATTAGTCACTAATGACCACGGTGACCTAAGAGTGAATGTTAATGTAATGCATTATGATTACAGGGAGGTACCTGTATTGTGACAAAGGCGAGAGTATAAACTGTCTACTGACAGGTAAGTACAACTCCGCCTACAGCATGGATAAAATGAATTTAAAATGATGCTTTTCCAGTATTTTAAGTATGTATCTTGGACACGATGCTGCACAGCATACATAAGAGCATATAGTTTCACAATCGAGTAGATTGATAAAAGAACAAGATAGAAGCCATAGATCCCTACCGCTTAGGATCGGGGACAGCTTAGAGAAGCATATGGCTAGAACAGTTAAACAAGATGGAAATAAATAGGTGTGTCGTACCGGCTCCTTCAGTCGAAGGGGTTTCCAGTTAAAGAAAGTTAAGGCCAAAAGTTGAGCATCGGTTGATAGCTCTTCGGCATTAGTTGACCTTGGGAGTTACCGTTGGTCTGCGCTCACACGGTACTGACACATGGGCCCTAAATAGACAAGAAAAGAAAAGAGAAGTTTGAAGCATAAATGAACATAACCGGACCATGCATTAGTTATAGTTCGCTATGCTTTCTTTTTCAGTAGAGTGCATACAGTACACGATGCTTCTGTCATGCATAAAGTATGTGAAGTTTTATATTCACTGTTATGACATGTTATGTGATGACATGATATGTGAGCTGATATGTGATATGCTTATATGGTATGTGATTTATTAAGTGATATATGTCATGCCTATGATTTTACATATGTGCTATGTTTTAAACATGTTTTGCGGTTAACATGTTGTACTTACTGGGCGTAAAGCTCACGGAGTGTGTTCATGCTGTAGGTAAGCTTCCTATAGCGTAAACTTCAAGGGACGATGATGGTGGCGGAGGTGGATGTGAGGATGAGGTTATGGATACACCGCGAGTATTCTTCCGTACAGTATGAGTAAATAATATTTTGAATGGTGACAGTTAAATAGTATTTTGAATAGTAAAGGTTAAACGGTACTTTAGAACAGTAAACAGTATATGTATGAATAGTATATTTAAATAGTATCTGGTGAATAGTAATCAGATAAACAAGTATATAATTGTGTATGTATAATTTAAATCCTTATGTTTTTCAAATTCTGCATTTAAATAGTATACGTACATGAATAGTAAATACGTATGCGTATATATAAAAAAAAATCCCTCTAAATTTATGGTATTAAATTCAGCAAGTTTAAGTATCGGTTTTAAAGAGAAAGTATAAGTAAAAGCTAAAGAAGCAAGTTAAGTAATATAGTTTACAGTGACGGTCCGGGCCGCTGAGGGCACGGGGCGTCACAGTTGGTATCAGAGCGATTTCCTGCCATCCTACCTCACATCGCCGCATGCCTGCCTCATCTGTCCAAGTAAGTTAGTTTTATTTTTTAGTTAGTAAATGTTTATCTATTGAAGATAACATTTTATAGTAATGAAACGATGAAATCTATGATGGCAAGAATAAGATGAAAAGATGCTGAGATCATTATACAAAAAATCACGACCGTGCAGTGCTAGAGAACTGCTCAGAGAAAGAACATGGATTGCTGCCCGAGTTGTACCGATCTTCAGGGCTAGTTGTCCACTAAGTTTCGAGTGGCAAACAGTACTCCTGCACTCCATGAGAATGTCAGGGCTGGTTTCATGTTATCAAAGTGATTCCCTAATTGTACGCCATTAACCAGGATAACTGAGTCCTGTTGGCTGTTGATATCTCTCAGGAAGATACTCTCGTGTGTATCGGGATCCTTATGACCAGGATGAGCTCTTAACTGTGTTGAGTTTCGCCATACCACGATCGAGCCAATCTCTGAGAGCAGTCCGGCATCAGCCTCAGTTTTTCTTTATGGGCAAGCGGGGAGTGAAACCGCCTAAGTTCTCTAGAGTTATGGATATACGAGAATTTGTTCATCGGACTGAAAGACTGCAGCTGATGTCCGGTGATACAGTTCTAACGTATGCTGTTCGCTACAAGGAACCGATATGGACTTCTACAATACATTCTGAGACAAAAGTGGATCAAGACAGGAGAAGACCCAAAGAGAGAAAGAGACCTTGCCAAACAGAATTAGAAGAGAGATCAAGCAGGACTAGCAAGCCTTATCAAGGAGATAGTGAACGCCGAGAGAAAAGTGCTCAACCCCAGGAACCCTGCACAAGCCCAAGGCATTATAGCAGCCGCCATTATGGAGGGTGACCCGATAGAACCAGCACCCCAACTGGCCGATGAAGAGTTCATGGCCGAGCACCAGCCAGAAGTACACAAGGGCAATAGGGAGCCGATGGAGAACCCCGAACCAGCCCGTATGTCTTCCGAACTGTGGTGGCCCGCCCTTTGTGGAGATCATACAATACTATTACAGTTGAGCTTTATCACTAACTGCGATAGATTGTACTCTCATGGGTCGCCGGCTTATCTCACTCTCTTTTTTAATCATGACGTTTTTGGGAAATTTTTTTTTTCTTTAAACATCATATGAAATCTTTTTCCATTATTTACTTTGTCGATAAGTACAAAGTAATTTAAATATTACAGTACTTTCGTAAAATATGCATAATTACAAAAGAACTGTTTCCCCCTTTTTCCCTTCACTTTAACGCTCAGCGGGAAGACTCTGGCAGTACCATATCCCTCGCCCAGTTATCCCATTTGACACGCGCCATCCCGTCCGCATCCAGTCAAACAAGCTACTGAGCTGGTCGCTTACCTGCAACATTAGCAAAAATGGTGAGCTACAGGCTCAGTAAGTTCAAACATGCAAGAAATAAAATTTCTATGAATAGACTATTCATCGTGAATAGTACCTTTGACCACTATTCATGGTGAATAGTAAGTTTGACCACAACACTGTCTCACACTAGTACATCTACCGCGATGTTAGTGCTCTCACTAAACTGTCTTATGCTCAATTATGGCATAGTTTCAGTTTTAGGTCATTATCTTTGATTACGTTCTGGTTTTGAGCTCAGGTTGGCAGTACCATTTAAGTGCGCATGACTGGGAGCGGTACATTAGTGCTGACCTCCACAGCCTTAATCTCATAGCCCCGAAGGCAAAGTTTTATATGACTGGGAGCGGTACATCAGTGCTGACCTCCACAGCCTTATCTCATAGCCCCGAAGGCAAAAGTACCTCCCTATACGGAAGGCTGGTACGCCAGAAAGTGGTTTCATTACCGACTTTTTAACATTCTAACCCGGTGACTTCACATTGTCCCGTGGTTAGGAATGGTTCACATTTTAATTTTAGATGAGTGAGTTTCATTAACCTCGCTCTAGTGCCCGAAGCACAATTAACCATGTGTCCCATTCTTATAGTGCCCGTAGCACATTTCGTCTCTCTCTCTATTCTATCATAGTGCCCGTAGCACATATGTACCTAACTTATAGTTAGTACATTCAAGTTAGCACAATATTGCTATATGTTGCAGACAGGTAAATGTCTGAACTTACCTTATCAGACTGCTCCCTTTCTCTCTCTTGGATCTTGAATCGCCTTCCTTGTAGGCCGATTTTGGGATCCTACAGACAAAACTATGTCTGTTAATTTTTTTTCCCATTTATAGCTTTTATTTTTCATTAAAAAGCTTAAATAAAACCTATTTATAACTTTTTAGGTTTTATTTATTATTTTCACCATTTTCCCCCAACTTTTGTAAAATTACGATTTTGCCCCTGTATTTTGGTAAAATTGCAGTTTTGCCCCTGACGGAATTTTATTGATCCAGACTGCATTTTTGGCTCTCAGGAACTTTTCTGACTCTTTTCTAATCATTACCGGGTTCGTTTCTATTTTATTTCCACTTTTTGCTTTCCCGGCCCTCGGGAAGCACTATTCCGACCTTCACGTCGGTTTAGCGATTTTCTATCGTTTCGGAGTCTCAAATGGACGTTTCACTAGTATTTAAAACGTTCATCTAGACTTTCCCGATCTATGTCTCCGAGGCTCGGGTTTTCCGTTCCCGACTCGGACCTTTATTTCATTTCCAAAAACGCCCCCCCTCGGGGTCGGTTTTTCAATCTCACATGCGTTTTTCATTTTTAAGGGGACGGGTTACTATTCACGACCCACCCCTTAAATTTTCCTTATTCACTTTTCCGTTAGGGACTCGGGTTTCCGTCCCGGCCCTAACTTTTATTTTAAATTCCTATTTTACCCCGAATGCCGTTTTCGAAATTTCGGCAGCATTTCGGCGTAATTTTAAGGCTTCCGGCGTTAGGTACGCCTCGAACCGTATGTACCTGCCACTTACTATACCACAAGCCTATTTTATGTAAAAGTTTTCCAAATTTTACATAAAAGCCCACAATTTTCCAATTTCACATTATCACCCACATTACAACATTTTTTTTTCACAATTTTACCCTTAATTTGGTTTCGGTTTTCACAACCAAACCGAACCAAATTTTGTCAAACTTTCACCACATTTTAGGCCATTTAAATGTCACATTTTTAACACATTTTCAAGCCCATTTTCTTTGCATTTTCAACCAAATTACCTAGGGTTTTAACCCTTGTATAACCCACGGCCATTTAATGAAACACATGCCAAACATTTTTGTTTCATTCTTTCATTCACATTGCCACCATTTACACATTAATTTGCATGATTTCAATCAACCAAATATCACATAAACCAATGAAAATTTTTCTTCCAAACCATTAACAACCCACGGCCACATCATGTATTTCACACAAGAAATTTTTTCCAAGCTTTTCATAATGAAATACAAGCTTTATTCTTCACAAATTTAAACTTAGAAAGCATGTTACCCATTAACCAAAACTTTTTTCTCATTGGTTACTCAAGGTAACCCACGGATTTACCTTTGAAAAACCAACCAAAATTTGGTTTTTCTTTACACAATTTGCATGGTTTTCTTCCTTAATACATCTTTAACAAAACCCAACATCAATTCAATGGAAAACAACCAAAAATTTTCCATCTTTCTATCACTATTCACCCACGGATTTTAAGAAGAAAAACCATGAAAAATTGAGGTGCAAGGGAAGATACCTTAATCAATTGCTTCCTTTGTCTTCAAGGAGTGTTTTGACACACTTTTTGTGAAGAAAATTTGAAGAGAAAACTTGGTTTCCCTTGGGTGGCTCACGTACATGCCATGGAAGAAAACTTAGAAAAATTTTGTTCTTTGGTTTTGCATGAAAATGGTTTCGGCCTTTCACTCCAAAAGTGGCCGACTTATGCCACTAAAAGACCAATTAATTTGGTCATTAGCCAATGGGATTTAGGCACCTTTCACACCATTTCTTTCTCCATTTTTCAAAAATTAAAAATGGTAATTTTTGGCCAAATCTTGGCCTTTAGATCAAAAGCTAAATGAATCATGGCCTTTCATTCCACCAACCACCATTTTCTTTCATTTATTAATCTAGATTTATGATGTCATAATTACAAAAGTGAAAGTTGACTTTGACTTTCACTATTCACATTAATTCGACTACTTTTTGACCGATGCCGGTTCGAGCCGAAATTTTCCTGAAATCGTCCCGGCGTGTTCCTGAGGTCTCCTGTGCAGTCGGATCAATTTAATCTGCTTCCGTTTGATCAAAATCAATCCCGGAAGTTTACCGTCTTTTATTGCTCCGGTTAGGGTTTTTAATGCCGATTTTGGCACCGTTTTACCCGTTTCAACTCAGTGAATTTTTCCAACACTGAATTCTTACTCGTCAGTATTGTTAGAACATTTTCACATATTCTGAACAATATAAATACATTTATTTCACTCTTTAAACAGTACAAATTGTTATATACATACAATTGTACATTTTCATTCGAGAATTGCCTGAATTTCCCGGTTGTCACATTCACCCCTCCTTATAAAATTTTCGTCCTCGAAAATTAGAACAAATGGGGGTATAATTTCCTTATCTCATCTTCTCGTTCCCACGTAGCTTCTTCAATATTGTGATTTTTCCATAAAATCTTCACTAGTGGGATTACCTTATTCCTCAGTACTTTCTCTTCACGAGCTAGTACTTGAATAGGCTGTTCCTCATATGTCAAATCCTCGTGGATTTGAATAGGCTCATGCTTCAATACATGGGACGGATCTGGTATATATTTTCTCAGCATCGACACATGAAATACATTATGCACTGCCGACAATTCTGGGGGTAGCGCTAATCTATAAGCGACCTTTCCAATGCGTTCGATAATTTCATAGGGCCTAATATATCTTGGACTCAGTTTCCCCTTCTTACCGAAACGCATAATCCCCTTCATAGGCGATACCTTGAGAAACACGAAGTCTCCTTCGTCAAACTCCAAGGATCTCCGCCTTTTATCCGCGTAGCTCTTTTGTCGGCTTTGCGCAATTTTCATTTGACGCTGAATTCTAGCAACTGCATCGGAAGTCTCTTGCATGAAATCCGTCTTATGCAGCTATTTTTCTCGCAAATCGTACCAGTGTAATGGTGATCTGCACTTCCGTCCATACAAAGCCTCGTAAGGTGCCATGCCTATCGAAGCTTGGTAACTATTATTGTATGAGAATTCAATCAATGGTAACTTCTCGTTCCAATTTCCCGCAAAATCCATAACGCAAGCTCGAAGCATGTCCTCTAACGTCTGAATTGTCCGCTCTGACTGCCCATCTGTTTGCGGATGAAAAGTCGTACTGAGTCTCAATTCAGTACCCATGGCCTCTTGCACACACTTCCAGAAATTCGAAGTGAACCGTGCATCTCGATCTGATACAATGGATTTCGGTACTCCATGTAGTCTGACGACATGAGTTATGTACAGCTGAGCAAATTTTTCCAGCGAAAAAGTCATCTTGACAGCTATAAACCGTGCCGTCTTGGTCAGTCTGTCCACAATAACCCAAATGGCATCATAACCTTCTCGGGTTTTTGGGAGTCCCACTACAAAATCCATCGTAATGTGTTCCCATTTCCATTCAGGAATCTCCAACGGTTCCAATCTTCCTGCTGGATGTTTATGTTCCGCTTTGATTCTCTGACAGGTCATGCATCTGCTCACGAATTTCGCTATACCGTTCTTCATCCCTTTCCACCAGAACTGTAACTTCAAGTCCTGATACATCTTGCTCGCTCCAGGATGAACCGAATAGGGTGTCTCGTGGGCTTCTGACATGATCTGTCTTCTAAGTTCCTCATCAGCTGGAACATTTATCCTTCCTTGATAAAGGATCATTCCATCCTTGGAAATTCCTTCTTGAGAACTTTTCATCATTGGATCTCGCCTCTGAGCTTCCTTTATATCCTCAAATAGCGATGATTCCACTTAGAGTGCAGCTAGTCTTCCAGATATCAGCTCCAAGTTCAAAGAATTTATCTCTTGCTGCAATGGCTTCGGAAGCCTGTTTATTGGTAGCTGGTGCGATACAGTAGACTTCCTACTTAGAGCATCCGCTACACGGTTGGCCTTTCCTGTATGGTAGAGGATTTCACAATCATAATCCTTCACCAATTCCAACCATCGTCTCTGTCGCATATTGAGCTCTTTTTGTGTGAAGAAATACTTCAGGCTTTGGTGATCAGTGAAAATCTGACATTGAGCTCCATAGAGATAGTGTCGCCAAATTTTAAGTGCGAACACTACTGCAGCAAGTTCAAGATCATGCGTAGGATAATTCCTTTCATGCTCCTTTAACTGACGGGAAGCATAGGCAATCACCTTGCCGTCTTGCATCAGGACTGCTCCCAATCCTATTTTCGATGCATCACTGTAGATCACGAACTTCTCCCCTTCAGTGGGAAGCGTAAGGATTGGTGCGCTTGTCAGTCGCCTCTTTAACTCCTGGAAGCTTCTTTCGCATTCCATAGTCCACTCGTACTTCCTTACTTTGCGTGTAAGAGCGGTAAGAGGTGCAGCTAGTCGTGCGAATCCCTCTACAAATCGTCGATAATAACCAGCTAACCCCAAGAAACTGCGTATTTCCGTCACACTCTTGGGTGCAGGCCACTGGTTAATTGCCTCTACCTTTGTCGGATCTACCGCAATACCTTCCTGGGATACAACATGTCCAAGGAAATGTACTCTGTCCAGCCAAAATTCACATTTTGAGAATTTGGCATACAGTTGATGCTTCCTTATCGTATTCAGCACGATCCTCAGATGCTCTTTGTGCTCCTCCTGAGTCTTCGAGTATATAAGAATGTCATCAATGAATACAATGACAAACTTATCCAGATACTCTTTAAAAATTCTATTCATTAAATCCATGAATGCTGCTGGCGCATTCGTCAATCCAAATGGCATCACAAGGAACTCGTAGTGCCCATAACGAGTCCTAAACGCCGTCTTAGGAATATCACTCTCTTTGATTCTCAGCTGGTGATATCCTGACCGTAAGTCGATTTTGGAAAATACCGCTGCGCCTTTTAACTGGTCGAATAGGTCATCAATTCTAGGTAACGGATACCTATTTTTGACCGTAACCTTATTCAACTCCCGGTAATCAATGCACAGTCGGAATGTTCCATCCTTTTTCTTGATAAATAACACAGGTGCACCCCATGGAGAAAAACTCGGCCTGATGAATCCCTTATCCAAAAGCTCCTTTAATTGTACCTGTAGCTCCTTTAACTCCACTGGAGCCATACGGTATGGTGCTTTGGAAATAGGTGCTGTTCCAGGCATCAACTCAATTTCAAACGAGATTTCTCTCTCTGGCGGTATCCCTGGTAACTCTTCTGGAAATACGTCAAGAAACTCATTAACCACAGGAACATCTTCAGCTTGAAGCTTCTGTTCCTCTACAGTATCCACCACATATGCCAGATATCCCATGCAACCACTGGCTATCAGCTTGCTGGCTCTGAGCGAACTGATGATCATCTTCCCGGGTCTTCGAGAAGTATCAACATACTCGAAACTCTCTTCTTCCTCGGGTTGGAAGACTATCTTTCGATTTCGGCAGTCGATCGTAGCTTGGTATTTCCCTAGGAAGTCCATGCCTAAAATCACATCGTAATCCATGATCTCCATTACGATCAACTCAGCATATAGTTCCCTATTTGCCACATATACTGGTACATAAGGTAACCAGTAACTGGACAACAATACTTCCCCAGAAGGTAAAGCTATCTTAAATACCCTTCCCATATTATCCTTAGGAAGTCCTATCTTGTCAGCAAATGCATAGGAAACAAATGAATGCGTAGCACCGGAATCGAATAGTACAGAGGCTACATGACTAGCGACAGGAAGCTGACCTGTCACCACGTTTGATGTTCCTGCCTCTGCGTCTTCCTTGCTGTAGGCCATCACACGAGCATCAGCACGTTGCATACGCTCCTGGCGTTGCGGCCTCACTGGTGACTCTTCCACTCTGGCTTGAAGGGAATGAGCTTGTGGGTGTGTCTGGTGTGGTTGGGAAGTGCCTTGTCCACCCTGCCTATTGGGACAGTTCCTGGTGTAATGGCCTTCCTTTCCACATTCGTAGCAAACAAGTGGCCCAAATCTGCATTGCCCAGAATGTCTTTTCCCGCATGTAGGGCAGTTTTGCACATTAGACTCTGCATTACCAGCTGTTCTCCGCTGCTGGTTTCGATTATTTCCCTGGCGATTCCCAGAAAAATTCCCTTTTCTCTTATTTTGCTGAGATCCTTGATTGTTGCCCTGGCTTGGTTTCGCATTCTGACTAGGCTTGCTCGATTGACCAACTTGCGTAGACTTCGCCAAAGCCCTCTCCTTCTTTTTAGCCTCCCAGTGTTTCTCTCTTTCCTCTTTCTGTCGAGCTACATGGAACTCAGCCCTGATGGCCCGACTCACACAATCGGCTACAGAAGTAGGTGGCACTAGTCCAGTATCTACCAATGCAGCAATTTCCGGCCTGAACATCCCGATCATTTTCTGTATCTTTTCCCTCTCAGTAGGGACTACATAAGGGCACAAACGGGATAGCTGGTCGAACTTTCGGCAGACTTCGCTTACCGACATGTTCCCTTGTGTCAACTCTGAGAATTCTTTCTGTTGCTGTCTCAGAGATGCAGGGTCGTAATATTTCTGGTTAAATTCTTCCAGAAATTCCACCCAACTCATGGTAGACACGTCTCTTCTCATTTGCACAGTGTCCCACCAAAACCGAGCATCTTTTCTCAGCACAAAAGATGCACATGCAACCTTCTCCCGGTCGGTTAGGTTCATGAACTCTATGATCACTTGTAATGATGACAACCAGTCTTCAGCCTCTAAGGGATTTGTAGACCCTTCAAATTCTGGTGGCCTCATACGCCTGAATCTTTCATAGAGGGGTTCCAAATTCAATACTGGTTGTGGTTCAGGAGCTCTCTCATGTACTGCAGCTGGAGGAATAACCGGATCTACCTCAGCTTGTTGTTCTACTTGGGTACCCTCAGAGCCTTGTCTCTGCTCTAGCTCTTCTACCCGTCGCCTCAGATTTGCATTTTCTTGCATCTGAGCTTCCAACAGAGCTTGTATCTGATCCAGTCTCTCCATAATATCAGGACGTCGCTCTCGTCCTTCTGGTCGATTTCGCAAATCCACCATCTTGCCTATTGTCCTATTATGGCACAATAATTCACCGTTAGCTTTTCCATAACCACATTCGTAAAATTATATCAATTTACGAAATTTAGGGTAATGTAAAGCCACATCATCGTAACACATCATCGTACAACATATAATCATTTTGGTATTTCATTCATAGCAAAACATTTATATGTCATACATTGGCATCACCAGTCATATATACATCGGCCGTTTATACAAAATGGCCACAAGTCTATACAAAAGAGCTTTTCTCTCTAAGCTACTTATGTACATATACACATCTACTGATCACTCGTTCCCTACATCTGGGACTAGAGGATATTCTTCTGGATCCTCATCGTCATTGGTATCATCTGAGTCGTCACCACCCCTAGGTAATGTTCCCTGTCCCGAGTCATCACCTCGTGGTCTAGACGGTCCGGCCTCATGATCATTCATCATTCTTCTCGGCCCGAATATGCGTGCAAACATCTCATCTTGACCCAGCGTCTCTCGTCGACTCTGCGTCAGATGCTCGATCAGAATCTCTCTCTCGATCGCCCTGATCGTTACCACGAACTCTTGGAGCGTCGGAGGAAACGGCTTGATCACCCTCGGTCTCAGCTCTAAGGATAAACCTTTCCAAAACAACTCACAGCAGTTTGCTTCCGTGAGGTTAGGCAACGGACATCTCCTCCGAATGGTCTCCTCAAATCGCGCTGCGTAAGACATCACTGTCTCACCAGACAGCATGACCATCCTCTCGGTCTGGAGAATGTAGTCCCTGACCTCATCGAATCCAGGGTACGCAGGTGTATCAGCCTCTCGTCTCTCTGGAGATGCTGGAGCAGGTGCTGGATCCCTAGGTTGAAACTGATCAGCCAACCACTGACAGAATTCGGCCCAACTGAATCCCAATAAAATCTCCTGGTCGCAATACTGCCAGAACACTCGAGCGTCTCCCTGAAACATACTGACAGCCAACTGGATCCACATATCTCGATCAATGTCGCAAATCACCATGATCCTCTCAATGGCATGGAGCCAGTCCTTGGTCTCCATCGACTGTCGTCCACCATCAAACATCGGAGGACTGCTGGCCCTAAATGCCTGTACTGCCCGTGCCGACACTCTCACCCCAATATGTTGGCGTCCACCAACAACTGGAATGTCCACTACCACCGGTGGATGAACTATCGGTCGTGGCTGTACTATCTCTACTGGCGCTGGCACTGGTGCTGGTACTGGTACCGGAGGTCTCTCGGGTACCGGGGGTCTGACTACCGGCCTTTGGGAAATGGGCGGCCTCACAATAGGTCTCGTCCATACCCGTAATACCCCTCTTGGTCGTGGTAGCGGTGGTCTCACATATGGAGGTCTGGTCATCGTGCTACCTATAAGATAATTATTTTCACATAAGAAAATAATTAACTGAACTTAAGTAAACTACTTACTTGGATAGCGGTGCAGGATGCGCAAAGTGTCAAATCGGGATATGGTCACACTGCTCTGATATACCAACTGTGACGGCAATTGGTATTCAAAACTTAGCCACTCGAAAACCAGGCTCTGATACCAACTGTGGTGGCCCGCCCCTTGTGGAGATCATACAATACTATTACAGTTGAGCTTTATCGCTAACTGCGATAGATTGTACTCTCATGGGTCGCCGGCTTATCTCACTCTCTTTTTTAATCATGACGTTTTTGGGAAATTTTTTTTTTCTTTAAACATCATATGAAATCTTTTTCCACTATTTACTTTGTTGATAAGTACAAAGTAATTTAAGTATTACAGTACTTTCGTAAAATATGCATAATTACAAAAGAACTGTTTCCCCCTTTTTCCCTTCACTTTAACGCTCAGCGGGAAGACTCTGGCAGTACCATATCCCTCGCCCAGTTATCCCATTTGACACGCGCCATCCCGTCCACATCCAGTCAAACAAGCTACTGAGCTGGTCGCTTATCTGCAACATTAGCAAAAATGGTGAGCTACAGGCTCAGTAAGTTCAAACATGCAAGAAATAAAATTTCTATAAATAGTACTATTCATCGTGAATACCACTATTCATGGTGAATAGTAAGTTTGACCACAACACTGTCTCACACTAGTACATCTACCGCGATGTTAGTGCTCTCACTAAACTGTCTTATGCTCAATTATGGCATAGTTTCAATTTTAGGTCATTATCTTTGATTACGTTCTGGTTTTGAGCTCAGGTTGGCAGTACCATTTAAGTGCGCATGACTGGGAGCGGTACATTAGTGCTGACCTCCACAGCCTTAATCTCATAGCCCTGAAGGCAAAGTTTTATATGACTGGGAGTGGTACATCAGTGCTGACCTCCACAGCCTTATCTCATAGCCCCGAAGGCAAAAGTACCTCCCTATACGGAAGGCTGGTACGCCAGAAAGTGGTTTCATTACCGACTTTTTAACATTCTAACCCGGTGACTTCACATTGTCCCGTGGTTAGGAATGGTTCACATTTTAATTTTAGATGAGTGAGTTTCATTAACCTCGCTCTAGTGCCCGAAGCACAATTAACCATGTGTCCCATTCTTATAGTGCCCGTAGCACATTTCGTCTCTCTCTCTATTCTATCATAGTGCCCGTAGCACATATGTACCTAACTTATAGTTAGTACATTCAAGTTAGCACAATATTGCTATATGTTGCAGACAGGTAAATGTCTGAACTTACCTTATCAGACTGCTCCCTTTCTCTCTCTTGGATCTTGAATCGCCTTCCTTGTAGGCCGATTTTGGGATCCTACAGACAAAACTATGTCTGTTAATTTCTTTCCCATTTATAGCTTTTATTTTTCATTAAAAAGCTTAAATAAAACCTATTTATAACTTTTTAGGTTTTATTTATTATTTTCACCATTTTCCCCCAACTTTTGCAAAATTACGATTTTACCCCTGTATTTTGGCAAAATTGCAGTTTTGCCCCTGACGGAATTTTATTGATCCAGACTGCATTTTTGGCTCTCAGGAACTTTTCTGACTCTTTTCTAATCATTACCGGGTTCGTTTCTATTTTATTTCCACTTTTTGCTTTCCCGGCCCTCGGGAAGCACTATTCCGACCTTCACGTCGGTTTAGCGATTTTCTATCGTTTCGGAGCCTCAAATGGACGTTTCACTAGTATTTAAAACGTTCATCTAGACTTTCCCGATCTAGGTCTCCGAGGCTCGGGTTTTCCGTTTCCGATTCGGACCTTTATTTCATTTCCAAAAACGCCCCCCCTCGGGGTCGGTTTTTCAATCTCACATGCGTTTTTCATTTTTAAGGGGACGGGTTACTATTCACGACCCACCCCTTAAATTTTCCTTATTCACTTTTCCGTTAGGGACTCGGGTTTCCGTCCCGGCCCTAACTTTTATTTTAAATTCCTATTTTACCCCGAATGCCGTTTTCGAAATTTCGGCAGCATTTCGACGTAATTTTAAGGCTTCCGGCGTTAGGTACGACTCGAACCGTATGTACCTGCCACGTACTATACCACAAGCCTATTTTATGTAAAAGTTTTCCAAACTTTTACATAAAAGCCCACAATTTTCCAATTTCACATTATCACCCACATTACAACATTTTTTTTCACAATTTTACCCTTAATTTGGTTTCGGTTTTCACAACCAAACCGAACCAAATTTTGTCAAACTTTCACCACATTTTAGGCCATTTAAATGTCACATTTTTAACACATTTTCAAGCCCATTTTCTTTGCATTTTCAACCAAATTTCCTAGGGTTTTAACCCTTGTATAACCCACGGCCATTTAATGAAACACATGCCAAACATTTTTGTTTCATTCTTTCATTCACATTGCCACCATTTACACATTAATTTGCATGATTTCAATCAACCAAATATCACATAAACCAATGAAAATTTTTCTTCCAAACCATTAACAACCCACGGCCACATCATGTATTTCACACAAGAAATTTTTTCCAAGCTTTTCATAATGAAATACAAGCTTTATTCTTCACAAATTTAAACTTAGAAAGCATGTTAACCATTAACCAAAACTTTTTTCTCATTGGTTACTCAAGGTAACCCACGGATTTACCTTTGAAAAACCAACCAAAATTTGGTTTTTCTTTACACAATTTGCATGGTTTTCTTCCTTAATACATCCTTAACAAAACCCAACATCAATTCAATGGAAAACAACCAAAAATTTTCCATCTTTCTATCACTATTCACCCACGGATTTTAAGAAGAAAAACCATGAAAAATTGAGGTGCAAGGGAAGATACCTTAATCAATTGCTTCCTTTGTCTTCAAGGAGTGTTTTGACACACTTTTTGTGAAGAAAATTTGAAGAGAAAACTTGGTTTCCCTGGGGTGGCTCACGTACATGCCATGGAAGAAAACTTAGAAAAATTTTGTTCTTTGGTTTTGCATGAAAATGGTTTCGGCCTTTCACTCCAAAAGTGGCCGACTTATGCCACTAAAAGACCAATTAATTTGGTCATTAGCCAATGGGATTTAGGCACCTTTCACACCATTTCTTTCTCCATTTTTCAAAAATTAAAAATGGTAATTTTTGGCCAAATCTTGGCCTTTAGATCAAAAGCTAAATGAATCATGGCCTTTCATTCCACCAACCACCATTTTCTTTCATTTATTAATCTAGATTTATGATGTCATAATTACAAAAGTGAAAGTTGACTTTGACTTTCACTATTCACATTAATTCGACTACTTTTTGACCGATGCCGGTTCGAGCCGAAATTTTCCTGAAATCGTCCCGGCGTGTTCCTGAGGTCTCCTGTGCAGTCGGATCAATTTAATCTGCTTCCGTTTGATCAAAATCAATCCCGGAAGTTTACCGTCTTTTATTGCTCCGGTTAGGGTTTTTAATGCCGATTTTGGCACCGTTTCACCCGTTTCAACTCAGTGAATTTTTCCAACACTGAATTCTTACTCGTCAATATTGTTAGAACATTTTCACATATTCTGAACAATATAAATACATTTATTTCACTCTTTAAACAGTACAAATTGTTATATACATACAATTGTATATTTTCGTCCGAGAATTGCCTGAATTTCCCGGTTGTCACACGAACACCCCATAAAAGAGGAAGATAACGAGACTCTTTCCGACGCCCATCCCGACGATGAGGGAGAGGAGATCCCCAACCGCTTTAGTAATGACGAATAGATGGGGATGTACGAACCCCAAGTCATCATAGCCAGTGATGATGAGGTCAGTTTCGACTGAGAAGAAGAGGAAAACCCAGAGGAGTACTCACTCAGCGATAGTGATGATGAGGAGATGCCTGATACTGAATCAGGATTGTCCTTCCAATAGTAGTAACCCTTCTACGGGAATGTTAGTTTTGAAAATATATAGAGGGAAGCAGTAGCTCTCCCCCGTCAGTTGAAGCATAATGTACTTGTTGGGATCGTATAGGGGAAGTGTGTGTCACTCCCGCTGAACTAGAATCTTGAATATATGTATATATATTATGTGAAATATATTATGAGATAAGCAGTAAAGCTTTGCCCTAGGGGCCAGATATAATTTTTTTTCCACAAGTGTGAGTATGATATGACAGAAAGTGCAGGACGGATCCTAGCACTCAGACGATGTCCCAATACAATACGGTAATCGTATTGAACATCACAGTATGAGAGAAAGAAAGGTGGATATAGTGTGTATATTTATATTCATAATGTTTAAGTAAGATTGTTAAGTAAGAAAGAAAATGATATGTGATATGAGTCCCAAGTACAGAATTTAAGAGACTTATATTTTCCTTTCCTGCTGTACGATAGGGTTACATAGAAAAACATGGCAAGAACAAGAGCTTAGTTAAACCCAGCATCCCAAGAGGATGAGTTGATAGCACAGATCGCAGCCATGCGAGAGATGATGGAGAACTAGCAACCGGAGCTAAACCAGCTTAGGGAACAGCTGGGCCAGCAACCCCAGGCACCACAGTCAGTAAAGATGCTAGCACAGGAGGCTCTAGCAGCCCCAGAAACTCTAAGGGAACAAGCAGTTCCTCCAGCTCAGGAAGCACTAGCACCCATAGTAATGGCTGCTTTCGTAGCAACAATTGTTTTCTGCCAATCCCTAGGGAAGGTGACTTATATGAGAGATTCTGGCGCATGAAAGCGTTAGAATTCGAAGGAATCACCAACCCTATAGAGGCCAATGACTGGCTAACGGATATCCAAGTAATCTTGGATTTTATAGGGTTAACAGATAGAGAGAGAAAGTGATGTACACATCCTTCACCCTGCGCAATGAGGCGCGTTAGTGGTGGAAGATGGTAACCATTAGGAGGAACATTAGAGAGATGAGCTGGAGCGATTTCATTGAGGAATTCAAGGAGATGTACTTCAACGACGAAGCACTAGTAGCGCAGTAAGACGAGTTCGACAACTTGCACCAAGGTAGTATGACTGTTATGGAGGCAGTCAAGAAATTTGAGCAGTTGGCTCAACTTTATCCAGATTTGGTACCGACCAAAAGGAAAGAATCAGACGAATGTTGAAGATGTTCAGAACGGAAATCACAGTTTAGGTCTGTAGCGGAAGCCACGGACCAGCGACGCTAGCAGAATGTGTCAGCAAGGCTATCTGAGCCGAGTACTGGTCGGCTCAGGATAAGGAGCGAAAGGCGCAGAATTTTAAGGCACGAATGGAGAAGAAAACGCAAGCCGAGCAGGCTCAAGAGAAGCAGAACCCCGAGTCACAACACAGAGGGCAGAATGTGGGAACCGGCTAGAATAGCAGGCATTCCCATAACAACAACAAGAGAAAAGGGGAATTAGAGCAACCAAGATTCATAGTAGAATTTCCCCAGAAGAGAGACGACAAGAAAGGAATGACAGCCAATATCTGACGTGCACGAAATGCGGAAAGAGGCACTCAGGAGAATGTAAGCAAGGAGTAAGTGGTTGTTTCATCTGTGGCACGAAAGGCCACTATGCCAAAAAATTGCCACTCCAACCTGCAGAATCGACAGAATCAACCCCGCACTGGGAATAATCAACTTCACACCAACCAGACCAGGATCGAAGACCCTTCAATCACACAAGGTATACTGAAAGCTTCAGACAGCTAAGGGAGAATCTATGCTTACACGGGGAGTGACGTTGAAGCTGTAACTTCTGCAATGGTGACAGGCCAGCTTTCTATCGCCAACTTTGATGCGTTAGTTCTACTTGATTCTGGAGCCACCCATTCGTTGCATCATCAGATTCTGCCAAAAAAAAAAAAAAGCTTAGGACACAACGTTGTCATAAACTGTTGAAGGCGGAAAATCGTTTTCGAACCAATCGGATGTGAAAAGTTCATCTATAAGGGTTTATTGCCAGAGCAACCAAAGACGATGATATCAGCAGTAAAGGCTCGCGAGATGCTATCCAGTGGATGCACGGACTTCCTAGTATACGTAGCAGATAAGACTCAAGGAATAGAGATAGGACCCGACAACGTACCGATAGTCAGGGAATTCATGGAGATGTTTCCAGAAGATCTTGCAGGACTCCAACCAGAGCGCGGGATCTCGTTCGAGATTGAACGTCTACTAGAATCAGCCCCATCTTTGAGGCCCCCTACGGAATGGGCCCTGTAGAGCTACAGGAGCTCCAAGCCCAGCTAAAGGACTAAATAGATAAGGGATTCATGCGACAGAGCTATTCACCCTTAAGAGCACCCATACCAATCGTGAAGAAGAAAGATGGACCACTGAGAATGTGCATCGACTACAGAGAGTTGAACAGGATTACGATTAAGAACAAGCATCTGTTGCCGCGAGTTGACGATCTAGTTGATTAGCTCTGAGACGCTGCAATGTTCTCGAAGATTGATCTACGTTCAGGGTACCATCAACTACGAATCAGGAAAGAAGATGTACCCAAAACAGCCCTTCAAACGTGGTACGGACATTACGAGTTTCTGTTCATGTTGCTCAGATTGACGGACACGCTAGCAACTTTCATGAACCAGATGAACTGCATGTTCAAGGACTATTTGGATAAGTTTGTCATTGTGTTCATCGATGACATACTTATACACTCTAAGACGAAGGAAGAGCACAAAGAGCACTTAATTATCATTTTGCGCATGCAACAGGACCATCAGTTATACACCAAGTTCTCCAAGTACGAGTTTTGGCTGGAGAAGGTCCATTTCCTAGGCCATGTAGTCCCCAAGGAAGGAGTATCTGTGGACCCGATGAAAATTGATGCAGTTAGCGCGTGGCCAGCTCAGAGGAACGTAACGGGAATTCACAGTTTCTTTAAACTAACAGGATGTTACCTACACTTAGTCGAAGGCTACTCAAAGTTAGCTGCTTCGCTCACAGAGCTCACCAAGAAGGGAAAGAGGTATAAGTGAATCAACAAGTATAAGGAAAGCTTTCAAGAGCTGAAATGAAGACTTATAAGCACTCTAATGCTGACCATTTCAAATGTTGGTCAGGGAAGCTTTGTGATTTGAAGCGACGCATCTAAAACCGAGTTGGAAACTGTGTTGATGCAGAGTGGTCGAGTAGTCGCATATGCCTCACGACAACTGAAAGACCCTGAAAAGAGCTACCCAATGCGTAATCTGGAGCTAGCAGCAGTAGTTTTTACATTAAAAGTATGGAGGCACTACCTGTATGGAGCCAAGTGCGAGGTTTACACGGACCATCAGAGCCTCAAGTGTATATTCACGCAAAAAGAGCTCAATATGAGGCAGCGTAGATGGCTAGAGTTGGTAAGGATTACGACCGTGAGATCCTATACCATCCGGGGAAAGCCAATAAGGTGGCCGATGCACGGAGTCAGAAGTATATTACTATGCCTATGACTATTAGTGCCTTGTCAGGAGCGCTACAAAGGAGCTATGCGACAGCGAGATCAAGATTTGGATAGGGAGATTGTCTGACATGACCCTCCAATCGACGCTCCAAGAAGAGATCAAGATCGGTCAAGGTTTCGATTTGTCCCTGCTCAAGTCCAGAAAGGAAGCTATGGAGGACAAGGGTTCAGAGTTTAAGATCCTTAAGGATAACGTACTCTACTACAGAGATAGAGTATGTGTTCTGAAAGATGAATAACTCAAGAAGCGAATCCTTTTGGAACCTTACGAGACGTCATATTCAGTACATCCGATAGAGAATAAGATGTACAAGTACCTGAAGGAAAGCTTTTGGTGGCCTGAAATGAAGAATGACATTGTCGAGTTCGTTGCCAGATACCTTACGTGTCAGAAGGTTAAGGCAGAACACCAGCGCCCAGCAGGATAATTGTAGAAAATTAAGCTACCCAAGTGGAAATAGGACCAGATTACGATGAATTTCGTAGTCGGACTGCCGAAGACGTCAAACGATAATGACGCAATCTGGGTGATTGTAGACAGACTGATGAAATCAGTTAATTTTTCTTTTTTTTTAGCAATGAAAGTTAGCTACTTGGTGGAACGACTAGCAGAATCCATGCGGCACAGTTCGTGAAACGGCATGGAGTACCAGAGTCGATCGTCTCAGATCGTAGTGGATGCTTTACCTCTAGATTTTGGCAAAGCATTTAAGCTGCATTACCGTCCAAATGAGAGTTCAGCACAACATTTCATCCTCAGACCGACAGTTAGTCTGAGAGGACCATACAGATGTTAGAGGACATGTTGAGACCCACGTCCTAGACTTCAAAGGAAATTGGAATCAGAATCTACCATTGAGCGAGTTCTCATACAACAGCAACTACCATTTCTAGATAGGAATGGCACCGTACGAGACACTCTGTGGAAAGGAATGTAGATCCCTGGCTCATTAGTTCGAAACCGGAGAGAAACGGCTAATTAGCTCAGACATCATCAAGAATACCATGGCAGACGTGAAACTGATACGAGAAACGTTAGATACAGCGCACAGTCGACAGAAGAATTTTGACGATAAGCGCCGTAGACCCCTCGAGTTTCAAGTAGGAGACTCGGTCTTTTTCAAGGCGGCACTCATGAAAGGGGTGATGCGTATTGAAAATAAAAGAAAGCTCAGTCTTAGGTATATAGGACCCTCGAGATAATAGAGAAAGTCGGGAAGGTGGCTTCTAGACTAACGCTTCCTGTCGAGTTAGCTATAGTGCACAACATCTTTCACGTCTTGATGCTGAAGACGTACGTGCTAGACAGCTCCCATGTTCTTAGCCAAGAATCCGTTTTAGTATACGCTGATCCGACGTACGAGGAGTGCGGATCCTAGTCAAAGAGGAGAAGGTACTTAGAAATAAAGTATACTGCTAGTAAAAGTGTTGTGGCGGAATCATAGTGTTGAGGAAGCCACATGAGAATGGGAAGAAGACATGAGAAGAGACTTCCTGGAATTATTCTAATTTTCGAGGACGAAAATTTTGTAAGGGGGGTAGGTTGTAATGACCGCCATTTTCATGGCACCTACTTACCTGTAATAAGTCATTAAGGAATAAAATGGACATAATTTAATATCTTTTAGTGCAAATTTAAGAAACACGGTCAAGTACATGATTGTGTAAGAGGCTGTGTACCGCTCAGATAGATGAATGTATTTCAAAGACATGGCCATGTAGAGTAGTCTCAACTAGTACACGCCCGTGTCTGAAATGTACACACCCGTGTTGCCTTGTACACACCCGTGTAAGAGTCCGTGTAGAAGGCTGTGTAATGAGCCGAGAGCCACTGTAATGGCTCTCATGAATTATGAAACTTAATTACTATGTAATGATGTAATTAAGTTAATAAACACAGTGTGCTTTTCAGTTGAATGAATTAAACGGGTATAGTGACGTTTAATTATTATTTATGCAGTGAAAGGGGCAACCGACAGTGAAATCGGTCCACCCTATTATGTGAGTATGCGTTGAGACACGCAATATCAAGAAACCGGTCTAGACGACCATTTCATGATACAGAACTGATGAGCTAGTCATCAGTACACTCAGACTGGTCATCTGAGCGCAGTAGTGATAATTGCCCTAATAGATGTACAGTATGGAGAAAAGTGGTCTAGATGACCTCTTCTCGCCCAGAGACTGACAAAATCGGAGTCAGAACGCTCGGATTAGTCAGTCAGATAGTGAATAGTGATTAGTGAATAGTGAGAAACGCAGTGTTAGGTTAGTGGCCAAGACGGCCTTAATCTGGCATAAAACTGATATATTAATAGTCAGCAGGCTCAATCTGGTCAATTGAGCACAAAATGTAGATTTTGTTTAAAAGATACGCAGTATCGGGATGAGGGTCAAGACGACCTTTTCTCGCCCCGAAACTGATATATTTAGACTCAGGACGCCCAAATTGGTCAATCGGGCACCTGACACGTTTTTCGAGACAGGGTCATATAGATCCCGAAAACTGGTCTAAAAGACCTTAGATGGATGTAAAACTGATAAATTTGAAATCAGCACGTCCAAATTAGTCAAGAGAGACTGTGTTTGAATTTTCACGCAAAAACGCCTCGTTATGCATGCATAGTGTCAACACAGTGTAGGCCTAACCACGTATCAAGAAATTGGTCAAGATAACCTTTTCTTGATATAAAACTGATATATTTGGAATCAGAATGCTCAAATTAGTCATTTGAGCACAAAAAGTGATTTTTGACCGGGAACCATGCAGTATCGGGAAACTGGTCGAGACGACCTCGGATGAAGATAAAATTGATATATTTGGGTTCAGCACGCCCAAATTAGACAGTATAGCCTATCTTAAAATTTTTCAAAAAATTAGTATAAAAGGACGGAATTTTTGGGACTATTGAAAAATAGCCCCATAATTTTTCCAAATCCCATTTCCTCCCCCAACACCACACGATGATGAACAGTGACCGACCATCGAATCCGGCCTCCGTTTTCGACACCGCCGGCACCATTGGAAAGCTCTCGACGAGCTGATTCCAACGGTGGGCCGAGTTGACCGAACCGACACCGGAGCACGCCGCACGCGCCGCCCAAAGCCGCCGGTGGCTGAATTTTTCAAACCGTCGTATCTTCGCCGTCCGACCTCCAAATGCCACGATTCCGGTCCCAATGGATTCGTGGTGAAGAGTAGAACAAAACCCAGGCTTCATTTCACATCAACAGCCGCTGGATCGTGCCACCCAAGGTTCACCGTCGCCGTCGCCGTCGCCGTCGCCACTGTCGGATCTCACTATTCCGGTGGAGTTGAGTTGCAAGGTGGGTATCAAAATGCTCAGAACAACACGTAGATCAAAAGCCCCAAATCAATTTTGGGCAACAACGTCGGAAAATGAAGATCCAACACCGCCGCCGTCGCCGACTTTTTGAGGGCCGATTTCCGGTGATAGGAGCCTCGATTGGTGAAATTGACACCACCAATGGGTTCCTCTCGTCGAGCTCTTCAAGATGGTGGTCGCCACTCCCATCGCCACCGTGGTCAACGGCGGTCAACGCCGGTCAACGGCGACCCGGAGACCGAAAATTGAAGAATGGCCCGTTGGCCTATTTTCGACGTTCCGGACACATCCGCGGCATCGGATTTGCAAACCGAAGTTTCAAAAGTGGAGAATGTCGATTCAAAGATTGTGCGGTCGAGACCGAACAGTTCGTCCGACCGCCGACGGGAACGATTTTGGTAGTGGTTTTGATCCCTTGATTCCTCAATTTATTATTAGAAATAATTATGTATGAATTACGGTTTACTGTCTTGAGGAATTGTAAGAGAAAGGGATGAAATGTCGAAAAAGAGAATGTGAAGAAATGTGAATATTTTTACGTAAAAAGCGGAGCTTTTACGTAAAAATTAGGCCTCTGGTTTAGTACGTGGCAGGTTAGAATAGGTTAGATGGTTTTGAGGCGTTTCCTAAACGCCGGAAACCCAAAAATTAAGCGGAAATGCTGCCGAAATTTCGAAAACAGCACAAAGGGGTATTTTAGGAAACGAGGGCTGAAAATGTGTTCGGGATGGAAACCCGAGCCCCCTCGATGACTTAGGTCCGGGAAAGAAGGACGGTCGTTGTGAGGATTAGTGAACCGTCTCATTAGAAATATCGTAATGTAAGAAAACGACCCCTATGTCAGAATAGTACCACCCGAGGGACGGGTGCGATCGAAGTATAAAATTTGAGGCGATTACATCGGTAACGGTAACCCGACAGGCTAAATGGTCATAGGGGAGGTATTCAGTCAGTTGATTGGTCGGTTAGCCAGTCAAGGACCAAGTCCGAATGGGATAGTGAGAGACAGTGATTAATTTGTCAAGTAGACAAATTAATCAAGCACGATTAAAAATTAGATATCAAATTTCCCAAAGTAGAGCAGCCTATCGGTACCACACAACGATAAGTTTATTAGTTCCTAACGATAGACTGACCTAAGAGCGATGTTAATTAATTTATTGGGTAAATAAATTAATTAACAATGATTAGAAAATCAAATTCTTAAGAATAGGGCAATTAGTACCGATAAGGATCGGTACTACATAACGAGAATTTTTATTAGTCACTAATGACCACGGTGACCTAAGAGTGAATGTTAATGTAATGCATTATGATTACAGGGAGGTACCTGTATTGTGACAAAGGCGAGAGTATAAACTGTCTACTGACAGGTAAGTACAACTCCGCCTACAGCATGGATAAAATGAATTTAAAATGATGCTTTTCCAGTATTTTAAGTATGTATCTTGGACACGATGCTGCACAGCATACATAAGAGCATATAGTTTCACAATCGAGTAGATTGATGAAAGAACAAGATAGAAGCCATAGATCCCTACCGCGTAGGATTGGGGACAGCTTAGAGAAGCATATGGCTAGAACAGTTAAACAAGATGGAAATAAATAGGTGTGTCGTACCGGCTCCTTCAGTCGAAGGGGTTTCCAGTTAAAGAAAGTTAAGGCCAAAAGTTGAGCATCGGTTGATAGCTCTTCGGCATTAGTTGACCTCGGGAGTTACCGTTGGTCTGCGCGCACACGGTACTGACACATGGGCCCTAAATAAACAAGAAAAGAAAAGAGAAGTTTGAAGCATAAATGAACATAACCGGACCATGCATTAGTTATAGTTCGCTATGCTTTCTTTTTCAGTAGAGTGCATACAGTACACGATGCTTCTGTCATGCATAAAGTATGTGAAGTTTTATATTCACTGTTATGACATGTTATGTGATGACATGATATGTGAGCTGATATGTGATATGCTTATATGGTATGTGATTTATTAAGTGATATATGTCATGCCTATGATTTTACATATGTGATATGTTTTAAACATGTTTTGCGGTTAACATGTTGTACTTACCGGGCGTAAAGCTCACGGAGTGTGTTCATGCTGTAGGTAAGCATCCTATAGCGTAAACTTCAAGGGACGATGATGGTGGCGGAGGTGGATGTGAGGATGAGGTTATGGATACACCGCGAGTATTCTTCCGCACAGTATGAGTAAATAATATTTTGAATGGTGACAGTTAAATAGTATTTTGAATAGTAAAAGTTAAACGGTATTTTAGAACAGTAAACAGTATATGTATGAGTAGTATATTTAAATAGTATCTGGTGAATAGTAATCAGATAAACAAGTATATAATTGTGTATGTATAATTTAAATCCTTATGTTTTTCAAATTTTGCATTTTAATAGTATACGTACGTGAATAGTAAATACGTACGTGTATATATAAAAAAAAATCCCTCTAAATTTATGGTATTAAATTCAGCAAGTTTAAGTATCGGTTTTAAAGAGAAAGTATAAGTAAAAGCTAAAGAAGCAAGTTAAGTAATATAGTTTACAGTGACGGTCCGGGTCACTGAGGGCACGGGGCGTCACAATTGTACATTACCTAAAGTGGCCGTGGGAAATACTTAGGGTTTTGGTGAAAATTTTGCATGTTTCATATGATGTTTGGTTAATTGAAATCATGCATTTTATTATGTGAATGATGAAATTTTGATTGAAAGCATGAAACAAAAATGATGGCATGTGTTTTCTTAATGTGGCCGTGAGTTATGGGAGGCTTAAAAACCCTAAGAATTTGGTTGAAAAGTACAAGGAAATGGGCTTGAAAAAGTGTTAGAAAAATGACATTGAATAGCCTAAAAAGTGGTTGAAAAGTTTGAGAAATTTTGGTTCGGTTTGGTGGTGAAAACTGAAACCAAAACTAAGGGCAAAATTGTGAAAAAATTTTGTAATGTGGTTAAAAATGTGAAATTGGAAATTTGTGAGCTTTTATGTAAAAGTTTGGAAAACTTTTACATAAAATAGGCTTGTGGTATAGTACGTGGCAGGTACATATGGTTCGAGGCGTACCTAACGCCGGTAGCCTTAAAATTACGCCGAAATGCTGCCGAAATTTCGAAAACGGCTTTCGGGGTAAAATAGGAATTAAAAATAAAAGTTTAGGGTCGGGTCGGAAACCCGAGTCCCTAACGGAAAATTGAATAAGGAAAACCTAAGGGGTGGTTCGTGAATAGTAACCCGTCCCCTAAAAATGTAAAATGCGAGTGAAACGGAAAACCGACCCCGAGGGGGGGGGGCGTTTTTGGAATTGAAATAAAGGTCTGAGTCGGGAACGGAAAATCCGAGCCTCGGAGACCTAGGTCGGGAATGTCTAGATGAACGTTTTAAATACTAGTGAAACATCCATTTGAGGCTCCGAAACGATAGAAAATCACTAAACCGACGTAAGGGTCGGAATAGTGCTTCCCGAGGGTCGGGAAAGTGAAAAATGGAAATAAAATAGAAGCGAACCCGGTCATGATTAGAAAAGAGTCAGAAAAGTTCCTGAGGGCCAAAAATGCAGTCTGGATCAATAAAATTCCGTCAGGGGCAAAACTGCAATTTTACCAAAATATAGGGGCAAAATCGTAATTTTGCAAAAGTTGGGAAAAATTGGGAAAATGATAAATAAAGCCCAAAAAGTTGTAAATAGGTTCTATTTAAGTTTTTTTAATGAAAAATAAAAGCTATAAATGGAAATGAAATTAACAAACAAAGTTTGTCTGTAGGATCCAAAAATCGACCTACAAGGAGGGCGATCAACGATCCTAGAGAGAAAAGGAGAAGAGGTTGATAAGGTAAGTACAGACATTTAATTGTCTACTCACGAATGGACTTACCATAGAGTTGTGTTATATATATATATACATTTAAGCTATTCAGTTTGTGACATGATACTAACATGTTCACGAGAATAGTAAACAAGATCAGAAACAGAAAAGAGGAATAAGATAAGTCAGATAATAAGACTTAAAAGTTAAGGTTGGCATACCGGCCTCCCCAGTTGTGAGGTTCCCAGATAGCCTCCACCCCAGAAGTGTGGCGCTGCCTCGTTAATAATGAGGTAGTTTATGGCTTAACTTCCTGCCTCCACCCTAGAAGTGTGGCGCTGCCTCGTTAATAATGAGGTAGTTTATGGCATGACTTACTACCTATAAGGTCAGTAGTCCAGAGATGACCTTAGGGTTGATCGGTGGGTCGCTCCCCTGATCCTCTATTGGTCTGCGCGCACCAGGTACGTCCAACCACGGGCCCACAAGTGAAAGTTTAAGCAGATAAAGTAAAGCGAAGAAAAGAAAGAAATAGAATAGAAAGAACAAGCAGTATAGGACTAAAGAAAATAATTGGTCCTAAGTTGACTAACCCTAGAGTGGTGTATTCAGCTTATTTACTTGTATGTATGTTTGTACTTACTGAGCTTTAGCTCATTAGTCTATTCGTGCTGTAGGTAATAAAGGAAAACAACCAGCAGTATGAAGCAAGAGTAGCGGACTGACAGGCAGATCCCAGCGATGTCATGGACGGGTTATGGTTCTGTTTCGCAGAATTCCGCTATACTCAAAGTGTAAAAGAAAGAAAGTGTAATAGTGAGGTATATGTATAAAGACAAGGCAAGAGTGTAATATGTAAAGTAGTGAAACAAGCTTAAAAGTGTGTTTCTATTTTTACGTACTTTAAAGTAACAAGACTCCAAAAATATATTTGGGAAAAACAAAAAGTATTAAGTAGTACGTATATATTTATGTATACACAATTTTCAAGAATCAGTAGTTTCATCTAGTCCAGTTTAAAAAGAAAGAAAAAAAAATATTCCTAGTTTTTCAAGAACAAATCTTTTAAACCCCAAGGAGAAGAAAGTTATAGAGACAAGCAAGCTAAGTAAGACTAAGCAAAGAATAAAGAAAGCAAGCAAGATAAGGTGGACGACCTAAGCTAGAGGGGTCGCCCACATGACGTCTGCACCTATCCTTATCATTCCGGATCAGGATCAAGTATATGACGTCTACACCAATGCTTCTCATCAAGGTCTTGGAGCAGTCTTGATCCAACTGAACCGAGTTGTCGCTTACGCCTCACGACAGCTAAAACAACATGAATGAAACTACCCTACACACGACCTAGAGTTAGCTGCAGTAGTGTTTGTGCTTAAGATTTGGCGTTGTTATCTGTACGGTGCCAGTTTTAGACTGTTTTCAAATCACAAGAGTTTGAAATACCTAGCTACACAGAAAGATCTCAACCTGCGTCAGAGAAGGTGGGTAGAATACATGCAAGACTACGACTTCCAAGTCGAGTACCATCCGGGTAAAGCAAATGTGGTTGCAGATGCACTAAGTAGGAAAAGAGAGGTAGTTCCCAATCCTGATCATGATGCTTCTATAATAACGATGCAGATAGATGAGTGGGAAAAGGACAGAGTTCTCACAGCTTATCAAGTTCGTTTTGGCGAAGTTCAGGGTCACCCAGTGTTATACAACTTAGTGATGGAACCAGACTACGTGCAGAGGATCAAGGAGAATCAGTTGGCAGATACACGTTTCGTTGACATCCGAGATAGATTATTAAAGGGAAAGCGTGTTGCAGAGTAGTCGATGGACGCCAGTGGAATTCTTTACAACGAAGGTCGCTTAGCAGTGCCACACATCCCAGAGCTTATACAGGAGATCTTGTCAGAGTTTCATCAGTCGAGGTTCGCCATGCACCCAGGTGGAAACAAGATGTATCAAAACTTAAGACGGTAACTTTGGTGGAGAGGTATGAAGTTAGATGTGAAGAACTTCGTGGCCAACTGTTGGACGTGTCAGAAAGTAAAGGCAGTACGGGAGAGACCCGCAGGTCTGCTCCAACCACTTCCAATACCTCGGTGGAAGTGGGATAGTATAGGAATGGACTTCTTAACCGGCTTACCGAGAGCATAGGATGGATCTGATGGAGTCTGGGTAGTTGTAGATCGTCTCACGAAGACTGCACACTTCATCCCATTCAAGACGACTTGCACCAGGAACCAACTAGCCGAGCTTTACATGAGGAACGTAGTCAGATTGCATGGAGTTCCTTCGGTGATTGTTTCTGATCGTGATACGCGCTTCAACGCTCGCTTTTGGCAAAGTCTACTGGAAGCTCTAGGCACGGAACTGAACTTTAGCACTGCTTTTCATCCACAGACAGATGGTCAGTCGGAGCGTCTCATACAGATTCTTGAGGATATGCTACGTGCCTACGTTCTTGATCTTGGAGATGGATGGAGCAAACACCTCTACATGGCAGAGTTCGCATACAACAACAGTTATCAAGCGAGTATCGGAATGGCACCCTTTGAAGCGTTGTACGGAAAGCCCTGTAGATCACCCATCTATTGGGTTGACAACCAGGAAGCACCAGTGGGTGGACCCGAGATGATTCTAGACCAGTACAAGAAGATTGCCATCATCAAACAACGACTTCTAACAGCACAGAGTCGACAGAAGAGCTATGCTGATCAACGCAGAAAGCCGTTAGAGTTCGAGGTCGGAGAGTTTGTGTTGCTAAAGGTTTCACCGAAGAAAGGTATCTCTCGTTTCGGAGTTAAAGGGAAGCTAGCACCACGTTACATTGGACCTTTCGAGATCGTACGCAGAGTTGGTAAGGTTGCATATGAGCTGAAGTTACCCGACACCTTGGGAGTGCACAACGTTTTCCATGTATCGATGCTGAGGAAGAGTGCACGAACAGAGTCCGAAGTCATTTCAACAGATGATATAGAAATCCAACCAGATATCTCTTATGTCGAGGTTCCGGTGAAGATTTTGGATCGTAAGGTCAAGCAGCTGAGAACGAAAACAATACCCATGGTGAAGGTTCTTTGGAGTAACCATGGTGAAGAGGAAGCCACATGGGAAACCGAGAAAGATATGCGCGAGAACCATGCTGAATGGTTCGCTAAGCAGTAGAGTACATGTAATGTAGTCGACCTAAGTTTGTTTTGTAACTCTACTCTGTTCATAGTGGTAGATATACCACTATATGTTTTGAAAGGTGCATTTAGACTGCTTAATGAAATGAGAAGTTATTCATATTCTCATTCTCTTCTTTAGTGTGGAGTAATTCTTAAATTTTCGAGGACGAAACTATTTTTAGTGGTAGATATTTGTGACGCCTTAAATTTTATTTAAGGGTCAATATATAATTTAAATAAAATTAGTATGCCAAAAATTAATTAAAAATCCTTTTGGAAACCCTAGGTTGGTTTCCTAGTCAAATTCCACTCAAAAAGTCAATAATTTGAACTTCAAAAAGAAACCCTAAAATATTCGGTCATCACTTGGGATTTAATTTAAAATTTAAATTCCACAAATCCAAGGAGGATTTAAATTCAAATTTCATTCCTTAGATATAAAGAAGAAATTCGGTCATAAAGTATAAGAAATAAAGGAGATTTTATTTGAATTAAAAGCTAGGTTAAAACTCAATTAAAATTCAAATTATTTTTCCTTAAAAACTAAGGGATAATTTTGGCCACTTAAGGGGAAATAAGAGAGAAAACCCTAGCCTCAAACAGCACAAAAACTTTCCCTTTTGCCCCTTAAAATTTTCAGCCAAACAAGGAAGAGAAAGGGAAAGAAAAACCTAGTATAAAAACCCCCTTTTAACTCTCATTCACCCCTCCTTTCCCCCTCAAAATTTCGGCCAGCTTTCCCCCTCTTCCCTCTCTAAATTTTCTCTCCCAAAACACACCCAAAACAGCAAACAAAACCTACCAAAAGGCAGCTCAAAGATTCAACAACTTTTGAGACAAAAACAAGGTGAGAAATCAAACTTTTTCCTTCCTTCTCCTTTTGATTTTAAATTCGAAATTTATATGGTTTTCTCCACTATTTCCATACTGTTTTGAAGACTCCAATACTCACACAAATTCAGCCAAAAGGGAGACCAAGCATCAAAAATAGGGCAGCACAAACAAGGTGTGATTTTTCTCTCAAACCCTAAAATTTTGCCTCATTGATCCCCTTTTCAAAAACCCTATTATCATATGTGTAAGATTTTATGATTTTGTCAATTTGATTCTTGGGTTGTGTTAATGACATATAAATAAGGTTTTCTACAAAAATTCGTGATCATTGGATGAAAATTGAATTAGTTTGAGGCTAATCGAAATTCGGACACAGAAAAACGGAAATCTGGAAAATTACCATATGAACAGTAAATTTGTGTCAGCAATAACTTGAGTTTTAAAAACGATTTTTGAGTGATTCTTGAGCCTAAAATTAAATTCACGATGTCCCCTAAATTTCTACAAAAGTTCATAATCAAACTCATCCGTTTACCTAGTCAAAATATTTTTCTAAGATAGGCGGACAGAACTGCCAGGTTTTGAACCAAAACTGAAACCCAGATTTTTATGCCTGAAAACAACCCTCGGTTTTTGGCCTAGTTGAATGACCAAATGATGTCCAAAAATTATAAAAATTATATGGAATTAAAGCTACGGATGTCTAGTTTAACATATTAAAAATTTAGAATTTTTGGGATGAAAAATAAATTAATATGGATTTTACAGTCAGCCTAGGTCAGTCTGCCCATGTCTAGTAATATCCTAACTTAGGGGTTTTCACAAATTTTAAATCCCCAATGTTATTAAACATTTTAAAATCCTTTTGTGGCACACTAAAATGATTCGATGATTAGGTCTAGACCTAGACTGATCATATGTTGTGATTATAGGATTTATTTGACGTTCTTGCTGGATTTGTGGAACACGTTATCGTAACGCTTGTGCGATAATCGAGGTAGGACGTTCAAGCCTTTTCTGGGAGTAGTCAAGTGTTTTAAATTCCCCTGTTTTATTGATGGCATGCTGTTTTCGATTTATGAAATTATTATACTATTTTTGATGAAATAAACGCATGCAACGTATTTGTAATAAATGTGTATTTTAAAGAGTGTTTTGATTAATGGCATAATATAACTTGGTAAATACCATCTTTTGAATAATCCGGTGAACATAATTGAGCTCTAGTTCACGATCATTGTAAATGATGCGTGCGTCCCGAATTTGACGCCATGGGGGAAGGTCCCTAAACCTGCGCAGGGCCGTTCGGCCTATTTAGACCGTAACGAGATGATCTAGGATAATTCAAATTCGAGGCACGTATATTATAGCTACGACAAGTCCTCACTCATAATATGATGGTTGTTTTAATGATTTATTATTTTAATATTGGGGCACGTATATTGCAGCTACGCTAAGTCCTCAGCAGAATAAAACTTGCATTAAAAATGTTTTTTTTTTAAATTGTTGATTATTTTTGGAAACAGATATTATGCCATATTTTTAAATGTTATCTGTTAACCCACCTTTGTTTCTGTCCTACTGAGCCAGCGCTCACGTCCTTTTTTCTTTGTGATTTCGAAATGACTACTTCCAGGTACGGGAGGTAGCAGTTCCGAAATTCGTTGAGATATCCGTTACTACCGAAGATGATGCTATCCGTTTCCTCCTTCTTCTTCTTTCTGTTTCTTGTTCTGATGTAACGAGACTTTAAGTTTGTATTTTATTTCACGTTATTCAAATTTCATGCTTGGGAATATTTTATGGTTGGTAATTTCTTTTGAAAACTGATTTTGTATTTGACTTCCGCATTAAAAAGCATTTATTTTCTCCTTTATTTTATTTTATGGTTATGATGCTACTTTATAATTAGGCTTAGCTAAATTATAATGTTGACCCGTTGTTTTTTTGTAATAAATGTTTTCCTTAAATCTCGAGTTGATATTATGATTTGGCTGCCGTGTCACGTGTCTAAATTTTGGGCCGTGACAAATAATGGTATCAGAGCCCAGGTTTTCAAAAGGGTTTTCCATCAAAACGTTTTCAAAAGGGTTTTCCATCAAAACGTTTTCCAAAGGGGTTTTTCGTCAAAATGTTTTCAAAAGGGTTTTCATCAAAACGTTTTCAAAATACCCAAGCATAGTTTTCTTTACTCTTAGAAGCTTATAGGATTTCCTCTTCCTTCAATCATATGCAGCAAAATGGCTCGTCCCGGCACGCGTAGTCAGAGGCAGCAGAGAGGCAACGACGAAGAGAACCCCAGGAACACGCAGCCTTAAGGGAGTCAGAATACAGCGGTTCCTACACCGAACGATCAGCTAACGGCGATGCAGAATCTCACGGCAGCGATACAGGCTCTCCTCACCATCTTACCTTTTGGAACACCTAACCCAGCTCCTGTAGCCAATGTTGTTCCTAATGAGACCCAGAGAACGGGGAGTTCTTCTCAGACTCCTCAGCAAACGCCTACCACCGAAAACCCTACCTCTAGAGCAGTACCTACCCAGCCTATAATACATCCTAAACAGGCAGCCCTAACTCTTTTCTTTAAGCCTTACGTACCCACTTTCGACGGCATGGGCACAGAGATGGATGCCGACTACTGGTTTGATGCCATTCGCAAGCAACTAAAGTTGACCGCCACACCCGCAGAGTTCTGGGTTGAGTTTGCTTCCAACAAGCTGGTGGGTCTAGCCTCTACCTGGTGGGCTAGTATTGAGGATGGTTTGATAGAGGAGCAGAGGTCTTCTTGGACAGTTTTTGAGGAGCGTTTTCACGAGCGTTTCTTTTCAGCTCAGTTCCGCGACAGAAAAGCTAGGGAGTTCGTCCGTTTGAAGCAAGGGTCTATGTCAGTGCGGGAATATGAAGCCAAGTTCACTGAGTTAGGCCGGTATGCGAAGAATCAGGTGTTAGATGAAGCTACTAAGTGTCTCCGCTTTGAGGAAGGGTTTAGCCTCTATGTGAAGAGGGGTGTACAACCGTTACAGATCAGGGATAGCTGCCAGCAAATAGTTGCTAAGGCGTTGACAGTGGAAGAGGGCGACAAGGAGTTCCTTGAAGCTCGTAACAAAAACAAGTCAGGACCAATCCGCAACAAGCCTCAACACAAGCCGCAGACTCCTTACTAGAAGAATTAGCAATCTCAAGGGTCAGGTTCTCATCAGTCTTCTAGACAGCGACAGGGTCGGGTGAATATGATTACCTGCTTCGAGTGTGGTGATGAAGGTCATAAAAGAAATGTCTGCCCGAAGAGGCAGTCGAGAGACAATGCTCATAGACATCATCATCAGCGGAATCAGAATGGTCTTCCACAGAGACAACAGTTTACTTTCCAGTCTTCGCAGTCACAGCGTCCTCAGCTTCCGGCCCCCTATCAACCTCAGCGCACGAGCCAGTACACTGCGCCATATGCTCCACATGCTACACCGCTACAGCAGCTCCCAGTGCCGAGTTATCAGAGACCGCCACCACAGGGTCAGAGTACAGGTTATCAACGAGGGAATACAGCTCAAAATCGTGGTAAGGCACCACAGGTACATGCTCTTGGAGCTGACAGCATGGAGATAGATCATGCACCGACTGCATTAGATGGTATAATTCCTATCTTTGGTACATATGCATATGTTTTGTTTGACACTGGAGCTACACACTCTTTTATAGCCCAACATTATGCTCGTTCACTTGGTTTAAAACTGCAAAATCTTGACTCTCCCTTATGTGTGAAATCCCCGTTGGGCACGACTACCGTTAGTGATGGGTGTCAAGCCTATGTTTATGTTGGGGATGTTTGTTTGGAGGCATCACTTGTAGTAATGCCTATGTTTGCTTATGATGTTATTCTGGGATATGACTGGCTTTCCCGATATGGGATTATGTTTGATGGTCGCAATCGTCGCGTTATCTTTACAACTGATTTCGGACAATGTTTGCTTATGATGTTATTCTGGGATATGACTGGCTTTCCCGATATGGGATTATGCTTGATGGTCGCAATCGTCGCGTTATCTTTACAACTGATTTCGGACATGTAGTGTCCTATCAGTTAAGCTTAGTTTCAGATGTTGATAGATCTGCTCTGAGGTTAGTGTCGAAGAGTAGACAGGGTATTCTTTGCTTCTTATCCTTGTGTACGGTAGAAGGATCCAGTTCTGAAAAGAGTACCCAACCTATACCTGTTGTCGATAGTTTTCCAGATGTTTTTCCAAAAGCTCTTCCAGGTTTACCACCTCATCGAGAAATAGAATTTCGTATCGACTTAGTTCCTAGAACAGCTCCTTTTGCTTCTGCTCCGTATCGTATGGCACCTCTAGAGATGAAAGAGTTGCGCAAGCAGCTGGATGAGTTGAAATCGCTGGGCTTTATCCGAGACAGTAACTCACCTTGGAGTTCATCAGTCCTTTTTGTGAAGAAAGCCGACGGTTCACTACGTCTCTGTGTGGACTACAGAAAGCTCAATAGTGTGACCATCAAAAATAAGTATCTGTTACCACGCATAGATGACTTGTTCGACCAGTTGGGTGGAGCTTGTTTCTTCTCCAAGATTGATTTGAGATCCGGTTATCATCAGCTTCGGGTTAGAGAGGAGGATATCCCGAAGACGGCGTTCCGAACGAGGCATGGCAGTTACGAGTTCTTAGTAATGCCTTTCGGTTTGACAAATGCGCCAGCAGCCTTCATGGATATGATGAATAGAGTCTTCCGACCTTTTCTTGATAAGTTTGTCATCGTATTCATCGACGACATCCTCATCTACTCCCGAACACGTGAAGATCATGCACGGCATCTCAGTATAGTTTTACAGACTCTTCGTGAACATCAGTTGTACGCCAAGAAAGAAAAATGTGAGTTTTGGAAGACAGAGGTTAAGTTTCTCGGACATATCATCTCAGGAGATGGTATATCAGTTGATCCATTCAAGGTTGAAGCGATTCTTAAATGGGAACGACCGAAGAATGTTCGAGAGATCCGAAGCTTCTTGGGCTTAGCGGGATATTATCGACGTTTTGTACAGGACTTCAGCAAGCTTGCCGCTCCCCTCACCAATCTGACAAAGAAGGATGTACCTTTCGTTTGGGACAACAGCTGTGAGTCAGTCTTCCAAGAGTTAAAGAGTCGTTTGACGTCTGCACCTATCCTTATCATTCCGGATCAGGATCAAGTATATGACGTCTACACCAATGCTTCTCATCAAGGTCTTGGAGCAGTCTTGATCCAACTGAACCGAGTTGTCGCTTATGCCTCACGACAGCTAAAACAACACGAACGAAACTACCCTACACACGATCTAGAGTTAGCTGCAGTAGTGTTTGCGCTTAAGATTTAGCGTTGTTATCTGTACGGTGCCAGTTTTAGACTGTTTTCAGATCACAAGAGTTTGAAATACCTAGCTACATAGAAAGATCTCAACCTGCGTCAGAGAAGGTGGGTAGAATACATGCAAGACTACGACTTCCAAGTCGAGTACCATCCGGGTAAAGCAAATGTGGTTGCAGATGCACTAAGTAGGAAAAGAGAGGCAGTTCCCAATCCTGATCATGATGCTTCTATAATAGCGATGCAGATAGATGAGTGGGAAAAGGACAGAGTTCTCACAGCTTATCAAGTTCATTTTGGCAAAGTTCAGGGTCACCCAGTGTTATACAACTTAGTGATGGAACCAGACTACGTGCAGAGGATCAAGGAGAATCAGTTGGCAGATACACGTTTCGTTGACATCCGAGATAGATTATTAAAGGGAAAGCGTGTTGCAGAGTGGTCGATGGACGCCAGTGGAATTCTTTACAACGAAGGTCGCTTAGCAGTGCCACACATCCCAGAGCTTATACAGGAGATCTTGTCAGAGTTTCATCAGTCGAGGTTCGCCATGCACCCAGGTGGAAACAAGATGTATCAAAACTTAAGACGGCAACTTTGGTGGAGAGGTATGAAGTTAGATGTGAAGAACTTCGTGGCCAACTGTTGGACGTGTCAGAAAGTAAAGGCAGTACGGGAGAGACCCGCAGGTCTGCTCCAACCACTTCCAATACCTCAGTGGAAGTGGGATAGTATAGGAATGGACTTCTTAACCGACTTACCGAGAGCACATGATGGATCTGATGGAGTCTGGGTAGTTGTAGATCGTCTCACGAAGACTGCACACTTCATCCCGTTCAGGACGACTTGCACCAGGAACCAACTAGCCGAGCTTTACATGAGGAATGTAGTCAGATTGTATGGAGTTCCTTCGGTGATTGTTTCTGATCGTGATACGTGCTTCAACGTTCGCTTTTGTCAAAGTCTACTGGAAGCTCTAGGCACGGAACTGAACTTTAGCACTGCTTTTCATCCACAGACAGATGGTCAGTCGGAGCGTCTCATACAGATTCTCGAGAATATGCTACGTGCCTGCGTTCTTGATCTTGGAGATGGATGGAGCAAACACCTCTACATGGCAGAGTTCGCATACAACAACAGTTATCAAGCGAGTATCGGAATGGCACCCTTTGAAGCGTTGTACGGAAAGCCTTGTAGATCACCCATCTATTGGGTTGACAACCAGGAAGCACCAGTGGGTGGACCCGAGATGATCCTAGACCAGTACGAGAAGATTGCCATCATCAAACAACGACTTCTAATAGCACAGAGTCGACAGAAGAGCTATGCTGATCAACGCAGAAAGCCGTTAGAGTTCGAGGTCGGAGAGTTTGTGTTGCTAAAGGTTTCACCGAAGAAAGGTATCTCTCGTTTCGGAGTTAAAGGGAAGCTTGCACCACGTTACATTGGACCTTTCGAGATCGTACGCAGAGTTGGTAAGGTTGCATATGAGCTGAAGTTACCTGACACCTTGGGAGTGCACAACGTTTTCCATGTATCGATGCTGAGGAAGAATGCACGAACAGAGTCCGAAGTCATTTCAACAGATGATATAGAAATCCAACCAGATGTCTCTTATGTCGAGGTTCCGGTGAAGATTTTGGATCGTAAGGTCAAGCAGCTGAGAACGAAAACAATACCCATAGTGAAGGTTCTTTGGAGTAACCATGGTGAAGAGGAAGCCACATGGGAAACCGAGAAAGATATGCGCGAGAACCATACTGAATGGTTCGCTAAGCAGTAGAGTACATGTAATGTAGTCGACCTAAGTTTGTTTTGTAACTCTACTCTGTTCATAGTGGTAGATATACCACTATATGTTTTGAAAGGTGTATTTAGACTGCTTAATGAAATGAGAAGTTATTCATATTCTTATTCTCTTCTTTAGTGTGGAGTAATTCTTAAAGTTTCGAGGACGAAACTATTTTTAGTGGTAGATATTTGTGACGCCTTAAATTTTATTTAAGGGTCAATATATAATTTAAATAAAATTAGTATGCCAAAAATTAATTAAAAATCCTTATGGAAACCCTAGGTTGGTTTCCTAGTCAAATTCCACTCAATAAGTCAATAATTTGAACTTCAAAAAGAAACCCTAAAATATTCGGTCATCACTTTGGATTTAATTTAAAATTTAAATTCCACAAATCCGAAGAGGATTTAAATTCAAATTTCATTCCTTAGATATAAAGAAGAAATTCGGCCATAAAGTGTAGGAAATAAATGAGATTTTATTTGAATTAAAAGCTAGGTTAAAACTCAATTAAAATTCAAATTATTTTTCCTTAAAAACGAAGGGATAATTTTGGCCACTTAAGGGGAAATAAGAGAGAAAACCCTAGCCTCAAAACAGCACAAAAACTTTCCCTTTTGCCCCTTAAAATTTTCAGCCAAACAAGGAAGAGAAAGGGAAAGAAAAACCTAGTATAAAAACCCCCTTTTAACTCTCATTCACCCCTCCTTTCCCCCTCAAAATTTCGGCCAGCTTTCCCCCTCTTCCCTCTCTAAATTTTCTCTCCCAAAACACACCCAAAACAGCAAACAATACCTACCAAAAGGCAGCTCAAAGATTCAACAACTTTTGAGACAAAAACAAAGTGAGAAATCAAACTTTTTCCTTCCTTCTCCTTTTGATTTTAAATCCGAAATTTATATGGTTTTCTCCACTATTTCCATACTGTTTTGAAGACTCCAATACTCACACAAATTCAGCCAAAAGGGAGACCAAGCATCAAAAATAGGGCAGCACAAACAAGGTGTGATTTTTCTCTCAAACCCTAAAATTTTGCCTCATTGATCCCCTTTTCAAAAACCCTATTATCATATGTGTAAGATTTTATGATTTTGTCAATTTGATTCTTGGGTTGTGTTAATGACATATAAATAAGGTTTTCTACAAAAATTCGTGATCATTGGATGAAAATTGAATTGGTTTGAGGCTAATCAAAATTCGGACACAGAAAAACGGAAATCTGGAAAATTATCATATGAACAATAAATTTGTGTCAGCAATAACTTGAGTTTAAAAACGATTTTTGAGTGATTCTTGAGCCTAAAATTAAATTCACGATGTCCCCTAAATTTCTACAGAAGTTCAGAATCAAACTCATCCGTTTACCTAGTCAAAATATTTTTCTAAGATAGGCGGACAGAACTGCCAGGTTTTGAACCGAAACTGAAACCCAGATTTTTATGCCTGAAAACAACCCTCGGTTTTTGGCCTAGTTGAATGACCAAATGATGTCCAAAAATTATAAAAATTATACGGAATTAAAGCTACGGATGTCTAGTTTAACATGTTAAAAATTTAGAATTTTTGGGATGAAAAATAAATTAATATGGATTTTACAGTCAGCCTAGGTCAGTCTGCCCATGTCTAGTAATATCCTAACTTAGGGGTTTTCACAAATTTTAAATCCCCAATGTTATTAAACATTTTAAAATCCTTTTGTGGCACACTAAAATGATTGGATGATTAGGTCTAGACCTAGACTGATCATATGTTGTGATTATAGGATTTATTTGACGTTCTTGCTAGATTTGTGGAACACGTTATCGTAACGCTTGTGCGATAATCGAGGTAGGACGTTCAAGCCTTTTCTGGGAGTAGTCAAGTGTTTTAAATTCCCCTGTTTTATTGATGGCATGCTGTTTTCGATTTATGAAATTATTATACTATTTTTGATGAAATAAACGCATGCAACGTATTTTGTAATAAATGTGTATTTTAAAGAGTGTTTTGATTAATGGCATAATATAACTTGGTAAATACCATCTTTTGAATAATCCGGTGAACATAATTGAGCTCTAGTTCACGATCATTGTAAATGATGCGTGCGTCCCGAATTTGACGCCATGGGGGAAGGTCCCTAAACCTGCGCAGGGCCGTTCGGCCTATTTAGACCGTAACGAGATGATCTAGGATAATTCAAATTCGAGGCACGTATATTATAGCTACGACAAGTCCTCACTCATAATATGATGGTTGTTTTAATGATTTATTATTTTAATATTGGGGCACGTATATTGCAGCTACGCTAAGTCCTCAGCAGAATAAAACTTGCATTAAAAATGTTTTTTTTTAAATTGTTGATTATTTTTGGAAACAGATATTATGCCATATTTTTAAATGTTATCTGTTAACCCACCTTTGTTTCTGTCCTACTGAGCCAGCGCTCACGTCCTTTTTTCTTTGTGATTTCGAAATGACTACTTCCAGGTACGGGAGGTAGCAGTTCCGAAATTCGTTGAGATATCCGTTACTACCGAAGATGATGCTATCCGTTTCCTCCTTCTTCTTCTTTCTGTTTCTTGTTCTGATGTAACGAGACTTTAAGTTTGTACTTTATTTCACGTTATTCAAATTTCATGCTTGGGAATATTTTATGGTTGGTAATTTCTTTTGAAAACTGATTTTGTATTTGACTTCCGCATTAAAAAGCATTTATTTTCTCCTTTATTTTATTTTATGGTTATGATGCTACTTTATAATTAGGCTTAGCTAAATTATAATGTTGACCCGTTGTTTTTTTGTAATAAATGTTTTCCTTAAATCTCGGGTTGATATTATGATTTGGCTGCCGTGTCACGTGTCTAAATTTTGGGCCGTGACAAATAATGGTATCAGAGCCCAGGTTTTCAAAAGGTTTTTCCATCAAAACGTTTTCAAAAGGGTTTTCCATCAAAACGTTTTCAAAAGGGGTTTTTCGTCAAAACGTTTTCAAAAGGGTTTTCATCAAAACGTTTTCAAAATACCCAAGCATAGTTTTCTTTACTCTTAGAAGCTTATAGGATTTCCTCTTCCTTCAATCATATGCAGCAAAATGGCTCGTCCCGGCACGCGTAGTCAGAGGCAGCAGAGAGGCAACGACGAAGAGAACCCCGGGAACACGCAGCCTCAAGGGAGTCAGAATACAGCGGTTCCTACATCGAACGATCAGCTAACGGCGATGCAGAATCTCACGGCAGCGATACAGGCTCTCCTCACCGTCTTACCTTTTGGAACACCTAACCCAGCTCCTGTAGCCAATGTTGTTCCTAATGAGACCCAGAGAACGAAGAGCTCTTCTCAGACTCCTCAGCAAACGCCTACCACCGAAAACGCTACCTCTAGAGCAGTACCTACCCAGCCTATAATACATCCTAAACAGGCAGCCCTAACTCTTTTCTTTAAGCCTCACGTACCCACTTTCGATGGCATGGGCACAGAGATGGATGCCGACTATTGGTTTGATGCCATTCGCAAGCAACTAAAGTTGACCGCCACACCCACAGAGTTCTGGGTTGAGTTTGCTTCCAACAAGCTGGTGGGTCTAGCCTCTACCTAGTGGGCTAGTATTGAGGATGGTTTGATAGAGGAGCAGAGGTCTTCTTGGACAGTTTTTGAGGAGCGTTTTCACGAGCGTTTCTTTTCAGCTCAGTTCCGCGACAGAAAAGCTAGGGAGTTCGTCCGTTTGAAGCAAGGGTCTATGTCAGTGCGGGAATATGAAGCCAAGTTCACTGAGTTAGCCCGGTATGCGAAGAATCAGGTGTTAGATGAAGCTACTAAGTGTCTCCGCTTTGAGGAAGGATTTAGCCTCTATGTGAAGAGGGGTGTACAACCGTTACAGATCAGGGATAGCTGCCAGCAAATAGTTGCTAAGGCGTTGACAGTGGAAGAGGGCGACAAGGAGTTCCTTGAAGCTCGTAACAAAAACAAGTCAGGACCAATCCGCAACAAGCCTCAACACAAGCCGCAGACTCCTTACCAGAAGAATTAGCAATCTCAGGGGTCAGGTTCTCATCAGTCTTCTGGAGAGCGACAGGGTCGGGTGAATATGATTACCTGCTTCGAGTGTGGTGATGAAGGTCATAAAAGAAATGTCTGCCCGAAGAGGCAGTCGAGAGACAATGCTCATAGACATCATCATCAGCGGAATCAGAATGGTCTTCCACAGAGACAACAGTTTACTTTCCAGTCTTCGCAGTCACAGCGTCCTCAGCTTCCGGCCCCCTATCAGCCTCAGCGCACGAGCCAGTACACTGCGCCATATGCTCCACATGCTACACCGCTACAGCAGTTCCCAGTGCCGAGTTATCAGAGACCGCCACCACAGGGTCAGAGTACAGGTTATCAGCGAGGGAATACAGCTCAAAATCGTGGTAAGGCACCACAGGTACATGCTCTTGGAGCTGACAGCATGGAGATAGATCATGCACCGACTGCATTAGATGGTATAATTCCTATCTTTGGTACATATGCATATGTTTTGTTTGACACTGGAGCTACACACTCTTTTATAGCCCAACATTATGCTCGTTCACTTGGTTTAAAACTGTAAAATCTTGACTCTCCCTTATGTGTGAAATCCCCGTTGGGCACGACTACCGTTAGTGATGGGTGTCAAGCCTATGTTTATGTTGGGGATGTTTGTTTGGAGGCATCACTTGTAGTAATGCCTATGTTTGCTTATGATGTTATTCTGGGATATGACTGGCTTTCCCGATATGGGATTATGCTTGATTGTCGCAATCGTCGCGTTATCTGTACAACTGATTTCGGACATGTAGTGTCCTATCAGTTAAGCTTAGTTTCAGATGTAGATAGATCTGCTCTGAGGTTAGTGTCGAAGAGTAGACAGGGTATTCTTTGCTTCTTATCCTTGTGTACGGTAGAAGGATCCAGTTCTGAAAAGAGTACCCAACCTATACCTGTTGTCGATAGTTTTCCGGATGTTTTTCCAAAAGCTCTTCCAGGTTTACCACCTCATCGAGAAATAGAATTTCGTATCGACTTAGTTCCTGGAACAGCTCCTTTTGCTTCTGCTCCGTATCGTATGGCACCTCTAGAGATGAAAGAGTTGCGCAAGCAGCTGGATGAGTTGAAATCGCTGGGCTTTATCCGAGACAGTAACTCACCTTGGGGTTCATCAGTCCTTTTTGTGAAGAAAGCCGACGGTTCACTACGTCTCTGTGTGGACTACAGAAAGCTCAATAGTGTGACCATCAAAAATAAGTATCTGTTACCACGCATAGATGACTTGTTCGACCAGTTGGGTGGAGCTTGTTTCTTCTCCAAGATTGATTTGAGATCCGGTTATCATCAGCTTTGGGTTAGAGAGGAGGATATCCCGAAGACGGCGTTCCGAACGAGGTATGGCAGTTACGAGTTCTTAGTAATGCCTTTCAGTTTGACAAATGCGCCAGCAGCCTTCATGGATATGATGAATAGAGTCTTCCGACCTTTTCTTGATAAGTTTGTCATCGTATTCATCGACGACATCCTCATCTACTCCCGAACTCGTGAAGAACATGCACGGCATCTCAGTATAGTTTTACAGACTCTTCGTGAACATCAATTGTACGCCAAGAAAGAAAAATGTGAGTTTTGGATGACAGAGGTTAAGTTTCTCGGACATATCATCTCAGGAGATGGTATATCAGTTGATCCATCCAAGGTTGAAGCGATTCTTAAATGGGAACGACCGAAGAATGTTCCAGAGATCCGAAGCTTCTTGGGCTTAGCGGGATATTATCGACGTTTTGTACAGGACTTCAGCAAGCTCGCCGCTCCCCTCACCAATCTGACAAAGAAGGATGTACCTTTCGTTTGGGACAACAGCTGTGAGTCAGTCTTCCAAGAGTTAAAGAGACGTTTGACGTCTGCACCTATCCTTATCATTCCGGATCAGGATCAAGTATATGACGTCTACACCAATGCTTCTCATCAAGGTCTTGGAGCAGTCTTGATCCAACTGAACCGAGTTGTCGCTTATGCCTCACGACAGCTAAAACAACACGAACGAAACTACCCTACACACGATCTAGAGTTAGCTGCAGTAGTGTTTGCGCTTAAGATTTAGCGTTGTTATCTGTACGGTGCCAGTTTTAGACTGTTTTCAGATCACAAGAGTTTGAAATACCTAGCTACACAGAAAGATCTCAACCTGCGTCAGAGAAGGTGGGTAGAATACATGCAAGACTACGACTTCCAAGTCGAGTACCATCCGGATAAAGCAAATGTGGTTGCAGATGCACTAAGTAGGAAAAGAGAGGCAGTTCCCAATCCTGATCATGATGCTTCTATAATAGCGATGCAGATAGATGAGTGGGAAAAGGACAGAGTTCTCACAGCTTATCAAGTTCGTTTTGGCGAAGTTCAGGGTCACCCAGTGTTATACAACTTAGTGATGGAACCAGACTACGTGCAGAGGATCAAGGAGAATCAGTTGGCAGATACACGTTTCGTTGACATCCGAGATAGATTATTAAAGGGAAAGCGTGTTGCAGAGTGGTCGATGGACGCCAGTGGAATTCTTTACAACGAAGGTCGCTTAGCAGTGCCACACATCCCAGAGCTTATACAGGAGATCTTGTCAGAGTTTCATCAGTCGAGGTTCGCCATGCACCCAGGTGGAAACAAGATGTATCAAAACTTAGGACGGCAACTTTGGTGGAGAGGTATGAAGTTAGATGTGAAGAACTTCGTGGCCAACTGTTGGACGTGTCAGAAAGTAAAGGCAGTACGGGAGAGACCCGCAGGTCTGCTCCAACCACTTCCAATACCTCAGTGGAAGTGGGATAGTTTAGGAATGGACTTCTTAACCGGCTTACCGAGAGCACAGGATGGATCTGATGGAGTCTGGGTAGTTGTAGATCGTCTCGCGAAGACTGCACACTTCATCCCGTTCAAGACGACTTGAACCAGGAACCAACTAGCCGAGCTTTACATGAGGAACGTAGTCAGATTGTATGGAGTTCCTTCGGTGATTGTTTCTGATCGTGATACGTGCTTTAACGCTCGCTTTTGTCAAAGTCTACTGGAAGCTCTAGGCACGGAACTGAACTTTAGCACTGCTTTTCATCCATAGACAGATGGTCAGTCGGAGCGTCTCATACAGATTCTCGAGAATATGCTACGTGCCTGCGTTCTTGATCTTGGAGATGGATGGAGCAAACACCTCTACATGGCAGAGTTCGCATACAACAACAGTTATCAAGCGAGTATCGGAATGGCACCCTTTGAAGCGTTGTACGGAAAGCCTTGTAGATCACCCATCTATTGGGTTGACAACCAGGAAGCACCAGTGGGTGGACCCGAGATGATCCTAGACCAGTACGAGAAGATTGCCATCATCAAACAACGACTTCTAATAGCACAGAGTCGACAGAAGAGCTATGCTGATCAACGCAGAAAGCCGTTAGAGTTCGAGGTCGGAGAGTTTATGTTGCTAAAGGTTTCACCGAAGAAAGGTATCTCTCGTTTCGGAGTTAAAGGGAAGCTTGCACCACGTTACATTGGACCTTTCGAGATCGTACGCAGAGTTGGTAAGGTTGCATATGAGCTGAAGTTACCCGACACCTTGGGAGTGCACAACGTTTTCCATGTATCGATGCTGAGGAAGAGTGCACGAACAGAGTCCGAAGTCATTTCAACAGATGATATAGAAATCCAACCAGATGTCTCTTATGTCGAGGTTCCGGTGAAGATTTTGGATCGTAAGGTCAAGCAGCTGAGAACGAAAACAATACCCATAGTGAAGGTTCTTTGGAGTAACCATGGTGAAGAGGAAGCCACATGGGAAACCGAGAAAGATATGCGCGAGAACCATACTGAATGGTTCGCTAAGCAGTAGAGTACATGTAATGTAGTCGACCTAAGTTTGTTTTGTAACTCTACTCTGTTCATAGTGGTAGATATACCACTATATGTTTTGAAAGGTGCATTTAGACTGCTTAATGAAATGAGAAGTTATTCATATTCTTATTCTCTTCTTTAGTGTGGAGTAATTCTTAAAGTTTCGAGGACGAAACTATTTTTAGTGGTAGATATTTGTGACGCCTTAAATTTTATTTAAGGGTCAATATATAATTTAAATAAAATTAGTATGCCAAAAATTAATTAAAAATCCGTTTGGAAACCCTAGGTTGGTTTCCTAGTCAAATTCCACTCAAAAAGTCAATAATTTAAACTTCAAAAAGAAACCCTAAAATATTCGGTCATCACTTGGGATTTAATTTAAAATTTAAATTCCACAAATCCAAGGAAGATTTAAATTCAAATTTCATTCCTTAGATATAAAGAAGAAATTCGGCCATAAAGTGTAGGAAATAAATGAGATTTTATTTGAATTAAAAGCTAGGTTAAAACTCAATTAAAATTCAAATTATTTTTCCTTAAAAACTAAGGGATAATTTTGGCCACTTAAGGGGAAATAAGAGTGAAAACCCTAGCCTCAAAACAGCACAAAAACTTTCCCTTTTGCCCCTTAAAATTTTCAGCCAAACAAGGAAGAGAAACGGAAAGAAAAACCTAGTATAAAAACCCCCTTTTAACTCTCATTCACCCCTCCTTTCCCCCTCAAAATTTCGGCCAGCTTTCCCCCTCTTCCCTCTCTGAATTTTCTCTCCCAAAACACACCCAAAACAGCAAACAAAACCTACCAAAAGGCAGCTCAAAGATTCAACAACTTTTGAGACAAAAACAAGGTGAGAAATCAAACTTTTTCCTTCCTTCTCCTTTTGATTTTAAATCCGAAATTTATATGGTTTTCTCCACTATTTCCATACTGTTTTGAAGACTCCAATTCTCACACAAATTCAGCCAAAAGGGAGACCAAGCATCAAAAATAGGGCAGCACAAACAAGGTGTGATTTTTCTCTCAAACCCTAAAATTTTGCCTTATTGATCCCCTTTTCAAAAACCCTATTATCATATGTGTAAGATTTTATGATTTTGTCAATTTGATTCTTGGGTTGTGTTAATGACATATAAATAAGGTTTTCTACAAAAATTCGTGATCATTGGATGAAAATTGAATTGGTTTGAGGCTAATCGAAATTCGGACACAGAAAAACGGAAATCTGGAAAATTACCATATGAACAGTAAATTTGTGTCAGCCATAACTTGAGTTTTAAAAATGATTTTTGAGTGATTCTTGAGCCTAAAATTAAATTCACGATGTCCCCTAAATTTCTACAGAAGTTCAGAATCAAACTCATCCGTTTACCTAGTCAAAATATTTTTCTAAGATAGGCGGACAGAACTGCCAGGTTTTGAACCGAAACTGAAACCCAGATTTTTATGCCTGAAAACAACCCTCGGTTTTTGGCCTAGTTGAATGACCAAATGATTTCCAAAAATTATAAAAATTATATGGAATTAAAGCTACGGATGTCTAGTTTAACATATTAAAAATTTAGAATTTTTGGGATGAAAAATAAATTAATATGGATTTTACAGTCAGCCTAGGTCAGTCTGCCCATGTCTAGTAATATCCTAACTTAGGAGTTTTCACAAATTTTAAATCCCCAATGTTATTAAACATTTTAAAATCCTTTTGTGACACACTAAAATGATTGGATGATTAGGTCTAGACCTAGACTGATCATATGTTGTGATTATAGGATTTATTTGACGTTCTTGCTGGATTTGTGGAACACGTTATCGTAACGCTTGTGCGATAATCAAGGTAGGACGTTCAAGCCTTTTCTGGGAGTAGTCAAGTGTTTTAAATTCCCCTGTTTTATTGATGGCATGCTGTTTTCGATTTATGAAATTATTATACTATTTTTGATGAAATAAACGCATGCAACGTATTTTGTAATAAATGTGTATTTTAAAGAGTGTTTTGATTAATGGCATAATATAACTTGGGAAATACCATCTTTTGAATAATCCGGTGAACATAATTGAGCTCTAGTTCACAATCATTGTAAATGATGCGTGCGTCCCGAAGTTGACGCCATGGGGGAAGGTCCCTAAACCTGCGCAGGGCCGTTCGGCCTATTTAGACCGTAACGAGATGATCTAGGATAATTCAAATTCGAGACACGTATATTATAGCTACGACAAGTCCTCACTCATAATATGATGGTTGTTTTAATGATTTATTATTTTAATATTGGGGCACATATATTGCAGCTACGCTAAGTCCTCAGCAGAATAAAACTTGCATTAAAAATGTTTTTTTTTAATTGTTGATTATTTTTGGAAACAGATAGTATGCCATATTTTTAAATGTTATCTGTTAACCCACCTTTGTTTCTGTCCTACTGAGCCAGCGCTCACGTCCTTTTTTCTTTGTGATTTCGAAATGACTACTTCCAGGTACGGGAAGTAGCAGTTCCGAAATTCGTTGAGATATCCGTTACTACCGAAGATGATGCTATCCGTTTCCTCCTTCTTCTTCTTTCTGTTTCTCATTCTGATGTAACGAGACTTTAAGTTTGTACTTTATTTCACGTTATTCAAATTTCATGCTTGGGAATATTTTATGGCTGGTAATTTCTTTTGAAAACCGATTTTGTGTTTGACTTCCGCATTAAAAAGCATTTATTTTCTCTTTTATTTTATTTTGTGGTTATGATGCTACTTTATAATTAGGCTTAGCTAAATTATAATGTTGACCCATTGTTTTTTTGTAATAAATGTTTTCCTTAAATCTCGGGTTGATATTATGATTTGACTGCCATGTCACGTGTCTAAATTTTAGGCGGTGACACAGTATAAGTAGTAGTTTTTAAGTGATGGTCTATGTAAGGACCACCCCGTCCCTGTAACTCAGCAAATTATTCAATGAGAAGCTAATGAATAATTTGATGCGTTTTTAGTCCAAATACATCAAACACGGTCAGGTACACGGTCGTGTAAGAAACCGTGTACTGATCAGATTGTTTTATGAGAGAGGCCGTGTGAGTTAACATAGCCATGTAGTTTTATATGGTCAGGTACACGGCTGTGTAAGTGGCCGTGTACCACTCGAGTAAAGTGAGCATGGTCCAAGACACGGTCGTGTTGAGAAAGCCCAACTAGTACACGCATGTGCTCAAGTCATACACGCCCGTGTGGAAACCCTTGTAGAAGGCCGTGTACTGAGCAGAGAGCCAATTTGAAGACTCTCGTAATGCGTGAAACCTAATTACCATGAAATGAGTAATTAAGTTGATAAATGTAGCATAAATTCCAGTTGAATAGACTAAACAGGTGCAGTACTGTTTATTACTATTCATACAGTGAAAATGGGTAACCGACAGAGAACTCGGTCTACCCTATTATGTGTATAAGAGTATGAGATACGCAGTGTCATGAAACTGGTCTGGATGACCATTTCCTGACACAAGACTGGTGAGCAGATCACTGAAATACTCAGACCAAACGTCTAAGCACAACAACGAGAATCTCCTAGTAGGGTACAGTATCGAGAAAATGGTCCGGATGACCTCTTCTCACCCAGAGACTGACAAAATCAGAGTCAGAACACTCGGACTAGTCAGTTAGAATAGAGAACAGTGAACCATGAATAGTGAATAATGAATAGTGAATAGTGCAAGACGCAGTGTCAAGTTACTGGCCAAAACGGCCTTAGTTTGACTTAAAACTGATATATCTAGACTCAGGACGCCCAAATTAGTCAAACGGACACCTGACACGTTTTTCGAGGTGGGACCCCACAGATCCTGAAAACTGGTCCAGACGACCTCAGACGGAAATATGACTGATAAAATTAAAATCAGAACGTCCGAATTAGTCAAGAGAGACTGTGTCTGAAATTTCGCCTAGGAACGCCTCGTTTTGCGTGTGAAAGGACAACACAGTGTAGACACTACCGCAGTATAGGAAATAAATAGTGATTTGACATAGAATGGGCTCTTAGATAGTATAAAACAATTAGAAATCGTCAGTACAAAAATTAGATTCAGAAAATCCAATTTTTGGATGAAAATTAGAACACTGCCCAGAAAGGGCTGAAAAACGCAGTAGAAAACTAGACTGCACAGAATCGATTTGGTTGGACTTTTACCCCAACCAAACCATGCCCCCTTTGGTTAGGAAAACAGCTGCAAAACCAACTGCAAAACCAGCTGAAAGTGATCCCTTAAATCAAGGGATGTGTTGGAGTTTTTAGGTTAAAAAAATGAGGTTTTAAGGACAAGAGGACCATGACCATTTAATGCAAACTTGCTCCCTTTCACCCTCCATCATGGCTCCGAAATTTCAAGGGCTGCAGCACAGATTTTTGTCCCCCAATTGAGCTAAATTATGGTTTAATTAAGAGGGCTTAGAGTTAAGTAAAGTTGCTTAGAGTTGCCTATAAAAAGGTGCAACCACCCTTAGGTTTCACTTTTCCCATTTGCTCACAAAAACTCTCAAGAAAAATACAGCTTTCTCTCCCCTTTTTCTTCAGAAAATCCGACCTCTCTTCAGCCCCTAAACCACCCATATTTTCACATAACTTTCACATAAAAGCTTGGCCACACAAGTTGTTAGAGGTGCACTCTTCCAAGGTAGTTTCGGTAAGACCCTAGAACCGAAATTTTTTCTATGGTGTAATTTTTCATCTTGGCTGGATATTAAGAGAAACGTTTTGTTTTCCTTGTGTTCTCATTCTACCACAAATGATCCCTCAACCCTCTTTGTTTTCTATGGAGCCTTGACAGCCACCCTTGGCCCGGTTGTGCTTGGATCAAAGTACTCTAAGGTATAAACCAAAAAACCCCCATCTTTTGTAGTTAGTTGTTTTTAAGTTTTTGATCAAAGGGGATTTATATGTATTTGGTTATGCACATGGGTTGTAATAAGTTATTTGAGCCCTTAGATTTCAGTTTTTAAAGTTTTTGTGGTTGTGGTTGTGGTTGTGTTTACTTTAGTTTACAAGTAGTTTGAGATATGTGTGTGCATGAGTGTGTAGAGGGTGGCTGGACACAAAATCTATCCCCAGGATTAGCCACGGATTTTGGGCAGTTTGACCCACTTAGGTTCCGAATCTAGGATTTGGTAAAACATGGAGTTTTAAGGAAATTTCGATACGGTCGTTTTTACATGAAATAGCCATTGGCCAAAAATGAACGTATGAAAGGCTTTTCGGCTGGTTTTGGTTCGGTGTCCAAAACTGGGAGTAACAAATCCAGACCAAATGAACAGTCTCAGATTTTAATTAAAATGACCCTTTTAGAGGCCGAACCAGAATTTGGTCAAAACACAAAAGTTTTAGATCTCGACGAAATCTTGAAACTGACACATGTGGGTTTCAAAAATTCGGCCGTTTCGGGCCCTAGAAAGACCTGTTTTCAAAAGTGTGTAAAACTGGAACTTTTATAAAAAACTGGGCACAAAGGCCACGGGTTTGATGAATTTAGGAGCCGTTAGAGTTAGAATTAGGCTCCGAAATGAACACAAGAATTGTTCATTTTGTCGAGGACGAAAAGTTTCATGAACGCCAATTTCTCAAACAAAGTCATTTCGAATAAGTTTCAAATTATTTTCAAAAGTGGTCCAACACCACATTTTTTAGCACATTTACAATGTGTTCCCTTTAAATGACTTAGAAATGATTTCAACAAAAACACCCTCATCCTCCAACGGGGCGAGGTGAGACTCGTTTTCAAAAATGTGGGGACACCATACCCCTTTCAAACCATTTCAAACACTTTGCTTTCAAAAAAATGTGGGGACACCATACCCCTTTCAAAATGAAAAATCCTTTTGTAAGAATTTCTAGATTTGAACAAAGTTTCAAAGGAATTTCACAAAGAACAAGGGACGTTTTTAGTAAGATATGGTAGAGGTAGCCTAGTCGGCTACTACACCATAATGCAAAGTAGACCGGTAGGCTACCACACCCAAACAAGCAAAGTAACCCGAACGGTTACTATACCAAGCCCACACATAGTAGCCCGATAGGCTACCTAGTTGCCAAAACGTGAGGTAACCGGTCAGTTGACTGATCGATAAATCAGTTAAGCACCGTGTTCAGAGCAACATTGTGAGGAATGTTGATTTAACTGTCAAGAAGATAGTTAATCAAACGTGACGAAAATTAGACACCAAATTCCCAGATAGGCCAATAGGGTACCGAGGGACCCCGGTACCACATGAAAGACGAGTATAGGCAAAAGTAGCCTAAGGACGTGGTAGTTAATTTATGGGGCCATAAATTAATTAACCACATACGAATAAGTTAACTCTTGAGATAGAGAGTAAGTAGTGCCGACGGCAATCAGTATCAAGTAATTATCTACCTTAGTCACTAACAGTATTAGTGACTTAGAGAAGGTATTAACAAGAGACGTTATTGATGACAGGTAGTAACCTGCAAAATTCTAAAGGTGCGAATACAAGTGCTTGCAATTAGGTAAATATAACTCCGCCTACAGCATGAATAAAATGATGTTAAAATGATGGTTTTACAGTATGTTAAGTATGCCTTACATGCACACGATGTTGCACAGCATACATAAGAGCATATAGTTTCACAATCGAGTAGATTGATGAAAGAACAAGTTAGAAGCCATAGATCCCTACCGCATAGGATTGGGGATAGCTTAGAGAAGCGTATGGCTAGAACAGTTAAACAAGATGGAAATAAATAGGTGTGCCGTACCGGCTCCTTCAGTCAAAGGGGTTTCCAGTTAAAGAAAGTTAAGGCCAGCACTGTCACCAATAATTGCAAACCAATGGAATCCTCAAATGGGTTCTTAGCTTTCAATGGCTCTATGGATTTTCTAAGTAATATGCTAAGGAGTTATTCCAGGAACAAGAGGGACATGTGGCCTTTTTTCTTTAATTTCTCAACCAGTATGGCTTGAGTTGTTAGAACTAACCCCGCAATGGAGACTGCATTTTCAAGGGCACACCTTGAAATTTGACATGGATCTAGGACACCAGCATTTGGAAGATCTTCATACCTGCCTGTCATTGCGTTGTATCCTATTCTCCAATCAGATGTCCGAATCTTTTCCACAACAATTTCTCCATCAACTCCAGCATTGTTTGCAATTGATTTTGCAGGTGCTAGGAGAGCCTGTTATTGGATAAGTGACAAATGTTACTCACATTTTGATCAGCAGATCATCAAAAGAAATTTAGATAAAAGAAAAGAATAACATTAATATTCGCCAACCAAAGTTTGAGATAGTTGAATTTACTATATAATAGCAGAAGGGTATTATTTTTCAGTTAATTTCTAATACGAACTATTGCATTTTCTCCCGAACTTTGAAGGATGCTCAGACGACATGAAGAAAAAATTGAAAAACAAAAAATGCGGGGATTAAAAAAATGGAAAAGAGATTAGTTCACTGCAGCAATAATGCAACCACGGTTGAAACAAGAAACTTGTATTGGTAATCACAAGCCACAGGGTAAGTGCAGAAAGGGGAAGCGTTATCCTCTAATGAAGCACATTAAAAACATTAATTAAAAGCTCAAACTAATCTACAAAATGGGAGCCCAGCTACGAACCGTAGCAGACAACAACAGGCTACTTAACTCCTTATCTCCGTGGACCCAAAGAGCTACCAAGGATTTCACACTAACCTTAAATAGCATCATTACCTTCCTTGCAATACTCAAAAAGTTCTGCGGTTCCTTTCAATCCAAATCCCCACACCAAACAGCCACACCCCACCCGCAAAGTGCTTCTAGAATAGAATCTGGTGAAATGGAGTACTTGAAAAATTGTCTACAAATAATCAACAGATTATGCACTGTTCTTGCATAAACGCCTCTACATTTTCTGAGTCACAATAGACCTAAATCTTTGCAAGAACTTCAACCAACAATTCTGCACCAAATTTACCGTCTGACCCATTATAACATATGGACTCATAAATATGCGAAGATGCACACATATACAAATATGCGTCAAAGGAAACAATAGGATCAGCCAACAAATACAAAGGAAATGAACATCACACCTTTGCAATGATGTCAGCACCAATCTGCTCGTCTAGATCATCTAAAGAATTTTTAATGTAAGGAACTAATTCTGAAAGATGTACATATGTTGCACCACCACCAGGTACTACCCCTTCATCCATAGCAGCAAATGTGGCATTTTTTGCATCCTCAATTCTAAGTTTTCTGCCTTCGAGTTCTGTTTCAGTGTGTGCTCCTACCTGAGTCAGAGGCATAGTCCTTGATAGAGTAAAACATGCAAACTAACATCTCCAAATATCTAGAAACCGACAGAGAGAAAAGATATGAAATATCTAGTATGTCTATTTTCCTTATTTATGTTATTATTTTTCTTTTTGGTTCAATACTAGATTCTTGTAGGTTTCAGGATCCTTCTGGAGCAGCCTACTAAACAGTACAATACACCATGAAAACGGATAAGATTGAAAAAATGTGGTGGCTTCCTTGCACAAAGTTTATGTCACTTGCATATGTTCATACCTTAATAACAGCCACTCCACCAGTAAGTTTGGCAATTCTTTCAGAGAGCTTTCTTGACAAGTAAGCGTTATCTGTTTCTGCAAGATCCTTCTTAATCTGCAATATCCTTGTCTGAATCTCAGATTTAGTAGAAGGGTCAGCAACTATGGTTTTCGAATTACTAGTGATGGTCACTTTCCGTGCAATACCAAGTTGATCTGAAGTTGCACCTTCAAGGGTCAAAGCAAAATCTCCAGAGAGAAAATCAACACCTGGTGGATTGTGATGTTAATATATTGCAATAAGCGGATCAAGTATGGTCTATTATAATGAAAAATGCATGACATAACAATGTGATACTTAAGGTTTAACGAGCACATAAAATAACAAAGTAATTTTTATTTTTTTATTTTTTATTAAGTCCATACCAGAAGAAAAGGTTCAGATCGAGATTTTAAGAAAAATTTATGTGGGGAGCATCTAAGAGGTCTGAAAGAGGTCAAATTTGACGATTTCCTCTTTCTATCTGGGATGTTCTTCTGCTGATCAAGGTTGTTCTTATTTGATAATTAAATCGGGTTCTTCATGTGCAATAATATGGCCCTTCCAGCCAGTGGCTAGCATGTAAATTTCAATGGCGACGTACACTAAAATATTTAAAAAAATAAAAAAAATGACATCAAAGTACAAAAACTAAAAGGGTAAAATTTTAGCGGAGGCTATGTGAAAATTTTTAATTTTTAGCACAGCGAAGGAGGAAAACCATAAAATTTTTTAGGTAAAATTAAAAGAAAAAAAAAATCAGTGGGGACTATGCGGAAACATTTTAAATGGGGGCAAAATATGAAAACTATAAAATGTTTTAGGTAAAATGAAAAGAGAGAATTTCAATGGGTCCAGTAGCCCCCACTCAGCCCTCAATACATCCGGCCCAGCTTCAAAATACACAAACTTGGAACATGAATGTACAAAATTACGATTTAAGTTAACAAAAAATAGCACTCCACGCTAAGAAATGACTAATGTTAAAAAGCATCAAAAACTAGTGGCTAAATCAAGAATGTTAAGCATCAATATGAACTTTGAAGGTCCTATGTATGTTCACCTGTCATAAGTGCGAGATCTTGCAAAAGTGCTTTCTTTCCATCCCCGAATCCTGGACACTTTAAGACAGCAACGTTCAATAGACCTTGCTTTTTGTTTACCACAAGTATTTCCAGTACTTGCCTTGAGATGTCCTCGGCAATAATCAGCAAGGGTACACTCAATTGTGTAGTCTTTTCTAGTAAAGGCACAATTTCTTTAACAGTAGATATCTTTTGATCAGTTATAAGGACTTTAGCATTGTCAAACTCTACAGTTGACTTCTCCTGGTTTGTAATAAAGTAAGAGGACATGTAACCCTTGTCAATCTGTACAGCATGAAACATAACGGTGTAACTACAGGCATAAGAAGATATTTTTCCTCGAAACAAGAAACTGTACATTGATCATCAAAAGTTGAGTACAGAGATGAAGACATTTCCACTAAAAAAGAAAGAATTACAACTGAGCTAAAAAAGGGGAGCTTATCTCCTAACTATATCAGACGAACAGACTGCTAACTCCTCAACAAAGGGGACCCGTAAAGCTACCCAAGATCTCAGTCACCCCCCAAACAACAACACTTTCTTCCTTGAGATCCTTAAAAATTATGCGGTTCATTTCCAACAGAAAAAAAAAGATGGGGGGGGGGGGGGGGGCGGCACTGAAACAGCCACCTTCCACTGATGTTTGCTTCCAGTACAAGATCCAGCCTCCATGTGAGAAGGAAGTCTCATATAACCGTTAAAAACTAGTCCAAATAGCCCACAAAAACCCCAGTTCCCTCGGAGGATATTATATGGCACGCACATATACTTGAAGAATATACCGACGACATCTTAATATTCATTAGAAACTTTTTTGTTTCTGGTATCCTACCTCAAAAGGAATGAAACAAATTACCGAATGTTACTGTCAAGTAAAGGGACTACATGGGTATTAAATCTAAAACCATAATCAACTCCTTAGATTTCCTTTCCTATGTAATTCTTTCAAGTTTCAACTACTAATTATAGTTCCATGAAAAACATATTATTTTGCAGTCCAATAAGGCAACAATTTTTTAATTAAAAATCCTACAAAAAGCTCCCCACTCGAAATATTACAAATTTTTGCAATTGCAGTTAACCTTGATTATGGACTCGAAATAATCTCACTTGTTATGCTAAGATAGAGCTTTTAATAGTCAGACAATGAAATCTCCAAACAGAATTGTTGGAAATTACCTTCATTCCTTCCTCAACTACCACAGAGGTTTCAAATGACGAGGATGACTCAATTGAGATCACTCCATCACGGCCAATTTTTTCTACAGCATCAGAAATTAAGTTTCCAACAAATTCATCATTTCCAGCCGAGATCGTGGCAACAGCTGCAAAATATAACTCATTTTTAATACTTGTCACTTTTTCAAAATTCAGCTACAAGCATAAGAATTTGAAGAAAGAGAAATCGCTACCTTTTATATCATCCCTCCCTTTCACAGGGAAACTTCTCTTCTTTAAAACCTTGACCAACTCTTTTACGGTCGTATCCATCCCTTTCTTCAAAGAAATTGAATTAGCACCGAAAGCAACGGCCAACATCCCACATTTGATCATTTCTCGTGTCATAATAATCGCAGTAGTGGTTCCATCACCAGCCAAATCGTTCATCTTGCTCGCAACCTGCCAGGGAAACACTTACAATCTGACATCTCTAATAATATCCTTCTCATTTTCTTACATACCAAACTCAGAGAAGAGAATCATGTAGCAACCATGAATAACCTCTTGAATTAGCATTGCCCCTGCATTCTCAATTGCATCTGGCAGCTCTATGGAACGAGCAATTGTAACACCGTCATTAATTACTTTTAACGTATCAGACTCAGAAAGAACAACATTATGCCCTGCATGATTCCACTTGATGAAATAACATTATACAAGCAATATCGTGATTTGAAAAGAAGGCCAAACTATAATAATAAGAAAAGAAATTTCCTTTTCTTTTCTCAAACATCTAGCTTCTTAAATAGGAATTTTCTTTACACAATTATCCTTTCACTAATGAGAGGACATGAGATAAGCCACCGACTCCTATGGACAAAAGCATACAAAGTTGCCAAAGTAATAAAACATGATACATTTTCAACCTCAGAAATAAAACATGAATTGAATTTAACTCATTTTCTTTCTAATGTTTCAAGAAATCACAGTCCCAAAGCCAACTCCATTTTGAAACATATTTTCTTTGGTATGATAAAAAAAATAAAAAATAAAAAAGCCACCACCAAGAACTTAGCAGCACAGGAATACACTAAAAATTTATCTAATGCATCAATTAACATTGATTGAAGCTAGTCAAATGTTGAAGGGAAAAAAAAAACACGTGAGGTAATTACTTTTATTAATACCAAAAACAATTATGATATTGAAACACCAACTAAGACCACTTGAAAGACAAATATAAGACCACAAAACTACCACACTTAGCACTCACCCATACACCTCACTATTAATTACTCACACACTTGGACACATGGACACTTTTGAATCCACAACGCTCCAATTACTTGAACTCTAGACTCACTTAAGAACCTGAATACTAGCTTACTAAGAGACCTTTTTTTTTTTTGGACACACACGGCACTTAGCACTTAGGACACTTCTTTGACCACACACCAACAGGACTCAAGTTCCTATTTATAGGCCCTGAAGTCAACCAATGAAGCTTCTAGTATGTCAGCAAATCTTTGCTGACTTTACAACTTGCTACACTCTTCTTAAAGTTTCTTGTGGATAAGTTGCAATTTGCAAAGGCCTACTGACTCTTGATAATTCTAGAGTCTTCTAAAAGTACAAGGAGTTGGTGATGACTATTTAATATAGATTTTACTCCTTACTGAAATGTGTCAAAGCATGCCATATGCCGAGAATGTACCAGGCAAATTTTGGGTTGAAGGGATAAAGACTACTACCCATGTCATCAATAGACATTCCCAACCAAAGTTTGGATTTATCTCACCCTTTGAGAAGCTGTGGGGCATAAAACCCACAGTTAACCACTTCCGATTGATCAGATATGTGTGCTATGTGTTCATGCCAGATTACCTACGCACCAAGTTTGATAAAAAGGCGGTCTGATATATCTTTACGGAATACGATAATCAAAGAAAATGGTGGAAGTGTTGTAATCCAACTAATAGTCGATGTTACACATCACAAAACATGATGTTTGACGAATCATCTTCATGAACCACTAAATAACCACTTTGAGTTAGAAATTCCATAATCTTACGATACGACGCCCTTAAAGTTTGCTTCAATCAACAAAGCGCCTTCCTTGGTCTGCAGTTGTAATTAGATGAATTTCGCTCTCGAATACCCTCAGTTGAATCATATAGATCTTGCAAGCCGATTCTCTGTGCAAAAAGGCATTTTTAACATCCATCTGCCAGAGCCTCTTTACTAGTTGCAAGCAGCAGAGGAACCTCACACAGTAGAAATCTTTGCTACTAGACTAAACGTTTCATCGTAGTCCAGTCCAAACAACTAGGAATCGTGCAACAAACCGTGCCTTGTGTTTCCAAATAAAATCTCTCTTAGTAAGCTAGTACTGTACTTAAGTGAGGTTTAGAGTCCAAGTAAATGAAGCGTGTGGATTTTAGAGCGTCCATGCGTCCAAGATCAAATCCATATTATGTGATTATGTTCTAGATGTAATTTAAAAAAATAATAATAAGAGAAAAACTGAAATGGTAAAAGCAAGAGACCTTTGGGTCCTAAAGTGAGAGAAACAGCATCAGCAAGCTTATCAATTCCAGCTTGTAAAGCCTCTCTGCATTCAGTACCAAAAGAAATCCTCTTTGGGCCTGCTCTAAGCACAAGACTCCTCTTTCTCTGCGGATTTTTCCAAAACCCAGATAGCTTTTGGTTTCTTCCATGGATTTGGAGCTGCAACAGAAGAAGCCATTAGTCGAAATTCTAAAAAAAAAAAAAAACTCAGACACAAATAAAAGAAACAGAGGAGATATCTGCTTACGGTGAAGCGAGGTTTATGAGTGAAATGCTGGGTGGAAGCGAAGGAAAGAGCCATATTCCCAACAGAACACCTTTGGGCTTTGGCGGCGAGACAGCAACAAGGAAGTCCCTGTTCGAACGTCGTCGAGGACAGTCAAGGCAGGCGTGGAGCAATCCGGGCAAAGCTATCACGGCGGCTATGCTTCCGCTCAGTCTGTGACGTCGTTTTGGCGCGATAGTGCTGGCGTGTGACGAGCTCACGAGCTCCAACACGTTGGCACTTCCACTGTAAAGGAAAAAAAACAAAAAAACAAGGGATAGATGGGTACAGGGACCGAAAAAAAAAAAGGGGGGGGGGGGGGGGGGAATATTATATTTATATTATATTTAAATATAATGTAATTTTTATTTAAATATTACTTGTTTCACATTTTAAATTTAATATATTTATTATTTATAATTTTATTTTTTTAATTATTTTTATTTATCATATCACATACTCTTTTTTTCTCTCTACATTTATCTATCATATCACATATTCATTATTTAAATATAATTCAAATACTTTTTATCCAAACACACATTGTATTCAAATGCAATGTAAATACTTTTCCTCCAAATGCAAATTACATTCAATGTTGTCACGTCCCAAAATCCGGAACAGCGACAGGTGTCACTTCCCAAAAATCCAGGATAGTGACAAATATAAGATTTTAAAAGAATAAATGAAAGGAACGCTCAGATTCCTAAGTCTGTCAGTTTTTATATCTTACCCTTTACCGACTCTTTAAACGTGTTTATAAATTATGCTTGTATATTTTAAATTAATTAATATGTATATTCAATTTTTATCACAATATCAGGTGGTGAGGTACCCATATCCCACAGATGCATACTTAGATAAAATAAAATAAGTGAAATTACAAAAGTAAAGTTTAGAATTTACAGTCCCGGAATGCTCTTATACATACTTTATCCTAAAGTACAAATCACTACTTCAAGTCTTTAGACCTTGTCATCCACGGACGGTTCCACGTCACCTGTGTCTTCTAATCACCTTTATCTCTTGGGGGTTTACCAGTTTTAAAACAGTGAGCGAAAGGTCCAGTAGGATACTTTTTAAAAAATATTTCAACATTTTAATTTAATCATCATACTAAGTATGTCAATGCAGTACCGAATCATAAACGTGGAATCGTGATTATGCAAATTGTGTCCCTATATACATCTAGTTCGTGTACGGTCCGTATGAGCCTCCCTCACCATGCCAAAGCATGATGAGTAATCCTTGATCAAGATGTGCACTCTTCGCACGTGTGTGCTGGCTCCCGGTATACTTTAACACCAAATCCAACTTTCAACATTTCATATGAACATATGATTCACATAATAAACATACGCCGTATTGTTTTTCAAAAAAAATCTGTAACCGAATATTTTTCCTTTAATTTCTGAAATCGTGATATTTTCTAAATCACGTAAATTTCAAAGCTTTATAAACACATTTTCTTCAAATGATTTTTGGCCAAATCATTAAAACAAAATTGGCTACAAAGAAAGGGTAAGATATCCTACCTCGTTGGCAATTTAACCTACGATCAACTTCTCGCATGAATTCCTAGATAGTCTTTTTCCTTGAATTCGATCAACGAGTACCTAAAACAAGAAACACAGATAATTTAATTATCTGTCCAGGAATTACATAATCGAATTACGGTAAACTCAACTAATTAGTATGTCATTGAATTTTTAAAATTTAAAATGATACTTTATTTTAACGCCGTAATTTTAAAATAGCAATTTTAACACAAATATCAAAAATATATATATATTTTTAAAATTTCGGCATGACCTGCCCTAAATATAGGCTTCCCCAAAAGCTCCAAAATGCTCAACCTATAGAAAAATTTTCCAATTCTCAGAACAGTTCAAATACCAATTTCAAATCAATTTAAATTTACGATCTAAAAATCATTATTATTATTTTTTCATTATTATTATTTTTTTTATACTAATACACACACGCACACAGATATACATATAATATATATACATATTTTTTTTTCTTTGCTTGAAGGGATCGGCAGGCCGGTCGGAAGGAAACTCACGACGGCAGAGGGCGGCGGCGCTTGGTCACTCGGCGTGACCATCGGCAGCACGGCGAAGGGTAGCCGGCGAGGTGGGGACGAGTGGCGAGGCACGGGGAGGCACGGCTTGGTGGTGGCGTCGCGAGGGGAATAGTCTGCTCGTGGTGTTCGGCGTGGCTCCGGTTGGTGAACGGCGGCGAGGGCGTGGGCTCGTGATTTGGCAAGGGCCCAGTGGAAACGGGGTCCGGCTTGGGGTGGTCGCGAGGAAGACGAGGCGCGGCTGAGCGGTCCGGCATGGGGTGTTTCGGGCGCGGCTGGTTCGGGTTCGGCGGACTTCGGTTGAGCGACTTCGGGCTTGGACTGGCGATCGGCGGTGGCGAGCTTTGGCCGGTGGTTGCTGGGTCCCGTGGAGGAGAGAGGACCGGCGTGGGAGAAAGTGAGGTGGGTGGCTTCCGGTGGCATTCGGCCGAAAGAAAAAAAGAAAGAAGAAGAGAAGCAGAGATGGGGAGGGAGTGAGAGAGAATCAGTGAGGGGGAGAGTGAGAGCGCAAAGAAGAAGAGAAAAGAAAAGAAAAAATAAAGGGCGTGAGAGAGAGAGAGAGAGGCGAGAGAGAGTGAAGCGAGAGAGAGTGAGTGATCGGTAAGGGGAGAAAAAAAAACAGAGGGAGAAGGCGTGAGAGAGTGTGAGTAATTTTGGTGAAGGGGAAGGAAAAAAAAGAAGAGAGCAGAGAAAGAGAGGCGTGAGTGAGTCGGTGAAGAAAAAAAAAACAGAGAAAGAAGAAGGGATTTCTGGAATAATCCGGAAAGAGGAAAGGAGAAAAATAAATAAATAAATAAATAAATAAAATAATATCTGTTAAATTTGATTGGTTAAAAATTGTTAAAATTTTAAAATTTGTAAAAATGTTTTAAATATCCTCAAATTAATATTTAATACCTCAAAAATTTAAAAATTGAATTCTCATAATAATAATAATAAATTTTATTGGCACACCAACAAATTGAGTTTATACATTCACGCGTGAAATTTAAATTCAAAAATTTCGCAACGTGACAATTCTCCCCTCCTACAAAAGAATTTCGTCTCGAAATTCAAATTATCTAGATTTTCAAACAAATGGGGATATTTCTCTAACATTTCGCTTTCTACTTCCCAAGTAGCGTTTTCACTTCCGTGATGTTGCCATAAAACATTTACTAACGCTATTACTTGATGTCGTATTTTCTTGACCTTTCTATCAAGAATTCGTACCGGTGCCTCTTCGTAGGAAACATCTTCTCGAATTGGTATGTCCTCGGGCGAAACTATTGCAGTAGGACCCGGTTCACATTTCCTAAGCATCGACACATGAAATACATCATGCACATGGGATAACTCTAATGGCAACGCTAAACGATAAGCAACTTTACCAACTCGTTGAATAATAAGGAACGGTCCCACATATCGTGGAGCTAATTTCCCTTTCTTGCCGAAACGAGAAACTCCTTTTCGAGGGGAAACCTTTAGAAGCACGAAATCTCCTACCTCAAATTCTAATGGTCTCCGTCGTCTGTCAGTGTAGCTCTTTTGTCGGCTCTGAGCCGTTTTTAAGTGTTCTCGAATAATTCGAATTTTCTCGATAGTCTCTTCGATAACAGTTGCTCCAGTATGAACTCGATCTTTAGGTTCGATCCAACATATAGGTGATCTACATGGTCTTCCGTAAAGAGTTTCGAATGGTGCCATTTTGATGCTAGATTGACAACTGTTGTTGTAGGCAAACTCTGCTAACGACAAATTATCAATCCATTTGTTCCCATAATCTAACGCGCATGCACGTAACATGTCTTCAAGGATCTATATAACTCTTTTGGATTATCCGTCGGTCTGCGGATGGAAAGCGGTGCTGAATTTCAAATCTGTCCCAAAAGTTGCCTGGAAACTCTTCCAATATCGAGCGGTAAATCGAGGATCTCGATCAGAAATAATACTTAATGGTATTCCATGATATTTCACTATCTCGTCTAAATATACCTTGGCTAAGTTCTGCCTACCATATGTGGACTTGATAGGAATGAAGTACGCTGATTTCATCAATCGATCTACCACTACCCAAATTGCATCGAAACCATTCCGTGTTTTTGGTAGCCCCATAAGAAAATCCATGGTAATTTCTTCCCACTTCCACTCTGGAACAGGTAGCGGCTGTAGCATCCCTCCAAGTTTCTGACGTTCCGCTTTGACTTTAAGATAATTCTGACAAGTTTTCACATAATTTGTCACATCATTTTTCATGTTTCGCCACCAGTATTGCCTCTTTAAATCCTTATGCATCTTGATAACTCCTGGATGTATTACAAATCGAGATTTATGAGCTTCATTCATGATTGCCTTCTTCAATTCTGGTATTTGTAGAACAGCTAGACGATATTTAAAATACAAAGCTCCATCACTATGGATGTTCTAATGTTCCAGTTGTTCTCCATTCTGAAGCTTTGACCAGACATTTTGCAAATGGCTATCTTTATGTTGATTCTCCTTAACTTGTTGAATCAAGTAGGGTGGAGTTACTAAATTGTATAGAGTGATTGAATTTTGATTCTCAGAGATCTGAAGATCAAAATCTTCAACCACTGCTGTTCTTTTCCAATCAAGCACTGCTAACGAAGCAAGAACACCTGCACCTTTCCGGCTAAGAGCATCCGCTACGACATTAGCCTTACCTGGATGATATTCCAGAGTAAAGTCATAATCTTCCATATACTCTACCCAACGTCTTTGCCTCAAATTCAGATCTTTCTGAGTAAAGAGATACTGCAAACTCTTATGATCAGAGAAAATCCGAAATGAGACACCATAGAGATAGCATCTCCAAATTTTTAAAGCAAAAATAATGGCTGCCAGTTCTAAATCATGTGTTAGGTAGTTTTTCTCATGCGTCTTCAATTGTCGAGATGCGTATGCTACAACATGTCCTCTCTGCATTAGAACACACCCGAGTCCTTCTTTCGATGCATCAGTATAAACTTCATAAGGTTCTTTAGGCTTGGGAATTATAAGAACTGGTTCTTGAAAAGCGTTCTCACATTTCCTATCCCAATCAAATCGAACATCTTTTCTTGTCAATCGTGTCATTGGGGCTGCAATTCACGAGAAATCCTGAACAAATTTACGATAATATCCCGCTAATCCCAGGAAACTTCTGATTTCGGTTACATTTCTAGGTCGTTCCCGTTTTATTATTGCCTCGACTTTTGTAGGGTCCACGGCTATGCCTTGAATAGAGATAACATGCCCAAGAAATTTGACTTCAGATAACCAGAAGTCGCATTTCTCCCTCTTAGCGTACAATCGATGCTCCCGCAGAGTTTGTAGGACCAACCTTAAGTGTTGTTCGTGTTCCTCCTGGGTCTTAGAATAAATCAGAATATCATCAATGAAGACGATGACAAACTGATCTAGAAATGGTCGAAAAACACGATTCATCAAGTCCATGAAAGCTGCTGGAGCATTCGTCAAACCAAAAGGCATAACCAAGAATTCGTAAGATCCATACCGAGTCCTAAATGCAATTTTTGGGATATCTTCCTCTCGGATTTTCAATTGATGATATCCAGATCTCAGATCAATCTTTGAGAAGTACTGAGCACCTTCGAGTTGATCAAATAACTCGTCGATCCTTGGCAAGGGATAATTATTCTTGATGGTCACCCTATTTAGTTGCCTATAGTCAACACACAGTCGTAAGCTTCCATCTTGTTTCTTTACAAATAGGACCGGTGCTCCCCATGGTGATTTACTATGCCGAATGAATCCTTTAAGTTCTAGCTCAGTCAATTGTTTTCGCAATTCAGCTTTCTCCGCAGGTGCCATTTTGTAAGGCAGAATTGATATCGGGGCTGTACCGGGAATAAGATCAATGTAGAATTCTACCTCTCGGTCAGGTGGCAAACCAGGTAAATCTTCAGGAAATACATCTGAAAATTTATCTACCACCGGAGTGTAGTGATCACCTCTTTCCATATTGTTGTCACCTTCCAATGCGAAAATAATAGCGACGCAAGATAACTTTCGTCGACCACCTATGGCTGATCTCAATAGCTCACTGGTCATCACTCGATCTGGATTTTCGAGTTCGATCACCGTTGGGTTTGGCTCTATGAATAATTTCACCTTTCGGTGATGACAATTTAACGTTGCCCTATTCTGAGTTAACCAATCCATACCAAGAATCACATCATAGCGTCTCATTGGTAGGATAATGAATTGGACATTAAGTTGTTCGCCTTCTCGCGTAACAACATTAGTCCAACATATCATTGAAGCTTCAGTTTTTCCAAGTGGTGTACTTAGGTGCAAAGGTGACTTTAAAGGTTTGATTTCTAATTCTAATGCTTTTGCAAACGTGGATGCAATAAAAGAATGACTGGCACCAGTATCAAACAATACGTGTGCCCAACTAGAAGAGATCAGAATCATACCCTCCATAACCGTAGGACTATTCTGAGTTGTTGGTTCTTCCCCTTCCACAGCATACATTTTCCCTTTTCCCTTTTCGCTTGTCATTCATACTGTTCCTCGAGGCAGTGGGTCCCGCTGGCCTGAATTGTGGCAGTTACGACGAAGCTTGCCTACTAGTGGACATCTGAGGTCTCCACTGTGACTGAAACGATTGAGGTCCAAAATTTGGCTGATAAGGGGCTTGTGGTGGCCTATATTGTGGCTGGCCAAGTCCTGACTGTCCCTGGTTAAAGTGTCCCTGGTTAACCTGTCCCTGGGTAAATTGTCCGGATCCAGATTGACGAGATCCTGCTGATGATTGGCTGGACTGCTGGAATTGTTGAGCCGGCTGCTGTTGCCTGTAAGGACAGTTCCTCTTTAAATGTCCTGTTTGGCCATAGTTATAATAGCTCCTCTCATATGGATGTACTCTTCCGGTAGAAGTTTTACTAGTACTATCAGTTCTTCTACCTTCAACGTTGACCCCACTAACATGAGTACGATTCCCACGTTGACTTCTACCTTCTAGTCGGTCCACGTTGACTTGGAGCTTCAAATTTCTCTTTCTGGAAATTTTGATTATCCTGTTCAATACGCAGGGCAGCTGACACGAGCGTCGGGTAGTCTCGAATCTGCATACCCACCACCAGTCTTCTTATCGATGGTTTAAGTCCCTGCTCAAATTTGATATATTTGGTGCGCTCAGTCGCCACCATCGTAGAAGCAAATCTGGATAATTCTACAAATTTTGACACGTACTCGAACACGGTCATATTTCCTTGTTGTAGGCTCATGAACTCTATAATCTGTTGATCCCTAAAACTCTCAAGGAAAAATTGATCATAGAATAACTGTTCAAACATCTACCAGGTCATTTCTTGGAGATTGTGCGTTCTCCTAATTTGTCTCCACCATATGCCAGCTTTACCATCCAAATAGGTGGAAATAATTTCAATCCGGTATTCAGGTGGGGTCTAGATAGTGTCCATCTTCATTATCACACTTTGGAACCAATCATCCGCTTCTTGAGGATCACCTTCACCAGTAAAGGCTGGAACTCGAAATCGTTGAAAATCTCGTAGGCTCCGGTTCATGTCACGAACGACAGGTTCATCTCTCGCACGAGTAACTATGTTTTGTAATACTCGATACATAGCTTCCGTGACGTTAGCCTGGTCCGGCTCTGGCGTCGGTGATGAGGTCGGGGTTGGAGTAGTTGTCGGGACGGTTCCCCTTCTATGTTTGGGCGGCATTTTATAAAATAAAATTCCAGGTTGTAAATTAGCATTTTATTTTACTCCAAGTATGCATATAATTCCTATGGGAACCCCAAACCATACTCTGATACCAAAAATCCTGTCACGTCCCAAAATCCGGAACAGCGACAGGTGTCACTTCCCAAAAATCCGGGATAGTAACAAATATAAGATTTTAAAAGAATAAATGAAAGGAACGCTCAGATTCCTAAGTCTGTCAGTTTTTATATTTTACCCTTTACCGACTCTTTAAACGTGTTTATAAATTATGCTTGTATATTTTAAATTAATTAATATGTATATTCAATTTTTATCACAATATCAGGTGGTGAGGTACCCATATCCCACAGATGCATACTTGGATAAAATAAAATAAGTGAAATTACAAAAGTAAAGTTTAGAATTTATAGTCCTGGAATGCTCTTATACATACTTTGTCCTAAAGTACAGATCACTACTTCAAGCCTTTAGACCTTGTCGTCCACGGACGGTTCCACGTCACCTGTGTCTTCTAATCACCTTTATCTCCTGGGGGTTTACCAGTTTTAAAACAGTGAGCGAAAGGCCCGGTAGGATACTTTTTAAAAAATATTTCAATATTTTAATTTAACCATCATACTAAGTATGTCAATGCAGTACCGAATTATAAACGTGGAATCGTGATTATGTAAATTGTGTCCCTATATACATCTAGTTCGTGTACGGTCCGTATGAGCCTCCCTCACCATGCCGAAGTATGATGAGTGATCCTCGATCGAGATGTGCACTCTTCGCACGTGTGTGCTGGCTCCCGGTATACTTTAACACCAAATCCGACTTTCAACATTTCATATGAACATATGATTCACATAATAAACATATGCCGTACTGTTTTTCAAAAAAAATCCGTAACCGGATATTTTTCCTTTAATTTCCGAAATCGTGATATTTTCTAAATCACGTAAATTTCAAAGTTTTATAAACACATTTTCTTCAAATGATTTTTGGCCAAATCATTAAAACAAAATTGGCTACAAAGAAAGGGTAAGATGTCACGTCCCAAAACCCGGGACAGCGACAGGTGTCACTTCCCAAAAAGCCGGGATAGTGACGGATATTAAATTTTAAAAGAATAAAGGAAAGGAAAACTCAGATTCCTAAGTCTGTCAGTTTTTATATCTTACCCTTTACCGAGCCTTTAAACTTGTTTATAAATTATGCTGGTATATTTTAAATTAATTAATATTTGTCTTTCTATTTTGATCGTAACATCAGGTGGTGAGGTACCCATGTCCCACAGATGCATACTTGGATAAAATAAAATAACTGAAATTGCAAAAGTAAAGTTTAGAATTTACAGTCCCGGAATGCTTTATACATACTTTGTCCTAATGTACAGGTCACTACTTCAAGTCCCAGATCTTATCGTCCACGAACAGTTCCACGTCACCTGTATTCTCTAATCAGCTTTCTCTCTTGGGGGTTTACCAGTTTTAAAACAGTGAGCGAAAGGCCCAGTAAGATATTCTTAAAAAAATTCAATTCAACATTTGAATTTAACCATCATACTAAGTATGTCAATGCAGTACCGAATCATAAACGTGGAATCGTGATTATGCAATTTGTGTCCCTATATACATCTAGTTCGTGTACGGTCCGTATGAGCCTCCCTCACCATGCCGAAGCATAATGAGTGATCCTCGATCGAGATGTGCACTCTTCGCACGTGTGTGCTGGCTCCCGGTATACTTTAACGCCAAATCCAACTTTCAACATTTCATGTGAACATATGATTCACATACTAAAAATATACTGTATTGTTTTTCAAAAAAATCCGTAACCGGATATTTTTCCTTTAATTTCCGAAATCGTGATATTTTCTAAATCACGTATATTTCCAAAACTTTATAAACACATTTTCTTCAAATGATATTTGGCCAAATCATTAAAACAAAATTGGCTGCCAAGAAAGGGTAAGATATCCTACCTCGTCAGTAACTTGACCTACGGTCAATTTCTCGCACGAATTCCAAGATAGTCTTTCTTTCCGAATTCGATCTACGAGTACCTAAAACAAGAAACACAGATAATTTAATTATCTGTCCAAGAATTCCGTAATCGAATTACGGTAAACTCAACTAATTAGTATGCCATTGAATTTTTAAAATTTAAAATGATGCTTTATTTTAACACCGTAATTTTAAAATAACAATTTTAACACAAATATCCAAAATATAGATATATATTTTTAAAAATTTCGGCATGACCTGCCCTAAAAATAGGCTTCCCCAAAAGCTCCAAAATGCTTAACCTGCAGAAAAATTTTCCAATTCCCAGAACAGTTCAAACACCAATTTCAAATCAATTTAAATTTAAAATCTAAAAATATTTATTATTATTATTATTATTATCGACTATTATTATTATTAGTATTATTATTATTATTATTATCATTATTATTATTATTACTATTACTATACATATATATATATATGAAAACACACACACACACCCACAGATATACATACATATATATATACATATACACCATTTTTTTTTCTCTTTTGCTGAAGAGAGTCGGCCGGCCGGAAGAAAAACTCACGGTGGCGAGGGCGGCGGTGGCTGGCGTCGGGCACGACGGTCGGCGGCGCAGTGAGGTGGAGACGAACGGTGAGGCGGGGACGGCGGCGAGGTACGGCTTGGTCGGACGGAACCGGGGGGAGGGGAAGTTGAGCTTGGCAGTGCCGCGGGAAAGGCGAGGTGCGATTGGCGGTCTTCGGTGGCTTGGCAGATGGTGTGGGGTGTTCCGGGCTCACGAGTAAACGGCGGCGTCGGGTGGCTTGGCGGACGGCGTGGGCGCAGCTGGTTCGGGTTCGGCGGCTTGGCGGGGACAGTCGGTCGATCGTGGCTCGCGAGGAGCTCGGGTTGGCGGCGTTCGGTGGGCTTCCGGTGGAGGAGGAAGGATCGGCGTGGAAGAAGTGAGGGGAAGGCTTTCGGCAGAAAGAAAAGGAAAAGAAAAAGAAGAGAAAAGATGGGGAGGGGAAGGGATTCGGCGAAGAAGAAGAAGAGGAAGGAAAAGAGAAGAAAAAATGAATTAATGGGAGTGAGGGAGAGAGAGGAGAAGTAGAAGAAAGGAAAAGAAGAAGAAAGAAAAAAAACAAAAGGTTGAGAGGGGGAAGGAAATAATTCGGTGGAGGAAGGGAGAGAGAGAAAAAAATGCAGAGAAAGTGAGAGTGGAGCAGAGTAAATCGGGGAGGGAGGAAGAAAAGAAAAAAAAAAGAAGAAAAATAGAAAGTGTGAGAGAGAGGTGAGAGCTCGGCAGGAAAAAAAACAGAGGGGGAGTGAGGCGTGGAGCAGAAAAACAAAGGGAGAGAGAGAGGCGGTGGAAAGAAATAGAGAGAGAGAAAAAAGATATTAAGATGGAAAGGGGAAAAATTTCCGGAAGACTCCGGAAAGAAAGAAGAAAAAAAAAAAGAAAAATAAATAAATACAAAAATATTTAATAAATTTTTGGATTTGATAAAAATTGTTAAAACTTTAAAATTGAAAAAAATGTTTTAAATATTCTCAAATTAATAATTAATACACCAAAAATTTAAACTTGAATTCCCATGATAATAAGAAAAATTTTATTGGCACACTAACAAATTGAGTTTGTACATTCACGTGCGAAATTTAAATTCAAAAATTTCGCGGCGTGACATAAGATATCCTACCTCGTTGGCAATGTAACCTACGATCAACTTCTCGCACGAATTCCTAGATAGTCTTTTTCCTTGAATTCGATCAATGAGTACCTAAAACAAGAAACATAGATAATTTAATTATCTGTCCAGGAATTCCGTAATCGAATTACGGTAAACTCAACTAATTAGTATGTCATTGAATTTTTAAAATTTAAAATGATACTTTATTTTAACGCCGTAATTTTAAAATAGCAATTTTAACACAAATATCCAAAATATATATATATTTTTAAAATTTCGGCATGACCTGCCCTAAATATAGGCTTCCCCAAAAGCTCCAAAATGCTCAACATGCAGAAAAATTTTCCAATTGCCAGAACAGTTCAAATACCAATTTCAAATCAATTTAAATTTACAATCTAAAAATCATTATTATTATTATTATTATTATTCATTATTATTATTTTTTTATACTAATACACACACGCACACAGATATACATATAATATATATACATAATTTTTTTTTCTTTGCTTGAAGGGATCGGCCGGCCGGTCGGAAGGAAACTCACGGCGGCAGGGGGCGGCGGCGCTTGGGCACTCGGCGTGACGGTCGGCAGTGCGGCGAAGGGCAGCCAGCGAGGTGGGGATGACCGGTGAGGCATGGGGAGGCATGGCTTGGTGGTGGTGTTGCGAGGGGAATAGTCTGGCCGTGGTGTTCGGCGTGGCTTCGGTTGGTGAACGGCAGCGAGGGCGTGGGCTCGTGATTTGGCAAGGACCCAGTGGAAATGGGGTCCGGCTTGGGGTGGTCGCGAGGAAGACGAGGCGCGGCTGAGCGGTCGGGCGTGGGGTGTTTCGGGCGCGGCTGGTTCGGGTTCGGCGGGCTTCGGCCGAGCGACTTCGGGCTTGGACTGGCGATCGGCAGTGGCGAGCTTTGGCCGGTGGTTGCTGGGTCCCGTGGAGGAGAGAGGACCGGCGTGGGAGAAAGTGAGGTGGGTGGCTTTCGGTGGCGCTCGGCCGAAAGAAAAAAAGAAAGAAGAAGAGAAGCAGAGATGGGGAGGGAGTGAGAGAGAATCAGTGAGGGGGAGAGTGAGAGTGCGAAGAAGAAGAGAAAAGAAAAGAAAAAATAAAGGGCGTGAGAGAGAGAGAGAGGCGAGAGAGAGTGAAGCGAGAGAGAGTGAGTGATCGGTAAAGGGAGAAAAAAAAAACAGAGGGAGAGGGCGTGAGAGAGTGTGAGTAATTTCGGTGAAGAGGAAGGAAAAAAAAGAAGAGAGCAGAGAAAGAGAGGCGTGAGTGAGTCGGTGAAGAAAAAAAAACAGAGACAGAAGAAGGGATTTCCGGAATAATCCGGAAAGAGGAAAGGAGAAAAATAAATAAATAAATAAATAAAATAATATCTGTTAAATTTGATTGGTTAAAAATTGTTAAAATTTTAAAATTTGTAAAAATGTTTTAAATATCCTCAAATTAATATTTAATACCTCAAAAATTTAAAAATTGAATTCTCATAATAATAATAAAAAATTTTATTGGCACACCAACAAATTGAGTTTATACATTCACGTTAAATTCAAAAATTTCGCAACGTGACAAATGTATTATATTCAAACGCAATGCATTTATCAAAGAGAGCGTTAATAGGCGTTTGGATAATACATTGTATTTATATTATATTTGAATGTACTATATATTTAAATGAAAAGTATTTGAATTATATTGTGTGTGATGTTAATGATAAAAGTGAAGAGAAAAAAGGAAGAGATAGAGTATGTGATGTGATTGGTAAAAGTAATAAAAAAATAAAATGGTGAATAATGATTATATTGGATTTGAATTGTGACAAGATTAGCATTTGAATGCAATATTTTTGCATTTTTATAAAAATTTTATTGTGTTTAAATGTAATACAAATGCAATACTCTTACAAAACGCATCTTTAGTATTGATACCCCAAACTTGTTATCCTTTGACAAGTTGTTGTCTTAGTATTTAACTCTTATGAAGTGTTCAGGTAATGCATTGCATTCATATTATATTTTAATAGAATGTACTATGCAATATTGTTGGTTTCTCAAACTGGATTTTCCAAAAAAAATGTGCGAAAGTATGGTATCGATCGAATTGCATAAAAAAAATAATAATGGTATAATCATTATTTCATGTTAATTTAATCATAAACAAAGTAAATAGAAGAAAAAGAAATTGACCGTCACACGATTAAGTCGTTAAATTTTGAACTCCTCTACAGTCTACACTGTCTTGAGCTTTTAAATTTGCAAGAACACCACAACTCTTTCTCAACGTTTCTCCGAATCAGCGTGAACTTGAACGTGTGGGCGTTCTAATGGGTTTTTCAATACATGAGATGGATGAATAGGAAAGTCACATATGGTTATCACTCATTTTTCTTAAAAGTATATGATCTCTATCAAAATACGTTTTCTTCCTTAAAAAAAACTTTCTACACTATAAAAAAAAAAACTTCTGTCTTAAATATATACTAATTGCTCTCTATTATCAGAGAGATAAAGATATTTTTATTATTTTTATTTTGAAATTTAAAAACAAAATATCCCACTACCATACTTAGTGAGATTTTACCACTTTCTTTCCTCAAAAAGAGGAAACACTATCCATTCATTATATATTTTTTTTTTAACTATTTGAACGTTGGGGAGGAGGCAGTCGTCACCTCCTCCCCACTTACTTTATATATATATATATATAAAAGTGTACGTGTGTGAATGTTTGGAGGAAATTTCCTCCACACGTTTTCCTTTTTTTTTTTTTAAATAATATAATATATATATATAAAGCGAATGTTCATCGGAGGAGCCTATTCCCATTTTTTTTTTTTATTAGATAAACATGAGAGATAAGAAAGTGGAATTAAAATACCTCTCTTAAATTACATTCGCTCATATTAATTTAAAACAATTTTATTTTAATTTTAATATTAATTAATTAAATTAATTAATATGTGCATTTAAAATTTTCAATTTTAAATCAATAATTATAACCCAATTTGTTTTAAATCAATAATTATAACCCAATGTGATGTATATATATTGTTCACATTAATTTTATGGAGCCGTTAAGAGGAACTATGAACATTGTAATTTTAAGGTCCAATAATTTTGATAATTAATTAACACCTTAATTAATATATCAAAATTATTAATTCTAAATTACTCCACTATAAATTTGGAATTGTACTCTTAAAATTATGAAACAATTATGTTCATGAAATTTATGTTGTCCGTTGATTTAATCATTACATATAAATGAATTCTCTATAAACAGTTCATAATTAAAGTTAGGAATTTTAAGCTCCAATAATTTTGATAATTAATTAACACCTTAATTAATATATCAAAATTATTAATTCCAAATTACTCCACTATAAATTTGGAATTGTACTCTTAAAATTATAAAATAATTATGTTCATGAAATTTATGTTGTCCATTGATTTAGTCAATACATACAAATTAATCCTCCATAAACAGTTCATAATTAAAGTTAAGAATTTTCCGTTAACCTCTTTAATTATAACTTTCTCTATAAGTACTATTGATTCTCTAATGAATAATTTATTTTATGATTCAATCATAAAATTGAGTGCTCTTATTATTCAAACCCCGAATCAACATTTATGAGAATCGTCTATCTACTTCAATGTGAAGGAATGAATTTCATTTTGTAAATTAATATTCCCAACTATTTATTTTACTATACTCCTAATATACCAAGACTTTAACACTATTTATATGTGTCATTACTCAATATATCAAAAAACATAATATCATAAATAGGAATCTATTAATTACTTAAAATTAGGATTAATTCATATATGACCATCATTGATTACCATTGAATGCTCTATTTAATAACAAAATTTATTAACGATTCATAATTAATCATGTTCCGACGTATTACAAAAAATGCTTTCATTCTAATAATCTCATTATTAACAATTTAGAATAAGATTGTTTCATTCAGAATGTAATGAACCATATTAGTAATTTTAGATTAAAGATCCCAACTTTAATTTGTAATTACAGACAAAATTTAGACTATTTTACTTTAAATATTATCCTCTATATATAACACTTATACACAATGTTTAAAATTACATATAAAATAATCTAGGGATTTTTTATATTTATAAAACATCACACGTATACAAAATATATATTTAGAAAAATTTCTCATATCATTAATAATTAGCAAAATGTTTACATCTTATTTGATTTATGGGCAGATAAGCCAATAAATATGTGTTTGGATAAAAAATATTTACATTGCATTCAAATACTATGTTTGTTTAGATGAAAAGTATTTAAATTATATTATACGTGATGTAATTGATGAAAGTAGAGATTAAAAGGAGAGAGAAAGAGTATATGTGATGCGATTGATAAAAGTATAAAAAAAAGTAGAATAGTTAATAGTAATTGTATTAAATTTAAAATGTAATATAATTAGTATTTGAATGCAATACTTTTGTATTTAGATGAAAATTATATTATATTTAAATATAATACGAATGTAATGTGGTAAACAAACAAGACATTAAGCTTGTTAAATCATTGTAATGTGTCATTTTTATTAATTTTATTTAACTTGAACATTTTAAATCAAAAGATTTATATTACTGTTTGTGTTAGTTTTTCGGGATTTTTGATTAGATATTTTAGCAGAAAATTAGGTTATAAGGGTATATTGTAATAATTTAGCAAGTTTAGTGATAAATTGTCAAAATTAAAAATTTTTAAGGATAAATTATCAAAAAGTGACAAAATTGTTTAGTTATATATATATGTATATATGCATGTAAATGATGGCTAACTTCTAATATTATAATCAAATGCTTAGGATATGAATAATTTGGTAAAGACCTACTATTGTAATTAGGATTACATGTTATACATATTGTTGTTCAAAAAATATGATTAAACTTGGTGTTTTTAGTATTTTTTTTTCTGATAAATTAATATAAAATAATATTATGTTATATATAATGTTACATAAAGTTACAAATAAATTAATTGGTTATTACAAGTTATTTAGAAAAAAATTACAATTGGGAAACCATCCCACATGTGTGTATGCATGTAAATGATGGCTAACTTCTAATGTCATAATCAAATGCTTAAAAAAAAAAAAAAAAAAAGAGACAACCGTACAAATAGGACAGTAAGATGTGAATAATTTGGAAAAGGAACCTACTTTCTGGTCAAAGGTCAATAACCTATTTCAGTAGTAAGATATGAATATACTTCAATTACGGAGAACAGTGTTAATATTCCTATGCATAGCTCTAATTACAGTAGTGACCTGCTCAATTTGTTCTTCACTTGAACATGCTGAAAGTATTACTTTGGCAATTCCTCCATCTGGGTAGCAAACAGAATCAATCACTTCTTCAAAAATTTCTAAGCATCGTGTGTATAGTTTCTTTCTAGAGTGGGCTACCAGACGAGAAGTCCATGTTACAACATCAGGTTTTAAACTTTTCGCCGAGAGTACCCGAAAGAGCTCTTCCATTCTCTCAAAGAATCCAGCCCGTCCATAAACATTAATCAATATGTTATACGTACTAATATCAGCTGTGTGTGGTCCTTTCTCCATTGTGGCAAGAACTGCTTCCATTTTTTCAAATTAGCCTAATCGTCCGTATAGGTTCAACATACTGTTGATGACAAAAGTGTCGGGCTTTAACCCAGATTTGTGCATCTGATTCACAACGTCTTCGTATTTAGCCACGTTGCCGGTCCTGGAGCAAGCAGACAAAAGTAGCATATGGGATTTCATTGTTGGGATAATCCCTATTCGCTTCATCTCTTCAAACACGGCCTCTGCATCTAAAATACGCAGGCAAAGAAGATTTGAATAAACTACAGAAGTTAAAAGCTGAGTGCATCAGTTCGAAGATGACGGAAATTTTTTGTTTAGGTGTTACCCTAGTGAAGACCAGCTCTCCCATATGCGTCTACCATGATATTATACGAGGCTCTATCCGGTTCACACCCCATGTGCTGCATGAGTGAAAAAATTTCTGCAGCCCCATATGAAAAACCTGCACGACTATTGGAAGAAAACCGCAAAAAATGGGATATATGTCTAAAGCATCTTAGAGCATATAATGTATAAACACTACTCATGATTCTTAAGAAACATAACTCCTGTTGTTTGTTCCTTCTTGTCGCAAACTTTCTTTACTTTTTAACCTTTTTTTTTTTTTTTTATATAAAGTTCATTTACCAGATTGATAAATTTTAATTGTTTTCTCCTTTTTCAGTTTAACAAAATTTGTTCAAAACAGTGAAAACCATGCGGATGATCATCTAATGATATTAACCTGCAGGCTTCTATGAGGGCATTATAAGCATACAAATCAGGTTCATGCCCCGCTTCTTGCATCTGCTCAAATATTTCTTCTGCTTTTTCACAAAGTCCTTCCCTGGCAAATGCATTCACCAATGCGGTGTATGTGCAGATATTTGGTTCACACTTTTGACTTCTCATCTCGTTAAACAACTTCAAGGACATGCATGATTTACTTTCCTGCATAAACCTCATGTTTCGACAAGTACACAGTGATGAATAAGAAAGAACCAAAGAAGTATGGCCAGAACCAAAGTGGTAGGCTAAAGTTAATGACACTATGCCAATATCATGATTCCAGAGAAAATAGGGAGTTATGGAGATCATGATGATTCCAACTGCAAGTCTGGATTAGTTTTTTCTTATATTTATGGCCAAGTCCATTAGTTTATAATTATGTACGTTTTTTCATTTGTTGACTCTCTCGAATTTATTGAAATTTAGAAACAGGTTTATTGAAAAATGATAAATAATTAAATCAAGGTTGAAAGAATCAAGTGGTCATGACAGCATCTGTTCTGAAAGATCACTAGTAAATATCACTTTGTTAACAACTTCTGAAATGGGTCCTACATTCGTTGACAAATACCCAAACTAACGTCAAGATTTATGAATCACAACTTACACCAACCTGACTACCATCGTCAATGTTTTTAACGAGTATGCTTTCCTCGCATGGGCCATGTAATCAAGTTAGTAATTTTGTTCTGAGTACTGTTTCTCTAAGCGACATTACAAAAATAAAAATAAAAATAAAATGGAATCCAACCCCCCCGGACCCATCCTCTACCAGTCAGCTGCGGCTCTATTAAGCAACTGAGCCATGTTAACTTCTGTTGGCACTCAAACCAAACAACACCAATATAGTGTCAGAAAAAGGTCTGAGCGGAGGAAGACGGAGAGGAAATAAAGTGAAAACCAAGGTTTGTTACAGTAGAAAAGAAACTTCATAAAATTAATGCAAGGCCAGCTTATATAAGCAATCCAAATCCTAAGAACCATAACTTAATAAAAAAAAGAAAAAAAAAAAGGGAAACCTTTATTCTAGCAAATAGAGAACTATGATCTGACCCCAATTAACACTTATTTGCAGTGTCTACGAGTAACGAAATTTGGACTTACATGATAATTCAGATCAGCAATCCTGTGCATCCTAATATCAGCTTAAGTGTTAGACGTGATTACTAATCTCATTCACCTTTCTCAAGCATTCTGAGACACCTTTCTCTGAGTTTCAAGATTAAGAATTACAACAAAACCTTGAGCCTACTTGAAAAGTACGAATTTGATAGTTTGTTCTTCCACATAGCGTTGCTGACACCCTAGAACTAGAAATTTCCAAATAGGACTAAAAGCAAAAGAAATATGAACAAAATAGTGCTGACCTTTCCATACAAGTTGATCAACATTGTATAAGTGTCAGTAGATGGTTGGCAGCAATCCATCTTCATCCTTTGGAAGATCTCTATTGCTTTCTGAGATTTTCCTATTTTCATTAACCCATCAATATAAGCATCGTACACGACTGTACCTGAATAAGATTAGAATTTCACTACACATTCACCATCTCTGAATGAGATTTTCACTTCATACAGTTCCTCGTTCAATTCTTTTGAAGTCATTGGATCCTTTATCCTCATTCGAGAGAGGGTAATAACTTTAAACTTGCAATTTTAAGGCCCATCCCTGTAAATACTTCAACTTATTGTTTAAAATCTTAAAGGAAAGACGGAGTTTTAACTTCTAAAACTCAAGTGTCTTAGAAACCAGAAAAGATTAATAGCAAACCGAAAATATCACATGTTCAATTCTCTAGTCAATCTTTTGACCCTTTCTTTGCAGCTTAAAGATATATTTTTTTCATATATTCTTTACAAAACAAAATTACAAAAATTGTATGCCCTAACAGTTCTCTGTGTTTATTCTTTTTATTAGAATAATGTAGATGTTTTTTGGTTTCTTCTAAATGTAAGTACAAAATAAAAAAGCATGGTAAGAATTTAGTTATTCAAAAAAAAGATGGCATATTACAGAGACGAGTTCATAGCATACTAATCACGTTCAATGAAAAGCATCAAGCATAAAAAAAAGGTTGTGTGAGAAATGAATTAAGCATAGAAAAAGGTTACGGCCGGTAAATCTAAGGAAATTAGGAGAAAGAAAAGAAAAAATTTTTTGAATTCTTAAGTTTAGAATGTCACTCTCAGGTTATGAGCAAATAAAAGTTGGGGTAAAAAAAAAAAAAATCATACTCGGAGGAAGACCATTTTTTCTCATTTCATGGAAGATGGCCTCGGCTTTTTCTAGCGAGCCAGACTTGCAGTAGGCCTTTAAAAGAAGGGCATAAGTATCTTCAGTCGGGATGCAACGTGCATCAAGAAGTTCCAAATATGTGGATTCTGCCTCCTTATAAAGTGATTTCTGCTTATACGCATCTATAAGTAAATTGTAACAAATAACATCTCGCTTGAAGGAGCTCTTGTACAAGATCCACTCAAATATCTGGAAATGCAATTAGTGTCAAACCAATACAAGTGAAAAAGTCTTGCGTTAAGTCCCAACACAATTAAGGGGTATTAGCAACTTATGTTAAGTCCCAACACAATTTTAAAGTGAAACTTTTTCTGTCAAGAAAAAAAAAAAATTACAATATGTAAAGCTAACTTATTTTTTCTCCCTAAATACTAGAAATTGTGAATGTAAATGCCACGTAAAAATGCATATTCCCTAAAAATTCATAGAGCTAACAAACCACCCTTCCCTGAAAACCATTTAAAATAGACTAAAGTTTAAAGAGAAGGCACTTGCTTCTCACCGACATTATCTGATCCCACTGTTTGTTGAGACGAAGTTGAACAGCTACATTGATGAAATCATCCCAAATCGCATGTGAGGCTGGAAGAGCGCCAAGAACTTGCCAAATTCTATTCTGATCCACTTCTTCCTGCACAAGGTCCATAATCTTCTCTGCGGTAGGGCTCATTACAGGGAATCTACCGTCAACAAACCCGGATCCATATTTCCACCCCCTTCCCCTTAAAGAACCACCTGTTCATAAACACTGGATCAAAAGTAACGCAGAAAAATCATTTATGGTAAGTACTTAAGAACAAGTCCAAAGTTCGTACATCGTTTCCTAGACAGTTTCTTGTGATTAAAGCTTCTGAATTTGCCACGCTTATCAACGTAAAAGCTGTCTGGCTTGCTCTTCTCAGCAGCTCCGCCGTTGGAACTTTTAGCCTTCCATCTGAACTCAGTCTGACAATTTCTCTGTTCTATTAATATGTAATTGATGGTGCATTCAACAATCAACCTACATGAGTTTAATTAAACCAAAAAAAAAAAAAAAGCCATTTCATCATTATTCACATTTGCTCATTCAAACATGCCATACTCACGTTTCAATAGAATTCGCCCATTCAGAGCACTTATTGAACATATAAACAGGAAAGAACAATGCGTTACGGGCACCACTCGTTAATAGAAAGTAGGTTTCACATTTAGGATCCACTTTTTGCAAGTTGTAAATGTTTTTAGTCTCTACCTGGAGGACTTCTTGAGCATACAAATAGTGAAAAGTAGTTGTAAAAAGAAAAAAAAAAAAGTGGTTTCGGAGCCTTTTAAAAGCAAAAGGAAAACTATGCTCGGCAAATAAAATCAATAAAATTAACATTTCTCACCCTTCAGTATATACAACTTATTTTTTGCACGATTACATATAAATAGAGAAAATCATTGGAGTTTAATGAAAATAAAAAAGAATAGAATTTAGAAAACAGAAACCCGGAAATGTAAAATTCCTGTGCTTTACATTCTTAATACACACACATATATAAGTTAAAAGGGCAAGGCTTAACCTCTTGAGCGTATTTCATTGTTCCACTGTTAGAACCCATGTCGTAAAACTAGCCACAATGCTTAACCGTGGCCAAAAAACTAAAAATAAATTAAAAACGAGAGAGAGAGAGAGAGAGAGATAAAAATGAGGATAGTTAATGGGAGAACATAAAAGCGTAGAAGACTTACATGAAAACTTGGAGAAGGAGCTGGGATTCCGGTGGGTGTTTGGTTTGAGAATTTTGGGTTTGTTTGTGCGAGAGCCATGAATGATATGATAACGTTCACACAGATTTTTGTCATGATCATGAGAGTTGAGAGGCAAACAACACGAAAAAATAGAGTTCCAAATATCTTCTATATCCATACATTCAAAAATGATGCAATGGTAATTTTTGATATTTACGCTAACTCAAAAAATCAAAAAATAAAAAAAATAAAAAAAACACTTGATTAAATTTTTGTTATTTATAAATTATTTAATAACTTTTACTTTTACTTGATTACAACATAATTTAGTGATAATATGATATTTAATTTTATCTAAAATATAGATTTGGAATCCCTCTAATCCAAATTAAAAAAAAACAAGTTTTTTTCACAACTTTTAAAACTTAAGTTACAATGTTCATACAATGTTACATTTGTTACAAATAAGTACAAAAATAATATATTTTAAATTTGTGCTCTGTTATGTAACGTTATTTCCATTTTTTAAATTTAAAAATTCATAAAAGTAAAATTTTAATATTTAAATAATTTTAAAAGCATCATTTATCTTTTAATATCGTCTATTTAGCTTTTATTCAAAAAGTATATTTTACATTTTAAAATTCTTCATTTTTATACCATCAAAATATGATATATCTTTTTTTGATCATCATTTAATTGAAGTTAATATATATATATATATCTGTATACACTTTGCACACACTCAAAATACCCTTAATAAAAATGTTTGAATTATTTATCTTTTTACACCATGCATTTACTTTTATCTAAAGACTATAACATATATACTAAAATCTAGAATTTCTATACCATCAAATCAAATTTAATAGATAAATATATATCTTTTTAGATATTTATAGTTAAATAGTATTTTTTTAAAAAGCTTTTAAACAAATGCCTAAGTTTTTAAAAATTAGTTAAAAAATATATTTTTTAAATAATTAATCACTGATTAATCATGTCTATTCAATCAGTGATGAGCAATAGTCAATTAATAATTAACTTTTAATCAATCGTTAATTTTCACATTGATTGATTGTGATCAACTATGAGTTAATCAATGATTGACCATAAGTTAATTAGTAATTAAATAATGATAAATCACTAATTTATCATTAAAAAGTTTAAAATATTAAAAAATAATTAAAATTTTAACATTATTAGCTCTCTCTCCCAAAATCGACTGCCCAACCCCTTTTCTTTTCCCCAGCTCTCTCCCTTCTAAATCTCCTTACCTACGATCTCATGAGACATCCATTGATTTTATCATCTCCAGTAGCGATAGGGTGATTTCATCATGCGAACGATGGATAACAACCACCGAGCTTCTAGACCATCGACGGCAAGCTTCCAGATTGGTGATGGTGAACTTCCATACAAGGACCAGTTTGTGACGGCGAACGGAGTCTGAGGAAAGGGAGAGGGAAGAGAAAGAGAGTGGGGAGAGAAAGAATATAGAGAAAGAGGTGGGGGGAAAGAGGTATGTTATGGGAAAATGAAATTTGGTTAACCAAAAATATGATTTTTAGGCCATTTAGTTGAAAAAAAAAAAAGCTATCTATTAGATTAGTTAGTAAAGATGAATCATCCAAACTAATTTCTCATCTTTTACTTATCAAAACTTTTTTTAACCTTAAATTACTTTTAAAAAATCCTTAAAATTAAAAATAAAAAATTAATTAAAGAAATTTTCAATTTAGATAAAAAAGTCCAACCACCTTTTTTTAAAAGACCTAATCACTTATACCACCCTAATCTTTAAAAGATGGATGATAGTTATTTGATAGTTATTCCACCTTTATATTATTTGATAATTGGGAGAAAGGGTTTCAAAGATGGATTATAGTTATTTATCTAATAACTAAATTGTCACTTTCTAAACTTTATTAATAATTTTTTTTTGGTAAAACAGTCTTTTCAAACCCAAATAGGAAGGAGAGCACATTCTTCCATTAGTGGAAGAATGCAAATTGATGGCATGGAGACTTCTCGTGTCCCTCCTCTCTCCCCCCCCCCCCCCCCCCCCCCCCCCCTAATCAAACAATAGAATACACTTCTACTTCCACCTTTCTCCCTCCACCCCTCCCCATTCCTTCATCCAACTAAACATAAATTTAAATCTGGAAAATTAATCATAAAAAACAAACAAAAAACTAAATTATACTTCCTGATAATTGTTAAACTTGGGTAGAGAAATGTAATAGCCCTCTACTGTGAGAAATGTAATAACCCTCTATGGTGAGGAAACAAATGTAGACCAAGGCATAAAGACAACTTTAAACACTAATATGACTTCTATAGATCATTTCGATCCTTTGCTATAGGCTTGCAAATTATGCTTAAGGGTCTACATCGTAGAGCAGGTATCCTAACAATCTAAGTTAGTTCATCAAAGCCTTGGAAGGCATCCACGACTCCATTAGGGCTGGCAATTTGGGTCACGACACGATAACACAACATGAAACCCGCACGAAGTTAGAGGGTTTGGGTTTTTCTTAAATGGGTTTGGGTCAAAAAGGATCGAACCCGTCAAACATGATTAAATAAAGGGTCGAACCCGCCAATCCGCAATTAACACAAAATAACTCATTTAACAAATTAATTATATATGGGTTAACATGAATATGACTCATAAATTATCCATTTATAATCTTTAATATATTTATATTATTACATATATTATAATGTTTTACTATTTTTAATTTTGAGTTTTCAAAATTCAAAATTCAGATATAATATATATCTTTTATTTTATATATATTTTTTAAAATTTTTTAATATAGAAAAGAAAATCTAGATTTTACTTTATTTTTCTTAGTCTTTCATTGCTTTTATAGCTCTGCTTACCTCACCTAATCACCCTCCCCTTCCTTCACTCCATCGACCTTCGTGATAACACGATCAGTCGTCCCTGACCCTATCATCATTATTTTATTTATATTTAATTTAAACAGGTTAATTTGGGTCAACACGGTTAACACGATTAATAAATACATTGGGTTTAGGTTTGATATTTTGACACGAATATTAAATGGGTTAAGTTTGGGTTTAGTTAATAGTGTCAATTAAGAAGCAAAACACGACATGAACAGACACGATAACAAGAATTGCCAGCCTTAGACTCCACTACCATTGGAAAACACGCGAATAACTATCCACCTGCTACTAGAAGATGAGAAATAAGGCCCACAATATAGACATGTGTCACGATCTAGAGGAGGTAGTTTTGGGTGAATATTTTGTAATTGCTCAAGGCTGGAAAAGGGAAATAAATAGTGTAAAACAGCTCCAGAACATAAAGATTCTCTAGAGAATACTCCTGTACACTTTTCTCCCAAAATAGTGAAACATCCACCTAAGCACAAAGAGGACATTACTTGTATTAAGGCGAATCTCTCTAAATCTCTTCGTGTTTGTCATTTTGTTGCATTTTTACTACTTAGATTCGTAGGAAAGACAAATTAAGTGCTACATGATGTGATTTGACTTGTTGATAGGTTTTGACTATCAATAATAATAAATTCAAAAAATGAATACCTTAAAACGTATCACACCACCACCTTAAAGCCTACCCAAATAACCATTCTACATGAAATTTTGTTTTGATACTCTGGAGTATATGTAATAATGAGTCATTTCAAAAACAGATCTTGCAAGCCAACTCCACCAAGTATATATCTAAAAGTTTAGATTATTTATCTTTTAGGTTAAAAGGTATTTTCGATGTTTTTTGGGTCAAAATTTCCTTGGTTGAGAAAAATTATATATTTGTGTATTGAATATAATTTTATGGTATAAACATGCGTAGTTTCAAAATGCAAGTGCTGACAAGCCACTAGAACTAGCTTAGTTAGTGAAAGAAGGAGTTTGATGTTTAGCAACTATATGCTTCAACTTATTGTTAAACTTTTAAAGGAAAGACGGAGTTTTAACTTCTAAAACTCAAGTGTCTTAAATGTGACGCCCCGTGCCCTCAGCGGCCCAGACCGTCACTGTAAACTCTATTACTTGCTTCTTTAGCTTTTACTTATACTTCCTCTTTAAAACCGATACTTAAACTTGTTGAATTTAATACCATAAATTTAGAGGGATTTTTTTTTAATATACGCGTACGTATTTACTATTCACATACGTATACTATTAAAATGCAGAATTTGAAAAACATAAGGATTTCAATTATACATACACACTTATATACTTGTTTATCTAATTAATATTTACCAGACACTATTTAAATATACTATTCATACATATACGGTTTACTATTCCAAAATACCAATTAATCTTTACCATTCAAAATACTATTTAACTGTCACCGTTCAAAATACTATTTACTCATACTGTGAGGAAGAATACTCGCGGTGTATCCATAACCTCATCCTCACATCCACCTCCACCGCCATCATCGCCCCTTGGTGTTTGCGCTATAGGAAGCTTACCTACAGCATGAACACACTCCGTGAGCTTTACGCCCAGTAAGTACAACATGTTAACCGCAAAACATGTTTAAAACATAACACATACTTAAAATCCTAAGCATGATATATATCACTTAATAAATCACATACCATATAAGCATTTCACATATCAGCTCACATATCATGTCATCACATAACATATCATAACACTGAATATAAAACTTCACATACTTTATGCATGACAGAAGCATCGTGTACTGTATGCACTCTACTGAAAAAGAAAGCATAGCGAACTATAACTAATGCATGGTCCGGTTATGTTCATTTATGCTTCAAACTTCTCTTTTCTTTTCTTGTCTATTTAGGGTCCATGTGTCAGTACCGTGTGTGCGCAGACCAACGGTAACACTTGAGGTCAACTAATGCCGAAGAGCCATCAACTGATGCTCAACTTTTGGCCTTAACTTTCTTTAACTGGAAACCCCTTCGACTGAAGGAGCCGGTACGACACACCTATTTATTTCCATCTTCTTTAACTGTTCTAGCCATACACTTCTCTAAGCTGTCCCCAATCCTACGCGGTAGGGATCTATGGCTTCTAACTTGTTCTTTCATCAATCTACTCGATTGTGAAACTATATGCTCTTATGTATGCTGTGCAGCATCGTGTGCATGATACATACTTAAAGTACTGGAAAAGCATCATTTTAAATTCATTTTATCCATGCTGTAGGCGGAGTTGTACTTACCTGTCAGCAGACAGTTTATACTCTCGCCTTCGTCACAATACAGGTACCTCCCTGTAATCATAATGTATTACATTAACATTCACTCTTAGGTCACCGTGGTCATTAGTGACTAATAAAAATTCTCGTTATGTGGTACCGATCCTTATCGGTACTAATTGCCCTCTTCTTAAGAATTTGATTTTCTAATCGTGGTTAATTAATTTATTTGCTCAATAAATTAATTCACGTCACTCTTAGGTCACTTTATCGTTAGGAACTAATAAACTTATCGTTGTGTGGTACCGATAGGCATCGGTACCCAACTGCTCTACTTTGGGAAATTTGATATCTAATTTTTAATCGTGCTTGATTAATTTGTCTACTTGACAATTTAATCACTGTCTCTCACTATCCCATTCAGACTTGGTCCTTGACTGGCTAACCAACCAGTCAACTGACTGAATACCTCCCGTATGACCATTTAGCCTGTCGGGTTACCGTTACCGATGTAATCACCCTAAATTTTATACTTAGATCACACCCGTCCCTCAGGTGGCACTATTCTGATATAGGGGTCGTTTTCTTACATTTCGAGATTTCTAATTGGGCGGTTCACTAATCCTGTAAACGTCCGCCCTTCTTTCCTGGACCTAGGTCATCGAGGGGTCTCGGGTTTTCATGCCGATCATATATTCACCTCTCGTTTCCTAAAATACCCCTTTGTACCGTTTTAGAAATTTCGGCAGCATTTCCGCTTAATTTTTGGGTTTCCGACGTTTAGGAAACGCCTCAAAACCATCTAACCTATTCTAACCTGCCACGTACTAAACCAGAGGCCTAATTTTTACGTAAAAGCTCCGTTTTTTACGTAAAAATATTCACATTTCCTCACATTCTCTTTTTCGACATTTCATCCCTTTTTCTTACAATTCCTCAAGTCAGTAAACCATAATTCATACATAATTATTTCTAATAATAAATTGAGGAATCAAGGGATCAAAACCACTACCAAAATCGTTCCCGTCGGCAGTCGGGTGAACCGTTCGATCTCAATCGCACAATCTTTGAATCATCGTTCTCCACTTTTGAAACTCCGGTTTGCAAATCCGATGCCGCGGATGTGTCCGGAACATCAAAAATAGGCCAACGGGCCATTCTTCAATTTTCGGTCTCCGGGTAGCCGTTGACCGGCCGTTGACCGGTGTTGACCACGGCGGCGATGGGAGTGGCAACCACCATCTTGAAGAGCTCGATGAGCGAAACCCATTGGTGGTGTCAATTTCACCAATCGAGGCTCCTATCTCCGGAAATCGGCCCTCGAAAAGTCGGCGACGGCTGCGGTGTTGGATCTTCATTTTCTGGCGTTGTTGCCCAAAATTGATTTGGGGCTTTTGATCTACGTGTTGTTCTGACCATTTTGATACCGACCTTGCAACTCAACTCCGCCGGAATAGCGAGATTCGATGGTGGCGACGGCGACGGCGAACCTTGGGCGGCGCGATCCGGTGGCTGTTGACGTGAAATGAAGCCTGGGTTTTGTTTTACTCTTCACCACGAATCCATTGGGACCGGAATCGTGGCATTTGGACGTTGGACGATAGAGAAATCACGGTTTGAAAAATTTGGCCACCGGTGGCTTTAGGCGGCGCGTGCGGCGTTCTCCGACGTCGGTTCCGTCGACTCGACACACCGTTGGACTCAGCTCGTCGAGAGCTTTCCAATGGTGCCGGCTGTGTCGAAAACGGAGGCCGGATTTGATGGTCGATCACTGTTCATCTTCGTGTGGTGTGGGGGGGAAAAGGATAGGAAAAAAAAAATAATGGGGGCCCTTTTTACAAAAATCTAAAAATTTCGACCCCTTTATACTAATTTTTTGAAAAATTTTAAGATAGGCTATACTGACTAATTTGGGTGTGCTGAACCCAAATATATCAGTTTTATATCAAGAAAAGGTCATCTTGACCAATTTCTTGATACCGTGGTTAGGCCTACATTGTGTTGACACTACGCACGCATAACGAGGCGTTTTCGCGTGAAATTTCAAACACAGTCTCCCTTGACTAATTTGTACGTGCTGATTTCAAATTTATCAGTTTTACATCCATCTGAGGTCTTCTAGACCAGTTTTCAGGATCTACATGACCCCATCTCGAAAAACGTGTCAGGTGCCTGAGTCTAAATATATCAGTTTCGAGGGGAGAAAAGGTCGTCTTGACCCTTATCCCGATACTACGTATCTTTTAAATAAAATCTACATTTTGTGCTCACTTGACCAGATTGAGCCTGCTGACTATTAATATGTCCGTTTTATGCCAGATTAAGGCCGTCTTGGCCACTAACCTGACACTGCGTTTCTCACTATTCACTAATCACTGTTCACTATTCACTATCTGACTGACTAATCTGAGTGTTTTGACTCTGATTTTGTCAGTCTCTGGGCGAGAAGAGGTCATCTAGACCACTTTTCTCGATACTGTACATCTATTAGGGCAATCATCACTGCTGCGCTCAGATGACCAGTCTGAGCGTACTGATGACTAGCTCATCAGTTCTGTATCATGAAATGGTCGTCTAGACCGGTTTCTTGATATTGCATGTCTCAACGCATACTCACATAATAGGGTGGACCGATTTCACTGTCGATTACACTTTTTACTGCATGAATAGTAATTAAACGTTACTATTCCTGTTTAATTCATTCTACTGAAAAGCACACTGTGCTTATTAACTTAATTACATCATTACATAGTAATTAAGTTTCATAATTCATGAGAGTCATTACAGTGGCTCTCGGCTCATTACACAGCCTTCTACACGGACTCTTACACGTGCGTGTGCAACGCAACACGGGCATGTACATTTCAGACACGGGCATGTACTAGTTGAGACTACTTAACACGGCCATGTCTTTGAAATACATTCATCTATCTGAGCGGTACACAGCCTCTTACACGATCGTGTACTTGACCGTGTTACACTACACGACTATGTACACTCACGCGGCTATTAATAGATACACAGTCCGAATGGCACACGGTCACTCACACGGCTGTGTACCTGACCGTGTTACTTAAATTGTACTAAAAGACATTAAATTATGTCCATTTTATTCCTTAATGACTTATTACATGGTAAGTAGGTATCATGAAAATGACGGTCATTACAACCTACCCCCCTTACAAAATTTTCATCCTCGAAAATTAGAATAATTCCAGGAAGTCTCTTCTCATGTCTTCTTCCCATTCTCATGTAGCTTCCTCAACACTATGATTCTGTCACAACACTTTTACTAGCGGTATACTTCATTCCTAAGTACTCTCTCCTTTCTAACTAGGATCCGCACGGGTCTCTCCTCGTACCTCGGATCAGCGTATACTACAACGGATTCTTGGCTAAGAACATAGGAGCTGTTTGGCACGTACTTCTTCAGCATCAAAACGTGAAAGACATTGTGCACTGTAGCTAACTCGAGAGGAAGTGCTAGTCTATAAGCCACCTTCCCGACTTTCTCTATTATCTCAAGGGTCCTATGTACCTAGGACTGAGCTTTCTTTTATTTTCAATGCACATCACCCCTTTCATGGGTGCCGCCTTGAAAAAGACCGAGTCTCCTACTTGAAACTCGAGGGGTCTACGGCGCTTATCGTCAAAATTCTTCTGTCGACTGTGCGCTGTATCTAACGTTTCTCATATCAGCTTCACGTCTGCCATGGTATTCTTGATGATGTTTGAGCTAACTAGTCGTTTCTCTCCAAACTCGTACTAATGAGCCAGAGATCTGCATTTCCTTCCACAATGTGTCTCGTACGGTGCCATTCCTATCTAGGAATGGTAGTTGCTGTTGTATGAGAACTCGCTCAATGGTAGCTTCTGATTCCAATTTCCTTTGAAGTCTAGGACATAGGTCTCAATATGTCCTCTAACATCTGTATGGTCCTCTCAGACTAACTGTCGGTCTGAGGATGAAATGTTGTGCTGAACTCTCATTTGGACCGTAATGCGGCTTAAATGCTTTGCCAAAATCTGGAGGTAAAGCATCCACTACGATCTGAGATGATCGACTCTGGTACTCCGTGCCGTTTCACGAACTGTGCCGTATGGATTCTGCTAGTCGTTCCACCAAGTAGCTAACTTTCATTGCTAAAAAAAAAATTAACTGATTTCATCAGTCTGTTTACAATCACCCAAATTGTGTCATTATCGTTTGACGTCTTCGGCAGTCCGACTACGAAATTCATCGTAATCTGGTCCTATTTCCACTCGGGTAGCTTAATTTTCTATGATTATCCTGTTGGGCGCTGGTGTTCTGCCTTAACCTTCTGACACGTAAGGTATCTGGCAACGAACTCGACAATGTCATTCTTCATTTCAGGCCACCAAAAGCTTTCCTTCAGGTACTTGTACATCTTATTCGCTATCGGATGTACGGAATATGACGTCTCGTAAGGTTCCAAAAGGATTCGCTTCTTGAGTTCTTCATCTTTCAGAACACACACTCTATCTCTGTAGTAGAGTACGTCATCCTTAAGGATCTTAAACTCTGAACCCTTGTCCTCTATAGCTTCCTTTCTGGACTTGAGCAGGGACAATTCGAAGCCTTGATCGATCTTGATCTCTTCTTAGAGCGTCGATTGGAAGGGTCATGTCAGACAATCTCCCTATCAAAATCTTGATCTCGCTGCCGCATAGCTCCTTTGTAGCGCTCCTGACAAGGCACTAATATTCATAGGCATAGTAATATGCTTCTGAATCTACGCATTAACCACTTTATTGGCTTTCCCCAGATGGTATAGGATCTCACGGTCGTAATCCTTACCAACTCTAGCCATCTACAATGCCTCATGTTAAGCTCTTTCTGCGTGAAGATACATTTGAGGCTCTAGTGGTCGATGTAAATCTCGCACGTGACTCCGTACAGGTAGTGCCTCTATGCTTTTATCGTAAAAACTATCGCTACTAGCTCTAGATCACACGTTGGGTAGCTCTTCTCAAGGTTTTTGAGTTGTCGTGAAGCATACGCGACTACTCTACCACTCTGCATCAACACAGTTTCCAACTTGGTTTTAGATGCGGTGCTTAAATCACAAAGCTTCCCTGACCAACATTTGAAATGGTCAGCATTGGAGTGCTTATGAGTCTTCATTTCAGCTCTTGAAAGCTTTCCTCACACTAGTCGATTCACTTATACCTCTTTCCCTTCTTGGTGAGCGCTGTGAGCGAAGCAGCTAACTTTGAGTAGCCTTCGACTAAGTGTAGGTAACATCCTGTTAGTTTAAAGAAACTGTGAATTCCCGTTACGTTCCTCTGAGCTGGCCATGCGCTAACTGCATCAATTTTCATCGGGTCCACAGATACTCCTTCCTTGGGGACTACATGGCCTAGGAAATGGACCTTCTCCAGCCAAAACTCGTACTTGGAGAACTTGGTGTATAACTAATGGTCCTGTTGCATGTGTAAAATGATAATTAAGTGCTCTTCGTGCTCTTCCTTCATCTTAGAGTGTATAAGTATGTCATCGATGAACACAATGACAAACTTATCCAAATAGTCCTTGAACATGCGGTTCATCCGGTTCATGAAAGTTGCTGGTGCGTCTGTTAATCTGAGCGACATGAACAGAAACTCGTAATGTCCGTACCACGTTTGAAAGGCTGTTTTTGGTACATCTTCTTTCCTGATTCGTAGTTGATGGTACCCTGAACGTAGATCGATCTTCGAGGACATTGCAGCATCTCAGAGCTAATCAAATAGATCGTCAACTCGCGGCAACAGATGCTTGTTCTTAATTGTAATCTTGTTCAACTCTCTGTAGTCGATGCACATTCTCAGTGGTCCATCTTTCTTCTTCACGAATGGTATGGGTGCTCTCCAGGGTGAATAGCTCTGTCGAATGAATCCCTTATCTATTTAGTCCTTTAGCTGGGCTTGGAGCTCCTTTAGCTCTACAGGGCCCATTCCGTAGGGGGCCTCAAAGATGGGGTTGATTCTAGTAGACGTTCAGTCTCGAACGAGACCCCGCGCTCTGGTTGGAGTCCTTCAAGATCTTCTGGAAATATCTCCATGAATTCCCTGACTATCGGTACGTTGTCGGATCCTATCTCTATTCCTTGAGTCTTATCTGCTACGTATACTAGGAAGTCCGTGCATCCACTGGATAGCATCTCGCGAGCCTTCACTGCTGATATCATCGTCTTTGGTTGTTCTGGCGACAAACCCTTGTAGATGAACTTTTCACATCCGATTGGTTCGAAAAAAATTTTCCGCCTTCAACAGTTTATGACAACGTTGTGTCCTAAGCTTTTTTTTTTTGGCAGAATCTGATGATGCAACGAATGGGTGGCTCCAGAATCAAGTAGAACTAACGCATCAAAGTTGGCGATAGAAAGCTGGCTTGTCACCATTGTAGAAGTTACAGCTTCAACGTCACTCCCCGTGTAAGCATAGATTCTCCCTTAGCTGTCTGAAGCTTTCAGTATACCTTGTGTGATTAAAGGGTCTTCGATCCTGGTCTGGTTGGTGTGAAGTTGATTATTCCCAGTCCGGGGTTGATTCTGTCGATTCTGCAGGTTGGAGTGGCAATTTTTTTTTTGGCATAGTGGCCTTCCTTGCCACAGATGAAACAATCACTTGCTCTCTGCTTGCATTCTCCTGGGTGCCTCTTTCCGCATCTCGTGCACTTCGGGTATTGGCTGTCATTCCTTCCTGGTCGTCTCTCTTCTGGGGAAATTCTTCTGTGAATCTTGATTGCCTTAATTCCCCTTTTCTCTTGTTGTTGTTATGGGAATGCCTACTATTCTGGCCGGTTCCCACATTCTGTCCTCTGTGTTGTAACTCGAGGTTTTGCTTCCCCTGAGCCTGCTCAGCTTGCGTTTTCTCCTCCTTTCGTGCCTTAAAATTCTACGCCTTTCGCTCCTTATCATGAGCCGACCAGTACTCGGCTCAGATAACCTTGCTGACACATTCTACTAGTGTCGCTGGTTTGTGGCTTCTGCTACAGACCTAAATTGTGATTTCCGTTCTGAACATCTTCAGCATTCGTCTGACTCTCTCCTTTTGGTCGGTACCAAATCTGGACAAAGTTGAGCCAACTGCTCAAACTTCTTGACTGCCTCCATAACAATCATACTACCTTGGTGCAGGTTGTCGAACTCGTCTTACTGCGCAACTAGTGCTTCCTCGTTGAAGTACATCTCCTTGAATTCCTCAATGAAATCGCTCCAGCTCATCTCTCTGATGTTCCTCCTAATGGTTACCATCTTCCACCACTAACGTGCCTCATTGCGCAGGGTGAATGATGTGTACATCACTTTCTCTCTCTATCTGTTAACCCTATAAAATCCAAGATTACTTGGATATCCGTTAGCCAATCATCGGCCTCTATAGGGTTGGTGATTCTTAAGAATTCTAACGCTTTCATGCGTCGGAATCTCTCATACAAGTCGCCTTCCCTAGGGATTGGCAAAAAAAAAATTGCTGCTATGAGAGTAGCCATTACTATAGGCGCTAGTGCCTCCTGGGCTGGAGGAGCTGCTTGTTCCCTCAGAGTTTCTGGGGCTGCTAGAGCCTCCTGTGCTAGCATCTTTACTGACTGTAGTGCCTGGGGTTGCTGGCCCAGCTGTTCCCTAAGCTGGTTTAGCTCCCATTACTGGTTCTCCATCATCTCTCGCATGGCTGCAATCTGTGCTATCAACTCATCCTCTCAGGATGCTGGGTTTAACTAAGCTCTCGTTCTTGCCATGTTTTCCTATGTAACCCTATCGTACAGTGGGAAAGGAAAATATGTCTCTTAAATTCTGTACTTGGGACTCGTATCACATATCATTTTCTTTCTTACTTAACAATCTTACTTAAACATTATGGATATAAATATACACACTATATCCATCTTTCTTTCTCTCATACTGTGATGTTCAATACAATTGCCGCATTGTATTGGGACACCGTCTGAGTGCTAGGATTCTTCCTGCACTTTCTGTCATATCATACTCACACTTGTGGAAAAAAAATTATATCTGACCCCTAGGGAAAAGCTTTACTGCTTATCTCATAGTGTATTTCACATAATATATATACATATATTCAAGATTCTAGTTCAGTGGGAGTGACACACACTTCCCTTATACGATCCCAACAAGTACATTATGCTACAATTGACGGGGGAGAGCTACTGCTTCCCTCTATATTTTTTCATAACTAACATTCCCGCAGAAGGGTTACTACTATTGGAAGGACAATGCTGATTCAGTATCAGACATCTCCTCATCGTCACTATCACTGAGTGAGTACTCCTCTGGGTTCTCTTCTTCTTAGTCGAAACTGACCTCATCATTGCTGGCTATGATGACTTGGGGTTCGTACATCCCCATCTATTCGTCATTACTAAAGCGGTTGGGGATCTCCTCTCCCTCATCGTCAGGATGGGCGTCGGAAAGAGTCTCGTTATCTTCCTCTTTCATGGGGTGTTCGGGAGACATACGGGCTGGTTCGGGGTTCTCTATCGGCTCCCTATTACCCTTGTGTACTTCTGGCTGGTGCTCGGCCATGAACTCTTCATCGGCCAGTTGGGGTGCTGGTTCCACCGGGTCACCCTCCATAATGGCGGCTGCTATTATGCCTTGGGCTTGTGTAGGGTTCCCGGGGTTGAGCACTTTTCTCTTGGCGTTCACTATCTCCTTGATAAGGCTTGCTAGTCCTGCTTGATCGCTCTTCTAATTCTGTTTGGCAAGGTCTCTTTCTCTCTTTGGGTCTTCTCCTGTCTTTATCCACTTTTGTCTTTGCATGTATTGTGGAAGTCCATATCGGTTCCTTGTAGCGAACAGCATATGTTAGAACTGTATCGCCGGACATCAGCTGCAGTCTTTCAGTCCGATGTATAAATTCTTGTATATCCATAACTCCAGGGAACTTAGCCGGTTTCACTCCCCGCTTACCCATAAAGAAAAACTGAGGCTGATGCTGGACTCCTCTCAGAGATTGGCTCGATCGTGGTATGGCGAAACTTGACGCAGTTAAGAGCTCATCCTGGTCATAAGGATCCCGATACACACAAGAGTATCTTCCTGAGAGATATCAACAGCCAACAGGACTCAGTTATCCTGATCAATGGCGTACAATTAGGGAATCACTTTGATAACATGAAACCAGTCCTGACATTCTCATGGAGTGCAGGAGTACTGTTTGTCACTCGAAACTTGGTGGACAAGTAGCCCTGAAGATCGGTACAACTCGGGCAGTAATCCATGTTCTTTCTCTGAGCAGTTCTTTAGCACTGCACGGTCGTGATTTTCGTATAATGACCTCAGCATCTCTTCGTCTTATTCTCACCATCATAGATTTCGTCGTTTCATTACTATAAAATGTTATCTTTAATAGATAAACATTTACTGACTAAAAAATAAAACTAACTTACTTGGACAGATGAGGCAGGCATGCGGTGATGTGAGGTAGGATGGCAGGAAACCGCTCTGATACCAACTGTGACGCCCCGTGCCCTCAGCGGCCCGGACCGTCACTGTAAACTCTATTACTTGCTTCTTTAGCTTTTACTTATACTTCCTCTTTAAAACCGATACTTAAACTTGCTGAATTTAATACCATAAATTTAGAGGGATTTTTTTTTAATATACGCGTACGTATTTACTATTCATATACGTATACTATTAAAATGTGAAATTTGAAAAATATAAGGATTTCAATTATACATACACACTTATATACTTGTTTATCTGATTAATATTCACCAGACACTATTTAAATATACTATTCATACATATACGGTTTACTGTTCCAAAATACCAATTAATCTTTACTATTCAAAATACTATTTAACTGTCACCATTCAAAATATTATTTACTCATACTGTGCGGAAGAATACTCGCGGTGTATCCATAACCTCATCCTCACATCCACCTCCGCCGCCATCATCGCCCCTTGGTATTTGCGCTATAGGAAGCTTACTTACAGCATGAACATACTCCGTGAGCTTTACGCCCAGTAAGTACAACATGTTAACCGTAAAACATGTTTAAAACATAACACATACTTAAAATCCTAAGCATAATATATATCACTTAATAAATCACATACCATATAAGCATTTCACATATCAGCTCACATATCATGTCATCACATAACATGTCATAACACTGAATATAAAACTTTACATACTTTATGCATGACGGAAGCATCGTGTACTGTATGCACTCTACTGAAAAAGAAAGCATAGCGAACTATAACTAATGCATGGTCCGGTTATGTTCATTTATGCTTCAAATTTCTCTTTTCTTTTCTTGTCTATTTAGGGCCCATGTGTCAGTACCGTGTGCGCGCAGACCAACGGTAACACCCGAGGTCAACTAATGCCGAAGAACCATCAACTGATGCTCAACTTTTGGCCTTAACTTTCTTTAACTAGAAACCCCTTCGACTGAAGGAGCCGGTATGACACACCTATTCATTTCCATCTTGTTTAACTGTTCTAGCCATACGCTTCTCTAAGCTATCCCCAATCCTACGCGGTAGGGATCTATGGCTTCTAACTTGTTCTTTCATCAATCTACTCGATTGTGAAACTATATGCTCTTATGTATGCTATGCAACATCGTGTGCAAGATACATACTTAAAGTACTGGAAAAGCATTATTTTAAATTCATTTTATCCATGCTGTAGGCGGAGTTATACTTACCTGTCAGCAGACAGTTTATACTCTCGCCTTCGTCACAATACAGGTACCTCCCTGTAATCATAATGCATTACATTAACATTCACTCTTAGGTCACCGTGGTCATTAGTGACTAATAAAAATTCTCGTTATGTGGTACCGATCCTTATCGGTACTAATTGCCCTTTTCTTAAGAATTTGATTTTCTAATCGTGGTTAATTAATTTATTTGCTCAATAAATTAATTCACGTCGCTCTTAGGTCACTTTATCGTTAGGAACTAATAAACTTATCGTTGTGTGGTACCGATAGGCATCGGTACCCAACTGCTCTACTTTGGGAAATTTGATATCTAATTTTTAATCGTGCTTAATTAATTTGTCTACTTGACAATTTAATCACTGTCTCTCACTATCCCATTCAGACTTGGTCCTTGACTAGCTAACCGACCAGTCAACTGACTGAATACCTCCCGTATGACCATTTAGCCTGTCGGGTTACCGTTACTGATGTAATCGCCTCAAATTTTATACTTAGATCACACCCGTCCCTCTTGTGGCACTATTTTGATCTAGGGGTCGTTTTCTTACATTTCAAGATTTCTAATTGGGCGGTTCACTAATCCTGTAAACGTCCGCCCTTCTTTCCTAGACCTAGGTCATCGAGGGGGCTCGGGTTTCCATCCCGATTACATATTCACCCCTCGTTTCCTAAAATACCCCTTTGTGCCGTTTTAGAAATTTCGGCAGCATTTCCGCTTAATTTTTGGGTTTCTGGCGTTTAGGAAACGCCTCAAAACCATCTAACTTATTCTAACCTGCCACGTATTAAACCAGAGGCCTAATTTTTACGTAAAAGCTCCGCTTTTTATGTAAAAATATTCACATTTCCTTACATTCTCTTTTTTGATATTTCATCCCTTTTTCTTACCATTCCTCAAGTCAGTAAACCATAATTCATACATAATTATTTCTAATAATAAATTGAGGAATCAAGGGATCAAAACCACTACCAAAATCGTTCCCGTCGGCGGTCGGGTGAACCGTTCGATCTCGATCGCACAATCTTTGAATCATCGTTCTCCACTTTTGAAACTCCGGTTTGCAAATCCGATGCTGCGGATGTGTCCGGAACATCAAAAATAGGCCAACGGGCCATTCTTCAATTTTCGGTCTCCGGGTAGCCGTTGACTGGCGTTGACCGGCCGTTGACCGGTGTTGACCACGGCGGCGATGGGAGTGGCGACCACCATCTTGAAGAGCTCGACGAGAGGAACCCATTGGTGGTGTCAATTTCACCAATCGAGGCTCCTATTACCGGAAATCGACCCTCGAAAAGTCGGCGACGGCGGCGGTGTTGGATCTTCATTTTCCGGCATTATTGCCCAAAATTGATTTGGGGCTTTTGATCTACGTGTTGTTCTGACCATTTTGATACCGACCTTGCAACTCAACTCCGCCGGAATAGCGAGACTCGACGATGGCGATGGCGACGGCGAACCTTGGGCGGCGCGATCCGGCGGCTGTTGACGTGAAATGAAGCCTGGGTTTTGTTCTACTCTTCACCACGAATCCATTGGGACTAGAATCGTGGCATTTGGACGTCGGACGATGGAGAAATCACGGTTTGAAAAATTTGGCCACCGGTGGCTTTAGGCGGCGCGTGCGGCGTTCTCCGACATCGGTTCCGTCGACTTGGCACACCGTTGGACTCAGCTCGTCGAGAGCTTTCCAATGGTGCCGGCGGTGTCGAAAATGGAGGCCGGATTTGATGATCGATCACTGTTCATCTTCGTGTGGTGTGGGGGAGAAAAAGATAGGAAAAAAAAAATAATGGGGGCGCTATTTACAAAAATCTAAAAATTTCGACCCCTTTATACTAATTTTTTGAAAAATTTTAAGATAGGCTATATTGACTAATTTGGGCGTGCTGAACCCAAATATATCAGTTTTATATCAAGAAAAGGTCATCTTGACCAATTTCTTGATACTGTGGTTAGGCCTACACTGTGTTGACACTACGCACGCATAACGAGGCGTTTTAGCGTGAAATTTCAAACACAGTCTCCCTTGACTAATTTGGACGTGCTTATTTCAAATTTATCAGTTTTACATCCATTTGAGGTCTTCTAGACCAGTTTTCGGGATCTACATGACCCCGTCTCGAAAAACGTGTCAGGTGCCTGAGTCTAAATATATCAGTTTCGAGGGGAGAAAAGGTCGTCTTGACCCTTATCCCGATACTACGTATCTTTTAAATAAAATCTACATTTTGTGCTCACTTGACCAGATTGAGCCTGCTGACTATTAATATGTCAGTTTTATGCCAGATTAAGGCCGTCTTGGCCACTAACCTGACACTGCGTTTCTCACTATTCACTAATCACTGTTCACTATTCACTATCTGACTGACTAATCTGAGCGTTTTGACTCTAATTTTGTCAGTCTCTGGGCGAGAAGAGGTCATCTAGACCACTTTTCTCGATACTGTACATCTATTAGGGCAATCATCACTGCTGCGCTCAGATGACCAGTCTGAGCGTACTGATGACTAGCTCATCAGTTCTGTATCATGAAATGGTCGTCTAGACCGGTTTCTTGATATTGCGTGTCTCAACGCATACTCACATAATAGGGTGGACCGATTTCACTGTCGATTACACTTTTTACTGCATGAATAGTAATTAAACGTTACTATTCCTGTTTAATTCATTCTACTGAAAAGCACACTGTGCTTATTAACTTAATTACATCATTACATAGTAATTAAGTTTCATAATTCATGAGAGTCATTACAGTGGCTCTCGGCTCATTACACAGCCTTCTACACGGACTCTTACACGTGCGTGTGCAACGCAACACGGGCATGTACATTTCAGACATGGGCATGTACTAGTTGAGACTACTTAACACGGCCATGTCTTTGAAATACATTCATCTATCTGAGCGGTACACAGCCTCTTACACGATCGTGTACTTGACCGTGTTACACTACACGATTATGTACACTCACGCGGCTATTAATAGATACACAGTCCGAATGGCACACGGTCACTCACACGGCTGTGTACCTGACCGTGTTACTTAAATTGTACTAAAAGACATTAAATTATGTCCATTTTATTCCTTAATGACTTATTACATGGTAAGTAGGTATCATGAAAATGGCGGTCATTACATTAAAAACCAGAAAAGACTAATAGCAAACAAAAAACATCACATGTTCAATTTTATAGTCAATCTTTTGACCCTTTCTCTGCAGCTTAAAGAAAAATTTTTTTTTATATTCTTTACAAAACCAAATAACAAAAATTATATGCCCTGACAGTGCTCTGTGTTCATTCTTTTTACTAGAATAATGTAGATGTTTTTTGGTTTCTTCTAAATGTAAGTACAAAATAAAAAAGCATGTGAAGAAATTAGTTGTTCAAAAAAAAAGATGGCATATTATAGAGACGAGTTCATAGCATACTAATCATGTTCAATGGAAAGCATCAACCACAAAAAAAAAAATGTTGTGTGAGAAATGAATTAAGCATAGAAATAGGTTACGACCGGTAAATCCAAGAATATTAAGAGAAAGAAAAGAATTACCATTTCAAAAACAGATCTTGCAACCCAACTCCACCAAGCATATATCTAAAAGTTTAGATTATTTATCTTTTAGGTTAAAAGGTATTTTGGGTGTTTTTTCGGTCAAATTATCTTGATTGAGAAAAATTATATATTTGTATATTGAATATAACTTTATAGTATAAACATACATAGTTTCAAAATGCAAGTGTTGATAAGCCTCTAAAACTAGCTCAATTTGTGAGAGGAGTTTGAGGTTTAACAATTATAACTCCTAGGATAAATCCTTGGCCATATAAAAAAATAGTAATAGATTAGTTATATAAGAAGAGTGCACATGAGGTGCATATGTTTAAAAAAAAAAAAAAGGTATTAACTGAGATCATATTTCTCCTTGGTTTTAGAAATGCTTCAAGTAAATGATATCTATTCAGCAGACTTTAGATGCTTAGGATATCCTCCCTTCTTTTGCTTAAGAAGTTCCACACCTCCTAGTATTCTTCATTCCTTCTTTTCAGCTAAGCATCTCTCTCTTGATTCTGTTGGCATTATTGTTCGTAAAATTCGTTCTCGTGCGATTAGCAAGCTCAGATTTTCTTCTTCATCTGTGAAATTCAACAATTCCTACCACAATCCTCTTTATAATCTCCAGAGTTTTCAAACAAGAGCTAGATCCCTCCCCTTCCCCTTCCTCAACCATATCTACCTTGGAACTTGAGCCTTTGTCACAAATACATTGTGTATACGTTTGACACACTGTCTTGCATTTAAAAAAAAACTCTCAATATATTTCAAATCTAATAAACTTTTTTATTTTTTATTTTAAATCCATACCACACTCATTTTTCTCTCTCAAACACATTCATTCCAGATTTTCGATCAAATCACCAAATTGTTATTTTATGTTATGACATTCAGGGGAAAAAATAAAAAAAAGATTTCCCCCTTTCATTAGCTCTTCAAATTACCATTATAGGGCTAGTTGCACTAGGGAAAAAAAAAAAAGAATCACGAATACTCAAACCTTAAAATTATATAAAAAAATATATAAAAATTTTAATTTTATAATGATTGTTGATATCAAGTCCTCAGTCGATTGAACAAAGATAAGTAATTTGTTCTTGATAATACTAGTAAGAGTCTATTTTCAATTGAAAATATGACTTGTCTTAACTAGCGACAACTAGAGCACATAGCTAAAACTATGCTATAGTACAACTGATCCCATCTCAGTTTCATGTTATTTTCATGTAAAAATAATGTTGAAATCTTAATGATCTTTATGAAAAAGAAAAATAGTAAAATTATTGACCTTCCTTAAGAAAATAAATAAATAAAATAAATTAAAATAAAATAAAAAACAAAACAAAACAAATCAAAAAAGCTTATGATCCTTTCTAGAGTCGATGAAAAAGTGCAACAATTACACACCAAATGCTTCCCCGTCACTTGTGGCTATTCAAAAGATTTTAGATTGCACTTATTTTTTCCATGTACTATAAGTTTTCGAAGACTATTCTTCGCGTACAACTCTAGTTTAATTCCACCATTTAGTCCATCTATGTATTTTATTCTTTTCGTCTTTTGTCTATTGTTTGTTTAACAAAAACCAATTTGTTCATTTAATTTTGAAAGCTGATCTATGTTGTTGACACGTGCACCAATACTTCAGGATTTTGAACACTAAGGCATTAAGCATGAAACTACCATCTGTGATATAATCAATAGATGAAGTGGGGGCTCTATAGATGTTGAGAGGCCCATCTTTGCCCAGACTGTCACACCACGGGGCCTGGCTGGATGTGAGCTTAGCGGGCTGCAGAAAACCAATCTAGGTAAAATGATGAATGTTCCCAAAGATGAACATCTGCACAAGATAGAAATAGAAACCACAAGTATTTGATTATAAAGTCAAATAAATTACATATGATACTGGAATAAATCAAAGCTTTAGTCTATATAATAACCAAGGCTTCTAGATATTAATGTCATGAGATGAGAAAAGATAGATTTGATAGGGACAATTGTGGCGGCCCGCCCTTCGTAGAGATCATACAATACTATTACAGTTAAGCTTTATCGCTAACTGCGATAGATTGTACTCTCATGGGTCGCCGGCTAATCTATCTCTCTTTAAATCATGACGTTTTTGGGGAATTTTTTTTCTTTTTAACATCATGTAAAACATTATCTACTAATCACTTTGTTTACAAGTACAAAGTAATTTACATAATACAGTACTTTTACAAAATATATATTTACAAAAGACTGTTTCTTTTTCCCTTCTCTTTTATCGCTCAGTGGAAAGACTCTGGCAGGACCATATCTCTTGCCTCCTATCCCATTTGACACGCGCTATCCCGTCTGCCATCCAATCATACAAAGCTACTGAGTTGGTCGCTCACCTGCAACATAAGCAAAAATGGTGAGCTACAGGCTCAGTAAGTTCAAACATGCAAGAAATAAAATTTCTATAAATAGTACTATTTATTATAAATAGTAATGTTGACTACTATTCCTCATGAATAATAACTTTGACCACTATTCATTATGAATAGTAAGTTTGACCAGAACACAGTATATCAACAATACATCTACCGCGATGTTAGTTCCCTCACGAAACTGTCTTATGCTCAATTATGGCATAATTTTAGTTTTAGGTAATTATCTTATATTATGTTCTGGTTTTAAGCTCAGGTTGACAGTACCATTTAAGTGCGCATAACTGGGAGCGGTACATTAGTACTGACCTCCACAGCCTTAATCTCATAGCCCCGAAGGCAAAATTATACATGACTGGGAGCGGTACATTAGTGCTGACCTCCACAGCCTTAGTCTCATCATCATAGCCCCGAAGGCAAAATTTACCTTCCTGTACGGAAGGCTGGTACGCCAAAAGTGGTTTCATTACCGACTTTTTAAAGTTCTAACCCGGTGACTTCATATTGCCCCGTGGTTAGGAATGGTTCACATTTTAATTTTAGGTGAGTGAGTTTCATTAACCTCGCTCTAGTGCCCGAAGCACAATTTACTATGTGTCCCATTCTCAATAGTGCCCGTAGCACATTGCGTCTCTCTCTCTACTCTATAATAGTGCCCGTAGCACATATGAATCTAATTTATAGTTAGTACATCAAAGTTAGCAATAATAATTCTATATGTTGCAGACAGGTAAATGTCTGAACTTACCTTATCAGTTTCTTCCCCTTTTCCTTCTTGGATCTTTGATCGCCCTCCTTGTAGGTCGATTTTGGGATCCTACGGACAAAACCTTGTCTGTTAATTTTATTTCCATTTATAGTTTTTATTTTTCATTAAAAAGCTTAAATAAAACCTATTTATAACTTTTTAGGCTTTATTTATCATTTTTCCCATTTTCCTCAATTTTTGCAAAATTACAATTTTACCCCTATATTTTGGTAAAATTGCAATTATACCCCTGATGAAATTTTCTCGATCCAAACTACATTTTTGGCTCTCAGGAACTTTTCTGACTCTTTTCTATTCATTACCGAGTTCGTTTCTATTTTTTTTCTATTTTTCACTTTCCCGACCCTCGGGAAGCACTATTCCGACCCTTACGTCGGTTTAGTGATTTTCTATCGTTTCGGAGCCTCAAATGGACGTTTTACTAGTATTTAAAACGTTCATCTAGACTTTCCTGATCTAGGTCTCCGAGGCTCGGATTTTCCGTACCCGATTCGGACCTTTATTTCGTTTCCCAAAAACGCCCCCCCTCGAGGTCGGTTTTTCAGTTTCACTCGCAATTTACATTTTTAAAGGGACGGGTTACTATTCACAAACCACCCCTTAAGTTTCCCTTATTAAATTTTCTTTTAAGGACTTGGGTTTCCGACCCGACCCTAAACTTTTAATTTTAATTTCCTTTTTACCCCAAATGCCGTTTTCGAAATTTCAGCAGCATTTCAGCGTAAATTTAAGGCTACCGGCGTTAGGTACGCCTCGAACCATATGTACCTGCCACGTACTATACCACAAGCCTATTTTATGTAAAAGTTTCCCAAACTTTTACATAAAAGCTCACAACATTTCAATTCACATTTTGAACCACATTCCACAAAATTTCTTTCAATTTTGCCCTTAGTTTTAGCCACGGTTTTCACACTCAAAACCTAACCAAAACTTTTCAATTTTTAAACCAAATTTTAGGCTATTCCAATGTCATTACCTAGCACATTTTCAAGCCAATTTACATGCATTTTTCAACACAATTTCTAGGGTTTTTTCACCATTATAACCCACGGCCATTTAAGAGAAACATGCACCAAATTTTTTGTTTCATGTTTTCAACCACATAACCATCATTTCCATAATTCAATGCATGAATTTAACTATCCAAACATCAAGTTAATCATGCAAAAAAAATTATTCACTAAACCCTAGTTAAAACCCACGGCCATTTTAGGATTTTTAAATTCCAAAATTTTTCGAAGCTTATAACCATACAAATCATGCTTTATATTTGACCAAAATATGATTTAAAGCATTTTCACACTTAAACCACAACAATTCATCAACAACTACACATGGTAACCCACGGTTTTACCCTTGGAAAACCAACCAAAATTTTGTTTTTCTTTAAACAAAATGCATGGTTTTTCTTCTAATCACACCCTTAACAAAACCCAAGCACCAAATCAACCAAAAAAACCATAAATTTTCTCATCTTCACACTATTCATCCCACGGATTTTAGGGAGAAAACAAGCCAAAAATTGCAAATCAAAGAAGGTTACCTTGCTTTCTTGCTTCCTTTGTCTTCAAGGAAGTGTTTGACACCACTTTTGTGAAGGAAACTTGGAATATTTGCTTGGTTCTCCCTGGGTTGCTCACGTATTCACCATGGAGAACACTTAGAAAATTTTTTTCTCTTATGTTTTTGGCTTTGAAATGTTTCGGCCACTTTGTTCAAAGTTTTGCCGACTTAAGTTGTAAAGGAACCAATTAATTTGCCTTCCAACCAATCAAAATGCAACACTTTTCAAACCAATTCTTTCCATTTTTTTCAAAAATTAAATTTGGCTAATTTTGGCCAAATCTTGGCCTTTAGATCAAAAAGTGAATCAATCTTGGTCATTAATGCCACCAACCACCATAATTTTCACGTTTAATATTTTGGCTTTATGATGTCATAAATGCAATATAAAGTGTTGACTTTGACTTTATTATTCACATTAATTTGACTACTTTTTGACCGGTATTGGTTCGAGCCGAAATTTTCCTGAAATCGTCCCGGTGGGTTCCTAAGGTCTCCTGTGCAGTCGGATCAATTTATACTACTTCCGTTTGATCAAAATCAATCCCGGAAGTTTTTCATCTTTTAGTGCATCATAATGCACCGGTTAGGGTTTTCAATGCCGTTTTTGGCACCGTTCCACCCGTTTCAATTCAGTGAATTTTATCAACACTGAATTCTTACTCGTCAGTATTGTTAGAACATTTTAATACATTCTAAACAATATAAATACATTTATTTCGCTCTTTAAATAGTACAAATTGTTATATACATACATTTGTACATTTTCTTCCGAGAATGCCAGAATTTCCCGGTTGTCACAACAATTATAGAGATCGCTCCTATTTTTAAACTATCAACCTTGAAGAGAACCATTGACAAGGAACCATTGAAATTTGAAATTTGAATTTTGAAATTTGAAATTTGAATTTTTGAATTTGAAATTTGAATTTGAAATTTGAATTTGAAATTCGAATTTGAAATTTGAATTTGAAATTCGAATTTGAAATTTGAATTTGAAATTTAAATTTGAAATTTGAAATTTGAAATTTGAAATTTGAATTTGAAATTTGAATTTGAAATTTGAAATTCAAATTTTAAATCACAGTCCAAGTAGGATTCTAATTTGTTGTGGAAAATCCACAAGGTTTGAAATTCGAATTTGAGTTGGATTTGGAGAGGATAATCTTGTTAGAATCCTACTTGAATTTTGAATCCAAATCCCAACAAAAGTGGGTGAATTTTTTGAGGATAATCCTCAATGGAAAATTCAGTTTTTGTGGATAAGATTCAAGGGAAAATTCAAGTTTCAATCCTAGTTGAATTTGGATTCTCTCCTTCCCTAAAAGTGACCGAAATTTTGGAGCCTTTATCCAAGGAAAATTCGGTTATTTTTGGATAAGGTTGAGATAAGATTCAAGCTTGAAAATCCTAGTGGAATTTTTGATTCTCCCTTATCCATAATGGCCGAAATCTTTTGGAGGATTTTCTCCTTGTGAATTTCAGATTTTTTGGTTGAAAAAGGGAGATAAAATTCTAGTTAAAATCTTGTTAAGATTTGGATTGGATTTATCTTAGGAAAAACCGAATTTATTGTTAGGATTATCCTATGGAAAAATTCGGATTTTTTGGTTAAAGATAAGGGAGAAAATCTTTTCCTAGTCCAATTCGAATTCAGAGAATCGCCTCATGCAGGTCTATAAATAAAGGTCCTGCCACTCCAGTTCTCTCAGACCACAGACTCTCAGGTGAGCAGGCTTATTGTTGCACAGCTCATCGTGACAATAAAGTTCTTTAGAGATCTGGGTGGTCGGAAGAAGACTAGCAGTGCTAGCATACCAATCGAGGTTCAGAGTGCCCACACACTCAGCCATTCGGGAATTGGAGAATAGTAGAGAAGGCTAGTTGGTTGAAGCCTCCGGTCATTCTCCTCCTGCAAGATTAGCGTCCTTGAGGTATGAGTTTTAATTGTTGTTAGTTTATTGTATATGGCATCATGAGATATTTAACGATCTAAAATTTTTATTGTTCCGCTGCGCCACTCTGATATGTTTTTTACCGATTTATTTTCCTACAGTAGAGAGTACACTTCATGACTTGCGCCAAGGAGATCTCACCATGACTCAATATTTCAACATCTTGACGAAAAAACTGGCATAAACTAGACCTGTTTGAGGAGCACAATTGGAAATGTCTTGCGGATGCCCTTAGATATAAACAGATTATTGAGAAGAAAAGGCTTTACAACTTTCTGTTGGGCCTTAACAAAGAGCTCGATGATGTTAGGGGAAGAATAATGGGATTGAAGCCTTTGCCTAGCATCCGAGAAGCATTTCCTGAAGTTTGTATAGAGGAGAGTAGGAAAAGGGTAATGCTCAGTTGACCAACCACTACAAACAGTCCTGAAGTTTCTGCCCTTGCAATTCAAGGCAACCAATCTTACTCAGGTGAAAACAAATCAAAGAAAGGAAGACCTTGGTGTGACCATTGCCAGAAACTAGGGCATACCAAGGAGACATGCTGGAAAATTCATGGAAAACTTGCGGATTGGAAGCCTGCTCGGTTTTCTAATTCCAAGGAAGGACGTGGAGCTACAGCCACTAAGGAGGAACCCACCTAATCATCCAAAACCAATCTGTTTAGTAAGGAACGGATTGAATTCTTAAAAAATCTAATCAATCCTTGACCATCGAGTACATCTGTAATTGGAACCGGATTTCTAGCCCACAAAGGTAATTCTTTGAAAACTTATATGGTCACTAGAGGAGTACATAGTGCTTGGATTATTAACTCAGGGGCCTCGGATCACATGACTAGAGACTCAAGGATATTTTAGACATACAACCCTTGTCAGGAGGATATTTCTGTCAGAATTGCCTATATCTGACTCTCTCGAGTGATTGGAAAAGGCTCGACTGTATTATCTGATGGCCTTACCTTGAATTCTGTACTTCATGTTCCTAACTTAGAGTGTAACTAACTGTTTGTCAGTAAAATCACCCAGGAACTTAATTATGTTACTAAATTTCATTCAAACTTAGTTGAATTTCAGGAATTAAGTTCAAGGAGGACGATTGACAGTACTAAGATGTGCTCGGGACTCTATATCCTCAAAGGTGAAAGTCTTCCTGAACAACAACCTCCCATGGTAGATTTGGTCACACAACAACTACCAAAAATTTCATTCTCTGTTTCCTCTTTAAATAATGAAAGTGCAATCATGTTATGACACTATAAATTAGGAAATCCCATTTTCAGTTACCTCCTAAGACTTGTACCTTTGTTGTTCAATCATAAAAGTCCATAATTTTTTCAATGCAAATATGTCAGTTTGCAAAACATTCTTGTAATTCTTATTCAACTCAACCCTATAAAGAGTCAAGTCCATTCTCCATAATTCATACTCCATAATTCACAGTGATGTTTGGGGAAAATCCCAAGTAAAAAATGTTACATGGACACAATGGTTTCTCTTGTTTGTGGATGACCATACAAGACTTACTTGGGTATACCTTATGAGAAAAAAATCAAAAGTTGAGGGAATCTTTCAAAAATTCAACACACTGATCCAAACGCAATACCAAACCAAAATTCAAGTATTCCGTATAGACAACGCTAAGGAGTATTACAAACACTTTTTAGCGGAATACTTAGATAGTCAGGGGATCATACAACAAAGTTCATGTGTGGATACACCTCAACAAAATGGAGTAGCAGAGAGAAAAAACAGACATATCCTTGAGGTTGCTAGATCCTTAATGTTTTCTACAAATGTACCCAAACACTTCTAAGGTGAAGTCATACTCACAGCCACTTACCTCATAAACAAGATGCCATCTTGTACCCTAAATTTCCAAACTCCAATACTGAAATTTCTTTTGGCTTATCCTCGTAACCGAACCATTTAACCATACCACTCAAAGTTTCTAGGTGTACTACGTTTGTCCACATCCACACACAAAACCATAGCAAGCTAGACCCTAAAGCACTGAAATGCATTTTCTTAGGTTACAATCCAAACCAAAGGGGGTATAAATGCTATTAACCAATCATAAAACGATTCTATATCTCGATGGATGTCACCTTCTTCGAGCATGAACCATTTTATTTCAAATCTGGCATTCAGGGGGAGAGTGAACAAGAATACCAGTCTTGGGATCAAAATTGGGATGTCAATAATGTCACCAGTCCTGAACCTGTCATATCTAGTCCCAATACCAGTCACACAAATAATGGGAACCCTGTCTTTGTCCAAACCCATGGTCCACCCTTACCAAGGTCGGAATCACTCAATCATGAGGAATCTACTCCCATTCATTAACTTGTCCCTGAATCAAATCCACAAGTTCTAACTCCTATCCCATACCCAAGACCTGCCAATGATGGTGAGTTCATCGTATATTTAAGGAAGAAGAAAACTCAAAAGGATCTTTAGCATCGAGCATCATCAAAGCAAAATCAAGAGTCCAATCCGAATGAGATTTCTCACACCTCACCAAGTAATGCAAGTCCAGAGAAAGCTATTGGTGAACCGATAATTGATGATCACCCTATTATTCCAAGGAAGGGAGTTAAGTCATGCACCAGTCATCCTTTGTACAACTTTATCTTATACAAGGGATTATCTCCAAGTTATTAGGTGTTTGTTGCAAGCTTGGATAATACTCAAGTTCCAAATACAATTCAAGAAGCCATGAAGATTCCTGAGTGGAGGACAGCAGTATTAAAAGAGATGAATGCATTGAAGAAAAATGGTACGTGGGAACTCTCAGAGCTTCCAAAAGGGAAACAATCAGTGGGATGTAAATGGATTTTTACCGTTAAGTACAAAGCGAATGGGAGCTTGGACAGGTTTAAGGCTAGGCTGGTGGCTAAAGGTTTCACTCAGTCTTATGGTATTGACTACCAAGAGACATTTTCACCAATTGCTAAACTGAACACTATCCAAGTACTATTATCATTGGCTATAAATCTCAATTGGCCTCTTTATCAACTTGATGTCAAAAATACTTTCTTAAATGGAGAGCTAGTTGAAGAAGTCTACATGGATATCCCCCCCAGGCTTTGTGACCTCAGCAAATATGAACAAAGTGTGCAAAATTAATAAATCCCTCTATGGCTTAAAGTAGTCTCCAAGGGCATGGTTTGATAGGTTCAACAAAGCCATACAAAATTATGGTTGCTATCAGTATCAAGCAGACCACACACTTTTTGTCAAGCACTCCTTAAATGGGAAGTTGGCTATCCTGATTGTGTATATGGATGATATAATACTGACAGGGGATCATGAAGATGAGTTGATCAAACTCAAGGATGCACTTGCAAGAGAGTTTGAGACTAAAGATCTAGGAAGCCTAAAATACTCTCTAGGAATGGAAGTAGCTCGATCAAAGAAGGGAATTATAGTATCTCAAAGAAAATATGTGCTGAATCTTCTCAAAGAAACTGGAATGCTTGGTTGCAAACCAGCTGACACTCCTATGGATTCCAGTACCAAACTTGGAGTAATAAAGGAAAGTCCACCTGTAAATAAGGGACAATATCAGAGACTTGTGGGGAAGCTCATTTACCTCTCACACACATGGCCAGACATAGGGTTTGCTGTAAGCGTTGTAAGTCAATTTATGAATGAACCTACAGAGGAACATCTTGGAGCAGTAAACTGAATCTTTAGGTACTTAAAGATGACTCCTTGAAAGGGTCTATACTTCGAAAAGACTACCAGGAGGGACTTTAAAGTATTCACTGATGTAGATTGGGCAAGCTCAGTAACTGATAGAAGATCCACTTTCAGGTATTGTACCTATGTGTGGGGGAATCCTGCTACATGGCGAAGCAAGAAACAACCAGTGGTTTCTAGGAGTAACGCTGAGGCAAAGTTGAGAGCTATGACACTAGGTATTTGTGAAGGAATGTCACTAGATCGACTGTTGAGAGAACTGAAGATTAGGAATCCTAATCTTATAAAGGTGCATTGTGATAATCAATCTGCCATCAACATAGTGAAGAATCTTGTACACCATGATCAAACAAAGTATGTTGAGATAGATCGCCATTTTATAAAAGAAAAATTGGAGACTGAGATCATCAATGTGGTGCACACACCTATTAGTCAACAAACTGCAGACATCCTCACCAAGGCCTTACCAAGGCATAACTTTGAAGAGTTGAATTCCAAGCTTGGCATGATTAACATCTATGCCTAGCTTGAGGGTTAGTGTGGAATTATTTCAGTCGTATTTCTTGGGTTTATTTTAGTGTAACTTATGTATTTTAGGAATGTTTGGAGATATGAAATTAATTTCCAATATCTCATTTAGGTAGTTTCCTATTTTTGTGTAAGTTAGTTTCCTTATTTGATGTGTAACAATTTTCTTCGCTGCCCTATATGTAACATGAAAAACTGCATCCCAGCAGTGCAGAAAATAGAAAAAATTCTCCTGTCAGAAAACTTCAGTTAGAAGTTTAAATGTTTATTTGAAATTCAAGTTTTATTTTTTAATTACAAATTCCTATAATCTAGGGATTTGTTTTTAGAGTTGTTTTTTAATTTTTACAATAGGTTAGATTCCTATTTTCGAGGGATTTCCTCTTGTATATTAGTTGGTTAAAGACTTGTGATGAATGAGAGAGTTATTTCTTCTTTTTCTCGTTTCTTCTCTCATGGTATCAAGGCATAAGACTGTGTTCTTTGGGAATTTTTTTTCCTGCACTATGGGCTACCTTTTTCCTGACTCCAACCAGCCTTCATAGCTAGTGATTCCCAACCTTAATCAATGTTTTGTGTCTTGCCTGATTCTTACCCCTACGTCTGCTTCTTTCTGATCTCTGTTTCCGATCAGTCTTTTGTTATTCTATTATCTTTGTTTTTTCTAGCCTTATTTGCTGGTTTTTTCTGATCAGTTTTTTTTTGCTTTTGTTGCCTTTCTGACCAGTTTTTTTTTTTTTTTTTTTTCTGTTTTTGTTGCTTTTCTATTTTTTTTTCCCATTTGATTACTGATTTTTCCCCCCCTCTTTGCTAGTCTCTGTTTTAACCCTCTCTTCATGGTTTATTAGTTACTTCCTTTAAAACCATGTCAGAGACCGTATCATCTATCCCTACGGTTCCATCGTCCTAATCAACGGAGGAAGAACAAGCACCGCGTATCACAAGTGAATTACAAATGATTCAACCAGCAAATCGGCTCAATGGAAGAAATTACTTGAAGTGGTCTCAGTTAATTCGGACTTTTTTGAAAGGAAAAGGAAAATTGAGCCATCTATTAGGGACTAGACTGAAAAGTGGAGAAAAAAGTTTTGAAGCACGGGATGAGGAGGATTCAATGATTATGCCTTAGTTGTGGAATTCCATGACGCCTGAAACCAGTGATACTTGCATGTTTTTATCAACTGCAAAGGCAATCTGGAATGCCTTGAATCAAACCTATTTTAAGGTCCATGATGCGGCACTAATTTATGAGATCAAGACCAAGACGGTAGTAGCAAAACAGAGGAATAAAACCATGATGGAATATGCTAATTTCTTGCAAAACCAGTGGCAAGAACTGGATTACACTACCGGACAATTGATTTGAGATGTAGTAAGTGTGCAGGTGTAATTAAAAATTTTATTGAAAGAGATCGGGTTTATGACTCCTTGCAGGTTTGAACTATGAGTTTGATCAAGTAAGGATTCAAATTTTGGGCAGGACCGATGTACTATCTCTTAATGAGACAGTTTCACTGATACGAGCTGAAGAAAGTCAAAGGGGAATTATGCTTGATCCTTAACTAGCTGATGGCTCTACTCTTGTAGTTACAAGTAATAAACAACGGGATCTTATTTTGGAGCAATTGAAGAATGCTGAGAATAGAAAGGAAGAATTGTTAAAGGGAACAAACCGAGATGATCTCTAGTGTACTTATTTTAAAAAACCGAGACAAAAAAAAGACCACTATTGGAAATTGCACCGGAAGCCTTCAACAACCAATCGTGAGTGGGGAAATAAAGGACAGCAACAACGACAACAAGGACAGGCTCATATGACTTCAAAAGCAAGTCAAGCTAAAAAACAAGGACATAGAGGATTCAACAATGAAGAAGTTGAGGAGTCTACTAGGATCACTTGAGAAGCCTTGGCCCAATAATGCTAGTTCTTTAGCCCTCTCAGGTGATTTTCTATCTTTTCTTAAATTACATGTTTTTGATAATGTGTTTGTGGATTCATGGATTTCAGACTCAGGAGCCACAGACCATATGACACATGCTTCCCACCAGTTCAAAACTTATACCCTATGTCCGAGTACTAGGAAAATCACTGTTGCCAATTAAACTATAACCACGGTAATAGGTATAGTAGATGTTCACATTACCCCTTGTCTTGCCCTTAAAAATGTTCTTCATGTTCCAAAACTATCCACTAACGTTGTGTCCATACACAAACTTACAGAAGACTTATATTGTCATATTACTTTTTATCCGTCTTACTGTGAATTTTAGGACCAAGGTTCGGAGAAGAGGACTAGCTAAGGAGAAAGATGGACTTTACTACCTTGAGACATCTAATCATCAGAATGTGATCAAGTCAAATTTATCATCCATTTCATTTCTTTCTTCCTCTAATACAAACATCATCTGGTTACATCACTTTTGTGTTGTTCATCCATCGTTTACAGCTTTACAATTAATGTTTCCTTCTTTGTTTAGAGGTTTAGATATTAGAACTTTTCATTATGATATTTGTGAGTACGCAAAACACACTCGTGTATCTTTTCGTATAAGCAATAAAAGTTCTCTCCTTTTTATTTAATCCACAATGATATATAGGGGCCCTCAGCAGTCCAAAATATCTCTGGTTCACGATGGTTTGTGTCTTTTATAGATGATTGCACTAGGGTCTCTTGGATTTTCATACTAAAAAACATATCCAATGTAAGTCATGTTTTTCTCAATTTTCATATAATGATTCAAAATCAGTTATGCACAAAAATAAAAAAATTCAAGTCAGACAATACTCGAGACTATTTTAATCAAGTCTTGTCTCCCTATTTTCAAAAGAAGGGAATTATTCATGAGTTATCTGTTAGAACCCTGGTACATTTTACATATGTGAGGTACAATCGAAAACAAGGGCAGAATAGTCATTGAACCAAGTAATAATGGAGAGTGTAAGGAGTTTGTTAGGAATTAGTTATAATTTGTTAGACATCGGTTAGAGGGAAAATTAGCAACAGAGAGAGACATGAGGCGAGAAATGGTAAAACGCCTGGGAAGGAAAGAGTTAGTTATATATACAGGAAAATTAGGAAGTGAGGGATAGCAGAGATCAGAGTGAGAGAGTCATTAGGGAGAGCTAGCAGACCTCTCAAACGTCTGCAAATATATCTGTAATTCTTTCTTTAAGTGTGAATACAACAGTTGCCTAGCAATCAATTTTCTTTTTCCTCCAATTCATAACAAATTGGTATCAGAGCATTCATGGCCTGGGAGACATGGTGGCTAAAAGGGTGGACGAACGTTTGGGCACAGTGGAGGAACATGTGGGATCGGTACAGGAGGAGATGCAGAGAGAATTTGAAAAAATGAGGGAAGATCTTATGAGGATTCCGACCTTGGAGAGAAACCTAGAGATGTTGATGGGGAAATTGGATCTGCTACTGAAGCAACCTGGACAAGCTAGCAAGGAAAGCCGGGACCCAGCGGCATCAGCTCCAATGTCAAGAGCCACCATGGTCGACCGATCGGAAGACATGCCTCGCAAAGGGGAAGGGAGGTGGGAGAAACGATGCCATTGGATTGAGATGCTGGTTTTTGATGGAGAGAACCCCGATGGGTAGATCTATAGAGGTGAAAGTTTCTTCAACTTGAACCAGATGTTTGAAAAAGAGAAACCCAAGGCAGTGATCATCAACTTAGGGGGGAGGCGCTGGTCTGGTTCTAGTGGGAAGACCGCTGACGGACAGTCCACCGCTGGGAGGAGTTAAAAAGAATGGTTGTCGATCGATTTCATCCAACTCAGGAGGGTTCCATTTGTAAGCAATTTCTATCTCTAGTTAAGACCGGTTTAGTATGGGAGAATAGGCGTTTGTTTGAGCTTTACGCGGCTTCCCTGGAAAAAATGCCTGAATCAGTCCTTGAAGGCAACTTCATTATTGGGCTGAAACTGGAAATCCGAGCGGAAGTCAGAATGATGCAACCGAGAGGGCTGGCAAGAATTATGGACTTCGCCTAGCGGGTTGAAGAAAGAAATAATTCTAGAATGGGCCAGAAGAACACAAATCCTGTGCCTACGGGCCGAGGCCCAAGTTCAGCTTATAAGGGTTTCCACAGCTTTTGAGGGAATAATCGGCTCCCACTAGCCACTGGGGGCCGAACACCAACAGTTCCAGAGAAGGCGATGAACCCGAGAAACGAGACAACCTTTTGCCGCCTCACCGACGCCGTCCTACAAAGAAGGAGGGAGAAAGGCCTATGTTACCGCTGCAACGAGAAATATTCGGTGGGCCACGTTTGCAAAAGAAAAGAGCCGCAGGTCCTAGTCATTCACGATGAAGACCAGCCAAAGCAGATGGAGAATGAAGGGGAAGACGAGGTCGGTATTTCTGATCTGGTAGAAATCTCTTTAAATTCGGTGGTTGGTCTGACCACCTCGAAGACCATGAAGTTAAAAGGGAAGATCAGAGCACATGATGTCATGGTCTTAATTGACTCAGGGGCCACACACAATTTCATTGCTAACGAGATAGTCACGAAGCTGGGTATTCCTATGGTGACAACCGAAGGATATGGGGTAGTCATAGGCACGAGCCTGTCCGTACGAGGGGAAGGTATATGTAAAGGAGTGGTGTTGTCTTTATAGGAAATAGAAATAGTTGAAGACTTCCTTCCCGTAGAACTGGGGAGTTTAGATGTAATATTGGGCATGCAATGGTTGGAATCTCTCGGGGGAATGCATGTTAACTAGCAAGCCCTCACGATGAGATTCAAAATAAGGGAGTCACAGGTCCCTCTTCAGGGCGACCCGGGACTGTGCAAATCATTAGTCTCCTTCAAGTCCATGATGAAAGTTGTTCGGAGGAAGGGAAAGGGGATGATGCTACAGATTAACCAAGTGTTGGCAGAAGAAAATGAAGATAACATGGGCACGACGGAGGCTTTGCAGCAATTACTCAACTGATTTGAATTGGTCTTCAACATGCCTGACGGATTGCCACCTACTTGGGCTACGGATCATGCAATTGTGCTAAAGGAAGGGACGACTCCGATCAACGTCCGACCATATCGCTATCCGCAGTTTCAAAAGGACGAGATAGAATGACTGGTTCGAGACATGTTGATGGCAGGTATCATCCAACCCAACATAAGCCCGTTTTCAAGCCCTGTTTTATTAGTAAAGAAAAAAGATGGAAGTTAGAGGTTCTGTGTAGATTACAGAGCTTTGAACCAAGCAACAGTTCTAGATAAGTACCTGATACCGTCATTGATGAACTCCTAGATGAATTACATGGGGCCTATGTGTTTTCAAAGTTGGACCTGAAATCAGGATACCACTAGATCAGAGTAAGGAAGGAAGACGTCCCAAAAGCTACTTTTAGAACCCATGAAGGGCATTACGAATTCTTGGTGATGCCCTTCGGCCTGACCAATGGTCCCGCAATATTTCAGGCAGTAATGGATGAGGTATTCAGACCTCTTCTTAGAAAATTTATGCTGGTCTTCTTTGATGACATCTTAGTCTACTCAGCAACGATGGAGGAGCACTTATCACATCTGGAGGCCGTCCTACAAATCCTGCAGCAACAGCAATTCTATGTCAACAGAAAAAAATGTATCTTTGGACAGCAACAGCTCCAGTATCTAGGTCATGTAATTTAGGGGGAAGGAGTAGCAGCAGACCGACAGAAGATTTAAGCAATGGTTAAATGGCCAAACCCCCCGGAATTTATGGGAACTAAGAGGGTTTCTTGAACTTACAAGGTATTATCGCAAGTTCGTCGAGGAGTCTGGAAAAATAGCATGGCCACTCACAGAGCTGTTAAAAAAGGACAAGTTTGGGTGGAATGAGGTAGCTAACGATGCTTTCAATAAGCTCAAGACAGCCATGATGACAGTGCCAGTCCTAACCCTACCGAACTTCTCACCCTTCATAATTAAAGTAGATGCATCAAGAGGCGGATTGGGAGCAGTGTTAATGTAGGACCACCCACCAGTAGCTTTTTTTAGCCATGTACTCTCCGCTCAAGCCCGTCTCAAGTCCATTTATGAAAGAGAGTTAATGGCGATAGTAATGGCAGTACAAAAGTGGAGAACGTATTTGTTGGGGCACAAATTCATGGTGAAGACTGATCAAAAAAGCCTAAAGTACTTACTGGAACAAAGGTTGATCAGCAGCGAGCACCAAAAATGGCTTTCCAAGTTGTCGGTTATGAACTTGAAATATAGTATAAACAGGGGTCAGGTAATAAGGCAGCTGATGCATTATCCAGGATACCAACCGTAACATCATTGAATTTGATGTTGGTTCAACAGCCCTTAGACTTCACGGTATTGCAGCAAGAAGTTCTTCAAGATGGACGCTTGTCATAGATTGTTTCAGACATTCAGCAAGGAAAAGACTCATTTCCCTGATTCACCTTTGAGCAGGACCAATTACACTTTAGGGACAGGTTAGTGATTTCTAAATCCTCTTCATTCATCCAAAAGTTGCTCCAAGAATTTCATAGCAGTCCCGTAGGGGGGCATTCAGGGGTGCTGCAAACTTATAAATGCCTAGCTACCCATTGGTACTGAATAGGGATGAAAAGGGATGTGCAAGACTATATAGCTGCATGTCAGACCTGTCAACAAAATAAAACACAAACATTATCACCCGGAGGGTTATTGCAGCCTCTACCATTACCAGACAAATTCTGCGAAGACTTAAGGATGGATTTTATAGAAGGGCTATCAAAGTCTGAGGGATTCAATGTTGTTTTAGTCGTGGTGGATCAGCTGAGCAAATATGCTCATTTCATGGCTCTCCAACATCCATTCATAGCTAAAACTATGGCCAAGGTATTCATGAAAGAGGTCATCCATCTGCATGGAATCCCTCGCTCAATCATTTCTGATTGAGATAAGATACTCCTCAGTATCTTTTGGACCAAAATATTCAAACTGCAAGGGACAGAGCTTAAGCGTAGCATTGCTTATCATCCCCAAACGAATGGCCAGATCAAAGTCGTCAATCGATGCATTGAAGCTTACTTGCGCTACTTCACAGTTGGGAAACCGAAACAGTGGGTGACTTGGTTAGCATAGGCAGAATACTGGTACAACACTTCCTGTCACACGACAACCAAATCTACTCCTTTCCGGATATTACATGGTTGCGATCCACCTCCCCTAATCAGAGTAGGAACAGGGCTAACTAAGGTAGCTTCAGTGGAACAATTGTTACAGAACAGGGATGAGGTTTTAGAGGAATTAAAAGGACATTTAACACGGGCTCAGGAAAAGATGAAAAGCATAGCAGATGGAAGAAGAAGAGAAGTACAGTATGAAGTAGGAGACATAGTTTACCTAAAGATGAGACCGTATCAACAAAAGTCCCTAGCTAAAAGAAGAAATGAGAAATTGGTTCCCTAGTATTATGGGCTCTATAAAGTTCTAGCTCGCATTGGAGCAATAGCTTGCAAACTATTGTTACCGGAGTCATCCAACATCCATCCAGTGTTCCATGTGTCACAGCTTAAGCAAGCGGTTGGAGCAAAGGAATCAGTTCAAGACCTTCCTCCACAGCTCAATGAAGAGATGGAATTGATTGTAGAACCAGTTGAAGTTCTTGGTGTCCGATGTAGTTTAGTAGGACCCCCGGGTACTAAGGAAGTATTTATCCAATGGCAAGGCCAGCTAGCCTTTGAAGCTACCTGGGAACCAAGTGCAGCAATCCGATAGCAGTTTCCCCTGTTTCCCCTTGAAGACAAGGTGAAAGTTTAGGCAGCGGGTAATGTTAGAACCCCGGTGCATTTTACATATGTGAGGTACAATCAGAAACAACGGCAGGATAGTCATTGAACCAAGTAATAATGCAAAGTGTGAGGAGTTTGTTAGGAATTAGTTATAATTTGTTAGACATTAGTTAGATGGAAAATTAGTTATAGAGAGAAACATAAGGCGGGAAATGGTAAAACGCCTGGGAAGGAAGAGTTAGTTATATATACAGGAAAATTAGGAAGTGAGGGATAGCAAAGATCAGAGTGAGAGAGTCATTAGGGAGAGCTAGCAGACCTCTCAAACGTCTGCAAATATATCTGTAATTCTTTCTTTAAGTGTGAATACAACAGTTGCCTAGCAATCGATTTTCTTTTTCCTCCAATTCATAACATCATCCTGTATTAATACCCATAATAAAGTGGAGTAGCAAAGAGGAAAAATGCCATCTTTTAGACACTACATGAGCTCTCTTGTTTCATTATAATATACCAAAACACTATTGAGGAAAAGTAGTGCTTACATCTACTTATATTATAAATAGAATTCCTTCTAGGGTATTAGGATTGAAGAGTCCAATGAAAGTCCTATCTAAATTCCATCCCGACCTTAAAGTCACAAACAATATTACTTCTCAGATATTTGGATGTACTTCATTTGTCCATGTTCATAACAATAATCGTGGAAAATTGGATCCTAGAGCTTTCAAGTGTGTCCTTGTAGGGTACTCGTCTACTCAAAAGGGCTACAAATGTTTCCATCCGCCTACCAAAAAGCTATATGTCTCAGCCAATGTCATATTTCTAGAAGGGAAACCGTACTTTACCAAACCTTATATTCAAAAGGAGATTTCTACCATGGAATCTAAGGACTCCTTTCTACTCGGTTTACCATCACTTGACATGACATCCCGTTCAACTCCTACATTTGTCTTGTCACCTGAGTCCGTTCCATCCAAGTTACTTGAATCAACTTCTCCCAAGCCCCATATTCCTCAATATCATTCCCAAGCTGAGTCACCAGAAAGAGATAATATACTTTTTGATCATTTTTGGTACAAGGAGGTATATGCAAGGAAACAAGGTCTAATTCTAGATCGAAGGCAAGTTTAGACCACCAATCTGACTCCTAGAATTAAGGTAACAGTAGCTGAACTTAATTCACCTTATTTATCACAATCTTCCATATCCAAGATAATAGACCAAGATTTGCCCATAGGTGTAAGGAACGAAACCCAAGAATGCACCAAACGACCACTATACCATTTATCCCATTTTATATCCCATAAAAAATTCTCACCAACCCATAAGAGTTTTCTCATGAGTCTAAATGAAAGCTTTATCTGAGGCATTATCTAAAGAAAAATGGAGGAAAGCCATGAAGGTTGAGATGGATGCATTAGAGAAAAATGAAACTTGAGAATTGGTCAATCTACTGAAGGGAAAGAAAGCTGTAAGATGCAAGTGGGTGTTTACTTTGAAGTTTAAGGCAAATGAATCATTAGAGCGTTACAAAGCAAGGTTTGTCATTAAAGGACACACACAGACGTATAGGGTGGATTATCAAGAAACTTTTGCTCCAGTAACAAAAATGAACACTGAAAGGATTCTCTTGTCACTAGTTGCTACCGTTAATTGGGAATTACAGCAATATGATATGAAGAATGCCTTTCTCTATGGTGAACTAGAGGAAGAAATCTATATGAATATCATGCTAGGATTTGGGGGAGTTGAGGAGAACAAGGTGTGCTGGTTAAGGAAAGCTTTGTATGGCTTGAAACAAACTCCATGTGCCTGGTTCGGAAGATTTACTAAGGTGATGATGGCTGTAGGATACAAGTAAAGCCAAGGAGATCATACTCTTTTTATCAAGTACTCGGCCAAATAGGGAGTAACCGTCTTGATAGTCTATGTAGATGATATAATTGTGATGGGAAATGATGAGGAAGAGAAATAGGCATTAACGCAGTCACTTACCAAGGAGTTCGAGAAAAAAGATTAGGGTAGATTGAAGTATTTTTTGGAAATTGAAGTAGCATACTCTCAACAAGGAATCTTCATTTCTCAACAGAAGTACGTCATTGACCTTTTTAGGGAGACGGGTATGTTAGCGAGCAAGCCAATTGAAACTCCCATAAAACAAAATCACAGACTAGGAGAGACTATTAGAGATCAAGTAGTAGACAAGAAAATGTACCAACGATTAGTTGGAAAGCTCATCTACTTAGCTCATACACGGGCAAACATTACATACTCTATTAGTATCATCAGTCAGTTTATGCATGATCCTAAAGAGACTCATCTACAGCCAGTCTATAGAGTGCTTCGATACCTTAAGGCTCATCCTGGAAAAGGAATAATGTTCAAGAGGAATTCATAACTCATTCTTGAAGCCTACACTGATGCAGATTATGCAGGGTCTCCGATGGATAGAAAGTCTACTTTGGGCTATTGTACCTTCCTTGCTGGAGATTTAAAACATGGCGTAGCAAGTAATAAAATGGTGTACCCAGAAGTAGAGTTTAGAGCAATGGCACAAGGCATCTGTGAATTGTTATGGTTAAAATCGTATTGGACGATCTGAAGATTAAGTGAAGTCTGCCAATGAGACTCTACTATGACAATAATTCAGCCATCAGCATTGAACATAACCCAATCCAACATGATCGTACCAAACAGATTGAGATAGATAGGCACTTCATCAAAGAGAAGCTGGAGAGTGGTTTGATTTGCACTCTATACGTTCTAACAGGAGGCCAAGTAGCAGATGTTCTCACAAAGGGGCTAAACAACACTAATTTCTAGGAGATGGTTAGCAAGCTAGGAATGGAAGATTTATATTCACCTACGGAGGAGTGTAAAAAGATTCGGGTCCTAAGATTGTGGAACCAATTAGTTAGAAGTTTAAATATTTATTTGAAATTCAAGTATTATTTTTGAATTACAAATTCCTAAAATCTAGGGATTTGTTTTTAGAGTTGTTTTTTTAACTTTTACAAATAGGTTAGATTCCTATTTTTGAGGAATTTCCTCTTGTATATTAGTTGGTTAAAGGCTTGTGCTGAATGAGAAAATTTTTTCTTATTTTTCCCATTTCTTCTCACAATAATACTGATTTTGTGCACTTTCAGGAACCAATTTTCAAGGTCTATTATATGGACAGATTATGCTATGAAATTAAGGATGCATGTATAGATAAGCAGTCAAAAGCGCCTACGGCTAAGAGGTGAGCAGAGAAGAATCAGCCAGAAATTTGCATGACAGGCAAACTTTGATCAAAGAGGCCTTGATCTCAATTATTAGTAGTCACACTTCATTTCATGTCGGTTGAATAATCGAGCACCATTCTAACTTGCATACTCAAAAATTTTCACCCATGATACTTTCATTTCTTTTAGCATGTTTGTTATGGTTCTTAATGTGGATGAAATCGTATTCCTTATTCTATGACAAAATGGATTCTACCATCACTGAATATGAAATACCTGCTTCCACCAAAATTGCTTATTAAGCTAAGGTTGCTCTCTTGCCTTTTGCATCTCTTGACCGCAAAACAAAATATTTCCATTAAGCTACATTCTAAAAATGAAAACTGAGAACAGGTTTCATTTACAAGGTGTTTAGTTGCAGACAATCTAATTGTCAGAGAAAGAACCTGTGAAGCAAGAGATCTCTTTGAATCCAAAAATTGGCTGTAGATTCCATAGAGTTTTTGCTTCTCAGTTTCAGAAACCGATGGTCTTGCCCTGGAAGCAATAGACTTTAAGAGAGAATCAGTAATAAGTGGCCTTTTTCCCAGTTCATTCATGTTTTCACCACTCAGAAGGTCATGAACTGCTTCGAGATGAGCATCTGACAGCAAAGTTTGAAGATCAGCTCCACTAAACCCTTCAGTCATACAAGCTATGGCATCTAAATTAACATCATTTGCCAGTGGTAGCCGTGCCAATTTCAGGAACCAAAACATGTTATGTCAAGCGAAGGTTAATAGAAAGAAAAGGTCTCGTTATTTCTCAGAAGAATTAAAAGATCCTTGCCACTCTATCACTCTTGAAATGGAGAGTTTATTTGTTCACTGGTAATGACATCCAATACAAAACAGAAGCAAGTAATTATTCGATTCAAGTGACTATCTTCTCGAGCAGTATATTGAGATGAATCCAAGGTTAAACTGTAAGTTTTTGAGTTGGCCAGTAAGAGAAGCAACATTCACACCTACCAGTCCCATAACACTTTTTGTACCAAGTTATTAATTTATAGTTTTACAAACCAAAAGTTATCTATGCATTTATGATTCTGTTGGTACTAACCTTTCTAGAGAGAACTGCAAGAATATCCAATCTTTCACTCGGAGATGGGAAATCACAGAAAAGAAGGCGATCTAGCCTGCCAGGTCTTAAAAGTGCTGCATGAAGTAAATCTGGTCTACTGCTTGACATGAAAAGAAAATGAAACATAAAATACAGGTCAACTCCATCATATAATATGCACTCGAGTACATAATTTTACAGGTCATGACGAGGTAAAAATAGGAAAGAAGAAATAAAAAAAATACTAGAAAAACAAGCTGCAGGTTAATACTGTATATTTTCCATAGTGCACAGAAAATTAATGTTGGTGGTGGGCCAATGAATTTAGTCAGAATTTATTCACTGGTGAACCATTAGATAGATGATTAGATGCAGTCAATCCTTTCAAGACACATCGGCGATTTAATTTTAAAGATGCAAAAGTTATAATCGTTACACCACCAACAGACTGACCTATTTAAACCAAAAACAAAAACAAAAACAAAAACAAAAAAACAGCAAAAAAAAAAAGGAAAAAAAAATGAAAAAGGAACAAAACTAAACTGAAACTACAGACTGACCTTGTTGCCGCAAAAACAAATACACCGGTCAAAACTTCAACACCATCTAATTCAGTCAGAAACTGCAAAAATAAGAAATACAAGCCAAGAAACTGTTAGGACCCCGGTGCATTTCACTTACGTAAGGTGCAATCGGAAACAAGGGCAGGACAGTCATTAACCCAAGTAATAATTAAGAATGAGAGGAGATTGTTAGGATTTGGTTATAGGTTGTTAGTCATCGAGAAGAGAGAAGAAAATTAGTTATAGAGAGAGAAAATGAGAAACGAGAAAATGATTAACCGCAGAGGAGAGAATAATTGGTTATATAGCAATAGATTAGAAAGGATAGGAATATTAGAAAACAAAGTAAGAAAGCTCAGTTGGGAGAGCTAGCAGACCTCTCTAACGTCTGTAAACCTATCTGTAATTCTTGTTTCAATAGAAAAATTCTACAATTGTTCAGCAATTCTTTCTTTCTGCCTTTCGGATCCCAACAAATTGGTATCAGAGCGCTTACGACCTGGAGACATGGCGGCTAAGAGGGTGGACGAGCGATTGGCCATAGTGGAAGAACAGGTGGGATCGACACACAAAGAAATGCAGAGAGAGTTTGAAAGAATGAGGGAAGATCTGGTGAGGATTACGACCTTAGAAAGGAACTTGGAAATGTTGATGGGGAAATTGGATCTACTGTTAAAGCAACCGGGATAGATGAGCAGGGAAAGCCGGGACCCAGCTGCTTCTACTCCAGCATCAACAGCCACCATGATCGGCTGAACGGAAGAGATAAATCGCGAAGGAGAAGGGAGATGGGAGAACAGGTGCCGACGGATTGAGATGCTAGTTTTTGATGGAGAGAATCCCGATGGGTGGATCTATAGAGTTGAACGATTCTTCAATCTGAACCGGACGACGGAGAAAGAAAAACTCGAGGCGGCCGTCATTAACTTGGAAGGAGAGGCACTGGTCTGGTTCCAGTGGGAAGACCGCCGACGGACAGTCCGCTATGACAACCGGGAAATTCAGGCATTCTCGGAAGAAAATATACAAATGTATGTATATAAAAATTTGTACTATTTAAATAGTGAAATGAATGTATTTATATTGTTCAGAATGCATTGAAATGTTCTAACAATACTGATGAGTAAGAATTCAGTGTTGATAAAATTCACTTAATTGAAACGGGTGGAACAGTGCCAAAAACGGCATTGAAAACCTAACCGGTGCACTAAAAGATGAAAAACTTCTGGCATTGATTTTGATCAAACAGAAGCAGTATAAATTGATCCTATTATACAGGAGACCTCAGGAACCCGCCGGGACGATTTCAGGAAAATTTCAGCTCGAACCGATACCGGTCAAAAAGTAGTCGAATTAATGTGAATAATAAAGTCAAAGTCAACACTTTGCTTTACATTTATGACATCATAAAGCCAAAATATTAAATGTAAAAATTACGGTGGTTGGTGGCATTAATGGCCAAGATTAAATTGCTTTTTGATCTAAAGGCCAAGATTTGGCCAAAATTAGCCAAATTAAATTTTTGAAAAATTTGGAAAGAAATGGCTTGAAAAGTGTTGCATTTTGATTGGTTGGAAACTAAGTTAATTGGCTCCTTTCAACTTAAGTCGGCAAAACTTTGAACAAAGTGGCCGAAACATTTCAAAGCCAAAAACATAAGAGAAAAAAATTTTCTAAGTGTTCTCCATAGTGAATACATGAGCAACCAAGAGGAACCAAGATAATCTTCCAAGTTTCCTTCACAAAAGTGGTGTCAAACCCTTCCTTGAAGACAAAGGAAGCAAGAAAGCAAGGTAACCTTCTTTGGTTTGCAATTTTTGGCTTGTTTTCTCCCTAAAATCCGTGGGATGAATAGTGTGAAGATGAGAAAATTTATGGTTTGTTTTGGTTGATTTGGTGCTCGGGTTTTGTTAAAGGTGTGATTAGAAGAAAAACCATGCATTTTGTTTAAAGAAAAACAAAATTTTGGTTGGTTTTCCAAGGGTAAAACCGTGGGTTATCATGTGTAGTTGATGATGAATTATTGTGGTTTAAGTGTGGAAATGCTTTAAATCATACTTTGGTCAAATGTAAAGCATGATTTGTATGGTTATAAGATTGGAAAAATTTTGGAATTTAAAAACCCTAAAATGGCCGTGGGTTTTAACTAGGGTTTGGTGAATAATTTTTGCATGATTAACTTGATGTTTGGATAGTTAAATTCATGCATTGAATTATGGAAATGATGGTTGCATGATTGAAAGCATGTAACAAAAATTTTGTGCATGTTTCTCTTAAATGGCCATGGGTTATAATGGAAAAAAAAACCCTAGAATTTGTATTGAAAAATGCATGTAAATTAGCTTGAAAATATGCTAGGTAATGACTTTGGAATAGCCTAAAATTTGGTTGAAAAATTGAGAAGCTTTGGTTAGGTTTTGAGTGTGAAAACCGTGACTAAAACTAAGGGTAAAATTGAAAGAAATTTTATGGAATGTGGTTCAAAATGTGAATTGAAATGTTGTGAGCTTTTATGTAAAAGTTTGGGAAACTTTTACATAAAATAGGCTTGTGATATAGTACGTGGCAGGTACATATCGTTCGAGGCGTACTAACGCCGGTAGCCTTAAATTTACGCCGAAATACTGCCGAAATTTCGAAAATAGCATTTGGGGTAAAAAGTGAATTAAAAATAAAAGTTTAGGGTCGGGTCGAGAACCCGAGTCCTTAAAGGGAAATTGAATAAGGAAAACCTAAGGGGTGGTTCGTGAATAGTAACCCGTCCCCTTAAAAATGTAAAACGCGAGTGAAACTGAAAAACCGACCCCGAGGGGGGGCGTTTTTGGAAAATGAAATAAAGGTCCGAGTTGGATACGGAAAATCCGAGCCTCGAAGACCTAGATCGAGAACGTCTAGATGAACGTTTTAAATAATAGTAATACGTCCATTTGAGGCTCCGAAACGATAGAAAATCACTAAACCAACGTAAGGGTCGGAATAGTGCTACCCGAGGGTCAGGAAAGTGAAAAATGAAAATAAAATAGAAACGAACCCGGTAATGAATAGAAAAGAGTCAGAAAATTCCGTAAAAAATGCAGTCTGGATCGAGAAAATTCCACCAGGAGCAAAATTGCAATTTTGCCAAAATATAGGGGCAAAATCGTAATTTTACAAAAGTTGAGAAAAATGGGGAAAATGATAAATAAAACCTAGAAAGTTATAAATAGATTTTATTTAAGCTTTTTAATGAAAAATACAAGCTATAAATGGAAATGAAATTAACAGACAAAATTTTGTCTGTAGGATCCCAAAATCGACCTACAAGGAAGACGATCAAAGATCCAAGAAAGAAAAAGGGAAGAAACTGATAAGGTAAGTTCAGACATTTACCTGTCTGCAACATATAGCATTATTATTGCTAACTTTGATGTACTAACTATAAGTTAGGTACATATGTGCTACGGGTACTATTTAGAGTAGAGAGAGATACGAAATGTGCTACGGGCACTATTGAGAATGGGACACATAATAAATTGTGCTTCGGGCACTAGAGTGAGGTTAATGAAACTCACTCACCAAAAAATTAAAATGTGAACCATTCGTAACCACGGGGCAATATGAAGTCACCGGGTTAGAACTTTAAAAAGTCGGTAATGAAACCACTTTTGGCGTACCAGTCTTTCGTACAGGGAGGTAAACTTTGCCTTCGGGGCTATGATGATGAGATTAAGACTGTGGAGGTCAGCACTGATGTATCGCCCCCAGTCATGTACAATTTTTCCTTCAGGGTTACAAGATTAAGGCTGTGGAGGTCAGCACTAATGTACCAGTCCCAGTCATGCGCACTAAAATGGTACTGCCAACCTAAGCTCAAAATCAGAACATAATCAAAGATAATTACCTAAAACTGAAACTATGCCATAATTGAGCATAAGACAGTTTCGTGAGGGTACTAACATCGCGGTAGATGTACTGTTGATATACTGTGTTGTGGTCAAACTTACTATTCATAATAAATAGTGGTCAAAGTTACTATTTATAAGAATAGTAGTCAATATTACTATTTATGATGAATAGTACTATTCATAGAAATTTTATTTCTTGCATGTTTGAACTTACGGAGCCTGTAGCTCACCATTTTTGCTTATGTTGCAGGTGAACGACCAGCTTAGTAGCTTTGTATGACTGGATGGCAGACGGGATAGGGCGTGTCAAATGGGATAGGAGGCAAGGGATATGGTCCTACTAGAGTCTTTCCGCTGAGCGATAATAGAGAAGGGAAAAAGAAACAGTTCTTTTGTAATAATATATATTTTACGAAAGTACTGTATTATGTAAATTACTTTGTCCTTGCAAACAAAGTAAATAGTGGATGATGTTTCATATGATGTTAAAAAAAAAAAAGAAAAAAAAATTTCCCCAAAAACGTCATGATTTAAAGAGAGATAGATTAGCCGTCGACCCATGAGAGTACAATCTATCGTAGTTAGCGATAAAGCTTAACTGTAATAGTTTTGTATGATCTCTACGAGGGGCGGGCCGCCACAGTTGGTATCAGAGCGGGCTTGCGATTGGTCTAGTTTAGATTACCAACTGCTGCCACAGTTGGTATCAGAGCGGGTTTACGATTGATTTAGTTTAGATTACCAACTGCTACCACAGTTGGTATTAGAGCGGATTTACGATTGGTCTAGTTTAGATTACCAACTGTCGCCACAGTTGGTATATCAGAGCAGAGTTGACCATATCCTGATTTGACACTTCGCGCATCCTACACCGCAATCCAAGTAAGTAGTTTATTTAAGTTTAGTTAATTATTTTCTTATATGAAAATAATTATCTTATAGGTAGCAAGATGACCAGACCTCCTTATGTGAGACCGCCGCTACCACGACCGAGAAGGGTGTTACGGGTATGGACGAGACCTATTGTGAGGCCGTCTATTTCCCAACGACCAGTAGTTAGACCCCCGGTGCCAGAGAGATCTCCAGCACCAGCACCAGCTCCAGTAGATGTAGTACAACCTCGATCGGTACTTCATCCACCTGTAGTAGTGGACATTCCAGTTGTTGGTGGACGCCAACATATTGGGGTGAGAGTTTCGGCTCGGGCAGTACAGGCATTCAGAGCTAGTAGTCCCCCTATGTTTGATGGTGGATGATAGTCGATGGAGACGAAGCACTGACTCCATGCCATAGAGAGGATTATGGTGATGTACGACATTGACCGAGAGATGTGGATCCAGTTGGCCATAAGTATGTTTCAGGGAGATGCTCGAGTATTCTCAGATTATTGCGATCAGGAGATTCTGTTGGGATTCAGTTGGGCTGAGTTCTGTCAGCGATTGGCTGATCAGTTTCCACCTAAGGATCCGACACCTGCTCTAGCACCTCTGGAGAGGCGAGAGGCAGATACACCCGCGTATCCTGGATTTGATGAGGTTACGGACTATATTCTCCAGACAGAGAGGATGGTCATGTTGTCTGGTGAGACAGTTATGTCTTACGCAGCACGATTTGAGGAGTTAGAACAAAGGCAATGTTCTGAAGGTACCCAAGTAGAACAGGAAGCTGAGGTAGACCCGGTTATCCGTTCAGCTGCTGTACTTGAGAGAGTTCCTGAACCGCAACCGGTATTAAACCTGGAACCCCTCTATGAAAGACTCAGGCGTATGAGGCCGCCAGAATTTGAAGGTTCTAGTAATCCTCTAGAGGCGGAAGACTGGTTATCATCCTTGCAAGTGATCATGGAATTCATGAACCTAACTGACCAGCAAAAGGTTGCATGTGCGTCTTTTGTGTTGAGAAAAGATGCTCATTTTTTGTGGGACACTGTGCGAATGAGAAGAAATGTGTCTACCATGAGTTGGGCATAATTTCTAGAAGAATTTAACCAGAAATATTATGACCCTGCATCTCTGAGACAACAGCATAATGAGTTCTCAGAATTGACGCAAGGAAATATGTCGATGAACGAAGTTTGCCGAAAGTTCGATCAATTATCCCGCTTATACCCCTATGTAGTCCCTACTGAGAGGGAGAAAATACAGAAAATGATCGGGATGTTCAGGCCAGAAATTGTTGCATTGGTAGATACTGGACAGGTACCACCTACTTCTGTAGCAGATTGTGTTAGTCGGGCCATAAGAGCTGAGTTTCATGTAGCCCGACAGAAAGAGGAAAGAGAGAAGCACTGGGAGGCCAAGAAGAAGGAGAGGGCTTTGGCTAAGTCTACACAAGCTGGTCAATCTAGCAAGCCAAGTCAGAATGCTAAACCAGGCCAGGGCAATAATCAAGGATCCCAGCAAAACAAGAGGAAAGGAAATTTTACCAGAAATCGCCAGGTCAATAATCAAAACTAACAGCGAAGAACAGCTGGTAATGCGGAATCCAATGTGCAAAATTGTCCTACATGTGGGAAGAGACATTCTGGGCAATGCAGATATGGGCCACTTGTTTACTATGAATGTGGAAAGGAAGGTCATTACGCCAGGAACTGTCCAAGCAATAGGCAGGGTGTACAAGGCACTTCCCAACCGCACCAGACACGCCCACAAGCTCATTCCCTTCAGGGCAGAGTTGAAGAGTCTCCAGTAAGGCCGCAATGCCAGGAGCGTGTGCCACGTGCTGATGCTCATGTGATGGCCTACAGCAAGGAGGATGCAGAGGCAGGAACATCGAATGTGGTGACAGGTCAGCTTCCTGTCGCTTAGTCATGTAGCCTTTGTACTATTCAATTCCGGTGCTACGCATTCTTTTGTTTTCTATGAATTTGCTGATAAGATAGGACTTCCTAAGGACTATATGAGAAGAGTATTTAAAACAGCTTTACCCTCTGGGGAAGTATTGTTGTCCAATTACTGGCTACCTCATGTACCAGTATATGTGGCAAATAGGGAGCTATATGCTGAGTTGATCGTAATGAAGATCGTGGATTACGATGTGATTCTAGGCATGGACTTCCTATGGAAATATCAAGCTACGATCGACTGTCGAAATCAAAAAATAGTATTCTAACCCGAGGAAGAAGAGAGTTTCGAATATGTCGATACTTCTCGAAAACCCGGGAAGATGATGATCAGTTCACTGAAAGCAAGTAAGCTGATGGCCAGTGGTTGTATGGGATATCTGGCATATATGGTGGATACTACAGAGGAACAGAAGCTTCAACCTGAAGATGTTCCTGTTTTTAAGGAATTTCTTGACGTATTTCCAGAAGAGTTACTAGGGATACCTCCAGAGAGAGAAATCTCGTTCGAAATTGAGTTGATGCCTAGAACGGCACCTATTTCCAAAGCATTATAACGCATGGCTCCAGTGGAGTTAAAGGAGCTGCAGGAACAATTAAAGGAGCTTTTGGACAAGGGATTTATCAGACCGAGTTATTCTCCGTAGGATGCACCTGTGTTGTTCGTCAAGAAAAAGGATGGAACATTTCAGTTGTGCATTGATTACCGGGAGTTGAATAAAGTTACGATCAGAAATAGGTATCCATTACCTAGAATTGATGACTTATTCGACCAGTTAAAAGGCGCAGTGATATTTTCCAAGATTGACTTACGATCATGATATCACCAGCTGAGAATTAAAGAAAGTGATATTCCTAAGACGGCATTTAAGACTCGTTATGGTCATTATAAGTTCCTTGTAATGCCATTTGGATTAACAAATGCAGCGGCAGCGTTCATGGATTTGATGAACATAATTTTTAAAGAGTATTTGGATAAGTTTGTCATTGTATTCATTGATGACATTCTTATATACTCAAAGACTCATGAGGAGCACAAGGAACATCTGAGGATCGTGTTGCATACGATAAGGAAGCATCAACTGTATGCCAAATTCTCAAAATGCGAGTTTTGACTGGATAAAGTACATTTCCTCGGACATGTTGTATCCCAGGAAGGTATTGCTATAGATCCGACAGAAGTAGATGCAATTAACCAATGGCCTGCACCTAAGAGTGTGACGGAAATACGCAGTTTCTTGGGGTTAGCTGGTTATTATCGGAGGTTTGTAGAGGGATTCGCACAATTAGCTGCACCTCTTACTACTCTTACACGTAAAGAAAGGAAGTATGGGTGGACTATGGAATGCGAAAGAAGCTTCCAGGAGTTAAAGAGATGGCTGACAAGCGCACCAATCCTTATGCTTCCCACTGAAGGGGAGAAGTTTGTGATCTACAGTGATGCATCCAAAATAGGATTGGGAGCAGTCCTAATGCAAGGCGGCAAGGTGATTGCCTACGCTTCCCGTCAATTAAAGGATCATGAAAAGAATTACCCTACGCATGATCTTGAACTTACTGCAGTAGTGTTTGTACTTAGAATTTGGCGACACTATCTTTATGGAGCTCAGTGCCAGATTTTTACTGATCACCAAAGCCTGAAGTATTCTTCACGTAAAAGGAGCTCAATATGTGGCAAAGACGATGGTTGGAACTGGTGAAGGATTATGATTGTGAAATCCTATATCATCCAGGGAAGGCCAACCGTGTAGCAGATGCTTTAAGTAGAAAGTCTACCATATCGCATCAGCTACCAATAAAAAGGCTTCCGAAACCATTGCAGCAAGAGATAAATTCCTTGAACTTGGAGCTGATATCCGGAAGATTGGCTGCACTCCAAGTGGAATCATCGCTGTTTGAGGATATAAAGGAAGTCAAAGACGAGATCCAAGAATGACAAGTTCTCAAGAAGGAATTTCCAAGGATGGAATGATCCTTTATCAAGGAAGAATTAATGTTCCAGCTGATGAGGAACTTAGGAGACGGATCATGTCAGAAGCTCATGAGACACCATATTCAGTTCATCCCAGAGCTAGTAAGATGTATCAGGACTTGAAATTACAGTTCTGATAGAAAGGGATAAAGAATGATATAGTGAAATTCATGAGCAGATGCATGACCTGTCAAAGAATCAAAGCGGAACATAAATATCCAGCAGGAAGATTGGAACCTTTGGAGATTCCTGAATGGAAATGGGAACACATTACGATGGATTTTATAGTGGGACTCCCAAAAACCCGAGAAGGTTATGATGCCATCTGGGTTATTATGGACAGACTGACCAAGACAGCACGGTTTATAGCTGTCAAAATGACTTTTTCGTTGGAAAAGTTTGCTCAGTTGTACGTAATTCATGTCGTCAAATTACTTGGAGTACCAAAATCCATTGTATCAGATCGAGATGCACGATTCACTTCGAATTTCTGGAAGTGTGTGCAAGAAGCCATGGGTAATGAATTGAGACTCAGTACGGCATTTCATTGGCAAACAGACGGACAGTCGAAGCGGACCATTCAAACATTAGAGGACATGCTTCGAACTTGTGTAATAGATTTTGCGGGAAGTTAGAATGAGAAGTTATCATTAATTGAATTCTCGTACAATAATAGTTACCAAGCTTCCATAGGTATGGCACCTTATGAGGCTTTGTATGGACGGAAATGCAGATCGCTGATACATTGGTATGATTTGCGAGAGAAGTAGTTGCATAAGACGGATTTCATATAAGGGACTTCCGATGCAGTTGCTAGAATTTAGCGTCAAATGAAAATTACGCAAAGTCGACAAAAGAGTTATGCAAATAAGAGGCGAAGATCCTTGGAATTTGATGAAGGAGACTTAGTGTTCCTCAAGGTATCACCTATGAAGGGGATTATGCGTTTCGGTAAGCAGGGGAAACTGAGTCCAAGATATATTGGACCTTATAAAATTATCGAACGCATTGGAAAGGTCGCTTACAGATTGGCGTTACCTCCTGAATTGTCGGCAGTGCATAATGTATTTCATGTGTCGATACTAAGAAAGTATATACCAGATCCATCCCATGTGTTGAAGCATGAACCTGTTCAGATCCACGAGGATTTAACATATGAAGAACAACCTGTTCGAGTACTGGCTCGTGAAGAGAAAGTACTGAGGAATAAGACGATCCCACTAGTGAAGATTTTGTGGAAAAATCACAACATTGAAGAAGTTACGTAGGAACGAGAAGACGAGATGAGGAGTTTATACCCCCACTTGTTCTAATTTTCGAGGACAAAAATTTTATAAGGAGGGGTGAATGTGACAACCGGGAAATTCAGGCATTCTCAGAAGAAAATGTACAAATGTATGTATATAACAATTTGTACTATTTAAATAGTGAAATGAATGTATTTATATTGTTCAGAATTCATTGAAATGTTCTAACAATACTGATGAGTAAGAATTTAGTGTTGATAAAATTCACTGAATTGAAACGGGTGGAACGGTGTCAAAAACGGCATTGAAAACCCTAACCGGTGCACTAAAAGTTGAAAAACTTCCGGGATTGATTTTGATCAAACGAAAGCAGTATAAATTGATCCGACTGCACAGGAGACCTCGGGAACCCGCCGAGACAATTTCAGGAAAATTTCGGCTCGAACCAATACCGGTCAAAAAGTAGTCGAATTAATGTGAATAGTAAAATCAAAGTCAACACTTTGCTTTACATTTATGACATCATAAAGCCAAAATATTAAATGTAAAAATTATGGTGGTTGGTGACATTAATGGCCAAGATTAAATTGCTTTTTGATCTAAAGGCCAAGATTTGGCCAAAATTAACCAAATTAAATTTTTGAAAAATTAGGAAAGAAATGACTTGAAAAGTGTTGCATTTTGATTGGTTGGAAGCTAAGTTAATAGGTTCATTTACAACTTAAGTCGGCAAAACTTTGAACAAAGTGGCCGAAACATTTCAAAGCCAAAAACATAAGAGAAAAAAATTTTCTAAGTGTTCTCCATAGTGAATACGTGAGCAACCAAGAGGAATCAAGATAATCTTCCAAGTTTCCTTTACAAAAGTGGTGTCAAACCCTTTCTTGAAGACAAAGGAAGCAAGAAAGCAAGGTAACCTTCTTTGGTTTGCAATTTTTGGCTTGTTTTCTCCCTAAAATCCGTGGGATGAATAGTTGAAGATGAGAAAATTTATGGTTTGTTTTGGTTGATTTGGTGCTTGGGTTTTGTTAAGGGTGTGATTAGAAGAAAAACCATACATTTTGTTTAAAGAAAAACAAAATTTTGGTTGGTTTTCTAAGGGTAAAAGCATGGGTTACCATGTGTAGTTGATGATGAATTGTTGTGGTTTAAGTGTGGAAATGCTTTAAATCAAATTTTGGTCAAATGTAAAGCATGATTTGTATGGTTATAAGCTTGAAAAAATTTTGGAATTTAAAAACCCTAAAATGGCTGTGGGTTTTAACTAGGGTTTGGTGAATAATTTTTGTATGATTAACTTGATGTTTGGATAGTTATATTCATGCATTAAATTATGGAAATGATGGTTACGTGATTGAAAGCATGAAACAAAAATTTGGTGCATGTTTCTCTTAAATGGCTGTGGGTTATAATAGAAAAAAAAACCCTAGAATTTGTGTTGAAAAATGCATGTAAATTGGCTTGAAAATGTGCTAGGTTGTGATAATTGGGAAATTCAGGCATTGTCGGAAGAAAATGTACAAATGTATGTATATAACAATTTATACTATTTAAAGAGTGAAATAAATGTATTTATACTGTTTAGAATGTATTAAAATGTTCTAACAATACTGACGAGTAAGAATTCAGTGTTGGAAAAATTCACTGTGTTGAAACGGGTGGAACGGTGCCAAAAACTGTTAGGAAATGCCCTAAGTATTAGAGACATTTTGATGTATTCATTTTGAACTGGATAATAAAATTATACATAGAGGTTATTCATTACATTGCTATCTGTCATCGTCTTATTTACATGTTAAAGTAAATGTAAGCAAATATGGCTCACTGACTGCTTATGTTAAAACTGTTAGAACGTTGCATGCAATGGACTTTTGTATGCGAGAAGACAATGTTCTAAAGTTAGCGGTCTAAACTATGGTCTGTAGTCTATGGGGTTAGACCGAGCATCTAACTCATGTTAAGATTATTATGTTATCTAAAGCCTTGGAGGGGACGGTTTGTCTTGACTTTCTGGAGCTGGACTCCCAAGTAGAGACATAGATATGTTGCTTGGAGGTGACATATTAGACCGGGACTAAATCGTGATTGATCTACGTAGTCCGCTATGAGTGGATCAATCTGCTTTTGACGTTCATTGTGCAATAACCTTAATCCTGAGTAAATGAACTACTTCATGTATATGACTTGTGTACTTTGATGTTCCAATGGCTAAAGCGTCTCAGAGGTAGTAAGCTTATAGACCGGTTCGTTGGGTGCATGACTTGTATACGATGAAGGGTTTGTTTGCAGATATCGGAATCATAGCTTTGAGGAGTTAAAGGTATCCTCTTAAAGGCATTACACTGAATGTGAAAATGGACAAGGCCTTGGGTCGTCTGCTGGGCGGATGACTTCTTATTCACATATGGTGAATAATCATTTTCTTAATTCGGTAGTATAATGGAACTTTAAGATAGCCTGATCAGTAGGATTAAACGGACTTTGACCTAAGGCTGATCATGGATATCATATGAGGGTTTTGCATATATGACAAGGTCATTGGATAGTAGCTCGTCACAGGCTTACGTAATACGGTATATAATTGGGAGTTCAGTTTCAGGTTTATAGTGGTGTGACTCTGAAATTAGTGATCATATAATTGAGTTGTTCGGTACAGAATGATGATCATATGGAATCATGAGAGCCTGATTATATATGTCCAATCAGTCCCTCTACTAGCTCCACATAATTCCTTAATGTTTGGCAAATTGATTTGTGTATGCTATTGGCTAGTTTATTATGCATGGATGGTGATGACACAGGATTAGGATGGTAGACAAGATTCTCTCCGGTTGGATTCAGATTTTGTTTTGGATAATAGAGTACACAATTATTCGAACTCCAAATAAAGTTGCCATGATTTTATTTGAAATTGGATTGGAGTTGTAGAAAATTATCCATGAGAACAAGAATTTGAAACACAACCGTTTTGTGAAATTTGAAATTTGAATTTTGAAATTTGAAATTTGAAATTTGAATTTGAAATTCGAATTTGAAATTTGAATTTCGAATTTGAAATTTGAAATTTGAATTTGAAATTCGAATTTGAAATTTGAAATTCAAATTTTGAATCACAGTCCAAGTAGGATTCGAATTTGTTGTGGAAAATCCACAAGGTTTGAAATTCGAATTTGAGTTAGATTTGGAGAGGATAAATCTTGTTAGAATCCTACTTGAATTTTGAATCTAAATCCCAACAAAAGTGGATGAAATTTTTGAGGATAATCCTCAAGGAAATTTTGGTTTTTTATGGATAAGATTCAAGGGAAAAATTCAAGTTTCAATCCCAGTTGAATTTGGATTCTCTCCTCCCTGAAAAGTGGCCGAAAATTTGGAGGATCTCTTCTAGGAAAATTCGGTTATTTTGGATAAGGTTGAGATAAGATTCAAGCTTGAAAATCCTAGTGGAATTTTTGATTCTCCCTTATCCATAATGGCCGAAATCTTTAGGAGGTATTCTCCTTGTAATTTTCAGATTTTTTGGGTTGAAAAAGGGAGATAAAATTCTAGTTAAAATCTTGTTTAGATTTGGATTGGATTTATCCTAAGAAAACCAAATTTTTTGTTGAGATTCTCCCTTGGAAAAGTTTGGATTTTTTGGTTATGGATAAGGGAAAATATCTTTTCCTAATCCAATTTAAATTTGGAGAATCACCTCATGCAGGTCTATAAATAGAGGTCCTACCACTCCAGTTCTCTCAGACCACAGACTCTCAGGTGAGCAGGCTTATTGTTGCACAGCTCATCGTGACAATAAAGTTCTTTAGAGATCTGGGTGGTCGGAAGAAGACTAGCAGTGCTAGCATACCGATCGAGGTTCAGAGTGCCCACACACTCAGCCATTCTGGAATTGGAGAATAGTAGAGAAGGCTAGTTGGTTGAAGCCTCTGGTCATTCTGCTCCTGCAAGATTGGCATCCTTGAGGTATGAGTTTTAATTATTGATGGTTTATTGTATATGGCATCATGAGATATTTAACGATCTAAAAATTTTTATTGTTCCGCTGCGCCACTCTGATACGTTTTTACCGATTTATTATCCTACAAATGTATGTATATAACAATTTATACTATTTAAAGAGTGAAATAAATGTATTTATACTGTTTAGAATGTATTAAAATGTTCTAACAATACTGACGAGTAAGAATTCAGTGTTGGAAAAATTCACTGTATTGAAACGGGTGGAACGGTGCCAAAAACGGCATTGAAAACCCTAACCGGTGCACTAAAAGATGAAAAACTTCCGGGATTGATTTTGATCAAACGGAAGCAGTATAAATTGATCCGACTACATAGGAGATCTCAGGAACCTGCCGGGACGATTTCAGGAAAATTTCAACTCGAACCGGTATCGGTCAAAAAGTAGTCGAATTAATGTGAATAGTAAATTCAAAGTCAACATATTACTTTATATTTATGACATCATAAAGCCAAATTTAATAAATGTGAAAATATGGTGGTTGGTGGCATTAATGGCCAAGATTGGTTTGCTTTTTGATCTAAAGGCCAAGATTTGGCCAAAATTTCACCCATTTAATTTTTGAAAAAAATGGAAAGAAATGGGTTTGAAAAGTGTTGCATTTTGATTGGTGGAAAGCTAAATTAATTGGCTTCCTTTGTGTTTAAGTCGGCAAAACAGGAATAAAGTGGCCGAAACATTTTCAAAGCCAACAACATATGAAAAATTTTTTCTAAGTGTTCTCCCAAGAGGAACTGTGAGCAACCAAGAGAAACCAAGTAAATACTTCAAGTTTCTTTCACAAAAGTGGTGTCAAACCCTTCCTTGAAGACAAAGGAAGCAAGAAAGTAAGGTAACTTTATTTAGTTTGCAAATTTTAGCTTGTTTTCTCCCCAAAATCCGTGGAATGAATAGTGTAAAGGATGAAAAATTTTTGGTTTGTTTTGATTGATTTGGTGCTTGGGTTTTGTTAAGGGTATGATTAGAAGAAAAACCATGCATTTTGTTTAAAGAAAAACAAAATTTTGGTTGGTTTTCCAAGGGAAAAACCGTGGGTTACCAAGTGTAGTCAATGATGAATTGTTGTGGTTTAAGTGTTAAAATGCTTTAAATCATGTTATGATTAAATGTAAAGCATGATTTGTATGGTTGAAAGCTTGGAAAAATTTTGGTGTTAAATAACCCTAATATGGCCGTGGGTTTAATTAGGGTTTGGAGAAAAAATTTTGCATGATTTACTTGATGTTTGGATGGTTTAAATCATGCATTGAATTATGGAAATGATGGTTATGTGATTGAAAGCAAGAAACAAAAAAATTGGTGCATGTTTCTCTTAAATGGTCGTGGGTTATGTGTGGTTAAAAACCCTAGGAATTGTGTTGAAAAATGCATGTAAACTGGCTTGAAAATATGCTAGATAATGACATTGGAATAGCCTAAAATTTGGTTGAAAAAAATTGAGAAGTTTTGGTTAGGTTTTGAGTGTGAAAACCGTGGCCGAAACCAAGCGTAAAAATTGAAAGAAATTTTGTGTAATGTGGTTCAAAATGTGAATTGAAATTTTGTGAGCTTTTATGTAAAAGTTTGGAAAACTTTCACATAAAATAGACTTGTGGTATAGTACGTGTGACAACCGAGAAATTCAGGCATTCTCAAAAGAAAATGTACAAATATATGTATATAACAATTTGTACTATTTAAAGAGTGAAATAAATGTATTTATATTGTTTAGAATGTATTAAAATATTCTAACAATACTGACAAGTAAGAATTCAGTGTTGGAAAAATTCACTGAGTTGAAACGGGTGGAACGGTATTAAAAACGACGTTGAAAACTCTAATTGGTGCACTAAAAGATGAAAAACTTCTGGGATTGATTTTGATCAAACGGAAGCAGTATAAATTGATCTGACTGCACAGAAGATCTCAGGAACCCGCCGGGACGATTTCAGGAAAATTTCGGCTTGAATCGGTATCGGTCAAAAAGTAGTCGAATTAATGTGAATAGTAAAAGTCAAAGTCAATATATTACTTTGCATTTATGACATCATAAAGCAATTTTAACAAATGGGAAAATTATGGTGGTTGGTGGCATTAATGGCCAAGATTTAATCACTTTTTGATCTAAAGGCCAAGATTTGGCCAAAATTTCACCCATTTATTTTTTGAAAAAAATGGAAAGAAAATGGGTTTGAAAAGTGTTGCATTTTGATTGGTTGGAAACCAAATTAATTGGTTCCTTTAACACTTAAGTCGGCAACATTTTAAACAAAGTGGCCGTAGCCATTTCAAAGCCAAAACCAAATGAAAAAAATTTTCTAAGTATTCTCCCTAGAGGAAGCGTGAGCCACCAAGGAAAACCAAGCCAAATACCCAAGTTTTCTTCACAAAATTTGTGTCAAACCCTTCCTTGAAGACAAAGGAAGCAAGAAAGCAAGGTATTTTCTTTAGTTTGTAAATTTTGGCTTGTTTTCTCCCTAAAATTCATGGAATGAATAGTGTAAAGGATGAAAAATTTTTAGTTTGTTTTGATTGATTTGGTGCTTGGGTTTTGTTAAGGGTGCAATTAGAAGAAAAACCATGCATTTTGTTTAAAGAAAAACAAAATTTTGGTTGGTTTTCCAAGGGTAAAACCGTGGGTCACCAAGTGTAGTCAATGATGAATTGTTGTGATTTAAGTGTTAAAATGCATTAAATCATGTTTTGATTAAATGTAAAACATGACTTGTATGATTGAAAGCTTGGAAAAAAATTTGATGTCAAATAACCCTAATATGGCCGTGGGTTTAATTAGGGTTTGAGGAAAAATTTTTGCATGATTTACTTGATGTTTGGATAGTTAAATTCATGCATTGAATTAAGGAAATGATGGATTTGTGATTGAAAGCATGAAAAAAAAAATTTGGTGCATGTTTCTCTTAAATGGCCGTGGGTTGTAATGATGAAAAACCCTAGGAATTTTGTTGAAAAATGCATGGAAATTGGCTTAAAAATGTGCTAGATAATGGCATTGGAATAACCTAAAATTTGGTTAAAAAAAATTGAGAAGTTTTGGTTAGGTTTTGAGTGTGAAAACCGTGGCCAAAACCAAGGGTAAAAATTGAAAGAAATTTTGTGTAATGTGGTTCAAAATGTGAATTGAAATTTTATGAGCTTTTATGTAAAAGTTTGGAAAACTTTTACATAAAATAGGCTTGTGGTATAGTATGTGGCAGGTACATATGATTCGAGGCGTACCTAATGCCGGTAGCCTTAAATTTACGCCGAAATGCTGCCGAAATTTCGAAAACGACATTTTGGTTAAAAGGAGAATTAAAAATAAAAGTTTAAGGTCGGATAGGAAACCCGAGTCCCTAAAGGAAAATTGAATAAAGAAAACCTAAGGGGTGGTTCATGAATAGTAACCCGTCCCCTTAAAAATGTAAAATGCGAGTGAAATTGAAAACCGACCCCGAGTGGGGGTGTTTTTGGGAAACGAAATAAAGGTCCGAGTCGGGTACGGAAAATCCGAGTCTCAGAGACCTAGATCGGGAATGTCTAGATGAACGTTTTAAATATTAGTAAAACGTCCATTTGAGACTCCGAAGCGATAGAAAATCACTAAACCGACGTAAGGGTCGGAATAGTACTTCCTGAGGGTCGGGAAAGTGAAAAATGGAAATAAAATAGAAACGAACCCGGTAATGAATAGAAAAGAGTCAGAAAAGTTCTTGAGAGCCAAAAATGCAGTCTAGATCAAGAAAATTCCGTCAGGGGCATAATTGTAATTTTGCCAAAATCATAATTTTGCAAAAGTTGAGATAAATGGGGAAAATGATAAATAAAGCCTAAAAAATTATAAAAAGGTTTTATTTAAGCTTTTCAATGAAAAATAAAAGCTATAAATGGAAATGAAATTAACAGACAAGGTTTTGCCTGTAGGATCCCAAAATCGACTTACAAGGAGGGCGATCAAAGATCCAAGAGAGAAAAGGGGAAGAAACTGTTAAGGTAAGTCCAGACATTTACCTGTCTGCAACATATAGCATTATTATTGCTAACTTTGATGTACTAACTATAAGTTAGGTACATATGTGCTATGGGCACTATTATAGAATAGAGAGAGACGAAATGTGCTACGGGTACTATTGGAATGGGACACATAGTAAATTGTGCTTCGGGCACTAGAGCGAGGTTAATGAAACTCACTCACCTAAAATTAAAATGTGAACCATCCCTAACCACGGGACAATATGAAGTCACCGGATTAGAATTTTAAAAAGTCGGTAATGAAACCACTTTTGGCGTACCAGCCTTCCGTACAGGGAGATAAATTTTGCCTTCGGGGCTATGAGACTAAGGCTGTGGAGGTCAGCACTGATGTACCGCTCCCAGTCATGTATAATTTTGCCTTCGGGGCTATGAGATTAAGGCTGTAGAGGTCAGCACTAATGTACCGCTCCTAGTCATGCGCACTTAAATGGTACTGCCAACCTGAACACAAAACCAGAACATAATTAAAGATAATTACCTAAAACTGAAACTATGCCATAATTGAGCATAAGACAGTTTCGTGAGGGTACTAACATAGTGGTAGATGTACTGTTGATATACTGTGTTGTGGTCAAACTTACTATTTATAATGAATAGTAGTCAAAGTTACTATTCATGTATGAACAGTTGTCAACGTTACTATTTATGATGAATAGTACTATTCATAGAAATTTTATTTCTTGCACGTTTGAACTTACTGAGCCTGTAGCTCACCATTTTTGCTTATGTTGCAGGTAAGCGACCAGCTCACTAGCTTTGTATGACTGGATGGCGGACGGGATAGCGTGTGTCAAATGGGATAAGAGGCGAGGGATATGATCCTGTCAAAGTCTTTCCGCTGAACGATAAAAGAGAGGGGAAAAAGAAACAGTCTTTTGTAATAATATATATTTTACGAAAATACTGTATTATGTAAATTACTTTGTACTTGTAAACAAAGTAAATAATGGATAATGTTTCACATGATATTTTAAAAAAAAATTTCCCTAAAAACGTCATGTTTTAAAGAGAGATAGATTAGCCGACGACCCATGAGAGTACAATCTATCGCAGTTAGCGATAAAGCTTAACTGTAATAGTATTGTGTAATCTCTACGAGGGGCGGGCCGCCACAGTACGGGACAGGTACATATGGTTTGAGGTGTACCTAACGCCGGTAGCCTTAAATTTACGCCGAAATGCTGCCGAAATTTCGAAAACGGCATTTGGGTTAAAAAGGGAATTAAAAATAAAAGTTTAGGGTCGGGTTGGAAACTCGAGTCCCTAAAGGAAAATTGAATAAGGGAAACCTAAGGGGTGGTTCGTGAATGGTAACCCGTCCCCTTAAAAATGTAAAACGCGAGTGAAACTGAAAAACCGACCCCGAGGGGGGGGCGTTTTTGGGAAACGAATAAAGATCCGAGTCGGGTATGGAAAATCCGAACCTCGGAGACCTAGATCGGGAATGTCTAGATGAACGTTTTAAATACTAGTAAAACATCCATTTGAGACTCCGAAACGATAGAAAATCACTAAACTGACGTAGGGGTCAGAATAGTACTTCCAGAGGGTCGGGAAAGTGAAGAATGGAAATAAAATAGAAACAAACCCGGTAATGATTAGAAAAGAGTCAGAAAAGTTCCTGAGAGCCAAAAATGTAGTCTGGATCAAGAAAATTCCGTCAGGGGCATAATTGTAATTTTGTCAAAATATAGGGGCAAAATCGTAATTTTGTAAAAGTTGAGAAAAATGGGGAAAATGATAAGTAAAGCCTAAAAAGTTATAAATAGGTTTTATTTAAACTTTTTAACGAAAAATAAAAGCTATAAATGGAAATGAAATTAACAGACAAAGTTTTGTCTGTAGGATCCCAAAATCGACCTGCAAGGAGGGCGATCAAAGATCCAAGAGAGAAAAGGGGAAGAAACTGGTAAGGTAAGTTCAGACATTTACCTGTCTGCAATATATAGCATTATTATTGCTATCTTTAATATACTAACTACAAGTTATGTACATATGTGCTACGGGCACTATTATAGAGTAGAGACAGAGACGTAATGTGCTACGGGCACTATTGAGAATGGGACACATAGTAAATTGTGCTTCGGGCACTAGAGCGAGGTTAATGAAACTCACTCACCTAAAATTAAAATGTGAACCATTCCTAACCACGGGGCAATATGAAGTCACCAGGTTAGAACTTTAAAAAGTCGGTAATGAAACCACTTTTGGAGTATCAGCCTTCCGTACAGGGAGGTAAATTTTGCCTTCGGGGCTATGATGAGATTAAGGCTGTGGAGGTTAGCACTGATGTACCGCTCCCAGTCATGTAAAATTTTGACTTTGGGGCTATGAGATTAAGGCTGTGGAGGTCAGCACTAATGTACCGCTCCCAGTCATGCGCACTTAAATGGTATTGCTAACCTGAGCTCAAAACCAGAACGTAATAAAAAATAATTACCTAAAACTGAAACTATACCATAATTGAGCATAAGACAGTTTCGTGAGGGTACTAACATCGCGGTAGATGTATTGTTGGTATACTGTGTTGTGGTCAAACTTACTATTCATAATGAATAGTGGTCAAAGTTACTATTCTATGGTGGCCCGCCCTCGTAGAGATCATATAATACTATTACAGTTGAGCTTTATCGCTAATTGCGATAGATTGTACTCTCATGGGTCGCCGGCTAATCTATCTCTCTTTAAATCATGACGTTTTTGGGGAAATTTTTTTTTTCTTTTAAACATCATGTAAAACGTTTTCCATTATTTACTTTGTTGGCAAGTACAAAGTAATTTACATAATACAGTACTTTCGTAAATATATAATTACAAAAGAACTGTTTCCCTTTTTTTTTTCTTTCTCTTTTATCGCTCAGCGGAAAGACTTTGGCAGGACCATATCCCTCGTCCCCTATCCCATTTGACACACGCTATCCCGTCCGCCATCCAGTCAATCAAAGCTACTGAGCTGGTCGCTTACCTGTAACATAAGTAAAAATGGTGAGCTACAGGCTCAGTAAGTTCAAACATGCAAGAAATAAAATTTCTATGAATAGTACTATTCATCATGAATACTGCCATGACCACTATTCATACGTGAATAGTACTTTGACCACTAGTCATTATGAATAGTAAGTTTGACCACACACACAGTATATCAACAGTACATCTACCTCGATGTTAGTACCCTCACGAAACTGTCTTATGCTCAATTATGGCATAGTTTCAGTTTTAGGTAATTATCTTTCATTATGTTCTGGTTTTGAGCTCAGGTTGACAGTACCATTTAAGTACGCATGACTGAGAGCGGTACATTAGTGCTGACCTCCACAGCCTTAATCTCATAGCCCCAAAGGCAAAATTGTACATGACTGGGAGCGGTACATCAGTGCTGACCTCCACAGCCTTAATCTCATAGCCCCGAAGGCAAAATTTACCTCCCTGTACGGAAGGCTGGTACGCCAAAAAATGGTTTCATTACCAACTTTTTAAAATTCTAACCTGGTGACTTCATATTGCCTTGCGGTTAGGAATGGTTCACATTTTAATTTTAGGTGAGTGAGTTTCATTAACCTTGCTCTAGTGCCCGAAGCACAATTAACAATGTGTCCATTCTCAATAGTGCCTGTAGCACATTACGTCTCTCTCTCTACTTATAATAGTGCCTGTAGCACATTACGTCTCTCTCTCTACTTATAATAGTGCCCGTAGCACATATGTACCTAACTTATAGTTAGTACATCAAAGTTAGTAACAATAATGCTATATGTTGCAGACAGGTAAATGTCTGAACTTACCTTATCAGTCTCTTCCCTTTTTCTCTCTTGGATCTTTGATCGCCCTCCTTGTAGGTCGATTTTTGGATCCTACAGACAAAACCTTGTCTGTTAATTTCATTTCCATTTATAGTTTTTATATATCATTAAAAAGCTTAAATAAAACTTATTTATAACTTTTTAGGCTTTATTTACCATTTTCCCCATTTTTCTCAACTTTTGCAAAATTACGATTATACCCTTATATTTTGGCAAAATTACAATTATGCCCCTGACGGAATTTTCTCGATCCAGACTGCATTTTTGGCTCTCAGGAACTTTTCTGACTCTTTTCTAATCATTACCGGGTTCGTTTCTATTTTATTTCCATTTTTCACTTCCCCGACCCTCGGGAAGCACTATTCCGACCCTTACGTCGGTTTAGTGATTTTTTATCGTTTCGGAGCCTCAAATGGACGTTTCACTAGTATTTCAAACATTCATCTAGACATTCCCGATCTAGGTCTCCGAGGCTCGGATTTTCCATACCCAACTCGGACCTTTTTTGTTTCCAAAAACGCCCCCCCTCGGGGTCGGTTTTTCAGTTTCACTCGCGTTTTACATTTTTAAGGGGACGGGTTACTATTCATGAACCACCCCTTAGGTTTTCCTTATTCAATTTTCCGTTAGGGACTCGGGTTTCCGACCCGACCCTAAACTTTTATTTTTAATTCTCTTTTTACCCCAAATGCCGTTTTCGAAATTTCGGCAGCATTTCGACGTAAATTTAAGGTTACCGGCGTTAGGTACGCCTCGAACCATATGTACCTGCCACGTACTATACCACAAACCTATTCTATGTAAAAGTTTTCCAAACTTTTACATAAAAGCTCACAAAATTCAATTCTCATTTTGAACCACATTACACAAAATTTTCTCTCAATTTTACCCTTGGATTTTTGCCACGGTTTTCATAATCAAAACCTAACCAAAACTTCTCAATTTTTTTCAACCAAATGTTAGGCTATTCCAATGTCATTTTCTAACACATTTTCAAGCCAATTTCAATGCATTTTTCAGCACAATTCCTAGGGTTTTTAACCTTTACAACCCACGGCCAAATTAAGAGAAACATACACCAATTTTTTTTTGTTTAATGCTTTCAATCACAAATCCATCATTTCCATAATAAATTGCATGATTTAAATCATCCAAACATCAAATAAATCATACCAAAATTTTTTTCCAAACCCTAATTAACCCACGGCCTTTTAGGGTTATTTCACACCAAATTTTTTTTCAAGCTTTCCATCATACAAATTATGCTTTACATTAAACCAAAATATGATTTAAAGCATGTTAACACTTAAATCACAAAAATATCTCATTGACTACTCTTGGTAACCCACGGTTTTACCCTTGGAAAACCAACCAAAATTTGGTTTTTCTTTAAACCAAATGCATGGTTTTCCTCCTAATTACACCCTTAACAAAACCCAAGCACCAAATCAATCAAAACAAACCAAAAATTTTCCATCCTTTACACTATTCATTTCATGGATTTTTGGAAGAAAAATCAAGAAAAGTTATAAACCAAGGAAAGTTACCTTGTTTACTTGCTTCCTTAGACTTCAATGAAAGGTTTGACACCAATTTTGTGAAGTAAACTTGAAGGATTCACTTGGTTTCTCTTGGGTTGCTCACGTACTCACCATGAAACACTTAGAAAAAATTTTTGTTCTCTGTTTCCACGTGAATAAGCTTCGGTCCTTTTGTTCCCAATTTTGCCGACTTATGCAACAAAGAAGCCAATTAATTTGGCTTTCAACCAATCAAAAATCACCACCTTTCAAGCCTAATTCTTTCCAAATTTTTCAAAAATTAAAATGGTAGAATTTTGGCCAAATCTTGGCCTTTAGATCAAAAAGCAAACTAATCTTGGCCATTAATGCCACCAACCATCATTTTTCTTTCATTTATTAAATGGATTTATGATGTCATAAATGCAAAGTAAACTTTGACTTTGACTTTTACTATTCACATTAATTCGACTACTTTTTGACCGATACCGGTTCGAGCCGAAATTTTCCTGAAATCTTCCCGGCGGGTTCCTGAGATCTCCTGTGCCGTCGGATCAATTTAAACTGCTTCCGTTTGATCAAAATCAATCCTGGAAGTTTTTCATCTTTTATTGCCCCGGTTAGGGTTTTCAATGCCGTTTTTGGCACCGTTCCGCTCGTTTCAACTCAGTGAATTTTTCCAACACTGAATTTTTACTCGTCAGTACTGTTAGAACATTTTAATGTTTTCTAAACAATATAAATACATTTATTTCACTCTTTAAATAGTACAAATTGTTATATACATACATTTATACATTTTCTTCCGAGAATGCCTAAATTTCCCGGTTGTCACATTCACCTCTCCTTATAAAATTTTCGTCCTCGAAAATTAGAACAAGTGGGAGTATAAACTCCTCGTCTTGTCTTCTCGTTCCCACGTAGCTTCTTCAATGTTGTGATTTTTCCATAAAATCTTCACTAGTGGGATTGTCTTATTCCTCAGTACTTTCTCTTCACGAGCCAGTACTCGAATAGGTTGTTCCTCGTATGTCAAATCCTCGTGGATTTGAACAGGTTCATGCTTCAGTACATGGGACGGATCTGGTATATACTTTCTCAGCATCGCCACATGAAATACATTATGCACTGCCGACAATTTTGGAGGTAGCGCTAATCTGTAAGCGACCTTTTCAATGCGTTCGATAATTTCATAAGGTCCAATATATCTTGGACTCAGTTTCCCCTTCTTACCGAAACGCATCATCCCCTTCATAGGCGATATCTTGAGAAACACAAAGTCTCCTTCATCAAATTCCAAGGATCTCCGCCTCTTATCTGCATAACTCTTTTGTTGGCTTTGCGCAATTTTCATTTGATGCTGAATTCTAGCAACTGCATCGGAAGTCTCTTGTATGAAATCCGTCTTATGCAACTGCTTCTCTCGCAAATCATACCAGTGTAATGGTGATCTGCACTTCCGTCCATACAAAGCCTCGTAAGGTGCCATACCTATGGAAGCTAGGTAACTATTATTGTACGAGAATTCAATTAATGATAACTTCTCATTCCAATTTTCCGTAAAATCCATTACACAAGCTCGAAGCATGTCCTCTAACATCTGAATGGTCCGCTCTGACCGTCCGTCTGTTTGCGGATGGAATGCCATACTGAGTCTCAATTCAGTACCCATGACTTCTAGTACACACTTCCAGAAATTCGAAGTGAATCGTGCATCTCGATCTGACACAATGGATTTTGGTACTCCATGTAATCTGACGACATGAGTTACGTACAATTGAGCAAACTTTTCCAATGAAAAAGTCATCTTGACAGCTATAAACCGTGCTGTCTTGGTCAGCCTGTCCACAATAACCCAAATGGCATCATAACCTTCTCGGGTTTTTGGGAGTCCCACTACAATATCCATCGTAATGTATTCCCATTTCCATTCAGGAATCTCCAAAGGTTCCAATCTTTCTGCTGGATGTTTATGTTCCGCTTTAATTCTCTGATAGGTCATGCATCTGCTCACGAATTTCGCTATATCGTTCTTCATCCCTTTCCACCAGAACTGTAACTTCAAGTCCTGATACATCTTACTAGCTCCGGGATGAACCGAATATGGTGTCTCATGGGCTTCTGACATGATCCGTCTTCTAAGTTCCTCATCAGTGTGACAACCGGGAAATTCAGGCAGTTCTCGGATGAAAAATGTACAATTGTATGTATATAACAATTTGTACTATTTAAAGAGTGAAATAAATGTATTTATATTGCTTAGAATATGTGAAAATGTTCTAACAATACTGACGAGTAAGAATTCAGTGTTGGAAAAATTCACTGAGCTGAAACGGGTGAAACGGTGCCAAAACCGGCATTGAAAACCCTAACCGGAGCAATAAAAGACGGTAAACTTCCGGGATTGATTTTGATCAAACGGAAGCAGTTTAAATTGATCTGACTGCACAGGAGACCTCAGGAACACGCCGGGACGATTTCGGAAAAATTTCGGCTCGAACCGGCATCGGTCAAAAAAGTAGTCGAATTAATGTGAATAGTAAAAGTCAAAGTCAACTTTCACTTTTGCATTTATGACATCATAAATCTAGATTAATAAATGAAAGAAAATGGTGGTTGGTGGAATGAAAGGCCATGATTCATTTAGCTTTTGATCTAAAGGCCAAGATTTGGCCAAAAATTACCGTTTTTAATTTTTGAAAAATGGAGAAAGAATTAGGCATGAAAGGTGTCAAAATTTCATTGGTTTAGAGCCAAATTAATTGGCTTCCTTCCATGCATAAGTCGGCAAAACTTGGGACATAAAGGCCGAAGTCCATTTTCATGCCAAACCAAAAGAAAATTTGCTAAGTTATCTTCCATGGAGTCTACATGAGGGACCAAAGGAGAACTAAGTTTTCTCTTCAATTTTTCTTCACAAAAAGTGTGTCAAAACACTCCTTGAAGACAAAGGAAGCATTAGACCAAGGTATCTTCCCTTGCACTTGAATTTTTCATGGTTTTTTTCAATGAAATCCGTGGGTGAATAGTGATAAAAAGATGGAAAATTTTTGGTTGTTTTCCATTGAATTGATATTGGGTTTTGTTAAGGATGAAATAAGTAAGAAAACCATGCAAATTGTGTAAAGAAAAACCGAAATTTTGTTGGTTTTTCAAGGGCAAATCCGTGGGTTACCTTAGGTAACCAATGAGAAAAAGTTGTGGTTAATTGCTAACATGCTTTCTAAGTTGAATTTGGTGAAGAATAAAGCTTGTATTTCATTATGAAAAGCTTGAAAAAAATTTTTGGTATGAATTTCCTAAAGTGGCTGTGGGGTTGTTAATGGCTTGGAAGAAAATTTTGCTTGGTTTTATGTGGTATTTGGTTGATTGGAATTATGTATTTTAATATGCAAATGATGAATTTATAATGGAAAGAATGAAACAAAATTTTTTGGCATGTTTTCATTCTTTGGCCGTGGGTTATACAAGTGTAAAAAACCCTAGGGAGTTTGGTTGAAAATGCAAAGAAAATGGGCTTGAAAATGTGTTAAAAATGCGACATTTGAATGGCCTAAAATGTGGTGAAAGTTTGACAAAATTTGGTTCGGTTTGGTTGTGAAAACCGAAACCAAATTAAGGGTAAATTGTGAAAAAATGTTGTAATGTGGGTGATAATGTGGAATTGGAAATTTGTGGGCTTTTATGTAAAAGTTGGAAAACTTTTACATAAAATAGGCTTGTGGTATAGTACGTGGCAGGTACATACGGTTCGAGGCTTACCTAACGCCGGAAGCCTTAAATTTACGCCGAAATGCTGCCGAAATTTCGAAAACGGCATTCGGGGTAAAATGGGAATTAAAAATAAAAGTTTAGGGCCGGGACGGAAACCCGAGTCCCTAACGGAAAAAAAGAGAATAAGGAAAATGTAAGGGGTGGGTCGTGAATAGTAACCCGTCCCCTTAAAAATGAAAAACGCGTGTGAGATTGAAAAACCGACCCCGAGGGGGGGGCGGTTTTGGAAATGAAATAAAGGTCCGAGTCGGGAACGGAAAACCCGAGCCTCGGAGACCTAGGTCGGGAAAGTCTAGATGAACGTTTTAAATGCTAGTGAAACGTCCATTTGAGGCTTCGAAACGATAGAAAATCGCTAAACCGACGTAAGGGTCGGAATAGTGCTTCCCGAGGGCCGGGAAAGCAAAAAAGTGGAAATAAAATAGAAATGAACCCGGTAATGATTAGAAAAGAGTCAGAAAAGTTCCTGAGAGCCAAAAATGCAGTCTGGATCAATAAAATTCCGTCAGGGGCAAAACTGTAATTTTGCCAAAATATTGGGGTAAAATCGTAATTTTGTAAAAGTTGCGGGAAAATGGTGAAAATAATAAATAAAACCTAAAAAGTTATAAATAGGTTTTATTTAAGCTTTTTAATGAAAAATAAAAGCTATAAATGGGAAAGAAATTAACAGACATAGTTTTGTCTGTAGGATCCCAAAATCGACCTACAAGGAAGGCGATTCAAGATCCAAGAGAGAGAAAGGGAACAGTCTGATAAGGTAAGTTCAGACATTTACCTGTCTGCAACATATAGCAATATTGTGCTAACTTTAATGTACTAACTATAAGTTAGGTACATATATGCTACGGGCACTATGATAGAATAGAGAGAGAGACGAAATGTGCTACGGGCACTATAAGAATGGGACACATGGTTAATTGTGCTTCGGGCACTAGAGTGAGGTTAATGAAACTCATTCACCTAAAATTAAAATGTGAACCATTCCTAACCACGGGGCAATATGAAGTCACCGGGTTAGAATGTTAAAAAGTCGGTAATGAAACCACTTTCTGGCGTACCAGCCTTCCGTACAGGGAGGTACTATTTTTACCTTCGGGGCTATGAGACTAAGGCTGTGGAGGTCAGCACTGATGTACCGCTCCCAGTCATATAAAATTTTGGCTTCGGGGCTATGAGATTAAGGCTGTGGAGGTCAGCACTAATGTACCGCTCCCAGTCATGCGCACTTAAATGGTACTGCCAACCTGAGCTCAAAACCAGAATGTAATCAAAGATAATGACCTAAAACTGAAACTGTGCCATAATTGAGCATAAGACAGTTTAGTGAGAGCACTAACATCGCGGTAGATGTACTAGTGTGAGACAGTGTTGTGGTCAAACTTACTATTCACCATGAATAGTGGTCAAAGTTACTATTCACGTATGAATAGTGGTCAAAGGTACTATTCATGATGAATAGTACTATTCATAGAAATTTTATTTCTTGCATGTTTGAACTTACTGAGCCTGTAGCTCACCATTTTTGCTAATGTTGCAGGTAAGCGACCAGCTCAGTAGCTTGTTTGACTGGATGCGGACGGGATGGCACGTGTCAAATGGGATAACTGGGCGAGGGATATGGTACTGCCAGAGTCTTCCCGCTGAGCGATAAAGTGAAGGGAAAAAAAAAGGGAAACAGTTCTTTGGTAATTATACATATTTTACGAAAGTACTGTAATACTTAAATTACTTTGTACTTGTCAACAAAGTAAATAGTGGAAAAAGATTTTATATGATGTTAAAAAAAAAATTTTTTCCCAAAAACGTCATGAGATAAAAAGAGAGAGAGATAAGCCGGCGACCCACGAGAGTACAATCTATCGCAATTAGCGATAAGCTCAACTGTAATAGTATTGTATGATCTCTACGAGGGGCGGGCCGCCACAGTTGGTATCAGAGCGGGTTTACGGTTGGTGTAGTCTAGAATACCAACTGCCGCCACAGTTGGTATCAGAGCAAGGTCTGAGATTGGTGTAGTTTATAATACCAACTGCTGCCACAGTTGGTATATCAGAGCAAGGGTTGCGACTGATTTGGTTTTGAATACCAACGGCTGTCACAGTTGGTATATCAGAGCAGTGTGACCATATCCCGATTTGACACTTTGCGCATCCTGTACCGCTATCCTAGTAAGTAGTTTACTTAAGTTCAGTTAATTATTTTCTTATATGAAAATAATTATCTTATAGGTAGCAAGATGACCAGACCTCCATATGTGAGACCACCGCTACCTCGACCGAGGGGAGTATTACGGGTATGGACGAGGTCTATCGTGAGGCCGTCTATGTCCCAACGACCAGTAGTTAGACCCCCGGTGCCCGAGAGACCTCCGGTACCAGTACCAGCATCAGTGCCAGCGCCAGTAGATATAGTACAGCCACGACCGATACTTCATCCACCGGTGGTAGTGGACATTCCAGTTGTTGGTGGACGCCAACATATTGGGGTGAGAGTGTCGGCACGGGCAGTACAGGCTTTTCGAGCTAGCAGTCCCCCGATGTTTGACGGTGGACGACAGTCGATGGAGACTAAGGACTGGCTCCATGCCGTAGAAAGGATTATGGTGATATGCGACATCGATCGAGATATGTGGATCCAGCTGGCAGTCAGTATGTTTCAGGGAGATGCTCGAGTGTTCTGGCAATATTGCGACCAGGAGATTTTATTAGGATTTAGTTGGGCTGAGTTCTGTCAGCGATTGGCTGATCAGTTTCAACCTAGGGATCCAGCACCTGCTCCAGCACCTCCAGAGAGACGAGAGGCTGATGCACCTACGTATCCCGGATTTGATGAGGTCAGGGACTACATTCTCCAGACAGAGAAGATGGTCATGCTGTCTGGTGAGACGGTGATGTCTTATGCAGCACGATTTGAGGAGACCATCAGGAGAAGATGTCCGTTGCCCAACCTCACGGAAGCAAACTGCTGTGAGCTGTTTTGGAAAGGCTTATCCTTGGAGCTGAGACCGAGGGTGATCAAGCCGTTTCCTCCGACACTCCAAGAGTTCGTGGTGACGATCAGGACGATTGAGAGAGAGATTCTAATCGAGCATCTGACGCAGAGTCAACGAGAGACGCTGGGTCAAGATGAGATGTTTGCACGCATCTTCGGGCCGAGAAGAATGATGAATGATCATGAGGCCGGACCGTCTAGACCACGAAGAGGTGATGACTCTGGACAGGGAGTATTACCTAGGAGTGGTGATGACTCAGATGAGTCAGATGACGATGAGGATCCAGAAGAATATCCTCTAGTCCCAGATGTAGGGAACGAGTGATCAGTAGATGTGTATATGTACATAAGTAGCTTAGAGAAAAGCTCTTTTGTATAGACTTATGGCCAAGATGTATAATCGGCCGATGTATATATGACTGGTAATGCCTATGTATGACATATAAATGTTTTGCTATGAATGAAATACCAAAATGATTATATGTTGTACGATGATGTGTTACGATGATGTGGCTTTACATTACCCTAAATTTCGTAAATTGATATAATTTTACGAATGCGGTTATGGAAAAGCTAACGGTGAATTATTGTGCCATAATAGGACAATAGCCAAGATGGTGGATTTGAGAAATCGACCAGAGGGACGAGAGCAACGTCCTGATATTATGGAGAGACTGGATCAGATACAAGCTCTGTTGGAAGCTCAGATGCAAGAAAATGCGAATCTGAGGCGACGGGTAGAGGAGCTAGAGCAGAGACAAGGCTCTGAGGGTACCCGAGTAGAACAACAAGCTGAGGTAGATCCAGTTATTCCTCCAGCTACAGTACATGAGAGAACTCCTGAACCACAACCAGTATTGAATTTGGAACCCCTCTATGAAAGATTCAGGCGCATGAGGCCGCTAGAATTTGAAGGGTCTACAAATCCCTTAGAGGCTGAAGACTGGTTGTCGTCATTACAAGTGATCATGGAGTTCATGAACCTAACCGACCGAGAGAAGGTTGCATGTGCGTCTTTTGTGCTGAGAAAAGATGCTCGTTTTTGGTGGGACACTGTACGAATGAGGAGAGACGTGTCTACCATGAGTTGGGCGGAATTTCTGGAAGAATTTAACCAGAAATATTACGACCCTGCATCTCTGAGACAGCAACAGAAAGAATTCTCAGAGTTGACACAAGGGAACATGTCGGTAAGCGAAGTCTGCCGAAAGTTCGATCAGCTATCCCGTTTGTGCCCTTATGTGGTCCCTACTGAGAGGGAAAAGATACAGAAAATGATAGGGATGTTCAGGCCGGAAATTGCTGCATTGGTAGATACTGGACTAGTACCACCTACTTCTGTAGCAGACTGTGTGAGTCGGGCCATTAGAGCTGAGTTTCATGTAGCCCGACAGAAAGAGGAAAGAGAGAAACACTGGGAGGCTAAAAAGAAGGAGAGGGCTTTGGCGAAGTCTACGCAAGTTGGTCAATCGAGCAAGCCTAGTCAGAATGCGAAACCAAGCCAGGGCAACAATTAGGGATCCCAGCAAAACAAGAGGAAAGGGAATTTTTCTGGGAATCGCCAGGGAAATAATCGAAACCAGCAGCGGAGAACAGCTGGTAATGCAGAGTCTAATGTGCAAAACTGCCCTACATGTGGGAAAAGACATTCTGGGCAATGCAGATTTGGACCACTTGTTTGCTACGAATGTGGGAAGGAAGGCCATTACGCCAGGAACTGTCTAAACAGGCAGGGTGGACAAGGCACTTCCCAACCGCACCAGACACGCCCACAAGCCCATTCCCTTCAAGCCAGAGTTGAAGAGTCCCCGGTGAGGCCGCAACGCCAGGAGCGTACGCAACGTGCTGATGCTCGTGTGATGGCCTACAGTAAGGAAGACGCAGAGGCAGGAACATCAAACATGGTGACAGGTCAGCTTCCTGTCGCTAGTCATGTAGCCTCTGTACTATTCGATTCCGGTGCTACGCATTCATTTGTTTCCTATGCATTTGCTGACAAGATAGGACTTCCTAAGGATAATGTGGGAAGGGTATTTAAGACAGCCTTACCCTCTAGGGAAGTATTGTTGTCCAGTTACTGGCTACCTTATGTACCAGTATATGTGGCAAATAGGGAACTATATGCTGAGTTGATCGTAATGGAGATCATGGATTACGATGTGATTTTAGGCATGGATTTCCTAGGGAAATACCAAGCTACGATCGACTGCCGAAATCGAAAGATAGTTTTCCAACCCGAGGAAGAAGAGAGTTTCGAATATGTCGATACTTCTCGAAGACCCGGGAAGATGATGATCAGTTCGCTGAGAGCAAGCAAGCTGATAGCCAGTGGTTGCATGGGATATCTAGCATATGTAGTGGATACTGCAGAGGAACAGAAGCTTCAACCTGAAGATGTTCCTGTGGTTAATGAGTTTCTTGACGTATTTCCAGAAGAGTTACCAGGGATACCGCTAGAGAGAGAAATCTCGTTTGAAATTGAGTTGATGCCTGGAACAGCACCTATTTCCAAAGCACCATACCGCATGGCTCCAGTGGAGTTGAAGGAGCTGCAGGTACAATTAAAGGAGCTTTTGGATAAGGGATTTATCAGGCCGAGTTATTCTCTATGGGGTGCACCTGTGTTATTCGTCAAGAAAAAGGATGGAACATTCCGACTGTGCATTGATTACCGGGAGTTGAATAAGGTTACGATCAAAAATAGGTATCCGTTACCTAGAATTGATGACCTATTCGACCAGTTAAAAGGCGCAGCGGTATTTTCCAAGATCGACTTACGATCAGGATATCACCAGCTGAGAATCAAAGAGAGTGATATTCCTAAGACGGCGTTTAGGACTCGTTATGGGCACTACGAGTTTTTTGTGATGCCATTTGGATTAACAAATGCGCCGGCAGCGTTCATGGATCTGATGAATAGAATTTTTAAAGAGTATTTGGATAAGTTTGTCATTGTATTTATTGATGACATTCTTATATACTCGAAGAGTCATGAGGAGCACAAAGAACATCTGAGGATCGTGCTGAATACGATAAGGAAGCATCAACTGTATGCCAAATTCTCAAAATGCGAATTTTGGCTGGACAGAGTACATTTCCTCGGACATGTTGTATCCTAGGAAGGTATTGCTGTAGATCCGACAAAGGTAGAGGCAATTAACCAGTGGCCTGCACCCAAGAGTGTGACTGAAATACGCAGTTTCTTGGGGTTAGCTGGTTATTATCGGCGATTTGTAGAGGGATTCGCGCGATTAGCTGCACCTCTTACCGCTCTTACACGCAAGGAAAGGAAGTACGAGTGGACTATGGAATGCGAAAGAAGCTTCCAGGAGTTAAAGAGGCGACTGACAAGCGCACCAATCCTTACGCTTCCCACTGAAGGGGAGAAGTTCGTGATCTACAGTGATGCATCGAAAATAGGATTGGGAGCAGTCCTAATGCAAAATGGCAAGGTGATTGCCTATGCTTCCCGTCAATTAAAGGAGCATGAAAGGAATTATCCTACGCATGACCTCGAACTTGCTGCAGTAGTGTTCGCACTTAAAATTTGGCGACACTATCTCTATGGAGCTCAATGTCAGATTTTCACTGATCACCAAAGCCTGAAGTATTTCTTCACGCAAAAAGAGCTCAATATGCGGCAAAGACGATGGTTGGAACTGGTGAAGGATTATGATTGTGAAATCCTATACCATCCAGGGAAGGCCAACCGTGTAACGGATGCTTTAAGTAGAAAGTCTACTATATCGCACCAGCTACCAATAAAAAGGCTTCCGAAGCCATTGCAGCAAGAGATAAATTCTTTGAACTTGGAGCTGATATCTGGAAGATTAGCTGCACTCCAAGTGGAATCATCGCTATTTGAGGATATAAAGGAAGCTCAGAGGCGAGATCCAACAATGACAAGTTCTCAAGAAGGAATTTCCAAGGATGGAATAATCCGTTATCAAGGAAGGATAAATGTTCCAGCTGATGAGGAACTTAGAAGACGGATCATGTCAGAAGCTCATGAGACACCCTATTCGGTTCACCCCGGAGCGAGCAAGATGTATCAGGACTTGAAGTTACAGTTCTGGTGGAAAGGGATAAAGAATGATATAGCGAAATTCGTGAGCCGATGCATGACCTGTCAGAGAATCAAAGCGGAACATAAACATCCAGCAGGAAGATTGGAACCACTGGAGATTCCTGAATGGAAATGGGAACACATTACGATGGATTTTGTAGTGGGACTCCCGAAAACCTGAGAAGGTTATGATGCCATTTGGGTTATTGTGGACAGACTGACCAAGACGGCACGGTTTATAGCTGTCAAGATGACCTTTTCGTTGGAAAAGTTTGCTCAGTTATACGTAACTCATGTCGTCAGATTACATGGAGTACCAAAATCCATTGTATCAGATCGAGATGCACGGTTCACTACGAATTTCTGGAAGTGTGTGCAAGAGGCCATGGGTACTGAATTGAGACTCAGTACGGCTTTTCATCCGCAAACAGACGGACAGTCGGAGCGGACAATTCAGACGTTAGAAGACATGCTTCGAGCTTGCGTTATGGATTTTGCGGGAAATTGGAACGAGAAGTTACCATTGATTGAATTCTCGTACAATAATAGTTACCAAGCTTCGATAGGCATGGCACCTTACGAGGCTTTGTATGGACGGAAGTGCAGATCACCATTACATTGGTACGATTTGCGAGAAAAGCAGTTGCATAAGACGGACTTCATAAAAGAGACTTCCGATGCAGTTGCTAGAATTCAGCGTCAAATGAAAATTGCGCAAAGCCGACAAAAGAGCTACGCAGACAAGAGGCGGAGATCCTTGGAGTTTGACGAAGGAGACTTCGTGTTTCTCAAGGTATCGCCTATGAAGGGGATTATGCGTTTCGGTAAGAAGGGGAAACTAAGTCCAAGATATATTGGGCCTTATGAAATTATCGAGCGCATTGGAAAGGTCGCTTACAGATTAGCGCTACCCCCAGAATTGTCGGCAGTGCATAACGTAATTCATGTGTCGATGCTGAGAAAGTATATACCAGATCTGTCCCATGTGTTGAAGCATGAGCCTATTCAAATCCACGAGGATTTGACATATGAGGAACAGCCTATTCAAGTACTAGCTCGTGAAGAGAAAGTACTGAGGAATAAGGTAATCCCACTAGTGAAGATTTTGTGGAAAAATCACAACATTGAAGAAGCTACGTGGGAAAGAGAGGACGAGATGAGGAAATTATACCCCCATTTGTTCTAATTTTCGAGGACGAAAATTTTATAAGGAGGGGTGAATGTGACAACCGGGAAATTCAGGCAGTTCTCGGATGAAAAATGTACAATTGTATGTATATAACAATTTGTACTATTTAAAGAGTGAAATAAATGTATTTATATTGTTTAGAATATGTGAAAATGTTCTAACAATACTGACGAGTAAGAATTCAGTGTTGGAAAAATTCACTGAGCTGAAACGGGTGAAACAGTGCCAAAACCGGCATTGAAAACCCTAACCGGAGCAATAAAAGACGGTAAACTTCCGGGATTGATTTTGATCAAACGGAAGCAGTTTAAATTGATCTGACTGCACAGGAGACCTCAGGAACACGCCGGGACGATTTCGGGAAAATTTCGGCTCAAACCGGCATCGGTCAAAAAAGTAGTCGAATTAATGTGAATAGTGAAAGTCAAAGTCAACTTTCACTTTTGCATTTATGACATCATAAATCTAGATTAATAAATGAAAGAAAATGGTGGTTGGTGGAATGAAAGGCCATGATTCATTTAGCTTTTGATCTAAAGGCCAAGATTTGGCCAAAAATTACCATTTTTAATTTTTGAAAAATGGATAAAGAATTAGGCATGAAAGGTGTCAAAATTTCATTGGTTTAGAGCCAAATTAATTGGCTTCCTTTCATGCATAAGTCGGCAAAACTTGGGACATAAAGGCCGAAGTCCATTTTCATGCCAAACCAAAAGAAAATTTGCTAAGTTATCTTCCATGGAGTCTACGTGAGGGACCAAAGGAGAACTAAGTTTTCTCTTCAATTTTTCTTCACAAAAAGTGTGTCAAAACACTCCTTGAAGACAAAGGAAGCATTAGACCAAGGTATCTTCCCTTGCACTTGAATTTTTCATGGTTTTTTTTCAATGAAATCCGTGGGTGAATAGTGATAAAAAGATGGAAACTTTTTGGTTGTTTTCCATTGAATTGATATTGGGTTTTGTTAAGGATGAAATAAGTAAGAAAACCATGCAAATTGTGTAAAGAAAAACCGAAATTTTGTTGGTTTTTCAAGGGAAAATCCGTGGGTTACCTTAGGTAACCAATGAGAAAAAGTTGTGGTTAATTGCTAACATGCTTTCTAAGTTGAATTTGGTGAAGAATAAAGCTTGTATTTCATTATGAAAAGCTTGAAAAAAATTTTTGGCATGAATTTCCTAAAGTGGCCGTGGGGTTGTTAATGGCTTGGAAGAAAATTTTGCTTGGTTTTATGTGGTATTTGGTTGATTGGAATTATGCATTTTAATATGCAAATGATGAATTTATAATGGAAAGAATGAAACAAAATTTTTTGGCATGTTTTCATTCTTTGACCGTGGGTTATACAAGTGTAAAAAACCCTAGGGAGTTTGGTTGAAAATGCAAAGAAAATGGGCTTGAAAATGTGTTAAAAATGTGACATTTGAATGGCCTAAAATGTGGTGAAAGTTTGACAAAATTTGGTTTGGTTTGGTTGTGAAAACCGAAACCAAATTAAGGGTAAATTGTGAAAAAATGTTGTAATGTGGGTGATAATGTGGAATTGCAAAATTTGTGGGCTTTTATGTAAAAATTGGAAAACTTTTATATAAAATAGGCTTGTGGTATAGTACGTGGCAGGTACATACGGTTCGAGGCGTACCTAACGCCGGAAGCCTTAAATTTATGCCGAAATGCTGCCGAAATTTCGAAAACGGCATTCCGGGTAAAATGGGAATTAAAAATAAAAGTTTAGGGCCGGGACGGAAACCCGAGTCCCTAACGGAAAAAAAGTGAATAAGGAAAATGTAAGGGGTGGGTCGTGAATAGTAACCCATCCCCTTAAAAATGAAAAACGCGTGTGAGATTGAAAAACCGACCCCGAGGGGGGGCGTTTTTGGAAATGAAATAAAGGTCCGAGTCGGGAACGGAAAACCCGAGCCTCAGAGACCAAGGTCGGGAAAGTCTAGATGAACGTTTTAAATACTAATGAAACGTCCATTTGAGGCTCCGAAACGATAGAAAATCGCTAAACCGACGTAAGGGTCGGAATAGTGCTTCCCGAGGGCCGGGAAAGCAAAAAAGTGGAAATAAAATAGAAATGAACCCGGTAATGATTAGAAAAGAGTCAGAAAAGTTCCTGAGAGCCAAAAATGCAGTCTGGATCAATAAAATTCCGCCAGGGGCAAAACTGCAATTTTGCCAAAATATTGGGGTAAAATCGTAATTTTGTAAAAGTTGGGGGAAAATGGTGAAAATAATAAATAAAACCTAAAAAGTTATAAATAGGTTTTATTTAAGCTTTTTAATGAAAAATAAAAGCTATAAATGGGAAAGAAATTAACAGACATAGTTTTGTCTGTAGGATCCCAAAATCGACCTACAAGGAAGGCGATTCAAGATCCAAGAGAGAGAAAGGGAACAGTCTGATAAGGTAAGTTCAGACATTTACCTGTCTGCAACATATAGCAATATTGTGCTAACTTTAATGTACTAACTATAAGTTAGGTACATATATGCTACGGGCACTATGATAGAATAGAGAGAGAGAGACGAAATGTGCTACGGGCACTATAAGAATGGGACACATGGTTAATTGTGCTTCGGGCACTAGAGCGAGGTTAATGAAACTCACTCACCTAAAATTAAAATGTGAACCATTCCTAACCACGGGGCAATATGAAGTCACCGGGTTAGAATGTTAAAAAGTCAGTAATGAAACCACTTTCTGGCGTACCAGCCTTCCGTACAGGGAGGTACTATTTTTGCCTTCGAGGCTATGAGACTAAGGCTGTGGAGGTCAGCACTGATGTACCGCTCCCAGTCATATAAAATTTTGCCTTCGGGGCTATGAGATTAAGGCTGTGGAGGTCAGCACTAATGTACCGCTCCCAGTCATGCGCACTTAAATGGTACTGCCAACCTGAGCTCAAAACCAGAATGTAATCAAAGATAATGACCTAAAACTGAAACTGTGCCATAATTGAGCATAAGACAGTTTAGTGAGAGCACTAACATCGCGGTAGATGTACTAGTGTGAGACAGTGTTGTGGTCAAACTTACTATTCACCATGAATAGTGGTCAAAGTTACTATTTACGTATGAATAGTGGTCAAAGATACTATTCACGATGAATAGTCTATTCATAGAAATTTTATTTCTTGCATGTTTGAACTTACTGAGCATGTAGCTCACCATTTTTGCTAATGTTGTAGGTAAGCGACCAGCTCAGTAGCTTGTTTGACTGGATGCGGACGGGATGGCGCGTGTCAAATGGGATAACTGGGCGAGGGATATGGTACTGCCAGAGTCTTCCCGCTGAGCGATAAAGTGAAGGGAAAAAAAAGGGAAACAGTTCTTTTGTAATTATACATATTTTACGAAAGTACTGTAATACTTAAATTACTTTGTACTTGTCAACAAAGTAAATAGTGGAAAAAGATTTTATATGATGTTAAAAAAAAAAAATTTTCCCAAAAACGTCCTGATATAAAAAGAGAGAGAGATAAGCCGGCGACCCATGAGAGTACAATCTATCGCAATTAGCGATAAGCTCAACTGTAATAGTATTGTATGATCTCTACGAGGGGCGGGCCGCCACAATCAGTTGGAACATTTATCCTTCCTTGATAAAGGATCATTCCATCCTTCGAAATTCCTTCTTGAGAACTTGTCATTCTTGGATCTCGTCTTTGAGCTTCTTTTATATCCTCAAACAGCGATGATTCCACTTGAAGTGCAGCTAGTCTTCTGGATATCAACTCCAAGTTCAAGGAATTTATCTCTTGCTGCAATGACTTCGGAAGCCTTTTTATCGGTAGCTGGTGCGATATGGTAGACTTTCTACTTAGAGCATCCGCTACAAGGTTTGCCTTTCCTGGATGGTATAGGATTTCACAATCATAATCCTTTACCAGTTCCAACCATCGTCTTTGTTGCATATTGAGCTCCTTTTGCGTGAAGAAATACATCAGGCTTTGGTGATCAATAAAAATTTGACATTGAGCTCCATAGAGATAGTGTCCCCAAATTTTAAGTGCGAACACTACTGCAGTAAGTTCAAGGTCATGCGTAGGGTAATTCTTTTCATGCTCTTTTAATTGACGGGAAACGTAGGCAATAACCTTACCGCCTTGCATCAGGACTGCTCCCAATCCTATTTTAGATGCATCATTGTAGATCATAAACTTCTCCCCTTTAGTGGGAAGCATAAGAATTGGTGCGCTTGTCAGCCGTCTCTTTAACTCCTGGAAGCTTCTTTCGCATTCCATAGTCCACTCATACTTCCTTTCCTTGCGTGTAAGAGCAGTAAGAGGTGCAGCTAAACGCGCAAATCCCTCTACAAATTGTCGATAATAACCAACTAACCCTAAGAAACTGCGCATTTCCGTCACACTGTTGGGTGCAGGCCACTGGTTAATTGCATCTACCTTCATCGGATCTACAGCAATACCTTCCTGGGATACAACATGTCCGAGGAAATGTACTCTGTCCAGCCAAAACTCGCATTTTGAGAATTTGGCATACAGTTGATGCTTCCTTATCGTATGCAACACGATCCTCAGATGCTCCTTGTGCTCCTCATGAGTCTTTGAGTATATAAGAATGTCATCAATGAATACAATGACAAACTTATCTAAATACTCTTTAAAAATTCTGTTCATTAAATCCATGAACGCTGCCGGCGCATTTGTTAATCCAAATGGCATTACAAGAAACTCGTAGTGACCATAACGAGTCCTAAACGCCGTCTTAGGAATATCACTTTCTTTAATTCTCAGCTGGTGATATCCTGATCGTAAGTCGATCTTGGAAAATATCGCTGTGCTTTTTAACTGGTCGAATAGGTCATCAATTCTAGGTAACGGATACCTATTTTTGATCGTAACCTTATTCAACTCCCGGTAATCAATGCACAAACGGAATGTTCCATCCTTTTTCTTGACGAACAACACAGGTGCACCCTACGGAGAATAACTCGGTCTGATAAATCCCTTGTCCAAAAGCTCCTTTAATTGTTCCTACAGCTCCTTTAACTCCACTGGAGCCATGTGGTATGGTGCTTTGGAAATAGGTGTCGTTCCAGGCATCAACTCAATTTCGAACGAGATTTCTCTCTCTGGGGGTATCCCTGGTAACTCTTCCGGAAATACGTCAAGAAATTCACTAACAACAGGAACATCTTCAGGTTGAAGCGTCTATTCCTCTGTAGGATCCACCACATATGCCAGATATCCCATGCAACCACTAGCTATCAGCTTGCTTGCTCTCAGCGAACTGATCATCATTTTCCCGGGTTTTCGAGAAGTATCAACATATTCAAAACTCTCTTCTTCCTCGGGTTGAAATACTATCTTTCAATTTCGACAGTCGATCGTAGCTTGATATTTCCCTAGGAAATCCATGCCTAGAATCACATCGTAATCCATAATCTTCATTACGATCAACTCCGCATATAGCTCCCTATTTACCACATATACTGGTACATGAGGTAGCCAGTAATTGGACAACAATACTTCCCCAGAGGGTAAGGCTGTCTTAAATACTCTTCCCATATAGTCCTTAGGAAGTCCTATCTTGTCAGCAAATGCATAGGAAACAAAAGAATGCGTAGCACCGGAATCGAATAGTACAGAGGCTACATGACTAGCGACAGGAAGCTGACCTGTCACCACATTCGATGTTCCTGCCTCTGTATCCTCTTTGCTGTAGGCCATCACACGAGCATCAGCACGTGGCACATGCTCCTGGTGTTGTGGCCTTACTGGAGACTCTTCAACTCTGGCCTGAAGGGAATGAGCTTGTGGGCGTGTCTGGTGTGGTTGGGAAGTGCCTTGTCCACCCTGCCTATTGTTTGGACAGTTCCTGGCATAATGGCCTTCCTTTCCACATTCATAGCAAACAAGTGGCCTAAATCTGCATTGCCTGGAATGTCTTTTCCCGCATGTAGGACAATTTTGTACATTGGATTCCGCATTACCAGCTGTTCTTCGCTGCTGGTTTCGATTATTTCCCTGGCGATTTCCAGAAAAATTACCTTTTCTCTTATTTTGCTGGGATCCTTGATTATTGCCCTGGCTTGGTTTAGCATTCTGATTAGGCTTGCTCGATTGACCAACTTGTGTAGACTTAGCCAAAGCCCTCTCCTTCTTCTTGGCCTCCCAGTGCTTTCTCTTTCTTCTTTCTGTCGGGCTACGTGAAACTCAGCTCTGATGGCCCGACTAACACAATCTGCTACAGAAGTAGGTGGTACCTGACCAGTATCTACCAATGCAGTAATTTCTGGTCTGAACATCCCGATCATTTTCTGTATTTTCTCCCTCTCAGTAGGGACTACATAGGGACATAAACGGGATAACTGGTCGAACTTTCGGCAAACTTCGCTTACCAATATATTTCCTTGCGTCAATTCTGAGAACTCTTTCTGCTGTTGTCTCAGAGATGCAGAGTCGTAATATTTCTGGTTAAATTCTTCCAGAAATTCCGCCCAACTCATGGTAGACACATTTCTTCTCATTCGCATAGTGTCCCACCAAAACCGAGCATCTTTCCTCAACACAAAAGACGCACATGCAACCTTCTCCCGATCAGTTAGGTTCATGAATTCCATGATCACTTGCAAGGATGACAACCAGTCTTTAGCCTCTAGAGGATTAGTAGAACCTTCAAATTCTGGCGGCCTCATACGCCTGAATCTTTCATAGAGGGGTTCCAGATTTAATACCGGTTGCTGTTCAGGAACTCTCTCATGTACAGCAACTGGAGGGATAACCGGATCTATCTCAGCTTCTTGTTCTACTTGGGTACCCTCAGAACCTTGCCTCTGTTCTAACTCCTCTACCCGTTGTCTCAGATTAGCATTTTCTTGCATCTGAGCTTCTAGTAGGGCTTGTATCTGATCTAATCTCTCCATAACATTAGGATGTCGTTCTCGTCCCTCTGGTCGATTTCGCAAATCCACCATCTTGCCTATTATCCTATTATGGCACAACAATTCACCGTTAGCTTTTCCATAACCACATTCGTAAGATCATATAAATTTACGAAATTCAGAGTAATGTAAAGCCACATCATCATAACACATCATCGTACAACATATAATCATTTTGATATTTCATTCATAGCAAAACATTTATAGATCGTACATAACCATCACCAGTCATATATACATCGGCCATCATATACATCCTGGCCACAAGTCTATACAAAAGAGCTTTTCTCTCTAAGCTACTTATGTACATGTATACATCTACTGGTCACACATCCCCTGTGTCTGGGACTAGAGGATATTCTTCTGGATCCTTATCATCATCTGGATCATCTGAGTCACTACCCCTAGGCAATGCTCCCTGTCCTGAGTCATCACCTCCCCATGGTCTAGACGGTCCAGCCTCATGATCGCTCATCATTCTTCTCGGCCCAAAGATGCGTGCGAACATTTCATCTTGACCCAGTGTCTCTCATCGACTCTGTGTCAGATGCTCAATCAAAATCTCCCTCTCGATCGTCCTGACCGTCATCACAAACTCTTGGAGCGTAGGAAGGAATAGCTTAATCACCCTCTGTCTCAACTCCATGGGTAAACCTCTCCAGAACAGCTCACAGCAGTTCGCTTTAGTGAGGTTGGGCAACGAACATCTCCTCCTAATGGTCTCCTCAAATCGTGCTGCGTAAGACATAACTGTCTCACCAGACAACATGACCATCCTCTCAGTCTGGAGAATATAGTCCCTAACCTCATCGAATCCAGGGTACGCAGGTGTATCTGCCTCTCGTCTCTCTGGAGGTGCTGGAGCAGGTGCCGGATCCCTAGGCGGAAACTGGTCAGCCAATCGCTGACAAAACTCAGCCCAACTAAATCCTAATAAAATCTCCTGGTCGCAATACTCCCAAAATACTCGAGCATCTCCCTGAAACATACTGATGGCCAACTAGATCCACATATCTCGGTCAATGTCGCACATCACCATAATCCTCTCTATGGCATGGAGCCAGTTCTTCGTCTCCATCGACTGTCGTCCACCAGCAAACATAGGGGGACTACTGGCTCTGAATGCCTGTATTGCCCGTGCCGAAACTCTCACCCCAATATGTTGGCGTCCACCAACAACTGGAATGTCCATTACTACTGGTGGATGAAGTATCGGTCGTGGTTGTACTACATCTACTGGCGCTGGTGCTGGTACTGGTGCTGGAGGTCTCTTGGGCGCCGGGGGTCTAATTACTGGTCGTTGGGAAATAGACGGCCTCACAATAGGTCTCGTCCATACCCGTAATACCCCTCTCGGCCGTGGTAGCGGTGGTCTCACATAAGGAGGTCTGGTCATCTTGCTACCTATAAGATAATTATTTTCATATAAGAAAATAATTAACTAAACCTAAGTAAACTACTTACTTGGATAGTGGTGCAGGATCCGCGAAGTGTCAAATCGGGATATGGTCAACTCTGCTCTGATATACCAACTGTGACAGCAGTTGGTAATCCAAACTAAACCAACCGTAATTCCACTCTGATACCAACTGTGACAGCAGTTGGTATTCTAAACTACACCAACCATAAACCCGCTCTGATACCAACTGCGGTGGCCTGCCCCTCGTAGAGATCATACAATACTATTACAGTTGAGCTTTATCGCTAACTGCGATAGATTGTACTCTTATGGGTCGCCGGCTAAACTATCTCTCTTTAAATCATGACGTTTTTTGGGAAATTTTTTTTTCTTTTAAACATCATGTAAAACATTTTCCATTATTTACTTTGTTGGCAAGTACAAAGTAATTTACATAATACAGTACTTTCGTAAAATATATAATTACAAAAGAACTGTTTCCCTTTTTTTTTCCTTCTCTTTTATCGCTCAGCGGAAAGACTTTGGCAGGACCATAGTTGTACATGACTGGGAGTGGTACATCAGTGCTGACCTCCACAGCCTTAATCTCATAGCCCCGAAGGCAAAATTTACCTCCCTGTACGAAAGGCTGGTACGCCAAAAAGTGGTTTCATTACCGACTTTTTAAAATTCTAATCCGGTGACTTCATATTACCCCGCGGTTTGGAATGGTTCACATTTTAATTTTAGGTGAGTGAGTTTCATTAACCTCGCGCTAGTACCCGAAGCACAATTAACAATGTGTCCATTCTCAATAGTGCCCGTATCACATTACGTCTCTCTCTACTCTATAATTGTGCCCGTAGTACATATGTACCTAACTTATAGTTAGTACATCAAAGTTAGCAACAATAATGCTATATGTTGCAGACAGGTAAATGTCTGAACTTACCTTATCAATCTCTTCCCTTTTTCTCTCTTGGATCTTTGATCGCCCTCCTTGTAGGTCGATTTTTGGATCCTCCAGACAAAACCTTGTCTGTTAATTTCATTTCCATTTATAGCTTTTATTTTTTATTAAAAAGCTTAAATAAAACCTATTTATAACTTTTTAGGCTTTATTTACCATTTTCCCAATTTTTCTCAACTTTTACAAAATTACGATTTTGCCCCTATATTTTGGCAAAATTACAATTATACCCCTGACGGAATTTTCTCGATCCAGACTGCATTTTTGGCTCTCAGGAACTTTTCTGACTCTTTTCTAATCATTACCGGGTTCGTTTCTATTTTATTTCCATTTTTCACTTTCCCGACCCTCGGGAAGCACTATTCCGACCCTTACGTCGGTTTAGTGATTTTCTATCGTTTCAGAGCCTCAAATGAACGTTTCACTAGTATTTAAAACGTTTATCTAGACATTCCCGATCTAAGTCTCCGAGGTTCGGATTTTCCGTACCCAACTCGGACCTTTATTTCGTTTCCAAAAACGCCCCCCCTCGGGGTCGGTTTCCAAAAACGCCCCCCCTCGGGGTCGGTTTTTCAGTTTCACTCGCGTTTTACATTTTTAAGGGGACGGGTTACTATTCATGAACCACTCCTTAGATTTTCCTTATTCAATTTTCCGTTAGGGACTCTGGTTTCCGACCCGACCCTAAACTTTTATTTTTAATTCTCTTTTTACCCCAAATGCCGTTTTCGAAATTTCGACAGCATTTCGGCGTAAATTTAAGGTTATCAGCGTTAGGTACGCCTCGAACCATATGTACCTGCCACGTACTATACCACAAACCTATTTTATGTAAAAGTTTTCCAAACTTTTACATAAAAGCTCACAAAATTCAATTCTCATTTTGAACCACATTACACAAAATTTTCTCTCAATTTTACCCTTGGTTTTTGGCCACGGTTTTCATAATCAAAACCTAACCAAAATTTCTCAATTTTTTTCAACCAAATGTTAGGCTATTCCAATGTCATTTTCTAACACATTTTCAAGCCAATTTCAATACATTTTTCAATACAATTCCTAGGGTTTTTAACCTTTACAACCCACGGCCAAATTAAGAGAAACATACACCAATTTTTTTTTGTTTCATGCTTTCAATCACAAATCCATCATTTCCATAATAATTGCATGATTTAAATCATCCAAACATCAAATAAATCATGCCAAAAAATTTTTCCAAACCCTAATTAACCCACAGCCTTTTAAGGTTATTTCACACCAAATTTTTTTTCAAGCTTTCCATCATACAAATTATGCTTTACATTAAACCAAAATATGATTTAAAGCATGTTAACACTTAAACCACAAAAATATCTCATTGACTACTCTTGTTAACCCACAGTTTTACCCTTGGAAAACCAACCAAATTTTGGTTTTTCTTTAAACCAAATGCATGGTTTTCCTCCTAATTACACCCTTAACAAAACCTAAGCACCAAATCAATCAAAACAAACCAAAAATTTTCCATCCTTTACACTATTCATTTCATGGATTTTTGGAAGAAAAATCAAGAAAAGTTTCAAACCAAGGAAAGTTACCTTTTTCACTTGCTTCCTTAGACTTCAATGAAAGGTTTGACACCAATTTTGTGAAGTAAACTTGAAGGATTCACTTGGTTTCTCTTGGGTTGCTCACGTACTCACCATGAAACACTTAGAAAAAATTTTTGTTCTCTGTTTCCACGTGAATAAGCTTCGGTCCTTTTGTTCCCAATTTTGCCGACTTATGCAACAAAGAAGCCAATTAATTTGGCTTTCAACCAATCAAAAATCACCATCTTTCAAGCCTATTTCTTTCCAAATTTTTCAAAAATTAAAATGGTGGAATTTTGACCAAATCTTGGCCTTTAGATCAAAAAGCAAACTAATCTTGGCCATTAATGCCACCAACCACCATTTTTCTTTCATTTATTAAATGGATTTATGATGTCATAAATGCAAAGTAAACTTTGACTCTGACTTTTACTATTCACATTAATTCGATTACTTTTTGACTGATACGTGGTATAGTACGTGGCAGGTATAGTACGTGGTAGGTACATATGGTTCGAGGCGTACCTAACGCCGGTAGCCTTAAATTTACGCCAAAATTGTGATAACCCGTGCCCTCAGCGGCCCGGACCGTCACTGTAAACTATTACTTGACTTGCTTCTTTAGCTTTTACTTATACTTTCTCTTTGAAACCGATACTTAAACTTGCTGAATTTAATACCATAAATTTAGAGGGATTTTTTTTTTGTATATACGCGTACGTATTTACTATTCACGTACGTATACTATTAAAATGCGGAATTTGAAAAACATAAGGATTTAAATTATACATACACAATTATATACTTGTTTATCTGATTACTATTCACCAGATACTATTTAAATATACTACTCAAAATATTATTTACTCATACTGTGCGGAAGAATACTCGCGGTGTATCCATAACCTCATCCTCACATCCACCTCCGCCACCATCATCGTCCCTTGATGTTTACGTTATAGGATGCTTACCTACAGCATGAACACACTCCGTGAGCTTTGCGCCCAGTAAGTACAACATGTTAACCGCAAAACATGTTTAAAACATAGCACATACGTAAAATCATAGGCATGACATATATCACTTAATAAATCACATACCATATAAGCATATCAATATCAGCTCACATATCATGTCATCACATAACATGTCATAATAGTGAATATAAAACTTCACATACTTTATGCATGACAGAAGCATCGTGTACTGTATGCACTCTACTGAAAAAGAAAGTATAGCGAACTATAACTAATGCATGGTCCGGTTATGTTCATTTATACTTCAAACTTCTCTTTTCTTTTCTTGTCTATTTAGGGCCCATGTGTCAGTACCGTGTACACGTAGACCAACGGTAACGCCCGAGGTCAACTAATGCCGAAGAGCCATCAACTGATGCTCAACTTTTGGGCTTAACTTTCTTTAACTGGAAACCCCTTCGACTGAAGGAGCCGGTACGACACACCTATTTATTTCCATCTTGTTTAACTGTTCTAGCCATACGCTTCTCTAAGCTGTCCCCAATCCTACGCGGTAGGGATCTATGGCTTCTATCTTGTTCTTTCATCAATCTACTCGATTGTGAAACTATATGCTCTTATGTATGCTGTGCAGCATCGTGTGCAAGATACATACTTAATATACTGGAAAAGCATCATTTTAAATTCATTTTATCCATGCTGTAGGCGGAGTTGTACTTACCTGTCAGCAGACAGTTTATATTCTCGCCTTCGTCACAATACAGGTACTTCCCTGTAATCATAATGCATTACATTAACATTCACTCTTAGGTCACCGTGGTCATTAGTGACTAATAAAAATTCTCGTTATGTGGTACCGATCCTTATCGGTACTAATTGCCGTCTTCTTAAGAATTTGATTTTCTAATCATTGTTAATTAATTTATTTACCCAATAAATTAATTAACATCGCTCTTAGGTCACTCTATCGTTAGGAACTAATAAACTTATCGTTGTGCGGTACCGATGCCTATCGGTACCCAACTGCTCTACTTTGGGAAATTTGATATCTAATTTTTAATCGTGCTTGATTAATTTGTCTACTTGACAAATTAATCACTGTCTCTCACTATCCCATTCAGACTTGGTCCTTGACTGGCTAACCGACCAGTCAACTGACTGAATACCTCCCGTATGACCATTTAGCCTGTCGGGTTACCGTTACCGTTACCGTTGTAATCGCCCCTAATTTTATACTTAGATCACACCCATCCCTCGGGTGGCACTATTCTGATCTAGGGGTCGTTTTCTTACATTTCGAGATTTCTAATTGGGCGGTTCACTAATCCTGTAAACGTCCGTCCTTCTTTCCCGGACCTAGGTCATCGAGGGGGCTCGGGTTTCCATCCCGATCACATTTTCATCCCTCGTTTCCTAAAATATCCCTTTGTGCTGTTTTAGAAATTTCGGCAGCATTTCCGCTTAATTTTTGGGTTTCCGGCGTTTACGAAACGCCTAAAAACCATCTAACCTATTCTAACCTGCCACGTACTAAACCAGAGGCCTAATTTTTACGTAAAAGCTCCGCTTTTTACGTAAAAATATTCACATTTCCTCACATTCTCTTTTTCGACATTTCATCCCTTTTTCTTACAATTCCTCAAGTCAGTAACCCATAATTCATACATAATTATTTCCAATAATAAATTGAGGAATTAAAGGATCAAAACCACTACCAAAATCGTTCCCGTCGGCGGTCGGACGAACCGTTTGGTCTCGACCGTACAATCTTTGAATCGATGTTCTCCACTTTTGAAACTCCGGTTTGCAAATCCGATGCCGCGGATGTGTCCGGAACGTCGAAAATAGGCCAACGGGCCATTCTTCAATTTTCGGTCTCCGGGTCGCCGTTGACCGGCGTTGACCACGGCGGCGATGGGAGTGGCGACCCCCATCTTGAAGAGCTCGACGAGAGGAACCCATTGGTGGTGTCAATTTCACCAATCGAGGCTCCTATCACCGGAAATCGGCCCTCGAAAAGTCGGCGACGGCGGCGGTGTTGGATCTTCGTTTTCCGGCGTTGTTGCCCAAAATTGATTTGGGGCTTTTGATCTACGTGTTGTTCTGAGCATTTTGATACCGACCTTGCAACTCAACTCCGCCGGAATAGCGAGATTCGACGGCGGCGATGGCGACGGCGAACCTTGGGCGGTGCGATCCGGCGACTGTTGACGTGAAATGAAGCCTGGGTTTTGTTCTACTCTTCACCACGAATCCATTGGGACCGGAATCGTGGCATTTGGACGTCGGACGGCGGAGAAATCACGGTCTGAAAAATTCGGCCACCGGCGGCTTTAGGCGGCGCGTGCGGCGTTCTCCGGCATCGGTTCCGTCGACTCGGCACACCGTTGGACTCAGCTCGTCGAGAGCTTTCCAATGGAGCCGGCGGTGTCGAAAACGGAGGCCGGATTCGATGGTTGGTCACTGTTCATCTTCGTGTGGTGTGAGAGGGAGAAAATGTGATTTGGAAAAATATGGGGGCTATTTTTCAATAGTCCCAAAAATTCCGTCCTTTTATACTAATTTTTTGAAAAATTTTAAGATAGGCTATACTGACTAATTTGGGCGTGCTGAACCCAAATATATCAGTTTTATCTTCATCCGAGGTCGTCTCGACCAGTTTCTCGATACTGTATGGTTCCCGGTCAAAAATTACTTTTTGTGCTCAAATGACTAATTTGAGCATTCTGATTCCAAATATATCAGTTTTATATCAAGAAAAGGTCATCTTGACCAATTTCTTGATACTGTGGTTAGGCCTACACTGTGTTGACACTATGCACGCATAACGAGGCGTTTTCGCGTGAAATTTCAAACACAATCTCTCTTGACTAATTTGGACGTGCTGATTTCAAATTTATCAGTTTTACGTCCATCTGAGGTCTTCTAGACCAGTTTTTGGGATCTGTATGACCCCGTCTTGAAAAACGTATCAGGTGCCCGATTGACTAATTTAGGCGTCCTAAGTCTAAATATATCAGTTTTGGTGCGAGAAAAGGTCGTCTTGACCCTCATCCCGATACTGCGTATCTTTTAAACAAAATCTTCATTTTGTGCTCAATTGACCAGATTGAGCCTGTTGACTATTAATATATCAGTTTTATGTCAGATTAAGGCCGTCTTGGCCACTAACCTGACACTGCGTATCTCACTATTCACTAATCACTATTCACTATTCACTTTTCACTATCTGACTGACTAATCTGAGCGTTCTGACTTTGATTTTGTCAGTCTATGGGCGAGAAGAGGTCATCTAGACCACTTTTCTCGATACTGTACATCTATTAGGGCAATTATCACTGCTGCACTCAGATGACCAGTCTGAGCGTACTGATGACTAGCTCATCAGTTCTGTATCATGAAATGGTCGTCTAGACCGGTTTCTTGATATTGCGTGTCTCAACGCATACTCACATAATAGGGTGGACCGATTTCACTGTCGGTTGCCCCTTTCACTGCATAAATAGTAATTAAACGTTACTATACTCGTTTAATTCATTCAACTGAAAAACACACTGTTTATTAACTCAATTACATCATTACATAGTAATTAAGTTTCATAATTCATGAGAGTCATTACAGTGGCTCTCGGCTCATTACACAGCCTTCTACACGGACTCTTACACGTGCGTGTGCAACGCAACACGAGCATGTACATTTCGAACACGGGCGTGTACTAGTTGAGACTACTCAACGCGGCCATGTCTTTGAAACACATTCATCTATCTGAGCGGTACACAGCCTCTTACACGGTCGTGTACTTGACCATGTTTCTTAAATTTGCTAAAGGACATTAAATTATGTCCATTTTATTCCTTAATGACTTATTACATGGTAAGTAGGTGCCATGAAAATGGCGGTCATTACAACCTACCCCCCTTACAAAATTTTCGTCCTCGAAAATTAGAATAATTCCGGGACGTCTCTTCTTATGTCTTCTTCCCATTCTCATGTGGCTTCCTCAACACAATGATTCCACCACAACACTTTTACTAGCAGTATACTTCATTCCTAAGTACTCTCTCCTTTCTAACTAGGTTCTGCACGGGTCTCTCCTCGTACGTCGGATCAGCGTATACTACAACGGATTCTTGGCTAAGAACATGGGAGCTGTCTGGCGCGTACTTTTTCAGCATCAAGACGTGAAAGACGTTGTGCAATGTAGCTAACTCGGGAGGAAGTGCTAGTCTATAAGCCACCTTCCCGACTTTCTCTATTATCTCAAGGATCCTATGTACCTAGGACTGAGCTTTCCTTTCTTTTCAATGCGCATCATCCTTTTCATGGGTGTCGCTACTTGAAACTCGAGGGGTCTATGGCGCTTATCGTCAAAATTCTTCTGTCGACTGTGCACTGTATCTTACGTTTTTCGTATCAGCTTCACGTCTGCCATGGTATTCTTGATGATGTCTGAGCTAACTAGCCGTTTCTCTCCGGTTTCGTACTAATGAGCCAGGGATCTACATTCCCTTCCACAGAGTGTCTCGTACGGTGCCATTCCTATCGAGGAATGATAGTTGTTGTTGTACGAGAACTCGCTCAATGGTAGCTTCTGATCTCAATTTCCTTTGAAGTCTAGGACGCAGGTCTCAACATGTCCTCTAACATCTGTATGGTCCTCTCAGACTAACTGTCGGTCTGAGGATGAAATGCTGTGCTGAACTCTCACTTAGACCATAATGCGGCTTGAACACTTCGCAAAAATCTGGAGGTAAAGCGTCCACTACGATCTGAGACGATCGACTCTGGTATTTCGTGCCGTTTCACGAACTGTGCCGCATAGTTTCTACTGGTCGTTCCACCGAGTAGCTAACTTTCATTGCTAAAAATCTAACTGATTTCATCAGTCTTTCTACAATCACCCAGATTGTGTCACTATCGTTTGACGTCTTCGGCAATCCGACTACGAAATTCATCGTAATCTGGTCCTATTTCCACTCGGGTAGCTTAATTTTCTACAATTATTCTGCTGGGCGTTGGTGTTCTGCCTTAACCTTCTGACACGTAAGGTATCTGGCAACGAACTCGACAATGTCATTCTTCATTTCAAGCCACCAAAAGCTTTCCTTCAGGTACTTGTACATCTTATTCGCTATCGGATGTACGAAATATGACGCCTCGTAAGGTTCCAAAAGGATTCGCTTTGTGAGTTCTTTATCTTTTAGAACACACACTCTATCTCTGTAGTAGAGTATGTCATCCTTAAGGATCTTAAACTCTGAACCCTTGTCCTCTATAGCTTCCTTTTTGGACTTGAGCAGGGACAAATCAAAATCTTGATCGATCTTGATCTTTTCTTGGAGCGTCGATTGGAGGGTCATGTCAAACAATCTCCCTATCAAAATCTAGATCTCGTTGTCGCATAGCTCCTTTGTAGCGCTCCTGACAAGGCACTAACATTCATAGGCATAGTAATATGCTTCTGACTCTACGCATTAACCACTTTATTGGCTTTCTCCGGATGGTATAGGATCTCACGGTCGTAATCCTTACCAACTCTAGCCATCTACGCTGCCTCATGTTGAGCTCTTTCTGCGTGAAGATACATTTGAGACTCTAGTGGTCGATGTAAATCTCGCACGTGACTCCGTACAGGTAGTGCCTCCATGCTTTTATCATAAAAACTATCGCTACTAGCTCCAGATCACGCGTTGGGTAGCTCTTCTCAAGGTTTTTGAGTTGTCGTGAAGCATACGCGACTACTCTACCACTCTGCATCAACATAGTTTCCAACTTGGTTTTAGATGCGGCGCTTAAATCACAAAGCTTCCCTGACCAACATTTGAAATGGTCAGCATTGGAGTGCTTATGAGTCTTCATTTCAGCTCTTGAAAGCTTTCCTCACACTTGTCGATTCACTTATACCTCTTTCCCTTCTTGGTGAGCGCTGTGAGCGAAGCAGCTAACTTTGAGTAGCCTTCGACTAAGTGTAGGTAACATCCTGTTAGTTTAAAGAAACTGTGAATTCCCGTTACGTTCCTCTGAGCTGGCCATCCGCTAACTGCATCAATTTTCATCGGGTCCACAGATACTCCTTCCTTGGGGACTACGTGGCCTAGGAAATGGACCTTCTCCAGCCAAAACTCGTACTTGGAGAACTTGGTGTATAACTAATGGTCCTGTTGCATGCGCAAAATGATAATTAAGTGCTCTTCCTTCGTCTTAGAATGTATAAGTATGTCATCGATGAACACAATGACAAACTTATCCAAATAGCCCTTGAACATGCGGTTCATCCGGTTCATGAAAGTTGCTGGTGCGTCCGTTAATCTGAGCGACATGAACAGAAACTCGTAATGTCCATACCGCGTTTGAAAGGCTGTTTTGGGTACATCTTCTTTCCTGATTCGTAGTTGATGGTACCCTGAACGTAGATCGATCTTCAAGGACATTGCAGCATCTCAGAGCTAATCAAATAGATCGTCAACTCGCGGCAACAGATGCTTGTTCTTAATCGTAATCCTGTTCAACTCTCTGTATTTGATGCACCTTCTCAATGTTCCGTCCTTCTTCTTCACGGATGGTGTAGGTGCTCTCTAGGGTGAACAGCTCTGTCGAATGAATCCCTTGTCTATTTAGTCTGTCAGTTGGGCTCGGAGCTCCTTTAGCTTTGCAGAGCCCATTCTATACAGGGCCTTGGAGATGGGGGCTGATTCTAGTAAACGTTCAGTCTTGAACGAGATCTCGCGCTTTGACGAGAGTTCTAGAAGACCTTCTGGAAATATCTCCACGAATTCCCTGACTATCGACACGTTCTCGGGTCCTATCTCTATTCCTCGAGTCTTATCTGCTACGTATTCTAGGAAGTCCGTGCATCCACCAGATAGCATCTCGCGAGCCTTCACTGCTGATATCATCGTCTTGGGTTGCTCTGGCGACAAACCCTTATAGATGAACTTCTCGCATCCGATTGGTTCGAAAACGATTTTCTGCCTTCAACAGTTTATGACAACATTGTGTCCTACGAGGAAAACCATTCCCAAGATTCCGTCATAATCGATCATGTCGCTGATGATTAGGTTAGCGCTCAATTCTCACCCGCAGATAGTTATTGGCACCTGACGTGTCCAGTAATTATACAATAAAACTTCCCCTGAAGGAAATGATATTCTAAACGTCTATTTCGTCCTACCTAAGCTTTTTAGCAGAATCTGATGATGCAACGAATGGGTGGCTCCAGAATCAAGTAGAACTAATGCATTAAAGTTAGCGATAGAAAGCTGACCTGTCACCATTGCAGAAGTTACAGCTTCAACGTCACTCCCCGTGTAAGCATAGATTCTCCCTTAGCTGTCTGAAGCTTTCAGTATACCTTGTGTGATTGAAGGGTCTTCGATCCTAGTCTGGTTGGTGTGAAGTTGATTATTCCCAGTGCGGGGTTGATTCTGTCGATTCTACAGGTTGGAGTGGCAATTTTTTAGCATAGTGGCCTTCCTTGCCACAGATGAAACAACCACTTACTCCTTGCTTACATTCTCCTGAGTGCCTCTTTCCGCATTTCGTGCACGTCGGGTATTGGCTATCATTTCCTTCCTGGTCGTTTCTTTTCTGGGGGAAATTCTCCTGTGAATCTTGGTTGCCCTAATTCCCCTTTTCTCTTGTTGTTGTTGTTGGAATGCTTGCTATTCTGGCCGGTTCCCATGTTCTATCCTCTGTATTGTAACTCGGGGTTCTGCTTCCCCTGAGCCTGCTCAGCTTGCGTTTTCTCCTCCTTTCGTGCCTTAAAATTCTGCGCCTTTCGCTCCTTATCATGATCCGACCAGTACTCAGCTCAGATAACCTTGCTGACACATTCTACTAGGGTCGCTGGTCCGTGGCTTCAGCTACAAACCCAAACTACGATTTCCGTTCTGAACATCTTCAGCATTCGTCTAACTCTCTCCTTTTAGTCGGTACCAAATCTGGACAAAGTTAAGCCAACTACTCAAACATCTTGACTGCCTCCATAATAGTCATACTACCTTGCTGCAGGTTGTCGAACTCGTCTTACTACGCTACTAGTGCTTCCTCGTTAAAGTACATCTCCTTGAATTCCTCAATGAAATCGCTCCAGCTCATCTCTCTAATGTTCCTCCTAATGGTTACAATCTTCCACCACTAATGCGCCTCATTACGTAGGGTAAAGGATGTCCACATCACTTTCTTTCTCTATCTGTTAACCCTATAAAATCCAAGATTACTTGGATATCCGTTAGCCAATCATCGGCCTCTATAGGGATGGTGATTCCTAAGAATTCTAACGCTTTCATGCGTCGGAATCTCTCATACAAGTCGCCTTCCCTAGGGATTGGTAGAAAACAATTGCTGTTACGAAAGCAGCCATTACTATGGGTGCTAGTGCTTTCTGAGCTGGAGGAGCTGCTTGCTCCCTCAGAGTTTTTGGGGCTACTAGAGCCTCCTGTGCTGGCATCTCTACTGACTGTGGTGCCTGGGGTTGCTGGTCCAGCTGTTCTCTAAGCTGCTTTAGCTCCCGTTGCTGGTTCTCTATCATCTCTCGCATGGCTGCGAACTGTGCTATCAACTCATCCTCTCAGGATGCTGGATTTAACTAAGCTCTCGTTCTTACCATGTTTTCCTATGTAACCCTATCGTACAGTGGGAAAGAAAATATAAGTCTCTTAAATTCTGTACTTAGGACTTATATCACATATCATTTTCTTTCCTACTTAACAATCTTACTTAAACATTATGGATATAAATATACACACTATATCCACATTTCTTTCTCTCATACTGTGATGTTCAATACAATTACCGCATTGTATTGGGACATCGTCTGAGTGCTAGGATTCGTCCTGCACTTCCTGTCATATCATACTCACACTGTGGAAAAAATTTATATCTGGCCCCTAGGGCAAAGCTTTACTACTTATCTCATAATATATTTCACATAATATATATACATATATTCAAGATTCTAGTTCAGTGGGAGTGACACACACTTCCCTTATACGATCCCAATAAGTACATTATGCTACAACTGACAGGGGAGAGCTACTGCTTCCCTCTATATTTTTTCATAACTAACATTCCCGCAGAAGGGTTACTACTATTGGAAGGATAATCCTGATTCAGTATCAGGTATCTCCTCATCATCACTATCACTGAGTAGGAATTCCTCTGGGTTCTCCTCTTCTTCTAAATTGAAACGGATCTCGTCATCACTGGCTATGATGACTTGGGGTTCGTACATCCCCATCTATTTGTCATTACTAAAGCGGTCGGGGATCTCCTCTCCCTCATCGTCGGGATGGGCATCGGAAAGAGTCTTGTCATCTTCCTCTTCCATGGGGTGTTCGGGAGACATACGGGCTGGTTCGGGGTTCTCCATTGGCTCCCTATTGCCCTCGTGTACTTCTGGCTGGTGCTCGGCCATGAACTCTTCATCAGCCAGTTGGGGTGCTGGTTCTACCGGGTCACCCTCCATAATGGCGGCTGCTATAATGCCTTGGGCTTGTGTAGGGTTCCCGGGGTTGAGCAATTTTCTCTCGGCGTTCACTATCTCCTTGATAAGGCTTGCTAGTCCTGCTTGATCGCTCTTCTAATTCTGTTTGGCAAGGTCTCTTTCTCTCTTTGGGTCTTCTCCTGTCTTGATCCACTTTTGTCTCGGCATGTATTGTAGAAGTCCATTTCGATTCCTTGTAGCGAACAGCATACGTTAGAACTGTATCGCCGGACATCAGCTGCAGTCTTTCAGTCCAATGAACAAATTCTCATATATCCATAACTCTAGAGAACTTAGGCGGTTTCACTCCCCGCTTGCCCATAGAGAAAAACTAGGGCTGATGCTGGACTGCTCTCAAAGATTGGCTCGATCGTGGTATGGCGAAATTCGACACAGTTAAGAGCTCATCCTGGTCATAAGGATCCCGATACACACGAGAGTATCTTCCTGAGAGATATCAATAGCCAACAGGACTCAGTTATCCTGGTCAATGACGTACAATCGGGGAATCACTTTAATAACATGAAACCAGTCCTGACATTCTCATGGAGTGCAGGAGTACTGTTTGTCGCTCGAAACTTAGTGGGCAACTAGCTCTGAAGATCGGTACAACTCGAGCAGCAATCCATGTTCATTCTCTGAGCAGTTTTCTAGCACTGAACGGTCGTGATTTTTCGTATAATGATCTCAGCATCTTTTCATCTTATCCTCGCCATCATAGATTTCGTCGTTTCATTACTATAAAATGTTATCTTCAATAGATAAACATTTACTGACTAAAAAAATAAAACTAACTTACTTGGACAGATGAGGTAGGCATGCGGTGATGTGAGGTAGGATGGCAGGAAACCGCTCTGATACCAACTGTGACGCCCCGTGCCCTCAGCGGCCCGGACCGTCACTGTAAACTATTACTTGACTTGCTTATTTAGCTTTTACTTATACTTTCTCTTTAAAACCGATACTTAAACTTGCTGAATTTAATACCATAAATTTAGAGGGATTTTTTTTTGTATATACGCGTACGTATTTACTATTCACGTACGTATACTATTAAAATGCGGAATTTGAAAAACATAAGGATTTAAATTATACATACACAATTATATACTTGTTTATCTGATTACTATTCACCTGATATTATTTAAATATACTACTCAAAATATTATTTACTCATACTGTGCGGAAGAATACTCGCGGTGTATCCATAACCTCATCCTCACATCCACCTCCGCCACCATCATCGTCCCTTGATGTTTACGCTATAGGATGCTTACCTACAGCATGAACACACTCCGTGAGCTTTGCGCCCAGTAAGTACAACATGTTAACCCAAAACATGTTTAAAACATAGCACATACGTAAAATCATAGGCATGACATATATCACTTAATAAATCACATACCATATAAGCATATCACATATCAGCTCACATATCATGTCATCACATAACATGTCATAATAGTGAATATAAAACTTCACATACTTTATGCATGACAGAAGCATCGTGTACTGTATGCACTCTACTGAAAAAGAAAGCATAGGGAACTATAACTAATGCATGGTCCGGTTATGTTCATTTATGCTTCAAACTTCTCTTTTCTTTTCTTGTCTATTTAGGGCCCATGTGTCAGTACCGTGTACGCGCAGACCAACGGTAACGCCCGAGGTCAACTAATGCCGAAGAGCCATCAACTGATGCTCAACTTTTGGCCTTAACTTTCTTTAACTGGAAACCCCTTCGACTGAAGGAGCCGGTACGATACACCTATTTATTTCCATCTTGTTTAACTGTTCTAGCCATACGCTTCTCTAAACTGTCCCCAATCCTACGCAGCAGGGATCTATGGCTTCTATCTTGTTCTTTCATCAATCTACTCGATTGTGAAACTATATGCTCTTATGTATGCTGTGCAGCATCGTGTGCAAGATACATACTTAATATACTGGAAAAGCATCATTTTAAATTCATTTTATCCATGCTGTAGGCGGAGTTGTACTTACCTGTCAGCAGACAGTTTATACTCTCGCCTTCGTCACAATACAGGTACTTCCCTGTAATCATAATGCATTACATTAACATTCACTCTTAGGTCACCGTGGTCATTAGTGACTAATAAAAATTCTCGTTATGTGGTACCGATCCTTATCGATACTAATTGCCGTCTTCTTAAGAATTTGATTTTCTAATCATTGTTAATTAATTTATTTACCCAATAAATTAATTAACATCGCTCTTAGGTCACTCTATCGTTAGGAACTAATAAACTTATCGTTGTGCGGTACCGATGCCTATCGGTACCCAACTGCTCTACTTTGGGAAATTTGATATCTAATTTTTAATCGTGCTTGATTAATTTGTCTACTTGACAAATTAATCACTGTCTCTCACTATCCCATTCAGACTTGGTCCTTGACTGGCTAACCGACCAGTCGACTGAATACCTCCCGTATGACCATTTAGCCTGTCGGGTTACCGTTACCGTTGTAATCGCCCCTAATTTTATACTTAGATCACACCCATCCCTCGGGTGGCACTATTCTGATCTAGGGGTCGTTTTCTTACATTTCAAGATTTCTAATTGGGCGGTTCACTAATCCTGTAAACGTCCGTCCTTCTTTCCCGGACCTAGGTCATCGAGGGGGCTCGGGTTTCCATCCCGATCACATTTTCATCCCTCGTTTCCTAAAATATCCCTTTGCGCCGTTTTAGAAATTTCGGCAGCATTTCCGCTTAATTTTTGGGTTTTCGGCGTTTAGGAAACGCCTCAAAACCATCTAACCTATTCTAACCTGCCATGTACTAAACCAGAGGCCTAATTTTTACGTAAAAGCTCCGCTTTTTACGTAAAAATATTCACATTTCCTCACATTCTCTTTTTCGACATTTCATCCCTTTTTCTTACAATTCCTCAAGTCAGTAACCCATAATTCATACATAATTATTTCCAATAATAAATTGAGGAATTAAAGGATCAAAACCACTACCAAAATCGTTCCCGTCGGCGGTCGGACGAACCGTTCGGTCTCGACCGCACAATCTTTGAATCGATGTTCTCCACTTTTGAAACTCCGGTTTGCAAATCCGATGCCGCGGATGTGTCCGGAACGTCGAAAATAGGCCAACGGGCCATTCTTCAATTTTTGGTCTCCGGGTCGCCGTTGACCGGCGTTGACCACGGCGGCGATGGGAGTGGCGACCACCATCTTGAAGAGCTCGACGAGAGGAACCCATTGGTGGTGTCAATTTCACCAATCGAGGCTCCTATCACCGGAAAATCGACCCTCGAAAAGTCGGCGACGGAGGCGGTGTTGGATCTTCGTTTTCCGGCGTTGTTGCCCAAAATTGATTTGGGGCTTTTGATCTACGTGTTGTTCTGAGCATTTTGATACCGACCTTGCAACTCAACTCCGCCGGAATAGCGAGATTCGACGGCGGCGATGGCGACGGCGACGGCGAACCTTGGGCGATGCGATCTGGTGACTGTTGACGTGAAATGAAGCCTGGGTTTTGTTCTACTCTTCACCACGAATCCATTGGGACCGGGCATTTGGACGTCGGACGGCAGAGAAATCACGGTCTGAAAAATTCGGCCACCGGCGGCTTTAGGCGGCACGTGCGGCGTTCTCCGACATCGGTTCCGTTGACTAGGCACACCGTTGGACTCAGCTCGTCGAGAGCTTTCCAATGGTGCCAGCGGTGTCGAAAACGGAGGCCGGATTTGATGGTTGGTCACTGTTCATCTTCGTGTGGTGTGGGAGGGAGAAAATGTGATTTGGAAAAATATGGGGGCTATTTTTCAATAGTCCCAAAAATTCCGTCCTTTTATACTAATTATTTGAAAAATTTTAAGATAGGCTATACTGACTAATTTGGGCGTGCTGAACCCAAATATATCAGTTTTATCTTCATCCGAGGTCGTCTCGACCAGTTTCCCGATACTGTATGGTTCCTGGTCAAAAATTACTTTTTCCGCTCAAATGACTAATTTGAGCATTCTGATTCCAAATATATCAGTTTTATATCAAGAAAAGGTCATCTTGACCAATTTCTTGATACTGTGGTTAGGCCGACACTGTGTTGACACTATGCACGCATAACAAGGCGTTTTCGCGTGAAATTTCAAACACAGTCTCTCTTGACTAATTTGGACGTGCTGATTTCAAATTTATCAGTTTTACGTCCATCTGAGGTCTTCTAGACCAGTTTTCGGGATCTGTATGACCCCGTCTTGAAAAACGTGTCAGATGCCGATTGACTAATTTAGGCGTCCTGAGTCTAAATATATCAGTTTTGGTGCGAGAAAAGGTCGTCTTGACCCTCATCCCGATACTGTGTATCTTTTAAACAAAATCTACATTTTGTGCTCAATTGACCAAATTGAGCCTACTGACTATTAATATATCAGTTTTATGTCAGATTAAGGCCGTCTTGGCCACTAACCTGACACTGCGTATCTCACTATTCACTAATCACTATTCACTGTTCACTTTTCACTATCTGACTGACTAATCTGAGCGTTCTGACTTTGATTTTGTTAGTCTATGGGCGAAAAGAAGTCATCTAGACCACTTTTCTCGATACTGTACATCTATTAGGGCAATTATCACTGCTGCACTCAGATGACCAGTCTGAGCGTACTGATGACTAGCTCATCAGTTCTGTATCATGAAATGGTCGTCTAGACCGGTTTCTTGATATTGCATGTCTCAACGCATACTCACATAATAGGGTGGACCGATTTCACTTTCGGTTGCCCCTTTCATTGCATAAATAGTAATTAAACGTTACTATACTCGTTTAATTCATTCAACTGAAAAACACACTGTTTATTAACTCAATTACATCATTACATAGTAATTAAGTTTCATAATTCATGAGAGTCATTACAGTGGCTCTCGGCTCATTACACAGCCTTCTACACGGACTCTTACACGTGCGTGTGCAACGCAACACGGGCATGTACATTTCGAACACGGGCGTGTACTAGTTGAGACTACTCAACACGGCCATGTCTTTGAAACACATTCATCTATCTGAGCGGTACACAGCCTCTTACACGGTCGTGTACTTGACCATGTTTCTTAAATTTGCTAAAGGACATTAAATTATGTCCATTTTATTCCTTAATGACTTATTACATGGTAAGTAGGTGCCATGAAAATGGCGGTCATTACAAAAATACTGCCGAAATTTCGAAAACGGCATTTGGGGTAAAAAGGGAATTAAAAATAAAAGTTTAGGGTCGGGTCAGAAACCCGAGTCCCTAAAGGAAAATTGAATAAAGGAAACCTAAGGGGTGGTTCGTGAATAGTAACCCATCCCCTTAAAAATAGAAAACGCGAGTGAAACTGAAAAACCGACCCCAAAGGGGGGCGTTTTTGAGAAACGAAATTAAGGTCTGAGTCGGGTACGGAAAATCCGAGCCTCGGAGACCTAAATCGAGAATGTCTAGATGAATGTTTTAAATAGTAAAACGTCCATTTGAGACTCCAAAATGATAGAAAATCACTAAACCGACGTAAGGGTCGGAATAGTACTTCCCCAGGGTCGGAAAAGTGAAAAATGGAAATAAAATAGAAACGAACTCGATAATGATTAGAAAAGAGTCAGAAAAGTTCCTGAGAGCCAAAAATGCAGTCTGGATCAAGAAAATTCCGTCAGGGGCATAATTGCAATTTTGCCAAAATATAGGGGCAAAATCGTAATTTTGAAAAAGTTGAGAAAAATGGAGAAAATGATAAATAAAGACTAAAAAGTTATAAATAGGTTTTATTTAAGTTTTTTAATGAAAAATAAAGCTATAAATGGAAATGAAATTAACAGACAAAGTTTTGTCTGTAGGATGCTAAAATTGACCTACAAGGAGGGCGATCAAAGATCCAAGAGAGAAAAGGAGAAGAAACTGATAATGTAAGTTCAGACATTTACCTGTCTGTAACATATAGCATTATTATTGCTAACTTTGATGTACTAACTACAAGTTAGGTACATATGTGCTACGGGCACTATTATAGAGTAGAGAGAGAGAGATAATGTGCTACGGGCACTATTGAGAATGGGACACATAATAAACTGTGCTTCGGGTACTAGGGCGAGGTTAATGAAACTCATTCACTGTGACAACCGGGAAATTCAGGCAATTTTCGGATGAAAAATATACAATTGTATGTATATAGCAATTTGTACTATTTAAAGAGTGAAATAAATGTATTTATATTGTTTAGAATATATGAAAATGTTCTAACAATACTGACAAGTAAGAATTCAGTGTTGGAAAAATTCACTGAGTTGAAACGGGTGAAACGGTGCCAAAATCGGCATTGAAAACCCTAACCGAGCCAATAAAAGACGGTAAACTTCCGGGATTGATTTTGATCAAACGGAAGCAGATTAAATTGATCCGACTGCACAGGAGACCTCAGGAACACGCCGGGACGATTTCAGGAAAATTTCGGCTCGAACCGGCATCGGTCAAAAAGTAGTCAAATTAATGTGAATAGTAAAAGTCAAAGTCAACTTTCACTTTTGCATTTATGACATCATAAATCAAGATTAATAAATGAAAGAATTAAGGTGGTTGGTGGCATTAATGGCTAGGATTTAATCACCTTTTGATCTAAAGGCCAAGATTTGACCAAAAATTACCATTTTTAATTTTTGAAAATTATGGAAAGAAATGGTGTGAAAGGTGTTGAAATTTGATTGGGTTAGAGCCAACTTAATTGGCTTTTGGTTTGCATAAGTCGGTCACTTAGTAACAAAAGGGCCGAGACATTTTTTCAAAGTAAAACCAAAGACAAAAATTTCTAAGTTTTCTTCCATGGTGTCTACGTGAGGGACCAAAGGGAAACCAAGATTTTCTTCAACTTTTCTTCACAAAAAAGAGTGTCAAAGTGTTCCTTGAAGACAAAGGAAGCATTAGTTTGGAAAACTTTTACATAAAATAGGCTTGTGGTACTATTCATAGAAATTTTATTTCTTGCATATTTGAACTTACTGAGCCTGTAGCTCACCATTTTTGCTAATGTTGCAGGTAAGCGACCAGCTCAGTAGCTTGTTTGACTGGATGCGGACGGGATGGCGCGTGTCAAATGGGATAACTGGGCGAGGGATATGGTACTGCCAAAGTCTTCCCACTGAGCGTTAAAGTGAAGGGAAAAAAAAGGAAAACAGTTCTTTTGTAATTCTATATATATTTTACAAAAGTACTGTATTATTTATATTACTTTGTACTTGCCAACAAAGTAAATAGTGGGAAAGGTTTTACTTGATGTTTAAAGAAAAAAAAAATCCTCCAAAAACGACATGATTTAAAAAGAGAGAGAGATAAGCCGGCGACCCATGAGAGTACAATCTATCGCAATTAGCGATAAAGCTCAACTGTAATAGTATTGTACGATCTCTCCGAGGGGCGGGCCGCCACAGTTGGTATCAGAGCGGGTTTACGGTTGGTGAAGTTTAGAATACCAACTGCCGCCACAGTTGGTATCAAAGCAAAGGTTTACGGTTGGTGAAGTTTAGAATACCAACTGCTGCCACAGTTGGTATATCAGAGCAAGGGTTGCGACTGATTTGGTTTTGAACACCAACAGCCGTCACAGTTGGTATATCAGAGCAGTATGACCATATCCCGATTTGACACTTCGCGCATCCTGCACCGCTATCCAAGTAAGTAGTTTACTTAAGTTCAGTCAATTATTTTCTTATATGAAAATAATTATCTTATAGGTAGCAAGATGACCAGACCTCCATATGTGAGACCACCGCTACCACGACCGAGGGGAGTATTACGGGTATGGACGAGATCTATTGTGAGGCCGTTTATGTCCCAACGACCGGTAAGCAGACCCCCGGTGCCCGAGAGACCTCCGGTACCAGTACCAACACCAGCGCCAGCGCCAGTAGATATTATACAGCCACGACCGATAGTTCATCCACCGGTGGTAGTGGACATTCCAGTTGTTGGTGGACGCCAACATATTAGGGTGAGAGTGTCGGCACGGGCAGTACAGGCATTTAGAGCTAGCAGTCCTCCGATGTTTGACGGTGGACGACAGTCGATGGAGACTAAGGACTGGCTCTATGCCATTAAGAGGATTATGGCGATATGTGACATTGATCGAGATATGTGGATACAATTGGCAGTCAGTATGTTTCAGGGAGACGCTCGAGTATTTTGGCAATATTGCGACCAGGAGATTTTATTAGGATTCAGTTGGGCTGAGTTCTGTCAGCGGTTGGCTGATCAGTTTCCGCCTAGAGATCCAACACCTGCTCCAGCACCTCCAGAGAGACGAGAGGCTGATACACCTACGTATCCCGGATTTGATGAGGTCAGGGACTACATTCTCCAGACAGAGAAGATGGTCATGCTGTCTGGTGAGACAGTGATGTCTTATGCAGCACGATTTGAGGAGACCATTAGGAGAAGATGTCCATTGCCCAACCTCACTGAAGCAAACTGTTGTGAGCTGTTCTGAAAAGGTTTACCCTTGGAGTTGAGACAAAGGGTAATCAAGCCGTTTCCTCCGACGCTCCAAGAGTTCGTGGTGACGATCAGGACGATTGAGAGAGAGATTCTGATCGAGCATCTGACGCAGAGTCGACGAGAGACGCTGGGTCAAGATGAGATGTTTGCACGCATCTTTGGGCCGAGAAAAATGATGAATGATCATGAGGCCGGACCGTCTAGACCATGAAGAGGTGATGACTCTGGACAGGGAGCATTGCGTAGGGGCGGTGACGATTCAGATGACACCGATGACGATGAGGATCCAGAAGAATATCCTCTAGTCCCAGATGCGGGGAATGAGTGACCAGTAGATATGTATATATGTACATAAGTAGCTTAGAGAAAAGCTCTTTTGTATAGACTTGTGGCCATTTTGTACCTCAGGCTGATGTATATATATGACTGGTGGTGATTATGTATGACATATAAATGTTTTGCTATGAATGAAATATCAAAATGATTATATGTTGTACGATGATGTGTTACGATGATGTGGCTTTACATTACCCTAAATTTCGTGAATTGATATAATTTTACGAATGTGGTTATGGAAAAGCTAACGGTGAATTATTGTGCCATAATAGGACAATAGGCAAGATGGTGGATTTGCGTAATCGACCAGAAGGACGAGAGCGACGTCCTGATGTTATGGAGAGACTGGATCAGAAACAAGCTTTGTTAGAAGCTCAGATGCAAGAAAATGCGAATCTGAGACGACGGGTAGAGGAGCTAGAACAGAGACAAGGCTCTGAGGGTACCCAAGTAGAATAACAAGCTGAGGTAGATCCGGTTATCCCTCCAGCTGCGGTACATGAGAGAGCTCCTGAACCACAACCAGTATTGAATTTGGAACCCCTCTATGAAAGATTCAGGCGTATGAGGCCGCCAGAATTTGAAGGGTCTACAAATCCCTTAGAGGCTGAAGACTGGTTGTCGTCATTACAAGTGATCATGGAATTCATGAACCTAACCGACCGGGAGAAGGTTGCCTGTGCGTCTTTTGTGCTGAGAAAAGATGCTCGTTTTTGGTGGGACACCGTACGAATGAGAAGAGACGTGTCTACCATGAGTTGGGCGGAATTTCTGGAAGAATTTAACCAGAAATATTACGACCCTGCATCTCTGAGACAGCAACAGAAAGAATTCTCAGAATTGACACAAGGGAACATGTCGGTAAGCGAAGTCTGCCGAAAGTTCGACCAGCTATCCCGTTTGTGCCCTTATGTGGTCCCTACTGAGAGGGAAAAGATACAGAAAATGATCGGGATGTTCAGGCTAGAAATTGCTGCATTGGTAGATACTGGACTAGTACCACCTACTTCTGTAGCAGACTGTGTGAGTCGGGCCATTAGAGCTGAGTTCCATGTAGCTCGACAGAAAGAGGAAAGAGAGAAACACTGGGAGGCAAAGAAGAAGGAGAGGGCTTTGGCGAAGTCTACGCAAGTTGGTCAATCGAGCAAGCCTAATCAGAATGCAAAACCAAGCCCGGGCAATAGTCAAGGATCCCAGCCAAATAAGAGAAAAGGCAATTTTTCTGGGAATCGCCAGGGCAATAATCGAAACCAGCAGCGGAGAACAGCTGGTAATGCAGAGTCTAATGTGCAAAACTGCCCTACATGCGGTAAGAGACATTCTGGGCAATGCAGATTTGGGTCACTTGTTTGCTACGAATGTGGAAAGGAAGGCCATTACGCTAGGAACTGTCCAAATAGGCAGGGTGGACAAGGCACTTCCCAACCGCACCAGACACGCCCACAAGCCCATTCCCTTCAGGCCAGAGTGGAAGAGTCACCAGTGAGGCCGCAACGCCAGGAGCGAATGTCACGTGCTGATGCTCGTGTGATGGCCTACAGCAAGGAAGACGCAGAGGCAGGAACATCGAATGTGGTGACAGGTCAGCTTCCTGTCGCTAGTCATGTAGCCTCTGTACTATTCGATTCCGGTGCTACGCATTCATTTGTTTCCTATGAATTTGCTGACAAGATAGGACTTCCTAAGGATAATATGGGAAGGGTATTTAAGACAGCTTTACCCTCTGGGGAAGTATTGTTGTCCAGTTACTGGTTACCCTATGTACCAGTATATGTGGCAAATAGGGAACTATATGCTGAGTTGATCGTAATGGAGATCATGGATTACGATGTGATTCTAGGCATGGATTTCCTAGGGAAATACCAAGCTACGATCGACTGCCGAAATCGAAAGATAGTCTTCCAACCCGAGGAAGAAGAGAGTTTCAAGTATGTTGATACTTCTCGAAAACCCGGGAAGATGATCATCAGTTCGCTGAGAGCCAGGAAGCTGATAGCCAGTGGTTGCGTGGGATATCTGGCATATGTGGTGGATACTACAGAGGAACAGAAGCTCAAGCTGAAGATGTTCCTGTGGTTAATGAGTTTCTTGACGTATTTCCAGAAGAGTTACCAGGGATACCTCCAGAGAGAGAAATCTCGTTTGAAATTGAGTTGATGCCTGGAACAGCACCCATTTCCAAAGCACCATACCACATGGCTCCAGTGGAGTTGAAGGAGCTACAGGTACAATTAAAGGAGCTTTTGGATAAGGGATTCATCAGGCCGAGTTATTCTCCATGGGGTGCACCTGTGTTATTCGTCAAGAAAAAGGATGGAACATTCCGACTGTGCATTGATTACCGGGAGTTGAATAAGGTTACGATCAAAAATAGGTATCCATTACCTAGAATTGATGACCTATTCGACCAGTTAAAAGGCGCAGCGGTATTTTCCAAGATCGACTTACGATCAGGATATCACCAGCTGAGAATCAAAGAGAGTGATATTCCTAAGACGGCGTTTAGGACTCGTTATGGGCACTACGAGTTTCTTGTGATGCCATTCGGATTGACAAATGCGCCAGCAGCGTTCATGGACTTAATGAACAGGATTTTTAAAGAGTATCTGGATAAGTTTGTCATTGTATTCATTGATGACATTCTTATATACTCGAAGAGTCATGAGGAGCACAAGGAGCATCTGAGGATCGTGCTGAACACGATAAGGAAGCATCAACTGTATGCCAAATTCTCAAAATGCGAGTTTTGGCTGGACAGAGTACATTTCCTCGGACATGTTGTATCCCAGGAAGGTATTGCAGTAGATCCAACAAAGGTAAAGGCAATTAACCAGTGGCCTGCACCCAAGAGTGTGACTGAAATACGCAGTTTCTTGGGGTTAGCTGGTTATTATCGGTGATTTGTAGAGGGATTCGCGTGACTAACTGCACCTCTTACTGCTCTTACACGCAAGGAAAGGAAGTACGAGTGGACTATGGAATGCGAAAGAAGCTTCCAGGAGTTAAAGAGGCGACTGACAAGCGCACCAATCCTTACGCTTCCCACTGGAGGGGAGAAGTTTGTGATCTACAGTGATGCATCGAAAATAGGATTGGGAGCAGTCCTAATGCAAAATGGCAAGTTGATTGCCTATGCTTCCCGTCAATTAAAGGAGCATGAAAGGAATTATCCTACGCATGACCTTGAACTTGCTGCAGTAGTGTTCGCACTTAAAATTTGGCGACACTATCTCTATGGAGCTCAATGTCAGATTTTCACTGATCACCAAAGCCTGAAGTATTTCTTCACGCAAAAAGAGCTCAATATGCGGCAAAGACGATGGTTGGAACTGGTGAAGGATTATGATTGTGAAATCCTATACCATCCAGGGAAGGCCAACCGTGTAGCGGATGCTTTAAGTAGAAAGTCTACCATATCGCACCAGCTACCAATAAAAAGGCTTCCGAAGCCATTGCAGCAAGAGATAAATTCGTTGAACTTGGAACTGATATCTGGAAGATTAGCCGCACTCCAAGTGGAATCATCGCTATTTGAGGAAATAAAGGAAGCTCAGAGGCGAGATCCAGCAATGACAAGTTCTCAAGAAGGAATTTCCAAGGATGAAATGATCCTTTATCAAGGAAAGATAAATGTTCCAGCTGATGAGGAACTTAGAAGACGGAGCATGTCAGAAGCCCATGAGACACCCTATTCGGTTCATCCCGGAGCGAGCAAGATGTATCAAGACTTGAAGTTACAGTTCTGGTGGAAAGGGATGAAGAACGATATAGCGAAATTCGTGAGCAGATGCATGACCTGTCAGAGAATCAAAGCGGAACATAAACATCCAGCAAGAAGATTGGAACCGTTGGAGATTCCTGAATGGAAATGGGAACACATTACGATGGATTTTGTAGTGGGACTCCCGAAAACCCGAGAAGGTTATGATGCCATTTGGGTTATTGTGGACAGACTGACCAAGACGGCATGGTTCATAGCTGTCAAGATGACTTTTTCGCTGGAAAAGTTTGCTCAGCTGTACGTAACTCATGTCGTCAGATTACATGGAGTACCAAAATCCATTGTATCAGATCGAGATGCACGATTCACTTCGAATTTCTGGAAGTGTGTACAAGAGGCCATGGGTACTGAATTGAGACTCAGTACGGCTTTCATCCGCAAACAGACGGGCAGTCAGAGCGGATAATTCAGACGTTAGAAGACATGCTTCGAGCTTGCGTTATGGATTTTGCAGGAAATTGGAACGAGAAGTTACCATTGATTGAATTCTCGTACAATAATAGTTACCAAGCTTCGATAGGCATGGCACCTTATGAGGCTTTGTATGGACGGAAGTGCAGATCACCATTACATTGGTACGATTTACGAGAAAAGCAATTGCATAAGACGGACTTCATAAAAGAGACTTCCGATGCAGTTGCTAGAATTCAGCGTCAAATGAAAATTTCGCAAAGCCGGTAAAAGAGTTATGCGGACAAGAGGCGAAGATCCTTGGAGTTTGAGGAAGGAGACTTCATGTTTCTCAAGGTATCGCCTATGAAGGGGATTATGCGTTTCGGTAAGAAGGGGAAACTGAGTCCAAGATACATTGGACCCTATGAAATTATCGAACGCATTGGAAAGGTCGCTTATAGATTAGCGCTACCCCCAGAATTGTCGGCAGTGCATAACGTATTTCATGTGTCGATGCTGAGAAAGTATATACCAGATCCGTCCCATGTGTTGAAACATGAGCCTATTCAAATCCACGAGGATTTGACATATGAGGAACAGCCTATTCAAGTACTAGCTCGTGAAGAGAAAGTACTGAGAAATAAGGTAATCCCACTAGTGAAGATTTTGTGGAAAAATCACAATATTGAAGAAGCTACGTGGGAACGAGAAAACGAGATAAAGAAATTATACCCCCATTTGTTCTAATTTTCGAGGACGAAAATTTTATAAGGAGGGGTGAATGTGACAACCGGGAAATTCAGGCAATTCTCGGATGAAAAATGTACAATTGTATGTATATAACAATTTGTACTATTTAAAGAGTGAAATAAATGTATTTATATTGTTTAGAATATATGAAAATGTTCTAACAATACTGACGAGTAAGAATTCAGTGTTGGAAAAATTCACTGAGTTGAAACGGGTGAAACGGTGCCAAAATCGGCATTGAAAACCCTAACCGAGCCAATAAAAGACGGTAAACTTCCGGGATTGATTTTGATCAAACGAAAGCAGATTAAATTGATCCGACTGCACAGGAGACCTCAGGAACACGCCGGGACGATTTCAGGAAAATTTCGGCTCGAACCGGCATCAGTCAAAAAGTAGTCGAATTAATGTGAATAGTGAAAGTCAAAGTCAACTTTCACTTTTGCATTTATGACATCATAAATCAAGATTAATAAATGAAAGAATTAAGGTGGTTGGTGGCATTAATGGCTAGGATTTAATCACCTTTTGATCTAAAGGTCAAGATTTGGCCAAAAATTACCATTTTTAATTTTTGAAAATTATGGAAAGAAATGGTGTGAAAGGTGTTGAAATTTGATTGGGTTAGAGCCAAATTAATTGGCTTTTGGTTTGCATAAGTCGGTCACTTTGTAACAAAAGGGCCGAGACATTTTTTCAAAGCAAAACCAAAGACAAAAATTTCTAAGTTTTCTTCCATGGTGTCTACGTGAGGGACCAAAGGGAAACCAAGATTTTCTTCAACTTTTCTTCACAAAAAAGAGTGTCAAAGTGTTCCTTGAAGACAAAGGAAGCATTAGACCAAGGTAACTCCCTTTTTCACAAAATTTTTCATGGGTTTTCTTCACAAAATCCGTGGGTGAATAGTGATAGGAAGATGAAAAAAATTTTGGTTGCTTTTCATGGATTTGATGTTGGGTTTTGTTAAGGATGAAATAAGTAAGAAAACCATGCAAATTGTGTAAAGAAAAACTGAAATTTTGTTGGTTTTTCAAGGGAAAATCCGTGGGTTACCTTGAGTAACCAATGAGAAAAGTTTGTGGTTTAATTTCTAACTTGCTTCCAAGTTTAATTTTTGTGAAGGATAAAGCTTGTATTTCATTATGAAAAGCTTGAAAAAAATTTTTGGTATGAATTACATAATGTGGCCGTGAGTTTCCTAAGGGTTTGGAAGAAAGATTTGCATGCTTTTATGTGATGTTTGGTTAATTTAAATCATGCAATTTAATGTGTAAATGGTGGCAATGTGATTGAAAGAATGAAACAAAAATTTTTGGCATGTGTTTCATTAAATGGCCGTGGGTTGTATAAGGGTAAAAACCCTAGGAAATTTGGTTGAAAATGCAAAGAAAATAGGCTTGAAAATGTGTTAAAAACGTGACATTTGAATGGCCTAAAATGTGGTGAAAATTTGACAAAATTTGGTTCGGTTTGGTTGTGAAAACCGAAACCAAATTAAGGGTGGGTAAAATTGTGAAAAAATTTTGTTATGTGGGTGATATTGTGGAATTGGAATTTTATGGGTTTTTATGTAAAAGTTTGGAAAACTTTTACATAAAATAGGCTTGTGGTACTATTCATAGAAATTTTATTTCTTGCATGTTTGAACTTACTGAGCCTGTAGCTCACCATTTTTGCTAATGTTGCAGGTAAGCGACCAGCTCAGTAGCTTGTTTGACTGGATGCGGACGGGATGGCGCGTGTCAAATGGGATAACTGAGCGAGGGATATGGTACTGCCAAAGTCTTCCCGCTGAGCGTTAAAGTGAAGGGAAAAAAAAGGAAAACAGTTCTTTTGTAATTTTATATATATTTTACAAAAGTACTGTATTATTTATATTACTTTGTACTTGCCAACAAAGTAAATAGTGGGAAAGGTTTTACATGATGTTTAAAGAAAAAAAAATCCCCCAAAAACGACATGATTTAAAAAGAGAGAGAGATAAGTCGGCGACCCATGAGAGTACAATCTATCGCAGTTAGCGATAAAGCTCAACTGTAATAGTATTGTATGATCTCTCCGAGGGGCGGGCTGCCACACTCACCTAAAATTAAAATGTGAACCGTTCGTAACCACGGGGCAATATGAAGTCACCGGGTTAGATGTGGCGGCCCGGCCCTCATAGAGATGATACAATACTATTACAGTTAAGCTTTATTGCCAACTGCGATAGATTGTACTCTCATGGGTCGCCGGCTAATCTATCTCTCTTTAAATCATGACATTTTTGGGGAAAATTTTTTTTTTGCATCATGTGAAACATTTTCCACTATTTACTTTGTTGGCAGGTACAAGTAATTTACATAATACAGTACTTTCATAAAATATATATTATTACAAAAGACTGTTTCTGTTTCCCTTCTCTTTTATCGCTCAGCGGAAAGACTCTGGCAGGACCATATCCCTCGCCTCTTATCCCATTTGACACGCGTCATCCCGTCCGCCACCCAGTCATACAAAGCTACTGAGCTAGTCGCTTACCTGCAACATAAGCAAAAATGGGGAGCTACAGGCTCAGTAAGTTCAAATATGCAAGAAATAAAATTTCTATGAATAGACTATTCATCGTGAATAGTACTATTCTGAATAGTACTATTCATCGTGAATAGTAATATTAACTACTATTCATACGTGAATAGTAACTTTGACCATTATTCATTGTGAATAGTAAGTTTGACCACCACACAGTATATCAACAGTACATCTACCGCAATCTTAGTACCCTCGCGAAACTGTCTTATGCTCAATTATGGCATAGTTTCAGTTTTAGGTAATTATCTTACATTATGTTCTGGTTTTGAGCTCAGATTGGCAGTACCATTTAAGTGCGCATGACTGGGAGCGATACATTAGTGCTGACCTCCACAGCCTTAATCTCATAGCCCCGAAGGCAAAATTGTACATGACTGGGAGCGGTACATTAATGCTGACCTCCACAGCCTTAATCTCATTTTCATAGCCCCGAAGGCAAAATTTACCTTCCTGTACGAAAGGCTGGTACGCCAAAAGTGGTTTCATTACCGACTTTTTAAAATTTTAACCCGGTGACTTCATATTGCCCCGTGGTTAGGAATGGATCACATTTTAATTTTAGGTGAGTGAGTTTCATTAACCTTGCTCTAGTGCCCGAAGCACAATTAACAATATGCCCCATTCTCAATAGTGCCCGTAGCACATTACGTTTCTCTCTCTACTCTATAATAGTGCCCGTAGCACATATGTACCTAACTTATAGTTAGTACATCAAAGTTAGCAACAATAATGCTATATGTTGCAGACAGGTAAATGTATGAACTTACCTTATCAGTTTTTTCCCCTTTTCTCTCTTGAATCTTTGATCATCCTCCTTGTAGGCCGATTTTGGGATCCTACAGATAAAACCTTGTCTGTTAATTTCATTTTCATTTACAGTTTTTATTTTTTTATTAAAAAGCTTAAAGAAAACCTATTTATAACTTTTTAGGCTTTATTTATCATTTTCCCCATTTTTCTCAACTTTTACAAAATTACGATTTTACCCTATATTTTGGCAAAATTGCAATTATGCCCCTGACGGAATTTTCTCGATCCAGACTGCATTTTTGGCTCTCAGGAACTTTTCTGACTCTTTTCTAATTATTACCGGGTTCGTTTCTATTTTATTTCCATTTTTCACTTTCCTGACCCTCGGGAAGTACTATTCCGACCCTCACGTCGGTTTAGTGATTTTCTATCGTTTCGGAGCCTCAAATGGACGTTTTACAAGTATTTAAAACGTTCATCTAGACATTCTCGATCTAGGTCTCCGAGGCTCGGATTTTCCGTACCCGACTCGGACCTTTACTTCGTTTCCCAAAACGCCCCCCCTTGGGTTCGTTTTTTTTTCAGTTTCACTCGCATTTTACATTTTTAAGGGGACGGGTTACTATTCACGAGCCACCCCTTAGGTTTTCCTTATTAAATTTTCTGTTAGGAACTCGGGTTTCCGACCCGACCCTAAACTTTTATTTTGAATTCTCTTTTTACCCCAAATGCCTTTTTCGAAATTTCGGCAGCATTTCGGTGTAAATTTAAGTTTACCGGCGTTAGGTACGCCTCGAACTATACGTACCTGCCACGTACTATACCACAAACCTATTTTATGTAAAAGTTTTCCAAACTTTTACATAAAAGCTCACAAAATTCCAATTCACATTTTGAACCAAATTACACAAAATTTCTTTCAATTTTGCCCTTGGTTTTGGCCACGATTTTCACACTCAAAACCTAACCAAAACTTTTTAATTTTTCCACCAAATTTTTGGCTATTCCAATGTCATTATCTAGCACATTTTCAATCCAATTTCAATACATTTTTCAACACAATTTCTAGGGTTTTTAACCACATATAACCCACAGCCATTTAAGTGAAACACGCACCAAATTTTTTTCTTCATGCTTTCAATCACAAATCCATCATTTCCTTAATTCAATGCATGAATTTAACTATCCAAATATCAAGTAAATCATGCAAAAATTTTTCCCCAAACCCTAATTAACCCACGGCCATATTAGGGTAATTTCACACTAAATTTTTTTTTCAAGCTTTCAATCATACAAATCATGTTTTATATTTAATCAAAACATGATTTAAAGCATTTTAACACTTAAACCACAACAATTCCTCATTGACTACACTTGATAACCCACGGTTTTACCCTTAGAAAACCAACCAAAATTTTGTTTTTCTTTAAACAAAATGCATTGTTTTTCTCTTACTTATTCCCTTAACAAAACCCAAGCACTAAATCAATCAAAACAAACCAAAAATTTTCCATCCTTTACACTATTCATTACACGGATTTTTGGAAGAAAAATCAAGAAAATTTTCAAGCCAAGGAAAGTTACCTTGTTCACTTGCTTCCTTGGACTTCAATGAAGGGTTTGACACAAATTTTGTGAAGAAAACTTGAAGTATTCACTTGGTTTCTCTTGGTGGCTCACGGTTCTTCTTTGGAGAACCCTTAGAAAATTTTTCTCTTTGGTTTTTGGCTTTGAAATTTGTTTCGGCCACTTTTGGGCAACTTTGCCTACTTAACCACAAAGAAAGCCAATTAATTTGGCTTTCAACCAATCAAAAATCAACACCATTCAAACCTATTTCTTTCCAAATTTTTCAAAATTAAAATGATGGAATTTTGGTCAAATCTTGGCCTTTAGATCAAAAAGCAAACCAATCTTGGCCATTAATGCCACCAACCACCATTTTTCTTTCATTTATTAAATGGATTTATGATGTCATAAATGCAAAGTAAACTTTGACTTTGACTTTTACTATTCACATTAATTCGACTACTTTTTGACCGATACCGGTTCGAGTCGAAATTTTCCTGAAATCTTCCCGGCATGTTCCTGAGGTCTCCTGTGCAGTCGGATCAATTTAAACTGCTTCCGTTTGATCAAAATCAATCCCATAAGTTTTTCATCTTTTATTGCCCCGGTTAGGGTTTTCAATGCCGTTTTTGGCACCATTCCGCCCGTTTCAACTCAGTGAATTTTTCCAACACTGAATTCTTACTCGTCAGTATTGTTAGAACATTTTAATATATTCTAAATAATATAAATACAATTATTTCACTCTTTAAATAGTACAAATTGTAATATACATACATTTGTACATTTTCTTCCGAGAATGCCTGAATTTCCCGGTTATCACATTAGAACTTTAAAAAGTCGGTAATGAAACCACTTTTGGCGTACCAGCCTTCCATACAGGGAGGTAAATTTTGCCTTCGGGGCTATGATGAGATTAAGGCTGTGGAGGTCAGCACTGATGTACCACTTCCAGTCATGTAAAATTTTTCCTTTGGGGCTATGAGATTAAGGCTATGGAGGTCAGCACTAATGTACCGCTCCCAGTCATGCGCACTTAAATGGTACTGCCAACCTGAGCTCAAAACCAGAATATAATCAAAGATAATTACCTAAAACTGAAACTATACTATAATTGAGCATAAGACAGTTTCGTGAGGGTACTAATATCGCGGTAGATGTACTGTTGATATACTGTGTTGTGGTCAAACTTACTATTCATAATGAATAGTAGTCAAAGTTACTATTCATGTATGAATAGTAGTCAACGTTACTATTACTATTCATAGAAATTTTATTTCTTGCATGTTTGAACTTACTAAGCCTGTAGCTCACCATTTTTGCTTATGTTGCAGGTAAGCGACAAGCTCAGTAGCTTTGTATGACTGGATGGCGGACGGGATGGCGCGTGTCAAATGGGATAGGAGGCGAGGGATATGGTCCTGCCAGAGTCTTTCCGCTGAGTGATAAAAGAGAAGTGAAAAAGAAACAGTCTTTTGTAATAATATATATTTTGTGAAAGAATTGTATTATGTAAATTACTTTGTACTTGTAAACAAAGTAAATAGTGAAAAATGTTGTACATGATGTTTAAAAAAAAAAATTTCCCCAAAAACGTCATGTTTTAAAGAGAGATAGATTAGCCGGCGACCCATGAGAGTACAATCTATCGCAGTTAGTGATAAAGCTTAACTGTAATAGTATTGTATGATCTCTACGAAGGGCGGGCCGCCACATAGGTAATGACTTTGGAATAGCCTAAAATTTGATTGGAAAATTGAGAAGCTTTGGTTAGGTTTTGAGTGTGAAAACCGTGACTAAAACTAAGGGTAAAATTGAAAGAAATTTTATGGAATGTGGTTCAAAATGTGAATTGAAATGTTGTGAGCTTTTATGTAAAAGTTTAGGAAACTTTTACACAAAATAGGCTTGTGGTATAGTACGTGGCAGGTACATATAGTTCGAGGCGTACCTAACACCGGCAGCCTTAAATTTACGCCGAAATGCTGCCGAAATTTTGAAAACGGCATTTGGGGTAAAAAGGGAATTAAAAATAAAAGTTTAGGGTCGGGTTGGGAACCCGAGTCCCTAAAGGGAAATTGAATAAGGAAAACCTAAGGGGTGGTTGTGAATAGTAACCCATCCCCTTAAAAATGTAAAACGCGAGTGAAACTGAAAAACCGACCCCGAGGGGGGGGCGTTTTTGGAAAACGAAATAAAGGTCCGAGTCGGATACGGAAAATCCGAGCCTCGGAGACCTAGATCGGAAACGTCTAGATGAACGTTTTAAATACTAGTAAAACGTCCATTTGAGGCTCTGAAACGATAGAAAATCACTAAACCGACGTAAGGGTTGGAATAGTGCTTCCCGAGGGTCGGGAAAGTGAAAAATAGAAATAAAATAGAAACGAACCCGGTAATGAGTAGAAAAGAGTCAGAAAAGTTCCTGAGAGCCAAAAATGCAGTCTGAATCGAGAAAATTCCGTCAGGGGTAAAATCGTAATTTTACCAAAATATAAGGGCAAAATCGTAATTTTGTAAAAATTGAGAAAAATGGGGAAAATGATAAATAAAGCCTAGAAAGTTATAAATAGGTTTTATTTAAGCTTTTTAATGAAAAATAAAAGCTATAAATGGAAATGAAATTAACAGACAAGGTTTTGTCTGTAGGATCCCAAAATCGACCTACAAGGAAGACGATCAAAGATCCAAGAAAGAAAAAGGGAAGAAACTGATAAGGTAAGTTCAGACATTTACCTGTCTGCAACATATAGCATTATTATTGCTAACTTTGATGTACTAACTATAAGTTAGGTAAATATGTGCTACGGGCACTATTATAGAATAGAGAGAGATACGAAATGTGCTACGGACACTATTGAGAATGGGACACATAGTAAATTGTGCTTCGGGCACTAGAGCGAGGTTAATGAAACTCACTCACCAAAAAATTAAAATGTGAACCATTCGTAACCACGGGGCAATATGAAGTCACCGGGTTAGAACTTTAAAAAGTCGGTAATGAAACCACTTTTGGCGTACCAACCTTCCGTACAGGGAGGTAAACTTTGCCTTCGGGACTATGATGATGAGATTAAGGCTGTGGAGGTCAACACTGATGTACCGCTCCTAATTATGTACAATTTTTCCTTCGGGGCTACGAGATTAAGGCTGTGGAGGTCAGCACTAATGTACCGCTCCCAGTCATGCGCACTAAAATGGTACTACCAACCTGAGCTCAAAACCAGAACATAATCAAAGATAATTACCTAAAACTGAAACTATGTCATAATTGAGCATAAGACAGTTTCGTGAGGGTACTAACATCGCAGTAGATGTACTGTTGATATACTGTGTTTGGTCAAACTTACTATTTATAATGAATACTAGTCAAAGTTACTATTTATAAGGAATAGTAGTCAATGTTAGTATTCATGATAAATAGTACTATTTATAGAAATTTTATTTCTTACATGTTTGAACTTATTAAGCCTGTAACTCACCATTTTTGCTTATATTGTAGGTAAGCGACCAACTCAGTAGCTTTGTATGACTGGATGGCGGACAGGATAGCGCGTGTCAAATGGTATAGGAGGCAAGGGATATGGTCCTACCAGAGTCTTTCCGCTGAGCGATAATAGAGAATGGAAAAAGTTCTTTTGTAATAATATATATTTTACGAAAGTACTGTATTATGTAAATTACTTTGTACTTGCAAACAAAGTAAATAGTCGATGATGTTTCATATGATGTTAAAAAAAAAAAAGAAAAAAAATTTCCCCAAAAATGTCATGATTTAAAAAGAGATAGATTAGCCGGCGACCCATGAGAGTACAATCTATCGCAGTTAGCGATAAAGCTTAACTGTAATAGTTTTGTATGATCTCTACGAGGGGCGGGCCGCCACATCCGCAGCTGGGAGGAATTAAAACGGATGGTTGTCGATCGATTTCGCCCAACTCAGGAGGGAACCATATGCGAACAGTTTCTGTCTCTCGTTCAAACCGGCTCAGTCCGGGAGTATCAACGCTTGTTCGAGCGACACGCAGCCTCCCTGGAGAACCTGCCGAAATCAGTCTTGGAAGGTAACTTCATCATTGGGCTGAAACCGGAAATCCGAGCAGAGGTAAGAATGATGCAACCAAATGGGTTGGCAAGGATTATGAACTTCACCCAGCGGGTTGAGGAAAGAAACAATTCCAAAATGGGCCAAAAGAACCCAAACTCTGCGCCTACGGGCCAAGGCCCAAGCTCAGTTTATAAGGGTTTTCACAACCCTGGGGGGAATAATCGACTCCCATTAACCCCTGGGGGCCGAGCTCCAATAGTTTCAGAAAAGGGGACGATCCCGAGGAATGAGGCACCCTTTTGCCGACTCACCGACGCCAAACTGCAGGCGAGGAGGGAGAAAGGCCTCTGTTATCGATGCGACGAGAAATATTCGGTGGGCCATGTTTGTAAGAGAAAAGAGCTGCAAGTCTTGGTTATCCATGATGACGATCGTCAAAGCAGATGGAGCGTGAAGGGAAGACGAGATCGGCATTTCTGACCTGGCGGAAATCTCTTTAAATTCGACGGTGGGTCTGACCACTTCGAAAACAATGAAGCTCAAGGGGAAAATCAGAGCACAAGATGTCGTGGTCTTAATCGACTCCAGGGCCACCCACAACTTCATCGCCACTGAAGTAGTCAAGAAGCAGGGTATCCCTCTGGTGACCATCGAAGGATATGGGGTAGTTATGGGCACGGGTCTGTCAGTGAGAGGGGAAGGAATATGTAAAGGGGTGGTGCTATCGTTGCAAGAGATAGAAATAGTCGAAGATTTTCTTCCCTTAGAGTTAGGGCGTTCGGATGTAATCTTGGGCATGCAATGGTTGGGATCTCTCAGGGGAATGTATGTAAATTGGCAAGCCCTCACGATGAGATTCAAGATAGGGGAGTCACAGGTCACTCTACAGGGCGACCCAGGGCTAAGCAAATCAATGATCTCCCTTAAGTCTATGATCAAAGTTGTCCGAAGGAAGGGGGAGGGAATGCTGCTTCAGATTAACCAAGTGATGACAGACGAAAGGGAGGATCACCTAGTCCCAACGGAGGCGTTGTAAAAGCTGCTCAACCGATTCGAATCGGTCTTCAACATGCCGGATGGATTGCCACCCACTCGGGCGAGGGACTATGCCATTGTGTTGAAGGAAGGAACGGCTCCAGTCAACGTCCGGCCCTATCGCTACCCACAATTTCAAAAGGACGAGATAAAGCGGTTGGTTCAAGATATGTTGCTGGCAGGGATCATCCAACCCAGTACAAGTCCATTTTCCAGTCCGGTCTTATTAGTAAAGAAAAAAGATGGTAGTTAGAGGTTTTGCGTCAATTACAGAGCTTTAAACCAAGCAACCATACTAGTTAAGTACCCGATACCCGTCATTGACGAACTCTTAGATGAACTCCTTGGGGCTTCTGTGTTTTCAAAGCTGGATTTGAAAGTAGGGTACCACCAGATTAGAGTAAGGCCGGAGGACATCCCAAAAACAGCCTTCAAGACACATGAAGGACATTACAAGTTTTTAGTAATGCCTTTTGGCCTGACCAACAAACCCGCCACCTTTCAGGCCGTAATAAACGAGGTATTCCGACCCTTCCTCAAGAAATTTGTATTAGTCTTCTTTGATGATATTCTAGTTTACTCACCTACGATGGAGGAGCACCTATCACACCTTGCGGACGTCCTACAAATACTGCAGCAGCAACAGTTCTATGTCAACAAGAAGAAATGCACTTTCGGACAACAACAGCTCCGGTATCTGGGTCATATTATCTTGGGAGAAGGAGTAGCAGCGGACCCACAAAAGATTGAGGCGATGGTTATGTGGCCAAAACCTCGGAACTTAAGGGAACTAAGGGGGTTTCTCGGACTGACAGGATACTATCGTAAGTTTGTGGAAGGGTACGGGCAATTAAAAAACGACAGGTTCGGTTGGAATGAAGCAGCCGATGATGCTTTCAACAAACTCAAGGTAGCCATGACTACAGTGCCAGTCCTAGCCTTACCAGATTTTTCAAAACCTTTCATCGTGGAAGCAGATGCATCAGGAGGTGGTTTAGGGGCGGTACTCATGCAGGACCGTTGACCCGTGGCTTACTTTAGCCATATCCTCTCCCCTCAAGCCCGACTTGTAGGAAAATAAACCGGTAAAAACGTATCAAAGTGGCGCAGCGGAACAATAAAAATTTTTAGATCGTTAAATATCTCATGATGCCATATACAATAAATCAACAACAATTAAAACTCATACCTCAAGGACGCCAATGAACAGGAGGAGAGTGACCGGAGGCTTCAACCAACTAGCCTTCTCTACTATTCTCCAATTCCCGAATGGCTGAGTGTGTGGGCACTCTGAACCTCGATCGGTATGCTAGCACTGCTAGTCTTCTTCCAACCACCCAGATCTCTAAAGAACTTTATTGTCACGATGAGCTGTGCAACAATAAGCCTGCTCACCTGAGAGTCTGTGGTCTGAGAGAACTGGAGTGGCAGGACCTCTATTTATAGACCTGCATGAGGTGATTCTCTGAATTCGAATTGGACTAGGAAAAGATTTTCTCCCTTATCCATAACCAAAAAATCCGAATTTTCCAAGGGAGAATCTCCACAATTAAATTCGGTTTTTCTAGATAAATCCAATCCAAATCTTAACAAGATTTTAGCTAGAATTTTATCTCCCTTTTCCAACCAAAAAATCCGAAATTCACAAGGAGAAAATCCTCCAAATTTTCGGCCACTTTTAGGATAAGGGAGAATCAAAATTCCACTAGGATTTCTCAAGCAAAATCTCATCTTAACCTTATCCAAAAATAACCGAATTTCCTAGGATTAGGGATCCAAAATTTCGGCCACTTTTGGGAGGAGAGAGAAACCAATTCAACTAGGATTGAAGCTTGAATATTCCCTTGAATCTTATCCACAAAATCCGAAATCTTTCATGAGGATTATCCTCAAAATTTCGTCCCTTATTTGTTGGGATTTGGATTCAAAATTCAAGTAGGATTCTAACAAGATTATCCTCTCCAAATCCAACTCAAATTCAAATTTCAAACCTTGTGGATTTTCCACAACAAATTCGAATCCTACTTGGACTGTGATTCAAAATTTGAATTTCAAATTTCAAATTCAAATTTCAAATTCAAATTTCAAATTTCAAATTTCAAATTTCAAATTTAAATTTCAAATTCAAATTTCAAATTCGAATTTCAAATTCAAATTTCAAATTCAAATTTCAAATTCAAAATTCAAATTTCAAATTTCAAATTTCAAATTTCAAATTTCAAAATTCAAATTTCAAATTCCACAAAACGGTTGTATTTCATATTCTTGTTCTCATGGATAATTTTCTACAACTCCAATCCAATCTCAAATAAAATCATGGCAACTTTATTTGGAGTTCGAATAATTGTGTACTCTATTATCCAAAACAAAATCTGAATCCAACCGGAGAGAATCTTGTCTACCATCCTAATCCTGTGTCATCACCATCCATGCATAATAAACTAGCCAATAGCATACACAAATCAATTTGCCAAACGTTAAGGAATTATGTGGAGCTAGTAGAGGGACTGATTGGACATATATAATCGGGCTCCCGTGATTCCATATGATCATCATTCTGTACCGAACAACTCAATCATATGATCACTAATTTCAGAGTCACACCACTATAAACCTGAAACTGAACTCCCAATTATATACCGTATTACGTAAGCCTGTGACGAGCTACCATCCAATGACCTTGTCATATATGCAAAAACCCTCATATGATATCCATGATCAGCCTTAGGTCAAAGTCCGTTTAATCCTACTGATCAGGCTATCTTAAAGTTCCATTATACTACCGAATCTAGAAAATGATTATTCACCATATGTGAATAAGAAGTCATCCGCCCAGCAGACGACCCAAGGCCTTGTCCATTTTCACATTCAGTATAATGCCTTTAAGAGGATACCTTTAACTCCTCAGAGCTATGATTCCGATATCTGCAACAAACCCTTCATCGTATACAAGTCATGCACCCAACGAACCGGTCTATAAGCTTACTACCTCTGAGACGCTTTAGCCATTGGAACATCAAAGTACACAAGTCATATACATGAAGTAGTTCATTTACTCAGGATTAAGGTTATTGCATAATGAACGTCAAAAGCAGATTGATCCACTCATAGCGGACTACGTAGATCAATCACGCTTTAGTCCCGGTCTAATATGTCACCACCAAGCAACATATCCATGTCTCTACTTGGGAGTCCAGCTCCAGACAGTCAAGACAGACCGTCCCCTCCAAGGCTTTAGACAACATAATAGTCTTAACATGAGTTAGATGCTCGGTCTAACCCCATAGACTACAGACCATAGTTTAGACTGCTAACTTTAGAACATTGTCTTCTCGCATACAAAAGTCCATTGCATGCAACGTTCTAACAGTTTTAACACAAGCAGTCAGTGAGCCATATTTGCTTACATTTACTTTAACATGTAAATAAGACGAGGACAGATAGCAATGTAATGAATAACCTCTAAGTATAATTTTATTATCCAGTTCAAAATGAATACATCAAAATGTCTCTAATACTTAGGGCATTTCCTAACAATCTCCCACTTGCCCTAAGCCAGCAGATGTGCCATGTTACGCATCCCCATCGCCTCTACATGCCTCTCAAAGCTTCTAGCTACCAAAGTCTTAGTAAAGGGATCAGCGATGTTGTCCTCGGACGCGATCTTACATACATCCACTTGTCCTGTCTCCACATGCCCTCTAATTATGTGATACCTCCGATCGATGTGCTTGGTCCTCTTGTGGTGCCGAGATTCCCTTGTGTTGGCAATAGCCCCTGTATTGTCACAGTAAAGTGTGATAGGCTTGTCAACACCCGGAATGACCTCAAGGTCTCTAAAGAACTTGCGGAGCCAAACCGCTTCTTTAGATGCCTCAGCCGCAGCCACATACTCAGCCTCCATAGTAGAGTCAGCTGTGCAGCCCTGCTTCACGCTCCTCCACACAATGGTGCCTCTTCCGAGCAAAAACACTGATCCAGATGTCGATTTCCTCGAATCCCTACAAGTCTGGAAGTCTGAGTCCGTGTATCCTACGGGTGTTAGGTCCCCTCCAGAATACACTAGCATATAATCCCTCGTTCTCTTAAGATACTTGAGTATATGCTTTACTGCTTGCCAGTGCTTGGTTCCAGGATTCGCTTGATATCGACTCACCATACCTACTGCAAAACATATGTCCGGGCGAGTGCAAAGCATAGCGTACATAAGGCTACCCACAGCGGATGCATAAGGGACCTTACTCATACGCTCTCTTTCTTCCGATGTCTTGGGACGGTCATCCAATGAAAGAGTTAAACCGGCAATAGAAGGTTGTAAGCCTTTCTTTGCCTCTAGCATTGCATATTTGTCAATTATTTTATCTATGTATGAAGCTTGGGACAACGCTATCATTTTGTTCTTTCGATCTCTGAAGAGACGAATGCCTAGAACATAATTAGCTTCTCCCAAGTCCTTCATGTCAAACTGTTGGTGTAACCAAAGCTTGACCGATGATAAGTTCCCTACATCATTCCCAATGAGTAGTATATCATCGACATAGAGTATCAGAAAGACCACTTTTCCATCCTTAATACGTTTATAAACACAAGGTTCATCAACGTTCTGCTCAAAACCAAATGTCTTAATCGCTTGATCAAACCTCTGGTTCCATGAGCGGGATGCCTGCTTTAATCCATAAATGGATCTAAGCAACTTGCAGACTTTCCTATCCTGGCCTTTTGCTACGAACCCTTCGGGCTGTATCATATAGATACACTCTTCAAGATGGCCATTCAAGAATGCCGTCTTGACATCCATTTGCCAGATCTCGTAATCGAGAGCTGCAGTAATGGACAGAAGAATACGGATAGACTTAAGCATAGCAACAGGCGAAAAGGTTTCCTCGTAATCGATTCCAGCCTTTTGCGTGTATCCCTTTGCAACCAGTCTAGCTTTGAAAGTTTCCACTCTCCCTTCCGCATCCTTCTTTCTTTTGTAGACCCATTTGCATCCAATGGGTTTTATCCCATCCGGCAAATCTACAAGTTCCCAAACAGAGTTGGATTTCATAGAATCCATCTCATTGTTCATAGCCTGTTTCCAAGATCTAGAATCAACATCCTTTATAGCTTCATCATATGTGACCGGATCTTCCTCATGCTCATGAGCCTCCGCCTGGTATACCTCAGCATCATACATAAAGAAATTAGGTTTCTTCGAAACCCTCCCACTACGACGAGGCACCCTAAATTGTTGATCGTCTGCAGGTCTTTCACTGGAACTCGGACTTGCGTCCAAGACCGAAATCTGTGGAGCAGTTCTTTCACCCGATAACTCCTCTAGCACCACTTTGCTTCGAGGCTTAAAGTCATTCATGTGACTTTCCTCCAAGAATGTCGCATGGGTTGAGACAATGACCTTTTGTTCCTTCGGGTTATAGAACAGACCTCCTTTAGTTCCTTTTGGATACCCTACAAACATGCACAATTCTGATCTTGGTTCCAACTTCTTCGCATCCCCATCCAGTACATGTGCCGGGCAGCCCCATATTCTCATATGTCCAAGGGAGGGCTTCCTGCCACGCCACAATTCATACGGAGTTCTAGGAATTGATTTGCTCGGAACCTGGTTCAGAATATAGCACGCCGTTTGTAAAGCATGTCCCCAAAATGATAATGGCAGCGTTGAGTAACTCATCATGGACCGTACCATATCCAATAAGGTCCTGTTTCTCCTTTCGGCTACACCATTCTGTTCTGGAGTACCAGGTGCAGTCAATTGGGATAATATCCCATTCTCTACAAGATGTCCTAGAAATTCATCGGAGAGGTATTCGCCACCTCGATCAGATCGAAGTGTCTTTATGGATTTATCCAATTGCTTTTCCACTTCCGCACGATACTCTTTGAACTTGTCAAAGGTTTCGCTCTTGCGGTGCATCAGATACACATATCCATACCTCGAGTAATCATCTATGAAAGAGACATAGTACTCGAACCCTCCTCGTGCTGTGACGTTCATGGGGCCACATACGTCAGTGTGCACAATTTCTAAGAGCTCTTGTGCCCTTGTACCCTTAGCTCCAAAAGACCTCTTAGTCATCTTACCCTCTAGACAAGACTCACATTGGGGAAGTCGTACCTCCTCCAGAGATTCCAGAGGACCGTCTTTCACCAATCTTTGAATCCTATCCTGATTAATATGACCAAGTCTTAAATGCCAAAGATACGCCTTGTTAGGTGAGAAACTTTCAACCTTTTAGAGTTATCAATTAATTCAGTGTCAAGCAGTGAGTACATCTTTGGTCTGATCAAATATAGGTTTCCATCCATCCATCCAGAACAGATAAAAGACTTATTTCTACGAATATCAACTCTTTTACTAAAAGAAACTGAATAAGAATCCTTTATTAAACAAGCTACCGATATAAGGTTCCTCCTAAAATTAGGAACATAAAAACAGTCTTTCAATAAAATAAACCTAAATTGATCAAAATAAAGATGAACGTCTCCCACTGCCTCAGCCACCACAAAGCTACCATCTCCAGTCCGCAACGAGAGGCTCCTATCGTGTAGACTTCTCGTTTCCACGAACCCCTGCATCGAAACACAAACATGATTAGTGGCGCCCGAATCAATGACCCATGTGTCTTTCGATTCTTCCACCAAACACGCTTCTAAGTAATGAAGTTCCTTACCTTCCTTGCCCTTGGAGGCTAGGAATTCCCGGCAAGCCTTCTTGAAGTGACCTACCTTCCCACAGTGGAAGCATTTGGACTTTTTAGGGTCCTTTGGCTTCTTGTTCTTCTTCTTCTTCTTCCCGTCCGAGACAGGAGGATTAGAAGAACTGGAAGCCACTTGCTTCTTATTTGGCCTCTTCCTCTTCCGTGAGGGATTGGAAGATTCCGCCAAATTGGCCTCTCCTTTAGGTCGGACCACATCTTCATCCCTGATCATCCGCTCATAAGCCTGTAGTTGCTTCATGAGCTCGGTTAGTCCTAACTCCTTTGTCGCCAGATTGTATGCGGCCTTAAATCCCACAAAATCTTTAGACAGAGTCTTGAACACCATCTCGATCTGGGTGTTGTAGTCTAACTCAGCACCATTTTCGGCAGCCTCAGCGAAGAATCCCATTAGAGTGATCATATGGTCCTTCACCGGAGCACCAGCCTTTTGCTTGGAGTTCATAATGCTGGTGATAGCGGACTGTCGAGCCAATTTTTCTTGGCCTCCGAACATGTCCTCCAGATTTTCCATGATCTCCCCAGCAACTTGATAAGTCTCATGCTGCTTTTGTAAAGTACTCGTCATGCTAGCAAGGATGTAGCATCGAGCTATCTCATTGGATTCTCTCCAACGATTATAGGCAACCGGGACCTCCTCAAGTGGTGTGTCAGGTTTGGGCCCAAGTGGGCATGGTTCGTCCAGTACAAACTTGTGTCTCTCGCAGCTGAGAACTATTAATAGATTTCTTTTCCAATCTTTATAATTGTCGCCATTCAACTTATTTTCAGTAAGTATCGAAATGAGGGGTGTCGGTGACATTTTGAACTGAAATAAAATTATACTAGACATCATTACAAAGCCCAAGCAAATATGCAGATAATTTAGCAAAAAAAACATACAAGTATGTTCCTACATGAAACTTGAAAAAAACATGTAGCATTGCAACGGTAATTCTCAGCACCTATTGCCCCAAGCCACCGAGGGGTGGTCATGAGAACAAATAGCCGGAACATGGACCCCGTCCAATTAATATATGTTACCTTAAATCCTCCAAGGTTAAGACATATATTAATAACCGCTTGTTTGGCCACCAGTTTAGTTAACAGAGCTTCTAGGGAAGGTTAATAACTACACGAGTCTTGAGTGTATAACCATTGTTTACGTAGCCCGATCCACGTCCTACCAAGCCACCGAGGGGTGGTCATGAATAGGATCGCACCCGAACACGTTTTCCACATAGGAGATCCAATCTAGTATACCGGCGGCGGTAAACACCTACCGAGGGGTGTGGTCAGGTCGGAACTGACGCGAGGCGTTACCATGCTTTCACATATGGATCAACAATGGAGGCCGTGGGTTTTGTTTGAAACCCTCTCCCACTCAATATTTTGAAAAACATGCAAGTTTTGACAAATTATGTATTATCAATATAGTATGAGCGGCACTCACCTATCCTATATGACATGTTATCAAATATGCATACAAAACATCCATCAATACATATTTATACATCCATGACATATCACAGAAAAAATAATTGACAGAATAACCAAGCCATGGTTCCATCCTAGAACAAAGAAAATAAAGATTACAAAATTCCATCCAAAGCATTCTTTGGGTCTTGAATTTTGTTTCGTCTTCTTGTATCCATCTTTATGTAGCCTCTCCATTTATTTCTCATCCCAAGAATTATTTAAAATTTAAATCTCCAAAAATTTAAATTTCAAATTCAAATACCAAATTCGAATTTCAAATTTAAATTTCTAATTCAAATTTTAAACAATTTTAATCATCATGTGTAATAATATGTAATTTCAAAAATTTAAAATTTTCAATTACATATTTTTAAACATGATTTAAAATTAAATCTCAAATTTAAAAATCAAAATTTTCTGATTTTTGGACCGTCGGACCGCCACCCCCGTAGGCGGCAGCCGCCGTGGGCAGCCACCAACCCCGGAGGGGCTGGCAGCCCACGGCCGCCCCTTGTACAGCCTGCCGGGCTGCAGGCCAAGCCTGCAGCACCAGGCTGCACGCCCAGGCTGGGCGCAGCAGCCGGCAGGCTGCAGGCAGCGCCTGCAGCCAGTGGCTGCACGCCCAGGCTGCGGCCAGCCTTGGGCAGGCTGCGCCACCCTCGGCTGCAGGCCAAGCCTGCGGCCGTGGGTGATGCTTGCCTGCATAGGGGCTGCCGCAGCCCCATCCTGCCCGAGGGCAGGGGCTGCAGCCCCACTAAGGCCCGTTGGCCTATCCTGAGGGGTCGTGTCTCGATTTTCATGCCATATTCCAATTTATCTTTTAGGATCTCCAAAAATTAATTTGAATCCCAATTAAATTGAAATTTTCCACACAATCAAAATTTCAACCTTTAAATTAAATTTAACTTTTGGGAAAAATAAATTACGGTCTTCAATCTTCAATCTCCTCCAAGAATAATTACATAAAAAATTCCTATACCGTTTCCGGTGTACAAAATTCTATCCATAAAAATTCTAAGAGACAAAAATTAATATCCATGGGAAAATTACAGTGTTAATAAACTGCTCCCATGGTTACATAAAAAATTCCTAGATACAATTTTTCTAAATTCTAAGGAACCATAACCGGTATAAACAAGCATGCTTATAATAATTCAAAAAATTAAAATAACCACATACTTTATACATAATACATGATAACAACATAAAGGAACCCTAGAATGCCACTCTCTAAATATCAAATCCATACATAAATAAAAAGACTAAGTAATTGTCTAATTTATATACATGGCATAGTCATGAGATGGCTCTGATACCAATTGTAGGAAAATAAACCGGTAAAAACGTATCAAAGTGGCGCAGCAGAACAATAAAAATTTTTAGATCGTTAAATATCTCATGATGCCATATACAATAAATCAACAACAATTAAAACTCATACCTCAAGGACGCCAATGAACAGGAGGAGAGTGACCGGAGGCTTCAACCAACTAGCCTTCTCTACTATTCTCCAATTCCCGAATGGCTGAGTGTGTGGGCACTCTGAACCTCGATCGGTATGCTAGCACTGCTAGTCTTCTTCCGACCACCCAGATCTCTAAAGAACTTTATTGTCACGATGAGCTGTGCAACAATAAGCCTGCTCACCTGAGAGTCTGTGGTCTGAGAGAACTGGAGTGGCAGGACCTCTATTTATAGACCTGCATGAGGTGATTCTCTGAATTCGAATTGGACTAGGAAAAGATTTTCTCCCTTATCCATAACCAAAAAATCCGAATTTTCCAAGGGAGAATCTCCACAATTAAATTCGGTTTTTCTAGATAAATCCAATCCAAATCTTAACAAGATTTTAGCTAGAATTTTATCTCCCTTTTCCAACCAAAAAATCCGAAATTCACAAGGAGAAAATCCTCCAAATTTTCGGCCACTTTTAGGATAAGGGAGAATCAAAATTCCACTAGGATTTCTCAAGCAAAATCTCATCTTAACCTTATCCAAAAATAACCGAATTTCCTAGGATTAGGGATCTAAAATTTCGGCCACTTTTGGGAGGAGAGAGAAACCAAATTCAACTAGGATTGAAGCTTGAATATTGCCTTGAATCTTATCCACAAAATCCGAAATCTTTCATGAGGATTATCCTCAAAATTTCGTCCCTTATTTGTTGGGATTTGGATTCAAAATTCAAGTAGGATTCTAACAAGATTATCCTCTCCAAATCCAACTCAAATTCGAATTTCAAACCTTGTGGATTTTCCACAACAAATTCGAATCCTACTTGGATTGTGATTCAAAATTTGAATTTCAAATTTCAAATTCAAATTTCAAATTCAAATTTCAAATTTCAAATTTCAAATTTAAATTTCAAATTCAAATTTCAAATTCGAATTTCAAATTCAAATTTCAAATTCAAATTTCAAATTTCAAATTTCAAAATTCAAATTTCAAATTTCAAAATTCAAATTTCAAATTCCACAAAACGGTTGTATTTCATATTCTTGTTCTCATGGATAATTTTCTACAACTCCAATCCAATCTCAAATAAAATCATGGCAACTTTATTTGGAGTTCGAATAATTGTGTACTCTATTATCCAAAACAAAATCTGAATCCAACCGGAGAGAATCTTGTCTACCATCCTAATCCTGTGTCATCACCATCCATGCATAATAAACTAGCCAATAGCATACACAAATCAATTTGCCAAACGTTAAGGAATTATGTGGAGCTAGTAGAGGGACTGATTGGACATATATAATCGGGCTCCCGTGATTCCATATGATCATCATTCTGTACCGAACAACTCAATCATATGATCACTAATTTCAGAGTCACACCACTATAAACCTGAAACTGAACTCCCAATTATATACCGTATTACGTAAGCCTGTGACGAGCTACCATCCAATGACCTTGTCATATATGCAAAAACCCTCATATGATATCCATGATCAGCCTTAGGTCAAAGTCCGTTTAATCCTACTGATCAGGCTATCTTAAAGTTCCATTATACTACCGAATCTAGAAAATGATTATTCACCATATGTGAATAAGAAGTCATCCGCCCAGCAGACGACCCAAGGCCTTGTCCATTTTCACATTCAGTATAATGCCTTTAAGAGGATACCTTTAACTCCTCAGAGCTATGATTCCGATATCTGCAACAAACCCTTCATCGTATACAAGTCATGCACCCAACGAACCGGTCTATAAGCTTACTACCTCTGAGACGCTTTAGCCATTGGAACATCAAAGTACACAAGTCATATACATGAAGTAGTTCATTTACTCAGGATTAAGGTTATTGCATAATGAACATCAAAAGCAGATTGATCCACTCATAGCGGACTACGTAGATCAATCACGCTTTAGTCCCGGTCTAATATGTCACCACTAAGCAACATATCCATGTCTCTACTTGGGAGTCCAGCTCCAGACAGTCAAGACAGACCATCCCCTCCAAGGCTTTAGACAACATAATAGTCTTAACATGAGTTAGATGCTCGGTCTAACCCCATAGACTACAGACCATAGTTTAGACTGCTAACTTTAGAACATTGTCTTCTCGCATACAAAAGTCCATTGCATGCAACGTTCTAACAGTTTTAACACAAGCAGTCAGTGAGCCATATTTGCTTACATTTACTTTAACATGTAAATAAGACGAGGACAGATAGCAATGTAATGAATAACCTCTAAGTATAATTTTATTATCCAGTTCAAAATGAATACATCAAAATGTCTCTAATACTTAGGGCATTTCCTAACACGACTTAAGTCAATTTACGAAAGGGAGTTAATGGCGATAGTCATGGCCGTCCAAAAGTGGAGACCGTATTTACTGGGGCATAAGTTCATGGTTAGAACAGATCAAAGAAGCCTCAAGTACCTGTTGGAACAATGATTGATCAATAGCGAGTACCAAAAATGGCTCTCCAAGCTACTAGGTTATGAATTTGAAATACAGTATAAACAGGGGGTAGGAAATAAGGTCGCCAATGCACTATCTAGGATACCAATCGAAACCTCGTTGAAATTAATATCGGTACAACAGCCCTTCGACTTCACGGAATTGCAGCAAGAGGTTATCCAAGATGGACGCCTGGCACAGATTATTTCGGGTATCCAAGAAGGGAAGGACTCTTTCCCTGGATTCACTCTGGAGCAGGAACGATTACATTACAAAGGCGGGTTAGTAATTCCTAAATTCTCTCCATTCATTCCAAAGTTGCTCCATGAGTTTCACAACAGTCCGGTGGGTGGACACTCGGGGGTGTTTCGGACCTACAAACGCCTAGCCAACCACTGGTACTGGATAGGGATGAAAAGGGATGTGCAAGATTACATAGTCGCATGCCCGACTTGCCAACAAAATAAGGCACAGACATTATCCCTGGGGGGGTTATTACAGCCCCTCCCATTGCCCGACCAAGTCTGGGAAGACTTAACAATGGATTTTATAGAAGGGCTTCCAAAATCGGAAGGATTCAATACTGTCTTGGCGGTAGTGGACCGACTAAGCAAATATGCTCATTTCCTGGCTCTCCGACACCCATTCACAGCTCAATCTGTGGCTAAAGTATTCATGAAAGAAGTCATTCGTCTGCATGGCATTCCTCGCTCAATCATTTCCGATCGAGACAAGATTTTCCTCAGCATATTTTGGACGGAGATATTCGAGCTACAAGGGACAGAGCTTAAGCGTCGCATTGCTTACCATCCTCAAACAGATGGCCAGACCGAAGTTGTCAACCGATGCATCGAAGCCTACTTACGTTGCTTCACCGCTGGGAAACCGAAGCAGTGGGTAACCTGGTTGTCATGGGTAAAATATTGGTATAACACTTCTTTTCATGCGGCAGTCAAATCTACTCCTTTCCGAATACTATATGGCCGCGACCCACCCCTATTAATCAGGGTAAGAACAGGACTGACCAGAGTGGCTTCAGTGGAGCAATTGTTGCAGGACAGGGATGATGTTATAGAGGAACTAAAAGGACACTTGACGCGTGCTCAAGAGAAAATGAAGAGTAGAGCGGATGGAAGCCAAAAAGAAGTTCAATATGAAGTTGGAGACATGGTTTACCTCAAAATAAGACCGTATCGACAAAAGTCCCTGGCTAGGAGAAGAAACGAGAAGCTAGCTCCTCGATATTATGGGCCCTACAAAATTCTGTCCCGCATTGGAGTAGTGGCTTACAAACTATTGCTACCAGAATCATCCAACATCCATCCAGTATTTCATGTGTCACAGCTTAAGCGAGCAGTGGGAGCACAAAAATATGTTCAAGACCTGCCTCCACAACTCAATGAAGAGATGGAGCTGATTGTAGAACCGGTTGACGTTCTGGGCGTCCGACCGAGTTCAGTGGGACCTCTGGGCGCAAAGGAGGTTTTGATCCAATGGCAAGGTCTACCAACATTTGAAGCCACGTGGGAATCGAGTGAAGTAATCCGACAGCAGTTTCCCTCGTTTCCCCCTTGAGGACAAGGTGAAAGTGTGGGCGGCGGGTAATGTTAGGACCCCGGTGTATTTCACTTACGTAAGGCGCAATCGGAAACAAGAGCAAGACAGTCATTAACCCAAGTAATAATTAAGAATGAGAGGAGATTGTTAGGATTCGGTTATAGGTTGTTAGTCATCGAGAAGAGAGAAGAAAATTAGTTATAGAGAGAAAAAATGAGAAGCGAGAAAATGATTAACCGCAGAGGAGAGAATAATCAGTTATATAGCAATAGATTAGAGAGGATAGGAATATCAGAAAACAAAGTAAGAAAGTTCAGTTGGGAGAGCTAGCAGACCTCTCTAACGTTTGCAAACCTATCTGTAATTCTTGTTTCAATAGAAAAATTCTATAATTGTTCAGCAATTCTTTCTTTCTGTCTTTCGGATCCCAACAGAAACCACCTCAAAAAATAAAAAAAGCAAAAAATAAAATAAAATCAAGAAACAATCAGACAGGAAGAAGAGATGCCAACCTGATTAACAACACGATCTATAACTCCAGTATTGTCATGTCCTCTCTTTGGGGCAATGGAATCAAATTCATCAAATAAGAGAAGGCATGGTGCTGCAGCAGCTGCTTTGGAGAATATATCACGCACCTATTAGCAAATATACACGCATCAACTATATGCAATATAAATTACACATGACCATCTAATGTAATCTTTTGTTAAAGGGTGTCAGTGTGCATTTTTCTTTTTTCTCCCCCGTAACATTGAGATCGAGCCACCTATACATAATACCCCACAATTAGTTTTATCAGTTGGAACAAACTGATGCTGCAATTAGAGTTCTCTGTAATACTTGTCTAACTGCGGAGGTTTCCATCAATATGTTGAGATAACATGCACGTTTTTAAAAAGAAGAGGCATGGTATACTTTAAAAGCATCTAATATACCATCCCTTGGGAAAGAAAAAATCATTTTCTACCTTAGCTTCTTATTAGTCGAGAAAAAATTTGAAATCAGAATATGTCTGTATGAATTCTATCAGATTTTAGGGTTTGAATGACTGTGTATTGATCAGCTAATAGGTACATATATATATACACAAAAAACTATAGCATCAAATCAGGAAACTACTAACTGCTTCTAACTAAAATCCCTAAACTTATGGGATTTACATATATACACGTTTTCCCACAAATTCTAAGATACTTTTCCATTACAACAGACCAGTTTATGTACAGCTCAAGGGAACACTAAATAAGGAAAGAAAACCTCCTAATTACAGCCACATAAAAACTATGATACAGTTTCCTTATTTACCTAAATTATAATCCGCTAACTATGGAAAGAATAAACAGAAAGTTTGCATATATATATTTACAGCTAATAAAATAAAACACAAAAAATCTTCCAACACTCCTCCTCAAGCTTAGGAATAGATATTTCGCATTCCAAGCTTGCAAAGAAGATTTTCGTGACTTGATCTCAACAAACTCTTAGTAAGAACGTCCGCTTCTTGCTCTTGAGTGGGGATATAGCGAAGGTTGATTCTTCAATCTTCACTCTTGCAAGTTTCCCCACAACTTGGTACAGTACCCGGATGTTGACTTGCAATCTTCACTTCCAACCAAATCTACATCAACATTTGATACTCCTGTCTTCAGCCTTTAGGAACATCAACCCCTTACCAACCGTTCCCTTGGGATATCTCAAAATGTAATTCACAGCTTCTAAGTGTCTTTGAGTAGAAGAGTGCATATATTGACTCACTACACTCACAGCATAGGCAATATCTGGTCAAGTAAGAGACAAATAGATCAACCTTCCCATCAATCGCTAGCATCTCCCTACATCAACCGGTGCTTCTGTACCTGCAACCTTACTTTTCCATGCCTTCCAATTTTCCTGTTTCTTTCAACAAATCAAGTATGTATTTCCTTTGAGAAATGAAAATACCTTCTTTGCTCTAGGCAACTTCCATCCCAAGAAAGAACCTCAATGGCCCCAAATCTTTAACCTCAAACTCCTCCTTCAACTTGCTCTTAAGCCTCAGAATCTCATCCTCATCATCACCTGTGAGAATTATGTCATCAACATACACAATAAGAATAGCTCTCCTGTTCGAGTTCCGCACCTTTATAAACAAAGTATGATCGGCTTTTCCTTGTTAGTATCCTAACCGAGTAAGAGTCGAGTTGAATTTTGTGAACCACGCCCTTGGAGATTGCTTTAGGCCATATAACGACTTTTTCAGCTTGTAGTTTCTCGAATCCTGGAGGCACCTTCATATATACTTCCTCATCAAGATTGCTATTCAAAAATCCATTCTTAATGTCAAGCTGATGCAACTTCCAATCCAGATTGGCTGCAATGGATAAGAGAACACGTATGGAATTTAACTTGGCTACAGGGGCAAATGTCTCATCATAGTTTATCCCATGTGTTTGTGTATACCCTTGAGCAACTAGGCGAGCTTTATGCCTCTCTACTTCTCCAGTGGCCTTGTACTTCACGGTGAACACCCATTTACTCCCAACAACCTTCTTTCCTTCAGGCAAATTAACTATCTCCCAAGTCCCATTTGCCTGTAAGGCTCTCATCTCCTCCTGTACAGCATCCTTCCATCTTGGATTCTTTAAGGCCACATAGATGTTCTTTGGAGTCTCTATTTCATCAATCTTTGCTGTAAAGGCCCTGAACTCAGAAGATTACTGTTTACAGGTCACAACATTAGAAATTGGATGTTTAGTGCACGACCTTACCCCTTTCCGAATCGCAATGGGTTGATCCAGATCATCTACCATAGGAGACAACCTTCCCATCGTTATTCCTAGAACCGGTTCTTGATTGGATGACTGGCTCTGCTTAGAGATCAATGGTCTGCGGGAATAGACTTGCAAAGGTTTCTGGATTGGTAACACTTCTCTTTGAGACGTAGGAGTATGGACAGGTTCATCCCCAAACTATTGATTGGAGACTTCTTTAACAACAGGTATAGGAAGAAGCTGACTCGCATATTCTGACTTAGAATTTTCTGTATTAGAGGTTGCAGATACGGATGGCAGGGATGACTCAGATATGGCTTGAGTTATTGGTAATGACATAGTTAAACTCCACATTGGATCCCAATGGCTTCTCCCCCCAAAACTCTCTCTTTGAGACCTATCTGTTGAGTGATAACATTGATCCTCAAAGAAGGTTACATCACACGATACGAAAAATTTCTTAAGGGTAGGTGAATAACATTTATAGCCCTTCTTTGTTGGGGAGTATCCTACAAAGACACACTTAAAGGCTTTGGGATCGAGTTTACTTCGACCAAGTAGGTTATTGTGGACAAAGACAGTACACCTAAATACCTTTAGAGACAGGGAGTTAAATAGGCTGGTGTTTGGAAAACTGTCTTGAATGACACTTAGAGGGGTTCTAAATTTCAGGATTTTTGAAGGTAAGCGGTTTATCATATGTGTTACTTTAAGAATTGCTTCCCCCCAGTAATGATTAGGAAGATAAACTGAAAACATGATTGATCTAGTAACTTCCAACAAATGACGATTTTTTCTCTCCATAACCCCATTCTGTTTTGGTGTATCTACACAGGAACTTTAATGATAAATACCCTTTTTTCTCAAGTACTCACCGAACACATTTGAAAAATACTCTTATCCATTATCAGTCCTAAGAACTTTAATATTGGACTCAAACACGGTTTGAACAAATTTGTGAAACTGTTTAAACCAGAACAAAGCTTCGGATTTTTCTTTCATCAAGTATACCCAACAAGCCCTTGAATGATCAGCAATAAAGGTAATAAACCACTAAGTCCTAGTTAGGTTCATTGTCCTAGAGGGATCCCAGATGTCACTATGGATTAAATGAAAGGATTTTAAGGGTGTATATAGATGTGGTTGACAATAAGCTCTGGATTGTTTGGCAAGTACACAATGCTCACAATGAAACAAAAATTGCTCTTTTTTAATGAACAGATTCGGGTACAAAGTTTTCATATAAGAGAAACTTGGATGTCCTAAACGTTGATGCCATAACATAATCTCAAACTCAGAAATAACATACAAAGACCTTTTATTTTTTATGATAGACTCTTTTTCTTTGATGAGGTAGTACAGACCATCTCTCTTTTCAGCAGTGCCAATCATCCTCCTCGAAGTACGGTCCTGAAATTCACAATGGGTAGGAAAAAATGTTACTACACAATCCATATCATTAATTAACTTACTAACTGAAAGAAGATTGTAAGTTAACTTAGGCACGTGCAACATCGATTCTAGAATCATATTTAGGTAAGCGAACCGTCCCTCTTCCTATGGCTGGTGACTTTTTTCCATCAGCAACCCAGACATTAATCATCTTATTGTTTTTGTCATACTCATCAAACACTTGCAAAGATCCTGTCATATGATCGGAAGCTCTTGTGTCAACAATCCAACAACTTTCTAGATGCTTTTTACCTGTTTGTGCCATGGCTGCTATGGGATTTTGTGTCTCGGCTCCTCCTGGTGGAGTATTGGTAGGTTTGGCCTGATTTAAGAGTTGACATAACATATCTATTTGTTCAACCGAGAAGCTCACATTCAAGATGTTGCCTGCATTGGATTGTGCTAAATGGGCCGCCTTATTTTGACCACCACGTTGTCCTCCTCGTTGTGACTTCGGTTTGAAGTTGGCAGGTTTTCCATGTAGATCCCAGCATTGTTCACGAGTATGGTATGGCTTGTTGCAGTAGTCACAAAGCACGAACTCCTTGGATTGAGAGCCACAGCCATCTCTTTGCTCCTCTCAGCCTTCTTTTTGTTTGCTTACCACAAGTGCTGAGCTTTGAGTCTCCATAGCCGATGCAGCCTCTCCACCATTAGGATTCATCATTACACGCTTCCTGCTTTCTTCTCTTCTCACTTCAGCAAATGATTCACGAAGTGTTGGAAAAGGCTTCATCCCAAACAGTCGTCCCCGTACCTCATCAAGGCTTGGATTTAATCCTTGTAAAAAATCAAAAGTATGCTCTTTCTCTAGCATCTTAGCAAACTTTGCTGCATCATTGGTGCATTCCCAACCTGTTTCATAAAAGAGATCCATCTCTTGCCAATCCGAACATGGAATTATGATAATCCGTGACAAAGAGATTTCCCTGTTGAGTGTTTCGAATCTTGAACCTTATCTCAAAACGTTGAGATGTATTCTCTAGATCTAAATAGATTTCTTGAACAGCATCCCAAACGTCCTTTGCCGTCTTGTAAAACAGATAGGTTCTTCCAATGTTTGGCTCCATGGAATTGATAAGCCAAGCCATGACGATAGAATTTTCTACCTCCCAAGTGCTGAAATTCGGTGATGTGTTCTATGGAACTCTGACCGATCCAATTAAGTATCCAACCTTTCCCCTTCCACGGATTACTAGCATAACAGATTGGGACCATTCACAAAAAATTGTCCATTAAGTTTATGCTAAGTAATCTGTAAGGAGTGGCTGTCAACGATTGTTGATGAACCTACCATTGTTGCTGGAGCTACTTGACCCACCACGGTTGAAAAGACTTTCGAGGATGAAGAAATCTGCTGTTCTCCAGACATTTTTGAAGGACGAGACTATTTCTGGATTAGGGTTACTAGGGCCGGAATGGCTCTGATACCATGAAATCAGAATATGTCTGTATGAATTCTAAAATACTTTTCCATTACAACAGACCGGTTTATGTACAGCTCAAGGGAACACTAATAAGGAAAGAAAACCTCCTAATTACAGCCACATAAAAACTATGATACAGTTTAGTTATTTACCTAAACTATAATCAGCTAACTATGGAAACAATAAACAGAAAGTTTACATATATATATTTACAGCTAATAAAATAAAACGTAAAAAATCTTCCAACAAAAGTCAACACTCTTTAGGTTCTACTTTCTAGTACAAATTTCTGTAAAATTTCAACCAAAAAAAGGTGGAATGTTTTTCTAATAAAAAAAAGGCAGTTTAGTAGGAAGAAAATGCCTCTTACAGCTTGCTCCGAAGCACCAATATACTTATTCAACAGCTCAGGCCCTTTAACTGATATGAACGGTAATGAACAAGTAGCTGCAGCAGCGCCAACTATGTGTGTCTTGCCACAACCAGGGGGGCCATATAATAAAACATTGGACCGCAATCTTAAAGGAGCTTTTGCAAAAATATCTGGGAACTTCGAGGGCAACTCAATCATCTGATATTAATACAAGAAATTAGAAGTTACTATGAGGAATATAATAAAATCTGTATAATAAAATCTGACCAGATGTGTGTGTGTTGGGGGGCCCGGGTGTGTGTGTGGGGGGGGAAGGAATGCAAACTATTACAATGACAGGGATACATGCCGAGAAATAAGCGTGCTATAATAAAAGAGAGGTAGGAAAACACAGGTTCATCCTCTTATATATGAAAGGAAAATTATGGAAGATGTTCTAGACCATCTTAAGCAAAACTAACTACCCTATAGACGATATATTTTATCTGAGTGAGGCAGAAAGAGACTATCAAAGTTAATATAATTAGAAATATTATGGAATTATTTGATTTGTAATTTTAGGAGTGTTTTGGTGTAATTTATGTATTTTAGGAATAATAGAAGATATAGAATTAATTTCCAATATCTCATTTAGGTAGTTTCCTATGTTATTAGTTTCCTAATTTTGTGTAAGTTAGTTTCCTTATTTGATGGAGTAGCAATTTTGGCTGCTTTATATGTACCGTGTAAATTGCATCCTATGGTGCAATGAATAAGATACTTTTCTCTGAAAAACCGCATAATATCAGAACCTCCTCTAACCCTACACCCAAAACCCTAAAGACTCACGTTACCCTTCTCCCTGACCTGCTTTTCCCGAAACCCTAAGATCCATTCAAGATGACAAAATACGACATGACCAGTCAACAAAGTACCACATCTGATGTCACATCTTCACCCAAGGGACCGTCTATAGCCAATACCGAGAGCACTGAAGGCCATCTTCTTTTCATCATTGGACACAAACTCAATGGCCAAAATTATCTTCAATGGTCAAAGTCCGTGATGATGTTCATATGCAGCTAAGGAAAGAAGAATTACATAGCTGGAGTTTCGGCTTCTCCAACAGCCAATGATTCTAAGTATCGAGTTTAGAAAACTAAAAATAATATGGTTATGTCTTGGCTCATCAACACCATGACCAATGAGATTAGAGAGAATTTTCTTTTGTACGGGACGGCAAAAGAAATATGGGATGTAGCCAAAGAGACCTATTCGAAGTTTGACAACTTATCTGAAATCTTTGTTATAGAGAGTATCCTTCATGATTTGCACCAAGGAGACCTCAACGTGACTCAATACTTCAATGTCTTAACGAAAAACTGATAGCAACTAGACATGTTTAAGGAGCACAATTGGAAATGTCCTGAAGATGCCCTTAGATACAAACAGATCATTGAGAAGAAAAGGCTTTACAAATTTTTGTTGAGCCTTAACAAAGAACTCGATGATGTCAGAGGAAGAATAATTGGATTGAAGCCTTTACCTAATATTCGAGAAGTGTTTTCTGAAGTTCGTATGGAAGAGAGTCTGAAAAGGGTACTGCTTGGTTCATCCACTGCCACACACAGTCCTGAAGTCTCTGCCCTCGCTGTTCAAGGCAGCTAATCCTACCCAAAAGACAATAGATCAAAGAAAGTAAGGCCTTGATGTGATCATTGCCGCAAACCAGGGCATACCAAGGAGACATGCTAGAAAATCCATAGCAAACTACCGTATTGGAAGCCTGGTTGGTTTTCTAACTCCAAGGAAGGACGTGGAGCTTTGGCTACCAAGGAAGAATCTACCCAATCATCCGAAAATAATCTATTTAGCAAGGAACAGATTGAATTCTGCTAGGAGTCCAGTACACTTTACATATGTGAGGCATAATCGGAAGCAAGGGTAGAATAGTCTTTTAGGAGGTGAAAGTGTAGATCTCTAGAAGTTTGTTATAAATTAGTTAAGTAGGTTAGCTACTGAGGCACAAGGGCAGGAAAACGGTGTGATCACTAGGAGGGAAAAGTTAGTTATATAAGGAGAAGGGAATTGGACTGAGAGGATAAGAAAGAAGGGGTATTGTGTGTGAGAGCTAGCAGACCTCTCAAATTGTCTACAAAGCCTATCTGTAATTTCTTTTCTTTGAGAGTGAATAAAATAGTTGCTAATCAACCTATTTCGAATTCATAACAAAGTGGTATCAGAGCATTCTCGACCTGGGAAATGGCAGCCAAAAGGGTAGACGAACGTCTAGGAATGGTGGAAGAGCAGGTAGGGTCGGTACGGGAGGAGATGCTGAGAGAATTCGAGAAAAATGAGAGGGGATCTCATATGGATACCTGTTTTGGAAAGAAATTTAGAGATGTTGATGGGAAATTTGGACTTGTTGCTGAAGCCCCCCATCAATTCCAATAAAGAAAGTCAAGACCAAGTAGCGCCTACTCCGACATCAGCAGCAACTACGGTAGGTCATCTTGAGGAATTGCCTCGCAAAGGAGACTAGAGGTGGGAAAATCGAGGCCGCGGGATAAAGATGCTGATTTTTTATGGAGAAAATCTTGATGGATGGATCTATCGAGCGGAACGATTTTTCAATTTGAATAGGAAAAGCTCGAAGCAGCAGTCATCAACTTGGATGGGGAAGCACTGGTATGGTTTCAATGGGAAGATCGACGGCGAACAATCCGTAGCTAGGAGGAGCTAAAAAGAACGATCATGGATTGATTTCGCTCAACTCAGGAAGGATCCATCTGGGAGCAATTTATGTCTCTAGTGCAAATGGGATCGGTGAAGGAGTATTGGTGACATTCGAGCTTCACGCGGCATCACTGGAAAATATGCCAAAGTCGGTTTTGGAGAGGAACTTCATTATTGGATTGAAGCCTGAAATTCACACAGAGGTTAGAATGATGCAACCCCATGGCCTGGCAAGAATTATGGATTTTGCCCAACGAGTGGAGGAGAGAAACAACTCTAGACTGGACCAAAGAGGCCCAAACTTTTTTGTCTATGGATCGAGGCCCAACTTCAACTTACAAAGGTTCTAACAGCTTAGGAGGAATCAATCGATACCCACTTCCCACAGGGAATCGAGCATCGACAAACCCAGAGAAACCAGCAAACCCAAAGAACGGGGCTCCATTCCGTCGCCTCATGGACGCTAAATTACAAGCAAAAAGAGAAAAGGGTTGTGCTATCGCTGTGACGAGAAATACTCGGTGGGCCACGTCTGCAAGAAAAAGGAACTGCAAGTTTTAGTCATTAACGAAGAAGATCAACCAAGGCAGATGGAGACCGATGAAGAAGAAGAGGTAGGTGTGATAAATCTCGTCAAAATTTCCTTAAATTCTGTGGTGGGTTTGATGACAGCAAAGACCATGAAGTTGAAGGTGAGGATTGGAGCTTAGGAGGTCGTGGCCTTAATAGACTCAGGGGCTACCCATAATTTCATGGCCACAGATTTAGTAAGGAAGCTGGGTATTCCAACGGTGACAATCGAAGGATACAGGGTGGTTAGGGGAACGGGTTTGTCCGTGAGAGGAGTATTAGGAAATGCCCTAAGTATTAGAGACATTTTGATGTATTCATTTTGAACTGGATAATAAAATTATACTTAGAGGTTATTCATTACATTGCTATCTGTCCTCGTCTTATTTACATGTTAAAGTAAATGTAAGCAAATATGGCTCACTGACTGCTTGTGTTAAAACTGTTAGAACGTTGCATGCAATGGATTTTTGTATGCAAGAAGACAATGTTCTAAAGTTAGCAGTCTAAACTATGGTCTGTAGTCTATGGGGTTAGACCGAGTATCTAACTCATGTTAAGACTATTATGTTGTCTAAAGCCTTGGAGGGGACGGTCTGTCTTGACTGTCTGGAGCTGGACTCCCAAGTAGAGACATGGATATGTTGCTTGGTGGTGACATATTAGACCGGGACTAAAGCGTGATTGATCTACGTAGTCCGCTATGAGTGGATCAATCTGCTTTTGACATTCATTGTGCAATAACCTTAATCCTGAGTAAATGAACTACTTCATGTATATGACTTGTGTACTTTGATGTTCCAATGGCTAAAGCGTCTCAGAGGTAGTAAGCTTATAGACCGGTTCGTTGGGTGCATGACTTGTATACGATGAAGGGTTTGTTTGCAGATATCGGAATCATAGCTCTGAGGAGTTAAAGGTATCCTCTTAAAGGCATTATACTGAATGTGAAAATGGACAAGGCCTTGGGTCGTCTGCTGGGCGGATGACTTCTTATTCACATATGGTGAATAATCATTTTCTTGATTCGGTAGTATAATGGAACTTTAAGATAGCCTGATCAGTAGGATTAAACGGACTTTGACCTAAGGCTGATCATGGATATCATATGAGGGTTTTGCATATATGACAAGGTCATTGGATGGTAGCTTGTCACAGGCTTACGTAATACGGTATATAATTGGGAGTTCAGTTTCAGGTTTATAGTGGTGTGACTCTGAAATTAGTGATCATATGATTGAGTTGTTCGGTACAGAATGATGATCATATGGAATCATGGGAGCCCGATTATATATGTCCAATCAGTCCCTCTACTAGCTCCACATAATTCCTTAACGTTTGGCAAATTGATTTGTGTATGCTATTGGCTAGTTTATTATGCATGGATGGTGATGACACAGGATTAGGATGGTAGACAAGATTCTCTCCGGTTGGATTCAGATTTTGTTTTGGATAATAGAGTACACAATTATTCGAACTCCAAATAAAGTTGCCATGATTTTATTTGAGATTGGATTGGAGTTGTAGAAAATTATCCATGAGAACAAGAATATGAAACACAACCGTTTTGTGGAATTTGAAATTTGAATTTTGAAATTTGAAATTTGAATTTTGAAATTTGAAATTTGAATTTTGAATTTGAAATTTGAATTTGAAATTTGAATTTGAAATTCGAATTTGAAATTTAAATTTGAAATTTAAAATTTGAAATTTGAAATTTGAATTTGAAATTTGAATTTGAAATTTGAAATTCAAATTTTGAATCACAGTCCAAGTAGGATTCGAATTTGTTGTGGAAAATCCACAAGGTTTGAAATTCGAATTTGAGTTGGATTTGGAGAGGATAATCTTGTTAGAATCCTACTTGAATTTTGAATCAAAATCCCAACAAAAGTGGGCAAATTTTTTGAGGATAATCCTCAATGGAAAATTCGGTTTTTGTAGATAAGATTCAAGGGAAAATTCAAGTTTCAATCCTAGTTGAATTTGGATTCTCTCCCTCCCTAAAAGTGGCCGAAATTTTGGAGGCTTTATCCTAGGAAATTCGGTTATTTTTGGATAAGGTTGAGATGAGATTTAGCTTGAAAAATCCTAGTGGAATTTTGATTCTTCCTTATCCTAAAAGTGGCCGAAAATTTGGAGAAGATTTTCTCCTAAAGATTTCGGATTTTTTGGTTGAAAAAGGGAGATAAAATTCTAGTTAAAATCTTGTTTAGATTTGGATTGGATTTATCCTAGAAAACCGAATTTAATTGTGGAGATTCTCCCTTTGAAAATTCGGATTTTTTGGTTTGGATAAGGGAGAAAATCTTTTCCTAGTCCAATTCGAATTCAGAGAATCACCTCATGCAGGTCTATAAATAGAGGTCCTGCCACTCCAGTTCTCTCAGACCACAGACTCTCAGGTGAGCAGGCTTATTGTTGCACAGCTCATCGTGAAAATAAAGTTCTTTAGAGATCTGGGTGGTCGGAAGAAGACTAGCAGTGCTAGCATACCGATCGAGGTTCAGAGTGCCCACACACTCAGCCATTCGGGAATTGGAGAATAGTAGAGAAGGCTAGTTGGTTGAAGCCTCCAGTCACTCTCCTCCTGTTCATTGGCGTCCTTGAGGTATGAGTTTTAATTGTTGTTGATTTATTGTATATGGCATCATGAGATATTTAACGATCTAAAATTTTTTATTGTTCCGCTGCGCCACTCTGATACGTTTTTACCGATTTATTTTCCTACAATTGGTATCAGAGCCATCTCATGACTATGCCATGTACATAAATTAGACAATTACTTAGTCTTTTTATTTATGTATGGATTTGATATTTAGAGAGTGGCATTCTAGGGTTACTTTATGTTGTTATCATGTATTATGTATAAAGTATGTGGTTATTTTAATTTTTTGAATTATTATAAGCATGCTTGTTTATACCGGTTATGGTTCCTTAGAATTTAGAAAAATTGTATCTAGGAATTTTTTATGTAACCATGGGAGCAGTTTATTAACACTGTAATTTTCCCATGGATATTAATTTTTGTCTCTTAGAATTTTTGTGGATAGAATTTTGTACACCGGAAACGGTATAGGAATTTTTTATGTAATTATTCTTGGAGGAGATTGAAGATTGAAGACCGTAATTTATTTTTCCCAAAAGTTAAATTTAATTTAAAGGTTGAAATTTTGATTGTGTGGAAAATTTTAATTTAATTGGGATTCAAATTAATTTTTGGAGATCCTAAAAGATAAATTGGAATATGGCACGAAAATCGAGACACGACCCCTCGGGATAGGCCGACAAACCTTGGTGGGGCTGCAGCCCCTGCCCTCGGGCAGGATGGGGCTGCGGCAGCCCCTGTGCAGGCCCACACCACCCACGGCCGCAGGCTCTGCCTGCAGCCAGGGGTGGCCGTGGCCTGCCCAAGGCTGGCCGCAGCCTGGGCGTGCAGCCTCTGGCTGCAGGCGCTGCCTGCAGCCTGCCGGCTGCTGCGCCCAGTCTGGGCGTGCAGCCTGGTGCTGCAGGCTTGGCCTGCAGCCCGGCAGGCTGCACAAGGGGCGACCGTGGGCTGCCAGCCCCTCCGGGGTTGGTGGCTGCCCACGGTGGCTGCCGCCTTCACGGGTGGCGGTGCGGCGGTCCAAAAATTTGAAAATTTTGATTTTTAAATTTGAGATTTGATTTTAAATCATGTTTAAAAATATGTAATTAAAAATTTGAAATTTTTGAAATTACATATTATTACACATGATGATTAAAATTGTTTAAAATTTGAATTAGAAATTTAAATTTGAAATTCGAATTTGGAGTTTGAATTTGAAATTTAAATTTTTGGAAATTTAAATTTTAAATAATTCTTGGGATGAGAAATAAATGGAGAGGCTACATAAAGATGGATACAAGAAGACGGAACAAAATTCAAGACCCAAAGAATGCTTTGGATGGAATTTTGTAATCTTTATTTTCTTTGTTCTAGGATGGAACCATAGCTTGGTTAGTCTGTCAATTATTTTTTTCTGTGATATGTCATGGATGTATAAATATGTATTGATGGATGTTTTGTATGCATATTTGATAACATGTCATATAGGATAGGTGAGTGCCGCTCATACTATATTGATCATACATAATTTGTCAAAACTTGCATGTTTTTCAAAATATTGAGTGGGAGAGGGTTTCAAACAAAACCCACGGCCTCCATTGTTGATCCATATGTGAAAGCATGGTAACGCCTCGCGTTAGTTCTGACCTGACCACACCCCTCGGTAGGTGTTTACCGCCGCCGGTATACTAGATTGGATCTCCTATGTGGAAAACGTGTTCGGGTGCGATCCTATTCATGACCACCCCTCGGTGGCTTGGTAGGACGTGGATCGGGCTACGTAAACAATGGTTATACAGTCAAGACTCGTTTAGTTATTAACCTTCCCTAGAAGCTCTGTTAACTAAACTGGTGGCCAAATAAGCGGTTATTAATATATGTCTTAACCTTGGAGGATTTAAGGTAACATATATTAATTGGACGGGGTCCATGTTCCGGCTATTTGTTCTCATGACCACCCCTCGGTGGCTTGGGGCAATAGGTGCTGAGAATTACCGTTGCAATGCTACATTTTTTTCAAGTTTCATGTAGGAACATACTTGTATGTTTTATTTGCTAAATTATCTGCATATTTGCTTGGGCTTTGTAATGATGTCTAGTATAATTTTATTTCAGTTCAAAATGTCACCGACACCCCTCATTTCGATACTTACTGAAAATAAGTTGAATGGCGACAATTATAAAGATTGGAAAAGAAATCTATTAATAGTTCTCAACTGCGAGAGACACAAGTTCGTACTGGACGAACCATGCCCACCTGGGCCCAAACCTGACACACCACTTGAGGAGGTCCCGGTTGCCTATAATCGTTGGAGAGAATCCAATGAGATAGCTCGATGCTACATCCTTGCTAGCATGACGAGTGCTTTACAAAAGTAGCATGAGACTTATCAAGTTGCTGGGGAGATCATGGAAAATCTGGAGGACATGTTCGGAGGCCAAGAAAAATTGGCTCGACAGTCCGCTATCACCAGCATTATGAACTCTAAGCAAAAGGCGGGTGCTCCGGTGAAGGACCATATGATCACTCTAATGGGATTCTTCGCTGAGGCTGCCGAGAATGGTGCTGAGTTGGACTATAACACCCAGATCGAGATGGTGTTCAAGACTCTGTCTAAAGATTTTGTGGGGTTTAAGGCCGCATACAATCTGGCGACAAAGGAGTTAGGACTTACCGAGCTCATGAAGCAACTACAGGCTTATGAGCGGATGATCAGGGATGAGGATACGGTCCGACCTAAAGGAGAGGCCAATTTGGCGGAATCTTCCAATCCCTCACGGAAGAGGAAGAGGCCAAATAAGAAGCAAGTGGCTTCCAGTTCTTCTAATCCTCCTGTCTCAGACGGGAAGAAGAAGAAGAAGAACAAGAAGCCGAAGGACCCTAAAAAGTCCAAATGCTTCCACTGTGGGAAGGTAGGTCACTTCAAGAAGGCTTGCCGGGAATTCCTAGCCTCCAAGGGCAAGGAAGGTAAGGAACTTCATTACCTAGAAGCGTGTTTGGTGGAAGAATCGAAAGACACTTGGGTCATTGATTCGGGCGCCACTAATCATGTTTGTGTTTCTATGCAGGGGTTCGTGGAAACGAGAAGTCTACATGATAGGAGCCTCTCGTTGCGGACTGGAGATGGTAGCTTTGTGGTGGCTGAGGCAGTGGGAGACGTTCATCTTTATTTTGATCAATTTAGGTTTATTTTATTGAAAGACTGTTTTTATGTTCCTAATTTTAGGAGGAACCTTATATCGGTAGCTTGTTTAATAAAGGATTCTTATTCAGTTTCTTTTAGTAAAAGAGTTGATATTCGTAGAAATAAGTCTTTTATCTGTTCTGGATGGATGGATGGAAACCTATATTTGATCAGACCAAAGATGTACTCACTGCTTGACACTGAATTAATTGATAACTCTAAAAGGTTGAAAGTTTCTCACTCTAACAAGGCGTATCTTTGGCATTTAAGACTTGGTCATATTAATCAGGATAGGATTCAAAGATTGGTGAAAGACGGTCCTCTGGAATCTCTGGAGGAGGTACGACTTCCCCAATGTGAGTCTTGTCTAGAGGGTAAGATGACTAAGAGGTCTTTTGGAGCTAAGGGTACAAGGGCACAGGAGCTCTTAGAAATTGTGCACACTGACGTATGTGGCCCCATGAACGTCACAGCACGAGGAGGGTTCGAGTACTATGTCTCTTTCATAGATGATTACTCGAGGTATGGATATGTGTATCTGATGCACCGCAAGAGCGAAACCTTTGACAAGTTCAAAGAGTATCGTGCGGAAGTGGAAAAGCAATTGGATAAATCCATAAAGACACTTCGATCTGATCGAGGTGGCGAATACCTCTCTGATGAATTTCTAGGACATCTTGTAGAGAACGGGATTTTATCCCAATTGACTGCACCTGGTACTCCATAACAGAATGGTGTAGCCGAAAGGAGAAATAGGACCTTATTGGATATGGTACGATCCATGATGAGTTACTCAACGCTGCCATTATCATTTTGGGGACATGCTTTACAAACGGCGTGCTATATTCTGAACCAGGTTCCGAGCAAATCAATTCCTAGAACTCCGTATGAATTGTGGCGTGGCAGGAAGCCCTCCCTTGGACATATGAGAATATGGGGCTGCCCGGCACATGTACTGGATGGGGATGCGAAGAAGTTGGAACCAAGATCAGAATTGTGCATGTTTGTAGGGTATCCAAAGGGAACTAAAGGAGGTCTGTTCTATAACCCGAAGGAACAAAAGGTCATTGTCTCAACCCATGCGACATTCTTGGAGGAAAGTCACATGAATGACTTTAAACCTCGAAGCAAAGTGGTGCTAGAGGAGTTATCGGGTGAAAGAACTGCTCCACAGATTTCGGTCTTGGACGCAAGTCCAAGTTCCAGTGAAAGACCTGCAGACGATCAACAATTTAGGGTGCCTCGTCGTAGTGGGAGGGTTTCTAAGAAACCTAATTTCTTTATGTATGATGCAGAGGTATACCAGGCCGAGGCTCATGAGCATGAGGAAGATCCGGTCACATATGATGAAGCTATAAAGGATGTTGATTCTAGATCTTGGAAACAGGCTATGAACAATGAGATGGATTCTATGAAATCCAACTCTGTTTGGGAACTTGTAGATTTGCCGGATGGGATAAAACCCATTGGATGCAAATGGGTCTACAAAAGAAAGAAGGATGCGGAAGGGAGAGTGGAAACTTTCAAAGCTAGACTGGTTGCAAAGGGATACACGCAAAAGGCTGGAATCGATTACGAGGAAACCTTTTCGCCTGTTGCTATGCTGAAGTCTATCCGTATTCTTCTGTCCATTGCTGCGGCTCTCGATTACGAGATCTGGCAAATGGATGTCAAGACGGCATTCTTGAATGGCCATCTTGAAGAGTGTATCTATATGATACAGCCCGAAGGGTTCGTAGCAAAAGGCCAAGATAAGAAAGTCTGCAAGTTGCTTAGATCCATTTATGGATTAAAGCAGGCATCCCGCTCATGGAACCAGAGGTTTGATCAAGCGATTAAGACATTTGGTTTTGAGCAGAACGTTGATGAACCTTGTGTTTATAAACGTATTAAGGATGAAAAAGTGGTCTTTCTGATACTCTATGTCGATGATATACTACTCATTGGGAATGATGTAGGGAACTTATCATCGGTCAAGCTTTGGTTACACCAACAGTTTGACATGAAGGACTTGGGAGAAGCTAATTATGTTCTAGGCATTCGTCTCTTCAGAGATCGAAAGAACAAAATGATAGCGTTATCCCAAGCTTCATACATAGATAAAATAATTGACAAATATGCAATGCTAGAGGCAAAGAAAGGCTCACAACCTTCTATTGCCGGTTTAACTCTTTCATTGGATGACTGTCCCAAGACATCGGAAGAAAGAGAGTGTATGAGTAAGGTCCCTTATGCATCCGCTGTGGGTAGCCTTATGTACGCTATGCTTTGCACTCGCCCGGACATATGTTTTGCAGTAGGTATGGTGAGTCGATATCAAGCGAATCCTGGAACCAAGCACTGGCAAGCAGTAAAGCATATACTCAAGTATCTTAAGAGAACGAGGGATTATATGCTAGTGTATTCTGGAGGGGACCTAACACCCGTAGGATACACGGACTCAGACTTCCAGACTTGTAAGGATTCGAGGAAATCGACATCTGGATCAGTGTTTTTGCGCGGAGGAGGCGCCATTGTGTGGAGGAGCGTGAAGCAGGGCTGCACAGCTGACTCTACTATGGAGGCTGAATATGTGGCTGCGGCTGAGGCATCTAAAGAAGCGGTTTGGCTCCGCAAGTTCTTTAGAGACCTTGAGGTCATTCCGGGTGTTGACAAGCCTATCACACTTTACTGTGATAATACAGGGGCTATTGCCAACACAAGGGAATCTCGGCACCACAAGAGGACCAAGCACATCGATCGGAGGTATCACATTATTAGAGGGCATGTGGAGACAGGACAAGTGGATGTTTGTAAGATCGCGTCCGAGGACAACATCGCTGATCCCTTTACTAAGACTTTGGTAGCTAGAAGCTTTGAGAGGCATGTAGAGGCGATGGGGATGCGTAACATGGCACATCTACTGGCTTAGGGCAAGTGGGAGATTATTAGGAAATGCCCTAAGTATTAGAGACATTTTGATGTATTCATTTTGAACTGGATAATAAAATTATACTTAGAGGTTATTCATTACATTGCTATCTGTCCTCGTCTTATTTACATGTTAAAGTAAATGTAAGCAAATATGGCTCACTGACTGCTTGTGTTAAAACTGTTAGAACGTTGCATGCAATGGATTTTTGTATGCAAGAAGACAATATTCTAAAGTTAGCAGTCTAAACTATGGTCTGTAGTCTATGGGGTTAGACCGAGCATCTAACTCATGTTAAGACTATTATGTTGTCTAAAGCCTTGGAGGGGACGGTCTGTCTTGACTGTCTGGAGCTGGACTCCCAAGTAGAGACATGGATATGTTGCTTGGAGGTGACATATTAGACCGGGACTAAAGCGTGATTGATCTACGTAGTCCGCTATGAGTGGATCAATCTGCTTTTGACGTTCATTGTGCAATAACCTTAATCCTGAGTAAATGAACTACTTCATGTATATGACTTGTGTACTTTGATGTTCCAATGGCTAAAGCGTCTCAGAGGTAGTAAGCTTATAGACCGGTTCGTTGGGTGCATGACTTGTATACGATGAAGGGTTTGTTTGCAGATATCGGAATCATAGCTCTGAGGAGTTAAAGGTATCCTCTTAAAGGCATTATACTGAATGTGAAAATGGACAAGGCCTTGGGTCGTCTGCTGGGCGGATGACTTCTTATTCACATATGGTGAATAATCATTTTCTTGATTCGGTAGTATAATGGAACTTTAAGATAGCCTGATCAGTAGGATTAAACGGACTTTGACCTAAGGCTGATCATGGATATCATATGAGGGTTTTGCATATATGACAAGGTCATTGGATGGTAGCTCGTCACAGGCTTACGTAATACGGTATATAATTGGGAGTTCAGTTTCAGGTTTATAGTGGTGTGACTCTGAAATTAGTGATCATATGATTGAGTTGTTCGGTACAAAATGATGATCATATGGAATCATGGGAGCCCGATTATATATGTCCAATCAGTCCCTCTACTAGCTCCACATAATTCCTTAACGTTTGGCAAATTGATTTGTGTATGCTATTGGCTAGTTTATTATGCATGGATGGTGATGACACAGGATTAGGATGGTAGACAAGATTCTCTCCGGTTGGATTCAGATTTTGTTTTGGATAATAGAGTACACAATTATTCGAACTCCAAATAAAGTTGCCATGATTTTATTTGAGATTGGATTGGAGTTGTAGAAAACTATCCATGAGAACAAGAATATGAAACACAACCGTTTTGTGGAATTTGAAATTTGAATTTTGAAATTTGAAATTTGAATTTTGAAATTTGAAATTTGAATTTTGAATTTGAAATTTGAATTTGAAATTTGAATTTGAAATTCGAATTTGAAATTTGAATTTGAAATTTAAATTTGAAATTTGAAATTTGAAATTTGAAATTTGAATTTGAAATTTGAATTTGAAATTTGAAATTCAAATTTTGAATCACAGTCCAAGTAGGATTCGAATTTGTTGTGGAAAATCCACAAGGTTTGAAATTCGAATTTGAGTTGGATTTGGAGAGGATAATCTTGTTAGAATCCTACTTGAATTTTGAATCAAAATCCCAACAAAAGTGGGCGAATTTTTTGAGGATAATCCTCAATGGAAAATTCGGTTTTTGTAGATAAGATTCAAGGGAAAATTCAAGTTTCAATCCTAGTTGAATTTGGATTCTCTCCCTCCCTAAAAGTGGCCGAAATTTTGGAGGCTTTATCCTAGGAAATTCGGTTATTTTTGGATAAGGTTGAGATGAGATTTAGCTTGAAAAATCCTAGTGGAATTTTGATTCTTCCTTATCCTAAAAGTGGCCGAAAATTTGGAGAAGATTTTCTCCTAAAGATTTCGGATTTTTTGGTTGAAAAAGGGAGATAAAATTCTAGTTAAAATCTTGTTTAGATTTGGATTGGATTTATCCTAGAAAACCGAATTTAATTGTGGAGATTCTCCCTTGGAAAATTCGGATTTTTTGGTTTGGATAAGGGAGAAAATCTTTTCCTAGTCCAATTCGAATTCAGAGAATCACCTCATGCAGGTCTATAAATAGAGGTCCTGCCACTCCAGTTCTCTCAGACCACAGACTCTCAGGTGAGCAGGCTTATTGTTGCACAGCTCATCGTGAAAATAAAGTTCTTTAGAGATCTGGGTGGTCGGAAGAAGACTAGCAGTGCTAGCATACCGATCGAGGTTCAGAGTGCCCACACACTCAGCCATTCGGGAATTGGAGAATAGTAGAGAAGGCTAGTTGGTTGAAGCCTCCAGTCACTCTCCTCCTGTTCATTGGCGTCCTTGAGGTATGAGTTTTAATTGTTGTTGATTTATTGTATATGGCATCATGAGATATTTAACGATCTAAAATTTTTTATTGTTCCGCTGCGCCACTCTGATACGTTTTTACCGATTTATTTTCCTACAAGGAGAAGGCATATGTAAGGGAGTTGTGCTATCATTACATGAAATTGAGATAGTTGAGGATTTTCTCCCTTTGGAATTGGGAAGCTCGAACGTGATTTTAGGGATGCAGTGGTTGGGTTCTCTAGGAGGTATGCATGTTAACTGGCAGGCTCTCACCATGAGATTTAACGTTGGTGAATCCTAGGTCACTCTGCAGGGTGATCCGAGACTTTGCAAATCTCAGGTCTCCTTAAAGCCGTTGATAAAAGTCGTTCGAAGCAAAGGTGAGGGAATGATGTTAGGAATAAACAGGGTGGCAACGGAAGGAAAGGAGGATATCCGAGTCGTACCTCGAAGCTTTTCAGAAATTAATAAACCGATTTGAATTGGTCTTCAGAATGCCAGAGGGATTGCCACTGGCTCGGTCAAGGACCATGCCATTGTACTCAAAAAGGGGACGGCTCCAATAAATGTTCGATCGTATCGTTACCCACAGATTCAAAAAGATGAGATCTAACGACTGGTTCGGGAAATGTTGATGGCAGGCATCATTCAACCACAAGCCCCTTCTCAAGTCCCGTCTTACTAGTCAAGAAAAAGGATGGGAGTTAGAGGTTCTGTGTGGACTACAGAGCACTTAACCGAGCAACAGTGGCTGATAAATTCCTTATCCCAATCATTGACGAGCTCCTCGATGAACTACACAAAGCTTGTGTATTTTCAAAATTGGACCTCAAATCAGGCTATCATCAGATCAAAATTCGTACTGAAGATGTGCCAAAAACAGCCTTCAGGACTCATGAAGGTCATTATGAGTTTTTGGTAATGCCCTTTGGACTAACTAACGAACCTGCAACAATCCAAGCAGTGATGAATGAGGTATTAAAACCGTTCTTGAGAAAGTTTGTGTTAGTATTCTTTGATGACATCCTAGTCTACTCCTCATCGATGGAGGATCATTTACAACTTGAAGACCGTCCTACGTGTTCTGGAGAGCCATCACTTATATGCTAACAAGAAAAAGTGTCTTTGGACAACTGCAGCTTGAATATTTGGGTCATGAAATCTCAGGAGAAGGAATGGTAGCATACAAACGAAAGATTGAAGCCATGTTGAACTGGCCGACCCCCTGGAATTTACGAGAATTAAGGGGTTTTCTTGGATTAACTGGCTATTACAACAAGTTCGTGGAAGCATATGGAAAGATTGCATGGCCACTAACCGGGCAATTAAAGAAAGATAAGTTTGGATGGAATGAAGCTGCCGCGTTCCATCAGCCACGTTCTTTGCCCTCAAGCCCGTCTTAAGTCCATTAATGGAGAGAATTGACAGCGATTATAATGACAGTTCAAAAATGGAGGCCGTATTTGCTGGGGCGGAAATTCATGGTAAGGACTGATCAACAAAGCCTAAAATATTTGCTAGAGTAGCAGCTGATCAGCAGTGAGCATCAAAAATGGCTCTCTAAATTGTTAGGCTACGTGTTTGAAATACAATACAAACCTGGGTCAGGAGCAAAGAAGCAGATGCATTGTCTTGAGTACCTCTTGAGTCATCATTAGCTCTAGTGTCAATGCAACAGCCCCTGGACATCATGGAATTGCAGCAATAGGTATCACAAGAAGATCGTTTGTCTCATATTATTTCAACACTCTAGCAACGTAAAGATTCGTTTCCAGTCTTCACTCTCGAGCAAGGACGGCTTTACTACAAAGGCCGGTTGGTGCTTTTTAAATCCTTACCTTTCATTCCAATTTTGCTGAAGGAATTTCATAATAGTCCAGTTAGGGGTCATTCTAGGATGCTGCGGACATATGAACGTCTAGCAGCAGATTGGTACTGAATAGGAATGAAAACAGACGTGCAGGACTGTTGCTGGATGCCAAATTTGCCAACAGAGCAAAACACAAGCCTTATCACTAGGGGGATTATTACAGCATCTACCATTACCAAACAAAGTTTGGGAGGACATAACTATGGATTTCATAGAGGGTTTACCCAAGTCCGAAGGATTTTATTCTATTTTGGTAGTTGTGGATCGATTGAGTAAATATGCTCATTTTATGGCTCTTAGACATCCATTTACAGCCAGAACGGTTGCCAATGTGTTCTTGAAAGAAGTCGTCCGCCTATATGGAATTCCTCACTCCATCATATCCGATCAGGATAAAGTATTCCTCAGCCTCTTTTGGACCAAAATGTTTAAATTGCAAGGGACGGCACTCAAACGAAGCACGGCTTATCATCCCCAAACGGATGGCCAAACGAAGGTTGTCAATCGTTGCATTGAAGCTTATTCACGTTGTTTCAGAGCTACTACACCGAAGCAGTGGGTGAGTTGGTTAGCATGGGCATAGTATTAGAATAACACCTCATTTCATACCGCAACTAAATCTACTCCCTTCTGAATTCTATATGGCCATGACCCACCTCCTTTAATTCGAGTGGGAACAGGGCTAACAAAGGTGGCTTTAGTTGAGCAACTTTTGCAGGAAAGGGTTGGAATTTTAGATGAGTTAAAAGGCCATTTGACAAAGGCTCAAGGGAGGACGAAGAGCATAGCAGATGGAAGGAGAAGAGAAATACAATTCGCGGTAGGAGACATGGTTTAGCTTAAGTTACGACCGTATCGACAGAGGTCTTAACGACAAAAAGAAATGAAAAATTAGCCCCCCGGTATTATGGACCGTACGAAGTTCTAGCTCGCATTGGGGCGGTTGCCTATAAACTTCGGCTACCGGAATTCGCTAATATACACCCAGTATTCCATGTTTCCCAGCTCAAGCGAGCAATTAGATCAAAAGAAGCAGTTTAGGACCTTCCTCCACAGCTTAAAGAGGATATGGAACTGATTGTTGAACCAGCTGAGGTTCTTGGTGTCCGTCTGAGCTTGGTGGGCCCCCCTGGTACCAAAGAAGTCCTGATCCAGTGGCAGGATTTACCAGCATTCAAGGCTACTTGGGAACCAATTGCAACAATACAACAACAGTTCCCTATGTTCCCCCTTGAGGACAAGGTGAAAGTTTGGGTGGCGGGTAATGTTAGGACTTCGGTACACTTTACATATGTGAGGCGTAATCGGAAGCAAGGGTAGAATAGTCTTTTAGGAAGTGAAAGTGTGGATCTCTACGAGTTTGTTATGAATTAGTTAAGCAGGTTAGTTACTGAGGCGCAAGGGCGGGAAAACGGTGTGATCACTAGGAGGGAAAAGTTAGTTATATAAGGAGAAGGGAATTGGAGTGAGAGGATAGGAAAAAAGTAAGGGGTATTATGTGGAAAAGGTAGCAGACCTCTCAAACTGTCTACAAAGCCTACCTGTAATTTCTTTTCTTCGAGAGTGAATAAAATAGTTGCCAATCAACCTATTTCTGATTGATAACAAATTCCTAAAAAATCTGATCAATCCACAACCACCAAGTACATCTGTACTTGGAACCGGATCCCTAGCCCACAAAGGTAATTCTTTGAAAACTTACATGGTCACTAGAGGAGTATATAGTGCTTGGATCATTGACTCAAGGGCCTTAGATCACATGACTGGAGACTCAAGGGTATTTTAGACATACAACCCTTGTCAGGAGGGCATTTCTATCAGAATTGCAGATGGCTCACTCTCTTGAGTGATTGGGAAAGGCTCGATTGCCTTATCTAATGGCCTTACTCTGTACTTAGTACTTCATGTTTCTAACTTAGACTATAACTTACCGTCTATCAGTAAAATCACTCAAGAACTTAATCGTGTTACTAAATTTCATTCAAATTTGGTTGAATTTCAGGAATTGAGTTCAAGGAGGACGATTGGCAATGCTAGGATGTGCTCAGGGCTCTATATCCTTAAAGGTGAAGGTCTTTCTGAACGACAACCTCTCATGGCAGATTTGGTTAAACAACAACCCACCAAAAATTCGTTTTCTATTTCTTCTTTAAATAATGAAAATGCAATTATGTTATGGCACTATAGATTAAAACATCCCAATTTCAGTTATCTCCAAAGACTTATACCTTCGTTGTTTAATAATAAAAGTATGAAAATTTTTCAATGTGAAATATGTCAGCTTGCAAAACATTCTCATAATTCTTATTCAACTCAACCCTATAAAGAGTCAAGTCCATTCTCTATGATTCACAGTGATGTTTGGGGAAAATCTCAAGTGAAAAACATTACGGGAGCTAAATGGTTTCTCGTGTTTGTGAATGATCATATAGGGTATACCTTATGAGAGAAAAATTAGAAGTTGGGGAAATTTTTCAAAAATTCAACACAATGATCCAAACTCAATACCAAACCAAAATCGAAGTATTTCAAACAGACAATGCTGGGAAATATTACAAACGTTTCCTAGGGGAATACTTAGATAGTCAGTGGATCATACGCCAAAGCTCATGTGTAGATACTCCTCAACAAAATGGAGTAACAGAGAGAAAAAACAGATATATCCTGGAGGTTGCTTGATCCCTAATGTTTTCTACAAATGTACCCACCCAAACACTTCTGGAGGGAAGCCGTACTCACAGTCACTTATCTCATAAACAAGATGCCTTCCCACACCTTAAATTTCCAAAATCCCAATACAAAAACTTTTCTTGACCTATCCTCACAATCGAACCATCTCAACCATACTTCTCAAAGTTTTTGAGTGCACTGTATTTGTCCATATCCACAAACAAAACCGTAACAAGCTTGATCCTAAAGCACTCAAATTCATTTCTTAAGTTACAATCCAAATCAAGAGGGGTATAAATGCTATTCACCAATCAAAAAACGATTCTATACCTCAATGGATGTCACCTTTTTCGAGAATGAACCATTCTATTCCAAAACTGGCATTCAAGGGGAGAGTGAACAAAAATACCAGCCTTGGGATCAAATTTGGGATATCAATAGTGTCACCAGTCCTAAACCTACCATATCCAATCCTAGTACCAGTCATACAAATAATGGGGACCATGTCTGTCCAAACCAGTGGCATCCAAATCCGTGGTCCAAGACTTGAAGTACCCTTATTAGAGTCGGAACCACCCAATCATGAGGAACCTGCTCCCACTCATCAGCTTGTTCTTGAATCAAATCCACATGTCCTTACTCCTGTCCAACACCCAAGACCTGCCAATAATGTTGAGTTCATTGTATGTTCAAGGAAGAAGAAAACTTAAGAGGATATAGAGCATCGAACATCATCAAAGCAAAACCAAGAGTCCAATCCAAATGAGATTTCTCACACCTCACCAAGTAATGCAAGTCTGAAGGAAACTATTGCTGAACCGATGATTAATGATCGTCCTATTGCCCTAAAGAAAGGAGTCAGGTCATGCACCAGCCATCCCTTGTACAACTTTATCTCATACAAGGGATTATCTCCGAGTTATCAGGCGTTTGTTGCAAACTTGAATAGTACTCAGGTTCCCAATGCAATTCAAGAAGCCATGTAAATTCCTAAGTGGAGGACAGCTGTATTAGAGGAGATGAATGCATTGAAGAAGAATGATACTAGGGAACTGTCAGAGCTTCCAAAAGGGAAACAATCAGTGGGACATAAGTGGATTTTTACTATCAAGTGCAAAGCAGATGACAGCATAGACAGGTTTAAGGCCAGGTTGGTGGGTAAAGGTTTCACTCAATCTTATAGTATCGCCTATCAAGAGACATTTGCACCAGTTGCCAAGCTCAACACTATCTGAGTATTATTGTCGTTGGCTGCAAATCTTAATTGGTCTCTATACCAGGTTGATGTCAAAAATACTTTCTTAAATAGAGAGCTAGTTGAAGAAGTCTACATGGATATTCCTCCAAGTTTTGTGACCTCAGCAAATATGAACAAAGTGTGTAAACTTCAAAAATATTTCTATAGCTTAAAGCAATCTCCAAGGACATGGTCTGATAGGTTTAGCAAAACTGTACAAAAGTATGGCTACTCTTAGTGTTAAGCAGACCACACACTTTTTGTCAAGCACTGCTCGAATGGGAAATTGGCCATCCTAATTGTGTGTGTGGTCGATATAATATAGACAGGGGATCATGAAGATGAGTTGATCAAACTCAAGGCCGTGCTTGCAAGTGAATTTGAGACTAAAGATCTGGGAAGCCTAAAATACATTTTAGGAATGGAAGTAACTCGATAAAGGAAGGGAATCACAGTATCTCAGAGAAAATATGTACTGGATCTTCTCAAAGAAACTAGAATGCTTGGTTGCAATCCAACTGATACTCCTATGGATTCCAGTACCAAACTTGGAGCAGTAAAGGAAAGCCCACCTGTAGATAAGGGACAATACCAGTGACTTATAGGGAAGCTTATTTACCTCTCACACACATGGCCAGATATAGAGTTTGCTGTAAGTGTTGTAAGTCAGTTTATGAATAAACCCACAGAGGAACATCTCAGGGCAGTAAATCAAATCTTGAGGTACTTAAAAATGACTCCTCAAAAGGGTTTATACTTCGAAAAAACTACCAGGAAGGACATTGAAGTATTCACTGATGTAGATTGGGCAGGCTTAGTAACTGATAGAAGATCCACTTCTGGGTATTGCTCCTATGTGTGGGGGAATCTTGCAACCTGGCAAAGCAAGAGCCAACTTATGGTTTCGAGGAGTAGTGCTGAGGCAGAGTTAAGAGCCATGACACTAGGTATTTGTGAAGGAATGTGACTAGATTGTCTATTGAGTGAACTAAAGATTGGGAATCCTAGTCCTATAAAGGTGCATTGTGATAATCAATCTACTATCAACATTGCGAAGAATCCTGTACACCATGATCGAACAAAGCATGTTGAGATAGATCGTCACCTTATCAAAGAAAAAATAGAGACTGAAGTGATCAATGTGGTGCACAAGCCTACTAGTCAACAAACTGCAAACATTCTCACCAAGGCATTATCAAGAAGGAACTTTGAAGAGTTAAGTTCCAAGCTTGGCATGATTAACATCTATGCCTAGCTTGAGGGGAGTGTGGAATTATTTGATTCGTAATTTTAGGAGTAATTTGGTGTAATTTATGTATTTTAGGAATAATAAAATATATAGAATTAATTTCCAATATCTCATTTTGGTAGTTTCCTATCTTATTAGTTTCCTAATTTTGTGCAAGTTAGTTTCCTTATTTGATGGAGTAGCAGTTTTGGCTGCTCTATATGTACCGTGTAAATTGCATCCTATGGTGCAGTGAATAAAATTCTTTTCTCTGAAAAACCACAAATATGAAAAATCATAACCTAAAATAACTATATTATTACGATACTCAACATTTGTAGTATGTACTGGACAAATGTCTGAGATAAAGCATTTATTGAATAATACAAGTTTCTTGTTTATACACAATATTTAGTCAATAATACAAGTTACTTGTTCATTTAAAAAAAAAAAATCAAAGATAAAGAGGGTGTTTGGTTTTGTTTCCAAAACTGATTTCACGATTCCCTAGGAAATCGATTTCAAAATCGGTGTGAAATTGTTTTTGGTTTGTATTGTTTTTGAAAACAGATTTCAAAACGAATCCAAAATCGTCTTTGCTCCCAATGTAAAATTGAAAAAGATTAAAAGTCGTTTTCTCTGATTTCATTTTTCTCATTTCTCCCATTTCTCTGATTTAATTATTATGGTTAATTAAGATTTAATTGATATAGTAATTACTTAAATATTATGGTTGTTAATTTATAATTCATTTTTCAATTAAAAAATTTTATTAATTTTTAATTTTTGGTATTCATAATAAATTTTTTTTAAATCAAACATAAATATGTTTTTATATAATACTTATAAAATGACTGGTTTTCAAAAATATAACCAAACACAGTTTCATTTTTTTGTTTATCAAAACATACACTCAGAAAATAAAACCAAACACAATTTCAGAAACGTTCTCAGAATTGTTTTCAAAACGATCTCAAATTCAGAGAATTTGAAAACATAACAGATTTCAAAAACAATACCAAACGCTACCAAAATATAACCAGGAAACAACATAACTTCCAATTGCCTAAACTTCTGTCATCCAGATTTTTGATACAGAGTAAAAAGATCAATCTTTGAGCTTGCAATAAATAGAGATGGAAGTGTGTAAGGTATAAAATGAAATTATTATATTTTTCAATTTCGAAAATTAATACGATAAAGTTTGCTTCAAATAATTAATTGTGTTTTAAAAAATAAAAATGAAATAACAGATTTATGTTTTTTTAACATAGAAACTCATCAAAAATTTTAGAACGCAACAATGCAACTAATGAATAATATATATATATATATAAACATAAAACTCAAAATCTTGAAATTTCAAACCTCATATTTTCTTAAAATAACAAAGTAATATTTATATGATAATGTTAAAAGATAACAAGTAAAATAGACCTCTTTGATAGCCTTCTGAATGTCAACAAGACCTCCAACATCTTCCCAGCCAGATCGACCACTATCAAGAGCAGCTTTAGTAACCTCCCGCAAGGCAACTGGGAGGAAATCATGCATTGCCCGAGAAAAATCATCCCTGAGTAAATTGGGATTCTCACAATTGTCAAAAGAAGAGTGGCAGGGGAGATATCGACCAACAGCAGCATGAACAGTTCTATCAACCAATATTTCCTGAAATAACAATGTTGTTTCATATAAATAATTTCACAAGCAGTAATAAAGTCAAGGTAATGTCCGTTCCATTAAAGGGAAAAAGGAATTAAATGCACATTATGAAGTATAAAAACCACAGTAATAAGAAATATCAAAAAGCATAAACAAAAGCCAATGAAGAAAGAATTTGTGTGTGAGCTAAAATTTTACATCTTTTCATGAAACAAGGTAATCAGAATACCAGATCATATGCATCATAGCCATCACATTTTGAAGCTACATCCTGTAAGATGCTTTCAGAACATTGCAAACAGCACTTCCGAATTTCATGCTTTAGCATGGCCGTGCGCTCTGAGGCAGCAGGAGTAGGCAGTTGAACATGAAAATCAAACCTTCCTAATATGCAAAAGAGTAAAAACATAACTCTAGCATGCAGAACATTAAAAAATAATTATTATTATTATCAAAATAAATTAAAAGAAAATAATAGATACAAGTTAATATCATCAAGATTTTGGGAAAACACAAGAAATTAGACAATAACGTCAAAAAAAGAAAAAACCTACCTGATGAGCTCAATGACCGCAGCAGGCTATCTAAAGACAATACGGAAGCTATGAAAGCGAGGGGACCAATTCCACAAGAGAACTTCCTCTTTTGCTGTTTCGTGTAACCAAGGACTGGATTAGACAACAAGAATACTAATACAACGAAATTGTAGCTCGTCACATTGGTTCAAATGCTCTCTTTTTTTTAATTGATAAAAAAATCCTAATGAAAATATGATGTACTGAAAATCATAGTGAAAAGCATTACATCGGTGGTACAAAGATGAGATATCCTCAGATACGAAATAAGGAAAACTAAGAAACAGAGCAAAAACGAATCATCCATTACTTCATTCCAGAAAAGAATGTTAAGTTCAAAAAGATTTCAGTACTAAATAAATGCTCCGTATGGTCGTATCATTAAGTTCTCAACCATAAATTAGTGATGCAAGCAAGGATCAAAAATCAAATATATAAGTGAACATCAGCAGCTTGATGCCATTCGAATCCGAGTAAAATAACCATGAATAGATTCATACCCGATATTCATCTATAATGTCCATTAGAAATTCTGCAAGTGCAGTGACAGCGCTTGAAGGTTGAGATCCTTCTGAGTCAGTAGAGGATGAAATAATGCAGTCGAGATCATCGAGGATGACAAGGGATGGAGCATTATCTAAAGCCTCAGATAAGTAGCCAGAAAGCACTTGGCGAATGGATGGGGCCTTTTCCAGAGAAAGTTTGGAGCAACACACAACAACTCTGCAAACATAGGCCAAGATTATTCTAACAAATTCACCACCATATAAAATCTTATGTAAAAAAGGACTTGGAACATAATTTAACAACATGATTCAAATTTGCTTTTTTCTTCCTCTCTTTCCAACAACAAGAAGACGAGCAAACGTTGAAATCAAAACATAAACAACCAAAATTAACAGAAATAACAAAAGAACTAGACATAGAATACAAATATTATAACTTCATACATGTGTGCTAAGATGTCTTCCCATTCCTGAAGAAATTTTGCAACAGCTCTTGCTAACAACGTTTTTCCTGAGCCCTAGTAGTTGACAAAATTAAAAGCCAAGAGAATGATATGGAAATGTGAACAAGTATAATCATATCATAAATATATAAACAAAGCAATGGAAACCATGATTGAAAACCTAAAAACTCAAGAAAGTTTCCCATAATTTAATGTCAAGATCAATAATGACAGTACTGTATCTTCATTTTAAGTCACCAAACAAATAGCAGTAATAATAGTAGCAAAATTAACAATAAGATTTTCCTAAATTAATAATGATAACAATAACAATAATGAAGCATGAATGTATCATCATTGTGAATATATCTATCCCCCACTCTGTTTTTAGTGACATTTAATTATTGAATTGACGCAGAAATATCTTCTTTATCTTTCAGCAAGTAAGGATTATGGATTGATTATTATTATCATCTTGACAAGAAAGCTTTATTCTAACCTCAAGAAGCATTTTTATTTCATGATCACTTTGAATTCGGACTTTTTTTAATTCATGATCACTTTGAATTCAGACTTCATAGAACAAACTTTAAGTTAATCTACACCCAGCAATTGATGAAGCATTGACATAAAACTATTTTTATCGGCTTTAACGGTAGTTCCTACCGCTCAAGTACTCCAGAGCATACTTTTTACTTTTTTTCTTCTGGAATATATATATATATATATATGTATTTTCTTTGGAGTCTCCGAACTTGCGTATTTACCAGAGATCTCAAAATATAATCAAAACATTCAAAGCTTACATCTGTTTTCAAGAGATCTCAACTATGATTAAAAGCAATTCTGTTTTAAAGTTACCTTCTTCTTATAGAAAAAAACATGCTACCATCAGATGCCAGGAACTTTTATGAATCAAATCAGGCACAATGTTCTTCACCAGTAAATGGATTTAAAAAATTAAATTCACATAAATCATTCTGTCGAGCCACTAAAATAGTAGTTCCAACGAACTGTTATTTAATATTGAAATTTACACAGGTCCCACAAAGTATTTAACAATTTGGTCAATGGTTGATACGCCAAGTAAGAGTTAAAAAGACCAAGCACAGCTTTTAATCCTCCAAGTTCGATGAATTGCTTAGGATTTGACTTTCTAATCTATATTGTCTTCTTTTGTTTCTGTCCATCCAACAAGACTTGATTAGATTACAAAAAAATGATTGCATCTTAAGGGTATAATGGAAAACCCATGAGATCTACAAATACACACACACACATATATATAACACACATGTGCATTAACCAAACCCTTTTAGCTCATAAGACACGATAAGAGTAGAGAGAGCCATGATTGATTAAAAAAAAAAATGGACATTTTTTTGTTCATATCTGCAACATTTAATCCAAATGTAAATTCAATCTTAATGTATGACAAGCTTTCTAACACGCCTATTAAAAATCATCTAGAGGAAAATCAGATTTAAGAGAAACTCACTGTAGGTCCATGTATCAGAACATTTCCAGGAAGAGGAAGGTTGTACGAACTGAACAACGTGCCAGCAGCAGGGGATAGCAATACCATCATCCCTACATTAGGAAAGAATTAACAAATACAAAAATCAAGGCTCTTGCTAGCACAAACAGCAGAGGCTTTACAATTTTCACAGTAGTTTATGTGGAAAGCATTTCCGGGAAAACCAATTAAAACTTTATCAAATTTCTATAACAACAAGCAGCTTTCCTCCCGAGGCAAGCTGTGCTATAATGTCTCTATAATCTAGAAGTTAAGATAAAACATCATTGTTAGATTATACGAAGAGAAGGGATAAAAGAAGCCCAGTTCCAAAATTTCTACCTAGAACAATAAGTGCTTCAGGAAATAGGAGAACAAACACTTGAAATATTTAACGAGGCTCTATGCATATCTAACTTTTTAACAAAAAACATCAAAACTAATATCAATAACAGGAAACAAAAAACGAAAAAAAGAAGAAAAAGCTACATTAGAAATTCAAAAGGATAAGAATTTTTTTTAATAAGAATACAGTAGAATAAGATGTCCTTTAAAAGTCACAACAAGCACACAAAGGAAACAGAGCTCAAAATAAATTCCTTCAGCTGAACATAATCCGATTGAGAGGGATATCTCAAAACATTTTGGTGGGACCAACGTGATATTAAGCATAAGGAAAGGTAGTGCCAATCCTAACTCACCCTTGATATTGATTCGTTTTTAATCAGAATAAATGCTAACTTTACTAATATGTCCTTATTTCTTATTAAAAAGAAAAAAGCATTATTATTGATCATGGAATCAATTACAAGGAAACAAGGATGAGATATCCTCCGAAAATAAATTTAATTAAATTAAATTAAAACAGCAACAACAAAGCAACACACAAAGCAATATACGCCCCTATCAAGCAAATGATTATTTAATCATGCACAAGAATATTTTATTAATTCAATAATAGAATTCCTATTTCTAAGTTTAGTAAACACTCAAAAATATTTCTATTCCTTCACTTTCCTTCCCAAACACATTGCATTTTCCATTCTAAGCCATAAGAATCAATTTTCACTAAATCTGACAGTTTCTCAACAACAATCCCTTAAACCATCTCCAATGCATTTGTCAATGCCAATGCTATATTTGTTACAAAATAGTGTGAAAATAACATTATCGTACTTTATTCTCCAATGCATAATGCTATTTCTAATATTTCTACTTTTTGTCATCATTATTTTGCTTTGGAAGTTGTAAAAGTGAACTTTTAGTATTTAGGTAAATGAATAATTTAAATTTTATAATAATTATGTTAAGCAAGGACCAATAAGAATTAGATGATAAATTTGACATGGCTATAACCTGTGACAAATTTGTCACAAAGTTTAGTATATGGCATTTTTGATATCAAAGATAGCACTCTATTGGTGTACACTTTTTTGATCTAATTGCTAAATTTTACCATTGGCATAACAACTTGAAATTTCATTGGAGATGCTCTTACAAATAAGACTCCTATAATAGGCAATACCATGAGCCCAAATACAGTTCTAAAAGTCTTTGGGCCATTGCTGCAGAAATTAAAATTTAGAAACAGAAAGAAAAAAAAATCCAACAACGACAACAACAACAACAACAACAACAAAACTTTACAGTAGCAAAGAGTCAGTAAGCTTGTTATTTAAAAGGAAGTCAACAAGTCAGTCCGGTTTCGTTAAGAGTTCATTGTTTGTCCAATACATCAACTCTCTACTTTAGGCAAATGCTGGTTACATATTTTGCATGACTAAACCACATAATACTTTTATGGGTCAATAAGTACAAAAACAGAAAGTCATGCTAATATAAGAATAAATTTCAGAATTATCCAACTCACTGTCCTCGATATCAAAGTGGGTGTTTCTCCATAAGCAGATAAATCGAAGAAAGAACAAAACAGAACAGAGTATAGAACCTGAATTTTGAAAAAAAAAAAATGATAACTTACTATTTATAATGTCCGAAACTGCTGTCCCCATCCAACTCAAGGAAGATACATCAGTACTTGTATCATCATCAAAGACACTCTCTCTGACACAACTAAAGGATACAGGATCTCCCAGTTCCAGCTTTTCAAAAAATCCACCTTCCAGAGTACTATGCCCTTTGTTTAATTCATCAAACACTATCTCATACACATTCCCACCAGAATGAGATTCCACAGGAGTAGTTAATACATACAATATTTCACCCATCGGCTTACGAGTCTTATTTAAGTTCTCAAGAAAACCAGTAGATGAAGCACGCACTTCTTCCTGAGACCCAAATATATGTCCTTTAACTTCAAAGTGAATCAACGTTTCACTTCCCAGAAACAATGAATTAACCTCGACACCTGTCTTTGAAGAAATGGCACCAACTTGTGCAAAAAACCATGCCTTCATAAGATTTTGTAGGCCCTTCCCATTGTTAGCCTTAAAAGAAGATTTTAAGTCCTCTTTGTCACGAGATTCATGTGACAGAGCAGCAATAAATTCATCATGGGTTGACCAATCTTCAACATCCACATAGTTAGCTTTGAGAAACATATTTTTTGTTCTACGACTTTTTATGCTATCAAGCACTTCAAGACCATTTTTCTCAAGATGATTGGATTTCTCTAACATTTTAAAATGACAAGGAGAGAGTGAAAGCAAGGAAAATTTCTTTCCTCAAATTCTTGCATCCCTTTAAATAAACCCCTGCATGAGAGCCCTGTCAGCAGACAATATTTTGCAACACAACTTATCCAAAACACTTGTTGGGAACAAAACAATATGCCAAAAAAATAATAATAAATAAAAACTCGAACAACTTTTTATTTTAACAGAAATAGAGTTTTACTACAGCCAGTAAAAAACATAGGGCAATTGCCTACTCTGATCATCTTCAAGGAAAAGGAACCAAATTGATTGCTGGCACTAGATTAGCATCAGGACATAGACATAACTTTCTTTGGGACTTCTAGGAATGGATTTTATCTAACCATCTTTTGTTGAAAGAAGTTATTCAGTATATGCATGAAAACGTTTATGGGCTGAATAAATATTTCATTGATCTGTATTGTTACAATATAAAGCTGTACAAAGGACCAAATATGGTAAGAATCCTAAAAAATAAAAACTGATTGACAGCCCAATTGACAGCTAATTAGGTGTCTATTTTAGGCTTATTCTACAAGGAAAGAATATACAAATTTACAACATAATAAAGTATGAAATCTCGCAACACTCCCCCTCAAGCTGGCTTGAAGATGTCTTCCAAAGCTAGCTTGCTAACTAAGAGCTCGAATTGACCCTTGTGAAGTCCTTTGGTAAGAACGTCTGCTAACTGATTCGTGGTCGGAACATAGGAAAGGCAAATTAATCCAGTTTCAATCTTTTCTTTAATAAAATGCTTGTCTACCTCAATGTGCTTCATTCTGTCGTGTAACACTGGGTTATGAGCAATTGAGATTGCTGCCTTGTTATCACAGTAAACTTTTATAGGAAATGAAACTGGAATCTTCAAATATTCAAACATTCTCTTCAACCATATTGCCTCACTTATTCCGTGTGCAAGGGACCTGAATTCAGCCTCAGCACTACTCCGAGCCACAACATTCTACTTCTTGTTTCTCCATGTAACAAGATTACCTCCAACAAAAGTGCAATAGCGTCTGTCAGTAGTACAACCCGCCCAGTCTGCATCTATGTAGACTTCTATCTGTAGATTGTTGTTCTTTCGAAACATAAGTCCCTTTCCAGGAGTTCCTTTAAGATACCTCAATATCCTGTAAGCTGCATTGAAATGCTCTAGCCCTGGTGAGTGCATATACTGGCTTATCATGCTCACTGCAAAGGCAATATCAGGACGAGTGTGTGACAGATAGATAAGTTTTCCCACAAGTCTTTGGAATCTCTCCTTGTCAATCACCTCTTCAGCTTTGGCAGGATCAAGTTTCTGATTAGCATCAAGAGGAGTATCAGCAGCTTTACAACCCAACAGTCCTGTCTCACTAAGAAGATCAAGAATGTACTTCCTCTGATTCACAAATATACCCTTCTCTGATCTGGCAAATTCCATACCCAGAAAATACTTTAACAATCCCAGATCTTTGATTTCAAAGTCCTGTGCCAACTTCTTCTTCAAGTCTATTATTTCTTCAAGATCATCACCTGTCAGGATTATATCATCTACATAGACGATTAAGATTGAGATCTTACCTCTCTCTGTTTGCTTAAGAAACATTGTGTGATCAGCCTGGCTTTGATGATAACCATGACTTTTCACCACCTTACTGAAACGTTCAAACCATGCTCTTGGAGATTGCTTAAGACCATACAGCGATTTCTTGAGTTTACAGACCTTATCTTTTCCCAATCTCTCCTCAAATCCTGGGGGAAGAATCATGAACACTTCTTCGTCTAGATCCCCATTCAGAAACGCATTCTTGACATCTAACTGGTGTAAAGGCCAGTCATAATTAGCAGCTAATGACAATAGTACCCGTATGGAGTTGATTTTTGCAACAGGAGCAAAAGTTTCCTGATAATCAATTCCGTATGTTTGGGTGAAGCCTTTAGCCACTAATCTCGCCTTGTATCTTTCAACACTCCCATCTGCCTTACATTTTACTGTGAATTCCCATTTACAGCCAACTGTCTTTTGTCCCCTAGGCAGATCAACAACTTCCCAGGTCCCACTTCTCCTCAGAGCACTCATCTCCTCCATTACTGCTAACTTCCAGTTGGGGTCACCTAGTACTTCTTGTATGTTTCTCGGAACAAACAAGTTAGATAATTTAGATATAAAGGCATTATGATTTTTTGATAGATTTCCATAGGTCAGATAACGAGATATAGGATGTGAAGTGCATGAACGTTTTGGTTTTCTGATAGCTATAGGAATATCCAAGTCATTGAGTTCATTATTAGGTACAGAATGAGGAATGGAATCAATATTGGAATTATTAATACCTGAGATAGTTTCAGGTTCCGTCATCGAAGGAGGCAATTTAGCTAGCTCTAAAGGAACCATGGCCATCTTATTTTTTTGATGATCTTTCCTCCTTGAATAAGTAAGAAGCTCTCTACGTTCAATGTGAACTTTCGGTAGTATCTCTCCCCCTGCAGAAGACTCAGGTACACTTGGCAAGGTAGACTCTGACTCAAGAATTTCCTTATCATTGATACTTCCTATTTTATTTAAGAATCCATCATCACTTATGGAATCAGTAACAGTTCCATTAGTTATAAAGTCACAAGTTTCAACAGTTTTAGGTAAAGTAAGAATATCCCAAAAATTTCCTTCATTTTTTACATTCTTCCCCTGAAGTGAAATTTTTTGAAAGAAAGGTTGGTTCTCAAGAAAAGTAACGTCCATGGAAATTAGGACCTTTTTTTTTTGTGGATTAAAACACTTACAACCTTTTTTATTTGGGACATATCCAATAAAAACACATTTTTCTACTCTAGGATCAAGTTTTGATCTCCCTTTATTATTAATGTGGACATATGCAGTACAACCAAATATTTTAAGTGGTAGATTAGATGCAATACGTGTTTCAGGGAAAAATTTTTTTAAGCAATCAAGAGGCGTTATATAGTTTAAGACACGTGTAGACATTCTATTAATAAGATATGTTGCAGTTAAGACTGCATCACCCCATAAGTACTTAGGAATATTCATAGAAAACATGATTGCACGAGCAACTTCAAGTAAATGCTTATTTTTCCGTTCAGCAATACCATTTTGCTATGGTGTATCAACACAGGTAGTTTGTTGGTGAATCCCTTTTTCAGTAAAAAAAATTACCAAGAACACCTTTGAAATATTCAATTCCATTATCAGAGTGGAGAATTCTAATTTTGGTTCCAAAAAGGTTTTCAACCATAGAATAAAACATTTTAAATAATTTCTCAACCTCAGCCCTTTCTGACATTAGATAAACCCAGCATAAACGAGTATGATCGTCAATAAAAGTCACAAACCATTTTTTATTTGAAAGTGTATTAATCCTTGAGGGACCCCACACATCACTATGAATTAAATAAAATGGTTTTGATGATTGATAACCTTTAGGAGGATAAATAGTTCTATGACTTTTAGATAAAATGCAGTTCTCACAATAAAACTTAGAGCAATCCAAACCTTTAAATAAAGTAGGAAATAGTCTTTTAAGATAAGGAAAACTAGGATGTCCTAGTCTATAATGCCAAAGTATAATCTTATCTTTAACAGAGGAAGAACTCATACTACTTAAACCACGAGCTTCTTTATTCTTAGATTCTTGATCTTCAAAAAAATAGAGGCCATCGATTAACTTAGCACTGCCAATCGTCTTTTCCGAATTCAGTTCCTGAAAAACACAATAAGAGTCAAAGAAAGTGACATGACAATTAGAGTCTCTAGATAGTTTGCTAACTGATAGCAGATTACAAGTTAATTTAGGAACGTGTAAGACATTTTGTAAAGAAATATTTTGTGAAAGATTAATCACACCTTTGTCGGCTATAGGTGAAAAAGAACCATCTGCTATACGAACTTTTTTATGGCCAAAACAAGGATAATATGAGTGAAATAAATTAGATAAGCTAGTCATATGATCGGAAGCTCCTGAATCTATGATCCAAGGAGTAGATTGATTAAATGAATAAAAGGATAAAGCCTTAAAATCACTACCTGCTTGTGCCACATAAACATTAGGAGTACTAGATGAACCCGAAGTGGTCTTTAACAATTTCAGGATTTGATCAATCTGCTCCTTGTTGAAGGGGGCCGAACTAGCCTCATGCGCAGCAGGGGATTTGTTAAATCTTCCTTCATGAGATCCCTTCCAATTTGCTGGTTTTCCATGTATTTTCCAGCATGTCTCCCGTGTGTGGCGAGGCTTGTTACAATGGTCACACCAGACCCGTTCTTTGTCGCCCTGTTTCTTCTCCATTCCACGGCCAGCACCCATACCAACAGCAGCAAGTACTGAACCCTCCACTGTACTGCTTAAGTTTTTCTTGCCGAGCATAACAAGACGGCGACTCTCTTCACGCCGAACCTCAGAGAATACTTCTCCAATAGATGGGAGTGGCTGTCTACCAATAATCCTGCCTCTAACCTCATCAAACTCCACATTCAGTCCAATAAGAAACTTAAAAATACGATTATCCTCGACCATTTTCTTATAATGATTACAGTCATCAGTACACTTCCACTCATAATCATTAAAGAGATCCAAATCTTGCCAAAGCCGTTTCAAGGAATTAAAATATTTAGTGACAGAATCCTCACCTTGGCGGATTTCTTCTAGTTTTAATGTCAACTCAAATACCTGAGATTGATTTCCCAAGTCTGAGTACATTTGATTGATTTGTCCCAAAGCTCCTTGGCTGTATGATAGCACATGTAATTGGAGCTTATGTCCTCCTCCATTGAGTTCACCAACCAAGTCATCACCATAGAGTTCTCCGCGTCCCAAGTAGCATGGCTAGAGTCACTGAGTACAGGCTCCTTTTTTTCTCCAGTCAAGTAACCCATCTTGCCCCTACCACGAATGTACATGCGCACAGATTGAGACCAGCGCAAGAAATTCTCCCCATTCAATTTAATGGTGGTAATTTGAATGGAGTGAGATTCCGAGGAGGGGTTGTGAGTGGCAGACGAGGATGTGGGCAGACCTGCAGTAGGCGTGTTCTTCCCTGTAGCAGTGCTGGTCATCTCTGAAACCTCTGACATGGTGGTGAAAAAAAGAGAGTAGTTTGGCTGGGAGAAGATTAGAGAAGAGATGGACAGATGTGAGTGAAGACTAGGTATTAGGTTTTGCAGGATAAGAGGCAACTAGGTTTTTTTTTTTTCAGGAATTAAAATTCCTACTCTGATACCATGAAAACATTTATGGGCTGAATAAATATTTCATTGATCTGTATTGTTACAATATAAAGCTGTACAAAGGACCAAATATGGTAAGAATCCTAAAAAATAAAAACTGATTGACAACCTTAATTGATAGCTAATTAGGTGTCTATTTTAGGCTTATTCTACAAGAAAAGAATATACAAATTTACACCATAATAAAGTATGAAATCTCGCAACAGTGCATCATCAGCAGAGAAATTCGGAAATACAGAAATGCGCAAACACAAACACACACAGTCATACTGCATACTGTTGATCTTTCTGGCCCCTAGAATACTTACTAATGAGGAAACCACATTAAGTGAGGACAGGTCATAGAGCTAAACCAAGAACAATAGGCAGTGAATACATACCAACCAGGTCATAGAATAATACTCATATAGATGAACCAAGAAAATTTACATATGGATGAAAATGTTATATGTAATGAACTTTCTAAATTTTAGTGACAATTATTAAACAGTTTCAAAGGAAAGTTTAAAACATGAGAAGATTTTGTCGGACTAAGTAGAACAAACCTACATGAATGCAGGCCAGCCCTCAAGTACAGGCGAAGAGACCGAGCAATCATCACATGCCCTTTACTCACTGAGTCAGAAAACAATATATGAACAATTGCTTGACGTTGTTCCTGTTCAGTTGCAGTGTTAGCGTCCTTAGATGTTAAATTACTTTTTACTCTCAAGCCATCCTTTTCAGAATCTTTTACACTCTCCTTTGCTGACAATCGAGGCACTATAGCCACTAGATGAAGAGAATCTAAAGAAAACTTTTTTGCTGTTTCTGGGTGCACTATAGCAACAGAAGTGAGAACCACGCCAAGATCAACACTTTCAACATCACTTTGGTAAATTAATCTCCTGTCTGCATCTTGAATGCGCAATAAAGCACTAGTACATGGATGTGATTTGTTGTAAGATAACATGGAAGAATCTTGATACGAGTCTAGATTTTTCTTGCGTCTTTTCGGAGCAACTACAACTTCAGTTCCTGGCACAAGTTGCACTGATGGAATCTTATGTCAGAATTCATGCTGTCTATAACTTAACTGGCAATAGTAAAGGACCAGCTTGGAACAATATTACAAGGAATTACATACTTCACTCATAATTTCTAGATACTTTATCTACTCAATTCGTTCATCACATCATGGAACTTGACTTTCACCTACTCATTAATATAGTCTTAGCTTCTTATAACCAAAAAAAAATGAACAAAATCAACTTGACCTTTGCAACCATGAACTGAATTACATCCCAATGCTTTTATACAAGCCACAGACGAAATATTTCCTTTACTTCAACCCAAGGGCCAGAAAAGCATAAGCAGAAACATAATCTCAATTTGGCTTAAAAAGAAGAAAAGAACGACTGTCAGTTTAAAGCCTTTTATACTTGCAACAAACACAAACTTTATCATAATGAACGGAAGAGTACAAAAGAAAGGAGGAACTAAAGTCCAACACATGACATCAGATTCTTAAACCCTAAACCTCAAATATACATATATATATTTTTAAGAGAATCAGGTTCTTGTAACAAAAGTTATAGGGGACATTTGGCAAAAATATTTCATTTTAACTTCACTCAAATACAATACAATTTTACACCAAACACAAATTTTACAACAGTGCTACGAAAACAATTACTATTCAAAACATTTTTAAAACAATCACATCAACTTTTCAACTTTACTATTTATCTCTACTTTTACCAATCACATCAACTTTTCAACTCTAAAATACTTTTCATCCAAACACACATTTCATTCAAATACAAAACAAATACTTTTCAACCAAATACAACATTTAAAAAACAAATTTTATTCAAATACAATCAAAATGCAATGCATTTACCAAACGCCCCCATAGTTTCTTATGCATTAATACAAAAAACTTGGAATGTCAATATATCGGTTGGATTTAGTTCACAGGTCTGTCTAGCCTTTACTTATGAAGCCCTTGCTTGCAGTATAATAGTTCTAGGAAATCAAAAATCATCTAAGAAGCACATACCAAAATCTTGAGTAAGGAAGCACTTTATTTATGGCATCTTACCCACCGCTTTCTTGGGGAAAGTTGAAATCACACGGAATGTGATGATAGTGCGGCCATGCAACCATAGAGGAAACGTCATTTTCTCATGGACTATCCTGACCTGCATTTGCCCAAACTTTCAGCATCGGTACTCAAACAAGAGAAAATATCTCTGCTTAAAAATAAAAAACTAAAGGAAGAATAAAATTTGAAAATAGAAATGGAAAGGGGACAGTCACTGAAATACTAAAAAAGAAAACAAAAGAGAAACAGTAACAGTAACAGCCTTAGGGAACAGCTTAAAATTCTGCGAAACGAACATCAATGAGCAAGGAAGAAGAAAAGTAAAAACAGTCTCAAACACGTCCCAAGGATAAGGGCTAAACTAAAAAGAACAAACAAATAGTAAGTAACTAAATTCAGTATCCCACTAGTTAATATAATCTCTTTTTTTATTAAGAAAATTCCTTATATTGGTAGATATAAGTATTTAACATCAGTTCAAAACACAACTCTGCTTCTCCTTGCTTAACCCCAAAGCTTTGAATTTGACAAATAAATAATGTCCTTTAAAACCCAAATTGGTTACATATTCCTGAGCCTTTTAAATTTTGCTCTGTACCTGCTTCAGTATAGCTGCTTCCGCAAGCTCCGAATTGAGCTCCAGAACCTCCCAGTCATCCGCACTGTTGGGCTCTATCATAACCAAACTCGCCTTCACCACATTCGCCAGTGCTCGCACCTGAACTCTCACGCCCTCTGCCAGAGATATGCACTCTGCTAACTGACGAGCAATCTGCCAAATATCCACATTTTGCAACGCCACCAAAACCATAATTAGACCTAAGCAAAAACTACAACCAAATCGAAGAAATCAAACAAAAGATAACACACGCCAAAGCTACAATCAAAGGTTAACAGGAACTAAAACAAGGTCGACAATCTGAGAACAAACTAAAAGCAAAAACAGCAAACCAGAGAATTGAAAGAAATCGAAAACACCAAAACAACAATTAACGCTCGAACAGAATCAAAATCAAATTGAAAAGCCAAAAAAATTGAACGAAAGAAAAAACAGGGGAAAATCTGAGAAATAAACAAAAACAAAAACAGCAAATCAAAGAATTGAAAGAAATCAAATACACCAAAACAACATTTAACGCTCAAACAGAACTGAAAAATGAACTGAAAATCAAAATAACCTGAAAACCGAAAATTAAACAATAGAAAAAACAGCAAAACAACGTTTGAGGAAAATTGAAAAGCTAAATATCATCGTTTAAGTCGAACAAAAACAAAGTGCAAAATCTGATAACTGAACAAAAGCAAAAACACCAAATCAAAAACACCAGAACAACAACTATAGTTCAATTGGAACTGAAACAGAACTGAAAAATCTCACAATTAAACAAAGATTAACGGTTTTGAATCCAATTAGAACGAAAATGGAGTTGAAACTTTAATTCGAAACTCAAGAATTGAAGGCCAAAAAAAAAACAAAAAACAAAAAAGACCGACCTCGATTGCGGGAGAAGAGGAAGCGTCGCCGGACCAGGCGACAAACCAGCGGCGGTCGGAGGAGTGAGAGCGGAGGTCGAGGGAGAGGACGTCGCCGGAGGAGGAGAAGCGGGGTTGAGAGGATTGGAGGGCTTGGATTAGGAGGAGAGGGAGTGATACGAAGCAGCTGTTGATACCAGCAACAAGCCTGACCTCGAACTCCAACTCCGACTCCATGGTTGCTGCTTCTGTACCTTGAGAGTTGAAGCGTTAGGGTTAGAGGGAGGCGAGTGCGGAGAACGCGGCTCTTGTGCCGCAGGAGAGAGTGGGGAAACGGCAATGACGTCGAAGAAGATAAGAAAATGAAGCAGACCGTGCATGCTGTTGTTTGAAATTCGCCGACAAGGTTGTTACGGTAGCGCTTAACTCTGATTGACTGATGAATGCATTCGTTTGGATTATGTTTGAATAGGATGTGTTAAATATAATTTATATTTAAAAAATAATAATTAGTATTATATTTAAATATAATATGTATTTAGATAAAAATATTTAAATTATATTTTAATAATAAATATATGATATGATAGGTAAAAATAGAGAGAAAAAAAAAGATAAAAAGAATATATAATGTAATTAATAAAAATAATAAAAAAAATAAAATAATAAATAGTGATTGTATTAAATTTAAAATATAATGTGATTGATATTTAAATAAAATACTTTTATATTTAGAGAAAAATTACATTATATTTAAATACAATATAAAAAAAGTATACTAAACAAGCTATAATATTAATTTTGTAATCTGTTATCTAAAACTTAAAATGAAAATGATAATATTTTAAAAATTGTTTTCACCTTATTTCTAAAATTATTTAGTTATATTTTTTTAAGTATATATTTTTAAAAAAATAAAACTGTATCTACTTATATTTTTAAAATATTAATCATTTCATAAATATTTTATAAAAATATACTTATATTTAATTTTTTAAAAATTTATTATAAATATCAAAAATAAAAAATTAAGAAAATTTTTTAATTGAAAATTAATAATCATAACATTCAAATATTTACTATATCAATTAAAATATAATTAACTATTATATTTAATTACAAGTAAATTACAAAGTAGTTCTTAATAATAAAAGTAATATTTAACTAAAAATTTATCCATTCATCTATCATAACAATTAGGATACATATTATTCTTATATTGTTTGTACTATTTCGTCCCTGAATTGGCTCATAAACATTTGCTTTACATAGAAGTATTATTTCAATAGCAAACAGTACAAATTAGAAATAACAAATAACTCATTGCATCAACATTATTATAAAAACATTGGTTGAATCACTCATAATTTTAAGTATATAGATCAATCTCTTGGGTTTTGGCAAAAGTAATCAGAAGGGATTACTTCTCAGGGTTAATTGTGAACCAAGTTTGAAGGTCGGATATAGTGAGTGCTAAAATTACACCTAAAAAAACCAAAATAGTCCAGGGAGTGCTGAAGTGGTCGTAATAGACCTGAGCCATCCAAGTGATCCATTTCTCCCGGTAGTGCTTCTCTATTTGGCCTATGACCTCCTTGTATATTTCGTCGTTCGGCATTAGGTCTTTGGCTATCTCATTAAAGAGTTGAGCTACTTTATCATCACAAACCTAGAAGGTTGTAAAGTATGTTAGCCGTAGCCTACTCTTAAGCAGTACTACATATGGATATTGTTGGACCTGCATGTCATAACCTTGCTTGTCCCATGAGAAAAACACCCATAACTCTCCCTTTGCCCACACTCAAAAAACCACCATTCCTAATAACCCTCTAACATCACTTGCAAAATTGTCACTACATAACAAACTCCAAATCTCATCTCTTCTCTTCTCTTCTCTTCTCTTCTCTTGTCCAAAATCTAATCCCAAAACATGTCAACTTTTCAGCCCCAACAACAACAACCCCAACCCCAACAACAACAACCTATCCTGGTTTACCCCCAGCATGTCAACTTTTCGTCCCACCACTCCATCGGGTCGTTCAAGATGGTCTTCATTGTCCTCGCAGTCATCATCGTCGTTTTCGCCATAGCGTGCCTTCTTGAGAGGTTCTGCAATCAAAAAGTCCACAACCAGAAGCCAAAATAGAGCCACAAGCAATCTCATACTGCTCCAAAAGAAAGACCAGACGTTTAGTTTAGGTACAGGAACTTTCATCCCAGAAATCAATTAGGAGACGTTGAGTTTGGAAATAACAATAACAATAACAATAATAACAAGAACTAGTATACAACAAAACCCAAAAATATTGAACTTAATACCAAAACATATTCATCTAAGCAATATTAACTCAAGCAGTAATGAACCATTGAAAACAGTAAAAACAGAGCTTTCACATTCATCTCCATGAGACGAAAATTATATAGGTCAGAATAGCTCAAATTCATCTCACATTTTGTTTTAGGCATTTTCAACAAAATAGCAAATCCGATTAGCTCCTCGATGAGGGAATTGAAAAAATCCCAAATTCTAGGACAACTAAAATTATCAATCACTAGTCCAAAAAACAACACAATAGAATCACCAGTCCAAACTGAGATGAGGAGCTTACCTCTCGTGAAGAAGACGACCAAAATCATGGAGAGTTTTAAGTTGATGGCGACTGCAATGGAGTAGAGTGATAATGCTGCAACCACCACAGAATGAGAGGTAACAGAGCTTAGGCGGGGGCGATGAAAGCCAAAGAAACACAGTGGAGTTGAGCCCAGGGGAGGAGAGACTAGATTTGCCAATGACGATGAACAAGAAAGAGAGTGTGTGGTAGTTTCGAGACCGTGGAGGCGCAAGAGAGGGTTCGGGGGGCTGAAAAAAATAAATGAAAACGATTCTAAATCGTTTTCCAACTTAAGCAAAAAAAAAAAAAAAAATCAATGAAAAGCAAACAAGATTTCAATCCCATTTAGAAAACAATTCTTTAGGGAATTGTAAAAACGATTTTGAAATCAAAAACAAACACAGCCTATGTTATTGAGGGATTCACCTCCTTTGTCCTCGCTATATATGTCCCGATATGTTGCATGTTGAAGGATGAAAGTATGATGGGGATAAATATGTTTTTACAAATTAAATGGTCAAATATGTACGTGATTTTCAAATTAAAAAAGTCACAATCCATTTAAATTAATTCATAAATATTAGACTAGAAGAACTGAATTTAGGACTATCTGACAGAGTTTTGATGATAATTTTTTTGAATCAGAAAAAAAAAAGTAAGTTTTAAAAAATATGTTTATAAAAAAGATTTGTTTGAAGAAAAAAAAGTATAAAATCTTAAATATTTATTCAAAAAAAATTATCAATATGGATCTTATTTTATTTATCTCGAAATTCTATGTAATTTAAAAAAAAAACATCTTATTTGAATTTATATACACAAGGTATTTTAAAATTTTAGAGATATATATAGTAAAAATTAATATTAATTTAAAAAAAAATGTTAAAAAATGAAAATTTTGATCTCCAAAACTCTCTTAAAATAACACCTTATTGCTCAATCAGTAGACTTTATAAACTAATAATAAATATATAAAAATATAAAAATAGTTTAATAAAATAATAGATAAAACAACAATCCTAATGTGACAACTTATATCTTAATAATCTATTTTCTTTTAACTTAAATCCTTAATTTCTCAAAGTTTTTTTTTAACTTAAAACTTCTTAGCTCAATTTCCAAATACTTAAAATGATTTTGACAATAGTATATCTGAGTTATCATGTTTTTTATAAAATCCAACTTTTTTAAATTTATCTGTAAGATTTTAAATTGTCATATAATTCAGGTAAATATAGAATAGTATTGGATTGAATATAATCAAAATGAATAGAATTGAAATGTACTGAAAATGATAGTATTCAATTTTGGATAATCCTATCCCATGTTTGATGTTTTACTATTAGGATAGGATTAGAGTTTATTTAATTAATTTTTTTGCACTTGAATTTAACTAAATATTAAACTATCATATTTTATAAAATTAAAACTATTACCTCATTAGAATTCAATATTAAATTGATAGATATGAGAAAATTAAAAATAAAATAAATTATTAAAATAAGTATATACCTAGTTTAAGAAATTTTTATATAAAAAATTTGATTGAGTACAATTTAAAAGAAAAATATCTATTAAATGCCTCAATATATAGTCATATGTGGCAATAAGGAGAATTTATGTAAATTGGAATACATGAAATTCAATGTGATAATTGACTTATATCATAATACTGTTCCAAGTGTTGACCATATATTTTTAAAATATATCAAATCAAAAATATGAAGTCAAAATGTCATAATTGTGCAAAACTAATAATCAAAGTTGTTTAGATAGAAGGACGTAGGAGCATCACGAACACATAAATAAAAAATTATTAATAGGTCGTTTGGTAAACTCATTGTATTTACATTATATTGAATATATTTTGTATTTGGATGAAAAGTATTTGCTTTGTATTTAAATACAATGTGTTTGAATGAAAAGTATTTGAATTGTATTTTAGAATTGAAAAGTTGATGTGATTGATAAAAGTAGATAAAAAAAGTGAGATAGAGAAAGAATGTGATGTGAATAGAAAAAAAATTTCAAAATACTCTAAAATAATAAATGTATTTAAGGTACTATTGAAAAGCATTGTACTTGAATGCAAAACTTTTGTATTTGAATGAAAATTGTGCTATGTTTAACGTAATGTGAACGCAATACTATAAATAAAACGATCCATAAGGTTCATTTCTTAGATCTTCGCAAGAGTGATATTATCAAATCTAATTTCTTTAAATCATCTTATAATACCCTTTAATCTAATTACAGAGCCCAGACAAGTTAATGCAGTTAAGTCAAGAAATGTTAATGTTTTATTAAAATTGTCACATTGTGAAAGTTTTAATTTAAAATTTGAATATAAATATAAAAAATTCAATTATTAGTATGTCAATAAATATTTTATTTTTATTTTGGTAGTTCAGTTATAAATTTTCGATGTATTAAATATTAATTTGAAGATATTTTAAACATTTTAACAAGTTTTGAAAATTTCACAATTTTACCCCAAATTTTTTTTCAAAATAAAATTTTTACCCAAAAATAAATAAATAAACACAACGTCCAACTAACTTTCTCTCACCCTCATCCTCTCCATCAATTACATCTTTTTCCATCCACTTTTCGACACTCACTCACCCCTATTTTATTTTGTCTCCTACTCAATTATTTTCCTTTTACTTTGTCTTCCACACTCCGTTTCTTCAAAACTTTTTAAATTCTCAGTCTCTCTTTCTCAATCTTCCACTTACTCACAATTTTTTTTTCTTTTCTTTTCTTCTTCACAACTTACATCTCCATCACCATACTCTTTTTCTTTTCAAATTTTTCTCACCCACTCTCTCCTTTCATAAACGCTCCTCACCTCCCTTTCTCAGAAATTTTCTCTCAAATTCATACTTATTCTCTCCATCTTCCTCATCCTTTACTTCTTTCTCAATTCTCCCAAACTCTCTTTATCTAACTCTTACTTTCTCTCATTACTCTCTCTCTCTCCACCACTCCCTCCATCTCCATAGCCACCCACCAGAAACAGACCCAGTCGTCGCCCAACCCCAAAGCCCATGTCGTGCCCAAGCCACAACAGCAACCTCCACCATACTCAACCCAAAATTAGTCAACTTGCTAGCCACCGTGATCAAGCTGCACCTCCATCCTCGCCCCTTACCACCAGTCATCGCTTGCCTGAATTGTTAAGAGTGCCTTAAGCAGGAAGAACATTTTTGATGTATTTCATTTATTTTGAATTGGATAATAAAATTATATTTAGAGGTTATTCGTTACATTACTTTATGTCCTCATTCTATTTACATGCTAAAGTAAATGTAAACAAATATAGCTCACTAACTGCTTATATTAAACTATTAGAATATTGCATACAATGGACTTTTGCAACCGAGAAGACAACGTTCTAAAGTAAGCAGTTTAAACTGTGGTCCGTAATCTATAAGGTTAGATTGAGCATTTAACTCATGTTAAGATTACTATGTTGTCTAAAGCCAATTGAGATGGTTTGTCTTGACTGTCCAAAACTTTGACTCCCAAGTATAGACATAGATATGTTGTACGGTGGTGATATATTGAACCGGGACCAAAGTGTAATTGATCTGCGTAGTCTGCTTGAGTGGATCATGTCACTTTTGACATTCATTATGCAATAACCTTAATTATGAGTAGATGAATCGCTCCATGTATATGACTTGTGTATTTTGATGTTCCGATGGCTAAAGCGTCTCATAGATAGTAAGTTTATAAACTGGTTCATTGGGTACATGACTTCTATACGATGGAGGGTTTGTTTACAGATATTGGAATCATAGCTCTAATAAAGAGTAAATGGTATCTTCTTAAAGACATTATACTAGATGTGAAAATGAACAAGACCTTGGGTCATCTGCTGAGCAGATGACTTCTTATTCATATATGATGAATAATCATTTTCTTGTTCGGTAGTATAATGGAAATTTAAGATAGCTTAATCAGTATGTTGAACGGACTTTGACCTAAGGCTAATTGTGGATATTATATGAGGATCTTGCATATATGACAGGGTTATTAGACGATAACTTATCACTGACTTACGTAATACGGTATATAATTGGGAGTTTAGTTTTAGGTTTATAGTGATATAACTCTAAAAATAGTGATCATGTGATTGAGTTATTTGGTATAGAACAATGATTACATAAATTTACAAGAACCAATTATATATGTTTAGTCCCTTTGCTAGCTCCACATAATTCCTTAATAGATGATAATTGGTCTGGATATTCTTGTTGGCTTGTTGTCTTATATTTAGTGAAGGAAAAAATCCGGATCACCTTTCCACAAGGTATAGGTATTTTTCTCTATGTATTGGAGGGGTAAAATTATAATTTTATATTATTAAATAAATAAGATAAATATTTAATTAATATTTATTTTTAGATGATAAGATTTGAAATTTAAATTAATTGTATTTGAAATTAAAATTCAAATATGTGATTAATTTGAATTTTGAAAGTCTTGTCTTAAGATAAATATTTAAAATTTAAATGATAATCTTATTTGAATTTAAATTGAACAAAATCTTGTCCTTACACAACCTAAGGTGGCCTCCATAATGGATAAGGATGGAAGACAAGATTTTCTCTTATTTGAATTTGAATTTTATTTTGGATAAGAGATTGCATAATTATTTGAATTTCAAATAAAGTTGTCATGATTTTATTTGAATTTGAATTGGAGTTGTGGAAAATTATCCATGTGGATAAAATTTAAAAGCTTTGTGGAGTTTAAAATTTGAATTAAATTTTGAATCACAAAACCTAGTAAGGGCCAAATTGGTTGTGGATAAAATCCACATGGTGAAATTCAGTTTTTGTGGATAAGGGAGAAGGAAAAGTCTTGTTTAAATCCTACTTGAACTTTGAATTCTTATCTCACAAAAGGTAGTTGAATTTTCAAAAAGGAACATTCCTAGAAGGAGTCTGTTTTTTGTGGATAAAGAGAAGAGAAAAATTTAAGTTTGAATCCTACTTGAATTATGAATCCTCTTCTCCTTTAGGTGGCTGAATTTGACCTAGTTCTTGGCATACAGGGAAAACTGGTTTTTAATGAGTAATGGGAGAGAAAAATCTTTTCTTAATCCAATTCAAAATTCAAAAAGGTCACCTCATGCAATATTATAAATAGGGGTCATTCCACTCTTATTCTCTTTGGATCATAGACTCTCAGGTGAGTAGGCTTATTGTTACACAAATTACCGTCGCAATAAGTTCTTAAAGAGATCTAGGTGGTCGGCAGGAAACAAGTCGTACTACAATACTGATCAAAGGAACCAGGTGCCCACACACTCTACCATTAGGGAATTGGAGAATAATAAAGAAGGCTAGTTAGTTGAAGTCTCTCGGTCAATTCTTCTGGCATTCCTAATGTTTCCTCTGAAGGTATATGGCATCACGAGTTTTTTTAACGATCCTAAAAAAATTTTTGTACTTCTGCTGTGTAAATTTTTTTATTTTTCTTACATGAATGCCGGTAGTCCAAGCCAACTGGTCAGCCACCGTGCAGCCATCGTCTCGCACCCACATCAAACAACTTCGTTGTGCCCAACAAAAAGCTCAGTTGCTAACTACTCAAGTAGCCACCTTTACCTATGCCCGATCTCAGCCTAGCCCGGTCGTTCGATCTGTTATGCTGAGGCTCCGCTACCATCCTCCATCATGGGCTGGACCCCCTCCCTTAATGTATATATGTAAACCTATATATGTATATATCTGTGTATGTATATATAACATAATCATAAAATAATAATAATAATAAATAAAATAACAATGATAATTTTTAGATGAAAATTTTAAATAAATATGGGATTTAAAATTAAGCTATTTTGGGATTTGGAATTTGATTTTCTGCAAGTTTAAAGCATTTTTGGGTTTTTGGGAGTCAATACTTTAAGGCAGGTTATGCCGAAATTTAAAAAAATATATATGAGTATTAAAAATAAAACGTTATTTTAAAATTACGAGTGTTAAAATAAAATATCATTTTAAATTTTAAAGTTAATGACACACTAATTAATTGAATTTACTGTAATCATGATTACGAGATTTTGGACAGATAATTAAATTATCTGTGATTTTTGTTTTCGGTACTTGTTGACTAGAAATTAAAGAAAAGGATTATCTTGAAATATATGCTAGAAGTTATTAGTAGATAATTTACCAAGAGGTAGGATATTAGCCAGTTTTGTTTTTTAGCAATTTAGCAAAAGATTAATTTAAAGAAAATGAGTTTATGAAATTTTATAAATTATGTGATTTTAGAACATATCATGATTTCAAAAATTAAAAGAAAAATAATATGATCATGGATATTTGAAAAAATAACACGGTATATTTTATTATGTGAATCATATTTTCAAATGGAATTGGAAATGGAATTTGGTTGTTAAATTCTAGAACCAGGGGCCAGCGCACACGTGCAAATAGTGCATAAATTGATCGAGGACAACTTATCACGGATTTTGTGATGAGGGGGCTCATATGGACAGTACATGACTTAAATGTACTTAAGGACACACTTTACATAATCACAATTACATGTGTTAAGATCTTATACTGCATTAATATAATATTACTATGTTGGTTCAAAATAAAATGTTGAAAAATAATTTAAAAAAAATCCTACTGGGTCTTTCGCTCATTGTTTAAAACTGGTAAATCCTTGGGAGAGAAAGTTAATTAGAAGATATGAGTTGCATGAAATCACAACTTGGAGGATTAAGACGAGAAGCCTATTCTTTACTTTTAGAATCATGTATGTAATTTGAATGTTTCGGAACTGTAAACTTTAAATTTTATTTTATTACTTGTAATTTATTTTATTTTGTCCAAGTATGCATATATAAAATATAGGGATCATACCATGACATTCTAAAATACAAATGATAATGTTTAATTAATTTACTCAAGCATAATTGTAAACAAAATTAATGAGATGGTAAATGGTTTTAAAGTAAAATCGGTAGACTTAAGGATTTGAGATTCCTCTTTATTTATTTTAACATCTCCTCTATGTTATTGCTTAGATTTTGTTAGGAATGCCCTAAGTGGAAAAGACATTTTAGAAGTATTTTATTTATTTTGAATTAATTAATAAAAATTTATTAGAGGTTATTCATTACATTGTTATATATCCTCATCTAATTTATATATTAAAGTAAATGTAAGTGAATATGGCTCACTAACCGTTTATTGTTAAACCGTTAGAATGTTGCATTTAATAGACTTTTGTATTCAATAAGACAACTTTTTAAAGTAAACAGTTTAAATTATGGTCCGTAGTCTATAGGGTTAGATTGAGTATCTAACTCATGTTAAGACAATTATGTTGTCTAAAGCCAATTAGGAGGACAGTTTATCTTAACTGTTCGGAGCTTCGACTCCCGAGTAAAGACATAGATATGTTGCTTATGGTGACATATTAGACTAAGACTAAAGTATAATTGATCCGCGTAGTCCACTTGAATTAATCAATTTACTTTTGATGTTCATTATACAATAACCTTAATCCTAAGTATATGAAATGCTTCATGTGTATGACTTGTGTACTTTGATATTCCAACGACTAAAGTGTCTCAGAGATAGTAAACTTATAGACTGATCTATTGAGTACATAACTTATATGTGATGGAAGATTCATTTACAGATATTGAAATCATAACTTTAATGAGAAGTAAATGTTATCCTTTTAAAGTTATTATATTGGATGTGAGTATAGACAAGACCTTGGGTCATCTATTAGGTAGATGACTTCTTATTCACACGTGGTGAAAAATCATTATCTTATTCGAGAGTATAATGGATCTTTAAGATAGTGTGATCAATAGGTTGAATGGACTTTAATCTAAGGCTGATCATGGATATCATATGAGGGTTTTGCATACATGGCAAGGTCATTGGACGATAGCTTATCACTAGCTTACATTGTAAGGACCGCCCCGATCATGTACTTTAATTTTCAATTTAATGCGAAATTGAAGAATAATTTGATGCATTTTAGTGCAATTTTTAAAGTACACAGTCAGGTACACGGTCGTGTACCACTCAGACTGTGTACGTGTGTGTAGCCGTGTAAGTATATATGGCCGTGTAGTAGAACAAGGTCAAGAACACGGCCGTGTAAGAGGCCGTGTACCGCTTGGGTTGTGAACGTGTGAAAAGGCCGTGTTTGAAACATGGCGGTGTTGAAAAACTTCAGCCAGTACACGCCCGTGTTCGGTGTATATACGTCCGTGTTACCTTATACACACCTATGTTAAAGGCCATGTTAAAGGCCGTGTTGAAGGCCGTGTAATGGGTAGAAAGTCGTTACACAGACCCTCAAATTTGTATGAAACCCAATTACTATGTCATGAGTAATTAAGTTGGAAAATATAGTATATTTTCCCATTGAATAGACTAAACAACTACGGTACTGTTTAAGTATTATTCATGCAGTGAAAGGGGCAACCGATAGCGAACCCGGTCCACCCTATTATGTGTATAAATGAATGAGACATGCAGTATCGAGAAACTAGTCCGGACGACCAAATTCTTAGCACTAGACTGGTAAATAGATCACCAGAATGCTCGGACCGAACATATGAGCACAATAGCGAGAGATAGCCCTAGTAAGGGTACGATATCGAGAAAATAATCCAGATGACCTCTTCTTGACTAGAGACTGACAAAATCAGAGTCGAAGCACTCAGACCAGTCAGTTAAGTAGAAAACAGTAGATAATGAATAGTGAGAGGTATGCAGTATCAGGATGAGGGTTAAGACCACCTTTACTCGGCCTGAAACTGATATATTTGGGCTCAGAACGCCCAAATTAGTTAATCGGGCACCTGACATGTTTTTTGAGGCGGGGTCACACATATCCTAAAAACTAGTCTAGATGACCTCCGATGGACGTAAAACTGATAAAAATGAAATCAGCATGTCCAAATTAGTCAAGAGAGACTGTGTCTGAAATTTCACCCGAAAACACCTCAGTTTGCATGCAAAAGGACAACACAGTGTAGACACAACCACAGTATAGGATGTGAACAGTAATTTAGACTGATAGTGGGCTCTTAGATAGTAGAAGACAACCAGGATTTTACAGTATAAGAATCGGATTCAGAAAACCAATTTTCTGGTGAAAATTGAAACACTGCTGAGAAAGGATCGAACACCGCAATATAAAATTAAACTACGTTGAAAAGCCAACACAGATAAAATTTAGCCTTAAATTTCCATGTCCCTTAGCTACAAAAGCAGCTGCAATCTGCAGCACACATAGCCCAAAAGGTGGCATTAAAATAACCTTCCTAGCCATGACACATTGGAATATTATATTCAAGGGTTTCTAAAAAGTAGTTAACAACCATTGTTTATTCTTTTCTCCTCCCAATGAGTAGCCCCACGCCCATTTCTTCAGAAAATTGGTAGCATATTTGTCCCAAGATTTGGGTAATTTGATAGACAATTAAGTAGGATTAAGCTTAAGTGAGTTGGATCAATTTTGCCTATAAAAGGCACCCTTGACATAAGGCATGGACTTTTGTTTTCACACACCTAAAACCATAAGCCTTTTTCCTTCTTCTTTTCCTTGCTGCTGCTGAATCTTCCCAGCCCCAAAAGCCAGCATTTTGCAAGCCAAAAACCTTGACTAAAACTCACAAAAACCGATCTCTTCCAAGCTTGAGCAAGGGGAGACCAAACCAAGCTTTTCGGATGCACCAAGGGTAAGTGCAAAACTGATTTTTCCTTGTGTTTTGATTCTTAGTTTTGAGTTGTTGTTTGAATGATTTTTTTTTTGGTAACTTGGCTAACATAAAACCAACCTCAAGCCCTTGAGTTTCCATGGCATTTTGACCCCCCAAGCCTAGCCAAAAGTGTGCTTGAGTCCAAAGCACCAAAGGTAAAAACCGAAACCCTTCTCATGGTGATTGATTGAAAATTTTAGTTTTCAATCTAAGGGTTTTATGTGTATTTGTTTATGCACAAGGTTGTATTAAGTTATTTGAGCCCTTAGCTTTCATTTCTTAAAGTCATTATGGTTGTGGTTGTGTTTACTTTAAGTTGCATATGGTTTATGGATGTGAATGCATGGATGTGTATTATGGTGGTTGGACACAAATCTGTCCTTAGAAAACAGTCACAGATTTTGGCCACTTTGACCTACTTAAGGTCTGAATCTGGGATTTGGTAAAACATAGTACTTTAAGGAAATTTCGATACGATCGTTTTTTTTTATCAAATAGGCCTCGGCCAAAAATGATCCTAAAATAGGTTTTTAGGGTGTTTTTCACTCAGTGTCCAAAACTGGGAACAAAAATCTGAGTGTTGAAACTGTCTCGGGTTTTGCTAGAAATGACCCACTTAGAGTCCGAATCGGTCCTCAGACTTAATACGAAAGCTATAGATCTCGTTGAGACCTTGAGAACGACTTGTGTGAGTTAAAAATTTGGCCGTTTCGGGCCTCAAACCGAGCCGTTTTTACAGAGACATAAAACTAAGATTTTTACAAAAAACTGAGCACCAAGCCCATGGTTTTAATGAAATTAGGAGCCGTTAGAGTTAGATTTAGGCTCCGAGATGAAGACGAGATTTGTTTATCTTATCGAGAATGAAAACTTTTATGTTCGACAAAATTTCAAACACAGTTGTTTAGACTAAGTTTCAAAATTGTTTTCAAAAGTGGTTTAAAAACCACCTTTAAATTGCAAGCTTTAAAAATATAATTTATACACTTGAAAATAAAAATGTGTTTTTAACACTTTAAAATATGAACAAGCTTTCCATAAAAATGTCCCCTATCTTCCAACGGGATGATGAGGGGACGATTTCAAAAATAAAGAATTTTTCCAAGATTTTCTATAAGCAAACCTAAACTTTTTTTTCAAAGTAAAATAGTGTGTGTAGCCCGGTAGGCTACCACACCAAACAAGCCTTAGTAGCCCTATAGGCTACTACCCCAAACAAGCCATAGTGGCCCAGTGGGCCATTACACCAAACAAGCTCTAGTAGCCCGGTAGGCTACCACACCCCAACAAGCGAAGTAATCCGGTTGGTTACTACACTAAGTTCACGTATAGTAACTCGATAGACTACTTAGTTACCAACATGCGAGTTAACCGGTCAGTTGACTGAGTGGTAAACCAGTCAAGGACCACATTTTGAACAACACAGTGAGGAACGATGATTAATCTGTCAAGTAGATGATTGATCGAATACGATATGAGTTAGACACTAAATCCCCATACAAGGCCAATAGAGTACCGACGGGTCTCGGTACCCCATAGAAACACAAGTTATAATCACTAACGTTAATAGTGACTCAATGGGAGAATTGACGAGAAATGCTATTGATGACAGGTAGTAACCTGTGAATTTATAAAGGTGTGATTCAAGTTGCTTGCAGATTAGGTAAGTACAACTCCGCCTATGGCATGAACGAAAATGCTTTTAAATGATATTTTATAGTATGTTAAAATATGTATGCCATGCACACGATGTTGCACCTCATGTTTAAGAGCATGTAGTTTCATAATCAAGTAGATTGATGAAAAAGCAAGTTAGATGCCATACGTCCCTACCATGTAGGATTTGGAACAGCTTAGAGAAGCATATGGCTAGAAAAGATAAACAAGACGGAAAGTAGTAAGCGTGTCGTACCGGCCCTTTCAAATGAAGGGGTTTTAAATTAAAGCAGAAAGTTGAGTATCCGTTGATGGCTCTCCGGCTATTTTACCACGGGCGTTACTAATGGTCTGTGCACGCACGGTACTGACACATAGGCCCTTAATAGACAAGAAAAGAAAAGAGAAGTTTGAAGCATAAATGAACATAACCGGATCATGCATTAGTTATAGTTCATCATGCTTCTAGATGCATTCAATACACGATGTTTCTGAGATGCACATGTTATGTGAAGTTTTATGATCATTGATATGATATGTGATATATGATATGTGATATGTTAAAGTGGTATATGTGATACATGACTGCTTATATGTTTTTAAGTATGTACTATGTTTTAATATATTTTGCGATAAACATGTTGTACTTACTGGGCATAAAGCTCATGTAGTGTGTTCATGCTGTAGGTAAGCATCCTACGGCTTAAATCCCAATGGGCGATGGTGGCGGCGGAGGCGGATGTGAGGGTGAGGTTATAGAGACACCGCAAGTTTATCTTTCGCAAAATTTAAGTATCAGTATTTTGAATAGTAATGATTAAATAGTACTTTGAATAGTAATTGTTAGACAGTATGTTTGAATAGTAACCATTACATAGTATTTTTGAATAGTAACCGTAAACCGTATTTTTGAATAGTAATCGTTAAATGGTATTTTTGAATAATAATCTGTAAACCGTATTTTTAAATAGTAATAGTTAAATAGTATTTTTTGAATAGTAACCGTTAAATGGTATTTTTGAATAGTAATCGGTATACGTACGTATATAGTAAATACGTACATATAAAAGAAAAAAAATTCCTAATTTTATGATATCTAGCTAAGTATAAATGGCTAGAAAGTATAAGAAAAGCAAGCAAGTTAAGTCAGTTTTTAGTGATGGTCTGGGCTACTGAGGGCACGGGGCGTCATATACATAATGGGTATATAATTGGGAGTGCAATTTTAGGTTTATAGTGGTATGACTCTGAAACTAATAATTGTAACAAGTTTATTCGGTATAGATTAAGAGTTATATGGATTATTGGAGTCCTCATTATATATGTCCAATTAGTCCTCCTACTAGTTTTACATAATTTTTTAATGGATGGCAATTGATCGAGATGTTCTTTATTGCTTGTATTCTTGCATTTAGTAAAGAGAAAATTCTAGAACACCCTTTACAGGGCATGGGTGATTTTCTCTATACATTGGAGGGATAAAATAGTAATTTTATATTATTCAATAAATTAGATAAATATTTAATTGATATATATATTTGGATGATAAGATTTAAAATTTAAATTAATTGCATTTCAATTCAAAAGATAAATGTGAGATTAATTTGAATTTTAAAAATTTTGTTTTAAATAAATATTTGAAATTTAAAAGATTATCTTATTTGAATTTGAATTGAACAAAATCTTATCCTAGCACAAGGTGGGTGGCATCCACTATGGGTAGGGTTAGAAGACAAGATTTTCTGCTAATTTAAATTTGAATTTTGTTTTAGATAAAAGATTATACAATTATTTGAATTTCAAATAAAATTGTCATAATTTTATTTAAATTTAAATTAGAGTTGTGGAAAATTATCTATGTGGACAAAATCACATGATTTTTGAGTTTGAAATTTGAATTAAATTTTGAATCACAAATTTTAAATAAAATCGAATTTTGTTGAAAAATTTTGCTATATAGATAAATTCAGATTTTATATGGGAAAGGAAAATTAAAAATCTTATTTGAATCCTATTTGAATCTTAAACGATTCTTCCCTGATGTAGTCGAATTTTGAAGGGATTTTAGCCTAAAGGAGAATCGATTTTTAGGTTGGTAAGAGGAAGAAAAATCTTTTATTGGTCCAATTCAAAATTTTGAAAGCTAACTAATACAAATTTATAATATGGGTTTTGGCACTTTTATTTTCATTAGACTACAAACTCTCAGATGAACGAATTTATCATTATACATTTTACTAATAATAATAAATTCTTAGAAATCTGAGTGGTTGAAAGGAGACAAGCCGCATTAAAATACTGATCGAGGAACTAAGTATCCACACATTCTACAGCCTAGGAATTGAAGAATTGTAGAGAGGATAGTTGGTTAAAGCCCCTCGATCCCTTCCTCTGGTGTTCCTGGTATTTTCCTCTGAAGGTATATTGATTGTTAATAATTTATTATATATGACAATACGAGTTATTAATGATCTTTTAAAAATTTTTAAAATTCCACTGCGTACTTTTACCATTTTTTTCTACAGATTTTAGGATGTGACAAAAAATAGAGTGTGATAATTTTAGTACAAAATATTTGCATGATAAGAACTTGAAATTCATCTTTCCTTTCACTTTTTTTATATACAATATTTACATTAGTCAAAATCGAATGTGAAGTTACCGTCACATCTGTGGTTTAACAAATATTCATCTATAAAACCATAGTAGAGCTTCTTAATCAAAACAAAAATAGAATTTTCAAAATGAGCTACAGATTTGTTTAAAAACATGGCATATAAAAAAATTTATGTATGGCAGCTTTAGAGACTCGATCAACCTCTAAATTTGTACATCCTCACATGCATCACAAGAATCTAATGAGCCAATAAAAGTTCAGTAAGGTGAAACTAATGCATGAACAAATGCATTATATATTAATGTAATCAATAATTTAAATTCACATATTCTTCTTCTAAATAACATTTTCTTCTTAATTCAATTTTTTGGTTACCCTCAAAATGTGGTCTCAATTGATAATAATAAACTGTGGTTTTTGGAACCTATGTTAGGAATGCCCTAAGCAAAAAAGACATTTTATGTATTTCATCTATATTTTGAACTGATTAATAATATATTAGAGGTTATTCATTATATTGCTATATGTCATCATCCTATTTAAATGTTAAAGTAAATGTAAGCAAATATAGCTTACTAACTGCTTGTTATTAAATTGTTAGAAAGTTGCATACAATGGATTTTACATGTGAAAAGATAACATTCTAAAATAAGCAGTCTAAACTATTAGGAATACCTTAAGCGGGAAAGACATTTTATATGTATTTCATTTATTTTGAACTAGATAATAAAATTATATTTAAAGGTTATTCTTTACGTTGTTATATGTCCTTATCCTATTTATATGTTAAAGTAACTATAAGCAAATATAGCTTACTGACTGCTTGTGTTAAACTGTTAGAATATTGCATACAATAGACTTTTGTATATGAGAAAACAATATTCTAAAGTACGTAGTTTAAATTATGGTCCCTAGTCTATGGGATTAGACCGAGCAATTAACTCATGTTAATACTATTATGTTATCTAAAGCCAATTAGGGAATGGTTTGTCTTGATAGTTTGGAGTTTTAACTCCTGAGTAGAGACATAAATATATTACTTGGTAGTGACATATTGGAACTGGATCAAAGTGTAATTGATCTGCGTAGTTCGCTTGAGTATGTCATGTCACTTTTGATGTTCATTATGCAATAACCTTAATGCTGAGTAGATGAATCGCTTCATGTGTATGACTTGTGTCCTTTGATATTCTAATGACTAAAGCGTCTCGAGGTAGTAAGCTTATAGATTGGTTCGTTGGATATATAACTTGTATACGATGAAGGGTTTGTTTATAGATATTAGAATCATAGCTCTAATAAGAAATAACGGTTATCCTCTTAAAGATATTATATTAGATGTGAAAATGGACAAGACCTTGGGTCGTCTATAGGGCAGATGGCTTCTTATTCACATATTTTGAATAATCATTTTCTTATTCGGAAATATAATGGATCTTTAAGATAAATTGATCAGTAGATCGAATGGATTTTGACCTAAGACCGATCATGGATATCATATGAGGGTTTTGCATATATGACAAAGTCATTTGATGATAGTTTATCACTAGCTTACGTAACACGGTTATAATTAGGAGTGCAATTTCAGGTTTACAATGTCATGGCTCTAAAACTAGTAATTGAACGGAGTTTTTTTGGTATAGAATAATACTTACATAGATTATTGAAGCCCAAATTATATTTGTCCAGTTAGTTCCTCTACTAGCTCCGCATAATTCCTTAACGGATGGTATTTGATTGGGATGTTCTTTATTGGTTGTTGTCTTACATTTAGCGATGAAAAAAATCCAGATCACCTTCCTATAGGGTGTAGGCGTTTTTTCTCTAGGTGTTGGAGGGGTAAAATTGTAATTTTGTATTATTCAATAAATAAGATAAATATTTAATTAATATTTATTTTAGAAGATAAAAATTAAAATTTAAATTATGTGGCGCCCTGAAGTCCCGGCGGCCCGGAACATCACTTGAAAATTACTGTTACTTAACTTACTTGAAAACTATTACTTAAACTTACTTACTTTAATACTATAATTTTAGGGATTTTTTTTGAATAGTATGTTTTACCATTTACGTACATATATATACTTATAAACATATAAAAGTCTGAATGCAACTGGGGTCAATATACATACATACTTAAAATTATTAGACTGCTCAAAACATGAGGTTGATTTTTTTTTTTCGATATCGTGCGGAAGTTAACACTGGTGGTGGTATCCATAATCTTAACCCTCACATCCGCCTCTGCTACTGTCATTGTCCATCAGTGTCTAGCTTGCAGGTCTCTTACCTACAGCATGAACATACACAATGAGCTTTACGCTCAGTAAGTACAACATATCATCGCCAAAACGTGGTTAAAACATAAGCTATACTATAAAGCATATATAAAACTATCAATCATATCACACATTCATACAGAACATGGAAACATATCATGTAGCATAACTCAGAATGCATATCATGTGGACATATCATATCATGTAACTGAGAAGCATGTTATAACTGTATCTAGGGCATAACGTGAACAATGCATGAACTGTTTATACTCCATTTATGCTTCATTATGCATTATCTTTTTTTATCTGAATGGCCCTGGTGTTGATACCACTACACACGGATCTCTGGTGTCGGTACCACTATGCGTGGATCATCGGATTCGCCTGTGATCATAGTGAGCTTTGCGCTCACGGACTTTGCACGCGTTATATATATAAATACTGTGGGCCTTGCACCCGGTATAAGCTATGGGCCTTGCGCCCAATATAAACTGAGGGCCTTGGCTCGATATAAGCTGTGGGCCTTGACCCGTTATACCGACACCTTAATTTTATTACCCAATTCTGGAATCATGTCTAAGCTCTACTAGGCTATCCACTAATTTTACGTGATAGGGATATAATGGTATCTAAATACTGTCATTAATCTAACGCGATTATGAAATTATAAACACTTCTATCATGCTATGTAACAATCATACACGATTTGCATACTTAACATAGAGTGAAAACAACAGTTTTAAACTCATTTCATTCATGCTATAGGCAGAGTTGTACTTACCTGTCTATGGATAGTTTATACTCTCGCCCTTGTCACAATACAGATATCTTCCTGTAATCATAACGTATTGCATTACTGTTCACTCTTAGGTCACTACTATCATTAGTGACTAATAAAATTCTATCGTTGTAGGGTACTGATCCCTATCAGTGCTCAACTGCTCTCTTTTTGAGAGTCTAACCTCTAATCGTGGGTAATTAATTTATCCCCTCAATAAATTAATTAACGTCTCCCTCTCTCTTCTATCTCAGTTTTGGTTGGTTAACCGATTAGTCAACTAATCGGTTATCTCGCATACGGGCTATATATCTAATCGTGCTAGTTATCTACTTGGTTATCTCGCATGATGATCGTGTAGTCTACTGGGTTACCTTTTTCGACTTGAAAATTATTACTGAAAAATGTCCTTCGTCTTTGTGAAAATCATTTCCTTAGGTTTTGAACACGATTTCCCTTATACCCCATTGGAAGGTGAGAGTGCTTTTCTTAAAACCATTTTCTTGTTTAAAAAGAATACATTTTGGTGTTCGTTTGATAAGGGGGTTTTTGAATCCTTTTTCGAAAAACTGTTTATAACTTGTTTTAAACGATTGAATTTGAAAATTTGGTGAACATGATATTTTTAGTCCTCTACCAGATAAACAACTTTTATGTTTACCTCGAAACTCGATTCAAACTCTAACGGGTCTTAAACCTTGCAAACCCATGGCTAAAACTAGTCCCGATTTTAGAAAACTGCCAGTTTTTCGATTATTTAAATACTGCTCTGTTTGGGGCCTTAAATAACCGAATTTTTAAAACTCATGCATGCTATCTTTAAGTTTTTGACAAGATCTAAAACTTTTGTATTGAGCTTGAGATCTGGTTCGGACTCTAAGTTGCTCATTTTTATAACCCGAGACTATTCCTTGTTCCCAATTTTCAGTCCTAGTTTTGAACTCCGGTGATAAAATATTCTGAAAACCTATCTTGCTATCATTTTTGGCCAAAGGTTATTTGATGCAAAAATGACCGTAACAAAATTTCCTAAAACTTTTATGTTTTACAAAATCTCAAAATCGGTATGTAACATACTCAACAATCCACAAATCCGTAGCTAGAACCTGGGACATGTTTGGTTTCTAGCCAAATCCTAAAATGTCCATACGTCCAACCGTCCATGAAAACTTAAATCACAACCACGTAAGCATAAAAACATAAATACAAAATGCTAAGGGCTCAAAATAAACTTATTATAACCCATTGTTTGAAATACGTAATAATTCTCTTTGATCTCAAAACTTAAAAGAAACTAAACCATAAAAGGAGGGGTTTTTCGGATTTTTACCTTAGTGTGCTTTGAACCTAGCACAACCGAACAAGGCTTGGGACCAAAATTTTGTATGGACCAAGGTGAACAAGAGGTCAGCTTGGGATAGAAAAAAAAAAAAAAACAAAATTTCCCTCTTATTATCAAACTAAATGAGCAACTAAAATCACCAAAGGAGGGTTCTAAAACATTACCTTGAAATGACCTTGAAGTGGCTTGAGTGAAAGACTCCAACCCAAACTAGAGTGTGGCTGATTTTCTTGTGAAATTTTGGTGAAATTTTGGGTGTTTGGGAGGGCTAAGGGTGTCGGTTGGTAGAGGAAAAAAAAATGAAGTAGAGGCTTTGGTGTTTTGGTGTGCAAAAGAGGGAAAATGGGGCAAAAGACCATGCACACATATTTATAGGCCACTTAAATAAGATGTAATTAACCTAAGCAACCTTAATTAAGCCAAACTTTAACTAAACTTGGGGGGCAAATTTTGTGCGATAGCCTCCTTCCAAAAACCTATCAGAACAAGGAGAAAAAGGAGTTAATTTTGCCTTAAATGCATGGCTAAAGTCTATAGTCTTTGTCTACACCTTTTTAATTTTTAATCAAAAGCTTACAAGCATGTTTCCTTATTTTAAGGGAAACTTTTCCACATTGTCTCCTAGGGCTGTGTTTGGCTGTCCATTGTCATGGTTTTTGAGTAAAAAATTTCATCTGTGAAGGCTTCTCTTCGCAGTCTAATTTCCTCCGACGGTATTCGGTCCTTTTTCGACTGTGTTCTAAACTTTGACCGAAAATGGATTCTCTTGATCTGATTCTTATTCTATTCATTCTTGGATGGGTTGTAGTACCTGTGAGCCCACTCTGTGTCTGTTTACTGTTCATTTACTGTACTGTGGTTGTGTCTACACTGTGCTAACTCTGCGCATGCATAGTACAACTTTTCGTGTGAAATTTCAGACACAGTCTATCCTGACTAATTTGGACATGTTGATTTCAAATTTATCAGTTTTACGTCCATCTGAGGTCATATGGACTAGTTTTTTGTATCTGTGTCATCCCGAGTTGGAAATCACCTTTTGTGCTCAACTGACCAGTTTGAGCATTCTAAGTCTAAATATATCAGTTTCGAGCTGAGAAAAGGTTGTTTTGACCCCTTTCCCGATACTGCATATCTCTTAAATAGAATTTCACGTTTTGTGCTCAATTGACTAAATTGAGCTTGTTGACTATAAATATATCAGTTTTATGTCAAGAAAATGTGATCTCGACCATTTTCTCGATACTGTATATTTATCAGGCAAAATTTCACTATTGTGCTCAGGAAACTAGTCTGAGCGTACTGATGAATAGCTCATTAGTTCTATGTCAAGAAATGGTCGTCTGGATCGGTTTCTTGATATTGCGTGTCTCACACATACACTCACATGTACTAAGGTGAATCGATCTCACTCTCGGTTTGTTGGAAAATTTTGTATTCTATGAGCTGTAAATATCCAGCTGGTTTTTTTTTTCTTAGTTGGTAGATTTAGATAAATAAGGAAACTATATTTTTAGGATATGATTAAATGTAATTTGGCTGTAATTGTGTAGGCTGTAATTAGGAGGATAGGCTGTAATTCAGAGGATTTTTTTTCCTTATTTATCATCTCCAGAATTGTATATAAACTGGTTGTAAAGTAATGAGAAAGTGTCTCTGAATTCCATCCAAAAAGTATTCTGGTTTCATGGTATCAGAGCTGCAACGGCTTTTATAATCTTAATTCTTTTTTCGTTTTTCTATCTGCTTACTCGTCCTTCAAGTATGTCCAGAGAGCAGTAAATTCCAGCCTCGGAATCCTCATCTACCGTGGTGGATCAAGCATCTCCAGCAACGATGACATGATCTTCAACAACCAGTCCATTTGACAGCCACTCCTTACAAATTACCTTGCATAAACTCAATGGACAGAATTTTTGTGAATGGTTTCAGTCGATTATGTTGGTAATTCGTGGAAGAGGAAAGGCTGGATATTTGATAGGTTCAATCACAGTTCCACCGAGCACTTCACCAACTTTCTGCACTTAGGAAGCAGAAAATTCTATAGTTATGGCTTGGCTTATCAACTCCATGGAGCCAAGTATTGGAAGGACTTATCTCTTCTACAAGACAACGAAGGAGATTTGGGATGCGGTTCAAGAGATATATTCAGACCTGGAAAACACATTTCAGTGTTTTAAGACTAGGTCAAAGATTCGAAATACTAAACAAGGAAATCTCTCTGTCACTGATTACTACAATTCTTTCTTGGAATTGTGGCAAGAAAAAGATCTCTTTTATGAGATAGGATGGGAGTGTACCAGTGATGTAGCAAAGTTCGCAAAGATGCTTGAGAAAGAGCGTACCTTTGATTTTTTACAAGGACTGAATCCTAGTCTTGATGAGGTACGAGGGCAGTTGCTTGGACTGAAGCCTTTCCCAACACTTCGTGAATCGTTTGCTGAAGTTCGAAGGGAAGAGAGTAGGAAGCGTGTAATGATGAATCCTAATAGTGCTGACGTTTCTGTTACCGTGGAGTCTTAAGGCTCTACACTTGTGGCAAACAAACAAAAAGGAGGCCGAGAAGAGCAAAGAGATGGCCATGGTTCTCAATCCGAGGAGATTGTTTGATGTGACTACTACAACAAGCCATACCATACTCGGGAACAATGCTAGGACCTGCATGGGAAGCCTGCCAATTTTAAGCCGAAGTCTCAACGTGGACAGCGTGGTGGTCAAAATAAGGCCGCACACTTTGGTGGAATCTAATGCAGGCAGTACCTCCAATGTTAGCTTCTTAGCTGAACAGATTGATGTATTGCGTCAACTCCTAAATGAAGCTAAACCTGCCAATTCCCCACTAGCAGGAGCCGAGACTCATAATCCCATGGCAGCCATGGCACAAACAGGTACAAGACATCTAGAAAATTGTTGGATTGTTAACACTGGAGCTTCCGATCATATGGTAAGGTCTTTGTAAGTTTTTGATGAGTAGGACAGAAACAGTTAGCTGATTAATGTCTGGGTTGCTGATGGGAAATTGTCACCAGCTATAGGAAAAGGGATGGTTTGCTTACCAAATATGACCTTGAAATCTGTGTTGCATGTGTCTAAGTTAACTTATAATCTTCTTTCAGTTAGTCAGTTGACAAAGGATATGGATTGTGTTATAACCTTTTTCCCTACCCATTATGAATTTTAGGACCGTTCTTCGGGGAAGACGATTGGCACTGTTGGAAAGAAAAATGGCCTATACTACCTCATCGAAGCAAAGGAGCCTATTAGGGAAAATAAAAGGTCTTTGTCTGTTACCTCTGAGTCTGAGATTATGTTATGGCATCAATGATTAGGACATATAAGTTTCTCTTATATGAAAACTTTGTATTCGAATCTTTTCATTAATAAAGAGAAATTTTCTTTTCATTGTGAGCATTGTGTCCTTGCCAAACAATCCAGGGCTTGTTATCAAATTCATCCTCAAAACCCTTCCATTTAATCTATAGTGACATCTGGGGTCCCTCTAGGACAATGAATCTAACTAGAACTCAATGGTTTATCACTTTTATTGATGATCATTCGAGGTTTTGTTGGGTATATCTAATGAAAGAAAAATCTGAGGCGTTGTTTTGGTTCAAACAATTTCATAATTTTGTTCAAATTGTGTTTGAGTCCACTATTCAAGTTCTTAGAACTGATAATGGAAGGGAGTATTTTTCAAATGTGTTTGGTGAGTATTTGAGAAAAACTGGGATATATCACCAAAGTTCTTGCGTAGATACACCTAAACACAATGGAGTTGCAGAAAGAAAAAATCGTCATTTGTTAGAAGTTGCTCGATCAATCATGTTTTCAGGTTCTCTTCCTAATCATTACTGGAGAGAAGCCATTCTTACAACAGCTCGTTTGATAAATCGCTTACCTTCAAAAACTCTAAAATTTAGAACCCCTGTATGTGTCTTTCAGGACTGTTTTCCTAACATAAACCTGTTTAACCCTTTGTCTCCAAGAGTATTCGGGTGTACTATGTTTGTGTACACAAACAACCTGGTCGAAGTAAACTTGATCCCAAAGCCTTTAAATGTGTCTTTGTAGGATACTCCCCAACAAAAAAGGGTTACAAATGTTATTCACCTATCCTTAAAAAAATTTTTTTGTGTCATGTGATGTAACCTTTTTTGAGGATCAACCTTATTACACAACAAATGGGTTTCAAAGGGAGCATTCTAATGAGGGAAGCCATTGGGATCCAACTTGGGATTTAACAGTGTCATTACCAATAACTCAAGACATACCCGTCTCATCTCTGTCATCCATAGCCACAAATACAGAAATCCTTGAACTAGAAAACACTAATCAGCCTCCCCCCAAACCAGAAAACACCAACCAGCCACTCCTTATACCCAACCTCGAAGATGTCATTCATCAATAGTCTGAAAATAAGTCCAGATCTATTCCTACTCCTAGTCCTCAAAGGGAAGGGTTGCCAACTGAAAGACCTATGCGTGTTTATACTCGCAGGCCATTGATCACTTAGTAGGGTCAGTCATCCAACCAAGAATCGGTTCAAGAGAAAGCTATGAGTTTGCAGTTTCCTACGGTAAATGACCTAAATGAACCTATTGCATTTCGAAAAGGAGTAAGGTCATGCACTAAACATCCAATTTCTAATGTTGTGACATGTAAACAGTTATCATCTGAGTTCAGGGCCTTTACAATGAAGATTGATAAGGTTGAGATTCCGAAGAATATCTATAAGGCCTTAAGGAATCCAAAATGGAAGGATGCTGTACAGGAGGAGATTTGAGCTTTACAGGCAAATGGAACTTGGGAGATGGTCAATTTACCTGAAGGAAAAAAGGTGGTTGGAAGTAAATGGGTGTTTACTATGCCAACGAAGAAGTCGAAAGATATAAAGCTCGTCTAGTAGCTTAAGGGTACACGCAGACGCATGGAATAGACTATGATGAGACGTGTGCACCGGTGGCAAAATTAAATTTCATACGTATTCTCTTGAGCATTGCGGCTAACATGGATTGGAAACTAGATCAGCTTGACATTAAGAATGCTTTTTTGAATGGCAATCTTGATAAAGAGGTATATATGAAGGCACCTCCTCGATTCGAAAAACAAGAAGAAAGAGGTAAAGTCTACAAGTTAAGGAAGTCATTGTATGGTCTGAAGCAATCTCCTAGGGCATGGTTCACAAGATTCAGCTCAACTCTTACCCGGTTAGGATACCAGCAAGGGAAAGCTAATCATACTATGTTTATAAAGATGGGGAATTCAAACAAAAGAGCTATTCTTATTGTATATGTTGACGGCATAATTCTTACAGGTAATGATGAAGATGAGATTCTGAGGCTTAAGAGCAAGTTAAAGGAGGAGTTTGGGGTTAAAGATTTGGGGCTATTAAGGTTCTTTCTTGGGATGGAAGTTGCTTGAAGTAAAAGGGGTATTTTCATCTCTCAAAGAAAATACACTCTTAATTTATTAAAAGAGACAGGGAAATTAGGGTGCAAGCCGGTTAGGACTCCACTCGAGAAGGCTTGGAAAAGTAAAGTTACAGGTGCAGAAGCTTCTATTGATATAGAAAGATGCCAGTGCTTGGTTGGGAGGTTGATCTACTTGTCTCTTACACGACCGGATATTGCCTATGCTGTGAGTGTAGTCAGTCAATACATGCACTCACATACTCAGAGACATTTTGAAGCTGTGAATCACATCTTGAGATATCTCAAGGGAACAGTTGGAAAAGGGTTAATGTTTCTAAAAACTGGAAACAGGAGTATTGAAGGTTACGTTGATGCAGATTGGGCTGGAAGTGAAGATTGCAAGTCAACATCTGGGTATTGCACAAGTTATGGGGTAATCTGGTTACATGGAGAAGTAAGAAGCAAACAGTTGTGGCTAGAAGCAGTGCAGAGGCAGAATTTAGAGCAATAGTACAAGGAGTCTGCGAACTAATTTGGCTGGAAAGATTGTATAGTTTAAAATTTGAATCAAAATTTGAATCGTAAGTCTAAATTGTGGTCGAATTTTTATTATGGATATTCCAAATGGAGAATTCAGATTTTTAAGTGGATAAAGGAAATGAAAAATCTTGTTTGAATTCTATTTGAATTTTGAATCCCTTGACTCTATGGAGGTCGAATTTTTTAGGGAATTATCCTTGAGGAGAATCGGTTTTTAGGATGTATGGGAGAGAGAAAAATCTTTTCTTGATCCAATTCTAATTTCAAAAAGTCGCTTAGTGTAATTTTATAAATAGGGGTTTTGGCACCCCTATTTCTTTAGACCATAAACTCTCAAGTGAGCGAATTTATTGTTGTACATCTTACTAGCAATACTAAATTCTTAGAGATCTGGATGGTTAGAAGGAGATAAGGCATACTAGAATACCAATCGAGAAACTGAGTAACCATACTCTACACCATTCGGGAATTGGAGAATATTAGAGAAGGCTAGTTGGTTAAAGCCTCTTAGTCACTTCTTTTGACATTCCTGGTTTTTTCCTCCAAAGGTATTTGATTGTTAATAATTTATTATATATGGCAGCACAAGTTATTTAACAATCTTTATAAAATTTTTAAAATTCCACTGCGTACTCTTATGTTTTATCCTACAAGTGGTATCAGAGTCAACTCGTGATTATATTATATACATAAATTAAACCATTTTTTTATTCTCTTTGATGTATGGATTTGATAGTTAAAGATTCGCATTTTAGAATTTCTTTATGTTATTATCATGAATTATGTATGGTGTATGTGATTATTTTAATTTTTAAAATTATTATAAACATGGTCAATTTTACCGGTCATGTTTCCTTAAAATTTAGAAAAATTGTATCTAGGATTTTTCAAGTAACTATGGAAGCGGTTTATCATCACCGTAATTTTTTCATGTATTTTAAATTTTTTATCTCTTAGAATTTTTTATTTAGAATTTTTGTACACTGAAAATGATATAGGAAATTTTATGTGATTATTCTTAGAGGAGATTAAGATTGAAGGCTATAATTTATTTTTTCCCGAAGATTAAATTTAATTTGATGATTGAAATTTTTTTTGTGGAAAATCCCAATTTATTTATGATTCAAAAAAATTTTTTTTAGATCCTAATAGGTGAGTTGGGAATATAGCATGAAATATGAGAACCGATTACTCAGGGACAATTGCCTGTCTTGGTGGGGTTGTAGCCCATGCCCTTAGGTAAGAAGGGGCGGTGGTAGCCCCTATCCAAGGCTGCAGCCCAAGGCTATAAGCTTGGCTTGCAACCTGACAGGTTACAGCAGCCCATAGGGGCTTTAGCCTGTGGCTATAGGCTTAGCCTTCAGCCCAACAAGGCTACAGCAGCGCTTGTTGTGGCCTGCTGACCTTGCCTAGGGCCGCGTCTGCCCACGGGGTTGTAGGCCTTTGGGCACGTGGCTTATTACGCTAAGGTTCAGAAAATTTCAATTTTTAAATTTGAGATTTAATTTTAAATTGTGTATAAAAATATGTAATTGTAAATTTAAATTTTAAAATTACATATTGTTATACATGTGATTTGAAATTGTTGGTAATTTGAATTTTGAAAATTTGAATTTTAAATAATTTTTGAGATAAGAAATAAATGGAGGAACTATATGAGGATGATATGCGAAGATATAGGAAAATTGAAGATCCAAAGAATGCTTTGGATGTAATTTTATAATCTTTAATTTTTCTTTTTTTTAAGGATGGGATAATGGCTCGGTTGTTTAAATTTTTCGTCATTTATTTTTTCTTATATTATACCATGGATGGATAAATATGTATTGATGGATGTTTTATATGCATATTTGATGACATGTCATGTAGGATAGAAGATTGCCACTCAAACTATATTGATCATGCATATTTTTTAAAAAAACTTGCATGTTTTCAAAATACTGAGTGGGGTAGGGTTTCAAACAAAGCCCACAACCTCCATTATTGATCCATATGTGAAAGCATGGTAATATTTTATGTCAATTCTATCCTGACCACAACTATCAATAGGTGTTTACCGCTGCTGATATACTAGGTTAGAACTCCTATGTGAAAAATGTGTTCGGGTATGATCTTACTGATGACCATCCCTAGATGGCTTGGTAGGACATGAATTGAACTACAAAAATAATGGTTGCACACTCAAAATTCATTTAGCTATTAACCTTTCCTAGAAGCTCTGTTAGCTAAACTGATGGCCAAAATAAGCAGTCATTAATATATGCCTTAACCTTGAAGGATTTAAGGCAATATATATTGATTCGATAGAGTCTATGTTCTGGCTATTTGTTTCATTACTACCTCTCGATGACTTGGGGTAATAGGTGCTAAGAATTATCATTACAATGCTACATGTTTATTCAAGTTTCATGTAGGAACATATTCATATGTTTTATTTGCTAAACTTTCCTTATATTTGCTTGGGCTTTGTAATGATTTTCTTGTATGATTTTATTTTAGTTCAAAATGTCACCAACATTTCTTATCTCAATACTCATTGAAAACAAATTAAACAGAGATAATTATAAGGACTGAAAAAGAAACCTGCTAATAGTTCTCAATTGCAAAAGACACAAGTTCGTAGTGGATGAACTATGCCCACAAGGGCCCCAACCTGATGCGCCACTTGAAGAGGTCCCTGTCATGTTTACTCGTTGGAAAGAATCTAATGAGTTAGCTTGATGCTACATCCTTGCTAACATGATGAGCACTTTACAAAAGCAATATAAAATCTATCAAGTTGCTAGGGAGATCACAGATAACTTTGAGGACATGTTCGGAGGCAAAGAAAATTGGCTCGACAGTCCGCTATTTCAAGTATAATGAACTCTAGACAGAAGGTAGGTACTTTGGTAAAAGATCATATGTTCACGCTTATAAGATTCTTTGTTGAGGTTGTTGAAAATGGTGCGAAGTTGGACTATAACACCTAAATTGAGATGGTGTTCAAGATTCTATCAAAGGATTTTGTACGGTTTAAAGCTACATATAATCTAGCGATAAAGGAGTTAGGACTTACCGAGCTCGTGAAGCAGCTTCAAACTTACAAGTGGTTGATCAATGATGGGGATATGGTCCAAATGAAGGGAAATGCCAACTTGGCAGAATCTTCTAAATCATGTGGGAATAAGAGAAGCCAAAGAAGAAGTAAGGGGCTTCTAGTTCATCTATTCCTTCTGTCTCGAATGGAAAGAAAAAGAAGAATAATAAGAAGTTTAAAGACCCTAAAAAGTCCAAGTACTTCTATAGAACGGTAGGCCACTTTAAAAAGTCTTGCAAGGAATTCCTAACTGCCAAGGTAAGGAAGGTAAGGATATTCCTTATTTGGAAGCGTGTTTTGTGGAAGAATCAAAAGACATTTAGGTCGTTGATTCAATTGCCACTAATGATGTTTATGTTTCTTTACTGGGGTTCGTGGAAACGAGTTGTCTATATGATAGGAGCCTTTTATTGTGGAATGAAGATGGTAGCTTAGTGGTGGTTAAGGTAGTGGGAGATGTGCATATTTATTTTGATGAATTTAGGTTTATTTTATTAAAAGACTATTTTTATGTGCCTAATTTTAGGAGGAATCTTATATTAGTGGCTTGTTTAATAAGAGATTCTTATTCAGTTTCTTTTAATAAAAGAGTTGATATTCGCAAAAATAAGTCTTTTATCTACTCTGGATAGATGAATGGGAACCTTTATTTGGTCAAACCTAAGATGTACTAACTTCTTGACACGGATTGATAGATAACTTTAAAAAGTTGAATGTTTCTCACTCTAACAAGACGTACCTTTGGCATTTAAGAGTCGATCATATTAATCAGGATGGGATTCAAAGGTTGGTGAAGGACAGTCCTTTGGAAACTCTAAAGGAGGTAAGTCTTCCTAAATGTGAGTCTTATCTTGAGAGTAAGATGACTAAGATGTCTTTTAGAGCTAAATGTACTAAGGCACTATAACTCTTAAAAATTGTGTATACCAACGTATATGGCCCTATGAATGTCGTGACGTGAGGATTTGAGTATTATGTCTTCTTTATAGACAATTACTCGAGATATGGATACGTGTACTTAATGCACCGCAAGAGTGGAACCTTTGACAAGTTCAAAAGGTATCGTGTGGAAGTGGAAAAGAATTAGGTAAATTCATAAAGACACTTCGATCTGATCAAGGTGGCGAATACCTCTCTGATGAATTTTTAGGTTATCTTGTAAAGAATGGGATTCTGTCCTAATTAACTGCACCTGGTTCTTCACAACATAATGGTGTAGCCAAAGGAGAAACAAGACCTTGTTAGATATGGTATGGTTTATGATGAGTTATTCAAAGCTACCATTATTATTCTGGGGATATACACCACAAATGACATGCTATATTCTAAACCAAGTTCTGAGTAAATTAATTCCCAAAACTCCATACAAATTATAACGAGGCAATAAGCCCTCCCATAGACATATGAAACTATAGGTTTGCCTGGTGCATGTATTGAATGGGAATGCAAAGAAGTTAGAACAACAATCAGAATTATGCATATTTGTAGAGTATTCTAAGGGAACTATAGGAGGTTTGTTCTATAACCCGAAAGAATAAAAAATCATTGTTTTAACCTATATGATATTCCTAGAGGAAAGTTATAGAATGACTTTAAGCTTCGAAGTAAAGTTGTGCTAGAGGAGTTATTGAGTGATACAATTACTTCACAGGTTTTGGTCTTCAATGCAAGTCTGAGTTCTAGTGAAAAAATTGCAAACAATCAACAGTTTATGGTGCTTTGGCATAGTAGAATGGTTTTCAGAAAACCTAATTTCTTCATGTATGATGTTAAGGCATACTAGGTCGAAGTTCATGAGCATGATAATGATCTGCTAACTTACGATGAAGCTATAAATGATGTTGATTTTAAACCTTGGAAATAGGCCATGAATAATGAGATGGATTCTATGAAATCCAAGTTTGTTTGGGAACTTGTGGACCTACCAAATAGGATCAAACCTATTGGGTGTAAGTGGGTTTATAAAAGAAAGAGGGATGCGGAAGGGAGAGTTGAAAATTTCAAAACTGGATTTGTGACAAAGGGGTACATACAGAAGGCTGGAGTTGATTGTGACAAAACATTTTTGCCTGTTATGATGTTAAAGTCTATTCGCATTCTTCCATCCGTTGTTACTGCTCACAGTTATGAGATCTAACAAATGGATGTTAAGATGGCATTCGTGAATGGCCATCTAAAGGAAAGTATTTACATGATACATCTTGAAGGGTGACAAAAGGCCAAGAGAGAAAAGTTTGCAATCTACTTAGATTCATTTATGGATTAAAACAAGTATCTCGCTCATGGAACTAAAGGTTTGATCAAGTGATCAAAACATTTAGTTTTTAGCATAATGTTGATGAATCTTGTGTTTATAAACATATTAAGGCTAGTAAAGTGCTTTTTCTGGTGCTTTATATCGATGATATACAGTTCGTTGAGAATGATATAGCGAATTTATCATTGGTCAAACTTTGATTATCCTAACAAGTTGATACGAAGGACTTGGGAAAAACTAATTATGTTCTAGGCATTCATCTCTTTAGAGATTGAAAGAGCAAAATGATAGCTTTATCCCAAACTTCATACCTAGACAAGATAATTGAGAAGTATGCAATGCGAGAAGCAAAGGAATGTTTACCACCTTCCGTTGCTGGTCTAATTCTTTCATTGGATGACTGTCCTAAGACATCAGAAGAATGAGTGTATATGCATTCGTTGTGGGTAGCCTTATGTATGCTATATTCTGCATACACCTAGACTTTTGTTTTCTTGTAGGTATAGTGAGTCGATGTCAAGCGAATCCTGAAATCAAGTATTGGCAAGCTATGAAGCATATACTCAAGTATCTTAAGAGAACGAGGAATTATATGTTGGTATATTCTAGAGAGAACCTAACACCCGTAGGATACATAGACTTTGATTTCCACACTTATCGGGATTCAAGGAAGTCTACTTCGAGATCAATGTTTTGTGTAGAGGAGTGTGAAATAAGGTTGCACTGTTGACTCTATGATGGAAGCTGAATATGTGACTGCGAGTGAGGCATCTACAGAGTGGTTTGACTCTGTAAGTTATTTATAGACCTTCAAGGGATTACGGGTGTTGACAAGCCTATCACACTCTATTGTGATAATAGCGTTGTGATTGCCAACATAAGGGAATCTAGGCACTATAAGAGGACAAAGCACATCAATTAGAGATATCATATAATTAGAGAACACGTGTAGGCAGGACTAGAAGATGTATATAACGTTGTGTCTGAGGACAACATTGCCTATTCCGTACTAAGACTTTGGTGGCTAGAAGCTTTAAAAGGCATGTCGAGGCGATAGGGATGCGTAACATGTCACATCACTGCCTTAGGACAAGTGGAAGATTGTTAGGAATGTCTTAAGCAAAAAAGACATTTTATGTGTATTTTATTTATTTTGAACTGGATAAATGAAATTATATTTAAAGATTATTAATTATATTGTTATATGTTTTCATCCTATTTACATGTTAAAGTAAATATAAGCAGATATGACTAACTGATTACTTGTGTTAAATTTTTAGAATGTTGCATACAATAGACTTTTATATGCGAGAAGATAACGTTCTAAAGTAAGCAGCCCAAACTATAGTCTGTAGTGTATGGGGTTAGACCGAGCATCTAACTCCTGTTAAAACTATTATTTTGTCTAAAGTCAATTAGGGAGACGGTTTTTCTTAACTGTCCAGAGCTTCGACTCCCAAGTAGAGACATAGATATGTTACTTGATGGTGATATATTGGATTGGGACCAAAGTGAAATTGATCTACATAATCTGCTTGAGTGGATCATGTTACTTTTGGCATTCATTATGAAAGAACCTTAATTCTAAGTATATGAATTGCTTCATATGTGTGACTGTGTACTTTATTATTCTAATGGCTAAAGCATCTTAGAGGTAGTAAGCTTATAAACCGGTTTGTTAGGTACATGACTTGTATATGATGTGTATATGAATTACTTCATGTGTATGACTTGTGTACTTTAATGTTCCAATGGCTTAAGCATCTTAGAGATAGTAAGCTTATAAACCGGTTTATTAGGTACATTACTTATATACGATGGAGGGTGAGGGTTTATTTACAGATATTAGAATCATAGCTCTAATGAGGAGTAAATATTATCTTTTTAAAAGTATTATACTAAATGTGAAAATGGACAAGGTCTTGGGTCGTCTGCTAGGCAAATTACTTTTTATTTACATATAGTAAAAAATCATTTTCTTATTTGATAGTATAATAGATATTTAAAATAGCTTTATCAGTAGGTTGAACGGACTTTGACCTAAGACTGATCATAGATTTCATAAGAGGCTTTTGCATATATGACGAGGTCATTAGATTATAACTTATCATTGGCTTACATAATACGATATATAATTGGGAGTGTATTTTCAGTTTTATAGTGGTATGACTCTAGAACTAATAATTGTAACGGGTTTATTAAGTATAAAATAATAGTTATATAATTATTAAAGGCGGCATTACATATTCCAATTGGTCCTTCTAGAGCTCCACATAATTTCTTAACGGATGATATTTGATCGGGATATTCTTTATTATTTGTTGTCTTGTATTTAGTGAAAAGAAAAATCTAAATCACCCTCCCATAGGGTGTAGACATTTTTTTCTCTATGTACCGAAGGGGCAAAATTGTAATTTTATATTATTCAATAAATGAGATAAATATTTAATTAAATATTTATTTGGAAAGATAAGTTTTGAAATTTACAGTAATTGTATTTATCTTTCAAAAGATAAATATGAGAGTAATTTGAATTTTAAAAATCTTATCTTAAAATAAAAGTTTGAAATTAAAAAAATTATCTTATTTGAATTTGAATTGAACAAAATCTTGTTCTGAGCACTAGGTAGGTGGCATCCACTTTGGATAAGGGTGGAAGACAAGATTTTCTCCCAATTTGAATTTGAATTTTATTTCAGATAAGAGATTACACAATTATTTGAATTTCAAATAAAGTTGCCATGATTTTGTTTGAATTTGAATTGGAGCTGTGAAATATTATCCATAGAGATAAAACCCTAAGATTTGTGGAGTTTAAAGTTTGAATCAAATTTTAAATTACAAATATAAATTGTGGCCGAATTTTTATTGTGGATGAATTTAGATTTTCAAGTGAATAAGGGAGAGGAAAAATCTTGTTTGAATTTTGAATCTTTTGATTCTATAGTGGCCGAATTTTTGTTAGTAATTGTCCCTAGGGAGAATCGGTTTTTAGGGTGTATGGCAGAGAGAAAATTTTTTTCTTGGTCTCATTCAAATTTCAAAAAGTCACTTAATGCAATATAAATAGGGGTTTTGGCATTCCTATTTTCTTTAGATCACGGGCTCTCAGGTGAGCTAATTTATTGTTACACATCTTACTAGTAATAATAAATTCTTAGAGCATTGAGTGGTTGGAAGGAGATAAGTCACGTTGGAATATCGAACGAGAAATAAAGTGCTTATACACTCCCCCGTTCGGGAATTGAAGAATAGTAGAAATGACTAGTTGGTTAAAATCCCTCGGTTACTTCCTCCCGTGTTCCTAATATTTTCCTCTGAAGGTATATGATTGTTGATAATTTATTGTGTATGGAAATACTGTAATATCTGTAAGATCATGGGATATAATTATTTTGTAACACGTAATTAAGCCCATGAATACCATGCAATTACCAAGTTGGATGGATTAAATGAAATAAAAAAATGTTTAATTTCCATCAATACAATGAAAGAGATAAATGAGATGAATTTGATTCATCATATTTATCCTTGAGTAAGATATACATGTATATATTGAGTAATATATGATTATATGTATATACGTATGTATGTGTCACACACAGTATCAAGAAATTGATTAAGATGACCTTCTCCTGATATAAAATTGATATATTTAGAATCAGTGTGCTCAAATTAGTCAATTGAGTATAAAAATTTAATTCATTAATACAATGAAAGAGATAAACAGATGAATTTGATTCATCATGTTTACTGTTGAGTAAGATATACATATTGTAGGAAAATAAATCGGTAAAAACGTATCAGAGTGGTGCAGCGGAACAATAAAAATTTTTAGATCGTTAAATATCTCATGATGCCATATACAATAAACCAACAACAATTAAAACTCATACCTCAAGGATGCCAATTTGCAGGAGGAGAATGACCGGAGGCTTCAACCAACTAGCCTTCTCTACTATTCTCCAATTCCCGAATGGCTGAGTGTGTGGGCACTCTGAACCTCGATCGGTATGCTAGCACTGCTAGTCTTCTTCCGACCATCCAGATCTCTAAAGAACTTTATTGTCACGGTGGGCTGTGCAACAATAAGCCTGCTCACTTGAGAGTCTGTGGTCTAAGAGAACTGGAGTGGCAGGACCTCTATTTATAGACCTGCATGAGGTGATTCTCTGAATTCGAATTGGATTAGGAAAAGATATTCTCCCTTATCCATAACCGTAAAATCTGAATTTTCCAAGGGAGAATCCCAACAATAAAATTCGGCCATTATGGGATAAATCCAATCCAAATCCAAACAAGATTTTAACTAGAATTTTATCTCCCTTTTTCAACCAAAAAATCTGAAATTTCCTAGGAGAAAATCTCCTAAAATTTTCGGCCACTTTTAGGATAAGGGAGAATCAAAATTCCACTAGGATTTTCAAGCTTGAATCTTATCTCATCCTTATCCAAAATAACCGAATTTTCCTAGGAGATTTCCTCCATAATTTCGGCCACTTTTCAGGGAAGGAGAGAATCCAAATTCAATTAGGATTGAAACTTGAATCTTCCCTTGAACCTTATCCACAAAAACCGAAATTCCATTGAGGATTATCCTCAAAAATTTCGTCCACTTTTGTTAGGATTTAGATTCAAAATTCAAGTAGGATTCTAACAAGATTATCCTCTCCAAATCCAACTCAAATTCGAATTTCAAAACTTGTGGATTTTCCACAACAAATTCGAATCCCACTTGGACTGTGATTCAAAATTTGAATTTCAAATTTCAAATTCGAATTTCAAATTCAAAATTCAAATTTAAATTTCAAATTTCAAATTTAAATTTCAAATTCAAATTTCAAATTCGAATTTCAAATTCAAATTTCAAATTCAAATTTCAAATTTCAAATTTCAAAATTCAAATTTCAAAATCCATAAAACGGTTGTGTTTCAAATTCTTGTTCTCATGGATAATTTTCTACAACTCCAATCCAATCTCAAATAAAATCATGGCAACTTTATTTGGAGTTCAAATAATTGTGTACTCTATTATCCAAAACAAAATCTTAATTCAACCGGAGAGAATCTTATCTACCATCCTAATCCTGTATTATCACCATCCATGCATAATAAACTAGCCAATAGCATACACAAATCAATTTGCCAAACGATAAGGAATTATGTGGAGCTAGTAGAGGGACTGATTGGACATATAGAATCGGGCTCCCGTGATTGCATATGATCATCATTCTGTACCGAATAACTCAATCATATGATCACTAATTTCAGAGTCACACCACTATAAACCTGATACTGAACTCCCAATTATATACCGTATTACGTAAGCCTGTGACGAGCTACTATCCAATGACCTTGTCATATATGCAAAACCCTTATATGATATCCATGATCAGCCTTAGGTCAAAGTCCGTTTAATCCTACTGATCAGGCTATCTTAAAGTTCCATTATACTACCGAATTAAGAAAATGATTATTCACCATGTGTGAATAAGAAGTCATCTGCCCAGCAGACGACCCAAGGCCTTGTCCATTTTCACATTCAGTATAATGCCTTTAAGAGGATACCTTTTACTCCTTAGAGCTATGATTCTGATATCTACAAACAAACCCTTCATCGTATACAAGTCATGCACCCAACGAACCGGTCTATAAGTTACTACCTCTGAGACGCTTTAGCCATTGGAACATCAAAGTACACAAGTCATATACATGAAGTAGTCATTTACTCAGGATTAAGGTTATTGCACAATGAACGTCAAAAGCAGATTGATCCACTCATAGCGGACTACGTAGATCAATCACGCTTTAGTCCTGCTCTAATATGTCACCACCAAGCAACATATCTATGTCTCTACTTGGGAGTCCAGCTCTAGACAGTCAAGACAAACCGTCTCCTCCAAGGCTTTAGACAACATAATAATCTTAACATGAGTTAGATGCTCGTTCTAACCCCATAGACTACAGACCATAGTTTAGACCACTAACTTTAGAACATTGTCTTCTCGCATACAAAAGTCCATTGCATGCAACGTTCTAACAGTTTTAACACAAGCAGTCAGTGAGTCATATTTGCTTACATTTACTTTAACATGTAAATAAAATGAGGACAGATAGCAATGTAATGAATAACCTCTATATATAATTTTATTATCCAGTTCAAAATAAATACATCAAAATGTATCTAATACTTAGGGCATTTCCTAACACATATATATATTGAGTAATATATGATTATATGTATATGCGTGTGCGTGTGTTACACACAGCATCACGAAATTGGTTAAGATGACCTTCTCTTGATATAAAATTGATATATTTGGAATTAGTGTGCTTAAATTAGTCAATTGAGTATAAAATTTAACTTTTAACCAAGAAATATACAGTGTCAAGAATTAGTCAAGATGGCCTGTTCTTGATATGAAACTGATGCATTTAGAATTAGTATGCTCAAATTAGTCAATTGAGTACAAAAGGTAACTTTTGACTAGGAAACACGCAATATCGAAAAACTGATCGAGGCTACGTCGAATGAATGTAAAACTGTTATATTTGGGTTCTTCACACCCAAATTAGTCATTATAATTCATGTCAAAATTTTCACACAGAATAAGTGTACTATTCATGTACGGTGTCAACACAGTAGATAGACGCAGAGGGGGCTAATTTAGGTAGTAAATAGAGTCTTTAATAATTTTGAATATAGTTAGAATATTTACACTGTGGTTACAGTATATGGATAAAAAAAAATAAAAATAAAAATAATAATAATAATAATAATAATAATAATAATAATACCAATAATAGTATTAATGGGCATTTTGTAGCAGTTTGTACAGCCCTAAACACTTTCTCTTTCTCTCTTTCTCATAACCAAACTTTTCAATGCTTCTGACCACAAAAACGAAGTCTATTTTCGACACTTCCTAGCTCGTTGGAAAGCTCTCGATGAGCTGAGTCTAACGGTGTACCGAGTTGACGTTAAGTCTGCCAAAGGAAGCCACACGCGTCAGAGGAAGTCACCGGAATGCTAATTTCTTTCCTACGCCATAATTTTACTATACGACCTATATTGAGGTGATTCCAGTTCCTATAGCTTCGTGGTGATGAGGAGAACAAAACAAATGCTTTGTTTCACCTCAATAGCCACCGGATCACACTGCCCAAGGCCGCCACGCCTTCACCATGGACGTCACTATTTCCGGCAGAGGTGATTAACACCACCCGACTCAAAAGGCTCTAAATGACGTGGGAAACAAAAACCCTATGTCAATTTCATGAAACAATAATGGGATAGCGGAGATTGGACCTCGCTGTCATCGTCCACCATTGGGAAGGTCGATTTTCAGTGATTAGAGCTCTGATTTGGTAAATTGACACCAAAAATGGGTTTCTGTCATTGAGATCTACGAAATGGTGACTATTTTCACCTGCGCCGTCGCCGTCAATGCCGGTCAACATTGGTCAATGATGGTCAAACTTTGACCCAACCAACAATTTTTGAAGGATGGCCCTCTAGTTTATTTTTGACATTCCAGGCACGTTCGCAGTATCGAATTTGCAAGACGGAATTTCAAATGTCAAGAATGGTGATTTAAAGTTTGTGCGCTCAAAATCGAATGGCTCTTTTGATCGCTAATTGGAGTCAACCTACCCATTGGACGTCGTTGAATGATTTCGATAGTGATCTCAACCACATTCATTCCTTAATTTATTTATCGAAGTGATTACATATTATTTATGGTTTATTGGCATATTGATACTTGAATAGTATTTGATATTCGATTAGATAGTATGATGTTAGTTTAAATGGAAGAAAAATATATATAGATATGTATATATATATGTTTTGATTAATTATTAATACTTAAAAGTTTTACAATATTTGACATTCAATTCAACAAAGTGAAGTTAGATTTAAATGAAATACATATTGCTTTGATATGATAAAATTATTCTGAGTGGCACGTTTTGTGGTTATGGCATGCCGAAATCTTTTATGAATTGTTTTCTTTCAAGTACTTTTGAGCAGTTTTGGAGTATGGGGAAACGCAAAAAAATAGGGGAAATTCTGCTCATTTTTCTACAACTTAAACACGAGTTTTAAGTAGTTTTGGACTGCAGGGAAATGTGGTATAATAGGGGAAACTCTACCCATTTTTCTGCAGCTTAAAACATGGATTTTAAGCAGTTTTGAATTATGGGAATTGGATATAAAAGTATGATTTTAGAACTTTTTAAAGAAACAAAAATCTAGTTAAGTAATAAAAAAAAGTTAAGAAATATAAGCCGCTATGCTATTGGGTTTTTATGAAATCTGAACATAATTGGCGATTAATTTATAAGTAGTTTTGTGAACCAAATAGACTTCTGAACAAAACATAGAAGTTTTAGATCTTTTAAAATGAACATTTTATGTTGAGAAAGTTTTGTTAAATTCTTAACTGATTTTAAGCTATAGTTTTTAAATAAAGATTTATCATTTATGTCAACGACCAAAATGGTTTTAAAGGTTTCAAAACTTTTAAGAAAATAAGGGATCTAATATCCTGATGTTCAAAAGAAACTTTCAAAAGTTGTTTTTCAACTTGATATGAGTTGGTACAAAAAAGTTTACTACAAAGATAATCAAGAGAGAATTTATTAACAGACATTAATTAAATTTTCTACTGAGATCTTATGATCGGATGTTTAAGTAATAGCTAAACTGATAAGTTAAACTTAGAAATTTTATTATGAAATATGAATAAGGTTTTATGTTGATGGAGTATTAAGTTAATACTCGTTAGGAAAATGTTTTCAGGTAATAAGAATTAGATTGCGTATTAGCTTAGCAAGTGGAAACACTAAACGCAAAATCCAAGTAAGTGCAAACCCCGCCTGTAGTAAGAAAACTATGATTTTCAAAATAATATTTTTATATGATTAATGATATCTCAAGACGGAGTATTCCAAGTAAGTTTTCTCATGAACAAGTTTAATTGCATGATTTTGCCATACCATATTATGATGTATGATTTATGACTTATGTTGAAGTATGACATATTGCATACTTACTTAAGTAACATAATCAAGATGAGATAAGTTAAAAAGGTATTGTACCAACCTCCCGACCTATGGGGAGGGTTCATGTTTATGTTTTAAGTCAAGAAATATTTCATCTCGGCAATGTTAGAACCTTGCAAACCCTAACTTCCCGATAATCGTGCACACTCGGTACGTACACTAAGGGCCCGCATGTTAGCAAGATAATAAGATGATAAATGAAACATAAATTGATCATACATATGTTATTGAATTTGTTTGAAAATGTTTTTGCAGGATTTTATGTTTGTACTTACTGAGTGTTAGCTCACTTATGTTTGTTCATACTGTAGGTACGAGTCTGATGGACCTTTATAATGGACTATACAAGTGACGGGGTTTATATAAAGGAAAAGGAATAGATACTGCCACGAAGTTTATTTCCTCATGTTGCAAAAGCTCATATTTAAAATTGATAAGTATATATATATGTGTATGTTTCTAAGCTTTTGATGAAACTTTAAATATAGTTTAAGTTATCTTACAAATTATTGGTAAGTATAAAAAAAATATATACATATATGTGTGTGTTCTCAAGTTTTATGACATTTCAAGATAAGTATAAGTAAGAGTTAAAAGACGACTACATAAAGAGGGTCGTTATAGTATGAAAAATATATTTATCAATGATTTTATATACACAATCAGTTTTAACAATTTTTCAAGTTGTGTTTCTTATGATTGTTTTACAAGTGTTACAAATTTTAATAAATTTTGCACAAGTTATCAATTTTGAGTAAGTCTTACATGTACCCAGATTTTGAGTATGTTTACAAAAAAAAATTTCTCTGAAAGTTTGGAATATAGTTTCAGATGAAAACAAGTAATTATGTTTAAGCAAGTAGGTTAACGATCGTATTTAGGCTAGGCTGTTACAGTTGGTATCGGAGTGGGTATCCTGCCATCCTATTTCACATTACCAAATGTTAGCTTTGCCATTGTCCTAGTAAGTTAGTGGTTGTCTATTATTTATAAATATGTTAATTTATCAATTATGATTCTGGAATTATGGACGCATCAGTTTGCCTATAGAATTAGATAAACTAACTTGTTAGTGTCGTTTTACGACATAGCACTAAGCACTCTCCATGGTTATCAGCTACTATGAATTGTTATGATATGGATCTATGAATTAGAGACCATCTTCTGGATCTACTATGTTAAGTTGTGATTGCAAGTCAATATAGCAACCACAAGTCTACAAGGCCATATCCTGACATGAATTGGTCTAGACTAGAGATAGCCATGAGATTGTTATGATTTCAACACAGCGATAGCCACTAGATCAGCATGATTTCTGTAAACTATTAGGGGGCATAGTTTAGACCTTTCTACATGCCAGATCTAGAAAGAAAGGGTTCATTTCTTTAAGTCTGATATGATGGAAAAAAAAAAGGTGTAACTTGTTCTTAAATGATTTTTAAGACTCATATGAAAAAGAATCCATGGATCATCATTAGCAACTTTTCAAGGATATGTAGTAAAAAAAAAATCCTTAATAATGGATTGTCATAGGAAGTTAATGATCTTTTATGAAAAAGTGTGATATAAGACCTTAGAGATTTTATTCCTGTCTCAGGAGTAGGATATAAATCACCTTATATTCTAAGATACTTCAAGTTGGGGCGAACCAAGATAGAGTGTGTGAGGTATTGCCAGCCCACATAGCAACAATAGTTGCATAGTAATGGTGATAAAATGAGTTTCAATGTACACTCCAACGCTCGTTTAGGTTTATCCTTAAAGTAGTATGAATGCCTCCTCATTTATCGAACATGTGTATTCAAGTGCTAAGACACACTTGATAGACTAGACTGATGTATTTTTATTAGGAAATGCACTAGGTGATAGATATTATTGCCTGATATGGCATGCACCTATGGATGAGGTATATATGACATGTAGCACGTCGAAAATGATGAGTTACTTTTGAATCAAGACGAGGTCGTGACGACATGACTCATGTGAGTGATTTGTTAGTTTTAAGTGACTTTACATGATATGGAGTCAATTATGTACTAAGTTTACTGTTCAATACAATGCCCTGTTAAGAGTGGTTTTATGGAAAGTTATGATTTATGCAACCTTCCTAGTCATCAATAAGGATAGGAAATACATTCATGATGAATAGAAAACGAGAAAACAAACCCTCTTAGAAGTGTACAAAATGCCATAATGGTAAATTTTGAAGCAATCAAGGTGTATAAGGATTTGAAAAATCAATTAAAAGCCTAGGAAGAAAGATAATGTCGCAAATAACGCGTCAAATTTACCCACTTGCCTAGAAGCTATGGCAAGAACATCAATAAACTATATGAGGATTGTAGAAAATTAAGCTCGTAAGGTAAAAAAGGGACAGGAGAACTATGGAATTTTATAATTGGATTACTTAGTGTAGGAAAAAATCAGTAAAAATGGATCAGACTAATGCAACGGAATTATAAAATTTTTTTTCAAGATCGTTAAATATATCGTGATGTCATATACAATTGTCATAATTGTAAAATTTTATTGTTTCTAGAAATTTTATATAGCTTGTGTACTCTATGATTTTCATGTAAAAACTATAAAATATATGTTTTAATATTATTTAGAAGGCACAGAAATGTTCGGACAGTGCAGAAAAGAGTGTGCTCAGAAATGGGAAATTTTACCGAACCGAAATTAGACCAATTATGCCTTTCCGGTTTCGAAAATTTTGAAAATATTCTGTAAACCACTAAAAGACAAAATACTTATGGTATTGATTTTTAGGCAAACCGGAGCGCAATAAGGAAAACCGATCTCGCGAACAGCCTCAGGAACTCGTCTACGCGATTTCGATGCAAAAATCTTCGGTTTGACTTTTGGTCAAAAGTTTGACTCCAAATATATATAAGAAATCAAAGATTAAGTGTTTGCCTTTGAATGGATGTAAGGATACATTCCAATCCAAGGGCTAGGGTTTAAAGTCAAGAAAAATCAATGGTTAAGATGCAAAGTCAACTAGAAAAAGTCAAAGGAAACTTAAGCAAAATTCTAGAGGATTCTAGGGTTGAAAGGTGGTGGATTTTGGGGCCAAAATCAGATAAAAATCTGGCCATTTTTGTTCAATTGCAAAACAGCCCCTAAAGAGTAGAAAAATTACATAAAAAGTTTGCTAAAATACCCTTAAATCCTTTACAATTTGGTCCCTCCTTTTTGGCTGTTTATATGCACGGTTTTAGGCCATTAGAAACCAGAAAAAATTCTGGTTTCCAGCCATTAGAGAAGCCGTGTATCTCCCCCATTGAAAGCTCAAAAATTTCTTCAAGAATTGTGTTAGAAAGAGTGAAAAATTCATCACAAGGTTCAAGTTATCAAGCAAGCAAGGTAATCCTTCATTTTGCCATCATTTCTTCTTGTTTTTCATGAAGAAAAACCGTGTATTATGGGCTGATTTGAAGTGAGAAAAATCAGTTTTTGTTTCATTAATTTATGCTTGAAAATGTGTAAATGGTGAATGATTAAAACAAGTGTGAAATCATGAGTAAGAAAATCAAGTTATATGTGTGTCTTTCCTTCACCAAACCGTGGGTTATTAGGGTTTGGAATGATGAAATTTTCATATTGTTTTGGTTGATTTTGGTGTTGAAAATCATGTGGAAATGGAAAGAAAGAAATAGATGAAATGTGATTGAAAAACATTCAATGTTGATACTTGTTTTTCAATTAAAAATCGTGGGAAAGAAAGGAAGAAAAAAAATGAGACTTTGTGTTGATTGTGTATGGTAGATGTGGTGTTGATTTTGTGTAGAAAACAAGAAAGAAAAATGGGAATGAAACCAAAATTTTGAGGTTGATTTTCCAAGGAAAATCCGTGGGATAATGTGTGAAATTTTGAAGAGTTATGTTAGGGTTTTGTGGTGAAAAATGAATGTATTGGTGTGGAAAACAAATTAGGAAAATTTGAGTTATAAAACAAAAATTTTTGTTTAGGGTTTTTGTGGAAAAACCGTGTATGAGTTTAGTGGAAAATGAGAAAGTTTTGTTAAGTTATGGTAATGTGTGATTTGAGTATAAAAACTGGGCCTAAATATGATAAAGAACGGGTTGAAATCCCGTTAAAACGAGCAAGTTTTGTAATGAAATTTTACGTAAAAAGTTTATAATTTTTACATAAAATTAGGTTTGTGGTATAGTACTTGGCAGGGTAGAATATAATAGATGGTTTCGAGGTATTTCCTAAACGCCGGGAACCTAGAATTTCAACGGAAATGCTGCCGAAATTTTCAGGACGCCCGAAGGGCAATTTGGTAAACGAGAGGTAAAAATAGGATCGGGAACCGAAAACCCGTGCCCCCTCGGAAACCTAAGCTTGAGAAGGAAATAAGGGACGATTACATAACTTGTAAAATAGTCATTTGAGGTCCTAAAAGGCAGAAAAATGTGAAACGACCTCGAGGGTTGGGTAAATAGTAACCTGAGCGTTTTGGCAGAAATATTGTAAAAGCTTGGGAAAACCTGTGAAATGTTACTTTAGGATTTTTGGGATCAGAAAATCCAAATAAAATGATAAAACGAGGATTTCCCAGTCTATAATCCCATCAGGGGCAAAATGGTCATTTTAACTAAAAAGTTCAGAAAAATGATATTAAGGCCCGAAATAGTAGTTTATGCAGTAGAATGGTTCCAGAATTAAAAATATGAATCCTAAAATGAATAATTAAGAATTTCAATTAGAAATTTTATATTTTCACTATATTTTAGATATGAAATGAATAATAAAAATAACCGCAATTTATTTCGGTTATAGGAAAGCAACCAAAAGGTGAATTAAGGAAGCCGGTTGACTCAGGGAAGGAACCGCTAGTAAAATATCAGTAAGTTCAGACATTTATTTGTCTGCAGCATGAATTTACTCAGTATGCTTGTGTGATATAGATGACAGAAATTTAGTAATCAGGTGCGGTAGGCAAACTAACATAAGATATGAAATCTTAAGAAAACTACATAATAAATTACAGAATAAATTACAAAGAGTTCTAGACCTAGGAGACAGCATAATTGCCACCAGTCAGGAACCATCAGAAACTCAGTAATTAAATAAGTATTGGCGTACCGACCTCCCACACTGGTGGAGGTTTCTCAGATTTCAGTTACAGCTATAATAGGACTCCAAACTGCTGGTGATATACCCCGGGTTTAGATGTCTGATATATTCAGGCTATAGAGGATTGGCCAAAGGATCGCTCCCTAGAGTCCTTTTCAGTTATGCGCACATTACGGTACGACCAATTCAAGGGTCCAATAGCAGAATTCAGTAACAGATAAATACTTAAGATTTCAGAACAGTCATAATTGAGCATAAAACATACTAACTGTATGTGTAGTAGCTTAGATACCAGTTGACGTGAATATTGTTGGTCAAAGTCAACCATACTATTCATAATCAAAAGTCAAAGTTACTATTTATATGAATAGTATTTTTTCATGATTGTGTGATTTATGTTCCTGCATGTATGTTTGAATTTACTGAATATGTCGCTCACCAGTTTATTCATGTTGCAATTAAGAAACCTGTACACCAATAGACAGAGGATGGACGAGGGGCGGGATTGCATCTGCCTTCAGGGCTGGGCAAGGGGAATGGTCCTGCTGCTGTTTTCCGCTGAGCAGATTAAATGTGTTGTTTTGAGAGTAGATTTTAAGTTGTATTTTGAAAATATGTCATGATGTAAATTATGTACAACCAGTATAATAGTAGTATATCTTACGTTTTATATTGCTTATATTTTTACAGTTCACAATCACCAACAATTTAAAAAAAAAATCCCTTGATTTTCAGATTAAAAATCATTTTAATTACAAATTGTAATTTTAACAAGAACAAGTTACAAGTAAGATGCCGGTGACCTATTGAGGTAACGGGCTACCATAGTGGACTTTAGAGCTCTACTATGCTAGTACTGGAGCCTTAATTCAGGGCGGGGCGCCACAACAATAAACTAACAACAATATAAATTCATACCTCAGAGGACGCCAACTATAGGAGGAGAATGACTGGAGGGCTTCAACCAACTAGCCTTCTCTACTATTCTCCAATTCCCAGATGGCAGAATGTGTGAGCACTCGGTTCTTCGACCAGTATGCTAGTACTGCTAGTCTTCTTCTGACCACCCAGATCTCTAAAGAACTTATTATCACGGTGAGTTATGCAACAATAAGCCTGCTCACCTGAGAGTCTGTGGTCTGAGAGAACTAGAGTGCTAGGACACCTATTTATAAACTGGCATGAGGTGATCCCTTGAATTTGAATTGGATTAGGAGAAGATTTTCTCCATTATCCACTCACAAAAAATCTGAAAATTCTAGGCCAAATCTAAGGGATAATTTTCGGCCACTTTTAGATTTTTGCATTCAAATTCAAACAGGATTTTAACTTGAATTTTATCTCCTCACTCATCCAATAAAACCGAATTTCCCTAAGGCCATAAACATGTTCAGATTCGGCCACTCTAGTGTGAGGAGAATCAAAATTCAAATAGGATTTTCTAGCTTGAATTTTATCTCACCCTTATCCATATAAAAATCGAAAATCTCCCTTGGATTTATCCAATAATTTTCGGCCACTTTTGAAGGGAGAGAATCAAAATTCAACTAGGATTGAAACTTGAATTTTCCCTGCATCCTTATCCATTATGAAACCGAATTACCCTAGGAGATGGTCTTCTAACAAATTTTGGTCATTATTGCTAGAATTAGGATTCAAAATTCAAGTAGGATTCAAACAAGATTTTCCTCTCTATTATCTATATCAAAACCGAATTCCCCATGTGGATTTATCCACAAAGAATTCGAACTCTACTTGGATTGTGATTCAAAATTTGAATTCAATTTTCAAAGTTCAAATTTCAAAATTCAAACTTCAAATTCAAATTTAAATTTTGAATTCAAATTTCAAATTTAAATTTCAAATTCAAATGTTAAATTCAAATTTCAAATTCAAAATTTAAATTTCAAATTCAAATTTCAAACTCCACAAAATGTTGTATTTCAAATTTTATTCTCATGGATAATTTTCTACAACTTCAATTCAATCTCAAATAAAATCATGGCAACTTTATTTAGAGTTCGAATAATTGTGTACTCTATTATCCAAAATAAAATCTGAATTCAACCGGAAAGAATCTTGTCCACCATCCTGATCTTATGTCAACACCGTCCATGCGAAGTCAACTAGCCAATAAGCATACACAGATCAATTTACCATTCATTAGGGAATTATGTGGAGCTAGTAGAGGGACCAATTGGACATATATAATCGGGCTCCCGTGAATCTATATGATCATCATTCTGTACCAAACAACTCAATCATATGATCACTAATTTTAGAGTCACACCACTATAAACCTGAAACTGAACACCTAATTATATACCGTGTTACGAAAGCCTGTAACAAGCTATTTTCCAATAACCTTGTCATATATGCAAAACCCTCATATGATATTCATGATCAGCCTTAGGTCAAAGTCCGTTCAACTTACTGATCAGGCTATCTTAAAGTTCCATTATACTACCGAATAAGAAAATGATTATTCACCGTATGTGAATAAGAAGTTATCCACTTAGCAGACAACCCAAGACCTTGTCCATTTTTACATCCAGTATAATGCCTTTAAGAGGATATCCTTAACTCCTTATTAGAGCTATGATTCCGATATCTATAAACAAACCTTTCATCATATACAAGTCATGCACCCAACGAACTGGTCTATAAGCTTACTATCTTTGAGACGCTTTAGCCATTGGAACATCAAAGTACACAAGTTATATACATAAAGTAGTTCATTTACTCAAGATTAAGGTTATTGCATAATGAACGCCAAAAGCAGATTGATCTACTCATAGTGGACTATGTAGATCAATCACACTTTAGTCCCGGTCCAATATGTCACCATCAAGCAACATATCTATATCTCTACTTGGGAATTTATGCTCCGGACAGTCAAGACAAATCATCCCCACCATGGCTTTAGACAACATAATAGTCTTAACATGAGTTAGATACTCGGTCTAACCCCATAGACTACGGACCTTAGTTTAGATCGCTTATTTTAGATCATTGTCTTTTCACATACAAAAATCCATTCCATGCAATGTACTAACAGCTTTAACACAAGCAGTCAGTGAGCTATATTTGCTTACATTTACTTTAACATGTAAATTGAATGAGGACAAACAGCAATGTAATGAATAACCTCTATTATTAATTTTATTATCCAGTTTAAAATAAATGAAATACATCAAAATGTCTTTCATGCTTAGGGCATTTCCTAACAATCTCCCACTTGCTCTAAGCCAATAGATGTGCCATGTTATGCATCCCCATCACCTCAATTAGCCTCTCAAAGCTTCTGGTTGCCAAAGTCTTAGTAAAGGGATCGGCAATATTGTCCTCGGACGCGATTTTACATACATCCACTTGTCAAGTCTCCATGTGCCCTCTAATGATGTGGTACCTCCGATCTATATTCTTTGTCCTCTTGTGGTGCCGAGATTCCTTTGTGTTGGCAATAGCCCCGGTATTATCACAGTAGAGTGTGATAGGCTTGTCAATATCCGGAATAACCTTAAGGTCTCTAAAGAACTTACAGAGCTAAACCGCTTCTTTAGATACCTCAGCCACAGCCACATACTTAGCCTCTATCGTAGAGTCAGCCGTGTAACCCTGTTTCACGCTCCTCCACACAATAGTGCCTCCTTTGAGTAAGAACACTGATCCTGATGTCGATTTCCTTGAATCCTTGTAAGTCTGGAAGTCTGAGTCCGTGTATCTTACGGGTGTTAGGTCCCCTCCAGAATACACTAGCATATAATCCCTCGTTCTCTTAAGATACTTAAGTACATGCTTTGCTACTTGCCAGTGCTTGATTCCAGGATTTGCTTGATATCGACTCACCATACCTACTGCAAAACATATATCCGGATGGGTGCAAAGCATAGCGTACATAAGACTATCCACAGCGGATGCATAAGGGACCTTATTCATATGCTCTCTTTCTTCCGATGTCTTGAGATAGTCATCCAATAAAAGAGTTAGACCGGTAATGGAAGGTTGTGAACCTTTCTTTGCCTTTTGCATTGCATGTTTGTTAATTATTTTATCTATGTATGAAGTATGGGATAATGCTATTATTTTGTTCTTTTAATATCTAAAGAGACGAATGCCTAGAACATAATTAGCTTCTCCTAAGTCCTTCATGTCAAACTGTTAGTTCAACCAAAGCTTGATCGATGATAAATTCTATACATCATTCCTAATGAGCAGTATATCATCGATATAGAGTACTAGAAAGACCACTTTACCATCCTTATAAATTTATAAACACAGGGTTCATCAACGTTCTGCTTAAAACTAAATGTTTTCATCGCTTGATCAAACCTTTAGTTCCATGAGTGGGATGCTTGCTTTAACCTATATATGGATCTAAGCAACTTGCAGACTTTTCTTTCTTGGCCTTTTATCACGAACCCTTTGGGCTGTATCATGTGGATACTTTCCTTAAGATGACCATTCAAGAATGCCGTCTTGACGTCTATTTGCCAGATCTCGTAATCGAGAGCCACAACAACGGACAGAAGAATACGGATAGACCTCAATATAGCAACAGGTGAAAAGGTTTTATCGTAATCGATTCCAGCCTTTTGTATGTACCCCTTTACAACCAATCTAGCCTTGAAAGCTTCCATTCTCCCTTCCGCATCCTTCTTTCTTTTGTAGACTCACATACATCCAATGGGTTTTATCCCATCTGGTAGATCCACAAGTTCCCAAACAGAATTGGATTTCATAGAATCCATCTTATTGTTCATGGCCTGTTTCCAAGATTTAGAATCAATATTATTTATAGCTTCATCATAAGTGATCGGATCATTCTCATGCTCATGAACCTCGGCCTAGTATACTTTAGCATCATATATGAATAAATCAGGCTTTCTTAAAACCCTCCCAATATGACAAAGTACCATAATTTATTGATCATCTGCAGGTCTTTCACTGGAACTCAGACTTGTGTCCAAGACCAAAACCTATGGAGCAGTCCTTTCACCCGATAACTCCTCTAGCACTACTTTGCTTTGAGGCTTAAAGTCATTCATGTGACTTTCCTCAAGAATGTCGCATGGGTTAATACAATGACTTTTTGTTCCTTTGGGTTATAGAACAGACCTCCTTTAGTTCCCTTAGGATACCCCACAAACATGCATAATTCTGATCTTGGGTCCAATTTTTTTGCATCCCCATCCAGTATGTGTGCCGGACAGCCCCATATTCTCATATGTCTAAGAGAGGGGTTCCTGCCATGCCACAATTCATACGGAGTCTTAGGAATTGACTTACTTGGAACTTAATTCAGAATATCACATGTCGTTTGTAGTGCATATCCCCAGAATGAGAACGGCAGCGTAGAATAACTCATCATAGACCGTACCATATCCATTAAGGTTCTGTTTCTCCTTTCTGCTACACCATTCTATTGTGGAGTACCAGATACAGTCAATTGGGATAATATCCCATTCTCTACAAGATATCTTAGAAATTCATCAGAGAGGTATTTGCCACCTCGATCAGATCAAAGTATCTTTATAGATTTACTTAATTGCTTTTCCACTTCCGCACGATACTCTTTGAACTTGTCAAAGGTTTCGCTCTTGCGGTGCATCAGGTATACATATCCATACCTCGAGTAATCATCTATAAAGGAGACATAATACTCGTACCCTCCTCGTGCTACGACGCCCATGAAACATTTTAGCTCCAAAAGACCTCTTAGTCATCTTACCCTCAAGACAAGACTCATATTAAGGAAGATATATCTCCTTCAGAGATTCTAGAGGACCGTCCTTTACCAACCTTTGAATTTTATTCTGATTAATATGACCTATCTTAAATGCCAAAAATACACCTTGTTACAGTGAGAAACTTTCAACCTTTTAGAGTTATCAGTTAATTTGGTGTCAAGTAGTGAGTACATCTTTAGTTTGATTAAATACAAGTTTCCATCCATTCATCCAGAATAGATAAAAGACTTATTTTTACGAATATCAACTCTTTTATTAAAAGAAACTGAATAAGAATCTTTTATTAAATAAGCTACCGATATAAGGTTCCTCCTAAAATTAGGAATATAAAAACAGTCTTTTAATAATATGAACCTAAATTTATCAAAATAAAGATGTACGTCTCCCACTGCCTCAGCCACCACCAAACTACCGTCTTCAGTTCGCAACGAGAGGCTCCTATCACATAGACTTCCCATTTCCACGAACCCCTGCATAGAAACACACACATAATTAGTGACACCCGAATCAATGACCCAAGTGTCTTTAGATTCTTCCACCAAACAGGCTTCTAGATATAGAAGTTCCTTACCTTCCTTGCCCTTGGTGACTAGGAATTCCCGGTAAGCTTTCTTGAAGTGATCTACCTTCCCATAGTAGAAGCACTTGGACTTTTTTGGGTCCTTGGGCTTCTTGTTCTTCTTCTTCTTCCCATCAGAGATAGGAGGATTAGAAGAACTGAAAGTTGCTTGCTTCTTATTTGGCCTCTTCTTCTTCCGTGAGGGTTTAGAAGATTCCGCCAAATTGGCCTCTCCTTTTGGTTGGATTGCATCCCCGTTCTTGATCATCCGCTTATAAGCTTGTAGTTGCTTTATGAGCTCAGTGAGTCCTAACTCCCTTGTCGCCAGATTATATGCGGTTTTAAACCTCACAAAATCTTTTGATAGAGTTTTAAACACCATCTCGATTTGGGTGTTGTAGTCCAATTCAGTACCTTTTTCGGTAGCCTCAGTAAAGAACCCCATAAGAGTGATCATATGGTCTTTCACCGGAGTAACCGCCTTTTGCTTGAAGTTCATAATGCTGGTGATAGCAGACTGTCGAGCCAATTTTTCTTGACCTCCAAACATGTCTTCCAGATTTTCCATGATCTCCCTAACAACTTGATAAGTCTCATACTGCTTTTGTAAAGCACTCGTCATGTTAGCAAGAATGTAGCACCGAGCTATCTCATTGGATTCTCTCCAACGAGTATAGGCAACCGGAATCTCTTCAAGTAGTGTGTCAGGTATTGTAATAACCGAGAAAAATCCACTATACTTGGAAATATGTATATTGTATATAATACAATAATTTTTATGTTTAAAAATACAAAGTGAACGATTTAATACTGATATGAATGCAGGAAAATGTTCTAACAGTGTTAAAAGTTTGGAAATTGGGAATAGAAATTTTACCGAACCATAAATGTAAGGAACGGTGCCATGTAGATGTCAAAAGTCCTAAGAAGTGCAAGAAACCGCACTAAAAGACGAGAATGTTTGACCGGAATTTTCGGCCAAACAGAAGAAAAATAAGGCAAACCAACTGCACCGGAGGTCCCATGAACCTACCGGGGCGATTCTGGTGAAATTTCTTCGGTTTGACTTTTTGGTCAAAATTATGATTGAATTAATATGAATAGTGTATAAACTATATTAATACGTGATTAAGTTATATTATATAAAATTTATGACATCACCCTTAGATTTTTTTAAAAGGTGAGGGAAAGTATTAAGGAATCCAAAGGTTAAGATTTAATTTTATCTAGAATTAAAGGCTAGGATTAAACCAAATTTTGTTTTATTGGTATTTTGAAAATTTGAGAAAGAAATAGGATGCTAGGTGTCAACATCTTGTGGAAGGAAGAATGAATTAATTGGTTTGTTTAATTAAAAAGAGGGAGCATCGGTTTTGGTGGAGAAAAACCGAAAGAAAAAGAAAAAGAAGAGAGAGAGAAGAACTGGAAGAAGAAGAAAGAAGAAGAAGAAGAAGAAAGAAAGAGAGAGAGAGAGAGAGAGAGAGAGAGAGAGATTTGTAGCCAAGATTTTTTCTTCAAGATTTTCACACTAAGCTTCAATCACAACCTCCTAGGAGTGAGACAATTTCTTTGGTGATAAGATAAGTTTAAATTTCTTATTTATGGTAAATTTAGAATTTAGATTTATGATTTTTTTAAGCATATAATGGATGATGAAATATTGAAATGAAATTTGAGAGTATTGGTTGATTGTGAAAATATATGTGGTGTAGTATATGGAGTTTGGAAACTATTGAGTTATATTATTGTTAGTGTTGGGTAAGAAAAAGAGTTTTTGGGCATGTGAAAGTTTAGGATACATGGTTTTGAGGCGTTTTCCTAAACGCTGGGAACTTAGAAAATTAGTGGAAATACTGTTGAAAATTTTAAGGATTATATCAAAAAGTATTTTTGGGAAAAGTGTTGAGAAACAAAGAGGTTGATGTTAAAACCGAGCCCTTAGTACTCTAAGTAGAGGAAAAAGAACCAAAAAGGGTCTAGAAATGTTATAGAAGAGTTTAAATAAGTTTTTAAGAGTCAAAACTTAGGTTTTTAAAGCTAGAATTCAAGTTTTGTATAGTACACGGACGTATACTTTGGGTACACGGGCGTGTAATAAGGCGAAATGAATTATAGAGAGGTACACGGCCAGAGACACGCCCGTGTATCAGGCTGTGGACATTCAATGTCCAGTTTACATGGGCAATTTGCATGGTCGTGTATCGAGAAGAGAAATTCCATAAGATTACACGACCAAAGACACGACCGTGTATTAGGCCGTATAGATGCACAGTGCAGGTTACACGGGTAGATCATACGGCCATATTGAGAAGAATTTAAATTACAGAGAGGTACACAGCCAGAGACATAGCCATGTACAAAACCGGTACATATAATGTATAGTTCACACAGCCATGCGGCACGGTCGTGTAAGGAGGGAGCTTGATAGACAGAGATGTACACGGTCATGGACACGGCTGTGTACCAGACCACGTGTAAAAAAAAAAAAAATTCCACAACACATATAAATTTCTTTAAGAAGAATAAAGGTAACTTAAGGAAAGGAATTAGTCGATAGTATTATTACTTGTAGCGAACACGATGAAAAGTAAGGATGATATTGCAAACGACCCAATGACGACCACATTAGAGCAAGTTCTGTAAGTACTGACATTTAATTGTCTACCCATAAACTGACTTCTTGTTTGACTAACTGTTGTGGTTATATTTCTACAAGCTCTTAGAAGATTTCTTGAGGAAATAGATAGGATCATAAGGTGAATTAATGGAATAGTAATAAAAGAAAGAATGAAAATAAAATTTTTAAGTATTTGGCGTACCGGCCTCCCATAAGTGAGGTTTAAAGTTATAAATTCTACTACCATTAAAAGCTACCTCCCAAACACATGAGGTTAATGGCTTATAGTGGAACGCTACCTCCCAAGCACATGAGGTTAATGGCTTACAGCTGAATGCTACCTGCCAAGCACATGAGGTTAATGGCTAAAGCTAAAGATTTGCCATGTGGTAGGCTGGTGGGTCGCTCCCCCTTCCTCCCACTGGTTCGCGCATAAGACGGTACGTCCAACATAGGGCCCACAAGTGAAAGTAAAAAGAAGAGAAAAACAAAGAAGCACGCAAGAAAAGAAAAGAAATGAAGGATATAGAATGACAGAAAAAGGATATGATCTAAAGAACAGTTAAGATGATTTAAGTATCATGATGGAGCTAATCCTAGTTATCCCATACTTAAGTGTTTTTATATGTATGTTTATACTTGCTGAGCTCTAACTCATTAGTTTGTTTGTGGTATAGGTAATAAGGGTAAGCAGCTGTCGAGATAAAGAGTAGACACATGATGGACTGGTGGGCAGATTCCCAAGATGTCATGGATAGGGAAGTGGATCTGTTATGTTTTCAACTGTTTAAAGAGTATATGATTTGTAAAGAAATAGACAGCATGAATGTAAAAGTATGTACAAAAGTATTTTGTGAACCAAGAACAAAGGTATTAGTTTGAAATGGTATAAGATGTATATAAAAAAAATGTCCTCAGTTTTTATTAAACAGATTATTAAATTATTAAAATATGAACTTTTAAATATGTTTTTGCATTTTAGAAAATGTAAGTATGATATATAACAGTAACAAGGATAGAAAGTGTGGACGACGGCTTGGGCGAGCCGGGTCGGAGTCCCACAGGTATGGGCCCAGGTGGGTATGGTTCATCCAGTACGAACTTGTGTCTCTTGTAGCTGAGAACCATTAGTAGATTTCTTTTCTAGTCTTTGTAATTATCGCCATTAAGTTTATTTTTAGTAAGTATTGAAATGAGGGGTGTCGGTGATATTTTAAACTGAAATAAAATTATACTAGATGTCATTACAAAGCCCAAGCAAATATAGAGATAATTTAGCAAATAAAACATACAAGTGTGTTCCTACATGAAACTTGAAAAACATGTCACATTGCAATGGTAATTCTCAGCACCTATTGTCCCAAGCCACCGAGGGGTGATCATGAGACAAATAGCCGGAACATGGACCCCATCCAATTAATATATATTGCCTTAAATCTTCCAATATTAAGACATATATAATAACCACTTATTTTGGTCACCAGTTTAGTTAATAGAGCTTTTAGGGAAGGTTAATAACTAAACCAGTGTTGAGTATATAACCATTGTTTACGTAGTTCGATCCATGTCCTACCACGCCATTGAGGGGCGGTCATGAATAGAACTGAACACATTTTTCACATAAGAGATCTAACCTAGTATACCGGCGGTGATAAACACCTACCGAGGGGTGTGGTCAGGGCAGAACAGACGTGAGACGTTACCATGCTTTCACATATGGATCAACAATGGAGGCCGTGTGTTTTGTTTGAAACCCTCTCCCACTCAATAGTTTGAAAAACATGCAAGTTTTGACAAATATATATGATCAATATAGTCTGAGCGACATTTACTTATCCTATATGATATGTTATCAAATATGCATACAATTCATCCATCAATACATATTCATGCATCCATGACATATCACAGAAAAAATAATTGACGGAAAAAATAATCAAGTCATGGTTCCATCCTAGAATAAAGAAAATAAAAATTATAAAATTCCATCCAAAACATTCTTTGGGTTTTGAATTTTATTCCGTCTTCTTGTATCTATTTTCATGTAGCCTCTTCTTTAATTTCTCATCTCAAGAATCATTTAAAATTTAAATTCCAAAAATTTAAATTTCAAATTCAAATTTCAAATTTAAATTTCAAATTCAAATTTTAAACAATTTAAATTTTATTTGTAATAATATGTAATTTCAAAAATTTCAAATTTTCAATTATATATTTTTAAACATGATTTAAAATTAAATCTTGAAATTAAAAATCGAAATTTTTATTTTTCAACCAGTCAACCCATGGGGCCCGGAGGCTCGCAGTCGCCATGGGCAGCCCCAGCCCTCGAGGGGGCTGACAGCCCATGACCACAGGCCGGGTGTAGCCCTGGCCTGCAGCCATAGGTTGCATGACCAGGTAGGTGCAACAACCGCTAGGCTGCAGGTAGCGCCTGTAGCCATGGGCTGCACACCCAGGTGGGCGCAGCAGCCTACCAGGCTGCAGGCAGCACCTGCAGCCTTGGGCTGCAGCCCGGGACCTGGACAGCCCTTGGGCGGGCCACGGTCACCCCTGGCTACAGGCAAAGCTTGTAGCTGTGGGTGATGTTGGCCTGGACAGGGGCTGCCGCAGCCCCATCTTGCCCGAGGGCCGGTGCTGCAGCCCCACCAAGGCCAGTGGCCCATCCCGAGGGGGCAGTCCTCGATTTTCGTGTCATATTCCAATTTTCCCATTAGGATCTCAAAAATTAATTTGAATCCTAATTAAATTGGAATTTTTCACACAAATTAAATTTCAATCTTTAAATTAAACTTAACTTTTAGGAAAAATAATTTACAGTCTTCAAACTTCAATCTCCTTCAAGAATAATTACATAAAATTTCCTAAACCGTTTCCGGTGTACAAAATTCTAATCATAATAATTCTAAGAGACATAAATTAAAATCCGTGGGAAAATTACGGTGATAATAAACTGCTCTCATGGTTACAAAAAAATTCCTAGATACAATTTTCTAAATTCTAAGGAACCATAACCAGCATAAACAAGCATGCTTATAATAATTTGAAAAATTAAAATAACCACATACTACATAAATAATTCATGATAACAACATAAAGGAAACCTAGAATACCACTCTCTAAATATCAAATCCATACATAAATAAAAAACTAACTAATTGTCTAATTTATGTATATGGCATAGTCATGAGATGACTCTGATACTAATTGTAGGAAAAAATCAGTAAAAACGCATCAGAGTGATGTAGCGGAATTACAAAAATTTTTTTCAAGATCGTTAAATATCTCGTGATATCGTATACAATAAACTAACAACAATATAAATTCATACCTAAGAGGATGCCAACTGTAGGAGGAGAATGACTGGAGGGCTTCAACCAACTAGCCTTCTCTACTATTCTCCAATTCTCGGATGGTAGAGTGTGTGGACACTCCGTTCCTCGACCAGTATGCTGGCACTGCTAGTCTTTTTCCGATCACCCAGATCTCTAAAGAACTTATTATCACGGTGAGTTATGTAACAATAAGCCTGCTCACCTAAGAGTCTGTGATCTGAGAGAACTAGAATGGTAGGACTCCTATTTATAGACTGGCATGAGGTGATCCCTTGATTTAAATTGGATTAGGAGAAGATTTTCTCCCTTATCCACTCACAAAAATCTGAAAATTCTAGGCCATATCTAAGGGATAATTTTCGGCCCCTTTTAGAATTTTTGCATTCAAATTCAAATAGGATTTTAACTTGAATTTTATCTCCTCACCCATCCAATAAAACCGAACTTCCCTAAGGCCATAAACATGTCCAGATTCGGCCACTCTAGTATGAGGAGAATCAAAATTCAAATAGGATTTTCTAGTTTGAATTTTATCTCACCCTTATCCATATAAAAACAGAAAATCTCCCTTAGATTTATCCAATAATTTTCGGCCACTTTTGTAGGGAGAGAATCAAAATTCAACTACGATTGAAACTTGAATTTTTCCTGCATCCTTATCCATTAAAAAACTGAATTCCCCTAGGAGATATTTTCCTAACAAATTTCGGCCATTTTTGCTAGAATTAGGATTCAAAATTCAAGTAGGATTCAAACAAGATTTTCCTCTCCATTATCTATATCAAAACCGAATTCTCCATGTGGATTTATCTATAAAGAATTCAAACTCTACTTGGATTGTGATTCAAAATTTGAATTCAAATTTCAAAGTTCAAATTCCAAAATTCAAACTTCAAATTCAAAAATTCAAATTTAAATTTTGAATTCAAATTTCAAATTCAAATTTCAAAATCGAATGTCAAATTCAAATTTCAAATTCAAAATTTAAATTTCAAATTTCAAATTTCAAATTTCAAATTCAAATTTCAAACTCCACAAAATGTTGTATTTCAAATTTTGTTCTTATGGATAATTTTCTATAACTCCAATTCAATCTCAAATAAAATCATGCAACTTTATTTAGAGTTCGAATAATTGTGTACTCTACTATCCAAAACAAAATCTGAATTCAACCGGAGAGAATCTTGTCCACCATCCTGATCCTATGTCAATACCATCCATGCAAAGTCAACTAGCCAATAAGCATATATAGATCAATTTGCTATTCGTTAAGGAATTATGTAGAGCTAGTAGGGGGACTAATTGGACATATATAATTGAGCTCCTATGAATCCATATGATCATCATTCTATACCGAATAATTCAATCATATGATCACTAATTTCAAAGTCACACCACTATAAACCTGAAACTGAACTCCCAATTATATACCGTATTACGAAAGCCTGTGACAAGCTATTGTCCAATGATCTTATCATGTATACAAAACCCTTATATGATATCCATGATCAGCCTTAGGTCAAAGTCCGTTTTACCTACTGATCAGGCTATCTTAAAGTTCCATTATACTACCGAATAAGAAAATGATTATTCACCATATGTGAATAAGAAGTTATCCATCTAGCAGACAACCCAAGACCTTGTCCATTTTCACATCCAGTATAATGCCTTTAAGAGGATACCCTTAACTACTTATTAGAGTTATGATTCTGATATCTATAAACAAACCCTTAATCGTATCCAAGTCATACACCCAACGAAATGGTCTATAAGCTTACTACCTCTGAGACGCTTTAACTATTGGAACATCAAAATATGCAAGTCATATACATGAAGTAGTTCATTTACTCAGGATTAAGGTTATTGGATAATGAACGTCAAAAACAGATTGATCTACTCATAGCGGACTACATAGATCAATCACGCTTTAGTCCCAGTCCAATATGTCACCACCAAGCAATATATCTATTTCTCTACTCGGGAGTCTATGTTCCGGACAGTCTAGACAAACCGTCCCCACCATGACTTTAGACAACATAATAGTCTTAACATGAGTTATATGCTCGGTTTAACCTTATAGACTACGAACCTTAGTTTAGATCGCTCACTTTAGAACATTGTCTTCTCGCATACAAAAATCTATTGCATACAACGTTCTAACAGTTTTAACACAAGCAGTCAATGAGCCATATTTGCTTACATTTACTTTAACATGTAAATAGAATGAGGACAAACATCAATGTAATGAATAATCTCTGTTATTAATTTTATTATCCAGTTCAAATAAATGAAATACATCAAAATTTCTTTTATGCTTAGGGCATTTACTAACACTTAGGACATCCAATGGTGATATTATGATTTAAGGTAACCATTGACTGATTGACTAAAGTTAACTCACTTTTGCACACTAATTGCCAGTATATACAAATTCAAGTTAACGAAGTTATACGGAACTCCTATGACATTTTGGACCATATTAGTTGCTCATTCATAAGTTTAAAGGAGCATTCATGATGCATTAATCCACAAGTTAAAGTATGATCAAATCTATTTTATTTTAAGATTTAAATTAATGGTCAATTAAAAATGGGCTATATATTAAGATTTTGGAGGAAATGCTGAAAGCATGCACCTTGAACTTTAGAGTAATATAGGACAAGAGACTATCTATGATGGAATTTTGTATTATAGTAATAGTTATTATAAGACGATTAGAAAGTACCTAACAAGGTTCACTATGGAAGGGAGTATAAATTCCCAACTTATTGCCAAAAGGCTAAGGATAAGAAACTTGAAGCCATGAATTTTATTAAGGATGTCATCAATAGTGTAAGGCTGATCAAATATAGGCTAGATACAACTCATGACCAGTCAAAAGATGATATCATAGAAAGTTGATATCTCCTAGAATATCCTTACAGAAAGTTGTTTTTAGTATCTATGAAAGAGGAATAAGATTTTATGGAAATGAAAAAAAACAACTCAATTTGAGATATGAAGAACCTTTTTGTAATACTCGAAAGATATGAGGATGTAGCCTACATAAAGGTATAGCCTCCAAAATTGGTATGGTATATGAATTCAAATATACTTATCAATTAAGTTAGTTAGGACCAAAAAAAAAAATCCATATGTGATATGCAACGAATCATGTAATCATTAGAGGCTGTTAAATGGTTGATCGCACTTTAAGTGATCCTATGTTTCATAAGACTTGATTACAAGAAGAAGATTTTTTGGGCTTTCTTGGTATTGACAAAATACGCACTTCTTTCGTGGAAAATGATTCAAGTTAAGAAAAATGTTAGATACAAGATTTGAATAGGATTCCTTAATAAGTTCAAGGAAAAGTATTTTAATTTAGGAATGATATTAAGCTAAAATAGGAAAAGCTCATCAAATTCCATTAAGGAAGTTTATTTGAAGCTAAAGTTGTAAGAAGTTTAAATAGTTAGATTACATTTTTCCATCTTGAGTAATATGAGAAGGATAGATAGGAATTTAGATAAGTTAAGCCAACCATTTAAGCCTATTCTCTATGAAGATTTTGTTGTCTGATATTGAATACGAAATGCTCCGATAAACATCATGATAGAGACATACATGGACTTGACCCTCATCGATATGCGAGATTACGACATCATCCTAGGAATGGACTTCCTAGGAAGGTATAATGCTATTATGGAATACCGAAGTCGAGAGTCACTTTCAAGCCTTCGAGAAATGGTTTGCGTACATAAGATTATTATAGAGGCAACCAAAGATGATGATGTCGATAATAAAGGCAAAGAAAATGATAGCTAGCAGCTGTTCAGGATATTCTAGTAATCGAGGACATTGTGGACATTTTTTCTGAAGATTTGTCGAGACTTCTTCCGACATGGGAGATAACGTCCGAAACAGAGCTCATGCCCAGGTCCACACTAATGCCCCAGCCGCCTTCATGGTTTTAATAAATCACATATTTAAGGACCTTTTGGATAAGTTTATCATTGTATTCATCTATGACATACTTATATACTCTAAGACAAGGGAAGAGCATGAAGAACATTTGAGGATTGTCTTATGTGTATTAAAGGATCACCAACTATGTGCCAAAATTTTCAAGTGCGAGTTTTGGTTGGAGAAGGTTTATTTCCTAGGTTACGTGGTCTCCAAGGAGAGAGTATTTATAGACCCTATGAAGATTGATGCAGTTAATGCTTGGCTAACCCCAAAGAATAGAATGAAAATGCGTAGTTTCTCGGTTTAGTAGGATATTACCAGCTTTTTGTTGAAGTTTTTTTTTTTAATTTTTTTAAAGTTAGTCGCACCGTTTATAGCGCTCACCAGGAAAGGAAATAAGTTTAAGTGGACAAACAAATGCGAAGAAAGCATTCAAGAGTTGAAATGTCAACTTACAAGTGCTCTAATGCTGACCATTTCAAATGCTAGCCAAAAAAACTTCGTAAATTTATAGTGATGCATTTAAGGCTGGATTAGAAGCCATCTTAATGTAGGGTGGTAGAGTAGTCGTATATGCCTCACAACAGCTTAAAGATCATGATAAAAACTACTTAATGCATGATTTAGTACTCACAGCAGTAGTTTTGCACTAAAGATCTAGAAACACTACCTTTATGAAATCAAGTATGAAATCTACACTGATCACCAGAGTCTCAAGTACATTTTTTTGCAAAAGGAGCTTAACATACGAGAACGAAGATAGCTAGAATTAGTCAAAGATTATGATTGTGAAATCTTTTACCACTCAGGAAATGCTAACAGTGTGGCCGATGCATTAAGTCGAAAGTCCTCTGCATCGCTTATGGCTATTAGTATTTTGCCTACAGCCCTTCAAAAGGATTTATGCAACAAGAAGATTGAGATTTTGATGGGAAGATTGTCTGACATGACTCTCTAACCAATGCTTTTGGACAAGATCAAGATTGGTTAAGGACTCGACTTATCCTCTAAAGACAACATACTCTACTACAAAAATGAAGATCTCAAGAAACAAATCCTCTCGAAAGCTCATGAGACACTAGATTTTGTACATTCGAGAGCAAACAAGATGTATAGGGGACTAAAATTTAGTTTTTGGTAGCACGAAATGAATGCTGACATTGCAGAAATTGTGTCGAATTGCCTTACATGCCAGAAAGTCAAGGTTGGACACCAACATCCAGTGGATGAATTACAAAAATTGAGCTACTAGAATGGAAATGGGAGCAAATTACCATGGATCATGTGGTCGGATTTCCAAGAACTTCTGACGACAATAATGTAAACTGGGTAATTGTCAACTAATTGACTACATCAGTTTATTTTCTAGTCATGAAAAAAAATTGGTTTATCAATAAAACATTTGGTAGAGATGTTTATAGTTTGGGTAGTAGAGCTACACAATATTCCGAAATCCATTATTACTAATCGTGAAGGTCGCTCCACTAGTAGGTTTCGGAAGAGCGCGCATGATGTAATGGACCCTAAATTAAAGTTTAACACAACCTTTCACCCATAGGTAGATGGTCAATCTAGAAGGATGATTCAAATATTGGACCTGTTGAGATCGTGTATTTTGGACAGCAAAGGAAGTTAGAATAAGAAACTACCTCTGATGGAGTTTTCGTATAATAATAGCTATCATGCGTCAGTTGGAATAGCACCATATGAAACTCTATATAGAAAGAAATGCAGATCTCCTACCTATTGGCATGAGACTGGAGAGAAACAACTACTCACAATGGACTTCCTCAAGAATATGATAGCAGAGGTAAAGATGGTACGAGAAAGATTAGACACGATGCATAGTCACTAGAAGAGTTTTGCTGACAAGCGATGTAGATTCCTAGAGTTTCAAGTACGGGACTCAGTCTTTCTTAAAGTAGAACCTATGTAGGGAGTAATACGCCTTAGAAAGAAAGGAAAGCTTAGTCCTAAGTATATAGGACCATTCGAGATAATCAAGATAGTCAGGAATGTAGCATTTAGATCAGCGCTTCCTTTCAAATTAACCTCAGTGCACAACGTCTTCCACATTATGTGCCAGATAGCTCTCATATTTTGAGTCAAGAACCCATCAAAGTGCATGCCAATCTGACTCATGAGGATAAACATGTATAGATTTTGACTAGAAAAAAAAAAGGTGCTAAGGACTAAAGTTATACACCTTGTAAAAGTCTTGTAGCGGAATCATAATATTGAAGAAACCACATGGGAACATGGAGAGGACATGAGAAAAGACTTCCCAGAGTTGTTCTGATTTTTGAGGATGAAAATTCTTAAGTGGGGTAGATTGTAATATTCATAATGATCATGAGATATAATTACTCTGTAACACATAATTAAGCCCATGAATACCATGTGATCTAAGTTGGATGAATTAAACGAAATAAAGAAACATTTAATTTCCATTAATACAATGAAAGAGATAAATGAGATGAATTTGATTCATCATGTTTACTCTTGAGTAAGATATACATGTATATATTGAGTATTATATGATTATATGTATGTGCGTGTGTGTGTGTCACACACAGTATCAAGAAATTAGTTAAAATGACTTTCTCTTGATATAAAATTGATCTATTTAGAATTAGTGTGCTCAAATTAGTCAATTGATTATAAAAATTAACTTTTGACCAGGAAATATGCATTGTCAAGAAATTGGTCAAGATAACATTTTCTTGATAGGAAGCTGATATATTTAGAATCCATATACTCAAATTAGTCAATTAAGCGTAAAAAGTAACTTTTGACCAGGAAACACATAGTATCAAAAAATTAGTCGAGATGACCTCAAATGAATGTAAAACTATTATATTTGAGTTCAGCACGCCCAAATTAGCTATTATAGCACATGTAAAAATTTTCACACATAATAAGTGTACTATTCATGTACGGTGTCAATACAGTATATGAGCACAACCACAGGACTAGAAAAAGGAAGTAGACAGATGCAGAGTGGGCCCATTTAGGTAGTAAATGGAGTCTTAATAATTTTGAATATAGTTAGAATATTTACACCGTAGTTACGATACACTGATCAAAAAATATATAATAATAATAATACCAATAATAGTATTAATGTGCATTTTGCAACAGTTTGTGCGGCCATAAAAAAAAATTGAGCCCACGTTCCCCCCTTCCTTCACCATCTTCTTCATCACTATTGACACTTTCTCTCTCTCTTCCTCACAACCAAACTTTTCAACGCTTTCGACCACCAAGACGAAGTCCATTTTCGACATCGCCTAGCTCATTGGAAAGCTCTCAATAAGCTGAGTCTAACGGTGTGCTGAGTTGATGTTAAGTCTGCTGGAGGAAGCTGCACGCACATGAAGAAGTCGTTGGAATACTCATTTCTTTCTGACACCATAACTTTACTGTCCAACCTCCGATTGAGGTGATTCCAGTTCCTATAGCTTTAGGTGATAAGGAGAACAAAACTCATGCCTTGTTTAATTTCAACAGCCACCGAATCGTGCTGCCCAAGGCTACCATGTGGCCGTCACTCCTCCACCGTGGAAGTCACTATTTCCGACAGAGGTGATCGACACCACTTGACTCAAAAGGCTCTAAATGACATGGGAAACAAAAGCCCTAGGTCAATTTCATGAAACAACAATGGGATAGCAGAGATTGGACCTTGCAGCCACCGTCTACCATTAAGAAAGTCGATTTTCAGTGATTGGAACTCTGATTTAGTAAATTGACACTGGAAATGGGTTCTTGTCGTCGAGATCTACAAAATGGTGACCATTTTCACCTACGCTGTTGTTGTCAACACCAGTTAACGGCTAGTTAACACTGATCAAACTTTGACTCAGTCAACAATTTTTTGAAAGATAGCCCTCTGGCCTATTTTCGACGTTTTGGACACGTTTGCAATATTGTATTTGCAAGATGTAATTTCAAATGTCAAGAATGGTGATTTAGGGTTCGTTTGGTGAACGTATTGCATTTGTATTGCGTTTGAATGCAATGCATTGAATGCAATTTGTATTTAGAGGAAAAGCATTAGCATTGCATTTGAATGCAATATGTGTATGGGGGAAAAGTATTTGAATTGTATTTTAATAATAAATATGTGATGTGATAAATAAAAGTAGAAAGAAAAAAAGGAGGGAGAGTGAATATATGATGTAATTAATAAAAATAATAGAAAAAGTGAAATAATAATTAGTGATTGTGTTGGATTTAAAACGTGATGTGATTGATATTTAAATGAAATGTTTTTGTATTTAGGGGAAAATTGCATTGCATTTAAATGCAATGCTAAAAAAAAGCTTGTCCCAAACGTGGGCTTAAAGTTTGTGCACTCGAGATTGAACAGTTCTTTTGGTCGCCGATTGGAGTCAACTATCTATTGGACGTCGTTGAATGATTTCAATAGTGATCTCGATCACTTTCATTCCTCAATTTATTTATCGAAATGATTACATGTTATTTATGATTTATTGGCATATTGATACTTGAATAGTATTTGATATTCGATTAGATAGTATGATGTTAGTTTAAATGGAAGAAAAATATATATAGATATGTATATATATGTTTTGATTGATTATCAATACTTAAAAGTTTTACAATATTTGATATTCAATTCGACAAAGTGAAATTAGATTTAAATGAAATGCATATTGCTTTGATATGATAAAATTATTCTGGGTGGCATGTCTTGCAGTTATGGCGTGCCGAAGTTTTTTATGAATTGTTTTCTTTCAGGTACTTTTGAGTAGTTTTGGAGTATCAGAAAATGTGAAAAAACAGGAGAAACTCTGCCTATTTTTGGACAGCTCAAAATACAAGTTTTAACTAGTTTTGGATTATGGGGAAATATGGGATAACAGGGAAAACTCTGGCTATTTTTCTGGTGCACAAAACATGGATTTTAAGTAGTTTTGAATTATAGGAATCAGATAAAAATGAAGGAGACTCTGTCCGATTTTCTATAAAAGTACGATTTTAGAACTATTTAAAGAAACAAAAATCTAATTAAGTAATAAAAAAAGGTTAAGAAATATAAGCCGTTGTGCTATCGGGTTTTTATGAAATCTGAACATAATTAGCGATTAATTTATAAGTAATTTTGTGAACCAAAAGGCTTCTGAACAAAACATAGAAGTTTTAGAACTTTAAAATGAATGTTTTACGTTGAGAAAGTTTTGTCAAATTCTTAACAGATTTTAAGCTATTGTTTTTAAATAAAGATTTTATCATTTATGTCAATGACTAAAATGGTTTTAATGTTTTTAAAACTTTTAAGAAAATAAGGGATCTAATATCCTGATGTTCGAAATAAACTTTCAAAAGCTATTTTTCAACTTGATGTGAGTTGGTACGAAAAAGTGTACTACAAAGGTAATCAAGAGAGAATATATTAACAGACGTTAATTAAATTTTCTGTTGAGATCTTATAATAGGATGTTCATGTAATAGCTAAACTGATAAGTTAAGCTTAGAAATTTTGTTATGAAATACGAAAAAGGTTTTATGTTGATGGAATATTAAGTTAATACTCATTAGGAATATGTTTTCAGGTAATAAGAATTAGATCGCGTATTAGCTTAGTAAGTGGAAGCGCTAAACGAGGAATCCAGGTAAGTACAAACCCCGACTATAGTATGAAAATTACGATTTTCAAAATAATGTTTTTACATGATTAATGATATCTCAAGACGGAGTCTTCCAAATAAGTTTTCTCATGAACAAGTTTAATTGCATGATTTTGAAATACCATATTATGATGTATGATTTATGACTTATGTTGAAGTATTACATATTGCATACTCACTTAAGTAACATAATCAAGATGAGATAAGTTAAAAAGGTGTCGTACCAACCTCCTGACCTAAGGGAAGATTTATGTTTATGTTTTAAGTCAAGAAAGATTTGATCTCAGCAATATTGGGACCTTGCAAACCCTAACTTCCCAATGATTGCGCTTACCCAGTGCATACACTAAAGGCTCACATGTTAAGCAAGATAATAAGATGATAAATGAAGCATAAATTGATCATGCATATGTTATTAAATATGTTTGAAAATGTTTTTGTGGGATTTTATGTTTGTACTTACTGAGCGTTAGCTTAATTATGTTTATTCATACTGTTGGTAACAGTCTGATGGACTTTTTTAATAGACTGTGCAAGCGATGGGGTTTATGTGAAGGAAATAGAATAGATACTACCATGAATTTTATTTTCGCATGTTCCAAAAGCTTATATTTAAAATTGATAAGTATATATATATGTATGTTTCTAAGCTTTCAATGAAACTTCAAATATGGTTTAAATTATCTTACAAATTATTAATAAGTATAGAAAAATATATAGATATGTGTGTGTTCTCAAGTTTTATGACATTTCAAGATAAGTATAAGTAAGAGTTAAAATTGATAAGTATATATATACTTGTAACACGCATGTTGCCAAAGCTTATATTTAAAATTGATAAGTATATATATATATGCATGTTTTAAGCTTTTGATGAAACTTTAGATATGGTTTAAGTTATCTTACAAATTATTGGTAAGTATATAAAAATATATACGGATGTGTGTGTGTTCTCAAGTTTTATGATATTTCAAGATAAGTATAAGTAAGAGTTAAAAGACGAACACATAAAGAGGGTCCTTATAATATGAAAAATATATTTGTCAATGATTTTATGTACATAATCAATTTTAACAATTTTCCAAGTTGTCCTTCTCATGATTGTTTTATAAGGATTACAAGTTTTAATAAATTTTGCACGAGTTATAAATTTTGAGTAAGTCTTATATGTACCAAGATTTTAAGTATGTTTAAAAAAAATTCTCTGAAAATTTGGAATATAGTTTCAGATGAAAACAAGTAATTATGTTCAAGTAAGTAGATTAACGGCTATATTTAGGCCAAGCTATTTCAAACACGAGTCATTTAACAATCTTTGAAAAAAATTTTAAAATTCCACTGCGTGTTCTTACTTTTTTTCAACATAAATTATAGTTCGTTATCTGTGGGGTTAGACCAAGCATATAATTCATGTCAAGACTATTATGTTAACTAAAGTCAATTGGGGAAACAGTTTGTCTTGATTATCTGAAACTTTGACTCCCGAGTAGAGATATAGATATATTGCTTGGTGATTACATATCAGACTTTGACCAAAATATAATTAATCTGCCTTGTCTGATTGAGTGGATCAATTTGCTTTTAATGTTTAGTATGTAATACTCTTAATCCGAATAGGTGAATCCCTTCATGTATATGACTTGTGCACTCTAATGTTCCAATAGCTAAAGCGTCTCAGAGATAGTAAGCTTGTATACCGATTCATTAGGTACATGACTTGTATACGATGGAAGTTTTATTTACAAATATTAGAATTATAGTCCTAATGAGAAGTAAATGTTATCTTCTTAAAAGCATTATACTGGATGTGAAAATGGACAAGACTTTAGGTCATTTACTAGGCAGATTTTTTTTTGTTCACATATGGTGAATACCCATTTTCTTATTTGGGAGTATAATTGGTCTTTAAGATAATATGATTAGTAGGCCGAACAGATTTTGACTTAAAGTTAATCATGGATATTATATAATGGTGTTACATACATGCCAAGATCATTAGATGATAGCTTATCACTAGCTTACGTAATACTGTATATAATTGGGAGCGCAAGTTTAGCTTTATAGTGGTGTGACTCTTAAACTAATAATTATAACTGGTTTATTCAGTATAGAATCATAGTTACATAGATTATTGAAACCCATATTATATATGTCTAATTGGTCCCTTTACTAGCTCTCCATAATTTCTTAATAAATAGTAATTGATCAGGATATTCTTTGTTATTTGTATTCTTGCATTTAGTGAAGAAAAAAATACGGATCACCCTTCACAGGGTGTGGGTGATTTTCTATAGGTGTCAAGGATAAAATTGTAATTTTGTATTATTTAATAAATAGGATAAATATTTAATTTGAGAGAATATATATTTTGGAAGATAAAATTTAAAATTTAAAATTAATTGTATTTATCTTTCAAAAGATGAATATAAGATCAGTTTGAATTTTGAAAATCTTATTTAAATAAGTATTTGAAATTAAAAGATTATCATATTTGAATTTGGATTGAATAAAATCTTGTCTTAGCACCCAAATAGGTGGCGTCCATGATAGGGTTGGAAGACAAGATTTTCTCTAAATTTGAACTTGAATTTTGTTTTAGATAAAATATTATACAATTATTTGAATTTCAAAAAAAGTTATTATGATTTTATTTGAATTTGGATTGGAGTTATAAAAAAATTATCCATGCAGATAAAATTACAAGATTTGTAGAGTTTGAAGTTTCAATCGAATTTTAAATCAAAAATCTAGGCTTGGCTGAAATTTTTAAAAGGTAATCCCTGAGAGAATTTCAGATTTTTTGAATGGGAGGAGAAAGAAAAATCCTGTCTGAATCCTGTTTAAATTTTAAATGATTCTTACTTAGAGGTGACCGAATTTTCTAATGGGGAACATAAGGGAGAATTGACCTTGGTGTTAAGTATGCTCTAAGCGAGAAAGACATTTTAGTGTATTTCATTTATTTTTGAACTGATTAATAAAATATTTTAGAGGTTATTTATTACATTATTATAAGTCCTTAATTATTCGCATGTTAAAGTAAATGTAAGTAAATATGGCTTATTAACTGCTGTGTTAAACTGCTAGAATATTGCAAATAATGATCTTTTGTATGCGAGAACACAATATTCAAGAGTAAGTGATTTAAATCTATGGTCTGTACTTTATAGAGTTAGAGTGAGCATCTAACTTATGTTAAAACTATTATATTGTCTAAAGCTGATTCGGGGGATGATTTGTCTTGATTGTTCGAAACTTTGGCTCTCTAGTAAACGATAGATATGTTGCTTAGTAGTGACATATTGGGCCAGAACTGAGGGGTGATTGATCTACATAGTTCGCTATAAGTGGATCGATATGCTTTTGAAATTTATTTTGTGATAATCTTAATCCTGAATAAGTGAATAGCTTCGTGTATATGGCTAGTGTGCTTTGATGTTCCAAAGGCGTTTCAAAGGTAATAAACTAATAGACCGATTCATTGGGTACACATATGATGGAGGGATTGCTAATAAATAAGGAATCATAACTCTTATGTAGAGTAAAGGTTATCCTCTTAAAGATATTATGCTAGATTGGTGAGGATGGATAAGGCCTTACATCATTTACTTTGCAGACAACTTATTATTTACATATGGTGGATAATCATTCTCTTATCAGGTGTATAATAGATCTTTAAGATAGCGCGATCAAAAGGTTGAACGAACTTTGACCTAAGTTGATTATGGATATTATATGAGAGTTTTGCATCGGTGACAAGGTCATTGGGTGGTGTCTTTTCCATGGCTTGCGTAATTTGCAATATGATTAGGAGTTCAGTTTCAGGTCTATAGTCGAATGATCTTGAAATTAGTGATCGTATGATTGAGTTATTTGGTATAGAATAATAATTACGTGGATTCACGGGAGCTCGATTATATATGTCCAATCAGTCCCTTTGCTAGCTCCTATAATTCCTTAAAGATGGTAATTGATTGGGATATGATTTTGTGACTTGTTGTCTTGCATTTAGTGATGATAAAAATTCGGATCACCTTCCACAAGGGTACGGGCATTTTTCTCTATGTGCTGGAGCCGTAAAATTGTAATTTAAAATTATTCAATAAATATAATAAATATTTAATTAATATTTATTTTTTGAAGATAAGATTTAAAATTTAAATTAATTATATTTATCTTTTAAAAGATAAATATGAGACTAATTTGAATTTTAAAAATCTTGTCTTAAAATAAATATTTGAAAATTAAAAGATTATCCTCTTTGAATTTGAATTGAACAAAATTTTGTCCTTGCACAATTATAGGTAGCGTGTTTTATAGATAAGGGTGGAAGATAAGATTTTCTCCTAATTTGTATTTGAATTTTATTTTGGATAAGAGATTACGTAATTATTTGAATTTCAAATAAAATTGCCATGATTTTATTGGAATTTGAATTGGTATTGTGGAAAATTATTCACGTGGATAAAATTCAAAAATTTGTGGATTTTGAAATTTGAATCAAATTTTAAATCACATTTATCCATAATGGCTGAATTTTTATGGATAATTCCAAGGAAGAAATTTTCATTTTTTATAGATAAGGGAGAAAGAAAAATCTTATTTGAATTCTATTTGATTTTTGAATATCCTCCATTCTTTATGGCCGAATTCTCTAGTAGATTAACCTTTAGGAAGAATCACTTTTGCTAGGTGGATAAGGGAAAGAAAAATCTTGTTTAAATCCTATTTGAATTTTGAATGCTCCTTTCTATCGTACGGCCTAATTTTTCCATGGATTTAGACTTAGAGGAGAATCGGTTTTTTGGCTTGTGGAAGAGAGAAAAATCTTTTCTTAGTCCAATTCAACGTTTAAAAAGTCATCTTATATAATATTATAAATAGGGTTTTTCCCCTCTTATTTTCTTTAGACACAAACTCTCAGGTTAGCAAGTCTATTATTACACAAATCACATGATAATAAGTTCTAAGAGATCTAGGTAATCGGAAAGAGACAAGCCGCGCTGAGTACCAATCAAGGAAACGTGTGCCTATATACTTAACCGTCTTGGAATTGGAAAATAGCGAAGAAGGCTAGTTGGTTGAAGCCCTTTTCGATGTTGTCTTCCTATGTTTTTGACGTTGACTCTAGCATCCAAGGCATTTTTTCTGAAAAGTATATTTGATTGTTGATTATTTATTGTATATGACAATATGAGTTTTAACAACTTTGAAAAATTTTTAAAATTCTGCTGTGCATATTTTTCATTTTTTCCAACATTTGGTGGGTTGGAAGAGAGAAACATCTTTTTCTTGGTTTAATTCAAAATTCTGAAAGCCACCTAATACAAATTTATAAATATGGCCTTTGAGACTATTATTTTTTTTAGATTATAAACTCTCAGGTGAGCGAATTTATTATTATACATCTCATTAATTATAATAAATTTTTAGAGATCCGGGTGATTGGAAGGAGACAATTCGTGTTCGAATACCGATCGAGGAACTAAGTGCCCACACACTCTACCATCCGAGAATTGGAGAATAATAGAGAAGGCTAGTTAGTTGAAGCCCCTTGATCCCATTCTTCGGCGTTCCTAATGATTTCCTCTGAAGATATAGTAATTGTTGAATAATTTATTGTATATAACAATACGAATTTTTCATGATCTTGAAATTTTTTTTTTAATTTCGCTGCGCACACTTACTACTTTTCCTACAGCCTATTCATAATAAATGGCTAATAATAAAATAGTATGGGGTTTTTCATACTGGTTTTTCAACCTCAAGTGTTAACTGTATTCTGTTTCATTTAATATGGCTTTCCATAACTTAGTTTTTTAACCTCAAGTATTAACCGTATTCTATTTCATTTAATATGGCTTTCCATAACTTAGTTTTTCAACCTCAAGTATTTGTATCCTTTCTTCGCGAGTCCACCTACATCCCTTTTCTATCCAATCACTAATCAACTACCATACCTTCATCATGAAATACCTCATTACCTTCTTAAAACTTACATTCAGTATAGTGTGTAAATGTTATGAACTATGAATACCTTCAAACTCTATATCATAGTCAAATAACAATAACCACTTCAATACATAAACAAATACTACATGATTTTTATGATATAGAAAACTTAAGTTCAACTTACCTTAAGTCTAACTTATTAAAGTGTGAAATGTTTAGTATTTTCTGAAGATTGGATGTGCTAAAAGTCCTAATATAATTAGATCATATATTTTTCAATGTAATAGAAATCCACAACTTCTTAGGATTAGTGGGTTATTATCAACGTTTCGTTTAAGGTTTTTCAAAGCTAGCTGTACAACTTACACCACTGATCAAAAAGGAAAAGAAGTATGAGTGGACGAGCGAGTGCGAGAAAAGCTTTCAGGAGTTAAAAAGTAGACACACAAACGCACCAATCCTGACCATACCGGATGATGGGTAGGGGAATTTTGTGATTTATAGCAACGCGTCAAAGGCAGGACTAGGAGCCGTACTAATGCAAGGTCGTAGAGTGGTTGCATACGCTTCGCGGCAGCTCAAGAACCACGAAAGGAACTACCTGACATACAACCTAGAGCTAGCTGTGGTCATCTTTGCGCTCAAAATATGGAGGCACTACTTATATGGCGTCAAGTGCGAGATCTACACGGACCACCAGAGCCTCAAATATATCTTTATGCAGAAGGAGCTCAACATGAGGCAATGAAGATGGTTGGAACTGGTGAAGGATTATGACTGTGAAATCCTATATCATCCAGAGAAAGCAAATAAGGTGGTCAATACACTGAGTAGAAAGCATACCTTGACACTCATGGCTATTCGTGCCTTGCCAGAAGCACTGTAAAAGGAGCTATCCCACAGCGAGATCGAGCTTTTAACAGGGAGGTTGTCCGAAATGACCCTCTAGTCGACGCTCCTAAAAGAAATTAAAGCCAGCTAAGACCTCGATTCAATCCTAATCAAGCTAAAAAAAGAGGCAACGGAGGACTTGAGTTCAGAGTTTTAAGTCTCTAAGGATGGCATACTCTATTTCAGAGATAGAGTGTGTGTTTCAAAGGATGAAGAACTCAGGAAAAGGATCCTTTTGGAAGCCCATGACACATCATACTCGGTACATCCAAGGGTAAATAAGATGTACCAGGACTTAAAAGAGAGCTTTTGGTTGTCGGGAATGAAAAACAACATTGCCGAATTCGTTGCAAAGTGCCTCACCTGCTAGAAAATTAAAGTAGAATATTAGTAACCAGGTGGAAAACTACAAAAGATCAAGCTACCTGAGTGGAAATGGGAGTAGTAGACGAGTTTCTGAGGCTGTCCGTGCGATCGGTTTTCCTTATTTCACTCCGGCTTGCCTAAAATTTCATCCCGTAAGTATTTTCTCTTTTAGTGGCTTACAGTATATTTTTAGAAATTTTGGAACCGAAAAGGCATATTTTCTCTGATTTCAGTTCAGTAAAATTTTTCGTCCCTGAACATACTCTTGTCGGGACCGTTAGAACATTTCATCGCGTACTAAATAATATTAAAACATTTGTTTTATAATTTTACACATGAAAATCATTGAGTACTCAAGTTATACAAAATTTCTAAGAACAGTGAAATTTCTTGATTATGACATTCACCCCTCCTTATAAAATTTTCATCCTTGAAAATTAGAATAAGTGGGGTTATAAAGCTTTCATCTCATCTTCATGTTCCCATGTAGCCTCTTCAACATTGTGGTTTCTCCATAGAACCTTGACTAGTGGGATCGTCTTATTTTTTTACACCTTTTCTTCACGTGCCAAAATCTGCACTGATTGTTCTTGGTAGGTCAAATCTTCTTGAACTTGTATCGGTTCATACTTCAGCACATGTGATGGATCCAATATATATTTCCTCAACATTGACACCTGAAAAACATTGTGCACTGTTGACAGATCTGGGGGTAATGCCAACTTGTAGGCTACCTTCCCAATGCGTTTGATTATTTCAAATGACCCAATATATCTTGGACTCAATTTCCCTTTTTTACCAAATTGCATTATGCCTTTCATTGGCAATACTTTAAGGAATATGTAATCCTCCTTTTCGAACTCCAAGAATCTTCACCGTTTGTCTGCATAACTTTTCTGTCGGCTTTGAGCGATCTTCATCCTTTTCTGAATCTTTACAACTACCTTTGAAGTTTCCTGTATGAAGTCAGTCTTGTGCAGTTGCTTTTCTCATAAATCGTACCTATGAATAGGACACTTTCGTCCATAGAGAGCCTCATACGGTGCCATTCCTGTGGAAGCTTGGCAACTATTGTTGTATGAAAATTCTATCAATGGTACTTTCTCATTCTAGCTTCCAAGGAAATCTATAATGTAGGCTCTGAATATGTCTTCTAGTGTCTAGATAGTTCGCTCTGATTGTCCATCTATTTGGGGATGAAAAGCTGTACTAAGACATAATTCTGTCCCCAGAGCTTTTTGTATGCACTCCCAAAATGCTGAAGTAAACCGTGCATCTCAATCTGATACAATAGACTTCGAGACTCCATGTAACCAAATAATATTGGTCACATACAATTGTGCGAATTTCTCCAATGTGAAAGTTGTCTTCATGGCTATGAATTGTGCCATCTTAGTCAGCCTATCAACGATTACCCAGATAGTATCATACCCTTCTCGGGTCTTGGGAAGCCCTACCACGAATTCCATGGTAATATGCTCCCATTTCTTCTCTGAAATTTCTAGAGGTTCCAATTTTCCTCCTGGATGTCTATGTTTGGCCTTGACTCTTTGACAAGTCAGGCATCTACTCACAAATTCCGCAATATCCTTCTTCATCCTTTTCTACCAAAACGGTATTTTAAGATCTTGATACATTTTGCTAGCTCTAGGATGAACGAAATATGGTGTTTCATGCACTTCTACAATGATTCGTCTTCTCAGTCCTTCATTAGCTAGGACATAGATTCTCCCTCGATACAAAAGCATTCTGTCATTGGTGATGCTTACATCTGATTCCTTGTCCTTGGAAGCCTCTTCTCGGAGTTTTATTGCACTTGGATTCTGCTTCTGAGCTTCTTTAACATCTTCAAGCAGAGAGGATTCTAATCGTAAGGCTGATAATTTTCCAATTATTAACTCCAATCTAAGGGAGTTAATTTCTTACTGCAAGGCTCTTGGTAGCTCCTCTATTGGCAATCGTTGTGGAGTAGTTGATCTTCTGCTTAAGGCATCTGCTACTCAGTTCGCCTTTCCCAGATGGTATAGAATTTCACAGTCATAGTCCTTTGCTAACTCTAACCATCTTCTCTGTCGCATGTTTAACTCCTTCTGCGTGAATAAGTATTTCAGGCTCTGGTGATCAGTGAAAATTTGACACTGAGCTCCATATAAGTAGTGTCACCAGATTTTTAGTGTGAACACTACAGCAGCAAGTTCCAGGTCATGAGTGGGATAATTCCTCTCATGGTCCTTTAACTGGCGCGATGCATATGCAATCACCTTGTCATTCTGCATGAGTACAGCTCCCAAGACTATCTTTGAAACGTCATTGTAGATTGTGAAATTTTCTCCTTCAGTGGTAAAGTAAGAACAGGTGTACTTGTCAGTCACCTCTTTAATTCTTGAAAACTTCTTTCACACTCTTGCGTCTACTCGTATTTCTTTCCCTTACGAGTAAGAGCAGTAAGGGGTGTGGCTAGTCTTGCAAATCCTTCTGCAAACCTTTTGTAGTAGCCGACTAGACCTAAGAAGCTTCATATCTCAGTCACGATCTTAGGAGCAGGCCACTCATTAATTGCTTCCACCTTGATTGGATCTACAGTAATCCCTTCTTTTGTCACTACGTGCCCAAGAAAATGTACTTTATTCAACCAGAATTCACACTTAGAGAATTTTGCATACAGCTGATGGCTTCTTATAGTGTGAAGAACTATTCTTAGATACTCCTCATGCTCTTTATGAATCTTTGAATATATAAGTATGTCATCGATAAACACGATAACAAACTTATCAAGAAACTCCGTAAAGACTCTGTTCATCAAATCCATAAACACAGCCGAAGCATTGGTCAGTCCGAACGGCATCACTAAAAATTCATAGTGACTGTATCAGGTTTTGAATGCTGTCTTGGGAATGTCACTCTCCCGGATTCTCACCTGATGATATCCTGAACGTAAATCAACCTTCGAGAATACTGCTGCTCCCTTTAGCTGGTCGAACAGATCATCAATCCTAGGTAATGGGTACCTATTCTTGATGGTAACCTTATTCAACTCTCTATAATCAATGCACATCTGGAGAGTTCCATCTTTCTTTTTAACGAATAGAACTGGAGTGCCCCATGGGGAGTAGCTTGGCCAGATAAACCCCTTATCTAACAACTCTTTCAACTGCACTTGCAGTTCTTTTAGTTCTGCTGGGGCCATACGATATGGTGCCTTGGAAATTAGAGCAATCCCTAGCATAATCTAAATCTCGAATGAAATTTCCCTTTCCGGAGGCAACCCTGGCAATTCCTCTTGAAATACATCAAGAAATTTGTTGACAACTGAAACATCTTCTGGTTGCAAATTCTTTTCCTTGGTCATGTCTATCACGTACGCCAGATATCCCACACAGCCACTAGCTTCTAGCTTTTTTGCCTTCATTACACTGATCAACATTTTCTTCGATTGACGAGAGGTGTCGACATACTCAAAACTTTCTTTCTTATCCAATCGAAAGACTATTTTTTACTTCCGACAATCGATGGGGGCTTGGTACTTTCCTAGGAAATCCACTCCTAGGATCACATCATAGTGGACGATCTTCATTACGATCAAATCGACATATAGCTCCCTGTTTGCCACAATTACTGGCACATGACATAACCAGTAATTTGATAGCATCACTTCCCCTGAAGGTAGAGCTGTCCTAAAAGTCATTCCTATAGGATCCTTAGCATATCCTAACTTGTCAGCAAATTCGTGGGACACAAAGGAATGTGCAGCTCTTGAATCAAAAAGGACACATGCCACGTGGTTAAATACAGAAAGCTGACCAGTAACCACGTTGGATGTTCCCGCTTCAGCATCTTCCTTGGTAAACATAGTGACATAAGCGTTTGGTCTGGGGGTCTGTTCTGGGTGTTTAGACCATGTTGGTGGCACTCCTGAAGGCCCTTCAATCCTCCCCTATGAGGCATGAGCTTGAGACGATGGTTGATGCGGAGGATATTACTGGCGCTGCTGCATCAGCCATGGAATATTCTGGTGATTCATGGGGTAATTCTTTGCAAAATGCCCTTCTAGTCCACACTGATAACATGTGTTTATGCAAAACTTGCACTAGCCTGGATGCCTCCTTCCATATGTAGCACATGTGGGAAAACTTGGTCCTGAACCCTGCTAGTCTTCCGCTGTTGATTGCGGCTATCTTGACTTCTATTCCTAGAAAAATTTCTTTTTCTTTTACTCTGCTGTTGTTGGGAGCCTTGAGTGTTGGTCTGATTTGGTCTATTCTGACTAGACTTACTACCCTATCCGGTCGGTATCCCTGCTTGTGATGACTTGGCTAAAATCTTTTCTTTCTTCTTTGCTTCCCAGACTTTTTCTTGTTCCTCTTTTTGTCTGAGCAAATGGTATTCGGCTCTGAGGGCCCTGCTTACACAGTCTGCCACGGAGGTGGGTGGTATTGGGCCACTGTCAACTAGCACTGATATTTCTAGCCTAAACATGCCAATCATCTTCTGAATCTTCTCTCTCTCTGTTGGCACCATGTAAGGACACAACCGGGATAGCTGATCAAATCTACGGCATACTTCGCTCACAAACTGGTTCCCCTGTTTCAGTTCAGAAAACTCTTTTTGTTGAGGATGTAGAGCAGCTGGATCATAATATTTCTGGTTAAATTCCTCCAGAAATTCCTCCCAAATCATTGTGTCACGTCTCTCCTTATACGGACTGTGTCCTACCAGAACCGAGCATCCTTCTTGAGTACAAAGGACGTACACATAATCTTCTCTTAGTCAGTTAAATTCATGAAGTTAAGAATCATCTGCAGAGAAGAAAGCCACTCCTCTGCCTCAAGTGGATTAATCGAACCCTCGAATTCCGGTGGCTTCATCCAATGGAATCGTTCATACAAGGGTTCCTGGTTCCCCCTAGGCTAGGGTTGCTGGACCTCTGGAACAACTGGCGGCATTGCTGGTACTGGCTCTGTTGCCTGCAAAGCATGGCCTTCTTCCTGGCCTTGTCGTTGTTCCATATCAGATAGATGTTGTCAAAGTTCAGCATTTTCTTTCATTTGATTCTCTAGGAGGGCTTGTATTTCCTCCAATCTATCTACTAATGTAGGGCGTCGTCCTCTTCTTGCACTCATTATGATCTTTCTCTTCTAGCCGTGCGCAAAAACCAAAAGTTAGATTTCCCATAAATAATCTTGGAAATATGGCAAAAATTTTAAACATGTCATTGACTGCGAAGCACAAACACCTCAAAACATCTTATATCATTTCATAACATTTTCTTACATCACAAATAGCATACACGACATTTACATATACTGTAATGTTTAGACTACATCTTTCCTAGCTTCTTTACATACATACATATATACATATTTACATATGGACATGATTTTTTTTTTTCATGCTCAACTATTCTATCCATTCTGTCCTAAGGGAAATTCCTCAGGGTCTTCATCTTCTTCATCTGAATCATCACCCATGGACGTCCCCTGATCACAAGTCGCAGTCATTCTTCATCACGACGGACTAGCCTCATGGTCATTTAACCTCGGTGGGGGTCCATACAAACATGTCAGTACCCCTTCTTCATGATTTTGCTCCAATTGATACTTTTCCATACATTCCCTTAACTGCGTCCTCTCTACTTTAATGGCGCTGGTGACAAACTCTCGCCTAGGAATGGAATGGATAAGACTTACTTGTCACTTCAGCTCTGGGGTAAGTCTTTTCCAGAACATTTCACGAAAATTTGCATCAGAAAAGTTTGGGAGCAGGCACTTTTTAACAACGTTTTCATTAAACTGCACTGCATATGTCAGCACTATATCCCCAGGTATCATCTAAAATCTCTCCACTCTCTAAAGATAATCCCTAACGTCTGTTATTCGGGGTAATGTTGGTGACGGCATACTTTCTTCTCTAGCCAGGGGAACTGATGATGTCTCTGGGCTCCTTCAAGAAAATTATTGTCTCATGACCAAGCAGAAGTTGGCCCAGTTAAGCCTCAACAATGCCTCTTGATCATAGAACTCCCAATATATTCGGGCATCTCCTTGAAAAGTGCTCATTGCGAGGATGACTCAGTAATCTCGGTCTATATCACAGGATTGACAGATGATCTCTACAGTGTGCAGCTAGTCCTGTATTGCTACTAACTGGCGTCCTTTATCAAATACAGGTGGCTGACAGGCCCTAAAAGCTTGGGTAGCCCTAGCAGAAACCTTCGAGCCAATGTGATCTCATCCACCTACTACTGGGATATCAACTACTACTAGTGGTGGATTAAGTACTGGCAGAGGGGTTGGTGCCCTGGTGGTCGTCGATGCCTCTGCTCGTGGAGTGGCCAGGTTGGCCGGTGCTGGAGAGCGTACAGTCGGTTGTCGGGGTGGGGATGACCTAATTATGGGTTTGGTCCACACCTTTGGAAGGCCCCTAGTTCGATATGGATGTGATCGGAAGTAGCGTGGTCTCATGCTTTAATTCTTACATAAGGTTCACTTAACATAAATAAACATGTTACTATTCATCAAAATAAACTTAACTTACTTGGATCGATAAGGAAGATGCGCATCAGGCCTTGAGGGACATGGTCAACTGCTTTAATACCAATTGTGGCGGCCCGCCCTTCATGAAGGCTAACAATACTAGCATAGTAGAGCTCTGAAGTCCACTACGATAGACTGTCACCTTATTGGGTCACCGACAACTTACTTATAACTTTTCTTTGTTGTTTATTGATTGAAATTTTAAATTTAAATTTATCATGAAAAAAACTGGAATACTTTTTTTTTTTAAACTAAACTTTAAACTGTAAAGTCATAAAACCTCATAAAATACATACTGTAATACATATCATATTCTGTTGTGCTTAATATACATCATGTTACAAGTATTCAAAATAACTTTAAAAATCTGCTCAGCGGAAAACATAAGCAGGACCATTTCCCTTCGCCCAGCCCTATTGGCAGATGCAGATCCTGTCCCATGTCCATCCGCTAGCTACTGATGTACAAGATTCTTACCTGCAACATGAATAAACTTGTGAGCGACAGGCTCAGTAAGTTTAAACATACAAACTGGAACATAAAACATAAAATCATACAAAAGATTATTCACATGAATAGTAACTTTAATTTTTGATCGTGAATAGTAAGGTTGACTTTGATCGATACTATTCATGCTAACTTTGACCTAAGCTGCTACACATACAGTTAGTACCTATTATGCTCAATTATGGCAAATCTTAAGTCTTAGGTCTTTATCTTGCATTAAGTTCTGGTGCTGGGCCCCTGAATTGGTCATACCGTAGTGTACGCATGACTGAGAGGGACTCTGGGGAGGGACCCACTGGCCAATCCTCTACACTCTACATAATATTAGACTTCCATACCCGGGACGTACCACCATCGATGTGGAAGCCGTATCATAACTGAACATGAGGAACCTCCACCTGTGTGGGAGGTCGGTACGTCAATACTGGTTTCATTACCGACTTTCATATGGTTCCTGATCGGTGGCATTATTACTGTCTCCTCGATCTGGAACTCTTTACATCATGTTCTTTAGTTGTGGATATTTTTATTTCCCACGTTAGTGTACATATAACACCTGGATAGTTATTTACATGTTATATATAACATATAGATATACTAAGTAAATTCATGCTGCAGACAAATAAATGTCTGAACTTATAGATATTTAGTCAACGTTTCCTTTCCTGGGTCAATCGGCTTACTTATATCATCTTTTTGTTGATTCCTTATAACTGAAACAAATCACAGTTATTTTTACTACTTAATTCATATTTAAAATATTATAAAAATATAAGATTTCTGCTTTGGATCCCCTAATTATTTGTTTTGGGATTCATATTTTCAATTCTATAATTATTATACGGCTTAGAATACTATTCCGGGTCTTAATATCACTTTTCTGAACTTTTTGATAAAATGACCATTTTACCCCTAACTTTTGGCAAAATGACCATTTTGTCCCTAACGGGATTTTCCCTCGTTTTTTCTGACTTACGGCTCTATTTTAGCCTTTAGAAATTTAATAAAATCATTCTGAGGCTTTTACGGCCTTTTTCTAGAAATTTGGAAAATTTTGGTCAAAATGACCATTTTGTCCCTAACGGGACCTTAGACTGTGAAATTTCTATTTTAACTTTTTAATTGAGTTTTCTAGTCCCAAAAATCATAAAACAATCTTTGTTAGGTCTTACCGAGCTTTTACGATGTTTCTCGCCAAAATGCTTAGGTTACTATTCACCTGGCCCTCCGGTGGTACTATTCCGACCTTCGGGGTCGTTTCTCATTTTTCTAACCATTCGGGATCTCCAATGGACATTTCACTACCCTTTAAATCGTCCATTGCCCTTCCTCGAGCTTAGGTCTCGGAGGGGGCTTGGGTTTCCAGTTCTCGACCCTATTTTTACCCCTTCATTTACCAAATTACCCTTCGGGCATCTTGAAAATTTCGGTAGCATTTCCGCTGAAATTCTAGGTTCCCGGTGTTTAGGAAACACCTCGAAACCATCTATCCTATGCGACCTTGCCACGTACTATACTGAAAAACCTAATTTTATGCAAAAGTTATAAACTTTTTACATAAAATTTTTCATTAAAATCTCATTGTTTCTAACGGGATTTCAACCAGTTCTTTCTCATTTTTAGGCTCGGTTTTGTACACCATTTACACATTCACATAACTCTATCAAAACTTCTCATTTTCACTAAACCTATACACAGTTTTTCTGAAAAAACCTAAACAAAATTTTCCTTTCATAGCTCCATTTTTCCTTATTTATTTTCTACATCAACACATTCACATTACATCACAAAACCCTAGCATAACTCATCAAATTTTCATGCATTAACCCCTTAGAAAGCCACGGATTTTTAATTTAAAATCCAAGCACTAACTTTTATTTCTCTCATCTCATTCCTTTACTTGATTTATCAACATGTTAACACCATGTTTTTAATTCAAAATCAACAACATAAAATCTGATTTCCCTCTAATGCCACCCATGGTTCCAATTGAAAAACAAGCATAAAAATTAGTGTTTTTCAATTTTATTTCATGCATTTCTTTCATTTCATTTCCACATATTTTTTGACACCAAAAACCAAGTAAAACAACATCAAAATTTCATCTTCCTACGCCATGAACAACGCACAGTTTTTAATGAGCAAAATGCACTTAAACTTAACTTTTCATGCTCTTACTTCCACACTTGTTTTAATCATAGACCATTTACAAACTTTCAAGCAAAAATCCATTAAACAAAAACTGATTTTTCTCACTACAAAACAGCCCATAACCCTACAGATTTTTCCATGAAAAACAAGAAGAAACCATGCAAAAATGGAAGTTTACCTTGCTTCCTTGATTCCTTGCACTTGGAGATCAATTTCTCACACTTTCTTGAAGAATTTTTTAAAGAAAATTTTCTGGTTTCAATGGGGGAGGTGCACAGCTGCTATGGAGGCTGAAAACCAAAATATTTTTTTTTTCTGGTTTTTAGAGGCCAAAACCGTGTATATATGCAGCCAAAAAGAAAGGACTAAATTGCAATTGTTTTAAGAGCATTTTTGAAAGCTTTTTGTGCAATTTCTATACTCTTTAGGGGCTGCTTTGTAATTAAACAAGTTAGGGTAGATTTCTTTTCTGATTTTGTCCCTAAAAATCTGCCACTTCATGCCTTAGAAGTCTCTTGAATTTTTGGTTTATCTTCCTTTGACTTTTCTTGTTGACTTTGAATCCTAACCATTGAATTTTCTTGACTTTAAACCCTACCCCTTGGATTTGAATTTATCTTTACATCTTTTCAAAGATTCACATCCAATTTTTGACTTCTCATGATTATTTAATTCAAACTTTTGACCAAAAGTCAAACCAAAAAATTTTACACCGAAATCGCGTAGACGAGTTTCTGAGGCTGCCCATCCGATCGGTTTTCCTTATTTCACTCCGGTTTGCCTAAAATTTCATCCTGTAAGTATTTTGTCTTTTAATGGCTTACAGTACATTTTTCAAAATTTTGTAACCGAAAAGGCATCTTTTCTCTGATTTCGATTCAGTAAAATTTCCTGTCCCTGAACTTACTCTTGCCGGGACCGTCAGAACATTTCATCGCGTACTGAATAATATTAAAACATCTGTTTTACAATTTTACACATGAAAATCATTGAGTATTCAGGTTATACAAAATTTCTAAGAACAGTAAAATTTCTCGATTATGACGATTGTCTTCTCGCATACAAAAGTCTATTACATGCAACATTTTAACAGTTTAACACAAGCAGTCAGTGAGCCATATTTGCATATATTTACTTTAACATGTAACAAGAATGAGGACAAACAGCAATATAATGAATAACCTCTAAATATAACTTTATTATCCAATTCAGAATAAATGAAATATATTAAAATGTCTTTCATGCTTAGGGCATTTCCTAACACATCTTGCTCGAGAATAGGGGCTGCAACCCCACCAAGGCCGGTGGCCCATCCCAAGGGGTCGGTTCTTGATTTTCGTGCCATATTCTAATTTACCCATTAGGATCTCCAAAAATTAATTTGAATCCTAATTAAATTAGAATTTTCTACACAAAAAAATTTTCAATCTTTAAATTAAAGTTAACTTTTGGGAAAAATAAATTATGGTCTTTAATCTTCAATCTCCTCAAAGAATAATTACATAAAAATTTCCTATACCATTCTTGGTGTACAAAATTCTAATCATAAAAATTCTAAGAGACAAAAAATAAAATCCATGGAAAAATTACGGTGATAATAGACCGCTCCCATGGTTACATAAAAAAATCCTAGAAACAATTTTTCTAAATTCTAAGTAACCACAACCGACATTATTAAGTATGCTTATAATAAATTAAAAAATTAGAATAACCACATACTCTATACATAATCCATGATAACAATATAAAGAAATCCTAGAATGCCACTCTCTAAATATCAAATCCATACATTAAAGAAACTAAACAATTGTCTAATTTATGTACATGACATAATCATGAGTTGGCCTCGATACCAATTATAGGATAAATTGATCAAAATAGCACAGTGGAATTACAAAAAATTTTTCAAGATCGTTAAATATCTCGTGATGTCATATATAATAAATTAACAACAATAAATTTATACCTTGAAAGGACATCAAGGATGCAGAAGAAAAGTGACCGGAGGGCTTCAACCAACTACCTCTCTCTACTATTCTCCAATTCCTAGATAGCAGAGTATGTGGGCACCCAGATCCTCAATTGGTATACGAGCGTTGTTAGTCTCCTTCTGACCACCCCGATCTCTTTAAGAACTTATTGCTATGGTGATATATGCAACAATAAGCTTACTCACCTGAGAGTCTGTAGGCTAAGAGAACTAGAGCGATAGGGCCCCTATTTATAATTTTGCATGAGGTGATCTCTTAAATTTTGAATTAGACCAAGAGAAGATTTTCTCTCCCTTTTCCACACAAAAAATCAGAACTCTTCCTTAGGCCAAGATCATGATCAAATTCGGCCACTTTAGGAAGATTTTTTATTCAAAATTCAAACAACATTTTAACTTAAATTTATTCTCCTCTTTATCCACTAAAATTGATTTCTCCAAGGCCAATAAACATGGCTAGATTCGGCTATTCAAGTATGAGGAAAATCAAAATTTAAATAGGATTTTTAACTTGAATTTCATCTCATCCTTATCCACAAAAACTGATTCCACCTTAGGCAATATCCATAGAGAAATTCGATTACTCCATGTGAGGGAGAGATTCAAAATTCAAATAGGATTGAAACTTGAATTTTTCTCTCATCCTTATCCACACAAAAAACCAATTCTCTCCCAAGGGGATAAACCTCCTAGAATTTGGCCACTTTTGTGCAAAGAATGAGGATTCAAAATTTAAATAGGACACAAACAAGTTCTTCCTCTCCCTTATCCACAAGAAAACCGAATTCGCCATGTGGATTTATCCACAACAAAATTCGGTTACCACTTGGTTAGTGGTTCAAAATTTGAATTCAAATTTCAAAGTTCAAAGTTCAAATTTCAAAATTCAAACTTCAAATACAAATTTCATATTTAAATTTCAAATTCAAATTTCAAATTCAAAATTTAAATTTCAAATCTCAAATTCAAGTTCAAATTTCGAACTCCACAAAAAACTTGACTTTCAAATTTTGCTTTCGTGGATAATTTTCCACAACTCCAATTCAAATTCAAATAAAATCATGGCAACTTTATTTAGAATTTGAATAATTGTGTAATCTCTTATCCAAAACAAAGTTCAAGTTCAATAGGAGAGAATCTTGTCTTCCACCTTTTTCCTTTGTGGACACCACCTATATCCATGCAAGGTAACAAGCCAATAAGTATGCACTATCAATTTGCCATCTGTTAAGGAATTATGTGGAGCTAGGAGGGGGACCAATTAGACATATATTTTTGGGCTCTCATGAATCCATGTGGTCATCATTCTGTACTGAACAACTCAATCACATGATTACTAATTTCAGAGTCACACAACTATAAACCTAAAACTGAACTCTCAATTATATATTGTATTACGAAAGCCTATGCCAAGCTATTGTCCAACGACCTTGTCATGTATGCAAAACCCTCATATGATATCCATGATCAGCCTTTGGTCAAAGTCCGTCTAACCTACTGATCAAGCTACCTTAAAGTTCCATTATACTACTGAATAAGAAAATGATTATTCACCATATGTGAATAAAAAGTCATCCACCTAGCAAATGACCTAAGGCCTTATCCATTTTCACATCCAGTATAATGTCTTTAAGAGGAAAACCTTAACTCCTTATTAGAGCTATGATTCCAATATCTGCAAACAAACCCTCCATCGTATACAAGTTATGTACCCAATGAACTAGTATATAAGCTTACTACCTCTGAAATACTTTAGCTATTGGAACATCAAAGTACACAAGTCATATACATGAAGTAGCTCATCTACTCAGGAATAAGGTTATTGCATAATGAAAAATCAAAAGCAGATTGATCCACTCATAGTGGACTATGCAGATCAATCATGCTTTAGTCTCGGTCCAATATGTCACCACCAAGCAACATATCTATGTCTCCACTCGGGAGTCAATACTTCAGACAGTCAAGATAAACCATCCCCACCATAGCTTTAGACAACATAATAGTCTTAACATGAGTTAGATGCTCGGTCTAACCCCATAGACTGTGGACCATAATTTAGGCTACTTACTTTAGAACATTGTCTTCTAGCATACAAAAGTCCATTGCATGCAACATTCTAACAGTTTAATACAAGCAATCAGTGTGATAACCAAGAAATTTTACTGCTCTCAGAAATTATGCATAACGTATATATACAATGATTTTTATGTGTATAATTTTAAAATGTATGATTTAATAATATTTAGAATGCAACGAAATGTTCTGACCAAGCCAAAGAGAGTGTGATCCAGAATGAAAAATTTTACCGAACCGAAATCGGGCAAATGATGCCTTTTTCAGTTACCAAAACCCTAGAAATATATTGTAAGTCACTAAAAGATGAAATACTTATGGCATGGATTTTTAGTCACACCGGAGTGAATTAAGGAAAACTGATCGCACGGACAGCCTTAGAGACTCGTCTATGCGATTTCGGTGCAAAACCGTTCTGTTTGACTTTTGGTCAAAATTTTGATAGAAATAATTATGTGGAGTCAAAGATTGGATATGAAACATTCAAAGGATGTAAGATTACATCAACATCCAAGGGCTTGGGTTTAAAGTCACTTTGATCTAATGGCTAGGATGCAAAGTCAACACAAAAAAGTCAAAGAAACCTTAGAACAATTTCAAGAAAATTCTAGGGCTCAAGGTGGCAGATTTTGAGTGGAAAATTAAAGAAAAATCAGTAAAAATTTCTATAATTGCAAACCAGTCCTTAAAAGGTTACCAAAAAGCCCTTGAATTGTTGCTAAATTGGCCAAGACCCTTTGCAAATTATTCCCTCCTTTTTGGGCCAATATATACACAGTTTTTTGCCATGAAAACCAGAAAAAAAAAAATTTTGTGTTTTCTGCCTTCCCTAGCAGTTGTGAGTTCCATCCTCCAAAACCAGAAAATTTCTTCAAGTTTTCTTCATCAAAAGTATGCAAAATCTATCTCTAACTCCAAGGAAGCAAGATAGCAAGGTGAGCTTTCATTTTGGCAAGCTTTCTTCTTGTTTTTCCATTGAAAAACCATGTGAATATGGGCCGTTTTGAGATGAAAATTTCAGTTTTTTGTTTGGTTGATTTTTGGCTTAAAAGAGTGTTAATGGCATAAGGCTAAAACAAGCAAGGATTAAGGACATGAAAAATCAAGTTTAGTGCATATTTTGCTCACAAAATCTGTGAGTTATTCATGGTATGGAAGGGTGAAATTTTGATGAAAACTTGATTGGCTTTTGGTGCTGAAAATCATGTGGAAATGTGATGAAAGAAAGGGATGAAATAAAATTGAAAAATACCACCTCTTATGCTTATTCTTTTATGAAAATCCGTGGGACAACATGGAAATGTAAGCATTGTTTTGATGATTTTGGATTGTAAATACGGTGTTAACATGTATTGGAAGCAAGGAAAGGAATGAAATGGGAAGAATAAAATGTTGTGCTTGATTTCCAAGGAAAATCCATGGCATTCCAAGGGTATAATGCATGAAATTTTGTGATGAGTTAGGTTAAATTTTGTGTTTGTAATAGGCATGTGTTGATGTGGAAAATGAGTAATGAAAAATGAAACTTTTAAACAAAAATTTTGTTTAAGGTATCCTTAAGAAAACCGTGTGTAGGTTAAAGGGTAAAAAGGTTATATTGATGTGATATGTTATGGAATTAAACAATGTGTAAGTTGTGAATTAAACCGAGCCTAAAAATGAGAAAGAACAGGTTGAAATCCTGATAGAATGATTAGGTTTTAATGAAAAATTTTACGTAAAAATTTTATAACTTTTATGTAAAATTAGGTTTGTGGTATAGTACGGCAGGATAGAATAGGTTAGATGGTTTCAAGGCGTTCCTTAAACACCGGGAACCTAAAAATTAAGCAGAAATGCTGCCGAAATTTTTAGGGCGCCCGAAGGGCATTTTAGGAAACGAGGGGTATATTTGGGTTGGGAATTGGAAAACCCGAGCCCCTCGGTGACCTAGGCTCGAGGAAGGGCAATGGACGATTTCAAAAGTAGTGAAATATCCATTTGAGGTCCCGAGAGGTTATAAAAACAAGAAACGACCCTAAGGGTTGGAATAGTATCATCCGGGGGTCGGGTGAATAGTAACCTGTGTATTTCAGCAAGAAAGGTCATAAAAGCTCAGTAAGGCCTAAGAAAAATTATTTTATGATTTTCGGGATTAGAAAACCTAGTTAAAATGCTAAAATGAAAATTTTACAGCCAAGGTCCCGTCAGGGGTAAAATGGTCATTTTGACAAAAATTTTCTAAATTACTAAAAAAAGACCGTAAAAGCCTCAGAATGATTTAATTAAATTTTTAAAGGCCAAAATAGAGTTGTAAGTCAGAAAAATGGGGAAAAAATCCCACTAAAGACGAAATAGTCATTTTGTCAAAAGGTTAGGAAAAGTGATATTAAGGCCCAGAATGGTATCCTAAGGCCTTGATTAAGGTTTTAAAGATCAGACTCAAATTTTCAAGAGTACACGGGTGTTCACTGTGTACTAGGATGTGGCGGCCCGCCCCTCGTAGAGATCATACAATACTATTACAGTTGAGCTTTATCGCTAACTGCGATAGATTGTACTCTCATGGGTCGCCGGCTGTTCTATTTCTCTTTTAATCATGACGTTTTTGGGGAAATTTTTTTTTTTAAACATCATGTAAACATTTCTCACTATTTACTTTGTTGGCAAGTGTAAAGTAATTTAAATAATACAGTACTTTTGTAAAATACATACTATTACAAAAGACTGTTTCTTTTTCCCTTTCTTTTTTCCTTTTTATCGCTCAGCGGAAAGACTCTGGCAGGACCATATCCCTCGCCCAGTTATCCGATTTGACACGCGCCATCCCGTCCGCATCCAGTCAAATAAGCTACTGAGCTGGTCGCTTACCTGCAACATTAGCAAAAATGGTAAGCTACAGGCTTAGTAAGTTCAAACATGCAAGAAATAAAATTTCTATGAATAGTATTATTCATCATGAATAGTATTATTCATACCTTTGACCACTATTCATATGTAAATAGTAACTTTGACCACTATTCATACGTGAATAGTAAGGTTGACCACAGCACAGTGTCACAACAGTACATCTACCGCGATGTTAGTACTCTCACTAAACTGTCTTATGCTCAATTATGGCATAGTTTCAGTTTTAGGTAATTATCTTACTTATATTCTGGTTTTGAGCTTAGGTTGGCAGTATCATTTAAGTGCGCATGACTGGGAGCGGTACATTAGTGCTGACCTCCACAGCCTTAGTCTCATAGCCCTGAAGGCAAAATTGTACATGACTGGGAGCGGTGCATCAGTGCTGACCTCCACAGCCTTAATCTCATAGCCCCGACGGCAAAAGTACCTCCCTGTACGGAAGGCTGGTACTCCAGAAAGTGGTTTTCATTACCGACTTTTTAAATTTCTAACCCGGTGACTTCATATTGCCCCGTGGTTAGGAATGGTTCACATTTTAATTTTAGGGGAGTGAGTTTCATTAACCTCGCTCTAGTGCCCGAAGCACAATTAACAATGTGTCCATTCTCAATAGTGCCCGTAGCACATTACGTCTCTCTCTCTACCTATAATAGTGCCCGTAGCACATATGTACCTAACTTATAGTTAGTACATCAAAGTTAGCAATAATAATGCTATATGTTGCAGACAGGTAAATGTCTGAACTTACCTTATTAGTCTCTTCTCTTTTTCTCTCGTGGATCTTTGATCGCCCTTCTTGTAGGTCGATTTTTGGATCCTACAGACAAAAACTTTGTCTGTTAATTTCATTTCCATTTATAGCTTTTATTTTTCATTTTAAAGCTTAAATAAAACCTATTTATAACTTTTTAGGCTTTACTTATCATTTTCCCCATTTTTTCTCAACTTTTGCAAAATTATAATTTTGCCCATGTATTTTGGCAAAATTACGATTTTGCCCCTGTATTTTGGTAAAATTACGATTTTGCCCTTGTATTTTGGTAAAATTACAATTTGCCCCTGACGGAAATTTTCCCGATCCAGACTGCATTTTTGGCTCTCAGGAACTTTTCTGACTCTTTTCTAATCGTTACCGGGTGCATTTCTATTTTATTTTCACTTTTCCCTTTCCGGACCCTCGGGAAGCACTATTCCGACCCCTACGTCTGTTTAGTGATTTTCTATCGTTTCGGAGCCTCAAATGGACGTTTCACTAGTATTTAAAACGTTCATCTAGACATTCCCGACCTAGGTCTCCGAGGCTCGGGTTTTCCATTCCCGACTCGGACCTTTATTTCTTTTCCAAAAACGCTCCCCCTCGGGGTCGGTTTTTCAATTTCACTCGCGTTTACTTTTTCAAGGGGACGGGTTACTATTCATGAACTACCCCTTAGGTTTTCCTTATCAAATTTTCCATTAGGGACTCAGGTTTCCGACCCGACCCCAAACTTTTTATTTTTATTTCCATTTTACCCCAAATGCTGTTTTCGAAATTTCGGTAGCATTTCGGCGTAATTTTAAGGCTTCCGGCGTTAGGTACGCCTCGAACCATATGTACCTGCCATGTACTATACCACAAGCCTATTTTATGTAAAAGTTTTCCAAACTTTTACATAAAAGCTCACAAATTTTAAATTTCATATTTTAACCCACATTACAAAATTTTTTCTCAATTTTGTCCTTAGTTTTGGTCTCGGTTTTCATAATCAAACCGAACCAAACTTCTCAAAATTTCCACCACATTTTAGGCTATTAAAATGTCATTTTTTTAACACATTTTCAAGCCCATTTTCATTACATTTTTCAACCAAATTTCTTAGGGTTTTTTACCATATATAACCCACGGCCAATGAATGAAAAACATGCACAACATTTTTGTTTCATGCTTTCAATCATAATTCCATCATTTACATTATAAAATGCATGATTTAAATCATCCAAATATCACATAAACCATGCAAAATTTTTCTTCCAAACCCTAAGTAATCCCACGGCCACATTAGGGAATTCACACCAAAAATTTTTTCAAGCTTTTCCATAATGCAATTCATGGTTTATTCTTCACAAAATTTAACTTGAAAACATGTTAGCAATTAAACCACACAAATTTCTTATTGCTTACTCAAGGTAACCCACGGTTTTACCCTTGGAAAACCAACAAAATTTCGGTTTTTCTTTAAACCAAATACATGGTTTTCTTCCTTATTACACCCTTAACAAAACCCAAGCATCAAATCATGGAAAACAACCAAAAATTTTCCATCTTATTTCACTATTCATCCCACGGTTTTCTTAAGAAAAACCAAGAAAAAGTTAAGTCCAAGGGGAGTTACCTTAGTCACTTGCTTCCTTTGTCTTCAAGGAATGCTTTGACACCAATTTTGTGTAGAAGTATTGAAGAAATTGCTTGGTTCCTCTTGGGTCACTCACGTACACACCATGGAAGACACTTAGAATTTTTTTTTCTTGGTTTTGACTTGAAATATGTTTCGGCCACTTTGTTCACTAAAGTTGCCGACTTAAGCAACTAAAAGGCCAATTAATTTGGCTTTCATCCAATCAGAAATTACCACATTTCATCCTTAATTCTTTCCAACATTTTCAAAAATTAAAAATGATGAATTTTGGCCAAATCTTGGCCTTTAGATCAAAAAGCAAATGAATCATGGCCATTAATGCTACCAACCACCATTTTAATCCCATTTATTAAAGGGATTTATGATGTCATAAATGCTAAAGCAAAGTTGACTTTGACTTTCACTATTCACATTAATTCGACTACTTTTTGACCTATACCGGTTCGAGCTGAAATTTTCCTGAAATCGTCCCGACGTATTCCTGAGGTCTCCTGTGCAGTCGGATCAATTTAAATTGCTTCCGTTTGATCAAAATTAATCCCGGAAGTTTTCCATCTTTTATTGCCCCGGTTAGGGTTTTCAATGCCGGTTTTGGCACCGTTTTGCCCGTTTCAACTCAGTGAATTTTTCCAACACTGAATTTTTACTCGTCAGTATTGTTAGAACATTTTAATATATTCTGAACAATATAAATACATTTATTTCACTCTTTAAATAGTACAAATTGTTATATACATACATTTGTGCATTTTCATTCGAGAATTGCCTGAATTTCCCGGTTGTCACATAGGAGAACACGGGCGTGTAGGGAAATAACTCACAAACCCAAGAGGTACACAGTCATGGATACGGCCGTGTGATAAATACAAAAATGAAAAATAAACCCCTAAACGAATAATTAGGGATCTAGAATTAAAAATTTTATATTTTCACAATATTTTAAATATGAAATAAATAGTAAAAATAACCGTGATTTATTTCGGTTATAGGAATCCAACAAAATGGTGATAAAAGGACAACGGTTGATCCTGGCAAAGAAACGCTAGCAAAATATCTGTAAGTTCAGACATTTATTTGTCTGCAACATGAATTTACTTAATATGTTTATATGTTATATATGACATGTAAATAAGTATCAAGGTGCTATATGCACAATAACGTGGAAATAAAATAACCACAAATAAAGAATGTAATGTAAAGAATTTTAGACCCAGGAGGTAGCTATAATACCACCAGTTAGGAACTACATGAACGTCGATAACGAAACCAATATTGGCGTACCGGCCTCCCACACAAGTGGACGTTTCTCATGTTATGTTATGTTATATCAAGTTCATGTAGACTGTAGAGGATTGGCTAGTGGGTCACTCCCCTGAGTCCCTCTTAGTCATGCGCGCACTACGATACGACCAATCTTGGGGCCCAAAACCAGAATGTAAGCAAGATAAAGACCTAAGACTTAAGATTTGCCATAATTGAGCATAATCAGGACTAACAAGTACTAACAGTACAATTAGGGTTATGATATGATGTATGATTTATGTTATATGTTTTTATGTTTGAACTTACTGAGCCTGTTACTCATAAGTTTATTCATGTTGCAGGTAAGAAGCCTGTACACCAGTAGATAATGGATGGATGACAAGCGAGATTTGCATCTGCATCAGGGTTGGGTGAGGGGAATGGTCCTGCTGATGTTTTCCGTTGAGCAATTCTAAGACTTGTTTTGAAATATTGTATCATGACATAAATTATGCATTACAAAATATGACATGTATTTCAGTATATATTTATAATGTTTTACGACTTTATAGTTTCAAGATCAGTTTAAAAAAAAAAAAAAAAAAAGTCCCCAGTTTTCACGATAAAATTTAAGTTTAAAAATACGATTGGTAAATAACAAAAGCAAGTTACATGTAAGTTGCTGGCGACCCATTGAGGTGATAGTCTATCATAGTGGACTCCAAGCTCTACTATACTAGTACTGTTAGCCTCCATGAAGGGCGGGCCACCACAGTTGGTATTAGAGTAGTTGACCATGTCCCTTAAGGCCTGATGTGTATCCCGTTTGTCGATCCAAGTAAGTTAAATTTATTTTTATGATCAGTAAAATGTTTGTTTACGTTAAGTGAACCTTATGTAGGAACTAGATGACGAGAATACCGTCCATCAGACCACATCCATACCGAGTTAGGGGCCCTCTGAGGGTATGGACTAGACCCATAATTAGGCCATCCCTATCCCGATGATCGATGGTACACTTCCCGGCACCGGCCAACCCTGCTACTCCACTAGCAGAGGCACCGACGACTACCAGGGCACTAACCCCTCCACCAGTACTCCATCCACCACTAGTGGTAGTCGACATCCTGGTAGTAGGCGGACAAGAGCATATTGGATCGAGAGTTTCTGCCAGAGCTACCCAGGCTTTTAAGGCTTGCCAGCCACCTATTTTTGATGGAGGACATCAGTCAGCATAAGTACAGGATTGGCTGCATACTATGGAGATGATTTGTCAGTCCTGTGATATAGACCAAGATTTTTAGGTTATTCTCATTATGAGCACTGTCCAAGAAGATGCCCAAGTATGCTGGGAATATTGTGATCAAGATGGATTGCTGAGGCTTAATTGGGCTGACTTCTGTATGACCGTAGCAATTTTCCCGAAGGAGCCCAGAGACGACTCTGGTTCCTCCGGCTAGTGAGGAAAGTATGCCGCCGCCTGCACTACCTTGAATAATGGACGTCTGGGAGTTTATCCAGAGAACATAAAGATTTCAAATGATGCCTGGGGATACGGTACTTACATATGCAGTGTGATTTGAGGAGAACGTTGTTAAAAGGTGCCCGCTCCTGAATTTTTCTGATGAAGATTTTTGTGAAATATTTTGGAAAGGACTCACAACAGAGCTGAAACAAAGGGTGAGTCTACTTCATTCCGTTACTAGGCATGAATTTGTCACTAGAGCCATTAGAGCTGAAAGGGTGCAGTTAATTGAACATATGGAAAGCCATCAATGGGAACAAGACCACGAGGAAGGGGCATTGACATGTTTACATGGACCACCACTGATGCCTAATAACCACAAAGCTGGTCCATCGTGACAAAGGACAAATACGACTCGTGATCAGGGGACGTCTACTAGAGATGACTCTGATGAGGACGAAGAAGACCCAGAGAAATTTCCAATAGGTCAAGATGAATAGGACAGTCGAAACCTGAAATATGTGTAAATACATGTCCATATGTAAATATGCATATATGTATGTATGTCTATATGAAGTAAGAAGCTAAGACAAATACAGTCTAAATATTACAGTATATGTAAATGTTCATGTATGCTATGTATGATGTAAGAAATGCTATGAAATGAGATAAGATGTTTTGAAATGCTTATATTATGCAGTAAATGACATGTTTAAAATTTGCTACATTATCAAATCATTTATGGAAAATCTAACTCTTGATCATTATGCAAGGCTAGAAAAAAGAGAACATAATGAGTGCACGAAGAGGTCGACGCCCTACAATAATAGATAGAGAGGAGGAATTACAAGCCCTCCTAGAGACCCAAATGAACGAAAATACTAAATTACGACAATGGTTATCTGCAATGGAACAATGACAAGGCCAATAAGAAGGCCATGCCTCACAGGCGGCAGAAACTATACCAGCAGTGCAGCGATTGTTCCAGAGGTCCAACAACCCCAACCTAGGGTGAATTAGGAACCCTTATATGAACGATTCTGTCGAATAAAGCCACCGGAGTTCGAGGGTTCGATTGACCTATTGGAGGCAGAGGAGTGGCTTTCTTCTTTGCAGATGATCCTCGAATTTATGAACTTGACTGACCAAGAAAAGATTATGTGTGCATCCTTCGTGCTGAAAAAGAATGCTCGATTCTGGTCGGACACTGTCCGCATGAGAAGAAACGTGATCACTATAACCTAGGATGAATTTCTGGAGGAATTCAACCAGAAGTATTATGACCCGGCCGCTCTACGCCCCCAACAAAAAGAATTTGTCGAATTGAAATAGGGAAATTAGTCAGTGAGTGATGTATGTAGGAGATTTGATTAGTTGTCCTGGTTGTGCCCTTATGTGGTGCCGACTGAGAGAGAAAAGATTCAGAAGATGATTAGCATGTTTAGGCCAGAGATATCTTCCCTAGTTAACAGTGGGCTAGTACCACCAACCTCAGTGGTGGATTATGTGAGCTGGGCCCTTAAAGCTGAATACCACCTGTTCAGACAAAAGGAAGAAAAAGAAAAGGTCTGGGAGGTAAAGAAAAAGGAAAAGATCCTGGCCAAGTCAGCACAGGCAGGGATGCACAAGGCAGCAAGTCCAGTCAGAATCGACCCAATCAATCCAACACTCAAGGCTCCCAACAACAGTAGAATAAAAGAAAAGGGAATTTTTCAGGGAATAGAAGCCAGGATAACCGCAATCAATAGTGGAGGACTAGTCAAGGTATAGGACCAAGTTTTCTCACGTGTGCCATGTGTGGAAAAAGGCACCTAGGTTAATGCCGATTTGGCACCAACACATGTTAGTAGTGCGGATGAGAGGGCCATTTTGCAAAAACTTGTCCGATGAACCGCCAGAATACCTCGAAGCTGGTACAGCAGTGTCAACAATATCTTTCATATCCTCAACCACCTCAGGCTCATGCTTTACAGGGGAGGATTGAAGGGCCTTTAGTAGTGCCACTAACAAGGCTCGAATGCCAAGAGTAGACCCCACGAACTGATGCTTGCATTATAGTCTTCACCAAAGAGGAGGCTGAAGCAGGGACATCCAATGTGGTTACAGGTCAGCTTTCTGTATTTAACCACATGGCATGTGTCCTTATTGATTCAGGAGCCACACATTCCTTTGTATCTCATGAATAAACTGACAAGTTAGAATATGCTAAGGACCATATGGGAATGACTTTAGGACAGCTCTACCTTCGGGAGAAGTGATACTGTCAAATTACTGATTACGCCATGTGCCAGTAATTGTAGCAAATAAGGAATTGTATGTCGATTTGATCATAACGAAGATCGTCGACTATGATGTGATCCTAGGAATGGATTTCTTAGGAAAATACCAAGTCACAATCAACTGTCGAAAGTGAAAAATAGTCTTTCGATTGGACGAGAAAAAGAGTTTTGAGTACGTCGACACATCTCGTCAATCGAGGAAGATGCTGATCAGTGCAATGAAATATATGAAGTTGATAGCTAGTAGCTGTATGAGATACGTGGCATACGTAACAGATGTGATAGAGGAAAAGAAATTGCAACTAGAAGATGTTCCCATTGTTAACGAATTCCTCGATGTATTCCCAAAGGAATTACCAAGATTGCCTCTAGAAAGGGAGATTTCATTTGAGATCGATATTATGCCAAGGATTGCTCCAATATCCAAAGCACCGTATCGTATGGCCCCATCAAAATTGAAAGAGCTGTGGGTGTAGTTAAAAGAACTACTTGACAAGGGATTTATTTGACCAAGCTACTCTCCATGGGGAGCTTCGATTTTATTTGTTAAAAAGAAAGATGGAACTCTCTGGATGTGTATTTATTACAGAGAATTGAATAAGGTTACCATCAAGAATAGGTAGCCATTACCTAAAATTGATGACCTGTTCGACCAATTAAAAGGTACAGCAGTATTCTCAAAGATTGACTTACATTCGAGATACCATCAACTGAGAATCAGGGAAAGCAACATTCCCAAGACAGCGTTCAGAACCCGTTACGGTCACTATGAATTTTTAGTGATGCTGTTCGAATTGACTAATGCTCCAGCCGCGTTTACGGATTTAATGAACAGGGTCTTTAAAGAATTTCTTGATAAATTTATTATCGTGTTTATCGATGACATATTTATATATTCAAAAACTCATGAAGAGCACGAAAAGCATATGAGAATTGTGTAGGAAAATAAATCGGTAAAAACGTATCAGAGTGGCGCAGCGGAACAATAAAAATTTTTAGATCGTTAAATGTCTCATGATGCCATATACAATAAACCAACAACAATTAAAACTCATACCTCAAGGACGCCAATCTTGCAAGAGGAGAATGACCGGAGGCTTCAACCAACTAGCCTTCTCTACTATTCTCCAATTCCCGAATGGCTGAGTGTGTGGGCACTCTGAACCTCGATCAGTATGCTAGCACTGCGAGTTTTCTTCCGACCACCCAGATCTCTAAAGAACTTTATTGTCACGATGAGCTGTGCAACAATAAGCCTGCTCACCTGAGAGTTTGTGGTCTGAGAGAACTGGAGTGGCAGGACCTCTATTTATAGACCTGCATGAGGTGATTCTCTGAATTCGAATTGGACTAGGAAAAGATTTTCTCCCTTATCCATAACCAAAAAAATCCGAATTTTTCCATGGGAAAATCCAACAATAAAATTCGGTTTTCTTAGGATAAATCCAATCCAAATCTAAACAAGATTTTAACTAGAATTTTATCTCCCTTTTTCAACCAAAAAATCCAAAATTCCTAGGAGAAAATCTTCTCCAAATATTCGGCTACTTTTAGGAAAAGGAAGAATCAAAATTCCACTAGGATTTTCAAGCTTGAATCTTATCTCAACCTTATCCAAAATAACCGAATTTTCCTAGGAGATTATCTCCAAAATTTCGGCCACTTTTCAGGGAGGAGAGAATCCAAATTCAACTGGGATTGAAACTTGAATTTTTCCCTTGAACCTTATCCACAAAAACCGAAATTCCATTGAGGATTATCCTCAAAAATTTCATCCACTTTTGTTGGGATTTGGATTCAAAATTCAAGTAGGATTCTAACAAGATTTTCCTCTCCAAATCCATCTCAAATTCAAATTTCAAACCTTGTGGATTTTTCACAATAAATTTGAATCCTACTTGGACTGTGATTCAAAATTTGAATTTTAAATTTCAAATTCAAATTTCAAATTCAAATTTCAAATTTCAAATTTTAAATTTCAAATTTAAATTTCAAATTCAAATTTCAAATTCGAATTTCAAATTCAAATTTCAAATTCAAATTTCAAATTCAAAATTCAAATTTCAAATTTCAAAATTCAAATTTCAAATTCCACAAAACGGTTGTGTTTCATATTCTTGTTCTCATGGATAATTTTCTACAACTCCAATCCAATCTCAAATAAAATCATGGCAACTTTATTTGAAGTTCGAATAATTGTGTACTCTATTATCCAAAACCAAATCTGAATCCAACCGGAGAGAATCTTGTCTACCATCCTAATCCTGTGTCATCACCATCCATGCATAATAAACTAGCCAATAGCATACACAAATCAATTTGCCAAACGTTAAGGAAATTATGTGGAGCTAGCAGAGGGACTGATTGGACATATATAATCGGGCTCCCGTGATTCCATATGATCATCATTCTTTACCGAACAACTCAATCATATGATCACTAGTTTCAGAGTCACACCACTATAAACCTGAAACTGAACTCCCAATTATATACCGTATTACATAAGCCTGTGACGAGCTACTATCCAATGACCTTGTCATATATGCAAAACCCTCATATGATATCCATGATCAGCCTTAGGTCAAAGTCCGTTTAATCCTACCGATCAGGCTATCTTAAAGTTCCATTATACTACCGAATTAAGAAAATGATTATTCACCATATGTGAATAAGAAGTCATCCGCCCAGCAGACGACCCAAGGCCTTGTCCATTTTCACATTCGGTATAATGCCTTTAAGAGGATACCTTTAACTCCTCAGAGCTATGATTCCGATATCTGCAAACAAACCCTTCATCGTATACAAGTCATGCACCCAACGAACAGGTCTATAAGCTTACTACCTCTGAGACGCTTTAGCCATTGGAACATCAAAGTACACAAGTCATATACATGAAGAAGTTCATTTACTCAGGATTAAGGTTATTGCACAATGAACGTCAAAAGCAGATTGATCCACTCATAGTGGACTGCGTAGATCAATCACGCATTAGTCCCGGTCTAATGTGTCACCACCAAGCAACATATCTATGTCTCTACTTGGGAGTCCAGCTCCAGACAGTCAAGACAGACCGTCCCCTCCAAGGCTTTAGACAACATAATAGTCTTAACATGAGTTAGATGCTCTGTCTAACCACATAAACTACAGACCATAGTTTAGACTGCTAACTTTAAAACATTGTCTTCTTGCATACAAAAGTCCATTGCATGTAACGTTCTAACAGTTTTAACACAAGCAGTCAGTGAGCCATATTTGCTTACATTTACTTTAACATGTAAATAAGACGACGACAGATAGCAATGTAATGAATAACCTCTATGTATAATTTTATTATCCAGTTCAAAATGAATACATCAAAATGTCTCTAACACTTAGGGTATTTCCTAACAATCTCCCACTTGCCCTAAGCCAGCAGATGTGCCATGTTACGCATCCCCATCGCCTCTACATGCCTCTCAAAGCTTCTAGCCACCAAAGTCTAAGTAAAGGGATCAGCGATGTTGTCCTCGGACGCGATCTTACATACATCCACTTGTCCTGTCTCCACATGCCCTCTAATAATGTGATACCTCCGATCTATGTGTTTGGTTTTCTTGTGGTGTCGAGATTCCCTTGTGTTGGCAATAGCCCCTGTGTTATCATAGTAAAGTGTGATAGGCTTGTCAACACCCGGAATGACCTCAAGGTCTCTAAAGAACTTGCGGAGCCAAACCGCTTCTTTAGATGCCTCAGCCACAGCCACATACTCAGCCTCTATAGTAGAGTCAGCTGTGCAGCCCTGCTTCACGCTCCTCCACACAATGGTGCCTCCTCCGAGTAAAAACACTGATCCAGATGTCGATTTCCTCGAATCCTTACAAGTCTGGAAGTCTGAGTCCGTGTATCCTACGGGTGTTAGGTCCCCTCCAGAATACACCAGCATATAATCCCTCGTTCTCTTAAGATACTTAAGTATATGCTTTACTGCTTACCAGTGCTTGGTTCCAGGATTCGCTTGATATCGACTCACCATACCTACTGCCAAACATATGTCCGGGCGAGTGCAAAGCATAGCGTATATAAGGCTGCCCACAGCGGATGCATAAGGAACCTTACTCATACGTTCTCTTTCTTCCGATGTCTTGGGACAGTCATCCAATGAAAGAGTTAGACCGGCAATAGAAGGTTGTGAGCCTTTCTTTGCCTCTAGCATTGCATATTTGTTAATTATTTTATCTATGTATGAAGCTTGGGATAACGCTATCATTTTGTTCTTTCGATCTCTAAAGAGACGAATGCCTAGAATATAATTAGCTTCTCCCAAGTCCTTCATGTCAAACTGCTGGTGTAACCAAAGCTTGACCGATGATAAGTTCCCTACATCATTCCCAATGAGTAGTATATCATCGACATAGAGTATCAGAAAGACCACTTTTCCATCCTTAATACGTTTATAAACACAAGGTTCATCAACGTTCTGCTCAAAACCAAATGTCTTAATCGCTTGATCAAACCTCTGGTTCCATGAGCGGGATGCCTGCTTTAATCCATAAATGGATCTAAGCAACTTGCAGACTTTTCTTTCTTGGCCTTTCGCTACGAACCATTCGGGCTGTATCATATAGATACACTCTTCAAGATGGCCATTCAAGAATGTCGTCTTGACATCCATTTTCCAGATCTCGTAATCGAGAGCCGCAGCAATGGACAGAAGAATACGGATAGACTTCAGCATAGCAACAGGCAAAAAGGTTTCCTCGTAATCGATTCCAGCCTTTTGCGTGTATCCCTTTGCAACCAGTCTAGCTTTGAAAGTTTCCACTCTCCCTTCCGCATCCTTCTTTCTTTTGTAGACCCATTTGCATCCAATGGGTTTTATCCCATCCGGCAAATCTACAAGTTCCCAAACAGAGTTGGATTTCATAGAATCCATCTCATTGTTCATAGCCTATTTCCAAGATTTAGAATCAACATCCTTTATAGCTTCATCATATGTGACCGGATCTTCCTCATGCTCATGAGCCTCGGCCTGGTATACCTCAGCATCATACATGAAGAAATTAGGTTTCTTAGAAACCCTCCCACTACGACGAGGCACCCTAAATTGTTGATCATCTGCAGGTCTTTCACTGGAACTCGGACTTGCGTCAATGATCGAAATCTGTGGAGCAGTTCTTTCACCCGATAACTCCTCTAGCACCACTTTGCTTCGAGGCTTAAAGTCATTCATGTGACTTTCCTCCAAGAGTGTCGCATTGGTTGAGACAATGACTTTTTGTTCCTTCAGGTTATAGAACAGACCTCGTTTTGTTCCTTTTAGATACCCTACAAACATGCACAATTCTGATCTTGGTTCCAACTTTTTCGCATCCCCATCCAGTATATGCGCCGGGCAGCCCCATATTCTCATATGTCCAAGGGAGGGCTTCCTGCCACGCCACAATTCATACGGAGTTCTGGGAATTGATTTGCTTGGAACCTGGTTTAAAATATAGCACGCCGTTTGTAAAGCATATCCCCAAAATGATAATGGCAGCGTTGAATAACTCATCATGGACCGTACCATATCCAATTAGGTCCTGTTTCTCCTTTCGGCTACACCATTCTATTGTGGAGTACCAGGTGCAGTCAATTGGGATAAAATCCCGTTCTCTACAAGATGTCCTAGAAATTCATCGGAGAGGTATTCGCCACCTCGATTAGATCGAAGTGTCTTTATGGATTTATCTAATTGCTTTTCCACTTTCGCACGATACTCTTTGAACTTGTCAAAGGTTTCGCTCTTGCGGTGCATCAGATACACATATCCATACCTCGAGTAATCATCTATAAAAGAGACATAATACTCGAACCCTCCTCGTGCTGTTACGTTCATGGGGCCACATACATCAGTATGCACAATTTCTAAGAGCTCCTGAGCCCTTGTACCCTTAGCTCCAAAAGACCTCTTAGTCATCTTACCCTCTAGACAAGACTCACATTGGGGAAGACGTACCTCCTCTAGAGATTCCAGAGGACCATCTTTCACCAATCTTTGAATCCTATCCTGATTAATATGACCAAGTCTTAAATGCCAAAGATATGCCTTGTTAGAGTGAGAAACTTTCAACCTTTTAGAGTTATCAATTAATTCAGTGTCAAGCAGTGAGTACATCTTTGGTTTGATCAAATATAGGTTTCCATCCATCCATCCAGAACAGATAAAAGACTTATTTCTACGAATATCAACTCTTTTGCTAAAAGAAACTGAATAAGAATCCTTTATTAAACAAGCTACCGATATAAGGTTCCTCCTGAAATTAGGAACATAAAAACAGTCTTTTAATAAAATAAACCTAAATTGATCAAAATAAAGATAAACATCTCCCACTGCCTCAGCCACCACAAAGCTACCATCTCCGGTTCGCAACGAGAGGCTCCTATCATGTAGACTTCTCGTTTCCACGAACCCCTGCATAGAAACATAAACATGATTAGTGGCGCCCGAATCAATGATCCAAGTGTCTTTTGATTCTTCCACCAAACACGCTTCTAGGTAATGAAGTTCCTTACCTTCCTTGCCCTTGGCGGCTAGGAATTCCCGGCAAGCCTTCTTAAAGTGACCTACCTTCCCACAATGGAAGCATTTGGACTTTTTAGGGTCCTTCGGCTTCTTGTTCTTCTTCTTCTTCTTCCTGTCCGAGACAGGAGGATTAGAAGAACTAGAAGCCACTTGCTTCTTATTTGGCCTCTTCCTCTTCCTTGAGGGATTGGAAGATTCCGCCAAATTGGCCTCTCCTTTAGGTCGGACTGCATCCTCATCCCTGATCATCCGCTCATAAGCCTGTAGTTGCTTCATAAGCTCGGTTAGTCCTAACTCCTTTGTCGCCAGATTGTATGCGGCCTTAAACCCAACAAAATCTTTAGACAGAGTCTTGAACACCATCTCGATCTGGGTGTTGTAGTCCAACTCAGCACCATTCTCGGCAGCCTCAGCGAAGAATCCCATTAGAGTGATCATATGGTCCTTCACCGGAGTACCCGCCTTTTGCTTGGAGTTCATAATGCTGGTGATAGCGGACTGTCGAGCCAATTTTTCTTGGCCTCCAAACATGTCCTCCAGATTTTCCATGATCTCCCCAGCAACTTGATAAGTCTCATGCTGCTTTTGTAAAGCACTCTTCACGCTAGCAAGGATGTAGCATCGAGCTATCTCATTGGATTCTCTCCAACGATTATAGGCAACCGGGACCTCCTCAAGTGGTGTGTCAGGTTTGGGCCCAGGTGGGCATGGTTCGTCCAGCACGAACTTGTGTCTCTCGCAGCTGAGAACTATTAATAGATTTCTTTTCCAATCTTTATAATTATTGCCATTCAACTTATTTTCAGTAAGTATTGAAATGATGGGTGTCGGTGACATTTTGAACTGAAATAAAATTATACTAGACATCATTACAAAGCCCAAGCAAATATACAGATAATTTAGCAAATAAAACATACAAGTATGTTCCTACATGAAACTTGAAAAACATGTAGCATTGTAACGGTAATTCTCAGCACCTATTGCCCCAAGCCACCGAAGGGTGGTCATGAGAACAAATAGCCGGAACATGGACCCCGTCCAATTAATATATGTTGCCTTAAATCCTCCAAGGTTAAGATATATATTAATAACCGCTTATTTGGCCACCAGTTTAGTTAACAGAACTTCTAGGGAAGGTTAATAACTAAACGAGTCTTGAGTGTATAACCATTGTTTACGTAGCCCGATCCACGTCCTACCAAGCCACCGAGGGGTGGTCATGAATAGGATCGTACCCGAACACGTTTTCCACATAGGAGATCCAATCTAGTATATCGGCGGCGGTAAACACCTACCGAGGGGTGTGATCAGGGCAGAACTGACGCGAGGCATTACCATGCTTTCACATATGGATCAACAATGGAGGCCGTGGGTTTTGTTTGAAACCCTCTCCCACTCAATATTTTGAAAAACATGCAAATTTTGACAAATTATGTATGATCAATATAGTATGAGCGGCACTCACCTATCCTATATGACATGTTATCAAATATGCATACAAAACATCCATCAATACATATTTATACATCCATGACATATCACAGAAAAAATAATTGACAGAGTAACCAAGCCATGGTTCCATCCTAGAACAAAGAAAATAAAGATTACAAAATTCCATCCAAAGCATTCTTTGGGTCTTGAATTCTGTTCCGTATTCTTGTATCCATCTTTATGTAGCCTCTCCATTTATTTCTCATCCCAAGAATTATTTAAAATTTAAATCTCCAAAAATTTAAATTTCAAATTCAAATTCCAAATTCGAATTTCAAATTTAAATTTCAAATTTAAATTTTAAACCATTTTAAACATTATGTGTAATAATATGTAATTTCAAAAATTTTTAAATTTTCAATTACATATTTTTAAACATGATTTAAAATTAAATCTCAAATTTAAAAATCAAAAATTTTTTGAATTTTGGACCATCGAACCGGCGCCCCCGAAAGCGGCAGCCGCCGTGGGCAGCCACTAGCCCCTAAGGGGCTAGCAGCCCACGGCTGTCCCCTATGTACAGCCTTGCCGGGCTGCAGGCCAAGCCTGCAGCGCCAGGCTGCACGCCCAGGCTGGGCGCAGCAGCCGGTAGGCTGCAGGCAGCGCCTGCAGCCAGAGGCTGCACGCCCAGGCTGCGGCCGGCCTTGGGCAGGCCACGGCCACTCTTGGCTGCAGGCCAAGCCTACGGCCGTGGGTGGTGTTGGCCTGTACAGGGGCTGCCGCAGCCCCATCCTGCCCGAGGGCAGGGGCTGCAGCCCCACCAAGGCCCGTTGGCCTATCCCCAGGGGTCGTGTCTCGATTTTCGTGCCATATTCCAATTTACCTATTAGGATCTCCAAAAATTAATTTGAATCCCAATTAAATTGAAATTTTCCACACAATCAAAATTTCAATCTTTAAATCAAATTTAACTTTTGGGAAAAATAAATTACGGTCTTCAATCTTCAATCTCCTCTAAGAATAATTACATAAAATTTCCTAAACCGTTTCCGGTGTACAAAAATTCTAACCATAAAAATTCTAAGAGACAAAAATTAAAATCCATGGGAAAATTATGGTGTTAATAAACTGCTCCCATGGTTACATAAAAATTCCTTGATACAATTATTATAAATTCTAAGGAACCATAACCGGTATAAACAAGCATGCTTATAATAATTCAAAAAAATAAAATAACCACATACTTTATACATAATCTATGATAACAACATAAAGGAACCCTAGAATGCCACTCTCTAAATATCAAATCCATACATAAATAAAAAGACTAAGTAATTGTCTAATTTATGTACATGGCATAGTCATGAGATGGCTCTGATACCAATTGTAGGAAAATAAATCGGTAAAAACGTATCAGAGTGGCGCAGCGGAACAATAAAAATTTTTAGATCGTTAAATGTCTCATGATGCCATATACAATAAACCAACAATAATTAAAACTCATACCTCAAGGACACCAATCTTGCAGGAGGAGAATGACCGGAGGCTTCAACCAACTAGCCTTCTCTACTATTCTCCAATTCCTGAATGGCTGAGTGTGTGGGTACTCTGAACCTCGATCGGTATGCTAGCACTACTAGTCTTCTTCCGACCACCCAGATCTCTAAAGAACTTTATTGTCACGATGAGCTGTGCAACAATAAGCCTGCTCACCTGAGAGTCTATGGTCTGAGAGAACTGGAGTGGCAGGACCTCTATTTATAGACCTGCATGAGGTGATTCTCTGAATTCGAATTGGACTAGGAAAAGATTTTCTCCCTTATCCATAATCAAAAAAATCCGAATTTTTCCATGGGAAAATCCAACAATAAAATTCGATTTTCTTAGGATAAATCCAATCCAAATCTAAACAAGATTTTAACTAGAATTTTATCTCCCTTTTTCAACCAAAAAATCTGAAATTCCTAGGAGAAAATCTTCTCCAAATATTCGGCCACTTTTAGGATAAGGAAGAATCAAAATTTCACTAGGATTTTCAAGCTTGAATCTTATCTCAACCTTATCCAAAATGACCAAATTTTCCTAGGAGATTATCTCCAAAATTTCGGCCACTTTTCAGGGAGGAGAGAATCCAAATTCAACTGGGATTGAAACTTGAATTTTTCCCTTGAATCTTATCCATAAAAACCAAAATTCCATTGAGGATTATCCTCAAAAATTTCGTCCACTTTTGTTGGGATTTGGATTCAAAATTCAAGTAGGATTCTAACAAGATTATCCTCTCCAAATCCATCTCAAATTCGAATTTCAAACCTTGTGGATTTTTCACAACAAATTCGAATCCTACTTGGACTGTGATTCAAAATTTGAATTTCAAATTTCAAATTCAAATTTCAAATTCAAATTTCAAATTTCAAATTTCAAATTTCAAATTCGAATTTCAAATTCAAATTTCAAATTCGAATTTCAAATTCAAATTTCAAATTCGAATTTCAAATTCAAAATTCAAATTTCAAATTTCAAAATTCAAATTTCAAATTCCACAAAACGATTGTGTTTCATATTCTTGTTCTTATGGATAATTTTCTACAACTCCAATCCAATCTCAAATAAAATCATGGCAACTTTATTTGGAGTTCGAATAATTGTGTACTCTATTATCCAAAACAAAATCTGAATCCAACTGGAGAGAATCTTGTCTACCATCCTAATCCTGTGTCATCACCATTCATGCATAATAAACTAGCCAATAGCATACACAAATCAATTTTCCAAACGTTAAGGAATTATGTGGAGCTAGCAGAGGGACTGATTGGACATATATAATCGGGCTCCCGTGATTCCATATGATCATCATTCTTTACCGAACAACTCAATCATATGATCACTAGTTTTAGAGTCACACCACTATAAACCTGAAACTGAACTCCCAATTATATACTGTATTACGTAAGCCTGTGACGAGCTACTATCCAATGACCTTGTCATATATGCAAAACCCTCATATGATATCCATGATCAGCCTTAGGTCAAAGTCCGTTTAATCCTACTGTTCAGGCTATCTTAAAGTTCCATTATACTACCGAATTAAGAAAATGATTATTCACCATATGTGAATAAGAAGTCATCCGCCCAGCAGACGACCCAAGGCCTTGTCCATTTTCACATTCAGTATAATGCCTTTAAGATGATACCTTTAACTCCTCAGAGCTATGATTCCGATATCTGCAAACAAACCCTTCATCGTATACAAGTCATGCACCCAACGAACCGGTCTATAAGCTTGCTACCTCTGCCATTGGAACATCAAAGTACACAAGTCATATACATGAAGAAGTTCATTTACTCAGGATTAAGGTTATTGCACAATGAACGTCAAAAGCAGATTGATCCACTCATAGCGGACTATGTAGATCAATCACGCTTTAGTCCTAGTCTAATATGTCACCACCAAGCAATATATCTATGTCTCTACTTGGGAGTCCAGCTCCAGACAGTCAAGACAGATCGTCCCCTCTAAGGCTTTAGACAACATAATAGTCTTAACATGAGTTAGATGCTCGATCTAACCCCATAGACTACAGACCATAGTTTAGACTGCTAACTTTAGAACATTGTCTTCTTGCATACAAAAGTCCATTGCATGCAACGTTCTAACAGTTTTAACACAAGCAGTCAGTGAGCTATATTTACTTACATTTACTTTAACATGTAAATAAGACGAGGACAGATAGCAATGTAATGAATAACCTCTATGTATAATTTTATTATCTAGTTCAAAATGAATACATCAAAATGTCTCTAATACTTAGGGCATTTCCTAACAAATTGTTCTTCACATCGTGAGAAGGCATCAGTTGTATGTGAATTCTCCAAGTGTGAATTTTGTTTGGATAAAATGCACTTTCTTGGACACGTGGTGGCAAAGTAAGGAATTACTGTAGATCCTGCTAAGGTGGAAGCAATTAACGAATGACTAGCTCCTAAGAGTGTGACTGAGTTATGAAGCTTCTTAGGACTCGCCGGCTACTATAGAAGGTTTATGGAAGGGTTCGCACGACTAGCTGCACCCCTCATTACTCTCACTCTCGTAAGAAAAAGAAATACGAGTGGACGTAAGAGTATGAAAGAAGTTTTCAATAATTGAAGAGACGACTGACAAATGCACCCATTCTTACACTACCCACCGAAGGAGAAAAGTTCACAATCTACAATGATGCTTCAAAGGTAGGCTTGGGAGCTGTATTAATGCAGAACGGCAAGGTGATTGCTTATGCATCACACTAGTTAAAGGACCACGAGAGAAACTATCCCATGTATGACCTGGAACTTGCTGCAGTAGTATTCGCACTCAAAATCTAGCGACACTATTTATACAGAGCTCAGTGCCAAATCTTCATTGATCACCAGAGTTTGAAATACTTCTTCACGCAGAAGGAGTTGAACATGAGACAGAAAAGATGGTTAGAGTTAGTGAAGGACTATGACTGTGAAATCCGTTACCATTCCAGAAAGGCAAACCGAGTAGCAGATGCTTTAAGTAGAAAATCTACTATTCCGCAACGGTTGCCAATAGAAGAGTTACCAAAAGCATTGTAGCAAGAAATTAACTCCCTTAGACTAGAGTTAATAGCTGGGAAGTTATTAGCACTATGATTAGAATCCTCTCTGTTTGAAGATATTAAAAAAGCTCAGAAGCTGGATCTAAGTGTAATGAAGCTCCGAGAAGAGGTTTTCGATGGTAAGAAATCAGATGTAAGCATTTCCACTGATGGAATGCTTTTATACCAGGGGAGAATCTATGTCTCGACTAATAAAGCACTTAGAAGATGAATTATGGTAGAAGCTCATAAAACGCCATATTCCATTCATCTTGGAGCCAACGAAATGTATCAGGACCTCAAGATACAGTTTTGGTGGAAAGGGATGAAGAATGATGTTGTGGAATTCATGAGAAGATGCCTGACTTGTCAAAAAGTCAAGGCCAAGCATAGACATCCCGGAGGAAATTTGGAACCTTTAGAAATTCCGGAGTGGAAATGGGAGCACATTGCCATGGATTTTATGGTAGGGCTTCCCAAGACCCGAGAAGGGTACGATGCTATCTAGGTAATTGTTGATAAACTAACTAAGACAGTGCGATTCATAGCCATGAAAACAACTTTCACATTGGAAAAATTGGCACATCTATATGTGACCAACATTATTCGATTACATGGAGTTCCAAAGTCTATTATCTCTGATCGAGATGCACAATTTACTTCAGTATTTTGGAAGTATATACAAGAAGCTATGGGGACAGAGTTACGCCTTAGCACAGCTTTTCATCCCCAGACAGATGGATAGACAGAGTGAACCATCCAGATATTGGAAGACATGCTTAGAGCCCGTGTTATAGATTTTTCTAGAAGTTGGAATAAGAAACTACCGTTGATAGAATTTTCATACAATAATGTTACCAAGCTACCATAGGAATGGCACCGTATGAGGCTCTATATGGATGAAAATGTAGATCGCCTATCCACTGGTATAATTTACGAGAAAAGTAGTTACACAAGATTGACTTCGTTTAACAAACGATGAAGATTCCTGGAGTTTAACAAAGGAGACTTCGTTTTCCTCAACGTATCGCCAATGAAGGGTGTAATGCATTTCAGTGAAAAGGAAAAATTATATCCAAGTTATATTGGGCCATTCGAAATAATCGAACGCATTGGGAAAGTAGCCTACAAGTTAGCGTTACCTCCAGATTTATCGGTAGTACACAATGTCTTCCATGTATCAATGTTGAGGAAGTACGTACCTGATCCATCGCATATGTTGAAGTATGAACTGATACAAGTCCAAGAAGATTAGATGTATGAAGAACAACCAATGCAGATTTTAGCACGTGAGAAAAAAGTGTTAAGAAATAAGACGATCCCACTAGTCAAGGTTTTATGGAGAAACCACAGTATTGAAGAAGCTATGTGGGAACATGAAGATGAGATGAAAGCTTCATACCCCCACTTACTTTAATTTTCGAGGACGAAAATTTTATAAGGAGGGGTGAATGTGACATCCGAGAAATTTTACTGCTCTCATAAATTATGTACAATGTATGTATACAATGATTTTTATGTGTATAATTGTAAAATGTATGATTAAATAATATTTAGAACGCAACGAAATGTTCTGACCATGCCAAAGAGAGTGTGATCCGGAATGAAAAATTTTACCAAACCAAAATCAGACAAATGATGCCTTTTTCAGTTACCAAAACCCTAGAAATATACTGTAAGTCACTAAAAGATGAAATACTTACGACACGGATTTTTAGTCACACCGAAGTGAATTAAGGAAAACCGATCACACGGACAGCCTTAGAGACTCGTCTAAACGATTTCGGTGCAAAACCATTTTGTTTGACTTTTAGTCAAAAGTTTGATAGAAATAATTATGTGGAGTCAAAGATTGGATATGAACATCCAAGGGATTACATCAACATCCAAGGGCTTGGGTTTAAAGTCACTTTGATCCAATGGCTAGGATGTAAAGTCAACACAAAAAAGTCAAAGAAACCTTAGAACAATTTCAAGAAAATTCTAGGGTTCAAGGTGGCAGATTTTGAGTGGAAAATTAAAGAAAAATCAGCAAAAATTTCTATAATTGCAAACCAGTCCTTAAAAGATTACCAAAAAGCCCTTGAATTGTTGCTAAATTGGCCAAGACCCTTTGCAAATTAGTCCCTCCTTTTTGGGTCAATATATACACAGTTTTTTGCCATGAAAACCAGAAAAAAAAAATTTTTGTGTTTTCTGCCTTCCCTAGCAGCTGTGAGTTCCATCCTCCAAAACCAGAAAATTTCTTCAAGTTTTCTTCACCAAAAGTATGCAAAATCTATCTCTAACTCCAAGGAAGCAAGATAGCAAGGTGAGCTTTCATTTTGGCAAGCTTTCTTCTTGTTTTTCCATTGAAAAACCATGTGAATATGGGCTGTTTTGAGATGAAAATTTCAGTTTTTTGTTTGGTTGATTTTTGGCTTAAAAGAGTGTTAATGGCATAAGGCTAAAACAAACAAGGATTAAGGACATGAAAAATCAAGTTTAGTGCATGTTTGCTCACAAAATCCGTGAGTTATTCATGGTATGGAAGGGTGAAATTTTGATGAAAACTTGGTTGGTTTTTGGTATTGAAAATCATGTGGAAATGTGATGAAAGAAAGGGTTGAAATAGAATTGAAAAATACCGCCTCTTATGCCTATTTTCTTATGAAAATCTGTGGGACAACATGGAAATGTGAGCATTGTTTTGATGATTTTGGATTATAAATACGGTGTTAACATGTATTGGAAGCAAGGAAAGGAATGAAATGCAAAGAATAAAATGTTGTGATTTATTTTCCAAGGAAAATCCATGGCATTCCAAGGGTATGATGCATGAAATTTTGTGATGAGTTAGGTTAAATTTTGTGTTGTAATGGACATGTGTTGACGTGGAAAATGAGTAATGAAAAATGAAACTTTGAAACAAAAATTTTGTTTAAGGTTTCTTTAAGAAAACCATGTGTAGGTTAAACGGTAAAAAGGTTATATTAATGTGATATGTTGTGGAATGAAACAACGTGTAAGTTGTGAATTAAACCGAGCCTAAAAATGAGAAAGAACGGGTTGAAATCCTGATAGAAATGATTAGGATTTAATGAAAAATTTTACGTAAAAAGTTTGTAACTTTTATGCAAAATTAGGTTTGTCGTATAGTACGTGGTAGGATAGAATAGGTTAGATAATTTCGAGGCATTCTCTAAATGCCGGGAACCTAAAAATTAAGCAGAAGTACTGCTGAAATTTTTAAGGCACCCGAAGGGCGTTTTAGTAAACGAAAGGTAAATTAGGATCGGGAATTGGAAAACCCTAGCCCCTCGGTGACCTATGCTTGAGGAAGGGCAATGAACAATTTTAGAAATAGTGAAATGTCCATTTGAGGTCCTGGGAGATTAGAAAAACGAGAAACGACCCCAAGATTCAGAATAGTATCACCCGAGGGTCGGATGAATAGTAACCTGAGTATTTCGGCAAGAAAGGTTGTAAAAGCTCAGTAAGGCCTAAGAAAAACTATTTTATGATTTTTGAGATTAGAAAACCCAGTTAAAATACTAAAATGAAAATTTTACGGTCTAAGGTCCCGTTAGGGGTAAAATGGTCATTTTGACCAAAATTTTCAAAATTGCTAGAAAAAGACTGTGAAAGCATCAGAATTATTTAATTAAATTTTTAAACGCAAAAATAGAGTTGTAAGTCAGAAAAACGGGGAAACAATCCCACTAAGGACGAAATGGTCATTTTGTCAAAATTAGGGGTAAAATGGTCATTTTGTCAAAAGGTTAGGAAAAGTGATATTAAGGCCTGGAATGGTATCTTAAGGCCTTAATTAAGGTTTTAACGATCAAATTCAAATTTTCAAGAGTACATGGGCTTGTACTATGTACAAGGCAAACACGGGCGTGTAGGGAAACAACTTACAAACCCGAGAGGTACACGGTCATAGACACGACTGCGTACCAGGCCATGTAATAAACACAAAAATAAAAAATAAACCCCTAAACAAATAATTAAGGATCTAGAATCAGAAATTTTGTATTTTCACAATATTTTAAATATGAAATAAATAGTAAAAATAACTGTGATTTATTTCGGTTATAGGGATCTGACAAAATGGTGATAAAAGGATGCCGGTTGATCCTGACAAGGAAATTGTGACAATCGAGAAATTTTACTGTTCTTGAAAATTATGTATAATGTATGTATACAATGATTTTTATGTATATAACTATAAAATATATGATTTAATAATATTTAGAACGCAACGAAATGTTCTGACTATGCCACAGAGAGTGTGTTTAGGTGTGGCGCCCCCGAATCTAGCCACGTGAAACTATCATGAACCGACTCTGTTGCCGATCAAGACAGCCCTTGTGTCAAATCTGGATCGCCATTTAAACTCTTTTTCTCTCAACTCACATTTTCAAGGCCCAAAATTACGCCCAAATTTTTTTTTCTTTTTAATACATACTTTCTCGGAAAGAAAGCTAAGTATGAAAGCTATGTAAAATACAATACTAACTTTTAGTTGTCTTTTTCAGTACAACATAATATATAACATACAATATATTTATACTGCATTTTTTTTCAATAACATATTCTCTTCAATTCACTAACTCTCAAAGCTCAGCGAAAGACTTGTGGTAGGACCAAGTCCACGGTGAATTCCCTATCCCTTGACATGTGCATATCCTACTGCCATCCATATAATCTACTGGACAGGTTTCTTACCTATAACATAGCAAACTGATGAGCTAACAGGCTCAGTAAGTTCAAATATACTTAGTAAGAATCACATGGATTCAAAAACATTAGAGGGTGTTTGGTTTTGTTTCCAAAACTGATTTCACGATTCCCTAGGAAATCGATTTCAAAACAGATTTCAAAACGAATCCAAAATCGCCTTTGCTCCTAATGTAAAATTGAAAACGATTAAAAGTCGTTTCCTCTGATTTCATTTTTCCCATTTCTCCCATTTCTCTGATTTAATTATTATGGTTAATTAAGATTTAATTGATATAGTAATTACTTAAATATTATGGTTATTAATTTTTAATTCATTTTTCAATTAAAAAATTTTATTAATTTTTAATTTTTGGTATTCATAATAAATTTTTTTTAAATCAAACATAAATATGTTTTTATATAATGCTTATAAAATGACTGGTTTTCAAACATATAACCAAACACAGTTTCATTTTTTTGTTTCTCAAAACATACACTCAGAAAATAAAACCAAACACAATTTCAGAAACGTTCTCAGAATTGTTTTCAAAACGATCTCAGATTCAGAGAATTTGAAAACATAACAGATTTCAAAAACAATACCAAACGTTACCTTAAAAACTCAATTTCCTATGAATAGTACTATTTATGAATAGTACTATTCACCATAAATGTGACTTGGACCTTTGACCGATGAATAGTAACTGTTACCCTAACAAGTTACTATTCACATTACTTTAACTGGATACTATTCATATTAGCCTAACCGATTACTATTCACCTTAGCCTAACCGATTACTATTCACATTTCTCTAACCGAGTTCGCTATACTTACTGTAAGCTTCGGTTATATTCAATTATGGATTTTATCATATTATTGATTATTTCTTCTCTATTTGTACTCTAGTATTGAGCTCTTTTTTGGCAGTACCAATAATTTATCTTACGCGCTGACTTGGAGGGCCTAGGGTGCAACCCTAGAGCTTCTGCCTCCACAGCCCTTACCATATCCCCGTAGGACTTGAAAAACCTCCATCACAACATTGGAGGGGCGGTACGCCTTAAATGGTTTTATTACCATTTTTCAATTACTGTTTTGACCAAGTGACATTAATCATCACCTCAAGGTCACTAACCTCCATCGCTCGTAGGTCTTAGATATTCTTCTCCTTTTAATATGTGGGACCTGTTATACTAACTAATCCTCAAATGTTCATAAGACTTGATACCTAATGTACAAATAAAACATAACAAAGTAATACAGTATTTCATGTTGTAGACACGAAAATGCTTGAACTTACTGAGCCTGTTAACTCGCCAGTTTATTCATGTTGCAGGTAAGAAACCTGTCTAATAGATTATATGGATGGTAGCAGGATGTGTGTGTGTCAAGGGATAGGGAATTCATCGTGCACTTGGTCTGCCATAAGTCTTCCACTGAGCTTTGAGAGTTAGTGAGTTGAAGAGAATATGTCATTGAAAAAAAAATGCAGTATAAATATATTGTATGTTATACATTATGTTGTACTTAAAAAGACAACTAAAAATTAGTATTGTATATTACATGGCTTTCATACTTAGCTTTCTTTTCGAGAAAGCATGTATTAAAAAGAAAAAAAAATTTGGGCGTAATTTTGGGACCTGAAAATATGAGTTGAGAGAAAAAGAGTTTTAAATGGCGATCTGGATTTGACATAAGGGCTATCTTGATCGGCAACAGAGTTGGTTCATGATAGTTTCGCATGTTTGGATTTGGAGGTGCCACAAGTTGGTATCAGAGCGGTTGACCATATCCCTATTGGCATTAAGTGCGATCTGTTGGTTAATCCATGTAAGCTAGTTTTCTTTAAGTTAGTTAATTTTTTGTTTATTCGAGGTTATATAATCTTGTAGGCCATACGATGACTAGACCACCGTACATGAGACCTCATCCCTACCGACTGAGAGGACCAATCCGGGTATGGACTAGACCCATGATCAGACCATCTATGATCCGGCGAGCAGTACAATGACCACCAGTACCTGAGCTGCTAGCGCCAAGGATCTTAGCAACGGCATCGGTACAAGCACCACCCCTTCGACCAGTTGTAAATCCACCGGTAATAGAAGATATTCCAGTGGTGGGAGATCGAGCTCGTATAGGAGCTAGAGTATCAGTGAGAGCAGTACATGCTTTTAGAGGCAATCATCCACCTATGTTCAAGGGAGGTTAGCATGGGATCTCTACTCGGGACTGGCTACATGATGTAGAGACGATCATGCGCCAGTGCAAAATAGATGAGGATTGCTGGGTATTGATGGCCATTAGCACATTCCGTGAGGATGCACAGTTATATTGGGAGTATTATGATCAGGAGATGCTGTTAGCACTCGATTGGGCTGAGTTTCGCCAAATCATGATGCAGTAGTTCCCGCAGAGGAGTTCAGCACCAGTGTCAGACCCTTCTGAGAGCAGGGTAATAGCACCACCACCGACTATGCCCAAGTATGTAGATGTCAGAGACTTTGTTCTTCGGCCAGAGAGACAGCAGATGATGTTAAGTGACACTGCATTCACTTATGCAATCAGGTTCCAGGATAATGTTGTGAGGACATGTCCTCTGTCCAACCTCACAGACAAGGTTTTTGTGACTTATTTTGGAAGGGACTCACTATTGACCTACAACAGAAGGTAACTCCTTTATACCCTACTGCATTGCGTGAGTTTATTGTCACTGTAGCTAAAGTAAAGGAGGAGATGATGATGGAGCGCATAATGCACAAGAGGCATGAACAGTTGCTACAGGAAGCAATGTTACATCGCCTGTACGGATCTGGACCGATGACAAATGACCATGAGGCTGGTCCATCGAGACAACCAAAGGGTACAGGTCCAGTTGAAGGATCAATGGCATCCGAGGCCGGAAACAGAATGGATGAGGAAGAAATGGACCCAGTTGAATTTTTGACAATCCCAGAACAACCTCAGCTAGGAGATCAGGTGTAGAAATATATGTGTCATACAAATGTATATATATGTCTGTATATGTGTATATATGACTGTATCGAAAGGCTATTTTGAGAAAAGCCTTCGAACTGATGTATTTTTGAAAAATTTTGAAATGAAAAGAAATGACAATCACATTTTGACATGTTCAATGGATGAAATGTTGAAATTATGTGATGATTAAAACTATTTTTACTTATATTGTAAAAGTATGTGAAAATCTAATGATCGACTCTCATGTGATTATAGGAAGTAGAAAAGATGGTGAATCCACAAAACCTGAGGAACATAAGAGGGCGTCCAGTCCTGTCAGAAAGGGTGGACGAGTTACAAGCTTTAATTGAGGCTAAAATGAGAGAAAATGTTGAACTAAGGCAAAGACTGGAGCAAATGGAACAAAGATAAGGACAAAAAGAGAGCCAAAACCCACAAATGGTCGCACCTGAACAAGAAGTGCAGCCAGTATTACCAGAAGAAGTAATAGAACCCCAACCCCAACCCCAGGTCAACCATGAGCTACTATATGAAAGATTCTGACGAATGAAGCCGCTGGAGTTTGAGGGTTCCACAAACCCTCTAGAAGCAGAAGAATGGTTATCCTCACTCCATATGATCTTGGAATTTATGGAGCTGAACGATCAGGAAAAGATTATGTATGTGTCCTTTGTTCTGAAAAAAGATGCAAGATTTTGGTGGGAATCCATTAAGTTGAGAAGGAACATGTTTACAATGTCTTGGTTGGACTTTCTGGAGGAGTTTAATCAGAAATATTACAATCCTGCATTACTGTGATCACAACAAAGAGAGTTTGCAGAATTAAAGCAGGGGGACATGTTAGTAATTGAAGTCTGTAGCAAGTTCGACCAGTTGTCCTGACTATGCCCATACACTATCACCACTGAGAGGGAGAAAATCTAGAAGATGCTAGGAATGTTCCATCCTGAAATCTCAACATTGGTGGACAGTGGATTAACATCACCTACTACTGTATCCGATTGTGTAAGCAGGGTGTTGAGGGCTGAATACTACTTGGTTCGACAGAAGGAGGAAAAGGAAAAGATTTGGGATGCTAGGAAGAAGGAAAAAGTCTTGGCCAAAGCTGTACAAGTTAGATCCCAGGTCAGACAAAGCAGCAAACCGAATCAGAACACTAAGGCTGGACAAGCAAGTACTTCTAGTCAGCAGTCCCAGGGGAAGAGAAAAGGAAATAATTTTGGAAATAGGAACCAGCAGAGAAGAATGAACAATAATGCTGGCCTTATTGTTCGAGACTGTGTAGTCTGCAGGAAGAGACATGCAGGCCGATGCAGACTTGGCCCAAATGCCTGTTTCCAATGTGGGAAGGACGATCATTTTGTCAGAAACTGTCTAGAAAATAGGCAAAATGTGCAAGGTTTGTCTCAGTCACAACAGCAACGTTCCTAGGCACATTCACTACAGGCTAAGGTTGAAGGTTTGTCCCACTTTGAGAGGTAGGAAAGACCAGAATGCTTGCCTCGTGCGGATGCTAGAGTCATGGTCGATACCAAGGAAGATGCAGAAGCCAGAACGTCAAATGTAGTGACAAGTCAGCTTTCTGTCACTAATAATTTGGCATCTGTTTTATTTGATTCTGGAACTACGCATTCTTTCATTTCATACCAGTTTATGAATAGGATAGGATATCTTAAAGATAATATAGGTATGACATTTAGAACCACACTATCCTCGAGGAAAGTCTTGATGTCCAGTTACTGGTTACCTCATGTACCAATAATTGTGGCAAATAGGGAATTGTTTGCAGAATTGATTGTGATGGAGCTTGCTGACTACGATGTAATACTAGGAATGGATTTCCTAGGGAAGTATCAAGCCACGATCGATTGTCGAAAGTGGAAGATAAGGTTTCAACCCGACCAAGAAGATGGATTTGAGTAGGTTGATACATCATGCAAATCGAAGAAGATAATGATCACCTCGATGAACGCAAGAAGGCTAATGTCTAGCGGTTATACTGGATACTTAGCATGTATATTGGACTTGATGAAGGAACAGAAGCTTCAACCTGAAGATTTTCCTATTGTAAAGGAATTCATTGATGTCTTCCCAGAGGAATTACCAGGATTACCGCTTGAACGAGAAATCTCCTTTGAGATTGAGCTAATGCCAGGAATTGCACCTATCTCAAAGGCACCATACCGAATGGCATCGACCGAATTAAAAAAGTTACAAGAGCAGTTGAAGGAGCTTCTTGACAAAGGATTTATACGCCCGAGTTATTCCCCATGGGGTGCTCCTGTATTGTTCGTCAAGAAGAAGGATGGATCATTGTGCATGTGCATTGACTACCAGGAGTTGAACAAGGTCACTGTCAAGAATAGGTATCCATTACCTAGAATTGATGACTTGTTCGATCAACTAAAAGGCGCAGCAGTATTCTCCAAGATTAATCTACGATCAGGATACCATCAACTGAGGATCAAGGAGAGTGACATCCACAAGACCGCATTTCAGACCTGCTACGGTCATTACGAATTTCTTGTAATGCCGTTTGGGTTAACAAATGCGCCAACTGCTTTTATGGACTTGATGAATTGAGTCTTTAAGGAATATTTAGATAAATTTGTCATTGTGTTTATCGATGACATAGTCATTTATTCAAAGACTCACGAGGAGCATGAAGAACATCTGAGGATTATCCTGCAAACGATAAGGAAGCATCAACTCTATGCCAAATTTTCTAAATGTGAATTTTGGCTAGATAGAGTACATTTTCTTGGACATGTGGTTTCCAAGGAAGGAATCACTGTGGATCCTACAAATGTGGAGGCAATCAAAGAATGGCCTGTACTTAAGAGCGTGATAGAAATATGGAGTTTCTTAGGTCTAGCCAGCTATTATAGAAGATTTGTAGAGGGATTCGCATGACTCGCTACACCTCTTACAGCTTTGACACGCAAGGAGAGGAAGTATAAGTGGATGGAGGTGTGCGAAAGAAGCTTCCAAGAGCTGAATAAATGACTAACGAGCGTGCCGATACTTACACTTCCTACTTAAGGGGAGATGTTCGTGATATACGATACCTCGAAGATGGGATTAGGAGCTGTCCTGATACAAGGCAATAAGGTGATTGCCTATACCTCGCGTTAATTAAAGGACCATAAGAAGAGTTATCCCACGCATGACTTGGAACTTGCCACAGTAGTATTCACATTAAATATCTCAGCGACACTATCTATATAGAGCTCAGTGTCAGATTTATACTGACCACCCAAGTTTAAAGTATTTCTTTATGCAAAAAGAGCTAAATATGTGGCAAAGGAGATGGCTGGAGCTAGTAAAAGACTATGATTGTGAAATCCTCTACCATCCTGGAAAAGCCAATCACGTTGCAGATGCATTAAGTAGGAAATCTACTGTCTCGCAACAACTGCTGATTGGAAAACTTCCAAAGCCATTGCAGTAAGAAATCAACATACTAAAGGTGGAGCTAATAGTTGGAAATTGGCTACACTACAGTTGGAATCAACGTTGTATGAGGATATTAGAGAGGCTCAGAAATGAGATCTGAAGCTAACAAGTTCCAAGAAGAAGTATCTAAAGATGGATTAATCCTACATCAGGGAAGAATTCAAATTTCAGATGATGAAGAATTAAGAAATCAAATTATGACAGAAGCCCATGAAACGTAATATTTAGTATATCCCGGAGCCAGTAAGATGTACTAGGATTTAGTGCAATTCTGGTGGAAAAGGATGAAAAAGGACATTGTGGAGTTTGTAAGTAGATGCATGATGTGCCAAAATGTTAAGGCTGAACAACGTCATCTATGCGGAAAACTAGAACCGTTGGAGATTCCGGAATGGAAATAGGAACATATCACAATGGACTTTATGGTAGGGCTACCAAAGACCCGAGAAGTTTATGATGCCGTTTGGGTTATTGTTGATAGGTTGACAAAGACGATAAAGTTTATTGTAGTGAAAATGACCTTTTCGTTGGAAAAGTTAGCATTCGTTGGAAAAGTTAGCAAGCTTGTATGTCAACCATATAGTCAGAGTACATGGAGTTCCTAAATCCATTGTGTCAGATCGTGATCCACGATTCACTTTGAACTTCTGGACATGTGTGCAAGAAGCTATGGGAACAAAAGTGCATCTGAGCATAGCATTTCATCCACAGACAAACGGGCTATCTGAACGGACAATTCAAATGCTAGAAGACATGCTTCACGTGTGTACAATCGATTTCCCGGGGAGCTAGAACGAGAAACTTCCATTGGTAGAGTTTTCGTATAATAACAGCTACCAAGCTTCGATAGGTGTGGCACCTTATGAAGCTTTATATGGAAGGAAGTGTAGATTACCGATTCATTGTTATGATTTACAAGAAAAACGATTGTATAAGATAGATTTCATATAAGAAATAGTGGATGCAGTTACAAAAATATAGCAACTAATGAAAATAGCCCAGAACTGATAGAAGAGCTATGCGGACAAAAGATGAAGAGCCCTAGAGTTCAAGAAGGGGATTTTGTATTCCTAAGAGTTTCGCCAATGAAAGGAATAATGCGGTTTGGAAAGAAAGGGAAATTGAGTCTAAGATATATTGGACCATATGAGATTATCGAATGCATTGGTAAAGTCGCTTATAGATTGGCGTTACCTCCAGAAATGTCATCAGTACATAATGTGTTTCATGTGTCGATGCTACGGAAGTATATATCGGATCCATCCCATATGCTGAAACATGAACCGATCCAGATTCAAGAAGATCTGACTTACGAGGAAAGGCCTGTTCGAATCCTGGCACGAGAAAATAAGGTTTTGAGGAACAAAATGATCTCATTAGTCAAAGTGCTATGAAGAAATTACAAAGTTAAAGAGGCTACATGGGAGCGAGAAGACGAAATTAGGAATTTGTACTCTCACTTGTTCTAAATTTTCGGGGACGAAAATTTTATAAGGAGGGGTGAATGTGATAACCAGGAATTTTAGATTCTTGGAGTAGATTAAAATTGTATGTAAGTATGAATTTTAATAAATAAATTATGAAAAGGTTGTGTTTTAATACTGTTGTGAATACTATAAAAATGTTTCGATAGTGTTAAAGTAAGTGAGTTCGGGGATAGAAAATCTTACCGAACAGAATCGGGTGAGACGGGTCGAAAATGTAGTCAAAAACCCTAGGGAGTGCACTAAAAAAGCACTAGAAAAATAGAAATTTACAATAGAGAATTCTGACCAAACAGAAGTAAAACAAAGCAAACCGATCGCACCGAAGGCACCTGGAACGCGCCTACGTAATTTCAGTAAAGTTCCATTCGGTTTGACTTTTAGTCAAAATTTGACCACGAATTAATATGAATTAATTCATAGGATGACATCACATTAATGATGTCATTAATAGAATTTTGGTAGCTTGGAAAGAAAGGAAAAAAAAGATGCATGGTTAGGATTGGTTACTTTTGAGATCAATGGCAAAGATCAAGCCAAAAAGGCTTGAAAAAATTTTGGAAAGTTAAGAAAAAAGGCCATTTAGCCACTTGTAAGATGGCAGCCCAAATTTTTAAATTTTGGCCCAAAAAATTTACATTTTAGCCCATGAACAATTAGGAATTTATTGGGAAAAAATTGCCAAAAGATCCCTTGATTTTTGCCTATAAATAGGCTTCAAAATTCATTAGAAAAATTAGAGAAAAGTGACCAAACTCTTGCCATTTTTGCAGCCAAAAATCAGTGACCCTTAGGTGTATTCCAATCCAAAAATTTCCAAAATTTCACACCAAAATAGCCTTTAATCATAACCAAGGTTGCAAGGGAACAAATTCATAAGGTTAGCTTCTAAATTGAAGCAATTTTTCATGTGTTTTCTTAGTAAAAATCCGTGGGTATGGAGGTGTAGAAACATTGAAAAAAAAATGGATGTTTTGTTAATATTATGAGTGGTTTGGTGTTTTAGAATTTGAAGCATGAATTAGATTTAAGAAACAAGCAAAAATTTTGCATGTTTCCATGAAAAATCCGTGGCCTTGTAATTTGAAAAAAATGATGATTTGCTTAATAGTTTTTGTTCATTTAGTAACATATTGAATTAAGCATGAATTAGAATCAAGAAAACAAGAAAATTGGATGCATTTTCATGCTAAAATCCGTGGGTAATAAACACTAGAAAATGGGAAATTTTTAGTGTTGAATAGGAATGTGTAATGTTGACAAAAACCCTAGGAAAGAAAACAAGATTTTCTATGTGAATTTGCATGAAAAATCCGTGGCTAATGCTAGGGTTGAAATGAAAATTTTTTTAGGTTTTAATGTTGTTTTACACATTAGAAAACCTAAGAGTGATATGTGATATTGGAATGTTGTGATGAAAAACATTTGGTGATGATTAACATGCTAAACCAAGGCTAGGTTTGGGAAAAATTTGATGTTGAGTATTGATTTTTAAAAATTGGTTAATGTGGAAAATTTTTATACAAAGGAAACTTTGTATAAAATAGGCCTCTGGTACATGGCAGGTACAAAGGTCCTGAGGCGTACCTAATGCCGGGAAAACCTTAAAATACAAGCGAAAATACTACCGAAATTTCCAAAATGGCATAAGGGCATTTCAGGAAACGAGAGATAAAATATTAGACTTAGGAAGGAAACCGGGACCCCTCGGTGGATTAGGATTGAAAATGGAAAACTAACCTAAGAGGCATAGTAAACCGACCCTTAATGACAAACATGCCTAAAATAGGAAAAAAATTCATGTTAGGGGTATTTTGGGAAACGAGGGAAAAAAATTAGGTCGGGATAGGAAAGCGAGCCCTTCAGGGACCAAGGGCCGGGGACGGAATGAAGAACGTTTTAGGAGTAATGAAATGGCCATTTGAGGCCCTGAAACGCTTGAAAACGAGAAACGACCCTAGGTAATGGATGAATAGTAACCAGGGGTCGGGAAAATAAATAATTGAAATTTTGTAGCAAATTAAGCTGTAAAATAATACAGAAGCCTGGAGAATATTATTTTAAGATATTTGGGCTTAGAAAATTCAAGAAAAATGATAGAACGGAATAGTTACGGTCCCGAGAACCGTCAAGGGTAAAATGATCATTTTGACCAAAAATTTCCGGAAGGCTCGGAAAGAACCATAAAGGACCTAGAATAACTTAAATAAAATTCTAGGACCCAAAATAGAGATTTTAGAGTTGAAAATCTAGAGTTTAATTAGTACACGGGCGTGCATAGTGAAACACGATCATGTAAAATAAAACCGAGATGTACACAGTCAGAGACACGGGCGTGTTGCAGACCGTGTACCATATAAAGAATTGAAATTCTTTGTAAAATTTATCACAAAATAAATATAATTAAAGTGATAATTAATAAAGGATATTAATAGAGAATATTATACCTGTTGGAACCCAAATTAGAGATAGAACTGCGGAGGAGTTTCGGAAGTGGACATTATTGCAGTATTGGTAAGTTCAAGCATTTTCATGAATGTAACATGAAATACTGTATTACTTTGTTATATACTAGTTGTACATTAGGTATCAAGTCCTATGGACATTTGGGGATTAGTTACTATAACAAGACCCACATATTAAAAGGAAAAAAATATCTAAGGCCTACGGGCGATGGAGGTTAGTGACCTTGAGGTGACGATTAATGTCACTTGGTCAAAACTATAATTGAAAGATGATGATAAAACCATTTAAGGCATACCGCCCCTCCAACGTTGTGATGGAGGTTTTTCAGTTCCTATAGGGATATAATAAGGGCTGTGGAGGTAAAAGCTCTAGGGTCGCTCCCTAGGCCCTCCCAGTCAGTGCGTAAGATAAATTATCAGTACTGCCATAAAAGAGCTCAATACCAGAGTACAAATAGAGAAGGAATAATCAATAATATGATAAAAGCCATAATTGAGCATAATTAAAGCTTACACTAAGTATAGCGAACTCGGTTAGAGAAATATGAATAGTAATCAGTTAGGCTAAGGTGAATAGTAATCAATTAGGCTAATGTGAATAGTATCCAGTTAAAGTAATGTGAATAGTAACCTGTTAGGGTAACAGTGTGACGCCTCGTGCCCTCAGTGGCCCAGACCATCACTGAAAACTATTACTTGCTTCTTGCTTTAACTTTTACTTTAAAACTGATACTTAACTTGCTTAATTTGATATCATAAATTTAGAGGAAAATTTTTTTTTTTGATTATATATACTGTTAGGAAATGCCCTAAGCATTAGAGACATTTTGATGTATTAATTTTGAACTAAATAATAAAATTATATATAGAGGTTGTTCATTACATTGCTATTTGTCCTCATTTTATTTACATGGTAAAGTAAATGTAAGCAAATATGGCTCCCTGACTGCTTGTGTTAAACTATTAAAACGTTGCATGCAATGATTTTTGTATGCGAAAAGACAATGTTCTAAAGTAAGCGGTCTAAACTATGGTCTGTAGTCTATGGGGTTAGACCGACCATCTAACTCATGTTAAGACTATTATGTTGTCTAAAGCCTTGGAGGGAATGGTTTGTCTTGATTGTCTAGAGCATAGACTCCCAAGTACTGTGACAACCGGGAAATTCTGGCATTCTCGAAAGAAAAAGACAATTGTATATGTGTGACAACTTGTACTATTTAAAGAGTGAAATAAATAAATTTATATTGTTTAGAATATATTAAAATGTTCTGACAATGCGGATGGATAAAAATTCGGTGTTGAGAAATTTTACTGAAGCAAAACGGGTGAAACGGTGTCAAAACGACATTAAAAACCCTAACCGGTGCCTATGGTGCACTAAAAGATGAAAAACTTTAAGGATTGATTTTGATCAAATAGAAACAGTATAAATTGATCCGACTGCACTGGAGACCACAGGAACCCGCCGGGACGATTCCAGGAAAATTTCGACTAAATCCGACATTGGTCAAAAAGTAGTCGAATTAATATGAATAGTAAAGTCAAAGTCAAACTTTTGACATTGCATTTATGACATCATTTAAGCCATTTATTAAATGTGTAAAAAGTGGTGGTTGGTGGCATTAACGGATAAGATCAATTTGCTTTATGATCTAAAGGCCTAGATTTGGCCAAAATTAGCCAAATTAATTTTGGCAAAAATGGGAAAGTATTTGGCTAGAAAAGTGTTGAAATTTAATTGGTGGAAAGCCTAATTAATTGGGTTCTTTAACAAAAAGGGTCGGTTGCTTTGTGCTTAGTGAATCCGTAGCTAATTCAAAGAGAAAGAAAGCCAAAAATTTTTTCTAAGTGTTCCCTAGAGCAAACCGTGAGCACCCAAGAGAAACCAAGCTAAAAATTCAAACTTCCTTCACCAAAATGGTAATAAAATCTTCATTGAAGTCAAGGGAAGCAAGAAATCAAGGTAGCTATCTTTGGTTTGCATTTTCTCTTGCTTTTTCATTGAAAAATCCATGGGTTAAATGGTGTGAAGGATCAAAATTTTTAGGTTGGTTTTGGTTGATTTGGTGCTTGGGTTTTGTTAAGGGTGTGATTAGTAGAAAAACCATGTATTTTGTTTAAAGAAAAACAAAGTTTTGGTTGGTTTTTCAATGGTAAATCCGTGGCTTACCTTGTGTGTTTGTTCATGGATTGTTGTTAATTAAGTGTTGTGATGTTTTAAATCATGTTTTGGATTAAAGGAAAGCATGATTTGCATGGTTAGAAAGCTTGGAAAAATTTTGGCATCTAATAACCCTAAAATGGCCGTGTGATATGGTTAGGGTTTGGTGAACATTTTTGCATGATTAACTTGATGTTTGGATAGTTTAAATCATGCATTGAATTATGGAAATGTTGGTTATGAGGTTGAAAGCATGAAACAAAATGTTATGCATGTTTTTACCTAAAGTGGCCGTGGGGTGTGAATGGTTAAAAAACCCTAAGAATTGTGTTGTAAAATGCATGGAAAATGGCTTGAAAATGTGCTAGGTAATAGCCTTTGAATAGCGAAAAATTTGGTTAAAGAATTGAAAAGTTTTGGCTATGTTTTGGATAGGAAAACCTAAGGACAAAATTGAAAGAATTTTGTTAATAGTGTACGGAAATGTGAATTGTTCAATGTGTGAGCTTTTATGTAAAAGTTTGGGAAACTTTTACATAAAATAGGACTTTGGTATGGTACGTGGCAGGTACACATGGTTCGAGGCGTACCTAACACCGGTAGCCTTAAATTTATGCCGAAATGCTGCCGAAATTTCGAAAAACAGCATTTAGGGCAAAAAGGGAATCGAGAGTAAAAGTTTAGGGTCGGGTCGGAAACCTGAGTCCCTTAAGGAAAATTGAATAAGGAAAACCTAAGGGGTGGTTCATGAATAGTAACCCTCCCCTTAAAAATGTAAAACACGAGTGAAACTGAAAAACCGACCTCGAGGGGGGGGCGTTTTTGGGAAACGAAGTAAAGGTCCGAGTCGGGTACGGAAAATCCGAGTCTTGGAGACCTAAATCGGGAATGTCTAGATGAACGTTTTAAGTTTTAGTAAAACGCTCATTTGAGGCACCGAAACGATAGAAAATCACTAAACCAACGTAAGGGTCGGAATAGTACTTCCCTAGGGTCGGGAAGGTGAAAAATGGAAATAAAATATAAATGAACCCGGTAATGAATAAGAAAAGAATAAAAAAAGTTCTTGAGAGCCAAAAGTGCAGTCTAGATAAAGAAAATCCCATCAGGGGCATAATTGTAATTTTACTAAAATACAGGGGCAAAATCATAATTTTTCAAAAGTTGAGAAAAATTAGGAAAATGATATATAAAGCCTAAAAAGTTATAAATAGGTTTTATTTAAGCTTTTTAATAAAAAAATAAAAGCTATAAATGGAAATGAAATTAACAGACAAGGTTTTGTCTGTAGGATCCCAAAATCGACTCACAAGGAGAGCGATTAAAGATCCATGAAGGAAAAGGAGAAGAAACGGATAAGGTAAGTTCAGACATTTACTTGTATGCAACATGTAGCATTATTATTACTAATTTTGATGTACTAACTATAAGTTAGGTACATGTGTGCTAAGGGCACTATTATAGAATAGAGAGACAGACGAAATGTGCTACGGGCACTATTGAAAATGGGACACATAATAAATTGTGCTTCGGGCACTAGAGCGAGATTAATGAAACTCACTACATGAAATTAAAATGTGAACCATTCCTAACCACGAGGCAATATGAAGTCACCGAGTTAGAACTTTAAAAAGTCGGTAATGAAACCACTTTTGGCGTAGCAGCCTTCCGTACGGGGAGGTAAACTTTGGCTTCGGGGTTATGATGATGAGATTAAGGCTGTGGAGGTCAACACTAATGTACCGCTCCCAGTCATGTACAACTTTACCTTCGGGGCTATGATGATGAGATTAAGGCTATGGAGGTCAACACTAATGCACCGCTCCAAGTCATGTACACTAAAATGATCGGCCAACATGAGCTCAAAACCAGAACATAAATAAAGATAATTACCTAAAACTGAAACTATGCCATAATTAAGCATAAGACAGTTTCGTGAGAGTACTAACACCGTGGTTGATGTACTATTGATATACTGTGTTGTGGTCAAAGTTACTATTTATGATAAATAGTAGTCAAAGTTACTATTTATTATGAATAGTATTATTCATAGATATTCTATTTCTTGCATGTTTGAACTTACTGAGCCTGTAGCTCACTATTTTTACTTATGTTGCAGGTAAGTAACCAGCTCACTAGCTTTGTATGGCTGGATGGCGAACGGGATGGCGAACGGGATAGCGAGTGTCCAGTGGGATGGGAAGCTAAGGGATATGGTTCTGTCAGAGTTTTTCCGCTGAGCGTTAACAAAGAAAGGAAAAAGAAACAGTTCTTTTGTAATAATATATATTTTGCGAAAGTACTGTTTTATGTAAATTACTTTGTACTTGTAAATAAAGTGATTAGTGGATAATGTTTTACATTATGTTTTTAAAATAAAATCCTCCAAAAATGTCATGTTTTAAAGAGAGATAGATTAGCTGGCGACCCATGAGAGTACAATCTATCGCAGTTAGCTATGAAGCTTAACTGTAATAGTATGTATGATCTCTACGAAGGGCGGGTCACCACAGTTGGTATCAGAGTCATGTTGACCATATCCTGATTTGACACTTCACCCATCTGCACCGTAATCCAAGTAAGTAGTTTACTTAAGTCCCAATGTCCGGCACTTAGACCCCCGGTGCTAGAGAGGCCTGCAGTACCAGCACCAACCCCTGTAGATGTAGTACATCCTTGACCGGTACTTCATCCACCTGTAGTAGTAGACATTCCAGTTGTTGGTGGACGCCAACATATTGGTGTGAGAGTTTCGGCTCGAGCAGTACAGGCATTTAGAGCTAATAGTCCTCCTATGTTTGATGGTGGATGACAGTCAATGAAGATAAAGAATTGGCTCCATGCAATAGAGAGGATTATGGTGATGTGTGATATTGATCAAGAGATGTGGATCCAATTGGCAATAAGTATATTTCAGGGAAATGCTCGATTATTCTGGGATTATTGTGATCAAGAGATTCTGTTGGGTTGAGTTTTGTCAGCGATTGGCTGATCAGTTTTCACCTAAGGATCCTACACGGACTCCTACACCCACGTATCCTGGATTTGATGAGGCTAGGGACTATATTCTCTAGACAGAGAGGATGGTCATGTTGTCTGGTGAGACAGTTATGTCTTACGCAGCACGATTTGAGGAGAATATTATGAGGAGATGTCCGTTGCCCAACCTCACTAAAGCGAACTATTGTGAGCTTTTCTAGAAAGGTTTACCTATGGAGGTGAGACAAAGGGTGATTAAGCTATATCCTCCTATGCTCCAAGAGTTTGTAGTGACGATCAGGACGATCGAGAGGGAGATTACGATTGAGCATTTGTCACAGAGTCGATGAGAGACACTGTGTCAAGATGAGATGATGGCGCGCATCTTTGGGCCGAGAAGGATGATGAATGATCATGAGGCCAGACTGTCTAGACCACGAGGAGGTGATGACTCAGGATAGGAAGCATTGCCTGGGGGTGGTGGTGACTCAGATGATTCAGATGATGATAAGGATCCAAATGAATATCCTCTAGTCCCAGACGCAGGACATGTGTGACCTGTAGATGTATTCATGTACACAAGTAGCTTATAGAGAAAAGCTCTTTTGTATAGACTTATGGCTAAGATGTATATGATGGCCGATATATATATGACTGGTGATGGTTATGTATGATATATAAATGTTTTGCTATGAATGAAATATCGAAATGATTATATGTTGAACGATGATGTGTTATGATGATGTGGCTTTACATTACCCTGAATTTTGTAAATTCATATGATTTTATGAATGTGGTCATGGAAAAGCTAACGGTGAATTGTTGTGCTATAATAGGATAATAGGCAAGATGGTGGATACGCGAAATCAACCAGAGAGACGAGAACGACGTCCTAATCTCATGGAAAGAGTAGAGCAATTACAAGCTTTACTAGAAGGTTAGATGCAAGAAAATGCTGATCTAAGACAACGAGTAAAGGATTTAGAACAGAGGCAAGGTTCTAAAGGTACCCAAGTGGAACAGGAAGCTGAGGTAGATTCGGTTATTCCTCCAGCTGCTGTACATGAGAGAGTTCCTGAACCGCCACCGGTAGTAAATCTGGAACCCTTCTATGAAAGATTTAGGTGTATGAGGCCGCCAGAATTTGATGGTTCTACTAATCCTCTAGAGGTTGAAGACTGGTTGTCATCATTGCAAGTGATCCTGGAATTCATGAATTTAACTGACCAGGAGAAGGTCGCATGTGCATCTTTTGTGTTGAGGAAAGATGCTCGTTTTTGGTGGGACACTATGCGACTGAGAAGAAATGTGTCTACCATGAGTGGATAGAATTTCTGGAAGAATTTAACCAGAAATACTATGATCCTGCATCTATGAGACTACATCAGAAAGAGTTCTCAGAATTGAAGCAAGGAAATATGTTGGTGAGTGAAGTTTGCCAAAAGTTCAATCAGTTATCCCGCTTATATCCCTATGTAGTCCCTACTGAGAGGGAGAAAATACAGAAAATGATTGGGATGTTCAGGCTAGAAATTGTGGCATTTGTAGATAGTGGACAGATACCACCTACTTCTGTAGCAGATTGTGTTAGTCATGCCATGAGAGCTAAGTTTCATGTAGCCCGATAGAAGGAGGAAAGAGAGAAGAACTGGGAGGCTAAGAAGAAGGAGAGAGTTTTGGCTAAGTCTACACAAGCTGGTCAATCTAGCGTTACCTCTCGAATTGTCGGCATTGCATTATGTATTTCTTGTATCCATGCTGAGAAAGTATATACCAGATCCGTCCTATGTGTTGAAGCATGAACGTATTTAGATCCACGAGGATTTGACATATGAAGAACAACCTATTCGAGTACTGGCTCGTGAAGAGAAAGTACTGAGGAATAAGACAATCCCACTAGTGAAGATTTTGTGGAAAAATCACAACATTGAATAAGCTACATGGGAACGAGAAACAGAGATGAGGAGTTTATACCCCCACTAGTTCTAATTTTCGAGGACGAAATTTTTATAAGGAGGGGTGAATGTGACAACCGGGAAATTCTGGCATTCTCGAAAGAAAAAGTACAATTGTATATGTGCGACAACTTGTACTATTTAAAGAGTGAAATAAATAAATTTATATTGTTTAGAATGTATTAAAATGTTCTGACAATGCTGATGGATAAAAATTCGGTGTTGAGAAATTTTGCTGAAGCAAAATGGGTGAAACGGTGTCAAAACGACATTAAAAACCCTAATCGGTGCCTATGGTGCACTAAAAGACGAAAAACTTTCGGGATTGATTTTGATCAAACAGAAGCAGTATAAATTGATCCGACTGCATCGAAGACCTCAGGAACCCGTCGGGACGATTCTAGGAAAATTTCGACTCAATCCGACATTGGTCAAAAAGTAGTCAAATTAATATGAATAGTGAAGTCAAAGTCAAACTTTTGACTTTGCATTTATGACATCATTTAAGCCATTTATTAAATGTGTAAAAAGTGGTGGTTGGTGGCATTAACGGATAAGATCAATTTGCTTTATGATCTAAAGGCCTAGATTAGCCAAATTAATTTTGGCCAAAATTAGCCAAATTAATTTTGGCAAAAATGGGAAAGTACTTGGCTAGAAAAGTGTTGAAATTTAATTGATGGAAAGCCTAATTAATTGGGTTCTTTAACAAAAAGGGTCGGTTGCTTTGTGCTTAGTGAATCCGTAGCTAATTCAAAGAGAAAGAAAGCCAAAAAAATTTTCTAAGTGTTCCCTAGAGCAAATCGTGAGCACCCAAGAGAAACCAAGCTAAAAATTCAAACTTCCTTCACCAAAGTGGTAATAAAATCTTCATTGAAGTCAAGGGAAACAAGAAATCAAGGTAGCTATCTTTGGTTTGCATTTTCTCTTGCTTTTTCATTGAAAAATCCATGGGTTAAATGGTGTGAAGGATCAAAATTTTTAGGTTGGTTTTGGTTGATTTGGTGCTTGGGTTTTGTTAAGGGTGTGATTAGTAGAAAAACCATGTATTTTGTTTAAAGAAAAACAAAGTTTTGGTTGGTTTTTCAATGGTAAATCCGTGGCTTACCTTGTGTGTTTGTTCATGGATTGTTGTTAATTAAGTGTTGTGATGTTTTAAATCATGTTTTGGATTAAAGGAAAGCATGATTTGCATGGCTAGAAAGCTTGGAAATATTTTGGCATCTAATAACCCTAAAATGGCCGTGTGATATGGTTAGGGTTTGGTGAACATTTTTGCATGATTAACTTGATGTTTGGATAGTTTAAATCATGCATTGAATTATGGAAATGTTGGTTATGAGGTTGAAAGCATGAAACAAAATGTTATGCATGTTTTTACCTAAAGTGGCCGTGGGGTATGATGTAGGAAAATAAATCGGCAAAAACGTATCAGAGTGGCGCAGCGGAACAATAAAAATTTTTAGATCGTTAAATATCTCATGATGCCATATACAATAAATCAACAACAATTAAAACTCATACCTCAAGGACGCCAATCTGCAGGAGGAGAATGACCAGAGGCTTCAACCAACTAGCCTTCTCTACTATTCTCCAATTCCTGAATGGCTGAGTGTGTGGGCACTCTGAACCTCGATCGGTATGCTAGCACTGCTAGTCTTCTTCCGACCACCCAGATCTCTAAAGAACTTTATTGTCACGATGAGCTGTGCAACAATAAGCCTGCTCACCTGAGAGTCTGTGGTCTGTGAGAACTGGAGTGGCAGGACCTCTATTTATAGACCTGCATTAGGTGATTCTCTGAATTCGAATTGGACTAGGAAAAGATTTTTTCCCTTATCTTTAACCAAAAAATCCGAATTTTTCCATAGGATAATCCTAACAATAAATTCGGTTTTTCCTAAGATAAATCCAATCCAAATCTTAACAAGATTTTAACTAGAATTTTATCTCCCTTTTTCAACCAAAAAATCCGAAATTCACAAGGAGAAAATCCTCCAAAAGATTTCGGCCATTATGGATAAGGGAGAATCAAAAATTCCACTAGGATTTTCAAGCTTGAATCTTATCTCAACCTTATCCAAAAATAACCGAATTTTCCTTGGATAAAGGCTCCAAAATTTCGGCCACTTTTAGGGAAGGAGAGAATCCAAATTCAACTAGGATTGAAACTTGAATTTTCCCTTGAATCTTATCCACAAAAACCGAATTTTCCATTGAGGATTATCCTCAAAAAATTCACCCACTTTTGTTGGGATTTGGATTCAAAATTCAAGTAGGATTCTAACAAGATTATCCTCTCCAAATCCAACTCAAATTCGAATTTCAAACCTTGTGGATTTTCCACAACAAATTCGAATCCTACTTAGACTGTGATTCAAAATTTGAATTTCAAATTTCAAATTCAAATTTCAAATTTCAAATTTCAAATTTCAAATTTCAAATTTAAATTTCAAATTCAAATTTCAAATTCGAATTTCAAATTCAAATTTCAAATTCAAATTTCAAATTCAAAATTCAAATTTCAAATTTCAAAATTCAAATTTCAAATTTCAAATTTCAAATTCCACAAAACGGTTGTGTTTCATATTCTTGTTCTCATGGATAATTTTCTACAACTCCAATCCAATCTCAAATAAAATCATGGCAACTTTATTTGGAGTTCTAATAATTGTGTACTCTATTATCCAAAACAAAATCTGAATCCAACCGGAGAGAATCTTGTCTACCATCCTAATCCTGTGTCATCACCATCCATGTATAATAAACTAGCCAATAGCATACACAAATCAATTTTCTAAACGTTAAGGAATTATGTGGAGCTAGTAGAGGGACTGATTGGACATATATAATTGGGCTCTCGTGATTCCATATGATCATCATTCTTTACCGAACAACTCAATCATATGATCACTAATTTCAGAGTCACACCACTATAAACCTGAAACTGAACTCCCAATTATATATCGTATTACGTAAGCCTGTGACGAGCTACCATCCAATGACCTTGTCATGTATGCAAAACCCTCATATGATATCCATGATCAGCCTTAGGTCAAAGTCCGTTTAAGCCTACTGATCAGGCTATCTTAAAGTTCCATTATACTACCGAATCAAGAAAATGATTATTCACCATATGTGAATAAGAAGTCATCCGCCCAGCAGACGACCCAAGGCCTTGTCCATTTTCACATTCAGTATAATGCCTTTAAGAGGATACCTTTAACTCCTCAGAGCTATGATTCCGATATCTACAAACAAATCCTTCATCGTATACAAGTCATGCACCCAACGAACCGGTCTATAAGCTTACTACCTCTGAGACGCTTTAGCCATTGGAACATCAAAGTACACAAGTCATATACATGAAGTAGTTCATTTACTCAGGATTAAGGTTATTGCACAATGAACGTCAAAAGCAGATTGATCCACTCATAGCGGACTACGTAGATCAATCACGCTTTAGTCCCGGTCTAATATGTCACCACCGAACAACATATCCATGTCTCTACTTGGGAGTCCAGCTCCAGACAGTCAAGACAAACCGTCCCCTCCAAGGCTTTAGACAACATAATAGTCTTAACATGAGTTAGATGCTCGGTCTAACCCCATAGACTACAGACCATAGTTTAGACTGCTAACTTTAGAACATTGTCTTCTCGCATACAAAAGTCCATTGCATGCAACGTTCCAACAGTTTTAACACAAGCAGTCAGTGAGCCATATTTGCTTACATTTACTTTAACATGTAAATAAGACGAGGACAAATTGCAATGTAATGAATAACCTCTATGTATAATTTTATTATCCAGTTCAAAATGAATACATCAAAATGTCTCTAATACTTAGGGCATTTCCTAACATATGAATGGTTAAAAAATCCTAAGAAGTGTGTTGTAAAATGCATGGAAAATGGCTTGAAAATATGCTAGGTAATAGCCTTTGAACAGCCTAAAATTTGGTTAAAGAATTGAAAAGTTTTGGCTAGGTTTTGGATAGGAAAACCTAAGGGCAAAATTGAAAGAATTTTGTTAATGGTGTATGGAAATGTGAATTGTTAAATGTGTGAGCGTTTATGTAAAAGTTTGGGAAACTTTTACATAAAATAGGACTTTGGTATAGTACGTGACAGGTACACATGGTTCAAGGCGTACCTAACGCAGGTAGCCTTAAATTTATGCCGAAATGCTGTAGAAATTTCGAAAAACAGCATTTAGGGCAAAAAGGGAATCGAGAGTAAAAGTTTAGGGTCAGGTATGAAACCCGAGTCCCTTGAGGAAAATTGAATAAGGGAAACCTAAGGGGTGGTTCATGAATAGTAACACATCCCCTTAAAAATGTAAAACGCGAGTGAAACTGTAAAACGCGAGTGAAACTGAAAAACCGACCCCGAGAGGGGGGGGGCGTTTTTGGGAAACGAAGTAAAGGTCTGAGTCGGGTACGGAAAATCCGAGTCTCAGAGGCCTAAATCGGGAACGTCTAGATGAACGTTTTAAATATTAGTAAAACACTCATTTGAGACTCCGAAACGATAGAAAATCACTAAACCAACGTAAGGGTCGGAATAGTGCTTCCCCAGGGTTGGGAAGGTGAAAAATAGAAATAAAATAGAAACGAACCCGGTAATGAATAAGAAAAGAATCAGAAAAGTTCCTGAGAGCCAAAAGTACAGTCTAGATCAAGAAAATCCCGTTAGGGACATAATTGTAATTTTGCCAAAATACAGGGGCAAAATCATAATTTTTTAAAAGTTGAGAAAAATGAGGAAAATGATAAATAAAGCCTAAAATGTTATAAACAGGCTTTATTTAAGCTTTTTAATAAAAAAAATAAAAGCTATAAATGGAAATAAAATTAAAAGACAAGGTTTTGTCAGTAAGATCTCAAAATCGACCCACAAGGAGAGCGATTAAAGATCCAGGAAGGAAAAGGGGAAGAAACAGATAAGGTAAGTTCATACATTTACTTGTATGCAACATGTCGCATTATTATTGCTAACTTTGATGTACTAACTATAAGTTAGGTACATATGTACTACGGGCACTATTATAGAATAGAGAGAGAGACGAAATATGCTACGGGCATTATTGAAAATGGGACACATAATAAATTGTGTTTCAAGCACTAGAGCGAGGTTAATGAAACTCACCCACATGAAATTAAAATGTGAACCATTCCTAACCACAGGGCAATATGAAGTCACCGGGTTAGAACTTTAAAAAGTTGGTAATGAAACCACTTTTGGCGTACCAGCCTTCCGTACGGGGAGGTAAACTTGGCCTTCGGGGCTTTGATGATGAGATTAAGGCTGTGGAGGTCAGCACTAATGTACTGCTCCCAGTCATGTACAACTTTGCCTTCGGGGCTGTAATGATGAGATTAAGGCTGTGGAGGTCAGCACTAATGTACCGCTCCAAGTCATGCGCACTAAAATGGTACGGCCAACATGAGCTCAAAACCAGAACATAAATAAAGATAATCACCTAAAACTGAAACTATGCAATAATTGAGCATAAGACAGTTTCGTGAGAGTACTAACACCGTGGTTGATGTACTGTTGATAGACTGTGTTGTGGTCAAAGTTACTATTTATGATGAATAGTATTCAAAGTTACTATTTATTATGAATAGTATTATTCATAGAAATTCTATTTCTTGCATGTTTAAACTTACTGAGCCTGTAACTCACCATTTTTGCTTATGTTGTAGGTAAGCAACCAGCTCACTAGCTTTGTATGGCTGGATGGTGAATGGGATAGCGAGTGTCAAATGGGATGGGAAGCTAAGGGATATGGTTCTGCCAGAGTTTTTCTGCTGAGCGTTAACAAAGAAAGGAAAAAGAAACAGTTCTTTTGTAATAATATATATTTTGTGAAAGTACTGTTTTATGTAAATTACTTTGTACTTGTAAACAAAGTGATTAGTGGATAATGTTTTACATTATGTTTTAAAAAAAAATCCCCCAAAAATGTCATGTTTTAAAGAGAGATAGATTAGCCAGTGACCCACGAGAGTACAATCTATCGCAGTTAGCTATGAAGCTTAACTGTAATAGTATGTATGACCTCTACGAAGGGCGGGCCACCACAAGTAAAGACACAGATATGTTGCCTGGTGGTGACATATTAGACCAGGACTAAAGTGTGATTGATCTTTGAAGTCCGCTTTGAGTGGATCGATCTGCTTTTGACGTTCATTGTGCAGTAACCTTAATCCTGAGTAGATGGACAGCTTCATGTATATGACTTGTGTACTTTGATGTTCCAATGGCTAAAGCGTCTTAGAGGTAGTAGGCTTATAGATTGGTTCGTTAGGTGCATGGCTTGTATACGATGAAGGGTTCGTTTACAGATATCGGAATCATAGCTCTAATGAGGAGTTAAGGGTATCCTCTTAAAGGCATTATACTGAATGTGAAAATGGAGAAGGCCATGGGTTGTCTGCTGGGTGGATGATTTCTTATTCACATATGGTGAATAATCATTTTCTTTATTCGGTAGTATAATGGAACTTTAAGATAGCCTGATCAGTAGGATTAAACGGACTTTGGCCTAAGGCTGATCATGGATATCATATGTGGGTTCTACATACATGACAAGGTCATTGGACGATAGCTTGTCACAAGCTTACGTAATACGGTATATAATTGGGAGTTCAGTTTCAGGTTTAAAGTGGTGTGACTCTGAAATTAGTGATCATATGATTGAGTTGTTCGGTAAAGAATGATGATTATACGGATTTGCGGGAGCCAGATTATATATGTACAATTGGTCCCTCTACTAGCTCCACATAATTCCTTAACGTTTGGCAAAATTGATTTGAGTATGCTATTGGCTAGTTTATTATGCATGGATGGTGTTGACATAGGATTAGGATGGTGGACAAGATTCTCTCTGGTTGGATTCAGATTTTGTTTTGGATAATAGAGTACACAATTATTCGAACTCCAAATAAAGTTGCTATGATTTTATTGAGATTGGATTGGAGTTGTAGAAAATTATGCATGAGAATAAGAATTTGAAATACAACTGTTTTGTGGATTTTGAAATTTGAATTTTGAAATTTGAAATTTGAAATTTGAATTTTCAATTTGAAATTCGAAATTTGAAATTCGAAATTTGAAATTCGAAATTTGAAATTTGAATTTTAAATCACAGTCCAAGTGGGATTCGAATTTCTTATGGTAAATCCACAAGGAATGAAATTCGAATTTGAGTTGGATATGGGGAGGAAAATCTTGTTAGAATCCTACTTGAATTTTGAATTCAAATCCTAACAATAATGGATAAAAATTTTGAGGATTATCCTCATGGAATTTTCAGATTTTTTGTGGATATGGTTTAAGGAAAAATTCAAGTTTCAATCTTGGTTGAATTTGGATTCTCTCCACCCTGATAATGGCTGAATTTTTTGAGTGAATCTCCTAGAAGATTTTCAGTTATTTTGGATAAGGATGAGATAAGATTCAAGCTTGAAAATCCTAGTGGAATTTTAATTCTTCCCTTATCCAAAAGTGGCCGAAATTTTTGTTGGGATTTTCCCCTTGGATTTTCAGATTTTTTTGGTTGAAAAAGGGAGATAAAATTCATGTTAAAATCTTGTTTAGATTTGAATTGGATAATCCTAATGTTAGCCGAAATTTTGTTGGGATTTTCCCCTTGGATAATTTCAGATTTTATGTTGTAGATAAGGGAGAAAATCTTCTCCTAATCCAATTCGAATTCAGAGAATCACCTCATACAAGTCTATAAATAGAGGTCCTGCCACTCCAGTTCTCTTAGACCACAGACTCTCCGGTGAGCTGGCTTATTGTTGCACAACTCACCGTGACAATAAGTTCTTTAGAGATCTGGGTGGTCGGAAGAAGACTAGCAGTGCTACATACAGATCGAGGTTCAGAGTGTCCACACACTCAGCCATTCGGGAATTGGAGAATAATAGAGAAGGTTAGTTGGTTGAAGCCCTCTGGTCATTCTCCTCCTACAAGATTGGCGTCCTTGAGGTATGAGTTTAAATTGTTGTTGGTTTATTGTATATGGCATCATGAGATATTTAACGATCTTGAAAAATTTTTATTGTTCTACTGCGCCACTCTGATACGTTTTTATCGATTTATTTTCTACAATTGGTATCAGAGCCATCTCATGACTATGTCATGTACATAAATTAGACAATTAATTAGTCTTTTTATTTATGTATGGATTTGATGTTTAGAGAGTGGCATTCTAGGAATCCTTTATGTTGTTATCATGGATTATGTATGAAGTATATGGTTATTTTAATTTTTTGAATTATTATAAGCATGCTTGTTTTTTTTGCCGGTTATGGTTCCTTAGAATTTAGAAAAATTGTATCTAGGAATTTTTATGTAACCATGGGAGCAGTTTATTAATACTGTAATTTTCCCATTGATTTTAATTTTTGTCTCTTAGAATTATTATGATTAGAATTTTTTGTACACCAGAAACGGTTTAGGAAATTTTATGTAATTATTCTTAGAGGAGATTGAAGATAGAAAACCATAATTTATTTTTCCCAAAAGTTAAATTTAATTTAAAGGTTGAAATTTTGATTGTGTGGAAAATTTCAATTTAATTAGGATTCAAATTAATTTTTGGAGATCCTAATGGGTAAATTGAAATATGGCACGGAAATTAAGGATTGATCCCCTCGGGACGGACCACCAGCCGTGATGGGGCTGCTGCCCTTGCCCTCTAGCAGGATGGGGCTGCGGCAGCCCTTGCCCACGGCTGCACCCCACGGTCGCATGCTTTGCCTACAGCCAGGGGTGGCCATGGCCCACCCAAGGGGCGGCCAGCCCATAGGCGTGCAGCCCATGGCTACAGGCGTTGCCTGCAGCCGGCAGGGCTGCACAAGGTGTGGCAAGCGCTTGCAGCCGGCAGGGCTGCACAAGGTGTGGCCGCGGGCTGCTAGCCCCCCCCGGCGGGCTGGGAGCTGCCCACGGCGGCAACCGACCTCCGGGGGCGTTGAGGCCAACGGTTCAAAAAAAAATCGAAAGTTTTTGATTTTTTAAATTTGAGATTTAATTTTAAATCATGTTTAAAAATATGTAATTGAAAATTTGAAATTTTGAAATTACATTTTATTACACATCATGTTTAAAATTGTTTAAAATTTGAATTTGAAATTTAAATTTGAAATTCAAATTTGGAATTTGAAATTTAAATTTAAATTTTTGGAGATTTAAATTTTAAATGATTCTTGGGATGAGAAATAAATAAAGAGGCCATATAAAGATGGATACAAGAAGATGGAACAAAATTTAAGACCCAAAGAATGCTTTGGATGGAATTTTATAATCTTTATTTTCTTTGTTCTAGAATGGAACCATGGCTTGGTTTGTGACAACCGGGAAATTCAGGAAATTCTCGGACGAAAATGTACAATTGTATGTATATAACAATTTGTACTATTTAAAGAGTGAAATAAATGTATTTATATTGTTCAGAATATATGAAAATGTTCTAACAATACTGACGAGTAAGAATTCAGTGTTGGAAAAATTCACTGAGTTGAAACGGGTGAAACGGTGCCAAAATCGGCATTGAAAACCCTAACCGAGCCAATAAAAGACGGTAAACTTCCGGGATTGATTTTGATCAAACGGAAGCAAATTAAATTGATCCGACTGCACAGGAGACCTCAGGAACACGCCGGGACGATTTCAGGAAAATTTCGGCTCGAACCGGCATCGGTCAAAAAGTAGTCGAATTAATGTGAATAGTGAAAGTCAAAGTCAACTTTCACTTTTGCATTTATGACATCATAAATCAAGTTTATTAAATGGAATAAATAAGGTGGTTGGTGGCATTAATGGCTAGGATTTAATCACCTTTTGATCTAAAGGCCAAGATTTGGCCAAAAATTACCATTTTTAATTTTTGAAAAATGGAGAAAGAAATGTTGATGAAAGGTGTCAAAATTCCATTGGTTTAGAGCCAAATTAATTGGCTTTCCTTCATGCATAAGTCGGCAAAACTTGGGAATGAAATGGCCGAAACTTTTGCAAGACAAAAACCAAACAAAAATTTTCTAAGTTAACTTCCATGGTGTCTACGTGAGCCACCCAAGGGAAACCAAGCAATCTCTTCAAATTTTCTTCACAAAAAGTGTGTCAAAACACTCCTTGAAGACAAAGGAAGCAATTGATTAAGGTATCTTCCCTTGCACTTGATTTTTTCATGGTTTTTCTTCTTAAAATCCGTGGGTGAATAGTGATTGGAAGATGGAAAATTTTTGGTTGTTTTCCATTGAATTGATGTTGGGTTTTGTTAAGGATGTATTAAGGAAGAAAACCATGCAAATTGTGTAAAGAAAAACCAAATTTTGGTTGGTTTTTCAAAGGTAAATCCGTGGGTTACCTTGAGTAACCAATGAGAAAAAAGTTTTGGTTAATGGTTAACATGCTTTCTAAGTTTAATTTGGTGAAGAATTAAGCTTGTATTTCATTATGAAAAGCTTGGAAAAAAATTTCTTGTGTGAAATACATGATGTGGCCGTGGGTTGTTAATGGTTTGGAAGAAAATTTTTGCATGGTTTATGTGGTATTTGGTTGATTGAAATCATGCAATTTAATGTGTAAATGGTGGCAATGTGATTGAAAGAATGAAAACAAAAATGTGTGCATGTTTTCAATTCAATGGCCGTGGGTTTTAGGTGTTTAAAAAACCCTAAGAATTTGGTTGAAAATGCCAAGAAAATGGGCTTGAAAATGTGTAAAAAAATGTGACATTTGAATGGCCTAAAATGTGGTGAAAGTTTGACAAAATTTGGTTCGGTTTTGTTGTGAAAACCGAAACCAAATTAAGGGTAAATTTGTGAAAAAAATGTTGTAATGTGGGTGATAATGTGAAATTGGAAAATTATGGGCTTTTATGTAAAAGTTTGGAAAACTTTTACATAAAATAGGCTTGTGGTATAGTACGTGGCAGGTACTTATGGTTCGAGGCGTACCTAACGCCGGAAGCCTTAAATTTACGCCGAAATGCTGCCGAAATTTCGAAAACGGCATTCGGGGTAAAATAGAGATTTAAAATAAAAGTTAGGGCCGGGACGAAAACCCGAGTCCCTAACGGAAAAAGTGAATAAGGGTAATTTAAAGGGTGGGTCATGAATAGTAACCCGTCCCCTTAAAAATGAAAAAAACGCGTGTGAGATTGAAAAACCGACCCCGAGGGGGGGCGTTTTTGGAAATAAAATAAAGGTCCGAGTCGGGAACGGAAAACCCGAGCCTCGGAGACCTAGGTCGGGAAAGTCTAGATGAACGTTTTAAATACTAGTGAAACGTCCATTTGAGACTCCGAAACAATAGAAAATCGCTAAACCGACGTAAGGGTCGAAATAGTGCTTCCCGAGGGCCGGGAAAACAAAAAGTGGAAATAAAATAGAAACGAACCCGGTAATGATTAGAAAAAAATCAGAAAAGTTCCTGAGAGCCAAAAATGCAGTCTGGATCAATAAAATTCCGTCAGGGGCAAAACTGCAATTTTGCTAAAATATTGGGGCAAAATCGTAATTTTACAAAAGTTGGGGGAAAACGGTGAAAATAATAAATAAAACCTAAAAAGTTATAAATAGGTTTTATTTAAGCTTTTTAATGAAAAATAAAAGCTATAATTGGGAAAGAAATTAACAAACATAGTTTCTGTCTGTAGGATCCCAAAATCGGCCTACAAGGAAGGCGATTCAAGATCCGAGAGAGAAAAAGGGAACAGTCTGATAAGGTAAGTTCAGACATTTACCTGTCTACAACATATAGTAATATTGTGCTAATTTTAATGTACTAACTATAAGTTAGGTACATATGTGCTACGGGCACTATGACAGAATAGAGAGAGAGACGAAATGTGCTGCGGGCACTATAAGAATGGGACACATGGTTAATTGTGCTTCGGGCACTAGAGCGAGGTTAATGAAACTCACTCACCTAAAATTAAAATGTGAACCATTCCTAACCACGGGACAATGTGAAGTCACCGGGTTAGAATGTTAAAAAGTCGGTAATGAAACCACTTTCTGGCGTACCAGCCTTCCGTATAGGGAGGTACTTTTGCCTTCGGGGCTATGAGATAAGGCTGTGGAGGTCAGCACTGATGTACCGCTCCCAGTCAATGTACTATTTTGCCTTCGGGGCTATGAGATTAAGGCTGTGGAGGTCCGCACTAATGTACCGCTCCCAGTCATGCGCACTTAAATGGTACTGCCAACCGAGCTCAAAACCAGAACGTAATTAAAGATAATGACCTAAAACTGAAACTGTGCCATAATTGAGCATAAGACAGTTTAATGAGAGCACTAACATCGTGGTAGATGTACTAGTGTGAGACAGTGTTGTGGTCAAACTTACTATTCATCATGAATAGTGGTCAAAGTTACTATTTACGTATGAATAGTAGTCAAAGGTACTATTCATGATGAATAGTACTATTCATAGAAATTTCATTTCTTGCATGTTTGAACTTACTGAGCCTGTAGCTCACCATTTTTGCTAATGTTGCAGGTAAGCGACCAGCTCAGTAGCTTGTTTGACTGGATGCGGACGGGATGGCGTGTGTCAAATGGGATAACTGGGCGAGGGATATGGTACTGCCAGAGTCTTGCCGCTGAGCGTTAAAGTGAAGGAAAAAAAAAAAAAAGGGGAAACAGTTCTTTTGTAATTATATATATTTTACAAAAGCACTGTATTATTTATATTACTTTGTACCTATCAACAAAGTAAATAGTGGAAAAAGATTTTATATGATGTTTAAAGAAAAAAAAAAATTTTCCCAAAAACGTCATGATTTAAAAAGAGGAGAGAGATAAGCCGGCGACCCATGAGAGTACAATCTATCGCAGTTAGCGATAAAGCTCAACTGTAATAGTATTGTATGATCCCCACAAGGGGCGGGCCGCCACAGTTGGTATCAGAGCAAGGTCTGAGATTGGTTTAGTTTATAATACCAACTGCCGCCACAGTTGGTATATCAGAGCGTGGTTTTCGAGTGGCTAAGTTTTGAATACCAATTGCCGTCACAGTTGGTATATTAGAGCAGTGTGACCATATCCCGATTTGACACTTCGCGCATCCTGCACCGCTATCCAAGTAAGTAGTTACTTAAGTTTAGCTAATTATTTTCTTATGTGAAAATAATTATCTTATAGGTAGCACGATGACCAGACCTCCATATGTGAGACCCCAGCTACCACGACCAAGAGGGGTATTACGGGTATGGACGAGACCTATTGTGAGGCCGCCCATTTCCCAAAGGCCGGTAGTCAGACCCCCGGTACCCGAGAGACCTCCGGTACCAGTGCCGGCATCAGTACCAGCACCAGTGCCAGCGCCAGTAGAGATAGTACAGCCACAATCGATAGTTCATCCACCGGTGGTAGTGGACATTCCAGTTGTTGGTGGACGCCAACATATTGGGGTGAGAGTGTCGGCACGGGCAGTACTGGCATTTAGGGCCAGCAGTCCTCCGATGTTTGATGGTGGACGACAGTCGATGGAGACCAAGGACTGGCTCCATGCCATTGAGAGGATCATGGTGATTTGCGACATTGATCGAGATATGTGGATCCAGTTGGCTGTCAGTATGTTTCAGGGAGACGCTCGAGTGTTCTGGCAATATTGCGACCAGGAGATTTTATTGGGATTCAGTTGGGCTGAGTTCTGTCAGCGATTGGCTGATCAGTTTCCGCCTAGGGATCCAGCACCTGCTCCAGCACCTCCAGAGAGACGAGAGGCTGATGCACCTACGTACCCTGGATTCGATGAGGTCAGGGATTACATTCTCCAGACCGAGAGGATGGTCATGCTGTCTGGTGAGACAGTGATGTCTTACGCAGCACGGTTTGAGGAGACCATTCGGAGGAGATGTCCGTTGCCCAACCTCACGGAAGCAAACTGCTGTGAGCTGTTTTGGAAAGGCTTATCCTTGGAGCTGAGACCGAGGGTGATCAAGCCGTTTCCTCCGACGCTCCAAGAGTTCGTGGTAACGATCAGGGCAATCGAGAGAGAGATTCTGATCGAGCATCTGACGCAGAGTCGACGAGAGACGCTGAGTCAAGATGAGATGTTTGCACGCATATTCGGGCCGAGAAGAATGATGAATGATCATGAGGCCGGACCGTCTAGACCACGAGGTGATGATTCAGGACAGGGAACATTACCTAGGGGTGGTGACGACTCAGATGAGTCAGATGACGATGAGGATCCAGAAGAATATCCTCTAGTCCCAGATGTAGGGAACGAGTGACCAGTAGATGTGTACATGTACATAAGTAGCTTAGAGAAAAGCTCTTTTGTATAGACTTGTGGCCATTTTGTATAAACGGCCGATGTATATATGACTGGTGATGTCTATGTATGACATATAAATGTTTTGCTATGAATGAAATACCAAAATGATTATATGTTGTACGATGATGTGTTACGATAATGTGGCTTTACATTACCCTAAATTTCGTAAATTGATATGATTTTACGAATGTGATTATGGAGTTCATGAACCTAACCGACCGGGAGAAGGTTGCATGTGCGTCTTTTGTGCTGAGAAAAGATGCTCGGTTTTGGTGGGACACCGTGCGAATGAGAAGAGACGTGTCTACCATGAGTTGGGCGGAATTTCTGGAAGAATTTAACCAGAAATATTACGACCCTGCATCTCTGAGACAGCAACAGAAAGAATTCTCAGAGTTGACACAAGGGAACATGTCGGTAAGCGAAGTCTGCCGAAAGTTCGATCAGTTATCCCGTTTGTGCCATTATGTGGTCCCTACTGAGAAGGAAAAGATACAAAAAATGATCGGGATGTTTAGGCCGGAAATTACTGCGTTAGTAGACACTGGACTAGTACCACCTACTTCTGTAGCAGACTGTGTGAGTCGGGCCATTAGAGCTGAGTTTCATGTAGCTCGACAGAAAGAGGAAAGAGAGAAACACTGGGAGGCAAGGAAGAAGGAGAGGGCTTTGGCGAAGTCTACGCAAGTTGGTCAATCGAGCAAGCCTAATCAGAATGCTAAGCCAAGCCAGGGCAATAGTCAGGGATCCCAGCAAAACAAGAGGAAAGGGAATTTTTCTGGGAATCGCCAAGGCAATAATCGAAACCAGCAGCGGAGAACAGCTGGTAATGCGGAATCCAATGTGCAAAATTACCCTACATGCGGGAAGAGACATTCTGGGCAATGCAGATTTGGGCCACTTGTGTGCTACGAATGTGGAAAGGAAGGCCATTACGCCAGGAACTGTCCCAATAGGCAGGGTGGACAAGGCACTTCCCAACCGCACCAGACACGCCCACAAGTTCATTCCCTTCAAGCCAGAGTGGAAGAGTCACCAGTGAGGCCGCAACGCCAGGAGCGAATGCAACGTGCTGATGCTCGTGTGATGGCCTACAGCAAGGAAGACGCAGAGGCAGGAACATCAAACGTGGTGACAGGTCAGCTTCCTGTCGCTAGTCATGTAGCCTCTGTACTATTCGATTCCGGTGCTACGCATTCATTTGTTTCCTATGCATTTGCTGACAAGATAGGACTTCCTAAGGATAATATGGGAAGGGTATTTAAGACAGTTTTACCTTCTGGGGAAGTATTGTTGTCCAATTACTGGTTACCCTATGTACCAGTATATGTGGCAAATAGGGAACTATATGCTGAGTTGATCGTAATGGAGATCATGGATTACGATGTGATTTTAGGCATGGATTTCCTAGGGAAATACCAAGCTACGATCGACTACCGAAATCGAAAGATAGTCTTCCAACCCGAGGAAGAAGAGAGTTTCGAGTATGTTGATACTTCTCGAAGACCCGGGAAGATGATGATCAGTTCGCTGAGAGCAAGCAAGCTGATAGCCAGTGGTTGCATGGGATATCTGGCATATGTGGTGGATACTACAGAGGAACAGAAGCTTCAAGCTGAAGATGTTCCGGTGGTTAATGAGTTTCTTGACGTATTTCCAGAAGAGTTACCAGGGATACCGCCAGAGAGAGAAATCTCGTTTGAAATTGAGTTGATGCCTGGAACAGCACCCATTTCCAAAGCACCATACCGTATGGCTCCAGTGGAGTTGAAGGAGCTGCAGGTACAATTAAAGGAGCTTTTGGATAAAGGATTCATCAGGCCGAGTTTTTCTCCATGGGGTGCACCTGTGTTATTCGTCAAGAAAAAGGATGGAACATTCCGACTGTGCATTGATTATCGGGAGTTGAATAAGTTTACGATCAAAAATAGGTATCCGTTACCTAGAATTGATGACCTATTCGACCAGTTAAAAGGCACAGCGGTATTTTTCAAAAATCGACTTACGGTCAGGATATCACCAGCTGAGAATTAAAGAGAGTGATATTCCTAAGACGGCGTTTAGGACCCGTTATGGTCACTACGAGTTCCTTGTGATGCCATTCAGATTGACAAATGCACCAGCAGCGTTCATGGACTTGATGAACAGGATTTTTAAAGAGTATCTGGATAAGTTTGTCATTGTATTCATTGATGACATTCTTATATACTCGAAGACTCATGAGGAGCACAAGAAGCATCTGAGGATCGTGTTGAATACGATACGGATGCATCAACTGTATGCCAAATTCTCAAAATGTGAGTTTTAGCTGGACAGAGTACATTTCCTCGGACATGTTGTATCCCAGGAAGGTATTGCTGTAGATCCGACAAAGGTAGAGGCAATTAACCAGTGGCCTGCACCCAAGAGTGTGACAGAAATACGCAGTTTCTTGGGATTGGCTGGTTATTATCGGCGATTTGTAGAGGGATTCGCGCGACTAGCTGCACCTCTTACTGCTCTTACACGCAAAGAAAGGAAGTATGAGTGGACTATGGAATGCGAAAGAAGCTTCCAGGAGTTAAAGAGGCGACTGACAAGCGCACCAATCCTTACGCTTCCCACTGAAGGGGAGAAGTTCGTGATCTACAGTGATGCATCGAAAATAGGATTGGGAGCAGTCCTAATGCAAAATGGCAAGGTGATTGCCTATGCTTCCCATCAATTAAAGGAGCATGAAAGGAATTATCCTACGCATGACCTTGAACTTGTTGCAGTAGTGTTCGCACTTAAAATTTGGCGACACTATCTCTATGGAGCTCAATGTCAGATTTTCACTGATCACCAAAGCTTGAAGTATTTCTTCACGCAAAAAGAGCTCAATATGTGACAGAGACGATGGTTGGAATTGGTGAAGGATTATGATTATGAAATCCTCTACCATCCAGGAAAGGCCAACCGTGTAGCGGATGCTCTAAGTAGGAAGTCTACTGTATCGCACTAGCTACCAATAAACAGGCTTCCGAAGCCATTGCAGCAAGAGATAAATTCTTTGAACTTGGAGTTGATATCTGGAAGATTAGCTGCACTCCAAGTGGAATCATCGCTATTTGAGGATATAAAGAAAGCTCAGAGGCGAGATCCAGCAATGGCAAGTGCTCAAGAAGGAATTTCCAAGGATGGAATAATCCTTTATCAAGGAAGGATAAATGTTCCAGCTGATGAGGAACTTAGAAGACGGATCATGTCAGAAGCTCATGAGACACCCTATTCGGTTCATCCCGGAGCGAGCAAGATGTATCAGGACTTAAAGTTACAGTTCTGGTGGAAAGGGATGAAGAACGATATAGCGAAATTCGTGAGCAGATGCATGACCTGTCAGAGAATCAAAGCGGAACATAAACATCCAGCGGGAAGATTGGAACCGTTGGAGATTCCTGAATGGAAATGGGAACACATTACGATGGATTTTGTAGTGGGACTCCCAAGAACCCGAGAAGGTTATGACGCCATTTGGGTTATTGTGGATAGACTAACCAAGACGGCACGGTTTATAGCTGTCAAGATGACTTTTTCGTTGGAAAAGTTTGCTCAGCTATACGTAACTCATGTCGTCAGACTACATGGAGTACCAAAATCCATTGTATCAGATTGAGATGCACGGTTCACTTCGAGTTTTTGGAAGTGTGTGCAAGAGGCCATGGGTACTGAATTGAGACTTAGTACGGCTTTTCATCCGCAAACAGACAGGCAGTCAGAGCGGACAATTCAGACGTTAGAGGACATGCTTCGAGCTTGCGTTATGGATTTTGTGGGAAATTGGAACGAGAAGTTACCATTGATTGAATTCTCGTACAATAATAGTTACCAAGCTTCGATAGGCATGGCACCTTACGAGGCTTTGTATGGACGGAAGTGCAGATCACCATTACACTAGTATGATTTGCGAGAAAAGTAGTTGCATAAGACGGATTTCATGCAAGAGACTTCCGATGCAGTTGCTAGAATTCAGTGTCAAATGAAAATTACGCAAAGCCGGCAAAAGAGTTACGCGGATAAGAGGCGGAGATCCTTGGAATTCGATGAAGGAGACTTCGTGTTTCTCAAGGTATCGCCTATGATGGGGATTATGCGTTTCGGTAAGAAGGGGAAACTGAGTCCAAGATACATTGGACCTTATGAAATTATCGAACGCATTGGAAAGGTCGCTTACAGATTAGCGCTACCTCCAGAATTGTCGGCAGTGCATAACGTATTTCATGTGTCGATGCTGAGAAAGTATATACCAGATCCGTCCCATGTATTGAAGCATGAGCCTATTCAAATCCACGAGGATTTGACATATGAGGAACAGCCTATTCAAGTACTAGCTCGTGAAGAGAAAGTACTGAGGAATAAGGTAATCCCACTAGTAAAGATTTTGTGGAAAAATCACAATATTGAAGAAGCTACGTGGGAACGAGAAGACGAGATGAGGAAATTATACCCCTATTTGTTCTAATTTTCGAGGACGAAAATTTTATAAGGAGGGGTGAATGTGACAACCGGGAAATTCAGGAAATTCTCGGACGAAAATGTACAATTGTATGTATATAACAATTTGTACTATTTAAAGAGTGAAATAAATGTATTTATATTGTTCAGAATATATGAAAATGTTCTAACAATACTGACGAGTAAGAATTCAGTGTTGGAAAAATTCACTGAGTTGAAACGGGTGAAACGGTGCCAAAATCGGCATTGAAAACCCTAACAGAGCCAATAAAAGACGGTAAACTTCCGGGATTGATTTTGATCAAACGGAAGCAAATTAAATTGATCCGACTGCACAGGAGACCTCAGGAACACGCCGGGACGATTTCAGGAAAATTTCGGCTCGAACCGGCATCGGTCAAAAAGTAGTCGAATTAATGTGAATAGTGAAAGTCAAAGTCAACTTTCACTTTTGCATTTATGACATCATAAATCAAGTTTATTAAATGGAATAAATAAGGTGGTTGGTGGCATTAATGGCTAGGATTTAATCACCTTTTGATCTAAAGGCCAAGATTTGGCCAAAAATTACCATTTTTAATTTTTGAAAAATGGAGAAAGAAATGGTGATGAAAGGTGTCAAAATTCCATTGGTTTAGAGCCAAATTAATTGGCTTTCCTTCATGCATAAGTCGGCAAAACTTGGGAATGAAATGGCCGAAACTTTTGTAAGACAAAAACCAAACAAAAATTTTCTAAGTTAACTTCCATGGTGTCTACGTGAGCCACCCAAGGGAAACCAAGCAATCTCTTCAAATTTTCTTCACAAAAAGTGTGTCAAAACACTCCTTGAAGACAAAGGAAGCAATTGATTAAGGTATCTTCCCTTGCACTTGATTTTTTCATGGTTTTTCTTCTTAAAATCCGTGGGTGAATAGTGATTGGAAGATGGAAAATTTTTGGTTGTTTTCCATTGAATTGATGTTGGGTTTTGTTAAGGATGTATTAAGGAAGAAAACCATACAAATTGTGTAAAGAAAAACCAAATTTTGGTTGGTTTTTCAAAGGTAAATCCGTGGGTTACCTTGAGTAACCAATGAGAAAAAAGTTTTGGTTAATGGTTAACATGCTTTCTAAGTTTAATTTGGTGAAGAATTAAGCTTGTATTTCATTATGAAAAGCTTGGAAAAAAATTTCTTGTGTGAAATACATGATGTGGCCGTGGGTTGTTAATGGTTTGGAAGAAAATTTTTGCATGGTTTATGTGGTATTTGGTTGATTGAAATCATGCAATTTAATGTGTAAATGGTGGCAATGTGATTGAAAGAATGAAAACAAAAATGTGTGCATGTTTTCAATTCAATGGCTGTGGGTTTTAGGTGTTTAAAAAACCCTAAGAATTTGGTTGAAAATGCCAAGAAAATGGGCTTGAAAATGTGTAAAAAAATGTGACATTTGAATGGCCTAAAATGTGGTGAAAGTTTGACAAAATTTGGTTCGGTTTTGTTGTGAAAACCGAAACCAAATTAAGGGTAAATTTGTGAAAAAAATGTTGTAATGTGGGTGATAATGTGAAATTGAAAAATTATGGGCTTTTATGTAAAAGTTTGGAAAACTTTTACATAAAATAGGCTTGTGGTATAGTACGTGGCAGGTACTTATGGTTCGAGGCGTACCTAACGCCGGAAGCCTTAAATTTACGCCGAAATGCTGCCGAAATTTCGAAAACGGCATTCGGGGTAAAATAGGGATTTAAAATAAAAGTTAGGGCCGGGACGAAAACCCGAGTCCCTAACGGAAAAAGTGAATAAGGGTAATTTAAGGGGTGGGTCGTGAATAGTAACCCGTCCCCTTAAAAATGAAAAAAACGCGTGTGAGATTGAAAAACCGACCCCGAAGGGGGGCGTTTTTGGAAATAAAATAAAGGTCCGAGTCGGGAACGGAAAACCCGAGCCTCGGAGACCTAGGTCGGGAAAGTCTAGATGAACGTTTTAAATACTAGTGAAACGTCCATTTGAGACTCCGAAACAATAGAAAATCGCTAAACCGACGTAAGGGTCGGAATAGTGCTTCCCGAGGGCCGGGAAAACAAAAAGTGCAAATAAAATAGAAACGAACCCGGTAATGATTAGAAAAAAATCAGAAAAGTTCCTGAGAGCCAAAAATGCAGTCTGGATCAATAAAATTCCGTCAGGGGCAAAACTGCAATTTTGCCAAAATATTGGGGCAAAATCGTAATTTTGCAAAAGTTGGGGGAAAACGGTGAAAATAATAAATAAAACCTAAAAAGTTATAAATAGGTTTTATTTAAGCTTTTTAATGAAAAATAAAAGCTATAATTGGGAAAGAAATTAACAGACATAGTTTTTGTCTGTAGGATCCCAAAATCGGCCTACAAGGAAGGCGATTCAAGATCCGAGAGAGAAAAAGGGAACAGTCTGATAAGGTAAGTTCAGACATTTACCTGTCTGCAACATATAGCAATATTGTGCTAATTTTAATGTACTAACTATAAGTTAGGTACATATGTGCTACGGGCACTATGACAGAATAGAGAGAGAGACGAAATGTGCTGCGGGCACTATAAGAATGGGACACATGGTTAATTGTGCTTCGGGCACTAGAGCGAGGTTAATGAAACTCACTCACCTAAAATTAAAATGTGAACCATTCCTAACCACGGGACAATGTGAAGTCACCGGGTTAAAATGTTAAAAAGTCGGTAATGAAACCACTTTCTGGCGTACCAGCCTTCCGTATAGGGAGGTACTTTTGCCTTCGGGGCTATGAGATAAGGCTGTGGAGGTCAGCACTGATGTACCGCTCCCAGTCAATGTACTATTTTGCCTTCGGGGCTATGAGATTAAGGCTGTGGAGGTCCGCACTAATGTACCGCTCCCAATCATGCGCACTTAAATGGTACTGCCAACCGAGCTCAAAACCAGAACGTAATTAAAGATAATGACCTAAAACTGAAACTGTGCCATAATTGAGCATAAGACAGTTTAGTGAGAGCACTAACATCGTGGTAGATGTACTAGTGTGAGACAGTGTTGTGGTCAAACTTACTATTCATCATGAATAGTGGTCAAAGTTACTATTTACGTATGAATAGTAGTCAAAGGTACTATTCATGATGAATAGTACTATTCATAGAAATTTCATTTCTTGCATGTTTGAACTTACTGAGCCTGTAGCTCACCATTTTTGCTAATGTTGCAGGTAAGCGACCAGCTCAGTAGCTTGTTTGACTGGATGCGGACGGGATGGCGTGTGTCAAATGGGATAACTGGGCGAGGGATATGGTACTGCCAGAGTCTTGCCGCTGAGCGTTAAAGTGAAGGAAAAAAAAAAAAAAAAGGGGAAACAGTTCTTTTGTAATTATATATATTTTACAAAAGCACTGTATTATTTATATTACTTTGTACCTATCAACAAAGTAAATAGTGGAAAAAGATTTTATATGATGTTTAAAGAAAAAAAAAATTTTCCCAAAAACGTCATGATTTAAAAAGAGGAGAGAGATAAGCCGGCGACCCATGAGAGTACAATCTATCGCAGTTAGCGATAAAGCTCAACTGTAATAGTATTGTATGATCCCCACAAGGGGCGGGCCGCCACATGGTTTTTCTATCAATTATTTTTTCTATGATGTGTCATGGATGTATAAATTTGTATTGATGGATGTTTTATATGCATATTTGATAACATGTCATATAGGATAGGTGAGTGCCGCTCATACTATATTGATCATACATATTTGTCAAAACTTGCATGTTTTTCAAAATATTGAGTGGGAGAGGGTTTCAAACAAAACCCACGGCCTCCATTGTTGATCCATATGTGAAAGCATGGTAACGCCTTGCATTAGTTCTACCCTGACCACACCCCTCGATAGGTGTTTACCGCCGTCAGTATACTAGATTGGATCTCCTATGTGGAAACGTGTTCGGTTACGATCCTATTCATGACCACCCCTCGGTGGCTTGGTCGGACGTGGATCGGGCTACGTAAACAATGGTTATACACTCAAGACTCGTTTAGTTATTAACCTTCCCTAGAAGCTCTGTTAACTAAACTGGTGGCCAAATAAGCGGTTATTAATATATGTCTTAACCTTGGAGGATTTAAGGCAACATATATTAATTAGACGGGGTCCATGTTTTGGCTATTTGTTTTCATGACCACCCCTCGGTGGCTTGGGGCAATAGGTGCTGAGAATTACCATTGCAATGCTACATGTTTTTTCAAGTTTCATGTAGAAACATACTTGTATGTTTTATTTGCTAAATTATCTATATATTTGCTTAGGCTTTGTAATGATGCCTAGTATAATTTTATTTCAGTTTAAAATGTCACCGACACCCCTCATTTCAATACTTACTGAGAATAAACTGAATGGCAATAATTATAAAGATTGGAAAAGAAATCTGTTGATAGTTCTCAACTGTGAGAGACACAAGTTCGTACTGGACGAACCATGCCCACCAGGGCCCAAACCTGACACACTGCTTGAGGAGGTCCCGGTTGCCTATACTCGTTGGAGAGAATCCAATGAGATAGCTCGATGCTATATTCTGGCTGGCATGACTAGTGCTTTACAAAAGTAGCATGAGACTTATCAAGTTGCTGGGGAGATCATGGAAAATCTGGAGGACATGTTCGAAGGCCAAGAAAAGTTGGCTCGACAGTCTGCTATAACCAGTATTATGAACTTTAAGCAAAAGGCGGGTACTCTGGTGAAGGACCATATGATCACTCTAATGGGATTCTTCGCTGAGGCTGTCGAGAACGGTGCTGAGTTGGACTATAACACCAGATCGAGATGGTGTTCAAAACTCTGTCTAAAGATTTTGTGGAGTTTAAGGTTGCATACAATCTGGCGACAAGAGAGTTAGGACTAATCGAGCTCACAAAGTAACTCCAAGCTTATGAGCGGATGATCAGGGATGGGGATGCGGTCCAACCCAAAGGAGAGGCCAATTTGGCGGAATCTTCCAGACCCTCACAGAAGAGGAAGAGGCCAAATTAGAAGCAAACGACTTCTAGTTCTTCTAATCCTCCTGTCTCGGATAGGAAGAAGAAGAAGAAGAACAAGAAGCCCAGGGACCCTAAAAGTCCAAGTGCTTCTGCTATGAGAAGATATGTCAGTTTAAGAAGGCTTGCAGGGAAATCCTAGCCGCCAAGGGCAAGGAAGGTAAGGAACTTTACTACTTGGAAGCGTGTTTGGTGGAAGAATCGAAAGACACTTCGATCGTTAATTCGGGCGCCACTAATTGTGACAACCGGGAAATTCTGGCATTCTCAGAAGAAAATGTACAAATGTATGTATATAACAATTTGTACTATTTAAATACTGAAGTGAATGTATGTATATTGTTTAGAATGTATTAAGATGTTCTAACAATACTGACGGGTAAGAATTCAGTGTTAATAAAGTTCATTGAATTGAAACGAATCGAACGGTGCCAAAAACAGCATTGAAAACCTAATCGGCACATTATGGTGCACTAAAAAGATGAAAAACTTCTGGGATTGATTTTGATCAAACAGAAGCAATATAAATTGATCCAACTGCACAAGAGACCTCAGGAACCCGCCGGGACGATTTCAGGAAAATTTTGGCTCGAACCGACATCGATCAAAAAGTAGTCGAATTAATATAAATAATAAAGTCAAAGTCAAAGTTTTTACTTTGCATTTATGACATCATAAAGCCATTTATTAAATGATTTAAATTTGGTGGTTGGTGGCATTAATAGCCAAGATTAAATTTACTTTTGATCTAAAGGCTTAGATTTGGCCAAAATTAGCCAAATTATTTTTGTGAAAATATGGAAAGAAATGGCATGAAATGTGTTGAATTTTCATTGGTTGGAAGCCAAATTAATTGGTTTCTTTGTTACTAAGGTCGGCAAAGCTTGGAACAAAGGCACCTGTAGCCTTTCAAAGCCAAAACAAAGAAAAAAATTTTTTCTAAGTGATTCCTAGAGTGAAACCATGAGCAACCAAGAGGAACCAAGCCAAAATTTCAAATTTCCTTCACAAAAGTGGTAGCAAACTCTTCATTGAAGTCAAGAGAAGCAAGAAATCAAGGTAGTTATCTTTGGTTTGCATTTTCTCTTGCTTTTTCATTGAAAAATCTGTGGGTTTTATGGCTTGAAGAATGAGAAAATTTGTGATTTATTTAGTTGATTTGGTGCTTGGGTTTTGTTAATGGTTTGATTAGAAGAAAAACCATGTATTTTGTTTCAAGAAAAACAAAGTTTTGGTTGGTTTTTCAATGGTAAAACCATGGGTTACCTTAGTGATTGATGAAGGATTCATTGTTGTTTAAGTGTTGTAATGCTTTAAATCATGTTTTGGTTAAATGGAAAGCATGATTTGCATGGTTAGAAAGCTTGGAAAAATTTTGGTATCTAAATTCCCTAATATGGCCGTGTGGTGTAATTAGGGTTTGGTGAACATTTTTGCATGATTAACTTGATGTTTGGATAGTTTAAATCATGCATTGAATTATGGAAATGTTGGTTATGAGGTTGAAAGCACGAAACAAAATGTTATGCATGTTTTTACCTAAAATGGCCGTGGGTTATGTGTGTTGAAAAACCCTAAGAATTGTGTTGTAAAATGCATGGAAAAGGCTTGAAAATGTGCTAGGTAATAGCCTTTGAATAGCCTAAAATTTGGTTGAAAGATTGAAAAGTTTTGGTTAGGTTTTGAGTATGAAAACCGTGGCTAAACCAAAGGGTAAAATTGAAAGAATTTTGTTAATTGTGGTTCAAAATGTGAATTGGAAATTATGTCAGCTTTTATGTAAAAGTTTGGGAAACTTTTACATAAAATAGGACTTTGGTATAGTACGTGGCAGGTATATATGGTTCGAGGCGTACCTAACGCCGGTAACCTTAAATTTACGTCGAAATGCTACCGAAATTTCGAAAACGGCATTTGGGGTAAAAAGGGAATCGAGAGTAAATGTTTAGGGTCGGGTCGGAAACCCGAGTCCCTAAAGGAAAATTGAATAAGGGAAACCTAAGGGGTGATTTGTGAATAGTAATCCGTTCCCTTAAAAATGTAAAACGCGAGTGAAACTGAAAAACAGACCTTGAGGGAGGGCGTTTTTGGGAAACAAAGTAAAGGTCCGAGTCAGGTACGGAAAATCCGAACCTCAGAGAGCTAGATCGGGAAAGTCTAGATAAAAGTTTTAAATATTGGTAAAATGTCCATTTGAGACTCCGAAATGGCAGAAAATCACTAAACCGACGTAAGGGTCAGAATAGTACTTCCCAAGGGTCGGGTACGTGAAAAATGGAAATAAAATAGAAACGAATCCGGTAATAATAGAAAAGAGTCAAAAAAGTTCCTGAGAGCCAAAAGTGCAGTCTAGATTGAGAAAATCCCGTCAGGGGCATAATTGTAATTTTGTCAAAATATAGGGGTAAAATCGTAATTTTTCAAAAGTTGAGAAAAATGGGGAAAATGATAAATAAAGCCTAAAAAGTTATAAATAGGTTTTATTTAAGCTTTTTAATAAAAAAAATAAAAGCTATAAATGGAAATGAAATTAACAGATAAGGTTTTGTCTGTAGGATCCCAAAATCGACCCACAAGGAGAGCGATTAAAGATCCAGGAAAGGAAAAGGGGAAGAAACAGATAAGGTAAGTTCAGACATTTACCTGTCTACAACATGTAGCATTATTATTGCTAACTTTGATGTACTAACTATAACTTAGGTACACATGTGCTACGGGCACTATTATAGAATAGAGAGAGACGCAATGTGCTGCGGGCACTATTGAAATGGGACACATAATAAATTATGCTTCGGGCACTAGAGAGAGGTTAATGAAACTCACTCATGTGAAATTAAAATGTGAACCATTCCTAACCACAGGGCAATATGAAGTCACCGGGTTAGAACTTTAAAAAGTCGGTAATGAAACCACTTTTGGCGTACCAGCCTTCTGTACAGGGAGGTAAACTTTGCCTTCGGGGCTATGATGATGAGATTAAGGCTATGGAGGTCAGCACTAATGTACCGCTCCCAGTCCTGTACAACTTTTCCTTCGAGGCTATGATGATGAGATTAAGGCTATGGAGGTTAGCACTAATGTACCACTCCCAGTCATGCGCACTAAAATGGTACTGCCAACTTGAGCTCAGAACCAGAACATAATTAAAGATAATTGCCTAAAACTGAAACTATGCCATAATTGAGCATAAGACAGTTTCATGAAAGTACTAACACCGTGGTTAATGTACTGTTGATATATTGTGTTGTAGTTAAAGTTACTATTTATGGTGAATAGTGGTCAACATTAGTATTCATGATGAATAGTACTATTCATAGAAATTCTATTTCCCACATGTTTGAACTTACTGAGCCTGTAGCTTACCATTTTTGCTTATGTTACAGGTAAGCAACCAGCTCACTAGCTTTATATGGCTGGATGGCGGACGGGATAGTGAGTGTCAAATAGGATGGGAAGCCAAGGGATATGGTCCTGCCAGAGTCTTTCCGCTGAGCGATAACAGAGAAAAGGAAAAGAAACAGTTCTTTTGTAATATTATATATTTTACGAAAGTACTGTATTATGTAAATTACTTTGTACTTGTAAACAAAGTGATTAGTGGATAATGTTTTACATGATGTTTAAAAAAAAATCCCCAAAAAATGTCATGTTTTACAAGAGAGATAGATTAGCCGGCAACCCATGAGAGTACAATCTATCGCAGTTAGCTATGAAGCTTAACTGTAATAGTATTGTATGATCTCTATGAAGGGCGGGCCGCCACACTAATCATGTTTGTGTTTCTATGCAGGGGTTCGTGGAAACGAGAAGTCTACATGATAGGAGCCTCTCGTTGCGGACTGGAGACGGCAGCTTGGTGGTGGCTGAAGCAGTGGGAGATATTTATCTTTACTTTGATGAATTTAGGTTTATTTTATTGAAAGACTGTTTTTATGTTCCTAATTTTAGGAGGAACCTTATATCGGTAGCTTGTTTAATAAAGGATTCTTATTCAGTTTCTTTTAGTAAAAGAGTTGATATTCATAGAAATAAGTTTTTTATCTATTCTGGATGGATGGATGAAAACCTATATTTGACCAAACCAAAGATGTACGCATTGCTTGACACAGAATTAATAAATAACTCTAAAAGGTTGAAAGTTTCTTACTCTAACAAGGCGTATCTTTGGCATTTAAGACTTGATCATATTAATTAGAATAGGATTCAAAGATTGGTGAAAGACGGTCCTCTAGAATCTCTGGAGGAGGTACGTCTTCCTCAATGTGAGTCTTATCTAGAGGGAAAGATGACTAAAAGGTCTTTTAGAGCTAAGGGTACTAGGGCTCAGGAGCTCTTAGAAATTGTGCACATTGATGTATGTGGCCCTATGAACGTCACAGCATGAGGAGGGTTCGAGTATTATGTCTCCTTTATAGTTGATTACTCGAGTATGAATATGTGTATCTGATGCACCGCAAGAGTGAAACCTTTGACAAGTTCAAAGAGTATTGTGCGGAAGTAGAAAAGCAATTGGATAAATCCATAAAGACACTTCGATTTGATCGAGGTGATGAATACCTCTCTTACGAATTTCTAGGACATCTTGTAGAGAATGGGATATTATCCCAATTGACTGTACCTGGTACTCCACAACAAAATGGTGTAGCCAAAAGGAGAAACAAGACCTTGTTGGATATGGTATGGTCTATGATGAGTTATTCAATGCTGCCATTATCATTTTGGGGATATGCTTTATAAACGGCGTGCTATATTCTGAACCAGGTTCCAAGCAAGTCAATTCCCAGAACTCCGTATGAATTATGGTGAGGCAGGAAGCCTTCCCTTGGACATATGAGAATATGGGGCTACCCGGCACATGTACTGGATGGGGATGCGAAGAAGTTGGAACCAATATCAGAATTGTGCATGTTTGTAGGATATCTAAAAGGAACTAAAGGAGGTCTGTTCTATAACCCGAAGGAATAAAAAGTCATTGTATCAACCCATGCGACATTCTTGGAGGAAAGTCACATGAATGACTTTAAGCCTCGAAGCAAAGTGGTGCTAGAAGAGTTATCGGGTAAAAGAACTGCTCCACAGATTTCAGTGTTGGATGCAAGTCCGAGTTCCCGTGAAAGACCTGCAGACGATCAATAATTTAGGGTGCCTCATCGTAGTGGGAGGGTTTCGAAGAAACCTAATTTCTTCATGTATGATGATGAGGTACACCAGGCCGAGGCTCATGAGCATGAAGATGATCCAGTCACCTATGATAAAGCTATAAATGATGTTGATTCTAAATCTTGGAAATAGGCTATGAACAATGAGATGGATTCTATGAAATCCAACTTTGTTTGGGAACTTGTAGATTTACCGGATGGGATAAAACCCATTGGATGCAAATGGGTCTACAAAAAAAAGAAGGATGCGAAAGGGAGAGTGGAAACTTTCAAAGCTAGACTGGTTGCAAAGGGGCACACGCAAAAGGCTGGAATCGATTACGATGAGACCTTTTCACCTGTTGCTATGCTGAAGTCTATCCGTATTCTTCTGTTCGTTGCTGCGGCTCTCGATTACAAGATCTGGCAAATGGATGTCAAGACGGCATTCTTGAATAGCCATCTTGAAGAGTGTATCTATATGATACAGCCCGAAAGGTTCATAACGAAAGGCCAAGAAAGGAAAGTCTGCAAGTTGCTTAGGTCCATTTATGGATTAAAGCAAGCATCCCGCTCATGGAACTAGAGATTTGATCAAGCGACTAAGACTTTCAGTTTTGAGCAGAACGTTGATGAACCCTGTGTTTATAAACGTATTAAGGATCGAAAAGTGGTCTTTCTGATACTCTATGTCGATGATATACTACTCATTGGGAATGATGTAGAGAACTTATCATCGGTCAAGCTTTGGTTACACCAACAGTTTGACATGAAGGACTTGGGAGAAGCTAATTATGTTCTAGGCATTCGTCTCTTTAGAGATCGAAAGAACAAAATGATAGCGTTATCCCAGGCTTCATACATAGATAAAATAATTAACAAATATACAATGCAAGAGGCAAAGAAAGGTACACAACCTTCTATTGCCGGTCTAACTCTTTCATTGGATGACTGTCCAAAGATATCAGAAGAAAGAGAGCATATGAGTAAGGTCCCTTATGCATCCGCTGTGGGTAGCCTTATGTACGCTATGCATTGCACTCGGCCAGACATATGTTTTGCAGTAGGTATGGTGAGTCGATATCAAGCAAATCCTGGAATCAAGCACTGGCAAGCAGTAAAGCATATACTCAAGTATCTTAAGAGAATGAGGGATTATATGCTGGTGTATTCTGGAGGGGACCTAACACCCATAGGATACACGGACTTAGACTTCCAGACTTACAAGGATTCGAGGAAATCGACATCTAGATCAGTGTTCTTGCTTGGAGGAGGCGCCATTGTATGGAGGAGTGCGAAGCAGGGCTGCACAGCTGACTCTATTATGGAGGTTGAGTATATGGCTGCGGCTGAGGCATCTAAAGAAGGGATTCGGCTCCGCAAGTTCTTTAGAGACCTTGAGGTCATTCCGGGTGTTGACAAGCCTATCACACTTTACTATGATAACACTGGGGCTATTGCCAATATAAGGGAATCTCGGCACCACAAGAGGACCAAGCACATAGATCAGAGATATCATACAAGTAGATGTATATAAGATCGCGTCCGAGGACAACATTGTCGATCCTTTTACTAAGACTTTGATGGCTAGAAGATTTGAGAGGCATGTAGAAGCGATGGGGATGCGTAACATGGCACATCTGCTGGCTTAGGGCAAGTGAGAGATTATTAGGAAATGCCCTAAGCATTAGAGACATTTTGGTGTATTTATTTAGAACTGGATAATAAAATTATATATAAAGGTTATTCATTACATTGCTATTTGTCTTCATTTTATTTACATGTTAAAATAAATGTAAGCAAATATGGCTCCCTGACTGCTTGTGTTAAACTGTTAGAACGTTGTATGCAATGGACTTTTGTATGCGAGAAGACAATGTTCTAAAGTAAGCGGTCTGAACTATGGTCTGTAGTCTATGGGGTTAGACCGAGCATCTAACTCATGTTAAGACTATTATGTTCTATAAAGCCTTGGAGTGGATGGTTTGTCTTGACTGTCTGGAGCATAGACTCCCAAGTAGAGACATAGATATGTTGCTTGGTGGTGACATATTAGACCGGGACTAAAGCGTGATTGATCTACGAAGTCTACTTTGGGTGGATCGATATACTTTTGATGTTCATCGTGCAGTAACCTTAATCCTGAGTAGATGGATAGCTTCATGTATATGACTTGTGTATTTTGATATTCCAATGGCTAAAGCGTCTCAGAGGTAGTAAGCTTATAGACCAGTTCGTTGGGTGTATGACTTGTATACAATGAAGGGTTCGTTTACAGATATCGGAATCATAGCTCTAATGACGAGTTAAAGGTATCCTCTTAAAAGTATTATACTGAATGTGAAAATGGACAAGACCTTGGGTCGTCCGCTGGGCGGATGACTTCTTATTCACATATGGTGAATAATCATTTTCTTTATTCGGTAGTATAGTGGAACTTTAAGATAGCCTGATCTGTAGGATTAAACAGACTTTGGCCTAAGACTGATCATGGATATCATATGAGGCTTTTGCATACATGACAAGGTCATTGGATGATAGCTTGTCACAGGCTTATGTAATACGGTATATAATTGGGATTTCAATTTTAGGTTGATGGTGGTGTGACTCTGAAATTAGTGATCATATGATTGAGTTGTTCGGTAAAGAATGATGATCATATGGATTTGCGGGAGCCCGATTATATATGTCCAATTGATCCCTCTACTAGCTCCACATAATTCCTTAACGTTTGGCAAAATTGACTTGAGTATGCTATTGGCTAGTTTATTATGCATAGATGGTGTTGACATAGGATTAGGATGGTTGACAAGATTCTCTCCGGTTGGATTCAGATTTTGTTTTGGATAATAGAGTACACAATTATTCGAACTCCAAATAAAGTTGCCATGATTTTATTTGAGATTGGATTGGAGTTATAGAAAATTATCCATGAGAATAAGAATTTGAAATACAACTGTTTTGTGGATTTTGAAATTTGAATTTTGAATTTTGAAACTTGAATTTTCAATTTTCAATTTGAAATTTAAATTTGAAATTTGAATTTGAAATTCGAATTTGAAATTTGAATTTGAAATTTCAATTTGAAATTTGAAATTTAAAATTTGAATTTGAAATTTGAATTTGAAATTTGAAATTCAAATTTTGAATCATAGTCCAAGTGGGATTCGAATTTCTTATGGTAAATCCACAAGGAATGAAATTCGAATTTGAGTTGGATTTGGAGAGGAAAATCTTGTTAGAATCCTACTTGAATTTTGAATCCAAATCCTAACAATAATGGACAAAAATTTTGGGGATTATCCTCATGGAATTTTCAGACTTTTTGTGGATAAGGTTCAAGGAAAAATTCAAGTTTCAATCCCAGTTGAATTTGGTTTCTCTCCTCCCTGATAATGGCTGAATTTTTTGAGTGAATCTCCTAGAAAATTTTTGGTTATTTTGGATAAGGATGAGATAAGATTCAAGCTTGAAAATCCTAGTGGAATTTTGATTCTTCCCTTATCCAAAAGTGGCCGAAATTTTTGTTGGGATTTTCCCCTTGGATTTTCGGATTTTTGGATTTTTTTGGTTGAAAAAGGGAGATAAAATTCATGTTAAAATCTTGTTTAGATTTGAATTGGATAATCCTAATGTTGGCCGAAATTTTATCGGGATTTTCCCCTTGGATAATTTCGGATTTTATATTGTGGATAAGGGAGAAAATCTTCTCCTAATCTAATTCGAATTCAGAGAATCACCTCATGCAAGTCTATAAATAGATATCCTACCATCCAGTTCTCTTAGACCACAGACTCTCAGATGAGCAGGCTTATTGTTACACAACTCACCATGACAATAAGTTCTTTAGAGATCTGAGTGGTCGGAAGAAGACTAGCAGTGCTAGCATACCGATCGAGGTTCAGAGTGCCCACACACTCAGCCATTTGGGAATTGGAGAATAGTAGAGAAAGCTAGTTGGTTGATACCCTTCGGTCATTCTCCTCCTACAAGATTGGCGTCCTTGAGGTATGAGTTTAAATTGTTGTTGGTTTATTGTATATGGCATCATGAGATATTTAACAATCTTGAAAAATTTTTACTGTTCCGCTGCGCCACTCTGATACATTTTTATCGATTTATTTCCTACATATACGTACGTATTTACTATTCACGTACGTATACTATTAAAATGTGGAATTTGAAAAACATAAGGATTTCAATTTTACATACACAATTATATACTTGTTTAACTGATTACTATTCACCAGATACTATTTAAATATACTGTTTACTATTCCAAAATACCATTTAATTTTTACTATTTAAAATACTATTTAACTGTCACCATTCAAAATACTATTTACTCATACTATGCGGAAGAATACTCGCGGTATATCCATAACCTCATCCTCACATCCACCTCTGCCGCCATCATCGCCCTTGATGTTTACGCTATAGGATGCTTACCTACTGTATAAACACACTCCGTGAGCTTTACGCCCAGTAAGTACAACGTGTTTACCGCAAAACATGTTTAAACATACGCATACTTATTATCATGTGAGCACACCAATTATCACAGATACCATATAACATATCATATATCACAGCATCATGTATCACATCTTAGAATACATCATCACATCATACTGAATGCATAACATAGCATATCATATATCACATCATAGAATACACTATCATGTATTAAATGCATCTTATGGAAACTAGAAGCATAAGGAACTAGTGCATACGGTGATCAATGCATGATCTGGTTATGTTAATTTATGCTTCAACATCTTCTTTTTCTTTATCTTGTCTACTCAGGGCCCCTGTGTCAGTACCGAGTATGTGTAGACCAACGGTAACGCCCGAGGTCACTAAATAGACCAGAGGACCATCAACGGATGCTCAACTTTTAGCCTTCTCTTACTTTAACTCTGAAAACCCTTTCAATGGAAAGAGCCGGTATGACACGCCTATTAAATTCCATCTTGCTTATCTTTTCTAGCCATATGCTTGTCTAAGCTGTCCCTAATCCTACGAGGCGAGGATGTATGGCTTCTATCTTATTCTTTCATAAATCTACTCGATTGTGAAACTATATGCTCTTATCTATACTGTGCAGCATCGTGTGCATGATACATACTTAAAATCTTGGAAAATCATCATTTAAACTCATTTTATCCATGCTGTAGGTAGAGTTGTACTTACCTGTCAACGGACAGTTTATAATCTTGCCTTCATCACAATATAGGTACCTCCCTGTAATCATAATGCATTTCATTAATATTCACTCTTAGGTCACTGTGGTCATTAGTGACTAATACAAATTCCATCGTTAGGTGATACCGACCCTTATCGATACAAATTACCCTCTTCTTAAGAAGTTGATTTTCTAATTTCTAATAATGGTTAATTAATTTATTTACTCAATAAATTAATTAACGTCGCTCTTAGGTCACTGTATCCTTAGGAACTAATAAATTTATCGTTGTGTGGTATCGATGCCCATCGGTACCCAACTGCTCTACTTTGGGAATTTTGATATCTAATTTCAAATCGTACTTGATTAATTTGTCTACTTGACAAATTAATCACTGTCTCTCACTATCCCATTCAGACTTGGTTCTTGACTGGCTAACCGACCAGTCAACTGACTGAATACCTTGCGTATTGACCATTTAGCCTGTCGGGTCACCTTTACCGATTTAACCACCCCAAATTTTATACTTAGCTCACACCCGTCCCTCAGGTGGTACTATTCTGACATAGGGGTCGTTTTCTTACATTTCAAGATTTCTAATTGGGCAGTTCCCTAATCCTCAAAACGTCCGTCCTTCTTTCCCGGACCTAGGTAATCGATGGGGCTCAGGTTTCCATCCCGATCTCATTTTCACCCCTCATTTCCTAAAATACTCCTTTGTGCAGTTTTAGAAATTTTAGCAGCATTTTCGCTTAATTTTTGGGTTTTCGACGTTTAGGAAATTCCTCAAAATCATCTAACCTATTCTAACCTGCCATGTACAAAACCAAAGGCCTAATTTTTACGTAAAAGCTCAACTTTTTACGTAAAAATATTTACATTTCCTCACATTTTCTTTTTCGATATTTCATCCCTTTTTCTTACAATTCCTCAAGTTAGTAAACCATAATTAATACATAATTATTTCCAATAATAAATTGAGGAAATCAAGGGATCAAAACTACTACCAAAATCGTTCCCATCGGCGGTCAAATGAACCGTTCGGTCTCGACTGCACAATTTTTGAATCGTCGTTTTTCACTTTTGAAACTCCAGTTTGCAAATCTGATACTACGGATGTGTCCAGAACATCAAAAATAGGCCAACGGGCCATTCTTCAATTTTTGGTCTTCGGTCGCTGTTGATCGCCATTGACTGGCATTGACCACGGCAACAATGGAAGTGGTGACCACCATCTTGAAGAGCTCCACGAGAGGAACCCATTGGTGGTGTCAATTTCACCAATCGAAGCTCCTATCGTCAGAAATCGGGCTTCGAAGTTCGGTGACGGAGGTGGTGGTTGGATCTCCATTTTTTGGCATTGTTGCCCAAAATTGATTTCGGGCTTTTGATCTACGTGTTGTTCGGAGCATTTTGATACCGACCTTGCAACTCAACTTTACCGGAATCGATGGATTTCATGACGGCGACACGACGGCGATGATGCAAGTTTGGGCAGCGCGATCTGGCAGTTGTTGACATGAAATGAAGTCTGGGTTTTGTTCTACTCTTCACCACGAATCCATTGGGACCGAAATCGTGGCATTTGGACGTCAGACGGCGGAGATACGGCGGTTTGAAAATTTCGGCCATCGACGGCTTTGAGCTGCGCGTGCGGCGTGCTCCAACGTCGGTTCGGTCGACTCGGCCCACCGTTGGACTCAACTTGTCGAGAGCTTTCCAATAGTGTCAGCGGTGTCGAAAACGGAGGCTGGATTCAAAGGTTGGTTACTGTTCATGTTCGTGAGGTGTGGGGAGAGAAAATGAGATTTGGAAAAATATGGGGGCTATTTTTCAAGAATCCCAAAAATTTCGTCCTTTGTACTAATTTTTTGAAAAATTTTAAGATAGGCTATATTGATTAATTTGGGTGCTGAACCCAAATATATCAATTTTATCTTCATCCGAGGTCGTCTCGACCAATTTTCTGATACTGCATGATTCCCGATCAAAAATTAGTTTTTGCGCTCAAATGACTAATTTGAGCATTCTGATTCCAAATATATCAGTTTTATATCAAGAAAAGGTCATCTTGACCAAATTCTTGATATTGTGGTTAGGCTTATATTGTGTTGACACTGCGCACGCATAACGAGGTGTTTTAGCGTGAAATTTCAAATACAGTCTTCCTTGACTAATTTGGACGTGTTGATATCAAATTTATCAGTTTTACGTTCATCTGAGTCTTCTAGACCAGTTTTCAAGATCTGTATGACCCCATCTCGAAAAATGTGTCAGGTGCCCGATTGCTTAATTTGGGCATCTTGAGTCTAAATATATCAGTTTCGGGACGAGTAAAGGTCGTCTTGACCCTCATCCCGATACTGCGTATCTCTCAAACAAAATCTACATTTTGTACTTAATTGACCAGATTGAGCCTGCTGACTATAAATATATCAATTTTATGCAAGATTAAGGCGGTCTTGGCCACTAACTTGACACTACGTTTTTTACTATTCACTATTCACTATTTATTATTTTTTGTCTGACTAACTAGTCTGAGCGTTCTAATTCTGATTTTGTTAGTCTCTGGGCTAGAAGAGGTCATCTAGACCATTTTTCTCGATATTGTACATCTATTAGGGTAATTATCGCTGCTGTGCTCAGACGACCAGTGTGAGCGTACTGATGACTAGCTCATCAATTCTGTATCATGAAATGGTCATCTGGACCGATTTCTTGATATTGCGTGTCTCAACGCATACTCACATAATAGGGTAGACCGATTTCACTGTCGATTACCCCTTTCACTACATGAATAGTAATTAAACGTTACTATACCCGTTTAATTCATTCAACTGAAGAGCACACTATATTTATTAACTTAATTACATCATTACATAGTAATTAAGTTTCATAATTCATGAGAGTTATTACCGCGGCTCTTGGCTCATTACACAGCCTTCTACATGGACTCTTACATGAACGTGTGCAAGACAACACGGGCGTGTACATTTCGACACGGCCATGTCTTTGAAACAAATTCATCTATCCGAGTGATACACAGCCTCCTACACGGCCGTGTACTTGACCGTGTTACACTACACGATCATGTACACTCACGGCTACTAACAGATACACAGTGCGAATGGCACACAGTCACTCACACGGCCGTGTACTTGACCGTGTTGCTTAAATTTACACTAAAAGGCATTAAATTATGCCCATTTTATTCCTTAATGACTTATTACATGGTAAGTAGGTGCCATGAAAATGGCGGTCATTACAACCTACCCCCCTTACAAAATTTTCGTCCTCGAAAATTAGAATAATTCTGAGAAGTCTCTTCTCATGTCTTCTTCCCATTCTCATATGGCTTCCTCAACACTATGATTCTACCACAACACTTTTACTAGCGGTATACTTTATTCCTAAGTACTTTCTCCTCTCCAACTAGGATCCGCACTGGTCTCTTCTCATACATCGGATCAGCGTATACTACAATGGATTCTTGGCTAAGAACATGGGAGCTGTTTGGCACGTACTTTTTAGCATCAAGACGTGAAAGACGTTATGCACTATAACTAACTCGAGAGGAAGCGTTAGTCTATAAGCCACCTTCCTGACTTTCTCTTTTATCTCAAGGGTCCTATGTACCTAGGACTGAGCTTTCCTTTTTTTTCAATGAGCATCACCTCTTTCATAGGTGTTACCTTGAAAAAGACCTAGTCTCCTACTTGAAACTCGAGGGGTCTACGGTGCTTATCATCAAAATTCTTCTATCGACTGTGTACTATATCTAACATTTCTCGTATCCGCTTCACGTCTACCATGGTATTCTTGATGATGTCAGAGCTAACTAGTTGTTTCTCTCCAGACTTGTACTAATGAGCCAGAGATCTGCATTTCCTTCCACAAAGTGTCTCGTACGGTGCCACTCCTATCGTGAAATGGTAGTTGCTGTTGGACAAGAACTCGCTCAATGGTAGCTTCTGATCCCAATTTCCTTTGAAGTCTAGGACGCAGGTCTCAACATGTCCTCTAACATCTGTATGGTCCTCTCAGACTAACTGTCAGTCTGAGGATGAAATGCTATGCTAAACTCTCACTTGGACCGTAATACTGCTTGAACGTCTTGCCAAAATCTGGAGGTAAAGCATCCACTACGATCTGAGACGATCGACTCTAGTACTCTGTGCCGTTTCACGAACTGTGCCACATAGATTTCTACTAGTCATTCCACTGAGTAGCTAACTTTTATTGCTAAAAATCTAACTGATTTCGTAAGTCTGTCTATAATCACCCAGATTATGTCATTACCGTTTGACGTCTTTGGCAATCTGACTATGACATTCATCGTAATCTGGTCTCATTTCCACTCGGGTAGCTTAATTTTCTACGATTCTCCTGTTGGGCTCTGGTGTTCTACCTTAACCTTCTGGCACGTAAGGTATTTGGCGATGAACTCGACAATGTCATTCTTCATTCCAAGCCACCAAAAGCTTTCCTTCAGGTACTTGTACATCTTATTCACCACCGGATGTACAGAATATGATGTCTCGTAAGGTTCCAAAAGGATTCGCTTCCTAGGTTCCTCATCATTCAGAACACATACTCCATCCTTGTAATAGAGTATGCCGTCTTTAGTGACTCTAAACTTTGAACTTTGGTCCTCTGTAACCTCATTTTTGAGCTTATTTAGGGACAAATCGAAACTTTAACTGATCTTGATCTCTTCTTAGAGTGTCAATTAGAGGGTCATGTCAGACAACCACCCTGTCAAAATCTTGATCTTGCTACTACATAGCTCCCCCTGTAGCGCTCTCTACAAGGGGCTAATAGCCATAAGCATAGTAAAATGCTTCTGACTCTGTGCTTTGATCACTTTATTGGCTTTTCCCAGAGGGTGTAGGATCTCGCAGTCGTATCCTTTACCAACTTTAACCATCCACGCTGCCTCATGTTAAGCTCTTTCTGTGTGAATATACACTTGAGGCTCTGATGGTCAACGTAAACCTCGCACTTGGCTCCATACAGGTAGTGACTCCATACTTTTAACGTAAAAACTACCACTGCTAGCTCCAGATTACCCGTTGGGTAGCTCTTTTCAGGGTCTTTGAGTTGTTGTGAAGCATATGCGACTACTCGACCACTCTGCATCAACACGGCTCCTAACTTGGTTTTAGATGCATCACTTTAAATCACAAGGCTTCCCTGACCAGCATCTGGAATAGTCAGTATAAGAGAGCTTGTGAGCCTTCATTTTCGCTCTTGAAACCTTTTCTAACGCTTGTCGGTCCACTCATACCTCTTTCCCTTCTTGGTGAGCATTGTGAGCGATGCGGCTAGCTTTGCAAAACCCTTGACAAAACGTCGATGGTATCCCACTAAGCCTAGGAAGCTGTGGATCTCCATCACGTTTCTCGGAGCTGACCACGCGCTAACTACGTCAATTTTAGTCAAGTCCATAGATACTCCTTCCTTGGGGTCTACATGACCTAGGAAATGGACCTTCCCCAGTCAAAACTCGTACTTGGAGAACTTGACGTATAGCTGCTGGTCCTGTTACATGCGCAAAATGATCCTTAATTGCTCTTCGTGCTCTTCCTTTGTCTTAAAGTGTATAAGTATGTCATCGATGAACACAATGACAAACTTATCCAAATAGTCCTTGAACATGCGGTTCATCAAGTTCATGAAAGCTACTGGCGCATTTGTCAATCTGAACGACTTGACCAGAACATGTAACATTCGTACCGCGTTCGAAAGGCTATTTTGGGTACATATTCATCCCTAATTCGTAGTTGGTGGTACCCTGAATGTAGATTGATCTTCGAGGACACTACATCTTCTTGGAGCTAATCGAATAGATCGTCAACCCGTGGCAATGGATGCTTGTTCTTAATCGTAATCCTATTCAACTCTCTGTAGTCGATGCACATTCTCAGTGGTCCATCTTTCTTCTTCACGAATGGTATGGGTGCTCTCTAGGGTGAACAGTTCTGTCAAGTGAATCCTTTACCTCTTTAGTCCTTCAGCTGGGCTTAGAGCTCTTTTAGCTTAGTAGAGCCCATTTTGTATGGGGCCTTGGAGATGAGGGTTGATTCTGGTAAACGTTCAGTCTCGAACGAGATCTCGCACTCTGACGAGAGTTCTAGAAGATCTTCTGGAAATATCTCCACGAATTCCCTGACTTTCATCACGTTCTCGGGTCCTATCTCTATTCCTCGTGTCTTATTTACTACGTATGCTAGGAAGTCCATGCATCCACTGGATAGCATCTTGTGAGCCTTCACTACTAATATCATCATCTTTGGTTGCTCTGGCGACAAACCCTTGTAGATGAACTTTTTGCATCCGATTGATTTGAAATGATTTTCCACCTTCGACAGTCTATGACGACATTGTGTTTTCTGAAGAAGTCCACCCTTACAATTACATCATAGTCGTATATGTCGTCGGTTAACACTTAATTCTCTCCCGCAGATAATTATTGGCACCTGACATATCCAGTAATTATACAAATAAACTTCCCCTGAAGGAAGTGACATTTTAAAGGTTTATTTCGTCCTATCTAAGCTCCTACCTAACTTTCTAGCGGAATTTGATGATGCAACGAATGGGTGGCTCTAGAATCAAGTAGAACTAACGCATCAAAGTTGGGGATTAAAAGCTGGCCTGTCACCATTGTAGAAGTTACAGCTTCAGCGTCACTCCTCATGTAAACATAGATTCTCCCTTAGCTGTCTGAAGCTTTCAGTATACCTTGTGTGATCGAAGGGCCTTTGATCCTGATCTGGATGGCATGAAGTTGATCATTCCTAGTGCAGGATTGATTATGTCGGCTCTGTGGGTTGGAGTGGCAATTTTTGGCATAGTGGCCTTCCTTGCCACAGATAAAACAACCACTTGCTCTCTGCTTACATTCTCCTGGGTGCCTCCTTCCGCATTTCGTACACGTCAGGTATTGGCTATCATTTCCTTCCTGGTCGTTTCTCTTCTGGGGGAAATTCTCTTATGAATCTTGGTTGCCCTATTCTCCTTTTCTCTTGTTGTTGTTATGGGATGCCTGCTATTCTGGCCGGTTCCCACGTTCTGTCCTCTGTGTTGTAACTCGAGGTTCTGCTTCCCCTGAGCCTACTCAGCTTGCGTTTTCTCCTACTTTCATACCTTAAAATTCTGTGCCTTTCGCTCCTTATTATGAGCCGACTAGTACACGGCTCAAATAGCCTTGCTGACATATTCTACTAATGTCGCTGGTCCGTGGCTTCTGCTATAGACCTAAACTGCGATGTCCATTCTGAACATCTTCAGCATTCGTCTGACTCTCTGCTTTTAATCGGTACCAAATCTAGACAAAGTTAAGCCAGCTGCTCAAACCTCCTGACTGCTTCCATGATAGTCATGCTACCTTGGCGTAGGTTGTTGAACTCGTTTTGCTGCGCTGCTAGTGCTTCCTCGTTGAAGTACATCTCCTTAAATTCCTCAATGAGGTCATTTCAGCTCGTCTCTTAATGGTTACTATCTTCCACCACTAACGCACCTCATTGCGTAGGGTGAAGGATGCGTACATCACTTTCTTTCTATCTGTAAGCCCTATAAAATCCAAGATTACTTGGATATCTGTTAGTGAATCATCGGCCTCTATAGGGTGAATGGTTCCTTCGAATTTTAACGCTTTCATGCATCGGAATCTCTCATACAAGTCGCCTTCCCTAGGGATTGGCAGAAAAACAATTGCTGCTACGAAAGCAGCCGTTACTATGGGTGCTAGTGCCTCCTGGGTTGGAGGAGCTGCTTGCTCCCTAAGAGTTTCTGGGGCTGCTGGAGCCTCTTGTGCTGGCATCTTTACTGACTGTGGTGCCTGGAGTTGTTGGCCCAGCTGTTCCCTAAGCTGGTTTAGTTCCCGTTGTTGGTTTTCCATCATCTCTCGCATAGTTATGAGCTGTGCCATCAATTCATCCTCTCGGGATGCTTGGTTTGTCTGTACTCGTGTCCTCGGCGTGCTTTCCTATGTAACCCTATCATACAGCGAGAAAGGAAAATATAAGTCTCTTAAATTTTGTACTTGGGATTCGTATCACATATCATTCTTTTTTACTTAACAATCTTACTTAAACATGATGCATATAAATATACATACTATATCCATCTTTCTCTCTCTCATACTGTGATATTCAATACAATTGCCGCATTGTATTGGAACATCTTCTGAGTGCTAGGATTTGTCCTGCACTTTCTGTCATACCATACTCACACTATGGAAGAATTATATCTAGCCCATTGGTCAAAACTTTACTTCTTATCTCATAATATATTTCACATAGTAAATATACATATATTCAAGATTCTAGTTCAGCGGGAGTGACACACACTTCTCCTATACGATCCCAACAAGTACATTATGTTACAACTGATGGGGGAAAGCTACTACTTCCCTCTATATATTTTCATAACTAACATTTCCGCAGAAGGGTTACTACTATTGGAAGGATAATCCTGATTCAGTATCAGGCATCTCCTCATCAACACTATCGTTGAGTGGGAACTCCTCTGGGTTCTCCTCTTCTTCTCAACTGAAACTGACCTCGTCATCGCTGGCTATGATGACTTGGGGTTCATACATCCTCATCTATTCGTCATTACTAAAGCAATCGGGGATCTCCTCTCCTTCATCGTCGAGATGGGTGTCAGAAAGAGTCTTGTCATCTTCCTCTTCCATGGGTTGTTCGGGAGACAGACAGGCTGGTTTGGGGTTCTCCATTGGCTCTCTATTGCCCTCGTGTACTTCTGGCTGGTGCTCGGCCATGAACTCTTCATCAGCCGGTTGGGGTGCTAGGTTTACCGGGTTACTCTCTATAATGGCGGCTGCTACAATGCTTAGGCTTGTGCAGGGTTCTCAGGGTTGGGCACTTTTCTCTCGGCGTTCACTATCTCGTAGATAAAGCTTGCTACTCCTTCTGCTTGATCGCTCTTCTAATTTTGTTTGGCAAGGTCTCTTTCTCTCTTTTGGTCTTCTTCTGCCTTGTTCCACTTTTGTCTCAACATGTATTGTAGAAGTCCATATCAGTTCCTTGTAGCAAACAGCATACATTAGAACTATGTCACCGGACATTAGCTGCAGTCTTTCAGTCCGATGAATAAATTCTCGTAAATCCACAACTCTAGGGAATTTAGGCGGTTTCACCCCCCGCTTACCCATAAAGAAAAATTGGGGCTAATGCTGGACTCCTCTCAGAGATTGGCTCGATCATGGTATGGTGAAACTCGACGCAGTTAAGAGCTCATCCTAGTCATAAGGATCCCGATACACACGAGAGTATCTTCTTGAGAGATATCAACAGCCAACAAGACTCAGTTATCCTGAACAATGGCGAATAATCGGGGAATCACCTTGATAATGTGAAACCATTGCTGACATTCTCATGGAGTACAGGGGTACTGTTTTTCACTCAAAACTTAGTGGACAACTAGCCCTGAAGATCGGTACAACTCGGGCAGCAATCCATGTTCTTTCTCTGAGTAGTTCTCTAGCACTACACGGTCGTGATTTTTTGTACAATGATCTCAGCATCTCTTCATCTTATCATTGCCATCATAGATTCCGTCGTCTTATTACTATAAAAAGTTATCTTCAATAGATAAACATTTACCGACTAAAAATAAAACTAACCTACTTAGGCAGATGAGGCAGGCATGCAGCGATGTGAGGTAGGATGGCAGGAAACCGCTCTGATACCAACTGTGACGCACTGAGGTCACTAAATAGATCGGAGGACCATCAACGGATGCTCAGCTCTCAGCCTTCTCTTACTTTAACTCTGAAAACCCTTTCAACGGAAAGAGCCGGTACGACACGCCTATTAAATTCCATCTTGCTTATCTTTTCTAGCCATATGCTTCTCTAAGCTGTCCCTAATCCTATGCGGTGGAGATGTATGGCTTTTTTCTTGTTCTTTCATCAATCTACTCGATTGTGAAACTATATGCTCTTATGTATGCTGTGCAGCATCGTGTGCATGATATATACTTAAAATACTGGAAAATCATCATTTAAACTCATTTTATCCATGCTGTAGGCGGAGTTGTACTTACCTGTCAACGGACAGTTTATACTCTCGCCTTCATCACAATACAGGTACCTCCCTGTAATCATAATGCATTTCATTAATATTCACTCTTAGGTCACTATGGTCATTAGTGACTAATAAAAATTCCATCGTTAGGTGATACTGACCCTTATTGGTACTAATTGCCCTCTTCTTAAGAATTTGATTTTCTAATTTCTAATCATGGTTAATTAATTTATTTGCTCAATAAATTAATTAATGTCGCTCTTAGGTCACTCTATCGTTAGGAACTAATAAATTTATTATTGTGTGGTACCGATGCCTATCGGTACCCAACTGCTCTACTTTGGGAATTTTGATGTCTAATTTCTAATCGTGCTTGATTAATTTGTCTACTTAACAAATTAATCACTGTCTCTAACTATCCCATTCAGACTTGGTCCTTGACTGGCTAACCGACCAGTCAACTGATTGAATATCTTGCGTATTGACCATTTAGCCTGTCGGGTCACCTTTACCGATTTAACCACCCCAAATTTTATACTTAGCTCACACCCGTCCCTCGGGTGGTACTATTCTGACATAGGGGTCATTTTCTTACATTTCGAGATTTCTAATTGGGCAGTTCACTAATCCTCAAAACGTCTGTCCTTCTTTCCTGGACCTAGGTCATCGAGGGGGCTCAGGTTTCCATCCCGATCACATTTTCACCCCTCATTTCCTAAAATACCCCTTTGTGCCGTTTTAGAAATTTTGACAGCATTTCTGCTTAATTTTTGGGTTTTCGGCGTTTAGAAAATGCCTCAAAACCATCTAACCTATTCTAACTTGCCAAGTACTAAACCAGAGGCCTAATTTTTACGTAAAAGCTCAGCTTTTTACCTAAAAATATTCACATTTCCTCACATTCTCTTTTTCGATATTTCATCCCTTTTTCTTACAATTCCTCAAGTCAGTAAATCATACTTAATACATAATTATTTCCAATAATAAATTGAGAAAATCAAGGGATCAAAACCACTACCAAAATCATTCCCGTCGGCGATCAAATGAACCGTTCGGTCAGGACTGCACAATCTTTGAATCGTCATTTTTCACATTTGAAACTCCGATTTGCAAATCCAATGTCGCAAATGTGTCCGAAACGTCGAAAATAGGCCAACGGGCCATTCTTCAATTTTCGGTCTCTGGTCGCCGTTGACCGACGTTGACCGCCATTGACCGGTGTTGACCACTACGGCGATAGAAGTGGCGACCACCATCTTGAAGAGCTCGATGAGAGGAACCCATTGATGGTGTCAATTTCACCAATCGAAGCTCCTATCGTCGAAAATCGGGCTTCGAAGGTCGGCGACGACGGCGGTGGTTAGATCTCCATTTTCCAGTGTTGTTTCCCAAAATTGATTTGGGCCTTTCGAACTACGTGTTGTTCTAAGCATTTTGATACCAACCTTGCAACTCAACTCTGCTGGAATCGGTGGATTTCACGACGGTGACACGGCGGTGACGATGCGAGTTTGGGCGGCACGATCCGGCGGCTGTTGATGTGAATTGAAGTATGGGTTTTGCTCTACTCTTCACCACGAATCCATTGGGACCAGAATCATGGCATTTGGACGTCGGATGGCGGAGATATGGCGGTTTGAAAATTTCAACCACCGGAGGCTTCGGGCAATGCGTGCGGTGTGCTCCGGCGTCGGTTCGGTCCACTCGGCCCACCGTTGGACTCAGCTTGTCGAGAGCTTTCCAATGGTGCCGGCGGTGTTGAAAACAGAGGCTGGATTCGAAGGTCGGTTACTGTTCACGTTCGTGAGGTGTGTGGGGAGAAAATGAGATTTGAAAAAATATGGGGGCTATTTTTCAAGAATCCCAAAAATTTCGTCCTTTATACTAAGTTTTTGAAAAATTTTAAGATAGGCTATATTGACTAATTTGGGCGTGCTGAACCCAAATATATCAGTTTTATCTTCATCCGAGGTCGTCTCGACTAGTTTTTCGATACTGCATAGTTCTCGATCAAAAATTACTTTTTGTGCTCAAATGACTAATTTGAGCATTCTGATTCCAACTATATCAGTTTTATATCAAAAAAAGGTCATCTTAACCAAATTCTTGATACTGTGGTTAGGCCTACACTGTGTTTACACTATGCACGCATAACGAGGGGTTTTCCCGCGAAATTTCAAACACAGTCTCCCTTGACTAATCTAGACGTGTTGATTTCAAATTTATCAGTTTTACGTCCATCTGAGGTCTTTAGGACCAGTTTTCGGGATCTATATGACCCCATCTCGAAAAACGTGTCAGGTGTCTGATTGCCTAATTTGGGCGTCCTGAGTCTAAATATATCAGTTTCGGGGCGAGAAAAGGTCGTCTTAACCCTCATCCTGATACATCGTATCTCTCAAAAAAAATTTACATTTTGTGCTCAATTGACTAGATTGAGCCTGCTGACTATTAATATATCAGTTTTATGTCAAATTAAGGCCGTCTTGGCCACTAACCTGACATTGCGTTTCTCACTATTCACTAATCACTATTTACTATTTTTTGTTTAACTAACTAGTCTGAGCGTTCTGACTCTGATTTTGTTAGTCTCTGGGTGAGAAGAGGTCATCTAGATCACTTATCTCGATACTATACATCTATTAGGGCAAATATCGCTGCTGTGCTCAGATGACCAGTCTGAGCGTACTGATGACTAGCTCATCAGTTCTGTATCATGAAATGGTCGTCTGGACCGGTTTCTTGATATTGCGTGTCTCAACGCATACTCACATAATAGGGTGGATCGATTACCCCTTTCACTGCATGAATAGTAATTAAACATTACTATACCCGTTTAATTCATTCAACTGAAAAGCACACTATATTTATTAACTTAATTACATCATTACATAGTAATTAAGTTTCATAATTCATGAGAGTCATTATAGCGGCTCTTGGCTCATTGCACAGCCTTCTACATGGACTCTTATACGGGCGTGTGCAAGGCAACACGGGCGTGTACATTTCGGACACGTGCGTGTACTAGTTGAGACTACTCGACATGGCCATGTCTTTGAAACACATTCATCTATCCGAGCGATACACAGCCTCCTATATGGCCGTGTACTTGACTGTGTTACACTACACGGCCATGTACACTCATACGGCTACTAATAGATACACAGTCCGAATGGCACACGGTCACTCACACAGCCGTGTACCTGACCATGTTACTTAAATTTGCACTAAAAAGCATTAAATTATGCCCATTTTATTCCTTAATGACTTATTACATCGCAAGTAGGTGCAATGAAAATGGCAGTCATTACAAATAGTTACTATTCATCGATCAAATGTTCAAATCACTATTCATGATGAATAGTACTATTCATAAAAAATTGAGTTTTTAATGTTTTTGAATCCATGTGATTCTTACTAAGTATGTTTGAACTTACTGAGCCTGTTAGCTCACCAGTTTGTTCATGTTACTGGTAAGAAACTTGTCCAATAGATTATATAGATGGCGGCAGGATGTACGCGTGTCAAGGGATAGGGAATTCACCGTGGACTTGGTCCCACCATAAGTCTTCCGCTGAGCTTTAAGAGTTAGTGAATTGAAGAGAATATGTCATTGGAAAAAAAATGCAGTATAAATATATTGTATGTTATACATTATGTTGTACTCAAAAAGACAACTAAAAGTTAGTATTGTATTTTACATGGCTTTCATACTTAGCTTTCTTTTCAAGATTGTATGTATTAAAAAGAAAAAAAAAATTTGGGCATAATTTTGGGCCTTGAAAATATGAGTTGAGAGAAAAAGAGTTTTAAATGGCAATCCGGATTCAACACAAGGGCTATCTTGGTTAACAACAGAGTCGGTTCTTGACAGTTTCACGTGGTTTGATTCGGGGGCGCCACAGGTTGGTATCAGAGCGGTTGACCATATCCCTATTAGCACAAAGCGCGATCTGCTCATCAATCCAAGTAAGTTAGTTTTCTTTAAGTTAGTTAATTATCTGTTTATTTGAGGTTATATAATCTTGTAGGCCATACAAATTTTGGTTTTTCATCACAACATTCTAATATCACATACCACTCTTAGTTTTTTCTAATGTATAAAACAACATCAAAACCTAACAAAATTTTCATTCCAACCCTAGCATTAGCCATGGATTTTTCATGCAAATTCCCATAGAAAATCTTGTTTTCTTTCCTAGGGTTTTTGTCAACATTACACATTCCTATTCAACACTAAAAGTTTTCCATTTTCTAGTGTTTATCACCCACGGATTTTAGCATAAAAATGCATGCAAATTTCTTGTTTTCTTGATTCTAATTCATGCTTAATTCAGTATGTCACTAAATGAACATAAACTATTAAGCAAATCATCAATTTTTCCACCTTACAAGGCCATGGATTTTTCCTGGAAACATGTAAAATTTTTGTTTGTTTCTTAAATCTAATTTATGCTTCAAATTCTAAAACACCAAACCACTCATAATATTAACAAAACATCCATTTTTTTCAATGTTTCTATACCACCATACCCACGGATTTTTACTAATAAAACACATGAAAAATTGCTTCAATTTAGAAGCTAACCTTATGAATTTGTTCCCTTGCAACCTTGGTTATGATTGAAGGCTATTTTGATGTGAAATTTTGGAAATTTTTGTGTGATAACCGGGAATTTTAGATTCTCGAAGTAGGTTAAAATTGTATATATATAACAATTTTAATGAATAAAATATGAAAAAGTTATGTTTTAATACTATTGTGAATATTGTAAAAATGTTCTAGCAATGTTAAAGTGCGTGAGTTCGGGGATGGAAAATCTTACCGGACATAATTGGGTAAGACGGTTTGAAATCAGAGTCAAAAACCCTAGAGAGTGCATTGAAATGTACTAAAATAATAGAAATTTACAGTAGAGAATTCTGATCAAACAGAAGCAAAATAAGGCATACCGATCGCACCGGAGGCACCGAGAACCCGCCTATGTGATTTCGGTGAAGTTCCGTTCGAATCAGATTTTGATCAAAAATTGATCATGAATCAATTAGTGAATTAATATAAATAGTAGGATGACATCACCATGATTATGTCGTAAACAAAAATTATTTTCCTTAATTAGGAAAGTAATTTTGAAAGGTGTATGGTTTAGATTAGGTTACTTTATAATCAATGGCCAAGATTATGCCAAAAAGCCATTGAAAAATTTTTTATAAAAATTTTAAAAGGCCATTCGGCCACTTGAAAAGGAAGAAGGAAAAAAATTTGATTTTTAACCCCAAAATCCTTACTTTTTAGTCCTTGAACAATTAGGAAATTGTTCGGAAAAAATTCCAAACAAGCCCTTGGTTTTTGCCTATAAATAAGCATCAAAATTCAATCAAAAAATTCGGCCAAACTCTAGCCTTTTCTTTAGCCCAAAAACCGTGAGCTTTCTTCTCCCTTAAACCAAAAATTTGTTCCAAAATTCACACCAAACTAAGCTTGCATTATATTTCTCACATCAAGCCAACAATTAGTTAAGGTGAGCTTCTAAATTGAAGCATTTTTCCTTGGTTTTCCATAGAAAATCCGTAGGTTTGGAGTGTTGAAAAACAATGAAAAAAAATTGTTGTTTTGTTGATTCTATGATTGGTTTGATGATGTAGTATATAAAGCATGAATTAGGGTTTAGAAACAAGCAAAAATTTTGCATGTTTCCCTTGAAAAACCGTGGTTTCAATGGTGTGAAAAATGTACGAGTCTTGATGTTTTGATTTAGTGTTTATGTTCATTCAATTATGTGTTGAATTAAGCATGAGTTAGAATAAGGAAACAAGAAAATTTTGATGTAATTTTCCTGCCAAAACCGTAGGCATGAACATTAAGAAATGAAAAACTTTTAATGTTGAAGAATGTTGATAAAAACCCTAGGAAAGAAAATGAAATTTTCTATGTATTTATGCATAAAAATCCGTGGCTATGCTAGGGTTAAAATGCATGTTTTGTTAGGTTTTTGATGTTGTTTTATATATTAGAAAACCTAAGAATGATGTGGTGTGATGAAAAATTATTTTGATGTGATTAACTAGTAAACCGAGGCTAAGTTGAAAGAAAAATGTTGTGGTTTGTGTTGGTTTCTGAATATTGAATCATGTGGAAAATTTTTATACAAAGTTTGGAAACTTTGTATAAAATAGGCCTCTGGTATAGTACGTGGCAGGTACAAAGGTTTTGAGGCATACCTAACGCCTGGACTGTTAGGAAATGCCCTAAGCATTAGAGACATTTTGATGTATTTATTTTAAACTAGATAATAAAATTATATATAGAGGTTATTCATTACACTGCTATCTGTCCTCATCTTATTTACATGTTAAAGTAAATATAAGCAAATATGACTCCTTGACTGCTTGTGTTAAACTGTTAGAACGTTACATGCAATGGACTTTTGTATGCGAGAAGACAATGTTCTAAAGTTAGCGGTCTAAACTATGGTCTGTAGTCTACGGGGTTAGACCGAGCATTTAACTCATGTTAAGACTATTATGTTGTCCAAAGCCTTGAAGGGGACGGTTTGTCTTGACTGTCTGGAGCTGGACTCCCAAGTAGAGACATAAATATGTTGCTTGGTGGTGACATATTAGACCGGGACTAAAGCGTGATTGATCTACGTAGTCCGCTATGAGTGGATCAATCTGCTTTTGACGTTCATTGTGCAATAACCTTAATCCAGAGTAAAAGGACAGCTTCATGTATATGACTTGTGTACTTTGATGTTCCAATGGCTAAAGCGTCTCAGAGGTAGTAAGCTTATAGACCGGTTCGTTGGGTGCATGACTTGTATATGATGAAGGGTTTGTTTATAGATATCGGAATCATAGCTCTAATGAGGAGTTAAGGGTATCCTCTTAAAGGCATTATACTGGATGTGAAAATGGACAAGGCCTTGGGTCGTCTGCGGGGTGGATGGCTTCTTATTCACATATGGTGAATAATCATTTTCTTTATTCGGTAGTATAATGGAACTTTAAGATTGCCTGATCAGTAGGATTAAACGGACATTGGCCTAAGGCTGATCATGGATATCATATGAGGGTTCTGCATACATGACAAGGTCATTGGACGATAGCTTGTCACAGGCTTACTTAATACGGCATATAATTGGGAGTTCAGTTTCAGGTTTATAGTGGTGTGACTCTGAAATTAGTGATCATATGATTGAGTTGTTCGGTAAAAGAATGATAATCATATGGATTTGCAGGAGCCCGATTATATATGTCCAATCAGTCCCTCTACTAGCTCCACATAATTCCTTAACGTTTGGCAAATTGATTTGTGTATGCTATTGGCTGGTTTATTATGCATGGATGATGATGACACAGGATTAGGATGGTAGACAAGATTCTCTCCGGTTGGATTCAGATTTTGTTTTGGATAATAGAGTACACAATTATTCGAACTCCAAATAAAGTTGCCATGATTTTATTTGAGATTGGATTGGAGTTGTAGAAAATTATCCATGAGAACAAGAATTTGAAACACAACTGTTTTGTGGATTTTGAAATTTGAATTTTGAATTTTGAATTTTGAATTTGAAATTTGAATTTGAAATTCGAATTTGAAATTTAAATTTGAAATTTGAATTTGAAATTTGAAATTTGAATTTGAATTTGAAATTTGAATTTGAAATTTGAAATTTGAAATTCAAATTTTGAATCACAGTCCAAGTGGGATTCGAATTTGTTGTGGAAAATCCACAAGGTTTGAAATTCGAATTTGAGTTGGATTTGGAGAAGATAATCTTGTTAGAATCCTACTTGAATTTTGAACCCAAATCCTAACAAATAGTGGACGAAATTTTGAGGAATATCCTCAATGGAATTTCAGTTTTTGTGGATAAGGTTCAAGGGAAAAATTCAAGTTTCAATCCCAGTTGAATTTGGATTCTCTCCTCCCCAGAAAGTGGCCGAAATTTTGGAGAATATCTCCTAGGAAAATTTGGTTATTTTGGATAAGGATGAGATAAGATTCAAGCTTGAAAATCCTAGTGGAATTTTGATTCTCCCTTATCCTAAATGTGGCAGAATTTTTTGAGGAGATTTTCTCCTAGGAAATTTCAGATTTTTTGGTTGAAAAAGGGAGATAAAATTCTAGTTAAAATCTTGTTTAGATTTGGATTGGATTTATCCTAAATGGCCGAATTTTATTATTGGGATTTTCCCTTGGAAAATTCAGATTTTATGGTTGTGGATAAGGGAGAATATCTTTTCCTAGTCCAATTTGAATTCAGAGAATCACCTCATACAGGTCTATAAATAGAGGTCCTGCCACTCCAGTTCTCTCAGACCACAGACTCTCAGGTGAGCAAGCTTATTGTTGCACAGCCCACCGTGACAATAAGTTCTTTAGTGATCTGGGTGGTCGGAAGAAGACTAGCAGTGCTAGCATACTGATCGAGGTTCAGAGTGCCCACACACTCAGCCATTCGGGAATTGGAGAATAGTAGAGAAGGCTAGTTGATTGAAGCCTCCGGTCATTCTCCTCCTGCAAGATCGGCGTCCTTGAGGTATGAGTTTTAATTGTTGTTGGTTTATTGTATATGGCATCATGAGATATTTAACGATCTAAAAATTTTTATTGTTCCGCTGCGCCACTCTGATACGTTTTTACCGAATTACTTTCCTACAATTGGTATCAGAGCCATCTCATGACTATGCCATGTGCATAAATTAGACAATTACTTAGTCTTTTTATTTATGTATGGATTCGATATTTAGAGAGTGGCATTCTAGGGTTCCTTTATGTTGTTATCATGGATTATGTATAAAGTATGTGGTTATTTTAATTTTTTGAGTTATTATAAGCATGCTTGTTTATACCGGTTATGGTTCCTTAGAATTTAGAAAAATTGTATCTAGGAATTTTTTATGTAACCATGGGAGCAGTTTATTAACACTGTAGATTTTAATTTTTGTCTCTTAGAATTATTATGGTTAGAATTTTGTACACCGGAAACGGTTTAGGAAATTTTATGTAATTATTCTTGGCGGAGATTGAAGACTGAAGACCATAATTTATTTTTCCCAAAAGTTAAATTTGATTTAAAGGTTGAAATTTTGATTGTGTAAAAATTTCAATTTAATTAGGATTCAAATTAATTTTTGGAGATCCTAATAGATAAATTGGAATATGACACGAAAATCGAGACAAGACCCCTCGGGATAGGCCGACGGGCCTTGGTGGGGCTGTAGCCCCTGCCTTCAGGCAGGATGGGGCTGCGGCAGCCCCTGTGCAGGCTATAACCACCCACGGCCACAGGCTTGGCCTGCAGCCGAGGGTGGCCGTGGCCTACCCAAGGCTGGCTGCAGCCTAGGCGTGCAGCCTCTGGCTACAGGCACTGCCTGCAGCCTGCAGCCTGGTGCTGCAGGCCTGGCCTGTAGCTCGGCAAGGCTGCACATAAGGGGCGGTCGTGGGCTGCTAGCCCCTCCGGGGCTGGTGGCTGCCCACAGCGACTACCGCCTTCGGGGGCGACGGTGCGACGGTTTAAAATTCAAAAAATTTTGATTTTTAAGTTTGAGATTTAATTTTAAATCATGTTTAAAAATATGTAATTGAAAATTTGAAATTTTTGAAATTACATATTATTACACATGATGTTTAAAATTGTTTAAAATTTGAATTTGAAATTTAAATTTGAAATTCGAATTTGGAATTTGAATTTGAAATTTAAATTTTTGGAGATTTAAATTTTAAATGATTCTTGGGATGAGAAATAAATGAAGAGGCTACATAAAGATGGATACAAGAAGACGGAACAAAATTCAAGACCCAAAGAATGCTTTGGATGAAATTTTGTAATCTTTATTTTCTTTATTCTAGGATGGAACCATGGCTTGGTTATTCTGTCAATTATTTTTTCTGTGATATGTCATGGATGTATAAATATGAATTGATGGATGTTTTGTATGCATATTTGATAACATGTCATATAGGATAGGTGAGTGCCGCTCATACTATATTGATCATACATAATTTGTCAAAACTTGCATGTTTTTCAAAATATTGAGTGGGAGAGGGTTTCAAACAAAACCCATGGCCTCCATTGTTGATCCATATGTGAAAGCATGGTAACGCCTCACGTCAGTTCTGCCCTGACCACACCCCTCAGTAGGTGTTTACCACCGCCGGTATACTAGATTGGATCTCCTATGTGAAAAACGTGTTCGGGTACGATCCTATTCATGACCACCCCTCGGTGGCTTGGTAGGACGTGGATCGGGCTACGTAAACAATGGTTATACACTTAAGACTCATTTAGTTATTAACCTTCCCTAGAAGCTCTGTTAAGTAAATTGGTGGCCAAATAAGTGGTTATTAATATATGTCTTAACCTTAGAAGATTTAAGGCAACATATATTAATTGGACGGGGTCCATGTTCCGGTTATTTGTTTTCATGACCACCCCTCAGTGGCTTGGGGCAATAGGTGTTGAGAATTACCATTGCAATGCTACATGTTTTTTCAAGTTTCATGTAGGAACATACTTGCATGTTTTATTTGCTAAATTATCTGTATATTTGCTTGGGCTTTGTAATGATGTCTAGTATAATTTTATTTCAGTTCAAAATGTCACCGACACCCCTCATTTCAATACTTATGGAAAATAAGCTGAATGGCGATAATTATAAGGATTGGAAAAGAAATCTGTTTATAGTTCTCAGCTGCGAGAGACACAAGTTCGTACTGGATGAACCATGCCCACCTGGGCCCAAACCTGACACACCACTCGAGGAGGTCCCGGTTACCTATAATCGTTGGAGAGAATCCAATGAGATAGCTAGATGCTACATCCTTGCTAGCATGACGAGTGCTTTACAAAAGCAGCATGAGACTTATCAAGTTGCTGGGGAGATCATGGAAAATCTGGAAGACATGTTCGGAGGCCAAGAAAAATTGGCTCGACAGTCTGCTATCACCAGTATTATGAACTCTAAGCAGAAGGCGGGTACTCCGGTGAAGGACCATATGATCACTCTAATGGGATTCTTCACTGAGGCTGCCGAAAACGGTGCTGAGTTGGACTACAACACCCAGATCGAGATGGTGTTCAAAACTCTGTCTAAAGATTTTGTAGGGTTTAAGGCCGCATACAATCTGGCGACAAGGGAGTTAGGACTAACCGAGCTCATGAAGCCACTCCAGGCTTATGAGCGAATGATCAGGGATGGGGATGCTGTCCAACCCAAAGGTGAGGCCAATTTGGCGGAATCTTCCAATCCCTCACGGAAGAGGAAGAGGCCAAATAAGAAGCAAGTGGCTTCTAGTTCTTCTAATCCTCCTGTCTCAGACGGGAAGAAGAAGAAGAAGAACAAGAAGCCAAAGGACCCTAAAAGTCCAAATGCTTCCATTGTGGGAAGGTAGGTCACTTTAAGAAGGCTTGGTGGGAATTCCTAGCCACCAAGGGCAAGGAAGGTAAGGAACTTCATTACTTGGAAGCGTGTTTGGTGGGAGAATCGAAAGACACTTGGGTCATTGATTCGGGCGCCACTAATCATGTTTGTGTTTCTATGCAGGGGTTCGTGGAAACGAGAAGTCTACATGATAGGAGCCTCTTGTTGCGGACGGGAGATGGTAGCTTTGTGGTGGCTGAGGCACTGGGAGATGTTTACCTTTACTTCGATCAATTTAGGTTTATTTTATTGAAAGACTGTTTTTATGTTCCTAATTTTAGGAGGAACCTTATCGGTAGCTTATTTAATAAAGGATTCTTATTCAGTTTCTCTTAGTAAAAGAGTTGATATTCGTAGAAATAAGTCTTTTATCTGTTCTGGATGGATGGATGGAAACCTATATTTGATCAAACCAAAGATGTACTCATTGCTTGACACTGAATTAATTGATAACTCTTAAAGGTTGAAAGTTTCTCACTCTAACAAGGCGTATCTTTGGCATTTAAGACTTGGTCATATTAATCAGGATAGGATTCAAAGATTGGTGAAAGACAGTCCTCTGGAATCCCCGAAGGAGGTACGACTTCCCCAATGTGAGTCTTGTCTAGAGGGTAAAATGACTAAGAGGTCTTTTGGAGCTAAGGGTACAAGGGCTCAGGAGCTCTTAGAAATTGTGCACACTGATGTATGTGGCCCCATGAACATCACAGCACAAGGAGGGTTCGCGTATTATGTCTCTTTCATAGATGATTACTCGAGGTATGGATATGTATATCTGATGCACCGCAAGAGCGAAACCTTTGACAAGTTCAAAGAGTATCGTGCGGAAGTGGAAAAGCAATTGGATAAATCCATAAAGACACTTCGATCTAATCGAGGTGGCGAATACCTCTCCGATGAATTTCTAGGACATCTTGTAGAGAACGAGATATTATCCCAATTGACTGCACCTGGTACTCCACAATAGAATGATGTAACCGAAAGGAGAAACAGGACCTTATTGGATATGGTACGGTCCATGATGAGTTATTCAATGCTACCATTATCATTTTGGGGATATGCTTTACAAATGGCGTGCTATATTCTGAACCAGGTTCCAAGCAAATCAATTCCCAGAACTCCGTATGAATTGTGGTGTGGCAGGAAGCCCTCCCTTTAACATATGAGAATATGGGGCTGCCCGGCGCATGTACTAGATGGGGATGCGAAGAAGTTGGAACCAAGATCAAAATTAAGCATGTTTGTAGGGTATCCAAAGGGAACTAAAGGAGGTCTGTTCTATAACCCAAAGGAACAAAAAGTCATTGTCTCAACCCATGCGACATTCTTGGAGGAAAGTCACATGAATGACTTTAAGCCTCGAAGCAAAGTGGTGTTAGAGGAGTTATCGGGTGAAAGAACTGCTCCACAGATTTCGGTCTTAGACGCAAGTCCGAGTTCCGGTGAAAGACATGCAGACGATCAACAATTTAGGGTGCCTCGTCGTAGTGGGAGGGTTTCTAAGAAACCTAATTTCTTCATGTATGATGCTGAGGTATACCAGGCCGAGGCTCATGAGCATGAGGATGATCCGGTCGCATATGATGAAGCTATAAATGATGTTGATTCTAAATCTTGGAAACAGGCTATGAACAATGAGATGGATTCTATGAAATCCAACTCTGTTTGGGAACTTGTAGATTTACCGGATGGGATAAAACCCATTGGATGTAAATGGGTCTACAAAAGAAAGAAAGATGCGGAAGAGAGAGTGGAAACTTTCAAAGCTAGACTGGTTGCAAAGGGGTACACGTAAAAGGCTAGAATCGATTACGATGAAACCTTTTCGCCTGTTGCTATGCTGAAGTCTATCCGTATTCTTCTGTCCGTTACTGCGGCTCTCGATTGTGAGATCTGGCAAATGGATGTCAAGACAGCATTCTTGAATGGCCATCTTGAAGAGTGTATCTATATGATACAGCCCGAAGGGTTCGTAGCGAAAGGCCAACAAAGGAAAGTCTGCAAGTTGCTTAGATCCATTTATGGATTAAAGCAAGCATCCCGCTCATGGAACCAGAGGTTTGACCAAGCGATTAAGACATTTGGTTTTGAGCAGAACATTGATGAACCCTGTGTTTATAAACGTATTAAGGATGGAAAATTGGTCTTTCTAATACTCTATGTCGATGATATACTACTCATTGGGAATGATGTAGGGAACTTATCATCGGTCAAGCTTTGGTTACACCAACAGTTTGACATGAAGGACTTGGGAGAGCTAATTATGTTCTAGGCATTCGTCTCTTCAGAGATCGAAAAAACAAAATGATAGCGTTATCCCAAGCTTCATACATAGATAAAATAATTGACAAATATACAATGTGAGAGGCAAAGAAAGGCTCACAACCTTCTATTGCCGGTCTAACTCTTTCATTGGATGACTATCCCAAGACATCAGAAGAAAGAGAGTGTATGAGTAAGGTCCCTTATGCATCCGCTGTGGGTAGCCTTATGTACGCTATGCTTTGCACTCGCCCGGATATATGTTTTGCAGTAGGTATGGTGAGTCGATATCAAGCAAATCCTGGAACCAAGCACTGGCAAGCTGTAAAGCATATACTCAAGTATCTTAAGAGAATGAGGGATTATATGCTGGTGTATTCTGGAGGGGACCTAACACCCGTAGGATACACGGACTCAGACTTCCAGACTTGTAAGGATTCGAGGAAATCGATATCTAGATCAGAATTTTTACTCGGAGGAGGCGCCATTGTGTGGAGGAGCGTGAAGCAGGGCTGCACAGCTGACTCTACTATGGAGGCTGAGTATGTGGCTGTAGCTGAGCATCTAAAGAAGCGGTTTGGCTCCGCAAGTTCTTTAGAGACCTTGAGGTCATTCCGGGCGTTGACAAGCCTATCACACTTTACTGTGATAACACAGGGGCTATTACCAACACAAGGGAATCTAAGCACTACAAGAGGACCAAACACATAGATCGGAGGTATCATATTATTAGAGGGCACGTGGAGACAGGGCAAGTGGATGTATGTAAGATCGCGTCCGAGGACAACATCGCCGATCCTTTTACTAACACTTTGGTGGCTAGAAGCTTTGAGAGGCACGTAGAGGCGATGGGGATGCATAACATGGCACATCTGCTGGCTTAGGGCAAGTGGGAGATTGTTAGGAAATGCCCTAAGCATTAGAGACATTTTGATGTATTTATTTTGAACTACATAATAAAATTATACATAGAGGTTATTCATTACATTGCTATCTGTCCTCATCTTATTTACATGTTAAAGTAAATGTAAGCAAATATGGCTCCCTGACTGCTTGTGTTAAACTGTTAGAACGTTGCATGCAATGGACTTTTGTATGCGAGAAGACAATGTTCTAAAGTTAGCGGTCTAAACTATGGTCTGTATTCTATGGGGTTAGACCGAGCATCTAACTCATGTTAAGACTATTATGTTGTCTAAAGCCTTGGAGGGGACGGTTTGTCTTGACTATCTGGAGCTGGACTCCCAAGTAGAGACATAGATATGTTGCTTGGTGGTGACATATTAGATCGGGACTAAAGCTTGATTGATCTACGTAGTCCGCTATGAGTGGATCAATCTGCTTTTGACGTTCATTGTGCAATAACCCTAATCCTGAGTAAAAGGACAGCTTCATGTATATAACTTGTGTACTTTGATGTTCCAATGGCTAAAGCGTCTCAGAGGTAGTAAGCTTATGGACTGGTTCGTTGGGGGCATGACTTGTATATGATGAAGGGTTCGTTTACAGATATCGGAATCATAACTCTAATGAGGAGTTAAGGGTATCCTCTTAAAGGCATTATACTGGATGTGAAAATGGACAAGGCCTTCGGTCGTCTGTTGGGCGGATGACTTCTTATTCATATATGGTGAATAATCATTTTCTTTATTCGGTAGTATAATGGAACTTTAAGATTGCCTGATCAGTAGGATTAAACGGACTTTGGCCTAAGGCTGATCATGGATATCATATGAGGGTTCTACATACATGACAAGGTCATTAGACGATAGCTTGTCATAGGCTTACGTAATACGGTACATAATTGGGAGTTCAGTTTCAGGTTTATAGTGGTGTGACTCTGAAATTAGTGATCATATGATTGAGTTGTTCGGTAAAAGAATGATAATCATATGGATTTGCGGTAGCCCGATTATATATGTCCAATCATCCCTTCTACTAGCTTCACATAATTCCTTAACGTTTGGCAAATTGATTTGTGTATGCTATTGGCTGGTTTATTATGCATGGATGGTGATGACACAGGATTAGGATGGTAGACAAGATTCTCTCCGATTGGATTCAGATTTTGTTTTGGATAATAGAGTGCACAATTATTCGAACTCCAAATAAAGTTGCCATGATTTTATTTGAGATTGGATTAGAGTTGTAGAAAATTATCCATGAGAACAAGAATTTGAAACACAACTGTTTTGTGGATTTTGAAATTTGAATTTTAAAATTTGAAATTTGAAATTTGAATTTGAAATTTGAATTTGAAATTCGAATTTGAAATTTGAAATTCAAATTTTGAATCATAGTCCAAGTGGGATTTGAATTTGTTGTGGAAAATCCACAAGGTTTGAAATTCGAATTTGAGTTGGATTTGGAGAGAATAATCTTGTTAGAATACTACTTGAATTTTGAATTCAAATCCTAACAAATAGTGGACGAAATTTTGAGGAATATCCTCAATGGAATTTTGTTGTTTGTGGATAAGGTTCAAGGGAAAAATTCAAGTTTCAATCCCAGTTGAATTTGGATTCTCTCTTCCCCAGAAAGTGGCCGAAATTTTGGAGAATATCTCCTAGGAAAATTTGGTTATTTTGGATAAGGATGAGATAAGATTCAAGCTTGAAAATCCTAGTGGAATTTTGTTTTTCCCTTATCCTAAATGTGGCCGAATTTTTTGAGGAGATTTACTCCTAGGAAATTTCAGATTTTTTGGTTGAAAAAGGGAGATAAAATTCTAGTTAAAATCTTGTTTAGATTTGGATTGGATTTATCCTAAATGGCTGAATTTTATTGTTGAGATTTTCCCTTGGAAATTTTGGATTTTATGGTTGTGGATAAGGGAGAATGTCTTTTCCTAGTCCAATTCGAATTCAAAGAATCACTTCATGCAGGTCTATAAATAGAGGTCCTGCCACTCCAGTTCTCTCAGACCACAGACTCTTAGGTGAGCAGGCTTATTGTTGCACAGCCCACCGTGACAATAAGTTCTTTAGAGATCTGGGTGGTCGGAAGAAGACTAGCAGTGCTAGCATACCGATCGAGGTTCAGAGTGCCCACACACTCAGCCATTCGAGAATTAGAGAATAGTAGACAAGGCTAGTTGGTTGAAACCTCCAGTCATTCTCCTCCTACAAGATTGGCGTCCTTGAGGTATGAGTTTTAATTGTTGTTGGAAATCGCCAGGGAAATAATCGAAACCAGCAGCGAAGAACAGCTGGTAATGCGGAATCCAATGTACAAAATTATCCTACATGCGGGAAGAGACATTCTAGGCAATGCAGATATGGGCCACTTGTTTGCTATGAATATGGAAAGGAAGGCCATTATGCAAGGAACTGTCCAAACAATAGGTAGGGTGGACAAGGCACTTCCCAACCGCACCAGACATGCCCACAAGCTCATTCCCTTCAGGCCAGAGTTAAAGAGTCTCCAGTAAGGCCGCAACGCCAAGAGCGTGTGCCACGTGCTGATGCTCGTGTGATGGCCTACAGCAAAGAGGATGCAGAGGCAGGAACATCGAATGTAGTGACAGGTCAGCTTACTGTCACTAGTCATGTAGCCTTTGTACTATTCGATTCTAGTGCTACGTATTCTTTTGTTTCCTATGCATTTGTTGACAAGATAGGACTTCCTAACGACTATATGGGAAGAGTCTTTAAGACAGCTTTACCCTCTGGGGAAGTATCGTTGTCTAATTACTAGTTACCTTATGTACCAGTATATGTGGCAAATAGGGAACTATATGCTGAGTTGATCATAATGAAGATCATGGATTACGATGTGATTCTAGGCATGGATTTCCTAGGGAAATACCGAGCTACGATCGACTGCCGAAATAGAAAGATAGTATTCCAACCCGAGGAAGAAGAGAGTTTCGAGTACGTCGATGCTTCTCGAAAACCCGGGAAGAGGATGATCAGTTCGCTGAGAGCAAGTAAGCTGATAGCCAGTGGTTGTATGGGATATCTGGCATATGTGGTGGATACTACAGAGGAACAGAAGCTTTTACCTGAAGATGTTCCTGTTGTTAGTGAATTTCTTGACGTATTTCTAGAAGAGTTACCAGGGATACCTCCAGAGAGAGAAATCTCGCTCGAAATTGAGTTGATGCCTGGAACGGCACCTATTTGCAAAGCACCATACTGCATGGCTCCAGTGGAGTTAAAAGAGCTACGGGAACAATTAAAGGAGCTTTTGGACAAAGGATTCATCAGACCGAGTTACTCTCCATGGGGTGCACTTGTGTTGTTCGTCAAGAAAAAGGATGGAACATTCCGTTTGTGCATTGATTACCGGGAGTTGAATAAGGTTACGATAAAAAATAGGTATCCGTTACCTAGAATCGATGACTTATTCGACCAGTTGAAAGGCACAGCGGTATTTTCCAAGATCGACTTACGATCAGGATATCACCAGCTGAGAATTAAAGAAAGTAATATTCCTAAGACGGCGTTTAGGACTCGTTATGGTCACTACGAGTTTCTTGTGATGCCATTTGGATTAACAAATGCGCTGGCAGCGTTCATGGATTTAATGAACAGAGTTTTTAAAGAGTATTTGGATAAGTTTGTCATTGTATTCATTGACGACATTCTTATATACTCAAAGACTCATGAGGAGCACAAGGAGCATCTGAGGATCGTGCTGAATACAATAAGGAAGCATCAATTGTATGCCAAATTCTCAAAATGTGAGTTTTGGCTGGACAGAGTACATTTCCTCGGACATGTTGTATCCCAGGAAGGTATTGCTGTAGATCCGACGAAAGTAGATGCAATTAACTAGTCACCTGCACCCAAGAGTGTGACGGAAATACGCAGTTTCTTGGGGTAGCTGGTTATTATCGGCGATTTGTAGAGGGATTCGCGTGATTAGCTACACCTCTTACTGCTCTTACACGCAAGAAAATGAAGTATGAGTGGACTATGGAATGCAAAAGAAGCTTCCAGGAGTTAAAGAGACGGCTAACAAGTGCACCAATCCTTACGCTTCCTACTGAAGGGGAGAAGTTTGTGATCTAAGGTAATGCATCCAAAATAGGATTGGGAGCAGTCCTGATGCAAGGCAGCAAGGTGATTGCCTACGCTTCCCGTCAATTAAAGGATCATGAAAGGAATTACCCTACACATGACCTTGAACTTGCTGCAGTAGTGTTCGCACTTAAAATTTGGCGACACTATCTCTATGGAGCTCAATGTCAGATTTTTACTGATCACCAAAACCTGAAGTATTTCTTCACGCAAAAGGAGCTCAATATGTGGCAAAGAAGATGGTTGGAACTGGTAAAGGATTATGATTGTGAAATCCTATACCATCCAGGGAAGACCAACCATGTAGCGGATGCTCTAAGTAGAAAGTCTACCATATCGCACCAGCTACCGATAAAAAGGCTTCCGAAGCCATTGCAGCAAGAGATAAATTCTTTGAACTTGGAGCTGATATCCAGAAGATTGGCTGCACTCCAAGTGGAATCATCACTGTTTGAGGATATAAAGGAAGCTCAGAGGCGAGATCCAAGAATGACAAGTTCTCAAGAAGGAATTTTCAAGGATAGAATGATCCTTTATCAAGGAAGGATTAATGTTCCAACTGATGAGGAACTTAGAAGACGGATCATGTCAGAAGCCCATGAGACACTGTATTCGGTTCATCCCAGAGCTAGCAAGATGTATCAGGACTTGAAATTACAGTTCTGGTGGAAAGGGATGAAGAATGATATAGCGAAATTCGTGAGCAGATGCATGATCTGTCAGAGAATCAAAGTAGAACATAAACATCCAGCAAGAAGATTGGAACCTTTGGAGATTCCTGAATGGAAATGGGAACACATTACGATGGATTTTGCAGTGGGACTCCCAAAAAACCCAAGAAGGTTATGATGCCATCTGGGTTATTGTGGACAGACTGACCAAGACGGCACGGTTTATAGCTGTCAAGGTGACTTTTTCATTAGAAAAGTTTGCTCAGTTGTACATAACTCGTGTCGTCAGATTACATGGAGTACCAAAATCCATTGTGTCAGATCGAGATGCACGATTCACTTCGAATTTCTGGAAGTGCGTGCAAGAAGCCATGGGTACTGAATTGAGACTCAGTATGGCATTCCATCCGCAAACAGACGGACAGGCGGAGTGAACAATTCAGACGTTAAAGGACATGCTTCGAGCTTCTGTAATGGATTTTGTGGGAAATTGGAACGAGAAGTTATCATTAATTGAATTCTCATACAATAATAGTTACCAAGCTTCTATAGGCATGGCACCTTATGAGGCTCTGTATGGACGGAAGTGTAGATCACCACTACACTGGTATGATTTGCGAGAAAAGCAGTTGCATAATACGGATGTCATACAAGAGACTTTCGATGCAGTTGCTAGAATTCAGCGTCAAATGAAAATTACGCAAAGCCGACAAAAGAGTTATGCGGACAAGAGGCGAAGATCCTTGGAGTTTGACGAAGGAGACTTCATGTTTCTTAAGGTATCGTTTTATGCGTTTCGGTAAGAAGGGGAAACTGAGTCCAAGATATATTGGACCTTATGAAATTATCGAATGCATTGGAAAGGTCGCTTACAGATTAGCGTTACCTCCTGAATTGTCGGTAGTGCATAATGTATTTCATGTGTCGATGCTGAGAAAGTATATACCAAATCCGTCCCATGTGTTGAAGCATGAGCCTATTCAAATCCACGAGGATTTGACATATGAGGAACAACCTATTCGAGTACTGGCTCGTGAAGAGAAAGTGCTGAGGAACAAGACAATCCCACTAGTAAAGATTTTGTGGAAAAATCATAACATTGAAGAAGTTACGTCGGAACGAGAAGACGAGAAGAGGAGTTTGTACCCCCACTTGTTCTAATTTTCGAGGACCAAAATTTTATAAGGAGGGGTGAATGTGATAACTGGGAAATTCAGGCATTCTCGGAAGAAAATGTACAAATGTATGTATATTACAATTTGTACTATTTAAAGAGTGAAATAAATGTATTTATATTGTTTAGAATATATTAAAATGTTCTAATAATACTGACGAGTAAGAATTTAGTGTTGGAAAAATTCACTGAGTTGAAACGGGCGGAACGGTGCCAAAAACGGCATTGAAAACCCTAACCGGGGCAATAAAAGATGAAAAATTTCCGGGATTGATTTTGATCAAACGAAAGCAGTTTAAATTGATCCGACTACACAAGAGACCTCAGGAACCCGCCGGGACGATTTCAGGAAAATTTCAGCTCGAACCGGTATCGGTCAAAAAGTTGTCGAATTAATGTGAATAGTAAAAGTCAAAGTTTTACTTTGCATTTATGACATCATAAATCCATTTAATAAATGAATGAGAAATGGTGGTTGGTGGCATTAATGGCCAAGATTAGTTTGCTTTTTGATCTAAAGGCCAAGATTTGGCCAAAATTCCATCATTTTATTTTTTGAAAAATTTGGAAAGAAATAGGTTTGAAAGGTGTTGATTTTTGATTGGTTGAAAGCCAAATTAATTGTCTTTCTTTGTGGTTAAGTCGGCAACTTTTGGGAACAAATGGCCGAGACTATTCCAAGCCAAAACATAACAAAAAAATTTGTCTAAGTGTTCTCCCAAGAAGAACCGTAGGCAACCGAAGAGAAACCAAGTGAATACTTTAAGTTTTCTAAACAAAATTGGTGTCACAACCTTCATTGAAGACAAAGGAAGCAAGTGAACAAGGTAACTTTCCTTGGCTTGAAAATTTTCTTGATTTTTCTTCCAAGAATCCGAGTAACGAATAGTGTAAAGGATGGAAAATTTTTGGTTTGTTTTTTGATTGATTTGGTGCTTGGGTTTTGTTAAGGGAATAAGTAGGAGAAAAACCATGCATTTTGTTTAAAGAAAAACAAAATTTTGGTTGGTTTTCCAAGGGTAAAACCGTGGGTTACCAAGTGTAGTCAATAAGGAATTGTTGTGGTTTAAGTATTAACATGCTTTAAATCATATGTTGGTCAAATATAAAGCATGATTTGTATGATGGAAAGCTTGGAAAAAAATTTGTTGTGAACTTACCCTAATATGGCCTTGGGTTAATTAGGGTTTGGGGAAAAATTTTTGCATGGTTTACTTGATGTTTTGATGGTTTAAATCATGCATTTTATTATGGAAATGATGGAATTGTGATTGAAAGCAAGAAACAAAAAAATTGGTGCATGTTTCTCTTAATATGGCCTTGGGTTATATGTGGTTAAAAACCCTAGGAATTGTGTTGAAAAATGCATGTAAATTGGCTTGACAATGTGCTAGATAATGACATTGGAATAGCCTAAAATTTGGTGGAAAAATTGAGAAGTTTTGGTTAGGTTTTGAGTGTGAAAACCGTGGCCAAATCCAAGGGTAAAATTGAAAGAAATTTTGTGTAATGTGGTTCAAAATGTAAATTGGAATTTTGTGAGCTTTTATGTAAAAGTTTGGAAAACTTTTACATAAAATAGGCTTGAGGTATAGTACGTGGCAGGTACATATGGTTCGAGGCGTATCTAACGCCGGTAGCCTTAAAATTACGCCGAAATGCTGCCGAAATTTCGAAAACGGTATTTGGGGTAAAAAGAGAATTAAAAATAAAAGTTTAGGGTCGAGTCGGGAACCCAAGTCCCTAAAGGGAAATTGAATAAGGAAAACCCAAGGGGTTGTTCATGAATAGTAACCCGTCCCCTTAAAAATGTAAAACGTGAGTGAAATTGAAAAACCGACCCCGAGGGAGGGACGTTTTTGGGAAATGAAATAAAAGTCCGAGTCAGGTACGGAAAATCTGAGCCTCGGAGACCTAGATCGGGAACGTCTAAATGAACGTTTTAAATACTAGTAAAATGTCCATTTGAGGCTCCGAAACGATAAAAAATCACTAAACCGACGTAAGGGTCGGAATAGTGCTTCCCGAGGGTCGGGAAAGTGAAAAATAGAAATAAAATAGAAACGAACCCGATAATGATTAGAAAAGAGTCAGAAAAGTTCCTGAGAGCCAAAAATGCAGCCTGGATCGAGAAAATTCCATCAGGGGCATAATTGCAATTTTACCAAAATATAGGGGTAAAATCATAATTTTGTAAAAGTTGAGAAAAATGGGAAAAATGATAAATAAAGCCTAAAAAGTTATAAATAGGTTTTATTTAAGCTTTTTAATGAAAAATAAAAGCTATAAATGGAAATGAAATTAACAGACAAGGTTTTGTCTGTAGGATCCCAAAATCGGCCTACAAAGAGGGCGATCAAAGATCCAAGAGAGAAAAGGGGAAGAGACTGATAAGGTATGTTCAGACATTACCTGTCTACAACATATAGCATTATTGTTGCTAAGTTTGATGTACTAACTGTTAGGAAATGCCCTAAGTATTAGAGACATTTTGATGTATTCATTTTGAACTGGATAATAAAATTATATATAGAGGTTATTCATTACATTGCTATTTGTTCTCGTCTTATTTACATGTTAAAGTAAATGTAAGCAAATATGGCTCACTGACTGCTTGTGTTAAAACTGTTAGAACGTTGCACGCAATGGACTTTTGTATACGAGAAGACAATGTTCTAAAGTTAGCGGTCTAAACTATGGTCTGTAGTCTATGGGGTTAGACCGAGCATCTAACTCATGTTAAGACTATTATGTTGTCTAAATCCTTAGAGGGGACGGTTTGTCTTGACTGTCTGGAGCTGGACTCCCAAGTAGAGACATAGATATGTTACTTGGTGGTGACATATAAGACCGGGACTAAAGCGTGATTGATCTATGAAGTCCGCTTTGAGTGGATCAATCTGCTTTTGACGTTCATTATGCAGTAACCTTAATCCTGAGTAAAAGGACAGCTTCATATATATGACTTGTGTACTTTAATGTTCCAATGGCTAAAGCGTCTCAGAGGTAGTAAGCTTATAGACCGGTTCGTTGGGTGCATGACTTGTATACGATGAAGGGTTCGTTTACAGATATTGGAATCATAGCTCTAATGAGGAGTTAAGGGTATCCTCTTAAAGGCATTATACTGAATGTGAAAATGAACAAGGCCTTAGGTTGTCTACTGGGCGGATGACTTCTTATTCACATATGGTGAATAATCATTTTCTTTATTCGGTAGTATAATGGAACTTTAAGATAGCCTGATCAGTAGGATTAAACGGACTTTGGCCTAAGGCTGATCATGGATATCATATGAGGGTTCTGCATACATGACAAGGTCATTGGACGATAGCTTGTCACAGGCTTACGTAATACGGAATATAATTGGGAGTTCAGTTTCAGGTTTATAGTGGTGTGACTCTGAAACTAGTGATCATATGATTGAGTTGTTCGGTAGAAGAATGATGATCATATGGATTTACGGGAGCTCGATTATATATGTCCAATCAGTCCCTCTACTAGCTCCATATAATTCCTTAACGTTTGACAAATTGATTTGTGCATTCTATTGGCTGGTTTATTATGCATGGATGGTGATGACACAGGATTAGGATGGTAGACAAGATTCTCTCCGGTTGGATTCAGATTTTGTTTTGGATAATAGAGTACATAATTATTCGAACTCCAAATAAAGTTGCCATGATTTTATTTGAGATTGGATTGGAGTTGTAGAAAATTATCCATGAGAACAAGAATTTGAAACACAACCGTTTTGTGGATTTTGAAATTTGAATTTTGAAATTCGAAATTTAAAATTTGAATTTGAAATTTGAATTTGAAATTTGAATTTGAAATTCGAATTTGATATTTGAATTTGAAATTTGAAATTCGAATTTGAAATTCGAATTTGAAATTTGAAATTCAAATTTTGAATCACAATCCAAGTGGGATTCGAATTTGTTGTGGAAAATCCACAAGGTTTGAAATTCGAATTTGAGTTGGATTTGGAGAGGATAATCTTATTAGAATCCTACTTGAATTTTAAATCTAAATCCTAACAAAAGGTGGACGAAATTTTGAGGATAATCCTCAATGGAATTTCGGTTTTTTGTGGATAAGGTTCAAGGGAAAAATTCAAGTTTCAATCCCAGTTGAATTTGGATTCTCTCCTCCCTGAAAAGTGGCCGAAATTTTGGAGTGTATCTCCTAGGAAAATTCGGTTATTTTGGATAAGGTTGAGATAAAATTCAAGCTTGAAAATCCTAGTGGAATTTTGATTCTCCCTTATCCTAAAAGTGACCGAATTTTTTGAGGAGATTTTCTCCTAGGAATTTCAGATTTTTTGGTTGAAAAAGGGAGATAAAATTCTAGTTAAAATCTTGTTTAGATTTGGATTGGATTTATCCTAAATAAACCGAATTTTATTGTTGGAATTTTCCCATGGAAAAATTTGGATTTTATGGTTATGGATAAGGGAGAATATCTTTTCCTAATCCAATTCGAATTCAGAGAATCACCTCATGCAGGTCTATAAATAGAGGACCTGCCACTCCAGTTCTCTCAGACCACAGACTCTCAGGTGAGCAGGCTTATTGTTGCACAGCTCATCGTGACAATAAAGTTCTTTAGAGATCTGGGTGGTCGGAAGAAGACTAGCAGTGCTAGCATACCGATCGAGGTTCAGAGTGCCCACACACTCAGCCATTCGGGAATTGGAGAATAGTAGAGAAGGCTAGTTGGTTGAAGCCTCCGGTCATTCTCCTCCTGCAGATTGGCGTCCTTGAGGTATGAGTTTTAATTGTTGTTGATTTATTGTATATGGCATCATGAGATATTTAACGATCTAAAATTTTTATTGTTCCGCTGCGCCACTCTGATACGTTTTTCCGATTTATTTTCCTACAATTGGTATCAGAGCCATCTCGTGACTATGCCATGTACATAAATTAGACAATTACTTAGTCTTTTTATTTATGTATGGATTTGATATTTAGAGAGTGGCATTCTAGGGTTCCTTTATGTTGTTATCATGGATTATGTATAAAGTATGTGGTTATTTTAATTTTTTGAATTATTATAAGCATGCTTGTTTATGCCGGTTATGGTTCCTTAGAATTTAGAATAATTTTATCTAGGAATTTTTATGTAACCATGGGAGCAGTTTATTAACACTGTAATTTTCCCATGGATTTTAATTTTTGTCTCTTAGAATTTTTATGGTTAGAATTTTTGTCCACCGGAAACGGTTTAGGAAATTTTATGTAATTATTCTTGGAGGAGATTGAAGATTGAAGACCGTAATTTATTTTTTTCCCAAAAGTTAAATTTGATTTAAAGGTTGAAATTTTGATTGTGTGGAAAATTTCAATTTAATTGGGATTCAAATTAATTTTTGGAGATCCTAATAGGTAAATTGGAATATGACACGAAAAACGAGACACGACCCCTCCGGATAGGCCGACGGGCCTTGGTGGGGCTGCAGCCCCTGCCCTTGGGCAGGATGGGGCTGCGCCAGCCCCTGTGCAGGCCAACACCACCCACGGCCGCAGGCTTGGTCTGCAGCCAAGGGTGGTCGTGGCCTGCCTAAGGCTGGCCGCAGCCTGGGAGTGTAGCCTCTGGCTGCAGGCGCTGCCTGCCGCACTGCCGGCTGCTGCACCCAGCCTGGGCGTGCAGCCTGGCGCTGCAGGCTTGGCCTGCAGCCCGGCAAGCCTGCACATAGGGGGCAGTCGTGGGCTGCCAGCCCCTTTGGGGCTGGTGGCTGCCCACGGTGGCTGCCGCCTTCGGAGGCGGCGGTACAGCGGATGGCAGCCCACGGCTACCGCCGCCTTCGGAGGCGGAGGTACAGCGGTCTAAAAATCGAAAAATTTTGATTTTTAAATTAGAAATTTAATTTTAAATCATCTTTAAAAATATGTAATTGAAAATATGAAAATTTGAAATTACATATTATTACACATGATGTTTAAAATTGTTTAAAATTTGAATTGGAAATTTAAATTTGAAATTCGAATTTGGAATTTGAATTTGAAATTTAAATTTTTGGAGATTTAAATTTTAAATAATTCTTGGGATGAGAAATAAATGGAGAGGCTACATAAAGATGGATACAAGAAGACGGAACAGAATTCAAGACCCAAAGAATGCTTTTGATGGAATTTTGTAATCTTTATTTTCTTTGTTCTAGGATGGAACCATGGCTTGGTTATTCTGTCAATTATTTTTTCTGTGATATGTCATGGATGTATAAATATGTATTGATGGATGTTTTGTATGCATATTTGATAACATGTCATATAGGATAGGCGAGTGCGACTCATACTATATTGATCATACATAAGTTGTCAAAACTTACATGTTTTTCAAAATATTGAGTGGGAGAGGGTTTCAAACAAAACCCACGGCCTCCATTGTTGATCTATATGTGAAAGCATGGTAATGCCTCGCATCAGTTCTGCCCTGACCACACCCCTCGGTAGGTGTTTACTGCCGCCGATATACTAGATTGGATCTCCTATGTGGAAAACGTGTTCGGGTATGATTCTATTCATGACCACCCCTCGGTGGCTTGGTAGGACGTGGATCGGGCTACGTAAACAATTGGTTATACACTCAAGACTCGTTTGGTTATTAACCTTCCCTAGAAGCTCTGTTAACTAAACTGGTGGCCAAATAAGCGGTTATTAATATATGTCTTAACCTTGGAGGATTTAAGGCAACATATATTCCTTGGACGGGGTCCATGTTCCGGCTATTTGTTTTCATGACCACCCCTCGGTGGCTTGGGGCAATAGGTGCTGAGAATTACCGTTGCAATGCTACATGTTTTTCAAGTTTCATGTAGGAACATACGTGTATGTTTTATTTGCTAAATTATCTGTATATTTGCTTGGGCTTTGTAATGATGTCTAGTATAATTTTATTTCAGTTCAAAATGTCACCGACACCCCTCATTTCAATACTTACTGAGAATAAACTGAATGGCGACAATTATAAAGATTGGAAAAGAAATCTATTAATAGTTCTCAGCTGCGAGAGACACAAGTTCGTACTGGACGAACCATGCACACCTGGGCCCAAACCTGACACACCACTTGAGGAAGTCCCGGTTGCCTATAATCGTTGGAGAGAATCCAATGAGATAGCTCGATACTACATCCTTGCTAGCATGACGAGTGCTTTACAAAAGCAGCATGAGACTTATCAAGTTGCTGGGGAGATCATGGAAAATCTGGAGGACTTGTTCGGAGGCTAAGAAAAATTGCCTCGACAGTCCGCTATCACCAGTATTATGAACTCTAAGCAGAAGGCGGGTACTCCAGTGAAGGACCATGTGATCACTCTAATGGGATTCTTCGCTGAGGCTGCCGAAAATGGTGCTGAGTTGGACTACAACACCCAGATCGAGATGGTGTTCAAGACTCTGTCTAAAGATTTTGTGGGGTTTAAGGCCGCATACAATCTGGCGACAAAGGAGTTAGGACTAACCGAGCTCATGAAGCAATTACAGGCTTATGAGCGGATGATCGGGGATGAGGATGTGGTCCAACCTAAAAGAGAGGCCAATTTGGTGGAATCTTCCAATCCCTCACGGAAGAGGAAAAGGCCAAATAAGAAGCAAGTGGCTTCTAGTTCTTCTAATCCTCCTATCTCGGACGGGAAGAAAAAGAAGAAGAACCAGAAGTCGAAGGATCCTAAAAAGTCCAAATGCTTCCATTGTGGGAAGGTAGGTCACTTCAAGAAGGCTTGCCGGGAATTCCTAGCCGCCAAGGGCAAGGAAGGTAAGGAACTTCATTACTTGGAAGCATGTTTGGTAGAAGAATCGAAAGACACTTGGGGTCATTGATTCAGGCGCCACTAATCATGTTTGTGTTTCTATGCAGGGGTTCGTGGAAACGAGAAGTCTACATGATAGGAGCCTCTCGTTGCGGACTGGAGATGGTAGCTTTGTGGTGGCTGAAGCAGTGGGAGATGTTTACCTTTATTTTGATCAATTTAGGTTTATTTTATTGAAAGACTGTTTTTATGTTCCTAATTTTAGGAGGAACCTTATATCGGTAGCTTGTTTAATAAAGGATTCTTATTCAGTTTCTTTTAGTAAAAGAGTTGATATTCATAGAAATAAGTCTTTTATCTGTTCTAGATGGATGGATGGAAACCTATATTTGATCAAACCAAAGATGTACTCACTGCTTGACACTGAATTAATTGATAACTCTAAAAGGTTGAAAGTTTCTCACTCTAACAAGGCGTATCTTTGGCATTTAAGACTTGGTCATATTAATCAGGATAGGATTCAAAGATTGGTGAAAGACAGTCCTCTGGAATCTCTGGAGGAGGTACGACTTCCCCAATGTGAGTCTTGTCTAGAGGGTAAGATGACTAAGAGGTCTTTGGAGTTAAGGGTACAAAGGCTCAGGAGCTCTTAGAAATTGTGCACACTGACGTATGTGGCCCCATAAACGTCACAGCATGAGGAGGGTTCAAGTATTATGTCTCTTTTATAGATGATTACTTGAGGTATGGATGTGTGTATCTGATACACCGCAAGAGCGAAACCTTTGACAAGTTCAAAGAGTATCGTGCGGAAGTGCAAAAGCAATTAGATAAATCCATAAAGATACTTCGATCTGATCGAGGTGGCGAATACCTCTCCGATGAATTTCTAGGACATCTTGTAGAGAACGGGATATTATCCCAATTGACTGCACCTGGTACTCCACAACAGAATGGTGTAGACGAAAGGAGAAACAGGACCTTATTGGATAAGGTACGGTCCATGATGAGTTATTCAACGCTGCCATTATCATTTTGGGGATATGCTTTACAAACGGCGTGCTATATTCTAAACCAGGTTCCGAGCAAATCAATTCCCAGAACTCCGTATGAATTACGGCGTGGCAGGAAGCCCTCCCTTGGACATATGAGAATATGGGGCTGCCCGGCACATGTACTGGATGGGGATGAGAAAAAGTTGGAACCAAGATCAGAATTGTGCATGTTTGTAGGGTATCCAAAAGGAACTAAAAGAGGTTTGTTCTATAACTCGAAGGAACAAAAAGTCATTGTCTCAACCCATGCGACATTCTTGGAGGAAAGTCACATGAATGACTTTAAGCCTCGAAGCAAAGTGGTGCTAGAGGAGTTATCAGGTGAAAGAACTGCTCCACAGATTTCGGTCTTGGACGCAAATCCGAGTTCCAGTGAAAGACCTGCAGACGATCAACAATTTAGGGTGCCTCGTCGTAGTGGGAGGGTTTCTAAGAAACCTAATTTCTTCATGTATGATGCTGAGGTATAATAGGCCGAGGCTCATGAGCATGAGGATGATCCGGTCACTTATTATGAAGCTATAAATGATGTTGATTCTAAATCTTGGAAATAGGCTATGAACAATGAGATGGATTCTATGAAATCCAACTCTGTTTGGGAACCTGTAGATTTGCCGGATGGGATAAAACCCACTGGATGCAAATGGGTCTACAAAAGAAAGAAGGATGTAGAAGGTAGAGTGGAAACTTTCAAAGCTAGACTGGTTGCAAAGGGATACACGCAAAAGGCTGGAATCGATTACGATGAAACCTTTTCGTCTGTTGCTATGCTGAAGTCTATCCGTATTCTTCTGTCCATTGCTGCAGCTCTCGATTACGAGATCTGGCAAGTGGATGTCAAGACGGCATTCTTGAATGGCCAACTTGAAGAGTGCATCTATATGATACAGCCCGAAGGGTTCGTAACAAAAGGCCAAGAAAGGAAAGTCGGCAAGTTGCTTAGATCCATTTATGGATTAAAGCAAGCATCCCGCTCATGGAACTAAAGGTTTGATCAAGCGATTAAGACATTTGGTTTTGAGCAGAACGTTGATGAACCTTGTGTTTATAAACGTATTAAGGATGGAAAAGTGGTCTTTCTGATACTCTATGTCGATGATATACTACTCATTAGGAATGATGTAGGGAACTTATCATCGGTCACGCTTTGGTTACACCAACAGTTTGACATGAAGGACTTGGGAGAAGCTAATTATGTTCTAGGCATTCGTCTCTTCAGAGATCGAAAGAACAAAATGATAGCGTTATCCCAAGCTTCATACATAGATAAAATAATTGACAAATATGCAATGCAGGAGGCAAAGAAAGGCTCACAACCTTCTATTGCCGGTCTAACTCTTTCATTGGATGATTGTCCCAAGACACCGGAAGAAAGAGAGCGTATGAGTAAGGTCCCTTATGCATCCGCTGTGGGTAGTCTTATGTACGCTATGTTTTGTAGTCGCCCAGACATATGTTTTGCGGTAGGTATGGTGAGTCGATATCAAGCAAATCCTAAAACCAAGCACTGGCAAGCTGTAAAGCATATACTCAAGTATCTTAAGAGAATGAGGTATTATATGCTGGTGTATTCTGGAGGGGACCTAACACCCATAGGATGCATGGACTCATACTTCCAGACTTGTAAGGATTTGAGGAAGTCGACATTAGAGGGCATATGGAGACAGATTAAGTAGATGTATGTAAGATCGCGTTCGAGGACAACATCGCCGATCCCTCTACTAAGACTTTGGTGCCTAGAAGCTTTGAGAGGCACGTAGAGGCGATGGGGATGCGTAACATGGCACATCTGCTGGCTTAGGGCAAGTGGGAGATTGTTAGGAAATGCCCTAAGTATTAGAGACATTTTGATGTATTCATTTTGAACTGGATAATAAAATTATATATAGAGGTTATTCATTACATTGCTATCTGTCCTCGTCTTATTTACAGGTTAAATTAAATGTAAGTAAATATGGCTCACTGACTGCTTGTGTTAAAACTGTTAGAACGTTGCATGCAATAGACTTTTGTATGCGAGAAGACAATGTTCTAAAGTTAGCGGTCTAAACTATGGTCTGTAGTCTATGGGGTTAGACCGAGCATCTAACTCATGTTAAGACTATTATGTTGTCAAAAGCCTTGGAGGGGACGGTTTGTCTTGACTGTCCGGAGTTAGACTCCCAAGTAGAGACATAGATATGTTACTTGGTGGTGACATATTAGACCGGGACTAAAGCGTGATTGATCTACGAAGTCCACTTTGAGTGGATCAATCTGCTTTTGACGTTCATTATGCAGTAACCTTAATCTTGAGTAAAAGGACAGCTTCATGTATATGACTTGTGTACTTTGATGTACTTTGACGTTCATTATGCGGTTCGTTGGGTGCATGACTTGTATACGATGAAGGGTTTGTTTACAGATATTGGAATCATAGCTCTAATGAGGAGTTAAGGGTATCCTCTTAAAGGCATTATACTGAATGTGAAAATGGACAAGGCCTTGGGTCGTCTGCTGGGCGATGACTTCTTATTCACATATGGTGAATAATCATTTTCTTTATTCAGTAGTATAATGGAACTTTAAGATAGCTTGATCAGTAGGATTAAACAGACTTTGGCCTAAGGCTGATCATGGATATCATATGAGGGTTCTGCATGCATGACAAGGTCATTGGACGATAGCTTGTCACAGGCTTGCGTAATACGGTATATAATTGGGAGTTCAGTTTCAGGTTTATAGTGGTGTGACTCTGAAACTAGTGATCATATGATTGAGTTGTTCGGTAAAAGAATGATGATCATATGGACTTGCGGGAGCCCGATTATATATGTCCAATCAGTCCCTCTACTAGCTCCACATAATTCCTTAACGCTTGACAAATTGATTTGTGTATGCTATTAGCTGGTTTATTATGCATGGATGGTGATGACACAGGATTAGGATGGTAGACAAGATTCTCTCCGGTTGGATTCAGATTTTTTTTTGGATAATAGAGTACACAATTATTCGAACTCCAAATAAAGTTACCATGATTTTATTTGAGATTGGATTGGAGTTGTAGAAAATTATCCATGAGAACAAGAATTTGAAACACAACCGTTTTGTGGATTTTGAAATTTGAATTTGAAATTTGAATTTGAAATTTGTTTTGAAATTCGAATTTGAAATTTGAATTTGAAATTTAAATTTGAAATTTGAAATTTGAAATTTGAATTTGAAATTTGAAATTTGAAATTTGAATTTGAAATTTGAAATTTGAAATTTGAATTTGAAATTTGAAATTCAAATTTTGAATCACAGTCCAAGTAGGATTCAAATTTGTTGTGGAAAATCCACAAGGTTTGAAATTCGAATTTAAGTTGGATTTGGAGAGGATAATCTTATTAGAATCCTACTTGAATTTTGAATCTAAATCCTAACAAAAGGTGGATGAAATTTTGAGGATAATCCTCAATGGAATTTCGGTTTTTTGCGGATAAGGTTCAAGGGAAAAATTCAAGTTTCAATCCCATTTGAATTTGAATTCTCTCCTCCTTGAAAAGTGGCCGAAATTTTGGAGTGTATCTCCTAGGAAAATTCGGTTATTTTGGATAAGGTTGAGATAAGATTCAAGCTTGAAAATCCTAGTGGAATTTTGATTCTCCCTTATCCTAAAAGTGGCCGAATTTTTTGAGGAGATTTTCTCCTAGGAATTTCAGATTTTTTGGTTGAAAAAGGGAGATAAAATTCTAGTTAAAATCTTCTGTAGATTTGGATTGGATTTATCCTAAATAAACCGAATTTTGTTGTTGGGATTTTCCCATGGAAAAATTCAGATTTTATGGTTATGGATAAGGGAGAATATCTTTTCCTAATCTAATTCGAATTCAGAGAATCACCTCATGCAGGTCTATAAATAGAGGTCCTGCCACTCCAGTTCTCTCAAACCATAGACTCTCAGGTGAGCAGGCTTATTATTGCACAGCTCATCGTGACAATAAAGTTCTTTAGAGATCTGGGTGGTCGGAAGATGTGACAACTGGGAAATTTAGGTAATTCTCGGAAGAAAATGTACAAATGTATATATATAACAATTTTTACTATTTAAAGAGTGAAATAAATGTATTTATATTGTTTAGAATATATGAAAATGTTCTAACAATACTGACGAGTAAGAATTCAGTGTTGGAAAAATTCACTGAGTTGAAACGAGTGAAACGGTGCCAAAACCAGCATTGAAAACCCTAACCGGGGCAATAAAAGACGGAAAACTTCCGGGATTAATTTTGATCAAACGAAAGCAGTTTAAATTGATCCGACTGCACAGGAGACCTCAGGAACATGCCGGGACGATTTCCGGAAAATTTCGGCTCGAACCGGTATCGGTAAAAAAGTAGTCGAATTAATGTGAATAGTGAAAGTCAAAGTCAACTTTGCTTTAGCATTTATGACATCATAAATCCCTTTAATAAATGGGATTAAAATGGTGGTTGGTAGCATTAATGGCCATGATTCATTTGCTTTTTGATCTAAAGGCCAAGATTTGGCCAAAATTCATCATTTTAATTTATTGAAAAATATGGAAAGTATTAAGGTGAAATGTGTTGAGTTTTGATTGGTGGAAAGCCAAATTAATTGGCCTTTTAGTTGCTTAAGTCGGCAGCTTTAGTGAATAAAGTGGCTGAGACCAATTTTCAAGCCAAACCAAAGAATAAAAATTTGCTAAGTTTTTTTTTTTTCCTTGGTGGAGCCGTGAGGAACCAAGAGGAACCAAGCTATTCCTTCAATTTTCTTTCACAAAAATTGCGTCAAAGCATTCCTTGAAGACAAAGGAAGCAAGGGAACAAGGTA